>CM077517.1:2400000-4800000 GCA_039654895.1 Mongoloraphidia duomilia
CAGTCAGAATTAACAGCCAGGGCTCGTTAATCATTTCAGTTCAGTTGTAATGTATCTCTGCCTTCTACACTATTATACAGTACACTATACGCTATATTAATACGGCTATATTATATGCTGCTGAACAAATAAATATTTAGCAATCTACTCTAATAAAGAACACATGTATCGGCCTGGCCACCATGCGTGATGTAGTATATTATTTATGTACACTTATAGAGTTTTGTATACAGTTAAAAGAATTACAACGGCTTGCTCCAGCTTCAATTGGAAACTGTAAGAAATTGTTGTTATTACAGAAAGTGTTCCTGCAAAGGATTGTAACTTCACTGGTTTGGTGTTTTCAGTGACGCTGGATACGTGGGGCACCGGGCCTCGAGCACTTATGGTCGGTTTTCAATGGGGACGCCATTTCAAACAAATAAATTGTTCCAAGTCTTCATGGTTTCCGGGCTTGTAGGCCGTGGTCCAGTGGTATTTCTACCTGACGTTTCGTCTACAACTGCGGTAGACATTCTCAAAGGCGATGTGGCAGCGGTCGAAGTGTGATTGGACCAATCGTACGAGGACGGAATACGACCGAGTAGAGAACTCACCCCCACCACTACACACTGCGCAGTTGACCAATTACAGAGAGACGGACTACGACCGAGCAGAGAACACACTGGTACTAGGCATAAAAGAAGGGAGGACACCAGTCACTGACACACTGACCTGTGAGCCGCCAAGGAGAACACTTCGACCGCTGCCACATCGCCTTTGAGAATGTCTACCGCAGTTATAGACGAAACGTCAGGTAGAAATACCACCGGACCACGGCTTACAAGCCCGGAAACCATGAAGACTTGGAAATAAATTGTTTTAAATATTTAAATCATTGAGGGTCAAGTAAAACCCAAACTCTTCAATAGTTCAAAATTGTTTTTTATTTTTCGAACGACGAAGATGAAACGCGTTTGCTCTGCGCTCTTATTGAAATATGTAGCACGCGTAAAATAAATATTTGTCTTTAGTATTCTGCCCTCTTTGACATTTCAGGAACCCGGCGCCTATGGGTTTTTGTACTTTTTATACTGGCAGCCAGTATGAAAGTATCGAAAAGAAATCCTTTAATTCCTTCTTCGTACAAATCAAGAGTGTTGACCATTACATTATGTAAATCCATGGCTGTGTAGCTATTTATTTAGGTTTATTATTGGTAATTCGCGTCACCACACTTCCGTTTCATCCCAGCATTTTACCCTTCAAATCGTCGAGGCAGTGTCGTCTAAGAAGTTTTACTTCAAAAAATATTATTTGTGCTGTAAACATTCTGTATAAACATTACATGATTTAGATATTTTCCAGAAATAAAATAAATGAAACATTCCTGCATTTGTGCAGGATGCCATCATTCATAGAATATTAAAAAAACTCGGGTCGCAGTGCCAAACCCTGCCGACAATATAGTGTATTTGCTAATACAGGCATTGTGGCATTATTATGTAAACTTAAGTTTGTTTTTTGACAAAATAAAAAATTTAACCCCTTAATACATCCCTTAAAATAATTAAATTTTTCTAAATTTCAATATTAGACATGGATTTTATCAGTACACCCAATTAAATACACCCTTCCATAAGTAAATCCGTATCAACAAACTAGTGTTTTCATAAAATTTGAAAGTCCGGTCCTGTCGGGCCGATTTTATTAAAATTTTAGCAGCACATTTTAATCTTTACTAAAGAGTTAAATTTCAATTTTGAAACGATTCTGACAAATTTTTCGGTATTTTTGAGCCCAAAAACTTTTTGGAACCCCTAAATACAACCCTGAAAATGGTCCGATCGGGCCCATTTTAAATAGGCTTCTTGCGGTGATGGGTTCCAATGTGTGTACCAAATTTCGTTTCAATCGATTAAGTCTGTCGAGAGTTATCGTGTACACACATATATATATATAAATATATATATAAATATATATATATATAAATATATATATATATATACATACATATATACATAAACATTTTCAAAAACTGTTCAGGAGGGTATGAAACGTCGAGAAATTTTGGTCCGACCCCTAGGTCCCGCCATCCGACCGACGCCAATAGTGTATGTGCCATATTATGGCAAATACACTAATAACGTAAATATTCGGCATATCAGTTTGTTTGTTGTGAATGTGGACTTACATTACATTGGATGTAACGACGTACAGAGCAGACGAGTTTATGCTATGATAACAATGCAACGGGGATTACCCGTGACGGCCCGTCATCGCTAGCTCGTTCTCATTCAGTGCAGGATTCGTCAATGCAGTATTCCTGATCCCGGACTTGCATCAGTACAATGGACTGAGGGATTAAGTGTGATCCTGATTCTCAACCCTCATCTCATCCAAAAGTAATGTGAAGCAAACATCAACTGAATCATATTGAATTCAGGACGTCTATATACAGCCGCTTTTCGTTTTTCTTTTTCTGGCGGTTGACCACATGCATAGGCGACAGGCGCTAAAGTCGTGGACGTTTTCACAATATTCATCAATGACTAATGGTTTTTTTGAAGTGAAATTTCTTTAGGCGCGGTATTGGTAAGAAGGAATGATTGCGATCGGATATGGAAAAATTCACAGATTTCGCAATCCTTGCAATCATCGAGGACATTGGAAATGATAACAGCATATATGAAACATAATTAACTGTTTATTATACACACAATATTTATCAATGCACTGTTTAGTTTTGTCAGGAATAACCCTATTATTCTTCTGTTATATACGCGTTCACTTTTGCTTGATTACTTAACTTTTAAATGGATTTTTCTACAGTATTTATTAACATTTGCTCAAAAATAACACCGCAGATCGTCGCAAATACCTCTCAATTAACTAGACATGATATAAAACACATTTCGAAAAAAATGCACTTGTTCAATTTTGCATGATTGCTCCTCACTTGATCGCGACACCGTTGTCTTTTGGCCTTGAACGAAAACTCGTAACTCTGCCCCCATATACGAACATAAACATTTCCAATGTAAAAAACGTAATTTCCGAAATTTCCGAAATGGAAGGCCTAATGTAAAGCCATGTGGCACTATCTAAGAAAAACACAGTGGATCAGACAAGAATAATTAATATTTGGTTTCGTTGAACATGCTTTGGAGTGACTCTATATACGCATAGTACACCTAGCCTTACTGGCACCATTGTGTCTTGCCGTCATACAACATTGCCAGTAATTATTTCGCTCTGTGTCCGCCGTGAGAAACGCTTCTAATTGCACGTCCGGAGATAAGTAACTGAGGATCTGCTTACACTTGATGTGTTTGTCAGCGTTTGATGCCCGTTTTTGAATTAACAAATAATTGAAACAAAATTTCTTAGAATTAAAAGTCCAAGATTATTTTTAAAATCTGTTTTAGATGGAAATAGTTTCTGTGTAATCGTAATTAATATCAGAACCAAAACAAGTACTGCTATAGTATAAAGTACTTGAAAAAGTTTAAATCAATAAACGAAACGTACTTTTAAAAAAAACTGCCTGTTTTATTATTTACTGTCCACATACCTGCGAATTTACTACTTTAATTATATAAATATGGACACGAAATCTACTATATTATATGAGCAATTATAGTAAAAATCTATGCTTAAAATTAAGTCGTTTCTACGGTTTTTTTTAAGAAAATGTTTATAAATCTTATGTTTGACACATTTGGTGATTTTTCCTTGTAAAATGGCAAGGTTATTAGAGTACAGGTTGCCTCGTTCCATCTGACCAATCAGCGTAAGCGCGGGAATGACGTCAGCTAGAATTTAGTTTAAATCAAGTACAAAAATTGTTAAAGATTATGCTTATTTATATTAGGTGCTTCGTGCAGATTTTTTCTTAAAATTGGCAGGAGACAATAAATAGAAGAATAGATGTTAAAAAATAGGATAATTTTTATTTTTATTACAAAATTTAGGTTTTAATATCTATAATATAAATAAACAAAAAATTAAATAATGCTCAAGAAATGGCAGATCTTGTTAATTACCTATTTTTTTAAATTTAAGAAACGAATAGAATTAACTAACAAATTGATAAATTAATTATTTTATCTTTTATATTCACAAAATATTAAAAATAACCACAAAACACCATAACACTTAACAGCTATCGCAAAATTGACAACTTATCATATTTTTTTCACTAACAGAAGAATCATGTTTCTATTAGGTATTGAAAAAACATATCACACTACCATGGTTACTGTGATTTTTATTTCCAAAAATTAGCAGCGTCCATGGTCTAATCTTTTCTATTGAAGTGAGCAAGCACGGTATATTCTGAGTGACGTCATCCCCCCACTACTATCTATCGGAATGAGGCAACCTATACTCTACTAACCTTGGTAAAATGGAGACTTTCAAGCCATTCTTTAGGAACTTTTAACACTACCAAATTGGCAACACTGCTAGTTTTCATCTTACTTTTTTGGACGTTCTTCGCAGTGGCAACTAGCACTGAATATGTAAGCGACTTTAAGTACGCGTCCAACGAGATAAGTGATTTATATAATAATATGAATTATAACGCACGAGAGCTGAAATATGAATTGTTTTAAGGTTTGTTCTGTAGATGACAGTGTTTTAAATGATATCATGTTATATGTTAATACGAAATGCACGCCTGGAAGATTAAGGTAGGTATAATATGTACGGATCTGTTGTTCACTTGTTCTGTCTCTTCTAAAACACAAATTCCCGTTGTGCTTTCAGCTGCAAGTAAACTTGTTTATTATCTAAGTGTTCAGTTTGTGGCCAGAAGGCAAAGGACCTTGCCGATTTAAAAAAATACTTTTAGATGAACTGTTTGATTAGTTCCAAGTCTTTATGGTTTCCGGGCTTGTAGGCCGTGGTCCGGTGGTATTTCTACCTGACGTTTCGTCTACAACTGCGGTAGACATTCTCAAAGGCGATGTGGCAGCGGTCGAAGTGTCCTCCTTGGCGGCTCACAAGTCAATGTGTCAGTGACTGGTGTCCTCCCTTCTTTTATGCCTAGTACCAATGTGTTCTCTGTTCGGTCGTAGTCCGTCTCTCTGTAATTGGTCAACTACTTTTGCAAGTCTTGTCTTGATAATCTAGACAAAACAAGACAAGAGTCTAGAAAGTCTAGATCTAGACGGCAACACTATAATCCAGTATCAACGTAAATGAAATTTAGATGTTTGAAAAAATGTTGATAAATGAGTAAGTGATTTAAGTCAGTCATAGGGGTCGACCATGTTTTGTGCACGTACATAATATTATATTAAAGTAGAAGATAATATTCCGACACACAAAACTATTTAATTGATTTCCATTGTAATTATCCAGTGTATTTCCGTCAAGTAAGGCTAGAAGCGGCCTTTTATGTGTCTATAATATACTAACCACAGGTACTTATTATGTTTGTGTAGTAGAACTAGTCTACCATACAACAGACGCCATGATTCAGACACGTACCCGGAAATTTACTTTGGGATGCAAAATTTAAATTAATTATCTGTACGACAGACTCTAATGGCATTGTATTGTAAGTTTGGTAATTGTTTTAGCTAAAGAAAACATAAATAAAATTACAATTATTTGCATATGTTTGTTCAGGTATCAAAGAAAATGACTTAACTGATTTTTATAAAACTTGCAACATTTTGTTACAAAACTGTTTTCTGAGATGGCGGAATAAATATTTATTTACAATAATTAAAAATACGAGAACAATAAATGCAACAACGAAAAGTCAATTCTAACAATAAAAAAAACTTAAACGGTAATTATTGAACTAAACGAGCCACTTAAATAACACTTAACAAATAACGATATACAATTGCCTACACTAATATTTATTTTATCAGGTGAATTTATTTCAGATTTATTTCGCTGCTCAACACTGTCACAGTATAATTTACACTGACTGATTCCCATTGACTGCTCTCCGGTGACTGACCTCCTGACTCACTCGTACTTCGCTTATATAGGTCGCGCAACCCAGCCTAGCACGTTCTCGCGTTCTCTAGAACATTTCGGCAGGTACTCGTTGTCTAGAATTTTCGATATCATTCCACGCTTTACTACCGTGACCTTTCTCTCTACTGGTTTCTGTTGGAGGCAGTGGCGTAACATCTGGGGGTTTGCTACAATATCTTACATTAACCCAGCTTAGAACTGCATGCTATATAAAAATTTCAATTGGGAGTCCTACCTTGTAGAAAGACAGGAAAATTTAGCTCTTTAAAAATAAAAATTAAACTATAACTCCAAAGCAAACAGATTACAAATCTGTAGGAACAACTGAATGAAGTTTGGGTGAGACGGCTGTTGGAACAATAAAAAAATCATTGCGCCCACTATTGACTTCCACGGTCTGTGAGAACAAAGCTTAAAAGTGTTCCTAATAAACTAATAGGAAAACTTTTAACCCAAAAACTGTGAACGTCTACGAGTTATTAATATTTAGTTATGTTTATAACTTAAATAAAATCCGCTCTCGCATGAAGTGTGATTTAGTGTTGAAATAGGTATATATAGGAAAAGAACAGATCCCACTCTCGGGGCACTGTGTGAGTAAGTGGTAACTCAACCAGCCGGAAACTGGGAATTTCGGGTTCAAGTCCTGACAGTGGCTTCAGATTTTTTCCTTGTATATCTTAATTGTCTGACGTTTAACATCACGATGGCAGGTTGCTGACTGATTACGTTAAGAAAAGTATTGGCTTGTGGAATGGCTACTGTCTATTTAATAATTATTATACTTTTATTAAATTAACTAATGCATAAGAAAAGTCAATTTACAAATTATATAGAAAATTCGCGTATGCCTACATCAAAACGCAAGGGAATTTTCGTATTAAATATTCACAGATTTCGCAATCCTTGCAATCATCGAGGACATTGGAAATGATAACAGCATATATGAAACATAATTAACTGTTTATTATACACACAATATTTATCAATGCACTGTTAAGTTTTGTCAGGAATAACCCTATTATTCTTCTGTTATATACGCGTTCACTTTTGCTTGATTACTTAACTTTTAAATGGATTTTTCTACAGTATTTATTAACATTTGCTCAAAAATAACACCGCAGATCGTCGCAAATACCTCTCAATTAACTAGACATGATATAAAACACATTTCGAAAAAATTGCACTTGTTCAATTTTGCATGATTGCTCCTCACTTGATCGCGACACCGTTGTCTTTTGGCCTTGAACGAAAACTCGTAACTCTGCCCCCATAGACGAACATAAACATTTCCAATGTTAAAACTTCAATGCGGAGAACGAGTATTATTATTTTGCGGTGCTAATAACACAACATCGTTAGTCGTAGTTCGGTCCTGGAATTGTCTTGAAGCAGATGTGTCTGTAGGTATACGGTTTACCTTCTCAATGTCATGCATAATGTAAAAACAATGACAACACAAGTAATATAGCTACAGGTGCTGTGAACATGTATTACTCAACATTCGCTGTGAATGTAATTATTTTTTTTTTAGTTTTTACCATTCATTCGTAGAATTATCAAAAAATGATTGAACCGTAGGAAAAGCGATCATTGGCGTAACTAGGGGGTGGCCAAGGGAAGCCAGGCCCCCCTGGAAGGTGACGCCCCCCCCCCCCTATAATAATTACGTCACGTAGCTCAGAGTGCTGACGTAAGAATAAATAAAGTCGACTTAAAGTTATTACAAACTGTTGAAAGTAACCGTTTGGGTGTACCAAAACTTGAGCCAAGCGCCATATTCTGTATTTTCATTAATTTACTTAAATATATAGGCGCTTCTAGCTTCGCTTAGGTCGCGCCTAAAAATATCCACTCAAAATAAAAACTTCACAAGATAAGCAACTTTTACTGTTT
Source organism: Mongoloraphidia duomilia (assembly GCA_039654895.1). Taxonomy (NCBI): domain Eukaryota; kingdom Metazoa; phylum Arthropoda; class Insecta; order Raphidioptera; family Raphidiidae; genus Mongoloraphidia; species Mongoloraphidia duomilia. Next base: position 2,407,876 of record CM077517.1, read on the forward strand.
TTTTTAATATGGCAAATAATGACTATTAAATTACTGACAATAAAAGATCTCATAATAGTGATTTCAGTTCTCAGATTGAAAGGGCCATGGTCCCCCCTGGCAAAATCCCTAGTTACGTCAATGAAAGCGATTGACTTACATATATATCTTTTTAGATGAAATTTATAGACGTTGGTGCAACCTTAGTTGTTGAGCGTCAACCATAGACATAGAAATCTAGGGACGTAGTACAAGTAAGTGGGGTGGTTGCTGTTAAGGGGGGGCGGTGAGGAAGCAAGTGTACCCACATTATATTGGTCGCTTCGAGTGGACAAGTGCTGTATGGACAATTGAGCATGCGCAAAGATGCGGACGACTGAATCTGGCGCTATTGAGTATGCGCAAAGACGCGGCCAATAGAACGTGGGCACATGCATAGCATGGACATGTCCATAAGACAGGTATGCACCCTCCCCTGAATGGCTTTCACCCTCGTCTAAAGTGGCACTTTATACTACATCCCCAGATTTCTATATCTATATGGCGTCAACAAAATCTTGCATTTTCTATCTTTTTTATCGTAACCAGATATATTACTGAATATCAAAAGACTTCGCGTATTTGAAAGAAAAATAATCTATCAATTTCATTGGTTAGTTCTCGAAAGTGGGCTGTAACAATATGTTTAAAATGTTTATGTATGAGTCTATGAGAGCGCTGTTGCCAAGTATAAACACGCATTTTATAAAGTATGCCATTTGTTTGATACTTTTCAGCAATAATTATATTTTTTCTCATGATTGACATCGGTGACCTTAGATAAAATTTTGACTAAAGGTTGTTAGATATGTAACGAACATATTCTAAAAATTACAAATTTTTCTCGGTGATATTACTATGTGTTTTACCGGTATTAAACTAGGAAAGCGCGATTTTTCCATAAGAGCTCATGTTAATTTTATAATTATATATCTTTTTTTATTGACTATTCGGTAAGCCGTTTTGATATTTGTGTACTTATTTCAGATATACTAAGAAGTAAGTTTACAAAATGTCATTAATTTCTCAGTGATTTGAGATAGATGCCAACTGCCATATACATCCTTTAATTAATATTTGGTAAGACAAATTCACAGATTCGGTATTAGATGTGAGACATGCATTTTGCATTTTATCTCCGATGGGAAGCGAATTTTTGAAAGCACTATTGCGCCTTATAATTTACTTCAGTTTGTAACATATAGTATAGCGACTGGTTAACTTTATATTCCCTGTGGCCATAGTTCAGGATTATTAGACAATTCTGGGAAATCGAACATCGATGAATCAAATTATTGTAGATGTGAAGGACAAGGAAAACACCGACATTACAATCATTTTGTCACGCAATATGTCTAAAGGTACGTGCAGTACGCAACTGGGATTCTAGATGGTGGCTGAAATTATAAGCGCTTATAGGTTTGCACAACGAAGCTTTGATACTAGCATTGATACAAGCTTAAATCGCGTTTGAAATGTCAGATAGCGAAGACGAATATTTGTGTTCTTCTGCTACAAAGTGGTATATTTTAAATACAAATTTGGGTAGAAGCTATCATGTCCACCCTATTAATAGAAAACGATCTAAACACGGCGAATTTCATCATTTATACCAAGAATTAAAATTTTACCCAAACCGATTTTTTGAATATTTATGTATGGAACCTAACACTTTTAAATACGTCTTAGAAAAAACTCAAAACAAATTAAATAAAAACTGGCAAAAATTCATTTATTAAACTAGTCACATCCATTGCGAAACTTGTAACGGCTATTTGACAGTTGTCACACGTTGATTGTAGTAGTCAGCGCGCTGAAAGAATGGTGAGATACATTCTTGTATCTATCAGCTCTTGTAACAGCGCTTATACCTAATACACTCACTGCTTCGTTGTGTGCGCTCGCATATATAACAATGCATTAATTTAAGCAAGCCCTGCTTACGCTACCATCTAGAATCCCAGCTCCATACTGCACGTACCTTAAGGAGGGAATATACTGTGTACCATCAGTTTTAAAAGTACCTTAAGAAACATGTCACGTTGATATAATATTAATATTTTTCTTAAACAGTAATCGATCGTTGAAAACTAGTATAGGCCGTCAAAAGTTCGAGTGATCATTTCGTTGTTGTATTAAAATCAAATTTAACAACTATATATACCTACCATCTTGTTTAGATAAGAGCTCTATAAATGGTATATCGAGTGTCGAAATTAGAAGCAAACTAACAAAAAAAGCGGCCAAGTGCGCGTCGGACCACGCACAGTGAAGAATTCCGTAGTCGGCCGAAAATATCCTATCTCAAAAACTATACACAACATATCTTATTCAAACCAATTTTTCTTGAAAGTATTTTATAAGTTCAACTTAGAGATTTGCCAGTTAACCAGTTTAAGGAACAGATAAAAAACTACCATACAAAAAATAGTTTTTAATCCATCGAGGAATTTTTGAATAAAAATTTATATAAAATTTTTTTAAATGTTTTTTTATCGAAGAAAAAATATTTTATATTAAAAATTTTAAATGTATTATTGTGACTTGTGTAAACTATATAGTGTAAAACACCAATAAATCATCTATCTATCTATTTCTTAATTTTTTTTCAAAATTTTCCACCCTATAGTTAAAAAGTTTGAGGAGGGGAGACACTTTTTACGACTTTAGATGCGCATTATCTCACCAACTATTGACTTAAATGAAAAAGTCATTTTGAAACATCATTTTTGAAGACCTATCTAACGATATCCCACACGCTTATGTGCACTGGAATTTTTTTTCATCCCTCATTTACGTGTCTGGAGAGCCACCCCTAATTTGTTTTTCGTAATTTCACTTCACCATTGTATAGAGGTTCACAGAAAGCACGTACCTTCCAAATTTCATTTATATAGTGCCAAAAGTTTCCGATTCAAATGGCTATGACATAAGTACGGACGACAGACGGACAGGACGAAATTTTAAGGGTTCCGTTTTTGCCATTTGGCTACGGAACCCAAATTAAATTGCGTTCATTTCAGACGTTAAGTGGGTTCATACAATGAAACCCTCAAATGTTTTGGATGTTTAACATCTAGAAAAAGCCTTTGTCTTCTAGATTTAATACCAAGACGGGTAATAAACTTTTAGACTAAAGAAAGGGAAGAAAGACGCCTCTTAAACCATTACTAGGTAGACCTCGCGCGGCGAAAGATGAAGCCACCGCGTCATAGTAACGTGAATGCATTGCGCCCGCCTTCTAGCTTGCTATTGGCTGTTTATTGTCATGAATAGCAGTTTGCCAAAATTGTACCTAACGTCATAAAACCCAATGTGCAATTTTGTGTACACGGCACTGTCTGCGGGCAAGCAGGCGTTCACTAGCATATTATTGATGACGTGTCTGGCTTCATCTCTCACCGCGGGCACTCTATCACCACACAGGCGTAAGAAGCGAGTCTCAAAATCGAGCTCCATTTAGTGACTTCCAAATACTAAATCCGCCACTGATTCGACTGTATTTTATTGAACAAGACAGAAAAACGCGTAGTGTCATCAATTAATTTTAATGTTTTGTACATTTTTTTATTATATGCATTAGCTATGGTTGCATTGTTACAATGGCACATACTATTCAGCGGATTATCTGTACAACAGACCGTGCATATGTGCTGCCATCGGCGATCACTCATGTAAGTTATTACAACATTAAACATGCGATGTGTGTTTGTTTGACCCAGCCCACTTTGTTGTTGTTTGTTGTTGGTGTTGTGTATGTGTTGCATATCGGTTGAGCTTGGTGCGTTATTAGTGTTGTTTTAAATCGTCTGCGCCTGTAATCATTATTCAACCAACCAACTAAAGAATGCCAGCGACCAGCTGATGGAACTCTCATCATAAGAGAGTTCTCTTCGGAATCACCATGGAGCTCGTGATAAATTACAGACTGGACATTAAATCTATTATATAATTCTCTTTAACTTTTCGCGTCTGTATGTTCGCGATAGGCATGAAAACCGCTGAACCAATTTCAATTTGATATTCACGGTTGAATCCCTATGTTATTAAACGAACAAATCTTGTATATATGTACCTATATAAATATTTTCTCGAAAACGGCTCTAACGATTTTGATTATATTTACCGAAAAGGGGTTTCGGGAGGCAAAAAATCGATCTAGCTAGGTCTCATCTCTGGAAAAATTCGTTTTCTTATCGATTTTATCATTTTAAAAAACAGTTTTTTTAACGTTATAAAACAGTGTCGTATGGTGAGTAGGCTTTGGAAAAAACGAACTATTTTCATTATTTATGTCAAATTACTCTGACAGTCAATCTTTAACTTATTAAAATAATCAGTAATTATTTGAAATGTAAAAAAATAACAACAATAATGATGAAATGGGAACTTTAAGTACTATTTTTTTTAACTCATCCAAGCAAAGCTCGGTCATCCAGATATTAGAGTATTGTCGTGGGAATGTATTAAGCCAGGGGTTGGCCAACTTGATTGGGACCGAGATCTACGTATTTTTTCGACTCCTAGCGATTTACTTTACAATTTTGGTCGTTGTAAGAGTCAACTATTTATCTAACCCTACCCATCCCGGCCGTCCTTCCTGGCCATCTTTTTTGCCCGAGGCTAATCCATGCCCCCTATCCTAACATACCTACGTTTCGTCCCTCTTGTGTCCCAGTCATTTATGTTGTGTTCTAGCGCGTCGCTTATATGGTTTTTAATTATTGTCAAACTTTTAAACCCGCACTGACTAATTGCTGGTCAAAGCAAAGGCTAGTTCGTTAAAAAAAACTACAATTTCAAACTTCTTCTAAAATTTTTCACTCACAGCCATACCTACGTCGATGGCTTATAGATAGAACTTCAGGCATGTGTTTGAGGTAAATAATACAATTTGTATAGATAATTTTATGAGTTTATTACTTCGTTAGCGATCGATCAAAAATGATGCCGATAGATCGCGATCGACGTATTGGTTGTCCGTTAGGTCATATGGAAAAAAAATCTTTGCCAAATTTGAAATAAGCATGTGCGACGTGCGTTGTGCATATGTCGTGGTTAAAAGATAGTATTGTTTTCCATTCTAATTATGCAGCACTACGGCTTGGCGCTTGAAGCTGTTCTTGAATAAAGTCAAGTTTGAAGACTTGGCAATAGCCGAGATCGTTGGAATGCTATTTTATATATGGCGTTACCATGATTCGTCTATTGCAAACTCCAGTTCCCAGGTTTTAATAATTGATTTTCAGTTAATTATTAAAAATTATAATAAAATTGAAAATATAGATTCGCTTTCACACTGCAGACCCAAATAACCATAAAACTAAAAGATTTACAAGGGCCCTAACTGCTCTTAAAAATATTTGAATAAAAGAATGCCTGTTGCACCAGACAAAATGCTTATCGAAAAATAATAATAATTACATTTATAAGAGATTTATTGTGAAAAGTAAAAAATAAATGTACATTTGATTACAATTCACATTCCGGATTGGAAGATATGTCAAGTTTAATCCTAAAGTTGATTTAAATTATGTACATATAATCTAAAATTACTGGCAGCAATTTAAAACATGGACAAGGGAAAGGAGGAACATGTCTTCGGGGCTTGAAACATTTTAAAACAACAAACAAGACAGTCTAGACTTGGAGCAGTTTTTGAGCTACTACAGACGATAACATAAAAATAGTTATTTAATATTTTGATTGGCTTTTTATCATACATATTTCTATTTATTCAAGCAGTCAAGAGGACCGCTTGATATAACAGTTAGCGTGCTGATCTTTGGATTAAACTGCCGTGGGTTCGAATCCCACCTGCTGTCATGAATGTTTTGTGATGTTTAATTTAGTTTAATGTAATTAGACGCTAATTACCTCAGTTACAAATAAATGCAAGCAGTTAAACTATAAACAAAATCGGTTGATATACAGTGTGTCCACAGACTCATCCTCAACATGGGGATCTCCGTTGTTATGGGAGATAGAGATTTGGTTAAATGAGACAAAATGTGCAGAATCTCCAGTACTACTATCCTGCGTAGTCAAACTTTCCATATTTTGCTTGATTCGCGACCGACAGTTGAAAAACGAGGTTTACCCATTTTCGTTTTTTGTTTATAACTCGCTTATAAAGTTAGTTAGAAAAAAAATATTTTCACTTTCTTAAGGCCCTTTTTTATGAAGATTTCAAATCTCTTTTCATATTTTTATTTACTTTTATAGTTTTAGAGATACTTGTATTAACTTTGTTTTTTAAATAGACGTCAAAGATGGCCATGACACCATTCGAAAGAGATTTTTTTTCTCTTTAATTTGATATGAGGGTTGATGGATTTATTTTCAAAAATAACAGAGTTATACGTAAAACACTGATTTTTAATAGTAGGCTATGCTAAATTAACTGATAAAACAACAGAAGGCTTAGCAAACAGTTGAAGTTCGCGTTGGCTTAGTAAACGGCTGTTTTGTTTTAGCTCACAAAGTGTAGTTTGTTGCTAATTTGTCAGTTTACTAAGTGATTTATTAAATTTACTTTTGTTATCATAGAACCATTTTGTAACAATGAAAAATTTGATATGTTATCTTGTTACATTCTATGTCACAAAAATTCGACCAGAGCTGCAGAAATGTACTTCGATCAGTATCCAGAACGAAGACAACCTCATTCGTCTATTTACACAAACTTACGAGTAAATTTAATAAACTATGGATCATTTAAAAAGCCGTTTACTAAGTCAACGCGAATAAGTGAAGAAGACAAAACTAGTGTTTTACGATCAATTGTTGAAAATCGCTTATTTTTCATTGTTACAAAATGGTTCCTTGATAACAAAAGTAAATTTAATAAATCACTTAGTAAACTGACAAATTAGCAACAAACTACACTTTGACAGCTAAAACAAAACAGCCGTTTACTACGCCAACGCGAATTTCAACTGTTTGCTAAGCCTTCTGTTGTTTTATCAATTAATTTAGCATAGCCTACTATTAAAAATCAGTGTTTTACGTATAACTCTGTTATTTTTGAAAATAAATCCATCAACCCTCATATCAAATTAAAGAGAAAAAAAATCTCTTTCGAATGGTGTCATGGCCATCTTTGACGTGTATTTAAAAAAACAAAGTTAATACAAGTATCTCCAAAACTATAAAAGTAAATAAAAATATGAAAAGAGATTTGAAATCTTCATAAAAAAGGGCCTTAAGAAAGTGAAAATATTTTTTTTCTAACTTACTTAATAAGCGAGTTATAAACAAAAAACGAAAATGGGTAAATCTCGTTTTTCAACTGTCGGTCGCGAACCAAGCAAAATATGGAAAGTTTGACTACGCAGGGTAGTAGTACTGGAGATTCTGCACATTTTGTCTCATTTAACCAAATCTCTATCTCCCATAACAACGGAGATCCCCATGTTGAGGATGAGTCTGTGGACACACTGTATTTTGTACATTTCTGTGAAAAATATGAACTCTTCTCGGCAGTTTTGTTAGCTCATTGGTTTAGTTAGAAGACAAAAAACGAATAATATGTTGTATGTACCCTCAGTTATTGAAGAGGTCAATTACCCATTTAAAATACTGGCTTATTGTCTAACAACTAGCAATAATAATTGAAAAAGTATCTCTAATAACCATTCATAATATACATAACGTGGCTCCGCTTCACGTGGCTTCGCTTCGTGGATCCATAAAACTGTCCAGTAGCGGTTCCTTCTGTGCATTACTAGGTAATTACGCCCTGAAATTTATTGAACTGAATAAAGAGAAAATGTTCTCACGAATGTAAGCGAACGTCGAATCGAATAATGTTTACGTTTGCTTTCCTGGTTTACGAACATTCACGAAGAATATTAGTGATCGAATATTCGATTACTAATATTCTTTGAATACCTTCTCCACGTAAGAAAAAATGTTCTCACGAATCAACTAATGTTAACGTTTGTTTCCCTGATTACGAACATACACGAAGAATATTAGTGATCAAATATTCGCTTATGATTTTTTGTCGAATATATTGTAGCAAACCCCAAGATGTTACGCCACTGCCTGCAATAGAAGCGTCGAGAAGGAAATGTCACAGTGGTGAGGCGTGGAATGGTATCGAAGATACGAGTACCTGCTAGACGTTCTGGAAAGTGCTCGAACGCGCTGTGTTTAAGCCACGTAGCTCTATATAAGCAGGGAGCCGACAGGAATTAGTCAGTCAGTCGTGAGTCAGTGTCGTGTTGAACTGCGAATATAAAAACAGTACTGGAATATAAATATAATTATTTGTTCAGTGTTATTTAAGTGTTTCACTTTGTTTAAGATTTACTATTGTGTTGATTGTTAGAATTGACATATAGTTGTTGCGTTTATTGTTATTGAATTGTTAATTATTGTAAATAAATATTTATTCCGCCCACGCAGAAAACAGTTTTGTTACAATATTCTCCATACGTCAAATACTTTGTTTTTTTACAAGTGAATAGTCACATATAAACAAGCTTACATATAATTAATAGCTACATATAAACAAGCTGAATCAGAAAGAGTGAAAAATGTTTCAGGAGTATGACCATGGAAAACGTCAACAAAATGACCGACCCAAGAATCAACGTTTCTGGACAGTAAAAAAAAGTTAATTGCCACTACCGCACCACCGAAATTCAAAGCCAATATCCTTAAAATGCGAACATAATAGTCTAACCAACTCATTCAGTTTTTCTTTAAAAATTATTTTATTGCTTTTACAGACAGTCTACTTCATTTTGACTGTTTCTGTTTACCGATAGGGCGATAGCAGTAGCACGCTGTGTGTTGTGCAGAAAGAGCACACAAAAATAATAAAAGTTCGTAGCTCGGTTTGCTTAATGGATGCTGTAAGTATTTAGTAACAGTCACGTATTCAATTGGAATGTTATTAGACGGAAACTCAAACACGCATCAGAGAATTGCTCTGCCGTGTTTTTATTTATGCACACACTCTGGCGGTGTGTTCTAGGTTCGGTCTTGCGCAATACCTATTAAATTTGTTCAGTTATTTGATAGTTCATCGTTACTAAATACTTCATGTAGAAACAGGGCGACGGGAATATTCTCTTGAAACAATCAGAACTGATTTATCCATTACGCACAGTGCCTAGGGCTTACGATGCTGCCGGAGACGATGTTTTTATCAAATAAACAATAAAATTAAACTTTTAAATAAACACCAAAAAGAAATCGAAATAATAACTAGAGAACATAATATTGTTACAAAACTGTTTTCTGAGTTGGCGGAATAAATATTTATTTACAATAATTAAAAACACAATAATAATGAACGCAACAACGAAAAGTCAATTTTAACAATCAACACAATTAAACAATAACTAAACAGTAATTACAAAGCAAAACAAACAACTATATACAATAATTCGTAATTATTACCACTACACTCGTATTTATTTATCAATTTGGTTATTTATATCACGGCACTATTTATTTTACTGCTCCAACGTAGACTTGAATGCTTGACTCACCGTTGACTGATTCCCTCACTCACTCGTACTGCTGTTTATATAGGCTGCGTAGCATAAGCCTAGTGTGTTCTCGCTTTCTCTAGAACTTTCGTGCAGGTACCAGTTGTTACAGTAAGCGGACCCCGTTTCTCAGAACTCTTGCCTGTCGTTTATATACAGGGTGATCCGTAACAATATCTACCCTGCCAAATTAAAAGAAATGGTACGACTCCACCACATTGACTTTCTTGTTCAACTGCATCGACCGCGGGTTTTCGTTCATTGAAATTTTCGAATTGCGTTCAACAGTAAAATTGGGATAGTAGGGGGAAATTAAAAAAAATCTAAGGAATCCCCTAAAAATTCATTTAAAATTTGATTTCGATTTGTTGAACAGCGTGTGAGCCAGGCTTCTGCACGTATAAGAGGACATCTAAAACTATCTTTTTCGGTATATGAAACGTCGAAATCTCGAATTTTTTCGTGATTACAAGACTTTCTTCACTCCTATAGTCGCTCAAACGTATAAATAGGAGGAGAATATTAAATACCCCCGTAATTGTTATGCAATTTGTTGTCCTATCAGCATACAAATTACAACTGTTCGATTTTGGTATATTTATAGGACCCACAGAGATTCTTAAACGGTCCTGCCGGCCGCAAAGCTTAAATAATTCAACTCATAATTCTCTTTAACGAAAATTGCCCTTTGGGATTTGATATCATTTAATTGTAAATTATAGACTCGTTGACAACTTAGGTCATCAGCGTCTTGATTACATTAAATAACAACACACTTAAAACTAAATGACATCACAAAACATCCATGAGCGGAGGCGGGATTCGAACCCACGACAGTCTGATCCAATTCTAAAACGGTCCTGCCAGCCGCAAAGCTTAAATAATTCAACTCATAATTCTCTTTAACGAAAATTGCCCTTTGGGATTTGATATCACTTCAATTTATTTTATTGTAAATTATAGACGCGTTGACAACTTAGGTCATCAGCGTCTTGATTACATTAAATAACAACACACTTAAAACTAAATGACATCACGAAACATCCATGAGCGGAGGCGGGATTCGAACCCACGACAGTCTGATCCAATTCTAAAACGGTCCTGCCAGCCGCAAAGCTTAAATAATTCAATTCATAATTCTCTATAACGAAAATTGCCTTTTGGGATTTGATATCATTTCAATTTATTTTATTGTAAATTATAGACGCGTTGACAACTTAGGTCATCAGCGTCTTGATTACATTAAATAACAACACACTTAAAACTAAATGACATCACAAAACATCCATGAGCGGACGCGAGATTCGAACCTACGACAGTCTGATCTAGAGGCCGCAACGCTAACCACTGGACCACACTGTCCTCTGATATCATTTCAAAGTTACATTCGAATTCAAATTCAAATTTATTCCTCAGTAAAAAAAAAATATACAAAATATACAACTGTTTCACGAAAAGAGGATTTCCTGCACAACTTGGATGACCAGTGCTAGGGCAGGATAATACACAATATATTTCGATTACCTGAAGTCACTGAGCAAGAACGATTAGGGTTTAAAGAAACTAAAGCAGTGTTTGAACTTACTATATAAATAAGTATGTGTAACATACCTACATAAGTACAATGTTAGAGAGAGCAAGATCTATAATTACTACACTTCGGTCAGATTAGATTAGATTAGAGAGCAATTACGGTGTAATGCCATTGGCTTCCGATTTAATACCAAATCACGACATATTAAAATCAGTCATGCCTTGTTTACAGCTACATACTTACACGCTTTGTCATGATATTATTATCCTTGCTTTAGTCACATTTGATTACTTAGTTCGAACAACGCAGTGTTTCACTTGGAAATTAATCAAACCTAAAAGAAAACCTACGGCTACTGAAATAAAGACATCGAAAAACAATTGAAGAAAATTAGAAGAAGCACACTTCGCTAATTCCAAGACATTTGGTGGAAAAAAAGATTGAAAAGCTGGTATTCCTGATTCGGGTCTATAGGCCGTTGTTGGTTGGAATTGCTTCTTAACGTTTCGCTAGCACGAGTGGCGAGCTTCTTCAGAGGTCCTTCCATCTCCGATGCTGGATGTAGATTCTACATCCAGCATCGGAGATGGAAGGACCTCTGAAGAAGCTCGCCACTCGTGCTAGCGAAACGTTAGGAAGCAATTCCAACCAACGACGGCCTATAGACCCGAATCAGGACAATACCAGCTCATCAACTGGCCGCGAAAGCCTCAACCAAAGATTGAAAATATCTTCTTCTTTTTCTACTTCTCTAATAGTGCCGCTAGCAATGTTAAACTTTGGATCCATTTCTTGTACTTGTCTCAGTTCCAAGGTAAACTGCGAAGCTAACTTAATGTTAAACGTGTCAAGAAGAGAAAATATGCGAAAGGAAAAGAGAGTCCAACTGCTAGAGAAAGGAAAGCAGAACGTACCGATGAAGAAAGTTGAAGGAAAACATGCAGCGATGGTAACATTTAGAAGTGAGAAAAGAGAGTCTAGAAAAGCCGAAGACAACTGACGTTGAACTAGAATGACAAGAGACGCTAATGACCCTTGTTGTCGAGCGTCTATAATTCACAATTCCTTCCTAGAATGACGAGTACCTATAACTTCTATTATACCTATAACATATCCCTAAGTGCATATTCTCGAGCTCATGAGAGTAAATTTTCTATAGGAAAAATATTTCTAATTAGAATTTTGTGTTCCCATGAGGAAATACTCCTACAAACGATAGTAAAAATACGTTTCCTGTAGGAATTTTAGTGTGGGAAATTGTTATCAATGAAACATTTTTTCACACGCTCAAAAACAAGCCCGACTTCTTCACCGAAAACGATCTAACCGTTTAAGGTCAGTTTATTTAATTGGTTTGATCCCAGAATACAGATACCGTAGATGCAAGCAATGCACAATATGATTCGCGTTCCAGACCATATTTTCTGTACAAGATACATCCAATCAATCATTGTCGAACGTCTATAATTTACAATCTCTCTCTTTCTCTCTCTCCCTCTCTCTCATAGTTATCTTTATTATTATTACATAGTATAAAATGAAGTCGCTTTCCGCTTCTGTTTGTCTGTTTAACCGCTAACTCCTAAACCACGCAACGGATTTTGATGCGGTTTTCACCATCAGTTAGATAATCTTTCACGGAAGGTTTATACATATAGCGAACGAGCGAAGCGAGTGAGTAGTGTATTGCACTCGGGCTTTCTTAGCACCCGGACGAATCCGGACGGGGCCGCTAGTTATATTATTGACTTTAAATTTAGTCTGTTTAACCGCTAACTCCGCCTAAACCACGCAACGGATTTTGATGCGGTTTTCACCATCAGTTAGATAATCTTTCACGGAAGGTTTATATATATAGCGAACGAGCGAAGCGAGTGAGTAGTGTATTGCACTCGGGCTTTCTTAGCACCCGGACGAATCCGGACGGGGCCGCTAGTTATATTATTGACTTTAAATTTCATTAAAATAATAACTAATAACCAACATTTATGTCGGGTTTATCGTACATTTTAATTGCGCTGTTGTTTTAATCAGGATATTAAGTTTTGACAGCTACGTGTTCATTGGTTGCTGCGTTTCGTTACCTTAGCAACCAGTCATTTAGCATCATGATTAAAACAACAGCGCAATTAAAATGTACGATAAACCGGCCATTAGATTTGTTTTCATTGATAATTTTCAATAACACTTAACATAAAGAGTGGTCTAAAAAGTTATTCGACTTTTTGATATCTTTTTCCGGCACGCTAATGACTTCTTTCACGACCCTGTGAAAGGTGAAATAAAAAATGGCATTGTTATTAACTAAAAGTTTTAAAATGCATGCATATGCATGAATTTGTTTCAAGTTGAACTAATTTGTATATTATTAAAGCTCCTCATAATCAGATATTGTGATGTATTTAATATTCTTGTATCCACGCCAGTCAAGAGTCTGTCAAGCAAGTTATATACACCTATCACAAGCTATCAAGTGAACACTGCGGACATTTTAAGTTTGCTTAACACCTGACAACTGCGATTATACTTTTTCACAACGCCGGTCGCCGCTATTGAAAATTCGATTTTCGGTACCTATTTAGCGGGTTGAAACTGAGAAATTTTAAGTTGTCGGTTTTCTCTGTTTTTAACGTCGAAAATAGAATGATTGAGTCGCGCCAACTTCAATTCGCATATAATATTCGAAAAAGTCCCCGCGGGCCGGGCGTTGCCCATATGCAGTGGTCTAGACCAAAGGATTAATAAATCGCTTTGAAATGCTGTTAACATTGGAAATGTTTATGTTCGTATATGGGGGCAGAGCTACGAGTTTTCGTTCAAGGCCAAAAGACAACGGTGTCTCGATCAAGTGAGGAGCAATCATGCAAAATTGAACAAGTGCAATTTTTTCGAAATGTGTTTTATATCATGTCTAGTCAATTGAGAGGTATTTGCGACGATCTGCGGTGTTATTTTTGAGTTAATGTTAATAAATACTGTAGAAAAATCCATTTAAAAGTTAAGTAATCAAGCAAAAGTAAACGCGTATATAACAGAAGAATAATAGGGTTATTCCTGACAAAGCTAAACAGTGCATTGATAAATATTGTGTGTATAATAAACAGTTAATTATGTTTCATATATGCTGTTATCATTTCCAATGTCCTCGATGGTTGCAAGGATTGCGAAATCTGTGAATTTTTACATTTGAAACTTATGTAGAAATGAAACGTTTTTGACCAATATTTCATTAAAATATTTTTAAAAAAAGAGAAAACGTGCTTAAGACCATACTGTAGAAGTGAAACTTCTTGACTACTTTGCCTACCCAGTCATACATAACAATATCAATCAAACGCGTTGTGTAAATCATAAATAGTGCGTCGCTTGTTGATTGTGCTCTATCTCTTTCTTTCTTCATCTATCTCTGTCATATTTATTGAAAGTGACGCTATGATAACATTGTTAATGTTCATGATGTTACAAAACTGTTTTCTGAGTTGGCGGAATAAATATTTATTTACAATTATTTACAAACACAATAATAATGAACGCAACAACGAAAAGTCAATTCTAACAATCAACACAAGTAAACAATAACTAAACAGTAATTAACACTTAACTATATACAATTAACTATAAGTATACCAGGACTATTTATTTCTAGTTATTTATGTTTCAAATATTTATATACACTGTATTTTTATCAGACGCATTATTTGTCGCTCAGTATTCTCCATTGACCGATGGCCTGACTCACCGATGAATGACTGTTTATATAGCCTAGTGTGTTTTCGCTTTCTCTAGAACTTTCGTGCAGGTACCAATTGTTACAGTAAGCGGACCCCCGTTTCTCAGAACTCTTGCCTACTGGTTATAAACAGGGTGATTCGTAACAATAATAAAGAATTTATCTATCTATCGCTTTTTCGTCTCATCGCCTCATGAACTTAGAAGTGTCACTTCAAAACTACCAAAAATTTGATTTTTCCTTTTGGCTAAATTGTGTGATAGTGTGAAGTGAGCTTTAAAGAACATGCAGTAAACCATATGAGATGCGAGACCTCCCATCTAGTTTGTTCACCTCAACCATAGGTGCCTCTGCGCTCGCCAGGTCCACTCCGCCTCCGTTTATAGTTTTTCACCGACAGACAGACAGACGTATATCTGACTCTCTAATCACACGCAATTTAATTTAATTTCAGTGATCGTATAGCAACAGTCCGAGGGATGTGGGAACTAAGCTGAACCGTAATGACGGGTGAAGGAAAACCGGATGGAACGTGTACACACATAACGTGTTCTTCTTTTGCCGTGTTATGTTTAACGCCTTGTTTATTTCCAATTAGTAAGGAACAAAAAGTTGTTCTGATAAACAATAAATTGCCACCGATTACTGTAACAAATTCAACAAGGCGAATCAATGTCAGTATATAATATAATTTGACGTATATTTATAGTGACTATTTTTATAAATGTTAACAACCTCCTTTGTCCTTGAAGCTCGTCTATCTTACAGGATTTTACCGGAAAACCTTTAACGCTTTGTGAAAATTGTATTTTTAAAGACCACCAACAGCTAAGGTTATTTGGGCCTAGCACCAATTCATATTTTCAATTCATTATTTTTTTTTAATAACAAATTGAAAATGCAATTGACACTTTTACCAGCTCTCGGGCTAGAACCCGGGAACTGGGGACTTGTAATAGATGAACCATAGCAACGCCATGTAAACAACAGCATTGCTACACACTCGACCATTCTCAAGCTCTTTTAACGCTCTGTGGTTTATGGTTATTTCGAGTTATCATATTTTGTACAGAGCTGTGATATTCTCTATCTTTTTTAGGGTTCCGTAGCCAAATGGCAAAAACGGAACCCTTATAATTTCGTTCTGTCTGTCCGTATGTCACAGTCATTTTACTATTGGCACTATATAGAACCGCTATACAATGGTGAAGTGAAAATACGAAAAAATTAATTATAATTTAAAAAAACTAAAAAACACGCTTTAATGAACTAAAAAGAAAAAATAATTAATTTTATTGTAAAAAAGCGTGGGGTAGTATGAAAATATGATACAAAGCACCCCACGGTTTTTTACAATAAAATTAATTATTTTTTACTTTTTAGTTCATTAAAGCGTGTTTTTTAGTTTTTTTAAATTATAATTTATTTTTGCTTTTTAGTCCTGGAGATCCTGGTCAGGATAATGGGACAAACTTATGGAATTATTGTATTGTAATCGGTCCTTGATAAGTGTGCAAAGTTTCAGTTCAATCTGAAGTTTTTTGCTTTTTTTTTTTTAGTCCTGGAGATCCTGGTCAGGATAATGGGACAAACTTATGGAATTATTGTATTGTCGTCGGTCCTTGAGAAGTCGACAAAGTTTAAACTAAATCTGACCGTTCAAAGTTGGTCAAAATCAAGTTCAAAGAAGTCGGTTACAAACTGACAAACAAGCAAGCACGCAAACATACAGGTGAAGCTAATATAAGCGTGTTAAAAATAGGGGTGACACTTCATACATGTATATGAGAGATGAAAAAAAAATTCCAGTGCACATAAGCGTTTGGGGTATCGTTAGATATGTCTTCGAAAACGATGAAGAAGTTTCAAAATGACTCTTTTATTTAAGTCAATAGTTGGTGAGATATGCGCTTCTAAAGTCGTAAAAAGTGTTTCCCCCCCTCTAACTTTTCAACTATGAGATGGAAAATTCTGAAAAAATTTAAGGAAGTAGAACTTATAAAATATTTTCAACGAAAATTGGTTTGAATAAGATATAATATTATGTAGTTTTTGAGATATGGGATATTACTTACTGAATATATTTTGGCCTTGTTTGGGGTTTGATTAAGAAGGACTTCCCCCAGGATCAGAGGCCTGGGGCGAGCTGCCCCCTCCGCCACTGATTTTGTAATTAATTATTTATCCTTACTACTTTAACCGACTATGTTGGTTCGAATTTACAATTTCCTCGCGACGTAAGGTATAATAAGCAGCAAGTTTTATTCTGAACTTTGCTTTACTGTAATGTCGCAATGGAACTCTTTTATACCTATATTTTATTGAAACTGTACAGGTTCAGACAGAATTAATAGCCGGATTTCCTCGCATATCCTCAGTTATATCTTTTTGATAACACATTTTGAAGTCATATCGATACCTATTAATTGTTAAAAATGAATACAAAAATTCGGCGAACAGCTGCCAAGAAGTTGACGGAACCCAATTTGAACACTTAATTTGATTTTTTAAACTGATATTTTATTTATTTGGCAGTTCGTGCATCTATTATTAATTTTTACTTCCCACCTCTACTATGGTAGGGAAGTAATGGATTTAGTCCGAAAAAAACATTTCGAGATTTTAACAGATTTTCACGTTTTGAGACCCTAGCAATCGTTTAAGATCATTTTCTGACTGATGTCTGTATGTGTGTGTGTGTGTGTGTGTGTGTGTGTGTGTGTGTGTGTGTGTGTATATGTGTGTGTGTATGTGTGTGTGTGTGTATGTGTGTGTGTATGTGTGTGTGTGTGTGTATGTGGTCAATTTTTCGCCTTCGATATCTTAAGAACGGAACAACATACGGGCATGCCGATTGTTCTATTGTGTTTATCAGCCTTTAACTTAGATCTGATTAGATTTTGAGTCAAATCGGTTCAGTGGATCCTGAGATATTCAAAAAAACGTCCTCAATGTCACGTATTAACATAGGTAAAAAAATATATAAATGAATTCTAGATGTTATAATATGAAAAAAATGTAAATATTTTTTTTCTCTAAAATGTATAGTTTTCGAGAAAAAAAATATTTTACTAAAAAAAATAAAAATTGTACGTAAATCAAGGTAACCATGATTTTTGCTATATTAAGCTAGCCATCAATAAATCACCAAACAAAAAAGAGGGCCATGCTTTTTTCAAAGAATAAAAATTAAATTGTGTTTTAAAGACCACCAACAGCTAAGGTTATTTGGGCCTAGTCAAAGAATAAAAAAAAAGTGTTTATTTTTTGCAAATATTTACTAGGTGGGAAGTATAGGACTGGTCATCAGTCGAATTTTTTTCAAAGACATTGCTAAAACGCTATATCGAATTTTTGTTTATCTCGGGAAATAATGGACTTAATAGGGCATATTGCTGAAATCAGAATTTGATCATCTGTCCAAATCTATACAAAAAATGGAGGGTGCCATTAAAAAAAGACGATTATGTCATTCGAAAAGGGGTGGAGCTAAAAAAAATGCGCGTTTAAAAAATAAAATCAACGCGTCCGAGGATTTTGGCCGCGATGTTTCAGACTAAATTTACTCAATGCAGTAAAGTAAAAAATTCGACTGATGACCAGTCCTATACTTCCCACCTAGTAAATATTTTCAAAAAATAAACACTCGTTTTTTTATTCTTTGACTAGGCCCAAATAACCTTAGCTGTTGGTGGTCTTTAAAACACAATTTAGTTTTTATTCTTTGAAAAAAGCATGGCCCTCTTTTTTGTTTGGTGATCTACTGATGGCTAGCTTAATATAGCAAAAATCATGGTTACCTTGATTTACGTACAATTTTCTTTTTTTAGTAAAATATTTTTTTTCTCGAAAACTATACATTTTAGAGAAAAAAAATATCTACATTTTTTTCATATTATAACATCTAGAATTCATTTATATATTTTTACTTCCCACCTCTACTATGGTAGGGAAGTAATGGATTCAGTCCGAAAACAATATTTCGAGATTTTAACAGATTTTCACGTTTTGAGACCCTAGCAATCGTTTAAGATCATTTTCTGACTGATGTCTGTATGTGTGTGTGTATGTGTGTATGTGTGTGTGTGTGTATGTGGTCAATTTTTCGCCTTCGATATCTTAAGAACGGAACAACATACGGGCATGCCGATTGTTCTATTGTGTTTATCAGCCTTTAACTTAGATCTGATTAGATTTTGAGTCAAATCGGTTCAGTGGATCCTGAGATATTCAAAAAAACGTCCTCAAAGTCACGTATTAACATAGGTAAAAAAAAATATAAATGAATTCTAGATGTTATAATATGAAAAAAATGTAAATATTTTTTTTCTCTAAAATGTATAGTTTTCGAGAAAAAAAATATTTTACTAAAAAAAATAAAAATTTAACGTAAATCAAGGTAACCATGATTTTTGCTATATTAAGTTAGCCATCAGTAGATCACCAAACAAAAAAGAGGGCCATGCTTTTTTCAAAGAATAAAAATTAAATTGTGTTTTAAAGACCACCAACAGCTAAGGTTATTTGGGCCTAGTCAAAGAATAAAAAAAAAGAGTGTTTATTTTTTGCAAATATTTACTAGGTGGGAAGTATAGGACTGGTCATCAGTCGAATTTTTTTACCTATGTTAATACGTGACATTGAGAACGTTTTTTTGAATATCTCAGGATCCACTGAACCGATTTGACTCAAAATCTAATCAGATCTAAGTTAAAGACTGATAAACACAATAGAACAATCGGCATGCCCGTATGTTGTTCCGTTCTTGAGATATCGAAGGCGAAAAATTGACCACATACACACACACACACATACAGATATCAGTCTGAAAATGATCTTAAACGATTGCTAGGGTCTCAAAACGTGAAGATTTGTTAAAATCTCGAAATATTTTTTTCGGACTAAATCCATTACTTCCCTACCATAGTAGAGGTGGGAAGTAATAACAGTATAGGTACTATTTTACTAGAAAGGTAAAAAATATATGAATGCAGTTTCGTCTCACTTGTAACCAGTCAACTTCTACTTCATTGGCGTTGTGAGTCCATAATGTAAAAAAGAGGCTTGGTGTGTGGGTAAAACCACACTGCTAACTTCTCATTAAATATTTATTTACAATAATTAATAACACAATAACAATAAATGCAACAACGAAAAGTCAGTTCTAACAATCAACACAAGTAATTAACACTTAACTATATACAATTGACTACACTAATATTTATTTAATCAGTTGAATTTATATCACGGAACTATTTATATCAGATTTATTTCTAACGTTTATTTATGCCGGTCATTTACTCAGTTACTTCAGTATTATTTATTTATATCCACTCCACTAATTATATCACTGTGCTGACTGATTCGACCGTTGATTGACTAATATTTATATCACTGATCCGCTTGGTTGCACGACTCACCATTGACTGCCTCGACTTCCTCGCACTCGCTTGCTTATATAGGCCGCTTGACTTAGGCACAGCGCGTTCTAGCGTTCTCTAGAATGTTCGTGCAGTTACTCGTTGTTCAGCAAGCAGACACCGCTTCTCCGAATTCATGCCTGACGTTTATATACAGGGTGATCCGTAACAATACCTACCTGTGTGGAAATTATTGCTTGATGGTGAAAAAAATCTCATATTTCAAACTAAAACGAACACCCAGTGTAGCCAATATTATGAACAAATATGTATTTAAACCTCCATAGCAGTTATAGTCGTAAAAAAATTATCATGTTTCATCTTTAATATTACCTATATATAGTGTTTGCTGATATACATTACACAATGGTCGTATAGTAAGTTTAACAACGAATTATTTTATATCGTAAAAATTTACGATCCCGACGTGATTTCATTTCGTTGAAGATGAAATCATTTTTTCATCGAAAACTCTTGTTATTAAAGCATATCATATTTTTGGTACAATTCTGTATCCTAAATTTACAAATTAACCATCTTCGTTAAATTTGTGTCTCACATCAGTTCTTGCAATATTCAGCATGTTAGAAACTAGAAAGTGACAGAATAACACCTTTATCAGACCGCGTGATCTACTGGGTCTGGGTCGACTCGAGTATGGGGATGGGCGATACGAGATATTTTTCATAATAACACTCGAGTCTACAATCGACTGGGAGTTTGATTTTACAATCAAAATATTCGATTGTTCAAGTCGATTATTTGCCACATACTTAGGTTATAGCAATATAGCAGCGAATGAGAATACATATAATCGCGATTCAAGGTTATATGCTAGTCGACTGACGTTCACGCGACTCGTTGATTGTTCACTGTTCACATACTGTTCAGTTGGTACTCACTACTCTGTGATCTCTTCACTATTGAATTCTTATTACGCGATTACTGCACAATCGACCATCGACTCGACCACAGCTGTTGAGTTATGAACGATTATATATTACGTGGCTCTCGACAGTGTACGATTCAGTACTATGCGACTCGGTCTCGGTGAACTATGAACAACAACAACAACAATCGAGTTCAAGTGAGAACCATCGAGAGTCATCGAGATGTTTGAACAATCGAGACAATCGACTAAAACATCTTGTAATCGCGCATCACTACTCGAGTACGCGGGCTCTCCTTTATTCTTTTGTTTTCTAAAAGTTTTGATTGTTTCGTATTTCGCCGAACCCAGCCAATACAGTGCGAATTGTTATTTAATCATGATTGAAATTTTTTCCAAACTGGGAACAGCATAATAACATTAATCCTTTAAATTCTTCTAAGCAGAACAGTCCCATTTCCCTATACAGAATTTAATTGGTATTTAATTTTTCAGATTGCCTACCAATAATTTCTTTCTTTGTAAGACTGAATCAAAATTTAGTTTGATCACTAGTGACAATGAGTGCCTATATTATTTAAAAAAAAATTAATAAACAAACACTTGAAAAATTCTACACATTTATTAATCTCAACGATCGTTTCGGGTTCCTAACCCATCATCAGGAGTTTACATTAAAAACTCCTGATGATGGGTTAGGAACTCGAAACGATCGTTGAGATTAATAAATGTGTAGAATTTTTCAAGTGTTTGTTTATTAATTTTTATTCAATTATGTTCTACCAAGTGCCTAGCGATAATTCTATAGAATTTCTATATTATTTAGTTGGAGATTTTTTCAATGGTACTACGTAGCGTGTCAAAGTTTGGGAAAAACTGATCTGTTGTTTAATAATTTAAAATACAATTATTGTAATTTTTATTACCTTTTTATATTTTGATGAATTGTACCACGTTGTGGTTTTTTAAATAAAAATGCATGCATCTTGAGTCCTTCTACTCTTAATTTTGACAGACCCCATTTATAAGTTCATGGAGGATATTTTTACATTTGCTTCATAAATACAAAGTACCAACATAAATAGGTACCTACAATAAATCGATATTAATGCTTTCTGTAGAGAGAAGGTCGTTATACCATTTCACGATGGTCTCTTGTTTATTATTGATACTCAACTTGCGTGTCGTCTCTCATTTAAGCATTGTTGTTAAAACTTAACGTACGATACATGCGCTTGCTTTACTACTTCATAGGGATGGATAATATTGCACAATTTTGCAATTAAATTATTCAGTCTGATTTTCTAACATTAAATTCGAGTTGTGCCTTAGCCGCCATTTAAGAAAAATATTAGTAAAAAAAAACTTTTTAGAGACAAGCTTTTATTTAAATGCACTAAAGAGGAAAAAATAATTTTTTATAATTTAGGTTCATAATTATAAAAGCGTGGGTCGTGACGAATAAACTATCATTGAATTAACGACCCACGCTTTTATAATTATGAACCTAAATTATTAAAAATTATTTTTTCCTTTTTAGTGCATTTAAATAAAAGCTTGTCTCTAAAAAGTTTTTTTTACTAATATTTATTTTGTTCATTTTAGTCTTTCAAAATTTTACCCCCTTCGACACCCAGCATGCCCTTAAATTGCCCCCAAAATGCCCTTAAATTGTCCCCAAAATGCCCTTAAATTGCCCCCAAAATGTTCGCCCATCAAGCCGTTTCATTTGATACCCATATCGTAGGGGTTACTATGGAAATTATAAATCGCCATTTTTTAAGGTCCGCCATATTGGATTTAGAATAACGTCACTTTACTTATTGTGTTTCGCTTATCAAGCCCTTTCATTTGATACCCATATCATAGGGGTTACTGTGGAGTGTGGAAATGATAAATCGCCATTTTGTAACGTCCGCCATATTGGATTAAAAATGGCTGGATTTAAGTAATCACGAGAACCAAACGTGTGTGCCAAATTTCAGTCCGATAGCTTCAGTGGAAGTGGGTGAAATATTGATTACAAAATTCCAGGACATACATACAACGGAAGTTAAATAAAAGCTTGTAAAAATGGACCGCACTACACTTACACATTACAGAAGTGACACTTCTAGACACATGAGTCATTACAAACACGATATAAGGGCGTTTGAGTCACGACGAAGACGATGTGTATAGTAAATTCGAAGCTCACACACATCGATACATCGTTGCAATGGTCCGTCAGGTTTTTCCGTTAACCTTTCAATTTGAATTAAAAAATGATTATTTTCAGTACGAAAAGGATATCAGTTCATCCTTTCTTT
Source organism: Mongoloraphidia duomilia (assembly GCA_039654895.1). Classification (NCBI taxonomy): domain Eukaryota; kingdom Metazoa; phylum Arthropoda; class Insecta; order Raphidioptera; family Raphidiidae; genus Mongoloraphidia; species Mongoloraphidia duomilia. The sequence continues at coordinate 2,431,282 of CM077517.1, forward strand.
CTTTCTTTTTGTAAAACTGTTGTGTGAGCTTATAGTTATAATTTGTGACGATGCTTTAACACGCGGAAATGCGCAAAGCATGGCTAAAATGTACGGCAGAATAACGACAATGTAAATGAAATGTATAGAGTGTACCAGAAAGTTATCAAAGACCTTTTGAGATTTTAACCGACTTCAAAAAAAGGAGGTGGTTCTCAATTCGGTTGTATTTTTTTTTTTTATGTTTGTTACCTCAGAACTCCGTCATTTATAAACCGATTTGGAAATTTTTTTATTTGAAAGGATATACTTTCAGATTGGTCCCATAGAAATTTCATCAAAATCGGTTCAGTAGTTCGGCTGATTTTAATAAAAGTTAGTAACGGCGTGTGATTCCTTAAGGTAAATGTTACTTTTTGACACTAAAAAGTAAAAAATAAAAAACTTTTTAACAAAAAAAAACCTCTTTCAAAAAGCCACTAAAAAGAGGAAAATAATGAAATGTTGAGGTCTGCGCCAATTTAATAAAATATGACGTTGGTTAAAAAGAAGATATTAATCACTATACTATACTTTTTAACCGACTTCATATTTTATTAAATTGGCGCAGACCTCAAAATTTCATTATTTTCCTCTTTTTAGTGGCTTTTTTAAGGAGGTTTTTTTTTATAGCATTACATTTTTAATTAGAGGGTGACGCACCATGAGTGAAGAATGTTTTGTACTAACAACGAAAAAATTCTATTTCGATATTTCTATAGATTTAGACGTGTCATGTCCTTACATACTGAAAAAGCGATTTTTTGTCTTTTAGATGTCGTATGTGCTGTGGAGATATAGCTGATACCTTTTTTTAACCCCCCTTGGCTTCAAGAAATTAATCCCTGCATGTGCTATAGTGACACCGTTTAACGAATCAAAACAAAATGTTGAACTTAGGGGATTCCTCAGGTTTTTTTTAATTATTTTCCCCCTACTTTATCGTTTTAACACTAACTCGAAAATCGAATTGATTATTTTACCAGTCACTAGACTAAAACCTAAGAACTAATGTTTTTTGATAGAGAATCCATGGTGTGAGTTAATGATTGCAAATTATTATAGACGCTCGACATCTGAGGTAATAAACCATGGTAATTTCAAATAAACAGCAATGACTTGGCTATTCTTAAGTTCATTTATTGTTATTAACTTATTTGGATCCCACTGCACCCTATAAGTTTGTTGGTAGCTTTTTGTTACATTCTGTATATGCAGGTGACCTTTATACGAACATAATATTATAGGCTATATGGCGACAAAAATCTAACCCTTATTTAGTTAACTTTAGCATAGAAGTGACGTATTTATTTACAAAGTGGACCAAAACTTATTAGTAGAGTGCATGGTCGTATATACAGGTCTGAAACTATGATTTTGGGTGTGCCCTTAATTTTAAAGACACCCCTAGAAGTACATTTTATCTCCACTGTAGGCTCATCATAGTCTACGTTTTCTCTTGGAACCAAGACAGATGATATAGCTGTTATCTCTTTTTATTCATTCTCGGTTCCACGGGAAACATAGATCACTAACTTAGCGGAGATTAATGCCCATATTCATAGTTAACCCTTAAGGTAAGTGATAAGGGTCCCTTCGCTAAGGGTCACTTAAGTGCTGAGGGCACCTTATTCAAAGGAGCGTTTCATAGTCATTTCCTTGAGTGAGGGAAGAATTATAGTAAACCTCCATGATTTTTTGCTTTAGAACAGTTGGTCATACTGCAGACCGATTGTGTTTAGTTGTCATTTTTGATATAAATGCGTGTTTTTCATGTGTTTTACTGTTTTTACTTTTTCGACACTTAAGGGACATACTATCCACCCTTAAGGTGAGGGTGATGTAAGGGCTCTTACAGACGTCAATTTTGACTATGAAACGCATATTCGATTTGAGGGTATGAGTAAGTGTCCCTTACTACTTAAGGGTTAACTATGAATACGGCCGTATGACTTGTACTCCTAGCGATGTTTTCAAAACTTAAAGACACTTGCCACCGAAAAACCTGACTAGTTACCCGACCTTTTGTATACGATCGATTTAGCATAAATCGCGCACCAATGTTTTCTGATAATATATATTTTTAAGAGTGCAAAATTCAAGGGCTTTATACTCTACGTTTTGTGAATCTCTTAAATCCATAATATAGGTTGTGGCACAGCTCCAAAATTCGTGTTTGCGCCACCCCCTATGCATGGGACATACCACATCGCCTGCTAACTCTTTACTGGCTGACCTAAATACGGACTTCAACGATATGATTGCAACAATTGCGTTGCCGCCTTGCTTGTAAACCTATGCAGGTGATGCATAATTTGTATAGGTATAGTGTGTGTATATGGAACAACGAAATACATATAACCGCTGCCAGTTGTAGACGAAACGTCAGGTAGAAATACCACCGGACCACGGCCTACAAGCCCGGAAACCATGAACACTTGGAATTAAATAACAATTCGAATTCTAGATATTGACATTAACTTTCTTTTTCACAAAATTAAACTATGAAGAGTAAAGACTTGTTTTGAAAAATCTTTTTCTGTCACGAACCACCTCAAATCCTATTAAGTACTACTGGTTATACTGGACCAACCATAGTTTGGGAACCACTGCAGTTAAGATGAAGAGAAAGTTTCATTGTCTACTGCGTGTAATGATTTTATCGATCAAGTGAAATATGCTATTCTAGTGACCAATGACCTAACCCTTTATTTGTTGAACGACTCACCTACATTTAGCTTATAGATTGTCACATGCAATATAGAGGTATAAACAGTGGCGGATTTACACATTTGCCGCCAGTAGGCTATTCAAATTTTGCCGCCCCTACCGACCTCTACAATTCGATACCCTAGTTCACAATCATATTAATTAAATTTTTTTTGTCAATGAAATTGTAACTTTATGATTTGTGCACCGTATCGATCGTCCTAATTACACCACCTTTTTCCCGTAATTAGTATGATTGTGAACTAGGGGATTAATAAAAGCTCAATCATGTAGTACTAATAAGGCGGAGACCTAATAACATTTAGGTAGGTACCTATTGGGATCCGTCAAATGAGTATATGACAACTGGTGGCAGAAAATTGTACTAAAACGAGGGAAAATTTTACATGCTAACAGTGCAAATTTATCGTGAAATTGTTTATTACAAATATAAAACAAGTAAAATAAACAAAAAGTATCGAAAATGGAATTCGCGACGTTTTCTAATATCATGGGCATTAAACACTGTCAGTTATTGCCTTGTAAAACTTACTTTACAGAGAATTATTTTCTGATGAAATGTGGAAAAATTGTATTTATGAATTAAAAAAATATTTTATATTAATAATAAGATGTACTTATTATCATACTGCACAACAATAGTTGAATCCCTGATGATTGGCAAATTTATAGGATTAATTTTGTATACAAATATTTTGAGGTTAGTAACTTACCCACTTATTACAATATAACTTATTATGTTGCAGTTATGTGTTTACATTATTCACCTAACCCAACCTTAAAGGCTCATTGAACGTGGATAATTAATTTCGTGGAGATTTTCTTTTAATTTTGATATTTTTAAGCAATATGTCGTAAAGATTACTGCTTTTGACAGTTCATTTTGCATGCATTTTTCTCGTTATATTTCCGACATTTGATAATATGCCCGGCTTTGAGAATCCGTTCTCCTTCAACAAAATTCCTTTGTTTAGGATTCGTACCGGCCCAATCACAAATTGCACTTATATTTATCATTTCTTATCACTTTGAAAATCATAAAATTACACGCAAAAGTATACACCGTATATGAAATTTCCCTCCCTCTGCGCCATGTTTTTTAATCTCCACCTATCTGACGGATCCCAATATAAATATGAATCTTTTTAATTTCTGTAAGACAAAAAAAAATTTTGACCCCAAATTTGCCGCCCCTAAAATCTGCCGCCCTAGGCTCCAGCCTACTCAGCCTGCTGGTAAATCCGCCACTGGGTATAAACTAATCTGTGGTCACATGGCAAAGTTGTTTACGTCATATTTTTGGTAAAATAAGATTAATGGCGATTTAAACGCAGTATGAGAGCGTGGATTACAATAGTTGATCATTTTTCACTCTAATAAAAAGAGGCGTATTATCAATATGCTTTGGGGGAAGCATAAGCGTCGTGAAATGACTTGGACGCATTTTTTCCGACATCTATTTTAAATTAAAGTAAACTCGCAAAAATGGCGAGCAGGCGAGGTTCTGTATCAGAGGACATCGTTGCGACTTTATTAGTGTATTTGCCATAATATGGCACATACACTATTAGCGTCGGTCGGATGGCGAGACCTAGTGGTCGGACCAAAATTTCTCGACGTTTCATAGCCACCTGAACACTTTGGCACCATTTTTGAAAATGTTTATATATATGTGTGTGTGTGTGTGTGTGTGTGTGTACGTGTGTGTACACGATAACTCTCGACAGACGTAATCGATTGAAACGAAATTTGGTACACACATTGGAACCCATCACCGCAAGAAGCCTATTTAAAATATGGGCCCGATCGGACCATTTTCAGGGTTGTATTTAGGGGTTCCAAAAAGTTTTTGGGCCCAAAAATACCGAAAAATTTGAATCGTTTCAAAATTGAAATTTAACTCTTTAGTAAAGATTAAAATGTGCTGCTAAAATTTTAATAAAATCGGCCCGACAGGACCGGGCTTTCAAATTTTATGAAAACACTAGTTTGTTGATACGGATTTACTTATGGAAGGGTGTATTTAATTGGGTGTACTGATAAAATCCATGTCTAATATTGAAATTTAGAAAAATTTAATTATTTTAAGGGATGTATTAAGGGGTCAAATTTTTTATTTTGTCAAAAAACAAACTTAAGGTCACATAATAATGCCACTATGCCTGTATAACAAATACACTATGTTGTCGGCAGGGTTTGGCACTGCGACCGGAGTTTTATTAAATTTAAAATGGAACCAAAATATTTCCTTTATTCAAGTAATAAGCCCATAACCTGTTAGCAACAGTTGATTAAGTGAGTAGATATTTTGAATAAAAGATAATTAAAGGCAGCTAGTTTTTCAAAAAAAAATTGTTCATGAGGCTCTGCCTCGTTTTTAGTCACTGCACGGGCGCACTGCGTTTGTAACGTATTGCGATTATTACAAGAACGGACGGATGTTAAAGGCGCCGTATTGAATTTCATCGTACGCTACACAGACTTCATTTCAAACACTTAACGATTCTGATTTTTGCTTATTCATTGAAACTTTTTAACAGCTGCTGTCATTTTAACTAAAGTGCTTTGGCGCAATGCCTGACCGCCGCCGCCAAAGGCTACACTTGTTTGAGTTACTATATATTCGATGCTTTATTAGCACTCATATATTTTTTAGTTTGATTTTTATAATCGAGTATCGACTAAGAATTGATTAAAGAAGGTGTTTTTATGATTGAGAAATTTAGAGAATGGACACAGTGGTATTAATAAATATTAGTAAAAATAAAACTTTTTAGAGACAAGCTTTTATTTAAATGCACTAAAAAGGAAAAAATAATTTTTAATAATTTAGGTTCATAATTTTAAAAACGTTGGTCGTGACTAATAAACTATCATAGAGTTCACGACCTACGCCTTTATAATTATGAACCTAAATTATTAAAAATTATTTTTTCCTTTTTAGTGCATTTAAATAAAAGCTTGTCTCTAAAAAGTTTTTTTTTACTAATATTTATTTTGTTCATTTTACGGCTGTATTCATAGTTAACCCTTAAGAATTAAGGGACACTTACTCATACCCTTAAATCGAATATGCGTTTCATAGTCAAAATTGACGTCTGTAAGGGCCCTTACATCACCCTCACATTAAGGGTGGATAGTATGTCCCTTAAGTTTCGAAAAAGTAAAAACAGTAAAACACATGAAAAACACGCATTTATATCAAAAATGACAACTAAACAAAATCGGTCTGCAATATGACCAACTGTTCTAAAGGAAAAAATCATGGAGGTTTACTATAATTCTTCCCTCACTCAAGGAAATGACTATGAAACGCTCCTTTGAATAAGGTGCCCTTAGCACTTAAGTGACCCTCAGCGAAGGGACCCTTATCACTTACCTTAAGGGTTAACTATGAATATGGGCATTAGTGTTGAAAATAATTCTTAACGATACAAATATAGAGTTACGAGTACATATAGAAGAAAATGAAACTTCTATTTAAATGAATTTTTATTACTATCAAGAGCAAAATTTTAAAAATCACTCGCACGCGTACCTCATTATTTTGGTGTGAACCATCTGTGCCGTTAATACTGATTTCTATTTTTTATACATTTTACTGTATTTATTTAAAATACGACCCTGTCCTAGCTATGGTTTTACTCTGTATAACCTAATTAGTATTCTGGTGTTATATAATAATGTAATACCTTGTAGGTAGGTACTACCTATTTAATAAATTCTAGAAGTCTATTTTTTATCGACTTGTAAGCACCTTTTTAATCCAACTCTCCTGTCCTGAAATTAATTGCTATAAAAATTAAAAACTAACTATAACATAGATTTCATTATTCACTTAACTTATTCTGAATTAATATTGCAACCGCCCAAAAATATAGCATTTTACTGAATGATTATTATAATTGAATAGAATTTGTATCATAATTACATAACAATAATTGCAAGACATAAAAGAAAAATAAAATCGGAAAAAAATGCGACGCGAATGATTTCGAATCACAAAGCCATTGATATTTAGCATTGTTATAAATCCAATCTGCCTTCGACTGTTTCTATAACGCTTATTGCGTGTTTGTAATTTTAAACATATCGTGTATTTTTTATTATTATAATTATGATTAATGCTCTGGCGTACAATCGGTTTCTTTTGTGCTACTCTGTTATTATTAGTCATTCAAACCTCTTTTTTTTCATAAATGCCTATTATATCGATCATGTTTTTCAAAAAACAACAAATTTACATTTTCATTTTTAATATAATCCCACGACCCACATATTAAAAGATTTTTAGCCGACTTGATTAATTAATAACGAAATTACTAATGCTTTTTCCAACAGCTATCCAAATTTAAATTTACTGAAGTTTAAAAATTTAAAAATATGAGCTTATAGAAATAGTTATCTAAATTTTTAGTAATTGACATCGATAAGTCTCTAAAAGTTCCAGTTGACCTGAGGTGTTTTAGCATCTCGCATTATGAATCCACAGAAACCTTTTAACTTTTTATACCCGGTAACCCGACTTACGACAACGCCAAAAGGAGTGGTATTTTGTTTGGTGGGTTACCGCTGGACCGATTTTCGTGAAAATGGACTCAAAAGATTCGTAGAATAACTGGAAGGTTTTTAGGTTATGTATTAATAAGAAACCGAAACGCGGCTTCGACTAACAAAAAAAAACTTTATAACAAAAAAAAAACCTCCTTCAAAAAACCACTAATAAAAGAGAAAAATAATGAAATTTTGAGGTCTGTGCCAATTTAATAAAATATGATGTCGGTTTAAAAGTATAGTATAGTGATTAATATCTTCTTTTTAACAAACTTCATATTTTATTAAATTGGCGCAGACCTCAAAATTTCATTATTTTCCTCTTTTTAGTGGCTTTTTGAAGGAGGTTTTTTTTTTGTTAAAAAGTTTTTTTATTTTTTACTTTTTAGTGTCAAAAAGTGACATTTACCTGAAAAGAATCACACGCCGTTACTCAATTTTATTAAACCGACTTTCTTACGGTGTCTGATATGTCAAAAAGTGACATTTACCTTAAAGAATCACACGCCGTTACTGACTTTTATTAAAATCAGCCGAACTACTGAACCGATTTTGATGAAATTTCTATGGGACCAATCTGAAAGTATTAGTCTTTCAAAGAAAAAAAATTTTCAAAATCGGTTTATAAATGACTGAGTTATGAGGTAACAAACATAAAAAAAATAAAAAATACAACCGAATTGAGAACCACCTCCTTTTTTTGAAGTCGGTTAAAAAAAGTACAAAACGATATTTAATAGGAAGATCGCGTCAAATTGGTTTTCATAGTTGAAACTTTTTTTTAAGTAGGTAATAATAAATGTTTTGTTGTTAATGACGCAACGCAAGTGGTACAACCTTGCCAATTTCAATATTTCATACTAATTATTTATATAATAAACTCCATTATGTGTAGACATTTACCAGAAATTATTTTGTACAATAATTAGTAAAGTATTTAATAATTAAACCGATTTATCTTTTTTAAATATTTGTGTGCTAAGTATTTTTATTTTCCTTGTTTGCAGGTGAGTTTTCAATTTTCTGTTTTGATTTCATGCAGACAGTTGATAAAAATACGGACAAACGTAAGTTTTCTTTTTCTAATTTGATTGATGTTTGTATTTGTGATGTATTTTGAATGAACTACAAATTATTGTAGAGGCCATTTTTTATGCCAGTCTTTTTTAACATACGAACTTTTCATACAGAAATTGAAAAAAAGTAAAAAATTTCAAAAATCACAGTCAGTGTTTAGTCTTTACTTTTTATTTGCGTTATTGACTGACTTAATTTTATAGTAGGTAGACCTCGCGCGGCGAAAGATGAAGCCACCGCGTCATAGTAACGTGAATGCATTGCGCCCGCCTTCTAGCTTGCTATTGGCTGTTTATTGTCATGAATAGCAGTTTGCCAAAATTGTACGTAACGTCATAAAACCCAATGTGCAGTTTTGTGTACACGGCACTGTTTACGGGCAAGCAGGCGTTCACTAGCATATTATTGATGACGTGCCTGGCTTCATCTCTCACCGCGGGCACTCTACCTAAGTTGTTTCAAGTACTCAACTTCAGAAGTTTGAAATCTTTCAAGTGCCCGTATTTTTATACAGTTAAGTTCCATGAAGCCGCTTTTTCAGTGAATTAAATGTTTGCAAGCGTATTTTGAGCGTAAATAGTACTTGTGAAGCGATTCAAAGCGCTGATAGAATGTTTTAACTTTTTAGAGAGAAAATTAGCGTTTTAAGGGACAAGTTTTACTGTAGGTACTCTTTATATTGGTCTGTAGTTAACAAAAAATAAATGTCCATCTGTAGGAGACAAATAAATGTATTCTTGCTGTATAGTGTATTATAAGTTTGACGCGACATCTCTCCATGCTTTTGTGTAATTACATTATAAACGAAAATGAAATCGTACTATGTATGTATTATGTACTAGTTAAGTTTTACAAACTGCCGTGCGATAGCTCTAGTATACAACTTCGTAACAGTCACCGGAATACAGAGTGTTTCTTAATTTTTCGATCAATATTGCAGGACAATATTATACAGCGTGTATCAAAAAGGCGATAATTCAATGAACTAGTTACTAGAGCAAGACAAATATAAATTCATGTATTTTTGTGAGATTGGATTTTAGATTTGAAACTTCCAGCAACGTCACTCAAATGTTTTTTCTGCAAATTTAGGTACTGCTTCTCATAACGCCTGTAACTCTTGCTATGAGCGTGATAGTCTTCCTTTCTTTTTCCTTCCTTCCTTTCTTCCGAAGTCCATTCTTTTTATCCTAGAAGGCTGTCTGTTTTGTCCCTTCCTTATTATCTCACTATAGATACAATGTACATTGTACATACTACCGGTACCTTCTTTATTGACAAAGTCTGTTACATATTCTATTATTTGTTATTCTTTGTGTCCTAAATTGTTTTGCTAATTTTCTTAGTAGTCTCTTGCCAGTGCCCTTCGTAACTAACACAATCTTTAACATCTAAAGGTACGTGCAGTATGGAGTTGGGATTCTAGATGGTAGCGTAGATCATAGAAGGGCTTGCTTAAATTAATGCATTGTTATATATGCGAGTGTACACAACGAAGCAGTGAGTGTAGCAGGTATAAGCGCTGTTACAAAAGCTGGTAGATTCAAGAATGTATCTCACCATTCTTTCAGCGCGCTGACTACTACAATCAACGTGTGACAACTGTCAAATGGCCGTTAAAAGTTTCGCAATGGATGTGACTAGTTTAATAAATGAAATTTTGCCAGTTTTTATTTCATTTGTTTTGAGTTTTTTCTAAGACGTATTTAAAAGTGTTAGGTTCCATATGTAAATATTCAAAAAAACCGGTTTGGGTAAAATTTTAATTCTTGGTATAAATGATAAAATTCGCCATGTTTAGATCATTTTCTATTAATACTTGATAACTCCTACCCAAATTTATATTTAAAATATACCACTTTGTAGCAGAAGAACACAAATATTCGTCTTCGCTATCTGACATTTCAAACGCGATTTAAGCTTGTATCAATGCTAGTATCAAAGCTTCGTTGTGCAAACCTATAAGTGCTTATAATTTCAGCCACCATCTACCATACATGCTTCCATCTAGAATCCCAGCTGCGTACTGCACGTACCTTAATACTGACTTCTGACTTATGAGATTTTTCTATTTTTTGTTAATAGATTACTTTAAAAAACTTTATCAAGTTTGATCTAATAATTGTGACCATCGACGTATAAAAATGGACTGCTAGTGTACTACTGCACATCCAAAGGCATGACGAGATAGAGAGGGCGATATGACTTTATCTTATTGACAGTTTACTAGTGAAGACATATTGACGGGGCTTTAAACATTCAACAGTTACATATCTGTCAGCTGTTATTAGGTGCTTGCATTCTCATATCGTGCAGCACGTGCATTTGTTTTTATTTGTCTGAAAACTGATTTCAAGTTCGAATACGTACCGAACGTGACGAAGACAGAACATGTCCACCAAATTACTATTTCTCTCTCGACTCGATTTGGCTCGCGCAGCTCAGGCTAGCAGTCCAATACTATAATGTTCGATGATTGTGATATATGATTTAGAAACACTTCGTATAAATCTATGAATATAAAATGTAATATTAAGATATGAATCACGTTGAGTGCCCATATAACCAGGGTCGTTTATTTCCAGACTCCAGTAATTGCATCATCTGGTTCTTATTATATTTGCCTATTAATTACAAACTACAATTAATTATACAATTAATGTATACAATTTACAAAACAAGATACAGTAAATTATTATTTACATATTTCAATATACGAGATCATGAGTGTTTTTTGTGCATAATCACTGTATAATACAGGAATGTCTAATTATTATAAGTATGTGTTAAAACACCGAGTGTCTGCCAACCTGGAAAAAGACGGGAGTTTAGTTCAAATGGGGAATAGATGGGAATTTCAAAAAGTGAACGAATCCGAGTCCCTGATCCTTCAAAGTACCTACTTCATATAAAGCTTTATGATACGTCGGCTAGTAGGTATACATAGTTTCGGACTTGAATTTTTATCCATCCTCGCTGGCACACTGTTCACGAAACATGTTATCTCTTTGCGCGCGCTACCAACGAAATCTGCTTTTTATTAATTTTCGTAAATATCCACGCAATAGTTCGTAAGTTAAGCTTGCAAAACTACCGGGGAAATCTGGATAAAGACCGCGAAAAATTCAGGAATTTCAGTGCGCGGATTGGTAGACACTCCGAAACAGTCGTTTTTTTACCCTCGCAGTTGTTAAAGATGTCCTATAATATAAATTGGTGTTTACATGGCGTTGCTATGATTCCTCTATTACAAGTCCCCAGTTCCCGGGTTCTAGCTCGAGAGCTGGTAAGTGTCAATTGGATTTTCAATTTATTATTAATATAATTTATAATTAATTGAAAATATGAATTGGTGCTAGGCCCAAATAACCATAGCTGGTGGTGGTCTTTAAAACACGATATAAATTGGTAGCTTAGATCAAGGACGCCAACACGTCGATCGCGATCTTATACCGGTCGATTTCGGCATTATTTTTGATCACTAAGGAACCAAAAATCATAAAATTGTTCAAATTTATTATTTACTTCAACACTGCATCTTAAATTTCACAAGTTCTACCCAAGGGTTATCAACGAGATAGGGTATGGCTGTGAGTGAAAAATTTTGGAAGAAGAAATTCGAAGTTGTTAAGTAAATCGCTAGGAGTCCAGAAAAAAAGTAAATCTCAGTCCCAATCAAGTTGACCACCCCTGGCCTATAGATAATAACTTTACAGGTGGCTTAACATTTTAAAACAATAAAAGATACGGCGTCTATGTGCAAAATAGTCCTCAGTGTCATCAGTCATGGATTTCTGTAAGGTTTGGGTGCAAATACGAATTATTTCCGTTTTGCATTGTTGTGGTGATTCACTTTAGTCAATCGTACATTTATAGTAAAACAAGTGACAAACAGGTTGCGGCCTACGCATTGCATCACCGAATGATGATTTTTTATGCACTACTCATTAAGTCCAACATATACCTAAATGGTAATACCATCAGTATTCAGTGGTAACAGTAAACAGCAAAATAAAATATTATATGATGAAAAAGGGGATCTGGTATTATTCAGATTTCAGGGCCATATTTAGACATGGGCTTTGTTGGCTGCAATCCAAGGGCCTCCGAGGTAAGGAATCTTTACGAGATTCCTTACCTCAGAGGCCCCTATGTTGCAGACATTTTTTAAATTAAATGTATGTATCCTACGAAATTACAATAGCCAATTCAAACCAGATGTAATATTTATTTCCAGAATGGTCTTTTTTAGAATAATCTTAAAAACGACATTTTTTATTAAATAATTGGATTGAGCTCTGTCTAACTTAAACAATGCCGTTGTTATTATTATTGTAGATTATAGACGCGTCGACAACTCTGATCAACACAATCATTAGCGTCTTCAACACAACAATTAATAATCAATTTGTGTATTAGAATTCTCCAGCCGGCATACACAAACCGACTGGTACGAGCTCGGGGTCCTAGTAACGCCAATTCCCAATGAACATTGGAATGCAGTTGCGAGAACAACTACATTCCAATGTTCCCCCTAGGAGAAATGTCGCTGTTTTTTGTGTAGCACTTAAAACGGCTTCACAATAAATTTTTAAAGTTGGTTAAATAAATATTTTTCCGTGCGAGATCCACTAAGGATTTAATTGTCTTTAATCTTATTTTATGACAAAGTCGATTTAAAGGGTTTAGCCTTTTGAACACCGACATGTATTCCTTTCTTTAGAACACCTGTGTTTATTTAATGTGCTGATGGTTTCTTTATTAATCTCCTGAGAAAAAATTACGTTATGGTTATAGTATTCTTATTCTTAGAAATTATGAATGTAACACCTATAATATGTTTACAGTATCACATGCTACTATTTTACATGTATTACATGTTATGGAGATCGTAAGCTGTTTGAAGAATGTACAATAAATTATTATAATGTCATGACAGATATTTTGCATCGATAAAATTGCTCCAGATCCGGCTTCCTTCTTGTTACAGTATTTGATAAAAACATTTTTATTTTTCGTTTTTTCGTTTTTTTTTTCAAAATTAACACTCGAAAATATATTCTTTGTCTGTAGTTGTGCAGTTTATAACATAAGGCCGAAATTATTGCATTTTCAAAAAAAAATTGTCTGTATACCTGTATACTTATTATGTTGGTTTGTTTTGCTTAAACTCAAGAAAAGAGGATTACATTTCCTACAATTTTCATTCCCACAATTTTTCTGTGGTACCAATGGTAAGCGCGCTGCAGCTTCTTGAAAATCACCCGCTCCGCTTTTTGTAACCTTGGTAACCAATGGTTAAAATGTAATGTTCTTTTCAATAGTTTTATTTATTTTCTTCTTCATCGAACTATAAATTGAAAATACACATGTTACACATTGGTTACCAACGTTACAAAAAGCGGAGTGGGTGATTTTCAAGAAGCTGCAGCGCGCTTACCATTAGTACCACAGAAAAATTGTGGGAATGAAAATTGTAGGAAATGTATTCCTCTTTAAAACATTACATAATGAAAGAATTGCTTAAGTCGACCGTTTCTGAGAGATTTCGAAAAAAGCAAAAAAAGTGGTAAAATTTCATGGTTTTTCGGCTCCCCCCACGTTAGCACAGGGTCCTCGAGGTCGAAAACTCAGATTCTACTCCATAGAGTACCCGCAAACAACACACCAAAATATCATTAACTTCGGAATACTTTCCAGGTAACTCCCTTCATTTATTACCTGCCCCTTGTCTTAAGATCGATCCATTTTACAATTTATTTGATTAAATTATTAATTTTAGTTGAAAGTAAAAGTTTGGGTGAGAGGAACACCTGGAACACCTCTTACGAGGAATGTTTATATTTCAGCTAATTCCATAGTAATAAAAATTAATGGTTCAAAACCAATGTTTTTGCCGTTAGAGTTTATTAATGAAATTCTGTTAATTGAAGTTACTATGGGCATTTTTACTGAATGCTTACAAATGTCACGCTATATCTCTGTTATTTTACTCTATAAACTTTTTATGTTATGTTAGGTATATGATGAGAATAAACGGGAAAAAATACGGTTTATTTTGTTTCATAAAGGTTCAATAAGCGTCAGGTAACTTTAGATATTTCAAACGGGAAAACTGAAAAAATTCAGAGTTTTAAAAAGTAGCATCATTTTGACAAAATATATATTAATATTTTTATCCAAAATATACGACTTTGAAAATTATTTTCATTTAAATGAGCCATTTTCCTGAGAGTAGTTCTTTCAATTATCCACGAGAGGCAGCTAGAAATTAAGGATCAGAACTTAAAAGTCTCACTATCCAATTATTACTATATTTTTATCAGGCTTCGGATAGTAAGGTCTTCTAACCCCTCATTCATTATATGCGGTAGATGTAATACGATAGTTAAAGCATTGCAATGCGTACGCCGCTTACCTAATGCGGGATCTAATATAAATATAACATTCGTTTTGTCGAAAAACTGTTTTGAGTTCGCAAAAAATCCTAACATATGTTCGTAATCCTATGCAGGCATGTAGCCCTGATAAGTGACAAGGTGTTGAAGCAGAACTGAGGGCAGCTGGTGCAAACCAAATACAGGATGCTCAAAAATTATACCGACGATCTTGTGGAGGTGATTCCTTAGATCAAGTTAAGAAAAAAAAGTTCCAATGATCATATATGTTCGCAAATGCACAGTTTCTGAGATATAGGGTGTTGAATTTCTACATTTTTGCTTAATTATGTCACAAAGTATGTGTCCATTTGTTTGAAATTTAGATAAACTGTTGGAAAGGTAATTTTGAGTAAAAAATATCTTGTGGGCATACGTTCTATTTTAATTAGTTATACGGAACTATGAGGGTTTTATTAGTGCAACTGTAACACAAATGAAAATTTAAACCTTGTATTTCCATATCTAAATAAATAGATTGTGGATTATAGACGCTCAGCAACTGAGGTCATTCGCGTCCATACCTAAATTTAAAAAAAATGAGTGTGTGCTTATGACCACACGCCAGAAGTGAAAACTTCAGATTTTGTAATTTTTGGTGTCATCTATTATAGCATTATAGCATTTATGAACTAAAAATAATTTATTACAAAAATACTAAAATTGTATTTTTAATAAATTCCACCTTGGTTTCAAAAAAATTATAATTATTGTCAAAGAAAGAATATAACAAAAAGAAAGAAAAAAAACGCCGAAAATTCTACGCTGGCATTAGGTCTCGAACCCAGGTTCCTATGCATAGAACGCAAAGACGTAACCACTGCACTATGAGTCGAAGTGATGTAGACGGCCGTTTTTATGATATAAGTATGTTGCGAATTCTTACGGAAGTAGTTCAGACGCTTCACATTTTTTAAGTACTCAGGCAAAGAGTGCCTAGCGCCTAAGTTTTAACTTCAAAAATAAATTCCAACTCTGTATTTATAACTAACGTTCCGCTGTCTACTGACCTTAAACAATGAATTCTTTTTCTAAAGAACGTTTACTGTACTACGATGTGTACATTTGTGAGATATTTAGGGAGGACTGTATTTCATAACCTATTTATGCAGGAAGTCAGGTGGAAGTCAGGTAATAAAATTTTGTACCGTGTCCAAATTTAAACAACACACAGTGCTTGACGAATTTTCGTTATTTTTAAAACATATGTACACCAGGCACGTAACTAGGGCAGCGTAGGTATACGTTTTTATTACTGGATAAAGTTAGGATGATGAACTCCCGCAGCTGCTTAACTTATGTATGAGTATTGTAAATTGTAAAAAAATCGATTGGCGTTCAAAAATGTACGGAGTTTAACGGAATATTCATTACTATTCACACACATTTCTTACCAAAACAATGTCTGTTTCATAAAAATAATTAATAAATCTCGTCATTATTGACTACAAAACTTTATTATTTCGTGTGAAATAATTTTTTATTTGAAATTAAAAATTTATTAAAAATGAAAGTCCTAACTTGATTCAGCCAGTGACGTTTATTCTAACCTAACTTAACCACGTTGACGTTTGTCGAGGTATAATTTAAGCAATTATAATTAGAAATTGAGTTTGTTCTTTCCATTTGGAGTTGAAAAAGTGTTCTGAAGTCGTCTGAGCTACGCTAGATCAAGGGAGGGCAAGCTAAAAGGATAAAAAAATGTTTTCATCAATTAGGTATTGGATATCTAGGTATTATTTTAGCTTTTTCCTCAGTCGGAAATTTAAACTTTTTGCAGTCATAATTATTTTCATTATAATTACTGCATTTAAATACAAAACGCCATTCCATAACAAATTGCTTTAATTATTAACGACGACGGGTTTAAAAAACGAGGTTATGTCAGTAGAATGAATGAAATTTGACAGTTGTGTCGTCAATGGGTGAACGTACGTTTAACGCAGATTCTAGTTAGAAGGAGACAGTTGCGACTCCGCCACGCCTTCCTTTCCTAATCTATTCCAAATAAACTTTAAAAGTACATCTATTTTACATCTACCTTGACAGTCGTAGCAGAAACCGAAAAATCATTAATTAAAGGATCAAACAATTAAATACTATATTATATAGCACAGTTTAAGTTACTGATTGATTGTAATTGTGATTTGTGACATAAATATATTTCTCACATCCCTACAAATCTACTTTTTTCCTGAAGGAAAATTAGTTATGTCTGATCTCTTTATGTTATTTTCCGTATTCTGTACCCGCATTGCCGTTTCAAGAAGATCTATGGTTTAGTCTTTCATCAGCCGTCATTGTCTTTTCTTAGACTATTCATGGGTATGTAGAAGTAGAGTATAATATCTACTATCGGTTTAAAGAAAACTGGGGAAATTCTGTCCGTTTCATTACTTCGGTCAATTATCTTTTTACAAGCTTTTATTTAACTTGCAATGTATGTTAGTTTGTGTTTGTTTGTGGGTTTGTGTAGGTCAAATCTTGCAAGTCAATTTTGAACGTCTTCCACGTATCCGATCGATTTGAAATTTTGTACACATATGTATTCCCGATGACAATACATGAATAAATCGTTTTTAGAAAGAAATTCAACCCCTAAGGGGTTCAAACGGAGATGTAGGGTGTTTTTGACTAATCAATGCCCAGGACAAATCGCTGAAGCTAGAAACTTGAAATTTGGATAGTTGGTTCCTTTTCTGACGTAAGCATCTACTAAGAAAGGATTTTTCGAAATTCAACCCCTACGGGTGTCAAATGAGGGTAAAGTTTTGAAAGACTAAAATGAGCGAAATAAAATATTAGTAAAAAAAACTGTTTAGAGACAAGCTTTATTGAAATGTACTAAAAAGGAAAAAATAATATTTAATAATTTATAGGTACATAATTATTATAAAAGCAGGAGTTGCGACTAATAAACTATCATAGAGTTTACAAACCCGCTTTTATAATAATTATGAATAAAAAGTTTGGACGTGGCTAACTGTTCTACGTAACAAAGGCCAACAAATCATATATATAAAAAAAAAAAAATAATTATGAACCTAAATTATTAAATATTATTTTTTTCCTTTTTAGTACATTTCAAAAAAAAACTTATAGGATCTTAAAAGAGCAGTGAGAGGAATATCCTACAAAATTTCAACATTTTTTTTCTGTACTTTCCTCGGTTACGGGTCAAAAACAAAGCATGATTATATTTACTAGCGAGGGCAGTATAGCCTAGTGGTTAGCGTGCTTAGTGCCGCAACCTCTGGACTGGACTGCCGTGGGTTCGAATCCCACCTGCGCTCATGGATGTTTTGTGATGTTATTTAGTTTTAAGATAGTTGTTATTTAGTGTAGTTGAAAGACGCTAATGACCTGAGATGTCGACGCGTCTATAATCTACAATAAATAAAATAAATATATTTACTAGCATAGATTTTATATTCAGTACTTTTCAGCATATTCTGTAGTATGCAAGATTTGACCCATTTATGCGCATCGACCTATAGACCTCTGACGTCACTCGAGGATATGACAGTCGGGACTTTATGCACGATTGTCTGGAATCTAGTTATGTTCAAGCTTTGCTCTTCGGAGATGAAACTGAACTGCTGACTGTGTTGGCATCCGCAACTATGTTCACATTGTTTTATTCGCACAGTATTATTTTATCTCATATTAGTGGTCCAATTATCTCAATTTATAATTAACAACTAGTTTATAATTAATCATTATAGCATCTGTGTCAATGCGGAACAGTAATCAGAATAAAAGATTAATTTGTATAATAATTTATTTGCTGTTTAAACAATTTATGAAATTTCTTTCACTGATAATATTTTTATAGAATTGTTGGAAATGAGCACTTCCGTGGCACAAAGGATCAATAAAAAGCAATACTGATTTTATTAAATTTGCATTTTACTAACGTTTCGGTATTCTTCACACCAATCAGAGTCAAATGCTGTCAATTTCTTTCAGTATTTTGTTTGAGCGATTAATGAACAACATGGTTTGCTTTTTATTGATCCTTTGTGCCACGGAAGTGCTCATTTCCAACAATTCTATAAAACTGTTTTCAAGGATCAAATTGCTCTATTTAAATATAGAAACTTCGAATTCAACTGATAATATTCTTTGTATACAGAATGTTTCCCAAACAGGTAAAAATTTCGAAAATTAATTCTGGGTACCTACTGGAGAAAAAAAAACAAATACATTTTTGGAATAAAACCTTTGTAAAGGAGTTACAACTCTTCGTAAGATGGGGGCTGGAAACCATTTTTTCCCTTAAATGTGACCAGAATTATTTTATTAAATGGTACTACTGGTTCTATGCAAGAATAATCGCGTAAAGCTAAATATTATCCACTGATGTAATTTATGGAGGAAGTGCAAGCATTTAAAAGTGAAACCAGTCGCCATTTTTACTCGGCCCTCATTTTTATATGTGAGGAGAAGAAGAGGAAGAGAATAATTTTCCCAATCCATCCCGTATTTTGCCGCCATGTTTACTCGGCCCCGTAACAACAAACCTTGATTCAACTTTGTATAAGTAGTTGTATAAGGTATGTCTCCTCTATTACTTTAACCTCAGTGATATTAGCTATGTTATTGATTTTTATGAGTTTGGTGCAATCTACAGACAGAAATATTTGATCACTTTTCAATGACAAATTACGTTCAAAATCAAATTTGGATAAATTTACGTTAATTATATTATATACCTAGATGATACTTTTCAAAAATAGTTACCTCCAGTAATACTTTTATTTCACCATACAAATGGTTGAATAACTCCCTTAGGAAGGATTTAATTAAACTAAATTGAATTTACTCCTTAAATTTGGTTACCTATTTTGGTTTTGTTACAAAAATAACAAACCTTAATTTCTCGATTGTAATCGAATTTAAAGTCGTTCACTTTCAACGTAGTGTAAACGAGACAAGTGAATAAAACATGCCGTGTTGAGATCAGTTGTTCCTCCCCCGGCGCCTCGGCTGGCTCCGCCACCACGGTCCTCTGTATCCAGCCACCAGTTCTATAGCTGGTCGGCCAACCATCATCCACTTCATTTAGTCGGGGTTACAGCATCCGGTTTCTTACAATGTGAATACATAACTACATTGCTCTGTTTCTCATTTCTGCAGAAGGAAAACGCCTTGTAATAGTTAGGATGTACATTCGTACGGTTGAATTTATTATATCATGTAATTTTAGCACCTTTTGGGTAACTAGACTACAGTCATACTCATTTAGATTAGATTAGAAAGAGGGCGTAAGGCAAGCCTCGTCGACACCGCGACCTTAATAGATCTATTGTGTGGCCCTGACTTGTTTATGCGAGGTTAAGGCTCTGGATGAATCCTAGAATCGCTCTGGAATCTGTATCCCATACTAGATCAGGCGTTGGGAATGGAATGTTAAGGTGACGGAATCTTTGAGTCATGACTGCTTCACATTTGCAAAGCAAATGCTCCGATGTTTCAGGAGCCTCTAAACAGAAGCGGCATGATCCGTTGTCCGTTACACCAATATTATTAAGGTGATACCTCAATGGGTAGTGACCTGAGAAGAGCCCGGAACAGTCATAGGTACTCATACTTTATATATTCAACAATTTTACTTAATTAATCTATTTCGTTACTTAAGTGTTAGTATAAAGGGTGGTGAACTGCTCAGGTGTATATAGGGATTTAACATGTAAAATCATAAATATGCAGTTTCCTGCTCTCCTGATTTTTTTAGAGCGAAAATTCATTAAATTAAAAATAAAGTCTTTCCGCCGCCAATGTGTCCATCTTGTGAAAGGACAGGGTACTAAGCTTTGCGCCAGTACCGATGTTGGTACTATTCATAAACTTATGGTAAGCACCGTTGCCATAGCAAAGTTACGTGCCTGCATCCTTTCATAAGATGGGAGTCACTATTATTATTTTCGAGACATATAAATGGAAAAATCACTTCTAAATATTTTTCGACATGTTGAACTCCTTTTGATCTCATAAAGTTTTAAATCCCACGATAATATAAAAAACGAGAAATACTAAGATTGAAGAAAGATGAATCCAAGGAAGAAGGAAAAACATAACGGAAACATTAACCCACAAAAAGGCTATTTAAAACTGAGGTAGTGTACTTTTAATATACTTACCGAGTTTTTTCCAACATCCATAAAAGTTTGTTAAACCTTTTGTAAAGAGCTTGAAAAAATGAGAAACCAAGAAACATTTAAGGAGTTTCATGCTTTCACGGCCGGTAGACATCTTGGTAGCAAGTGTTTCCGAGCTAGGAGGTAGCCGTGGTCTAATGGATTTTACTCCGTACTTTTCGCCCAAAGGTTGGGCATCTTCAGCGGCGATTGGCCATACGATTTGATCTTCTTGCCAGTCGACCGGCAAGAAGATCAAATCGTATTGACATTTGAACGCTCATATAAAAGAGTTCCTGCCTCCTAATGTCATAGATTCAATGAAAAATCTTAAACTGTAGATTTGTACAAACGTATTAAAAAAAATCACCAACATTTACGCTCTTTGCGTTTTTTTTGCATATTTAGCTACTGCAAAATCATTGACACACTATAAATAAACAAACAAACAAATATACTGGGTCAAGCTAAATAAAACCGTTTAAAAAAGGAAACCGTTTGTGGGACTGGGAACTAACTTAATACACGTATTGTACCATTTTTAGTGGGAAGAAATACTTAAAAGCATGTAACCAACAAGGAGATTTCTTTCTATTATAGCGACAAATAGACAACTGGATGACTATTGTGATTTATGCGTCCACGTGAGGGTTAAAGCATCTACCTTAATCAACATCCCATTATCCATTTTTTACCTGTATACTTTTATAGTTAATGGTTATTCATTTGTTTTACCCAAAGCTGCGTAAGTTGCCATGCGCATATACTTTCCTCTACGCAGTGCGCAGTTTCAGTACATGCTGAACATAGTTGGACTGGTTGGATTTATCTTAGATCTCTCAAGTGCAGAGATTCTAGGTATGCACAGCTGTTTTACAGCAGGTTTAGCGGCCCGTCACACACACACGCACTTATACACACGTGTAGCAGACCGGTTTTCAACATACAATGTGCGGAATATATAAGATGTTCCTTGAAGGGCTCTGCCCACAACGGGTCCTATTAATGTGTCTTTCCTTGAGATATCTAGTGCCGGATTTAGGGTTTTGGAGGTCCCTGGACCCGTCTTCATAATAAACATTTTTGTAGACCCGTGGGCAGTTATCCAGTCCTAATTCCGGCACTGGTTTTCTAAGAAAACATCCGCAGGCTTTTTGATGTGAAACATCTTATGTCGGGCTGTGAACAGCCGCGTGAGGGGAAATATGCAACGAAATTTATGGTCCGCTCCTTCGCTGCTGTTCTCCCCACCACTGCGGCACTCTCTCTCTCTCTGGCTCAGGCGTGTTCAAACGCCGCAACCGCGTGTGTTACAGTGCAGTATATAGGATTACGTCAGCATAACAGTTAGTTGCTGCTTTTGAAAAATTATATACTACTACATAGAGAATATCGCCGAGTTCAATAACGTTTTCTTTGATGTTTCACATCTGTCGGGGGTCCCGAGGCCCACACCCTTTTTTTTTAAGTCCTATAGGTCTGTTGAGGAAGAAAATGCTAACGTAACGGCGAAAATACTGACAACGACATTATGCCAGCATTTTCTTCCTTGACAGATCTGTAGAGCTTAAAGAAAGTTTACTGTACAAGTTTTCGTAGAAAACCATGGTGCCGAATTTTGGACTGGATAACTGTTATTCCTTTATGCATTTTTTTTACATTCGTTAAAAAATAATTTGCAAAAATATAAAAATTGTGGAGGTTCCGGGGATTTAAACTCTGTTGTCCTACCCTAAATCCGGCCCTGGAGATATCCCTACGAAGGGAAATCCGGTGGTGATAAATAAAGAGATCTTGCCATTCAATGTCGATGTCCTTAAGCAAACTTTGTCGGTATATCTGAATCTACGATATACTAATATATAAAATTCTTTGTATGTAGATTAGATTTAGATTAGATTTACTCGGGGTGATAAGACACTATATATCTCACAATCACTGCGACCTATAAGATCTTTTGTGAGTCCCCTAATAGTTTATTCCCAGTCGGGTAAAATGCTTTTTATGAACCTTATAACCTTTCTGGGGGCTTCTCTCCATATTAGACTAGAGCTGAAGCCTTTGAAAATGGTAAAAAGTGAAAAAAAATTATAATAGGATGAAACCCATTGGAAAAGGAAGAGAATAGAATAAAAATGAAAGGAAAAATAATTTACGGGCGATCTGTGGCCGAGAAGTGGTAGGGGGTGGGTTTTTAAGGGTAAAAAACGGTTTATCTCGATTTCCGGCAAAACTACAAGTCCTATGGAAAAAAGTTTAATCGCAAAGTTGTAGATAATAAAAAGATCTACAACTTTTGTATCACGCTTTTTTCACATAACCTCAAAATTTATGTAAAAAATTCAAATAACCAAGTTTTTGGTTTTTTATTTTTATCTTTTACAAAAAACATTTTTTTTTCACGAAATTTGGTGAAAACTTACCTTTTTATGTCCCAAACATATTGTAATTTTTTTGATTTAAAATATTTATTTTTTCACCTTATTTTGACTTAATATCGAAAAAGCACCCTAATTTTCAATCGAAAATTCTCACGTCAAAATATCTGCTTTTTTAAAAAAGTCGGTGGGCTTTTTGTTCGTTAAAATATCTACTTTATGATGGTGTAAAAAAAATGTATACATTACTACGGTAAATGTTCTCAGAAAATGCAAAGAAACGAGAAAAAAACTCGTATCCGAATTTTTTTTTTTAATCATTATGTACAATTTTGATGTATTTATTAAAATTTACACTTTAATTACTCGTTTATTTGCATTTTCTGAGAACATTTACCGTAGTAATGTATTTTTTTTTACACCATCATAAAGTAGATATTTCAACGAACAAAAAGCCCACCGACTTTTTTAAAAAAGCAGATATTTTGACGTGAGAATTTTCGATTGAAAATTAGGGTGCTTTTTCGATATTAAGTCAAAATAAGGTGAAAAAATAAATATTTTAAATCAAAAAAAATTACAGTGTGTTTGGGACATAAAAAGGTAAGTTTTCACCAAATTTCGTGAAAAAAAAATGTTTTTTGTAAAAGATAAAAATAAAAAACCAAAAACTTGGTTATTTGAATTTTTTACATAAATTTTGAGGTTATGTGAAAAAAGTGTGATACAAAAGTTGTAGATCTTTTTATTACCTACAACTTTGCGATTAAACTTTTTTCCATTGGACTTGTAGTTTTGCCGGAAATCGAGATAAACCGTTTTTTACCCTTAAAAACCCACCCCCTACCACTTCCCGACCTCAGATCGCCCGTAAATTATTTTTCCTTTCATTTTTGTTCTATTCTCTTCCTTTTCCAATGGGTTTCATCCTACTATAATTTTTTTTGGTTTCAAAAATTATCGACCCTGGTCTATATGTCTTCAGGCTTTAGAAAAGGCCTGTTAAGATGTTGCAGCCTTTTGGAGAACACTGCTTCACATTCACATAGAATGTGTTCGGCAGTTTCTTTTGCTTCTTTACAGAAGCGACAGTTGTCATCCTGGACTTTACCCATTTTTGAGAGATGGTATCTCAAAGGGCAGTGGCCTGTGAGGAGTCCTGTCATTATTCTCAGTTCTGCTTTGCTGAGAATAAGGAGTTCTTTGGTCCTTGTGGTGCTATGCGATATAAATCTCTTTGATTGTTTCAGTCCTGGAGTGGACTTCCAACGAGAGATTTTCTTTTCTTCCTCCCATTTGCGAACCTCTAATTTGATGTGGCTTTTAGAATAGCCACAGAAAGGTTCTGGGCCTATAAAGGTTTTAGTTCCTCCTTCTTTAGCGAGGGAGTCTGCTATTTCATTGCCTTCGATGCCTGTATGCCCTGTATGCCCTGGAATAGATTTATGTTTTAGTATTACCTAGTATTAGTATTAGTATGTAAATTTTATTATAAGGAACAACCCAAAAGCGTAGTTTGTGATCAATCTGCTTGCTTATTCTTTGTATGTAAATTGTAAACCCGTCTATCGTGAACTTGAACCTCGAATATCTGGCAACGCCGGCACGATAACGATGGTGACTTTTTACATGTTTTTTAAAACACCGTAACGAGGGTGTATACAAAAATGCAGCTAACTGGGAATTATTCCGCAGTGAAAATCTAAAATTACTGGACTATACAGGGTGTCCTCAAAGACACTTAACACACGCCTACCACATGTTCCTGAGACCAAAATAAGCCGATTTAAGCAAATTTACCTTCTTACAAAATTGCTTAGTTTGGGCGCTATATACGGTCCTGAAGTTACAATTTTGAAATCGTTTTTTGTTATAAATTTAAAACGGCTTGTGCGGTTTTGCTGAAATTTGGCACGTTGACATAGTTTTATGGAACAAAAAAACCCATTTCAAAATTATGATTAATATTAATCCATAGGCGTAGAACTCAAGTTTTTTAATATTTGAACTTTTCAAATTTCTACGTCAATGGAAGAAAAGGGGTTTAAGTATAAAATTTAGATTCAGTAACTTATTTGCTACAAAAAAGCTACTCTCAATAAGACTCGATTATTCTCATGGTTTTTGAGAAATCTATGTTTATCGAAAATAATATACTATACACTAATAATTTAACAACACACTAACACCCAAAACTCAGTAATCGTCTACACAAATACACACACATACATTTCCATTCCGTCTACCTACTTATATAAATCATAAAATCTCGAAATTTAAATCAGTACTTCACACATCACGACATAATACACAGTGCTTAGCATCATAATATTATATAGTGTTACGAATACTCAATGTGTTTTTAAAAAATAATTAACCACACCTGAAGATGGCAACTCGTTCCTGAAACGCGTAGTGATAAATTACAATAAGTCACAAGACGGACTATAAGTTAGCAAAAAATATTATTATTGGTTATTATTTATGTTCCGTCTAGTTATTAATACTTAATTATTGAAAGGCTAAGACGTCATTGCGAGAAGTTCAGTCTACGGATGTTTCTTTATATAACGAAATACTCGTGTCGTCACAAGCGCTGGTCATTACGACAAGGGCACACAGAGGGTATGGATTTTTATATCTGACTAGAAATCATTATGTTGTGTCGACCAGCGAACGAGACGCTGCGATATATTATATTTTGTTAAAATAATATTTTGCCCGTTTTGAGTCGGGCTTTTGATTTGGTTTATTATATTTTGCTCTAACATATATATATTAATTAAATTTGAAAACCCAAATGTGATTCGATGTAAGAAAAGGTTGCCGACCACTGGACTAACGTAAATTGCAACCCATTGTGTCATGGCAGGTAGTAGAAAATTGTTTAAGTGCCATCTCGTATATTTAACTACAGTAGATATAATATGCCTGTGTGTTTATGTCTGTAAACCAACACACGTAAACACCCGCGCGTCGGCCAGAACCCAGTTACCAGTACCATTGCCAGTACCCACTCAACAGTTCAGTGATTCACGTTGTTCAACTGTTTTAGACAGTCTACGATCAAATCGTCAACAGTGTTATTGTTTCTTAATACTGACCACACGTTAATATGCTATTAACCTCGTGTTCTTTGTTTCAAGTGCACCAAAACTGTCGCATCTGTTAAGTTAATATCAGTCAGTGCCAGTAGTGTTGTAATTAGTGTGTTGTTGTTGTTGTCAGTTAATTAAAAACGATAGTGCGTTCTGTGTGCACGTGATGGTTTGTGACTAGCTGTGACGTAACTTTTGTTGTTACCCCACACCAAGTATGGAGGATATGCAGAACGGAGTTGTTCTCATCAAATGTAAGCTTGTTGCTGATTGTTTTATTTGTTGTATTAAAGAGATTTTGGAACAGCTGAGAAAAAAGTATCCAATCCCAATTTTAGCAATAATACATCAATTAATCCCTAGCCTATAGTGTGGTAATTCTGGTACAATACCATCTAATCTTGAGGGTTAGAAAACACATTCATCAACAGGTTCAAGGCAGAAGTTTTAAAAATAAAGATCCAACCCCAATTTTATCAATAATACAGCATTATTAACCCCTAGCCTAGTGTGGTATTTGTGGTACCATTTTTTTAGCTATTGAATCCCAAGAAAGAATCTAGACATTCATTTATAGAATCCGATGGTTTTATAAAAATAAGCACATCACCCTATTTTTATCAGTACCTTATCGAAACCTTGTTTAACCCTAAATCTTCTGTGGCAATCCAAGTACCATTTTTGGAGCCATCAAATTTCAGGAGAAAACATACACATTCATCAATAAATTCAAGGTAGATGTGCCCTAATTTTATACGTAATATAGCCCCGTTTAACCGTATAGTCGACTATGGGTGCATTCCACTTGGCGATCGCAACGCTTACAACGACCAAACGTAATGAACGCGGCCATAAGGCGCGAGCGTAGTGGGCGAAATGGTCGCCAAGTGGAATGCACCCTATGGTAAAGCAGGTACCAGTTTTGGTAACAATTGACTTCGGATAATGATGTCCCTAGACCCTAACCCCTTAAGGTAAGCGGCTGATGCAATTCAGTGCTTTTGGTACAAGTTGTTATCGTAATTTCTGTAACATACTAGAAATACCCCGAAGTCAAAAAGATTCATGCTTCATAAATTAAATAACTTGAACCTTTCATAATAAAAATTTATTACACAACCTCGTTGAGACGAATCGTCCGCTTGAAAAATGTAGTTTCTGTACATAAATAAATAAACTGTAGACTGTCTCGTAATGTACCGTCAGCAGTCTACCTGGAAATCGGGATTGGTAGAAAAAGGGTTAAAAATAATCGAGTGAAACGTAGTTTTTATCTAATTAATAATTACAATGGCTGCGGCTGCTTTGCTCCATATACCCGTATTTATCTTTACTTGGGAGATAAGGGCGGCCAATGCCGAGAACAGAAAGTACCTGAATGGACCAATGATTTATACCAGGACTCTTTTAGTAATAGGTAGGTCGGTAAACAGTTCGTTCAAAATTCACTCATACTTATATGAAAAACTGAGATCAGAAACTACACGAGTAAAAACAA
Source organism: Mongoloraphidia duomilia (assembly GCA_039654895.1). Classification (NCBI taxonomy): domain Eukaryota; kingdom Metazoa; phylum Arthropoda; class Insecta; order Raphidioptera; family Raphidiidae; genus Mongoloraphidia; species Mongoloraphidia duomilia. The sequence goes on from CM077517.1 coordinate 2,459,212, forward strand.
AATGAAAAATCGTATTGCAGTGTGGTGTAATGGTCAGTGTGCTGGCCTGTGGATCAGACTGTCGTGGATTCGAATTCCATCTCTGCTCATGGATATTTTGTGATATCGTTTTCGACCCAGCTTTGATATTTAATCAGGATACTGGCCAGATATCTTAAAGGGTGCTGAATCGTTTTGCGGGTAATAGGGATTTAACCCGTAAAATCAAACTTTTGCGATTTCCTGCTTCCGTAATTATTTTAGGAAAAATATCTTCGAATAAAAGTTTTAGAACATACAATTCTGCATCTAAATCATTAAACGAAATTAATTTTGCTTGCTTTGTGACGGCAGAAATTTGATATGAAAATGTCAAAATTACCTCAAAAACAGATAGCGATAGCCATGGAACTTGAACAAAATGATTAGAAATTATTCTGACAGCTAAAACGTCATCATTTTGTTCAAGTTCCATGGCTATCGCTATACCACGCCATACCACTGACACCCAAATAACATCTATAAATGAAAAGGTTTAAAAAAGGTAAGGGTAATAATTCAAGAAAGTAGTAATTGTTTAAGAATAATGAACCCCTAGTGAGACATTATGGCTCGTAACTGTTTAAAGTATATAGCAATAAATAATAGTAAGGGGTTTAAAACACCACCTACAGATCGGTGTAGTAAAATCCTTGACTATAAATTAATAAGAAATTTAAAACCACACCGAAGCAGCACCTATTCTAAATAATTGTGATCAGTTTGACAGAAAAACATTCTTCCATAAATATTTTTAAATTATTTTGACAATTTTAACACTGTGGCATGGATAACCGCAAGAAGCATGTACTTGAGGCTTTCGGGGCTCTCAAAAAACAAAAAAAATATTTTTTTTATGTGTTCCACGTGGAACTTGAAATTACATTGCTCTCGGAGTACGGTAGAAATTACTTCATATGCGCAGAAGAATATTAAAAATTCAAAATCGAAGGACGAACGTAGGAAGAAATTAATGTAAGATTTGTTATAAAATTGTGAAATAATATTTAAAAAAAACTTATTTTCATTAATTCCAAGTTAATTAGATGCTTTATATTTCTGATGTTTTAAAAATTTAAAAAAAGCCCGCCAATATAACCACGAGCGTTCAGAAAGTTTGATTACACTGAGAACGTAAACGAGATCACGTGACATTCCGTGGCGTTTTTCCACGGGGACATAATATCTGAACGCAACCCTGTAATAATTACTCTCATTGATCAGCTGTCAACATAATCTACAATAAATAAAAAAAGACCATAGTCTTAAAATTAATCAAAGATGTTCTAATAATATATAATAAATATTTATTATATTATTTCATTTATTAAAATAATTTGCGAACAATATTAGTATATAGTTTTATCAATAAGGAAGAAGTAAATATTTAAATATAATTACTAATTATGTTCACATAAATAAGCAAATATTTCTTTAAATTATCTACTGAACTATTAGGAAACACTGATTACTAAGTAATTATAGTACTGTTGGGAAATTTATAATTTGTAAAAAAAATGTGAGAAAAATAACACTAAAAATTAATATTAGCGTTGTCATTTACCTTCATAGTTAAATTAAATAATTTATTAGAGAAATTTTTGTTGGAAAAATGGTTGCTTTCCCATCAAAAATTTCTCTTAATTTAATCAGAACTGTAACCACTATCATGAATTGACAAACTTATGTTTGATTTAGCTGTGAAATAATAATTTGTGGACCAGCAACCGTGTAATAAATAATAACAGATGTATATTGTATTCTATAACTTAATAAATAACTTTCGAATTACTTTATAAATAGATCGACTAGTGTCCAGTTGGTGACTTGAAAATATCTAAAAGATTACCCAAACCCACAAGTCAATTCCCACAAAAAATGAATAATATATACATACATAGTATTTCATATAAAAAAATTTAAAATTATGATGAATCGGTTTTTTTTATTATGAATAAAAAATAACCGGCGAACTTTGGAATCCAATTTTACGATATTCTAGTTTTTTATACTTTCCAGAAGAGACAACGTAACTTTTTAAAGTTTGTTCGGTTGCTTAAAATTCGTATAAAAAAGAATGTTGGCCTATAGCAACGGGGTGCAGATGTTTGCATAATTTATTTAGTGAATATTTTATATTCCTCTGAGCTCTCTGACCCAGTTGTTTTTAGGACTTAGTAATCGATATATTATTTAGTTTTTCACAAAACTTCCCAACCTTAAAATAAATCTACGGTCACAAGTCCAAGTAGTTTATGTCAATTTTTTGGTAAAAGAAAAATTGCGATTCTTTATTGAATACGTACGATAGTAATCAAGCCGTTTGTTTTTCATTCAGGGTGACCACTTTCCGGAAAACCTGGAAAAATTAAGGAATTTTACTGGTCAGGGAAAATCAGGGACATGTCAGGGAATTTTGGCGGAAATCCGAAGTCGCTATTGACCAATAAATTAATATTGGATGTATAAGTTCAAATCAAGGGACATATAATTTGCGTCGTATATCTGGAAGGTGAAGGTCGTAATAACGGAAGTCGCTATAAACGAAATCCACTGTATTTGAATTTAAATATAATTTTAGCGTGAAAAAAATGTAAAGATTTATTTTGACTCACCTGTATGAACTGGACAAGGATTTAATGTAAATACATAATATGTAATGTATAGGTACAATGGTTTTCCGTCACGGTGCTAGCGCTGACAGTGTATTGTTGTATGCAGTGGGTGTACATTAAGGGGACTACGTACTTATCACATAATTTGTGTTAAGGAACAACGATCAAAACACTTAGTACTAGTATAGTCATTGAATATAAATTTTATCGACCATGAAATTCATATAAAATTTTCCCCGATTAATTCAATTTTTCTCTGTCCTTTCTGTCACATTCACGGCCGTATTCATAGTTAACCCTTAAGTAGTAAGGGACACTTACTCATACCCTCAAATCGAATATGCGTTTCATAGTCAAAATTGACGCCTGTAAGGGCCCTTACATCGCCCTCACCTTAAGGGTGGATAGTATGTCCCTTAAGTGTCGAAAAAGTAAAAACAGTAAAACACATGAAAAACACGCATTTATATCAAAAATGACAACTAAACACAATCGGTCTGCAGTATGATCAACTGTTCTAAAGCAAAAAATCTTGGAGGTTTACTATAACTCTTCCCTCACTCAAGGAAATGACTATGAAACGCTCCTTTGAATAAGGTGCCCTCAACACTTAACTGACCCTCAGCGAAGGGACCCTTATCACTTACCTTAAAGGTTAACTATGAATATGGGCATCAGAATATCCGTGATTGCCACACTAGTATTTGTTTGATGTTTTTCCTCTCCTGATAATTCCATACTCCTTCACTACTACCAGTCAAGTTTTATGTTTCTTACGTCCCACCATTTCACTTGAGAAATTCCTAAATCCATTAATCCCTTTATTTTTTTAATAACTTTAAGACAAGTCATTTATAAGACGATTAAAAATAAAAATTGTAACTACCCAGTTCGATATTTTTTGAATCCATCATCTGTCACTCACAGGAAATAAAACTGTTCAGTTTGCTCGAGTGAAAATGATTGATTAACTTTGTCACTAAACTCAATTTGGACTTCTATAATATAATTATGTATCTTCCTTGTTCTGAACGCGAATATCATGAAAAAGACAAGAAAAGAACACCATTAGTTCCTCACCTTGACCACGAACAAATTGCAGAAATCATTCGCATGACAATATAGCGTAGAATTAGAATTGGACTTTCGATAGTATTAGAACATAGAAATTGTTTTAATGAATAGAAAAATGTGCCAAAATACCAAATATGATTTAGGTTTAATTATTCGAATTCGTTTTTAAGATGCTTATTTTTTCTTTCAAAAAAACTTCTTATAAAAACGCCATACTGTGGATCATAAATCAGTGTGATTTTTTATTTCTTATTTTTCATAAAAAAGTGTCAATTTGTTGTCTTGTCAATCTTTTTGGTTAGCTCGGAAGTGATTGATTTAAGATTTAAATTTGAATTTTTATTAAAAATATCGTTTATATATTTTAATCCGGCGTGTGTAGATAAAATACTTTTATATAATACATACACGCTTTTAGTGTTTTTTCGTATCAGTTTTGCGGACCTTAAATGACCGTTTATTGATGAGTGACGTCATGCTCCATTATGAAACGCTTTTCAATGAATAATGGAAAAACATTTGAAAAACCCGTTATCTAATGAACATTATGTACCTCTTTTCGGTGTTATAAATGAAATATGGTTACTATGGTAACAAAGTGAATAAATATTGTATCGAGCCCAATGTTTTTATTATGAGATGTACTTCTGTCAGTGACATTAAATTATTCAATTAAAGTCTAAAACCATGCATGAGTTATATAAAGTATAGTGTGCAACATGTGTGCTAAATATTTATGCGTCAGGCGCGATGTTTTTAGCACTCGTATTCGGCTCGCGATGCTCACTCGCCAAGGCTCGTGGACGCTCTCCTACTACTCGTGCTGAAAACATCGCGCCTGACGCATAAAGATGTATTTAGCACACTTGTCACACAATATACTATTTTTAGAGGTTCTTTTTTCTTTGACAAAAACATGCTGCTCTTGTATGGTCCATGGAGGCACTAAGGGCGCCTTGTTACAGAATCGAGATCAACATTTTTGAAGTAAAAACTTCCTTAGGCGCGTTAGAAAATCTGAAGTTTTCACTTCTGTCGTGAGGTCATAAGCACACACCCATTTTTTTTTAACTTCCCATTGGAAGTTATTGTGATGGGTCCGAAAATCGAAATCAAAAAGGAAAAAAAATTTTTATATTTCAAGGTCACTACACTATTTTTACACTACTTTTAGAAAGATGTCTGTGTGTGTGTATGTGTGTGTGTGTGTGTGTGTACGTACGTACGTACGTACGTATGTATATGTGTCCATTTCTTTCTAAGACGAAATCTCGAGAATGAAAAATGATATCGACTACGTTGGGGTGCCAATCGACGCGTATTAACGTAAATATGATCTGAAAGAAATTTTTTCAAAATCGGTTCAGCCGTTCTTTTTTCTTAACCAAATAACCTCCAAAAAAGTAGATTTTATACAATATCTCGCGAATAAAAAATTATATTGACTTCGTAAGGGTGTCAACGTCATTTTAATCCGACATAAATTTTATAAAAATCGGTTCAGCCGTTTTTTTTTTTTTTTTTTTTTAATTACTGTTAAAAATAAATAATAATTATGTTTTAATGTTTAAAATGATTACTTTTCTGTGTAATATCTAATAATTTAATTATTATTATTAAATATTTATCAAACTGGGAAGTTCGTCGTGTGGACTTCAAGGGTCGCACTTTAGTCCTAATAAACGACCCACCTCACGGCTTGTTATTTTCTAATTTGTTCTTTTAAAAAACATCAATTTGTCAATTTTTTTACCTTAGTAAAATAAGCACATTTAATTTTAATTTCATAATACGAAACTATTACATAGATCAAACACTTTTTTGCAAAAAATGTCGGTAAGATGAATCAAGTAAAATGATGAATTATGTTGAAATGTTACAACAGCAGTTGTTTGTTTTTAAAAGGTGTGCCGCCCTCTGAAAGAAGCCATGAAGGCTGGTTTGATCTGTCATGTCCACTGTCCAGTCTGGCTTTCACAGTCGTATGAACATCAGAATGTACCATATGTAAAATACTGGCCAGCCAGGCCATGCCTTGAAACTCGAATTCTGCTAAATGCCGTCTAAAAACTGCATTTACTACATATTTCGGTTCACAATGGCATGAAACGGTGGTTAGTGTTAGTTGATCATTTTCATGATGCTAACTTCATTAGCGAAACACTCTTCATTTTTGGGATAATATACTGTTACAAAACTGTTTTCTGAGTTGGCGGAATAAATATTTATTTACAATAATTAAAAATACAATAACAATAAATGCAACAACGAAAAGTCAGTTCTAACAATCAACACAAGTAAACAATAACTAAACGGTAATTAACACTTAATTATATACAATTGATTATACTAATATTTATTTTATCAGGTGTATTTATATCGCGGAACTATTTATATCACTGATCCACTTGATTGTACCACCATTGACTGATTCACTGATCGCTTCAGTCACTCGTTTATATACGCTGCGTGGCTGAAGCCCAGCGCTTCTCGCGTTCTCTAGAAACTTCGCGTAGTTACTCGTTGTTCAGCAAGCAGACACCGCTTCTCAGAATTCTTGCCTGACGTTTATATACAGGATATGTTACAGTGCAGATTTTTAACCAAGCACATCCACAATTGAGGTGATTCATAGATTCATTTATTTCCATCTCCATGTTGAACGTTGGTACGCTTTTATTCACTAATATAACTGCTCAGACCGATTTGGTACATCATTAAAAGTATTGTTAGAATGATGTATTCATATACATTACGGGAGTGAATAATATAATGTGCGGGGCGTTTAAAATGTTAAGATAGCAATCTTAACAGATGTAGGTTGATTGTCGCACTATAGCTAGTTATGCTATGATTATCTCGTGAAAAGCATTATTACCCCTTTCATGTGCAGAAAGAATTACAAATAATGTGTTGCCGTACTCTGTTATTTATTTATTGTTTCTTCTGTCCCTTGAATAAATGCAAATTAAAATAAGTAGGTAGGTACATATATGCATAAAAATTATTATTAACGCTTATGACCTCTGTTGTCGAGCGTCTATAATTTACAATACCTATCTATTTGTTAATACCTATATGCGCAGTATACAATTACCATACTAAACATTAATACATAAAAAAATAACGTAACCCTGTCTGCAATTTCATTTTCTTGTGGTTTTTTTCGCAATGGTATATTTTCGTTTATCAGTTAATTACCCTTATTTGGGGGAATAGGACGGAAAATATGAAAAATCTATTTGGAGAACTCCCTAAGAACCAAAACTTGAGAATTTAATGACGATTCATTGAATGGTGTGTCTGCTAGGCCTCAGCACATACAAACGGACGGACATCCAAAACTTGGTTTTTCGGTGTGTAGTGACTTTTAAAACGTGTAAATTCGATTTCTTTTCGACATTACAAGACTGTTTTATTTACACCTATGGTCACATGAAAATAAAAATCTCTCGCTTCCATATTGTTCTTACACATAGCTCGTCTGCAGTTAGAAATTGTAAACATCAATTTCTTAGATTCTGTATGAAAATAAATTAAGATAATCTGAGAATTGAAAACTGGATTGTTGATTTATTTACAAAATCGATTCCGTATTTGGGCGTGTAGATAACACTGGTGGTAATGGGCCAAATTCTATAGAACCTAAAATAAATAGGTAATTTTATGTACCTAAGCATAAATCCAAAATTTCAGTACTTTTTATTTTAATGATGCAGAGGGAAGGATAATAAAGTTTGTCTCATTCTCAACTTGTTGCTACCTAGGTATATATTATCTATTTAATTTCTTCCCTATTACGTAATTGTATTTTATAAAACGCAATTTCCAAACGTTATGGCATTTCCATGTTAACTTTTTTATTATTTTAAGCTTTGGAATTACCTCAAAAGTATTTCAGAATCACACTATAAATTTTACCGAGTCGCTATACTCAGTTATTGGCCTTTGAGAAATCTATGTCAAAGCAAAAATAATTAGATAATATTATCATTCTTACAATTAGTTTTTAATTAATCCTGCCACATTATTGTTCAAGAGCTCTATAGGAACAGACTGAAGGCTTCCTTGTTGTGTGGGCGTGCTTTAAGCTTCCTGGTAACGGATATCTGTGAAATCTCCAATAACATTGAATCATAGAACTTTTATAATGGAACAAGAAATGCCCTTAGATCGAGAAGTACCTTAGATCCCCCATTCGCATGCGTTAACTCTTTCGACATCGCGTTTCGAACAAATTAGTCGTACTCGTGCATCAGCTGATGTAGGTATAGTTGCAATGAATTGAACGTACATAACTGCTTAAAATTATTAAAAGTCCTTCGAAATTCTGAATTTATTTAATGTCCCTTTTAAAAAAATGGATGAAAGTATTGCATTTTACATTATTATACAGTGAATATTGTTACAAAACTGTTTTCTGAGTTGGCGGAATAAATATTTATTTACAATAATTAAAAACACAATAATGATGAACGCAACAACGAAAAGTCAATTCTAACAATCAACAATAACTAAACAGTAATTACAAAGCAAAACAAACAACTATATACAATAACTCGTAACAATTAACTATATACCAGGACTATTTATTTCTAGTTATTTATGTTTCAAATATTTATATTCACTGTATTTAAATATCAGACGCACTATTTGTTGCTCAGTATTCTCCATTGACTAATTCATTGACTCGCCTTTGACTGATGTTTATATATGCTGCGTGCCGTAAGCCTAGTGTGTTCTCGCTTTCTCTAGAACTTTCGCGTAAGTACCAGTTGTTACAGTAAACAGACCCCGTTTCTCAGAACTCTTGCCTGCCGGTTATATACAAGGTGATCCGTAACAATATATTTAGGGCCTAGTGTGTAAGCTTTCACGGCTGGACGTTGTTCCAAATCTTGATGCTTTTCAGGCTACCGCAGTTGTAGGCAAAACGTCAGGTAGAAATACTATCAGACCACGGCCTACAAACCCGGAAACCATTAAGATTTGGGGTGAATATATTTTTTATATTCCAATTATAAAAGTTCCATGCATTCAATAAATTACACATGTTGAATGTTCATAGAGTCCTATCTACGTAGGTAAGTGTCGGGTTGAAGTTCTGAGAACACAGGAAACTTATATTGGATCATCGCCTGTGTGTCGTGTAGAAATTGTACACCTATAAATTATACAACGTTGCGATACACTCACGTTTATACAGGGTGTATCACAGGATTGAGAACATAGAAAATAAATGAGTGCAACAGGGAAGACATAAAAAAAATGGGTAGCGTGACAAAGATAGAATACACATGGCTAACTCAACTAAATTAATTATCATGGTTTTAAACATGAAAAAGGGCACAGCAATCACTGATCTTAACTAATTTGCACAATTGAGTTTTCTCTATGTTTGGTTTTCTGTGGTACATCCTGTATACATTGTTGCCCTGCTTCTGTGAAAAACCTTGGCTCCTTCGATATATTTCTGAAGTGGAATTTCTTTATTAGCTGCATTTTGCACTTTCATAGTAGAGTAAATTAGACCGTTACGTGACACATGTAACCGAGTTACATGCTATTATAAGTTAATTACTTTAACCGTGCGTAAAGGTTACACGCACCCATTTTAAGTTACGGAATAACCAACTTATATAGTCAAGTTCAAAAATTTAATATAGCGAGTCATGCACTAATACTTCACAGTTTTTATGCATAAGTTGCGTATGTTTACATTGTTTCATTTCTTTTTGGCTCCAATAACCTTGTTACGAAGTATGCATGACTCACTATCTTAAATTTTGGAACTTAACTACCTATAGGTGTCGAAACTTCGTAGACATATTCACCTCAAAATAACACAAACTGGCCTTCCATTTTAGTGATACTATAAAGGGGGACGGTTTGTGGAGGTTTGACTCTACAACTCTCTCGCATTGACGTTTTTGTTTATGTATTATTCCAGGTGTTGACCCAAAATTTGTAAACGACATATTTAAGACTGTTCCTTATTTTCTCAGTATTTCATATTCCTATAATCCTATATATTAAGTAATGCACCTTTTAATCTCCTCCAGAGTCCAGGGAAGTAATCCAAAAATCATTTATATACGTTCCAAGGCCAAGGTTCAAAGAATGGCCTTATCAAATTTCGTTAAATCACGGAAAAACAGACAGACAGGCAAACTAAACAGAACAAAATGCAAGACGGTCGAGTTAAAACTATAAGCTCACTTGGGAAGTAATCCAAAAATCATTTATATACGTTCCAAGGCCAAGGTTCAAAGAATGGCCTTATCAAATTTCGTTAAATCACGGAAAAACAGACAGACAGGCAAACTAAACAGAACAAAATGCAAGATGGTCGAGTTAAAACGAAGGTCACTTGGGAAGTAATCCAAAAATCATTTATATACGTTCCAAGGCCAAGGTTCAAAGAATGGCCTTATCAAATTTCGTTAAATCACGGAAAAACAGACAGACAGGCAAACTAAACAGAACAAAATGCAAGACGGTCGAGTTAAAACGAAGGTCACTTGGGAAGTAATCCAAAAATCATTTATATACGTTCCAAGGCCAAGGTTCAAAGAATGGCCTTATCAAATTTCGTTAAATCACGGAAAAACAGACAGACAGGCAAACTAAACAGAACAAAATGCAAGACGGTCGAGTTAAAACTAAGCTAACTTGGGAAGTAATCCAAAAATCATTTATATACGTTCCATGGCCAAGGTTCAAATAATGGCCTTATCAACTTTCGTTAAATCACGGAAAAACAGACAGACAGGCAAACTAAACAGAACAAAATGCAAGACGGTCGAGTTAAAACTAAGCTAACTTGGGAAGTAATCCAAAAATCATTTATATACGTTCCATGGCCAAGGTTCAAATAATGGCCTTATCAACTTTCGTTAAATCACGGAAAAACAGACAGACAGGCAAACTAAACAGAACAAAATGCAAGACGATCGAGTTAAAACTAAGCTCACTTGGGAAGTAATCCAAAAATCATTTATTACGTTCCATGGCCAAGGTTCAAAGAATGGCCTTATCAACTTTCGTTAAATCACGGAAAAACAGACACACAGGCAAACTAAACAGAACAAAATGCAAGACGATCGAGTTAAAACTAAGCTCACTTGGGAAGTAATCCAAAAATCATTTATTACGTTCCATGGCCAAGGTTCAAAGAATGGCGTTATCAAATTTCGTTAAATCACGGAAAAACAGACAGACAGGCAAACTAAACAGAACAAAATGCAAGATGGTCGAGTTAAAACGAAGCTCACTTACTTTGCTCGTTGGCGTTCGGTTCTAAAATTTGCGTGAATAATTTGTTTTTGTACGGGAATTATGACAGTGATTAATGTTTAATGATATCGATGATGTATGTTATTTTGAACTAAAAAATAAATAAACAACAAAATACAGTGGGCAAATGATAAGAGGATGTGGTTAAATGACGTAACAAATTATTTATCAGTTTTTAACATGTTAAAACTACTTTAATCAGAATTTGTAAAATAGGGTGTTTAAAGTACATGCATTTTATCGTAACAACTATTTTATAATTTTTATATGAATGAATGTAATAATTCGTAATCAACGAATTACTCATTGATATTACAAAGTAAAAATACCTACGTTATCCAGAAATAAATTGAATGTTTCAGATTTTACCAAAACAAGGTTAAGCCTAAATTCGTGGTGATATAAATTCTTCATTCAAAATCTGTAAAATACTCCTGTTTGACTCTAAGCGCCATTGTTGGACGAAATAAACCGTTGAGTTACGTTTATGGAATTAAATCTAATAAAGTTTTTAACACAAAAAATGCGTTTCTGGATACTCTAACGCACCATTTTAACAACTGTCAAAATATCTCCAAAACCCCTCTTTCGATTGTTATCATTAATTTTTGCGATTGATAATCATATATTTTTCATGGCATTTTAAAAATTATCAATACATTTTAGATCTCACGTTACATAATCATTTTTATTAATAATAAAATTCATTGAAATTGTATTCAAAATACTCAATATTTTGAAGTGATATTTTAAACAGAAAACTTGTATCAATGATAATTATCATTCCGGATGCATCCGGCCGATTTTTCAACAGAAAAATTATGGGAGAGATGTTACTTCAAAGTGTCCCAAGACAAAACATATATCTATGTCCCTAAATATCATCTAAGTATGCCACATGCTTACGAATTTTTTTAGATTTTGTACAAATTCTAGACTAGCAAGAATATGTTCTTTTTTTTTTTTTTGAAAAAAAAGCAATTTCATAACTGAAACATTTGTTGTTGTACCTACTAGTGTAGTGTAGTTAAGTGTAAACCAACAGCTTGGCCTAACTAATCAGTAATTGATCAGCATAAAAACGCAATAAGCACGAGCTTAGAGCCAGTATTGTATAGGATCTCAGAAAATTAAAAATATATTTTTATTATATTTTAGAAGTTTTTATTGATAAAACATATAATATAATTAATGCTGTTATTAAAAAGCATCTAAATTTTTAGAGGTAGGCCTAAAAATATATTGCTCTTAGCCCTCAGGTTCTCAAAATGATTAATCCTCTACTGGACTCAAGCGCGGATACACCGTTGTGGGCACGGTGGGCATGCCCACAACCCTAATTGAGGTCGATAGGCTGATGTTATATCTGCAATGCCTTTATAAAATTAAAAAAAACGAACCGTGCGGGTAAGAACGCGAGTGACTTTTTTATTTTGACTACTAGTCTAGTAGTTTGTACTGTTTGACGTTTCGTGAGCGAGTCCGTAGTCCGACTCGCACTTGACCGATTTTCGGGTGGTCGTGACCACAACCTTTTTTGAGGACTGGATTCGCGCCTGACTGGACTCCAGTCTGGTAAATGTTAATCCCTTCCTACACTGAACTAGATACTACTATACACTACACTGACGCAATAAACCTATTATATGAGTTAAATCTAAATAAATTGTACTCCTATTAAATCACAAAAAATTGAACATTTAACCACAGTGCAAGTCATGTTAATTATTTGGAATATGTACAATATTGTCCTCTGTAGAAACATCGTAGCAAGTAAAATATTTGTAGAAAGCGCAGGTGTTTTTTATGAATATAACATGAACAAAAGTTTACTTTTATGTTACGTGACGAAAGACGTGTTTACTTAATGCGTAGGTTTTGTTCTTTCGATCTGTTTACCTATCTCATTCTGGATGTCCCTAAGACCTAAGGGCAAGGCAATGTACTTATTTCATATTATATGCATGTCTAATGTAAGGGGTACTTCGAGTACTGTTGCTGCTAAAGCAAATATTGACTCAACTAAGTTATACAGACTGGTACATAACACAAAACACTCGTCCGAAGATTATGTAAAATTAACTTACGCAATAGATCAGCTTTTTCAGATAATTTTAACGATCCAAATGTGGAAGTTAAATGTATAAGCTTTTTAAAATTTTCACATTTAGCTATATAACTGTTAACTTAACAACACCACACATGAGTTCAGGATCTCAGAGGAAATCGGTAAATCAGTGCGTTTTTACATTCTTGAAAAAATTGATATTTTTTAGAGATTTTCTTGTCAAACCCCCACTTGTCAGGTCCTAATCTGAGAAATGGTGAATGAAGCCACTTGAATTTTCACTTTATTTATTTAAAAAAAATTGAAATTATGAATTGATAGAAGGCCTAGATAACCCGGAAAGTTAGTGGTAAATACTTTATTATATTTTTTTTATTTAATTATTTTTCATTGTATAGGTACCTTAAATGTGAAAATAAATGCAGTGATGAAATAGCAGGAGATTGAAGTTGTGGGTTCCTCTGGGACTGGGATTTGAGTGTGCTGTTTGTGGTTACTTTTGGAGTGTGATATTTGAAGATTAAAAAACCTTAATTTATGTGTTTTTGCCTAAATGGAAATAAATTATTTGGGGAACCCTTATGCATTTCACTGTAATTATTTTTTGACGTTATTATAAAATTTATTTGTTTTGTCCATAGTTTATATGGTTATGCAATAAAAATGTTTTCGAGTTGTAAAGTCAATTGTTCAAACATAGTATAATAAAAATTGCAAAGTTTGGTACCTATACCTAGAACCTTAACTTATTTATAAGTAGGAAACAGAGAATTCACTAGAACACTTAGGTATAGGTACTAAAAATATTTCTGTAATGACAAGCATATTTTTCTTTTCTATTAAATGATCTTATTATCTGAATTTTATCTCCCCAATTTTATCATATTTTTTATTCGACAAATTTAATAATAAACATTAGCAAATCTTCGTTATAGTATCGCTTTAAAATATTTAAATTTATACCAAACGGATATCTGTTTTTTGTCATTTCATAAACTATGAGATTATGAACCACTTCGTAAACCGTAGCGTATGATATAATACGGTATAAATATATTATGTATGACCATTAAATTTATTATGTATTATACAAGCTTTCAATAAAAGGATGACCCAATTTTAAACAATTTTCACACGATGAGAAATTGTGTTAATGTTGTCAATATTAGATTTTAATTGCGTGACATTATTTTTATTTAGTATGATGAAACTGATCGAATGTCTTCAACGACCATAGATAGAAAGAATATTTAGTATTTTTTTGAAAGAATGTGACGGTAGGTCTTTGATTTCTATTGGAATAAATTATTATAATAAATATAAAATACAATATTTTGATAATGTTCTGCAGATACAATTTTTTAAATTCAGTCAACGATCGTTTCGGGCTATCAACCCATCTTCAAGAGCACAAATACTTGAACCCCCGACAGATGTGAAACATCAAAGAAAACGTTATTGAACTCGGTGATTCTCTATGTAGTAGTATATATTTTTTCAAAAGCAGCAACTAACTGTTATGCTGACGTAATCCTATATACTGCACTGTAACACCGCGTGTCATACAGTGCACGCCTGAGCCAAGAGAGAGAGAGAGAGTGCCGCAGTGGTGGGGAGAACAGCAGCGAAGGAGCGGACAAAACATTTCGTTGCATATTTCCCCTCACGCGGCTGTTCACAGCCCGACATAAGATGTTTCACATCAAAAAAATTGTGTCCAGAACTTTTTCAGTTGTTTGTGTTTCTCGGTCATTCATTTGGCGTTTATCCCGAACCCTTTAGCTTTGAGAATAGCGTCGGGAGAGCGGTAAACGTTTTTAAGCGTGGGGAACAGATTTGAGATGAAGAGTGCGGGGTAACTTCCGGTAGTAACCGTTTTGTTATGACGTCTGAAGAAACACTCAAAAGTTATCAACGCAAGACGATTGAGTGCAACGTTTTTCGTCCCACCTCCACCGCTCATTTTCGGTCTCCTTCTCTCTAGTCTTCTTGGATACAAAGTACCTTTTTGATTCAGTGTAGTTTTTGAACAGCTGATATATTAAATATTGCACATATGTTGCAATGTGACATATTGTATTATGTATGTTATTTGATCACGTGACACTCCAAAACCTTTGTTCAGGTAAACCGTAAATATTACTGGTCTCGAACTTCTCGTAACTCATCTACTACATACTTCAGCCAAATTAATATGTTTCTCAGGATCGAACGGGCCCGGTCGATTTATTTATTTATTTATTGTAGATTATAGACGCGACGACATCTAAGGTCATTAGCGTCTTTCAACTACACTAAATAACAACTAACTTAAAACTAAATAACATCACAAAACATCCATGAGCGCAGGTGGGATTCGAACCCACGGCAGTCCAGTCTAGAGGTTGCGGCGCCAAGCATGCTAACCACTAGGCTATACTGCCCCCGGCCCGGTCGACAGAATTGCCGACGGGACCAAACCTCATCTGTTTTTGAGGCAATTTTAACATTTTCATATCAAATTTCTGCCGTTACAAAGCATGCAAAATTAATTTTGTTTGATGATTTAGATGCAGAATTTTATGTTCTAAAACTTTTATTCGAAGATATTTTTCCTGAAATAATTAGTGAAGCAGGAAATCAAAAAAAGTTTGACATTACGGGTTAAATCCCTAATACCCGCAAAGCAATTTAGCACCCTGTATATGTATTAATATCCCAACTCCAAAAATACTGACATTTCACTTGACCCGCAATATAAAAAGCAGCCCCCCTACCACCGCCGATGCCGCACCGGTGTGAAAATTAAAAATGAAGATTTATTTCTACTAAATTTCTTCGCAATAAACTTTGGGTAAAAGTAGACTATCTTTTTTTAATGATACAAATTTAATAAACGCTTATGACCTTAGTTGACGAGCGTCTATAATCGAAACTAATCTGTTGAGAATTTAGATACTTATTTTTTAGACAATAAATCAGATACTGATATGCTGAACCTTCATCTTGTATTAAATTGAACTTCTCTGATTATTTATTTTAAACATTGCGAAACAAGAACGAATTCATCCTTCCTTATAAAAATATTTCTTTTATAAGTCGGTTTTGACCTTTGACATTCATATTTCCTATATATTTTCAATATTAAATTTAATCGAAAACACTATTAATTTTAATTGTTATCATTTCGAGTGGAATATTGATTCTAGGAATTAGTTCAGAGATTTGTATTTGTATATTTTTATAATAAACAAATATTGAAATAAATCAACCATCGGTAGTCAATATGCCCTGCGTCTAAATAATAAAAGATTAATTATAATCAAAAATTACAAAATTTTATCAATCATTGTTAAATAAACTTCGGTTTCATAATTCACGAACTCTTTCTAAATATGTATATCTTTAAGGTTGTTCGGACAGTACTCCGTAAGTCATAATAGAATCTAAATTTTTTTTTTACTAAAATTAAAAATTTTAATACATAAATTCATTATTATAATTTAGACGTTAACTATCATTATTTTTATTTGGATTAATTTAATAACTTAATTACCAAAAATAATAAATAAATCTCTTTTGACTCAAGTATTTTTTCACATAAAATAGATCTGGCAACATCGCGTTTAATAGCTGTTTGTTTGACAGCTGTTTATGTAAATCTTGCTGTATAGTGTTCAGTTGTAATCTGTATTTTATCTATAATATTACAATGAATAATGCAAATCAATTTAGACACTTGCGAGAAAAAATATCATAAATTGGAAAAAAATGTAAGTGAGAGCGTGAAAAGACTACATACGCAATATAAAAATTTAGACGTATAATTACCAAGTAGACGACGAATCGTCGATTTGGAAAAATTAGCTGCGGAAATGTGGTGTATGATATGTGATTGGCCTTTATCTTTTCGTTTTCTCGTACAAGAAGATATTTGTGGACTAGCAAGTGTCTATCATTTGAAATGTTCTAAGTGTGAAAGAATACGTCAGGCGAAAAGTTCAACCAGTGAGGGAACTGGTTATATGTTAAAATTTTTTTTGTTTCATTTTTTTATTTTGCCGCAGTTTATAAATTAAAAAAAATTAATTTCTTTTCATAAAAAAAACGACCCATAGAAATAAACAGAACTCATTACAATTCAAAGTTGGCGCGTTTTATTTTACGTGACGTTGCCACACTTTTGTGAGTCACGTGACTTATTCATTTTTAAGCATGGCGGACTGACATTTTCGTGAATTTTTTGTCATTCTTATTAAGATATTTTTAAAAGCCTTCGTCAGAAAATTTTTATTTTATTTTTAACGTATTCTACGAAATTTGATTAATAAAAATAGAAGTTTTTTGTTTTTTCATCTTTATCAGGAGAGGCTACATAATTCGGTATATGTGCATTTTGTCCACATTCTCTATAGACTACATGTTAAATTTCCGTTTTTTAATAATTAATTACGCGATAACCCTTCGTCAGATTTGTTTAAAAAAATTATTTTAGACGTATGTGATAGCAATTAATAACATATTAAAAAATTAGCTTTTAATCTTATAAGTGCATTAATGTCCGAACAACCTTAACAGATTTTTTACCTAAATCAATTACATATATTAACCCGTAAAATCAAACTTTCACGATTTCCTGCTCCCCTATTATTTTAGGAAAAATATCTTCGAATAAAAGTTTTAGAACATAAATTCTGCATCTAAATCATTAAACAAAGTTAATTTTGCATACTTTGTAACGGCAGAAATTTGATATGAAAATGTCAAAATAGCCTCAAAAACAGATAGCGATAGCCATGGAACTTGAACAAAATGATGACGTTTTGGCAAAGAAAGGTCACTTATCGTTTTATTTCACTCCATTTTTCATTACGGAAGTGTCTGTACGTGAACTCCTTCAGTTTTTAATTTAACTAATTATTATGTAATAATTATACATCCATGTTTCCGTGTAGGCAGTCATTATATTTTGTGAAATTAATAATGTATAGATTACTGAAGTTTATGTTACGCGTATGTTAAATTCAAAATTTAGTTAGTGGCGTGATTTGTTGGATAGATCAAAAGACTCTGTAATGAGTTGTTTCTATTTCAACGTTATTAATAACCTGGTAGATAAGGAAGTTTCCTGATCAACTCACTTTTCTACATGTTTCAAATTACTATCTAAATAGGTACTCCGAAAAAAATATTAAGCTACTCTGAACGAAATACATACATTAATACAACATATAACTTTTTGCCTGGTTCAGAACTTCAGTGTATATGAACAGTGTTTTTAGGGTTCCGTACCTCAGAATGAAAGAACGGAACCCTTATAGGATCACTCACGTGTCTGTTTGTCTGTCTGTCTGTCCGATCTCCCCCCCACCGTATCTCCGAAACTACTGAGTTTAAAGTTTTGAAAAAAATAGAGAATATAGGGCCTCACGCATAGTTTACAGGAAAACCAAAACGAAAATCCTAAGTCTATTTTGGGGGTTAATTTTGAAGGGTAAAGTAGAAAATTAAAAATATTTTTTTTGTAATATGAAATTTTAAAATGCATAGTTAAAAGATATTAAAGAAAATATAAGAAAATCGAGCATTCCCCCCCTTATCTGCGAAACTACGGAGCCTAAATTTTTTTTGAAAATTGTTAATATAGGTACTCACTCATGGTTTACAGGAAAATTTAAACGAAAATACTAAACCTTAATTTGGGGGGGAAAATTAGAAAATTAAAATAAAAAAAAATTCAAGTGCATCATGTGATATATCAAATGAAGGGCTCGTTATGATAATTGCAAATATTTTTTTTTTATAATTTTAAAATGCATAGTTTAGAAGATATTAAAGAAAATATACGAATATCAGCATTCTCCCCACCCTTATCTCCGAAACTACTGGGCCTAAAATTTTGAAAAATATAGAAAATATAGGGCCTCACTCATAGTTTACAGGAAAACCTAAACAAAAGTCCTAAGTCTTAAACGGAACCCTCTCTACGCGAGTCCGACTCGCACTTGACCGGTTTGTTTCTTCAGTAATTTGTTCGTTATTTTTTCAATTATTTTCTGTTGAACCTTGTACAATACGAATTTTTATTGTACCAATTATTTAAATTGTTTTTATTATGATTTACTTAAAGCTGTTTAATTTTTATTGCAAAATAAACATCCAAGATTAATTTCTTCTCCTATCATTTATTACTGAGAATATTTTTGAATGAATAGCAATTTCGCTTTTCATTGTTTATACAATCTTTTGTTTACATCCGCGAACCAATCACTTCAGTGCAACGAATGCATTTCAAACAAATGAATATTATACGTAAACAAGTAATGCATTAAACGAGTCCAATGCCATCTGTTATGGTCCATTATAAATACTACTTATACTTATACAATGTGTGGTATGAATTTATTTTGCAATAAGAAACAAAATTATCGACTTATCAGTGTTTGAAAGTTGAATTCCGATTGCATTTCAGTTTTATTTTCATTTGTTTTTATGAACTTACGAACTTTTATATACTGTTACAAAACTGTTTTCTGCGTTGGCGGAATAAATATTTATTTACAATAATTAAATGTTAACAAAAATAACAATAAATGCAACAACGAAAAGTCAATTTTAACAATAAAAAAACTTAAACGGTAATTATTTCAAATCATTTCCCCTCACCTAAAAACGGTAAATTAAAAAAAAGAGAAAATACGCAAATTTTTTTTTTAATTTACTATCATTTCTCGTCTCATTGTGCTGTTAAAAAACGTAACAGTTTGAAATAACATGGGGAAAATGCTAATTTAAGATATACCTAGTGATAGTATGAATGGCACCTATTATTAATTCTGTACGGTTCGATGATATGTTTCGGGCCAGGTCCGGTCCCGTTATATTGTATACATACCCTGTTTACCTTTCACGGCACACTGAATCCATTGTACTGGAATTAAATGCTCTGTGTGTTTACCTACCATGGATATCGTGCCGAGTACAGAGTGATTACGAAAATCCGAAATTATATTATGGCCTAAAAGCAGTGTGGATTGTGTTAATTTTTGGAAATTCTGTATCTTTCGATACAAGTTTTGTAGCTCTATTATGTGTAATTAATCAATAAATCTTATAAAGTCCCTCCTCGCGTAATCATAATCATAATTTTATTGCTCCAAGGACATACATAGAGGGGTTAAGATTTATTGGACAGAATAAAAATTTGGTGTCTATATCCCTACTTACTGGTGGGTTTCAAATAGGGTAAATGCGGGAGAGATGCCGCGGTAGGAGAGATGCCGCGGTAGGAGAGACGCCGCATGGGCTATTAACTTACCTATTTACCATTGGATGGTGCTACAAGTACGTATGTTCGTTCATCTCATCTTGACAAGATAAGATGAACGAACATACGTAATAGCCATGCGGCGTCTCTCCTACCGCGGCATCTCTCCCGCATTTACCCTACGTTCTTTCATGTATGGACATTGGTTTGGAAAAGTTATAAAATGTCCACAAGGGGACGGGTTTCACTGTATTTAATTTGAGATGTTTGTAAACACACTGTATAGTTTACTGTATTTATTTATATTGTGTGTACCTAATGTAATTTCCTGATACACATACGTTTTATTAGGACGTCCGGAGAGAATACACCACACAGACCACTGGAAGTTATCATGTCTAGACTCAAAACACCACAGTAAATAGTACATAAATGATATTGCTGGATCGTATAAGCTACTTTCATGTTAGTTTAGTATTCTTCAATGAATAATAATGATTCGATACTAAATTTGAAGAAATATTTTGAAACATGTCATAGAAAACAAGTTCAAAACATATTAAAACTAAAAATTTTGAATTCAAACTTCTTAGGTATCTTTTCAAATTTTTTAACATAGAAAATAGTATCTAATTGTAGCCCCAATTTTTCCTACTTTATTTTTTTCAATTAAAAAAATTATGTAAATTGGTTTGAGTAGGGATCGCTGACGGACTGTCGAAACTTGAAAAGGCCGTATATTTTTGATTTGTAAAATATATAATTTATTAATATATTTTCCAGGATTTTTTTTTTCAGTTTTTCGTCTGTAGGGTCTGCTATAGTATGATTCTCGGTCCTTCATTTGGCGTTTACCCGAACCCTTTAGCTTTAAAAATAGCGTCGGGAGAGCGGGAACCGTTGGCGAGGGGAAAGGATTTGAGATGAAGAGTGCAGGGGGAAATTTCCGCTATCGGATATTCTTAAATTTAATTCCGGTCTAATAATAAAGTTATAAAAGTTAGAGAATATGAAAGGTTCACGGTCATGCTTTGACTTAATATCTCCAGAGTGATAAAGCACGAATGGATATTTCAAGTAGACACGTTAAACAGGCATGAGAACGTCTCGCGAGACATGGTGCTCTACTTTAGACACAAACTGTGTAGTAATATTATCTACTTTTATAGCTGGCGTCACGAAACGCTTCATCTATCAGATTCTTATTGTGCTAAAATGTAAATACATATATAGATTTCGCTGAATGTTAACATAAATTTCTTAGTTCGACTGAACGATTCTTGAATCGTTCGAACAATCGAATTCGAACGTATTAAACAAACTTTGAAAGTGTCTTAGGCTTAACTCACACGTACCATTTTCCGACGATATCAGAACCACAATAAAGTCGTCGTCTGTGGAAAGTAGCTAAAATGTAACCTAAAAGTATGGAAACTGGGTTGCAGCACTCACACGTCCGACACATTGCCCGACAATGCGACGACAGTCGCAATGAATTGACGATATCATCCACAAAATTGTCGCAGTCGGCAGGCCAACACAACTCAAACGTGCGATTTTCTAGCGACACACCAACAACATGCCGGCAGTCTGTGTTGTGTCAACGCAGACTGACTGTCTGCCCTGCAAGTTGGTGTGTATTGTCGACAAAGCGATCTACTCACACGTGCGTCTGCACGCCAACTAAAATGTGGTTGAAAAGTGGTCCATTGCTACGACAGCGTCTGCGACAGCGTAACCACAGAATGTCGTTGTATTGTGGTATACGTGTGGGTTAAACCTTAAGCTTGATGAAGAACCGAAATATTTTTTTGGAGATATGACAACTTTTGTTCAATATTATTGTTTTTTTCGCATATTTAGTGAAAAACCAAGAAATTTATGTAGAACATTAAACGTGGAAGGCATTTTGGTTGAGTTCTTTGAATGCAATCTTAAATGTATTTATAGCAAATAATTTTTTTTTATCTCAATCTCGTGAAGAGGTAAATCGAAAATTGTTATATATAAGTAGATAAAAGATTTTTAAGTTATTTTCTCAAGTTTAGCACGCTATTTTGGAAAAACTCTAGAATTTAATAATTAATGCATAGGTATAAGAAAAGTTGTAACGGACCTCTGTCTAAAATTTCATTTGTTTGCTGGTTTCTCTGGATTTCTTTTTTGCAGTTTTCCTAGACATGAGATCGTTCCCAAATATTTTTGTCTGTGGCAGCATCACTCACACAGCTGGACCGATTTTGATGAAACTTTCAATTGGTACTCAGAGAGTCAGACAGTGAAGTTTTAAAACTTTCGGGTTAAGATAGGGTTAACGCGAGATAATGATGTTGGTATAATCGAAACTCATGCGAGCAAAACAATGAACAAAAACTCGACTAGTTAATTATATTTCCTTTTCTGTAATAATAATCCCAGAGTCGAAAATCAAAATGAACTGTTTCTTTAAGATCATAAAAGCAGCTCACGGGAACCAAAGTAAATCAGCATCCCTGGGTCCAGTCTCGCGTTGCACATCTGTTACACATACGCCATTGTACTTCAACTGTCAATGACGTAAACATTTGGTGGCGGCGTTTCTGTTTCTCTGGCACGGCATCACGGCTCCTATCGTCCTGCAGTCGTCATATTGCATGCGTTCCTCGATACAGGACAGTACTCAGTTAAATAACTGTCTGGTGCAATAGGGTATTGGCCAGTGATCAAAATAAAATATAAAACTTTGTTATAATGAAAGTTTATGCTCAAAAATATTTTTTAGAATTTTTATTTTCATTAAATAAGTTTCCTAAATATATTTAAATAAATAAATAAAATCATGATTTTTAACCTATGTGCCACGTGACATCAAACACCCAATCACAGCGCCCTGGGCCCTGGGCTGAAGGATCCAAAAAAGTTCAATTTGGACCCTTCAATATTTTTAATGCTTAGACTTTTCTCATTTATTTTTAAAATTATCTCGAATAAAATAGTATAAGTTGGCCTAGAGCCATATTTGTTCTATGTACTCGTTAGTAAAGCTTCGATATGCTATAATTGTGTTATTTTTACATAACAATAAGAAGAATTAAAAATTCTATTACGGTATTGCCAACATTGTCCCACCCTGTATGAATAGTTGGCAATAAACATGAACTAAAATTGGAACCGATTTGAAAATCCCCGTGAGTAACGTCAAATTGATACAGAATTACACTTGACAAATTCGATAGGTCATGGCCCATGGGTGGGATGTAATCTGTTCTGCGACGGTAACGATCTAAATAATAATTTTTAATCAGTGCTGTTAATAAACATAGTGTGAGGCCGGGGATAAAACCTGCATATATAGTCAGAACCTAAAAAATATTTTCCGGTTTTTGGAGAAGAACGAAGTTTAACACCCTAAAAAAAATTATCTTTCTATTCAGCCATGTGAACTATCATTTAAAAGGGCATTTGTTAAGGATCTCAAAACTATTTTTTTCAGAATTTCATGTTACGTAGTTTTCGAGATTTTTCTGAAAACGCTTCTCGAAAACTGATTCCCATCTCTATTGACAAAACTAGTACAGCTAAAATTTCTGAAAAACTAGAGGTGTTAGGTGTTAGAGTTAGTTGGAAACTTCGTAAGATTGTTCATGTGAAGTATGTATATTAATACACTAGCGGCCCCGTCCGGCTTCGCTCGGGTGCTAAGAAAGCCCGGTTGCAATACACTACTCACTCGCTTCGCTCGTTCGCTTGAATATTATAATTTTAACAACCCGTATTTCGTGTGTATATGATTATTCAATATTCACTTTTGATTTTGAACATTTTCTTTGAGTAGATAATAACTCAAAAGTTTCGTAATGAAATTAAAAAATATGTCCTGTATTTAAACGTAATGTGTTAGCATATAAATGGAGTATTTTAAAAAACAGTATCAGTGGGTCGTCAATAATTTTTATGTGACTATGAACTGGTTTCCACACCGAGGTCTGAGACAGTGTTATATAATAATTGTAATTAACGACAAATGACTCGGCTGCATGTCTCAGTGACTTTGACTTACGTTACAGTACATATATTCATAAATATGTTTATGTACATAAATTGCATAATTTAAATGTTTCTCGTGCCTTTTTACTTTATTGCATTCTTATTAAATGATCGCACGCGTTTGAGTGGGTTTTTTATACTCTGCCAAATATATGTGTCAGTATTATTAATTCTATTAAAGTTAATCGTCAACAGTTTAAATATAACCAAATTTTTATTTTTGACTAATGACTAACAAGATATCAAATAGTATTGTTGTTTAAACAATTATTCGATGTTAACTTTTGCAATTCTTGTACTAATTTACTATATTTCTATATCTATATACTGTAACTAATATTACAAAGAGAAAAAGTTTGAGACTTTGTTTGTTTGAAAGAGTTAATTTCTAGATCTGCGTATCCTATTTTGATAATTATTTCACCATTGGAAAACTACTTTCTTTATGGACATTATATCTAGAATCTGAGGCTATACTACAGGGTGTCCCAAAAAGAATGGGACATAAAGTAACAGCTGATTCCTTACAAAAAAATATTGCGATAGACCCCAACTTGTCTATTCCGAAAGTTGATATTAAAAGAGATACAGGGTGTCAAAGTTTAATTTTTATTTTTGATTTTTGTTAAATAACTTTTAAAATAATTTAGGCATTTTAACGAAATTTGGTATATGAGGATTTTTTGATATGAGAAATTTAAATCTGACCTTGGTATGGCTCTTACTTGTAGGGGGCGCCACTTACACACCTTTTCACTCATTCAAATAGTCATAACTTTTTTGTACGCACTCGTTCTATTTTTTTGAATTAAAAAACATTTTTTTCCATCATTTTTCCGTAAAAAAGGTATACTTTGTAAAAGTGGCTAGGAGTAACCTTTTTCAAGATACTTGCACTTAAAGTAATCGATGCAATGTGGCGCCCCCTACAAGTAAGAGCCATACCAAGGTCAGATTCGAATTTCTCAAATCAAAAAATCCCCATATACCAAATTTCATTAAAATGCCTAAATTATTTTAAAAGTTATTTAAGAAAATCAAAAATAAAAATTAAACTTTGACACCCTGTATCTCTTTTAATATCAACTTTCGGAATAGACAAATTGGGGTCTGCCGCAATATTTTTTTGTAAGGAATCATCTGTTACTTTATGTCCCATTCTTTTTGGGACACGCTGTATATGGGTATCAAAAGAGGGGCTGAGTACTTAAGATAAAAAAAGTGGGAGAAAATCGGCCGTTCAGGAACCTTTCATTGCATATTATGCTGCTTAAATCGTTAAAGATATTGTAGAATATTGTAAATTTAATGTATACTTACTAGCTTTTTCCCGCGACTCCACCCGCGTATACTACATATTATAGACTACTCATTATTCCGAACTTCCAACCAGTTCCTTCAGGAAGAAAAAACTTATCCAGGCGAAAGAAGTCTAATATATTTTTGTACCCAGCGTTGTCTCTGCAAAGAAGAATAAAGCTGAGATGAAATATTTTTTTACATTATATTGTTTGATATTTAAATGAATATTTTTAGCATGCCATCCCCGGGTCTATTTTAGAATTGCAAAGCTATTATGTGCTATTATTGTGCATTTGGTTCGGAGAAAAATATATTCGTGGATTGTGAAGAAGAAGATTCAAAGAGAACCTCCCATTCCCGTTGTATCTATCAAATTGCCAAGGTCTATACACCAATTACATTGTTATTTTTGTCATTCGCTTCTATAGGTCTTTGCACTGTATATAATATCATAGCGGGTGTTCTATTTATATCAACTTGCTCATTTTCTATGCTTTAAATAGTTTTATCCATTCATTTATTATTTAGCTAAACGCCTAAGCATAGTTTAATTTATGTGTAATATTACGTGTAAATGTTTCTAAACCGGGGGATGTCAACTAGAATTCCGCGAAATCGTGGCTGGGGGAATTTTCAAAAGCTTGCGAAAAAGAGTACAACTTGCCACCTTTCAATGTTTTTTCTATTGAAAGATATTATTTTCAGTTATTTTTTATTGTTTATTAGCCCTACTGGCTTAGGGGCCATTCAAGTATTACGTAAGCACTACAAGGGGTGGGGGTCTTTGCTTTGCTTATTTTTGATGACATGGAGGATGAGGGGGGTCTGGATGGTGATTACGTCAGCAGTATTTATTTTTTTACTTTTTCGGATTTTCTACAAAATTTAGTCGATTTTGGTTTGAACACATATGGCAACCCTAATTGTCTATGCTTGAAAACGAAACGCATTTTCAGGGATTCCCGAAAATAATGGATACGTTTACTCGCTTAGGACTTTTGAGATAGAGGGCGATGAGCGCACAGCGCTCAGCCATACGTACTGTAATGCAAGGTCAACCGTGAATATCTGTGAATACACCTTGAATTTTGAAATCATTTTTGTTTGAAAGAACATAAAAAAAACTTAAATAAAATAGGTATGTATTTTGTATGATACCTAGATGGGAGAACGTGTTTTTTCCAATATGTTTGTCGGGCTAGCTTCAGTCGAAAATGGCTGAACTGATTTTGATGAAATTCGGTACACTATCAGTTGATACCCAAACTTACAGTATAAGGTACTTTCCCGTCAAGCCGACATTAACGTAAGCGAAACCGCAGGAAAAAGCTGGTTGTTAAATAGTGTAGCATTTAAAGTAATTCTGTAGAGCGTAGTAAAAACTTATGAGTGATATATTATCATATTACTAAAGAAAATATGAACAGTTTCAGATTTTTGGGTGCAGTAATTTTTTAGAGAACCTCAGTCCTCAATAATGTTCACGTATTTTACGATCACAAAGAACATACTGTATATTATTAGCATCAATAAATTATATTGTCTATTTAAGTCGGCAGTGTCTGAGTCAGTTGTATTATTATTTTTATTTTTTACATTCTCTGTTGTAGGAGTGATGGAATTTAAATAGCGGCTGCAAGTGTAAATTGTATTTGATTGTGTATGCATTGTTTGCGAATAACGAATCTTTCGTGTGGGCGTACTTAAAAGAGACGGCATGTGACAACTAGCTGTTTATATTTGAATTCAACAATGAGAAATATGCAATAAAATTGGACATAACAACACTGAAAGGGGTCAATCACATGTAAGCCTAGGCTTCTTTCAAGAGCTCATGCATTTTTATTTTTTATGATTTTCGCCTATTTATATTGTTACAAAACTGTTTTCTGAGTTGGCGGAATAAATATTCATTTACAATAAGTAAAAACACAATAATAATGAATGCAACAACGAAAAATCAGTTCTAACAATCAACACAAGTAAACAATAACTAAACAGTAATTACAAAGCAAAACAAAACTATATACAATAACTCGTAATTATTACCACTACACTAGTATTTATTTTATCAGTTTATTTATTTATATCACGGCACTATTTATATTACTGATCCACCGTAGACTTGAATGCGTGACTCACCGCTGACTGATCCCCTCACTCACTCGTACTGGCTGTTTATATATGCTGCGTGGCGTAAGCCTAGTGCTTTCTCGCTTTCTCTAGACTTTCGCGCAGGTACTAGTTGTTACAGTAAGCAGACGCCGTTTCTCAGAACTCTTGCCTGTCGTTTATATACAGGGTGATCCGTAACAATATTTTTATATTTAACAAAATACTATTAGTTATTAAAATCCGAAAACAACAAAGTCAGTATTTGGAAATAAGGATAAGAACGAAGTTATTAAGCATGCCTATACAGGGTGAGTTCGACCACCCGTATCAGTCGTTTTTTTCGAAAACGGTTAGTCGTAGAGAGTTGTGTCAAAAATTTGTATTATAAAAGCCCTAATAAAGAATCGAATGGTGATAAATTTTTTTCCGGGAAGGTCGGCTTCCCTATTAGTTTGCTCCAGAATGTCCAGAACTCCGGAATTATAAATGTAACGATAGGTCGAAAGTGGTATTGTTGAAAAGATCTTTAAAAAATAAGCAAGTTTTGTGGGAAAATTTTTTTTATTACTGCCACCCCTGTTAAGTAATATTTGTTTGAAATTACTAAATTAAAATGTCATATTAACTAACTTTTTAAAAGTCCGCATTTAAAATCTAGTTACCTATCTATCGATTATTAAACACTGAAGAAGTACACTCACAGTATAACCAGAAGAACTCAGTAGTATGTATTAAAGAGTAAATGGAAGACAGTTTTTGAACACTTGTGACAATGTCTAAGGTTGCTAGATTTTTAATGCCGACTTCGATCGTTATTATGAAATTTAGATTTAATAATTTCAAACGGTTGTTACTTAACAGGGGTGGCAGTAATTAAATAATTTTTCCTACAAAACTTGCCTATTTTTTAAAGAGCTTTTCAACAGCACCACTTTCAACCTATCGTGCTTTCTAAAATTCCGGAATTTTGAACATATAATAATTTATATTTATACTTATAGAAATTTACAGGGGTGGCAGTAATAAAAAAAATGTTCCTACAAAACTTGCTTATTTTTTAAAGATCTTTTCAACAATACCACTTTCGACCTATCGTTACATTTATAATTCCGGAGTTCTGGACATTCTGGAGCAAACTAATAGGGAAGCCGACCTTCCCGGAAAAAAAAATTATCACCATTCGATTCTTTATTAGGGCTTTTATAATACAAATTTTTGACACAACTCTCTACGACTAACCGTTTTTGAAAAAAACGACTGATACGGGTGGTCGAACTCACCCTGTATATTATAGACTGGTAAATTCAAAATATACGTTTGACCGATTACTAAAGGAAAACGTCACATTTGTTCGCAATCATCAACTTTCCACCCTTATAATTGCACAATGTATTTACCAACTTACAAAGTAAAATACGTATTTTTCCTGTTCAGTATTTTAATAGTTATTTTTTTGTTACAGGTACGTACACAATAAGTCTTCCGTAGGATGTTATGACGTCACGGGCAAGTATATGCATACATACATTACGTAATATTAATATAATCTCTACGTCTAGAATGTTAAAGTAGTTATTTAACAGGTTTTCACACTTACCCTAAATTACATTTTCTTTAAGAATATCCGTAGAGAAAGCAAAAGTATTTTTTTCTTTGTACCTATTATATCATTGCTTAATGTTGTAAAATGTAGAAGTTTTTGTTTCCGTCAGTTAGAAAAACATATAGGGTCAAGTCTTTTTTTCAGCAAAAACACTTTTTTAACATTTTTATTATTTCAACTTTAAAGCCTAAGATTTTATGTTTGTAGTCAATTTTTTAATTTAGTCCAATAGTTCATGAATGATGGTTAATGGCATTATATAATAGGTCGTTAAAAATCATACTTAAAAATATTAGTAAAAAAACTTTTTAGAGAAAAGCTGTTATTTAAATGCACTAAAAAGGAAAAAATATTTTTTAATAATTTAGGTTCTTAATTATAAAAGCGTGGGTCGTGAACTCTATGATAGTTTATTTGTCACGACCCACGCTTTTATAATTATGAACCTAAATTATTAAAAATTATTCTTTCCTTTTTAGTGCATTTAAATAAAAGCTTGTCTCTAAAAAGTTTTTTTACTAATATTTATTTTGTTCATTTTAGTCTTTCAAAATTTTACCTCCCTTTGACACCCGTAGGGGTTGAATTTCGAGAAATCCTTTCTTAGTGGATGCTTACGTCAAAAAAAGAACCAACTGTCCAAATTTCAAGTTTTTAGCTTCAGCGATTTGGCCTGGGCGTTGATTAGTCAAAAAAAAACCCTACATCCCCGTTTGGACCCCTTAGGGGTTGAATTTATTTCTAAAAACGATTTATTCATGTATTGTCATCGGGAATACATATGTGTACAAAATTTCAAATCGATCGGATACGTGGAAGTCGTTCAAAATTGACTTGCAAGTTTTGACCTAAACAAACATTCAAACTAACTAACTAACATACATTGCAAGTTAAATAAAAACTTGTAAAAATACATGGGTCGCAGTGTAGAATCCTGCCGATAAAGTAGTGTATTTGCTGTGACACGGTCGTGTGTCAGCCAAGTTCGGCAAACACTGCTGTGTGTAGGTATATTTCGCATCAAAAATGGACCGTGATCAAAAACCTAGACCACTTCTAGGTGACTTAGAAACTTGAAATTTGACATCAAGGTAGATTATTAGGCGTATACAAAGGAAAAAATCTGAAAAAATAATTAAATTTCGCGGGGGGGATAATTCCCACCAGCCCGGCTTCTTCGCAGGGAGAGAATTTCTTGCGAGGGGGATAATGCCTGTGGGTAGTCACTTTACAAAAAGTATTGATATCCCACCAAATACATAAATGTGAAAAAGGGGCTAAGTTCGGTACAAAGAACAGCTTCGCCGAAAAAGAATTGAAATCTAACTGGATGCCAAGTTTTCATGTTTTATATCTATATATATAAAAGAAAGTCGTGTTAGTTAGTTAGTTACACCATTTATAACTCGAGAACGGCTGGACCGATTTTCATGATCTTTGATTTTTTGGAATTGTCTCCGGCCTGGTTAACAGAATAACAATTAAAACATCGGATAAAGTCATCAGGGAGCGAACGAGCGAAGCGAGTGAGCAATGTTATAATATTCAAGCGAACGAGCGAAGCGAGTGAGTAACGTACCACCCGGGAGCGAACGAGCGAAGCGAGTGAGTAATGTAATTATATTATTCAAGCGAACGAGCGAAGTGAGTGAGTAATGTACCACTCGGAATCGAACGAGCGAAGCGAGTGGGTAGCGTATTGTAGCCTGGGCGAAGCCGGACGGGGTCGCTAGTTATAAATAAATGAATCGTGTGTGAAAACTTTTAGATCTCAATTCTTTTTTCGGCGAAGCTGTTTTTTGTACCGAACTTGGCCTCTTTTTCACATTTATGTTTTTGGTGGGATATGGACATTAATTTTATAGAAATCTTATCTTTTGTTATAACAATTATAATAAATAGTTAAAAGAGACAGTAAGGTCAATAGAGTCTTAATAAGCTATATTATGTGAGGGGTCGTTATCTATAATCGTTATAAATAACAATTAAGTTTTAAAGGGGGCCAAGTTGACTGCAACACTATTTTTATCCAAGTAAACAGAAACTATTGTTCTTAAGAGATAATACATGTACAGAAATTTTAAAAAATCGTTATTTATTTATAATAATTATCAGGTTCTATATAATTTTTGTTTTGTTTTGTCTGTAACGTAAAAAAATCATCTACATATTATATCAGCGGTACTTAAACTGGAGTTTGCGCGCTAATACGGAGAGCCCGTGAAAAAAATTTAACATAATATATTTACTTAATTTACTTTAAAATACGAAGATAAAATTATCAATACTTCACGTTAATTAACGTGCATTTTTTATGGTTAGCGGGTCTTAAATTATTAAGTTTAACAACTGCTTGACGTTATCTACACAAATAAAATCACGACCAATTGCCTTTAACTCTCCACTTTTCAGGATGGCGCATATTTTCAACGCTATCAATAACAAAACTGATATTGATATTTTTGGGGACACTCTCTGCCGTTTTAAAAGACAAGTTTCTGTTTTTTTGAAGTAATAGTGAGTTCTTTTATTATATTATTTAATTATGTAATTTTTTTTTTTTTTTTTTTTGTCATATGTTTTGTAATGTAGCTACTGTGCTGCAAATTTGAATTTGTTGTAATACTGTGTGCAGGCTTGTTACTGGACATTATTTGTCTGTTAGCCTGCCAGATTTACAAATTAAAAAAAAAAAAAAAAAAAAAAAAAAAAAAAAAAAAAAAAAATCGTTGTCTTGTTCGAATATCACTAAAAAACTTCTGTATCGTTTTTTTTTTTTTTTAAGGTCACCAAAAGCTAGTGTTATTTGGGCTTAGTACTAATTCATATTTTTAATTTTTTAAAGCTATAAATTGAGAATCCAATTGATATTTTTACCACTTCAAAGATTAGAACTGGGAACCTATAAGGGCTCGTAATAGATAATTAGTCATGGAAACGCCATCATTAAGTGAAGTGTTGTCGAGCATCTATAATTTACAATATCTATCTAGCATGTAGATAGTAATTGTTTCTGATCAGTGTTGCCAACTTAGTGTATTTTCCACTGAAACTGGTGGTTTCGACCCCCCTTTTAGTGGAGAAATATTGCTTTTAGTGGCTGGTGGTTTTTTCTAGTGGTTTAGTAGAATTCAGTTTCAATTATAGTGGAAAGCCGATCACTCAACCACAACCACTAAGCATTTCGAAATATATTTCTACTTCATTTTAGGAGTATTTATTTCTCCTGTGAAGCCGCAAATTTTGTGGTACCTACGATTTAAAGGAGTCACTATGGAGATTTGAAATCCCAAATTATTTATTTTTGTTACACAACTATGTAATAATAAAGGTAACTAATAAATAATATACCCATTGTTTTCTTTCGTAATAATTAAGAATTTGTTTAGTAAATTGGAGTTTCATGCTTTCACGGCCGGTAGACATCTTGGTAGCAAGTGTTTCCGGGCTAGGTAGCCGTGGTCTAATGGATTTCAGTTGCTACCAATTTGTTTAGTGGAAAATTTAGGGATTATTTGAGTAGAGCCACTTTTTGTTAGTGGTTTTCTGGTGGTTTTATAAGTTGAATCTGGTGGAGAACTAGTTTAACTGTTGGCAACACTGTTTCTGATCCCTAGCATAACTAACCCTTATGCCATCCCTCATTTATAATTAACAATACATATCTGTGTTTCCTAGTTATGTACATATATTTACCCCGTCCTCTTTTCTTTTTATGTCAAGGCCAGTCGATATTATTTATCGTGCTATTAAACTGTTTTACGCTATACTTAGTTGTAAACTGAATCCACAAGTTATAATGCTTTTAGCGAATTGACAGTTAAAATATGTCCATATAATATTTTTATTATACCAGAATAAATTTATCATTAATATAATACCCACATAATTTTTTAACCAAACTGATCTTCGTAATATTTTTTAAAATGCTTTTTTTGACGGCCGGGCGCATATATACTGTTACAAAACTGTTTTCTGAGTTGGCGGAATAAATATTTATTTACAATAATTAAAAACACAACAATAATAAATACAACAAGATCAAGTATTACCTTTCTTTTTGTGTTCAATTTTTATTAACACCAAAAAATCCAGGGTTGTCTGATTTGTAAGAACCTAGGATTCTTTAAAAATAAATCATGTATCTAACATTTAATAAATGTTACATGATTTATTTTTAAAGAACTCCAAAGTAATTTTTTACTATCATAACTCGTCTCATTGTCAATCTATTGATTCGAATTCTAAACCATTTTTGTCAATTTTTAGGATCTCTTACAAAACTGGTAAAAAACGGAGCCCTTATGTGGTGGAGCTCCGTTGTCCACCCGTCTGTCTGTCTGGTCAAATAGACAGCGAATCGAACCGTTATTTTTTACGCTACCGTTTTTTCTTAGTAACTATTTTGACTTTCCCAGCACTAAGAAGTTGTTCAATGGCTACACAGCAAGATAATTTATATAATGATGTGTATCAATTGTTTAGTCTTCCGGTGACTGTTTCGTTATATCGCCACCAGGTGCGACACGTGGCATCAGATAAACAATAGAGGGTTTGACTTACAAGTTAATAACAACATCACTGTTTACGTTTGCTTACGTCATTACTGTTATGTTTTAACTTAAACAATGAAATTAATCCGAACACTCATTAATTATTATTGCTTGAAGTAACTCTATGCAGGAAACTTGAATAAAATTTAAAATTAATACCTATATACTAGGTGAATAAACTCGAAAGCTGCGAGTTCGCACATTCTCAGTTTGCACATAAATAATATTAATTGATCTGTTAACATGTGCATCCTTTGATTTTTATTTATGTACATTATGCATAGTGTACAGCTGTATCTACTAGCATGTGCGTAATTTTTATGGTAAACTTAGCTGTTCGGTCCAACTTCGCCGGGTACAAATCTGTATTTTCGGTCACTGCTCATCCTCCCTTAGCCGACGTTACTTCTGAAAGTATGGGCTTTTTGTCCTTGAAAGAACAATCTAAATCGGTTTAGCTCTGAGATTACACATTTAGACTCGACGTTGTGCAAACTAGTAACTTCGACTATGTTTAAATGACTTTGGAGGCATTAAATACGTAATAATAAAGCATAATACTGAACAATTTATACATTTTACAGAAAAAATTTGAACAAATCAAAATTTGGGATTTTAGAGTTTTTGTGGTTATATTGGGATCCGTCAAATGAGCATATGACATCTGGTGGCACAAAATTGTTCTCAAAACGAGGGGAAATTTTACATGCTAACAGTGCAAATTTATCGTGAAATTGTTTATTACAAATATAAAACAAGTAAAATAAACAAAAAGTTTATCGAAAATGAAATTCGCGACGTTTTCTAATATCATGGCATTAAACACTGTCAGTTATTGCCTTGTAAAACTTACTTTACAGCGAATTATTTTCTAATGAAATGTGGAAAAACTGTATTTATGAATTAAAAAAATGTTTTATATTAATAATAAGATGTTCTTATTATCATACTGTACTACAATAGTAAAATCATTTGATGATTGACAAATTTATAGGACTAACTTTGTATACAAATATTTTGAGGTTAGTAACTTACCTACTTATTACAATATAACATATTATGTTGCAGTTATGTGTTTAGATTATTCACCTAATCCTGCCTTAAAGAAGCATTGAACGGATGATTAATTTCGTGGAGATTTTCTTTTAATTTTGATGTTTTTAAGCAATATGCCGTAAAGATTACTACTTTTGACAGCTCAGTTATCTTGTTTTTTTTCACACATTTGATAATATGTTCGACTTTGAGAATCCGTTCTCCTTCAACGAAATTCCTTTGTTTAGGATTCGTACCGGCTCAATTGCAAATTGCACTTATATTTATTATTTCTTATCACTTTGAAAATCACAAAATTACACGCAAAAGTATACCCCGTATATAACATTCCCCCCCCCCCCCCCTTTGCGTCATGTTTTTTAAGCTCCACTCATTTGACGGATCCCAATAGTATTAAAAAAATCTTTCTCCTAAAAACACATTTTATAGCATGCAAATAAATCATAAAGAATTATTATCAGTATATAGATAAAATGTGTTTCCTCTAAAATAACCAATTTTTATGCTTCATGATTATATTTTTTTATTTTTTAAACAATTTCCCTGCAAAATTTTAAATTGATTGTTAAACATTATGTTGTTTTCATTCCTTTGTTTAGACCAGTCGAAGTCCATTGAAAAATTAACTTTACCGATTGATCTTCTTGTTTTCGAATGTATTATGATTTTTGTTTGTGTGCGAGTGTAGCGTCCGTTCGTTGCTAGGCAACTGGCGTGGCGTCGGCACGGTGACCGTCAACGTGGATCTGCCAATGATAGCACCTGTCCGAGTGCCTGACCTATTCTATCGTGCGATTACTCCTACATGAATCTGCCCACCTACCACCTCCTAGTTGTCGAGCCAACTGGTACAATATTGGATTAATTATTGAATAATGCAATTTTATGCAACACGACTAATAATAATAATAATAATGAGCATTATTTTTACTAAATGTATACTGGGTGCTGGTTTTCAGGGCGCTGTTGTCAATAGCTTAGGTTGATAATAAAATACTTGCCTTGATAAACGGTAATACCCGAATACGTGAAAACCAAGGAACACTGTAAGAAATGAGAAGGCCGATTACATAGATTATCGATGGTCCATTTGTAGCCAGCGATTAATCTGGTAATGGGCACACAAAGAGACAATGGCGTCGCAAACAGGTATCGCCTGCACATCGCGTAGATTCCATAAAAACACATTGCGCATGCGTGACTAGTAATTTTACATTAATTTGTTTTGTATTCGTTCATTTTATATATGTAACTATACATTTTATTTTGTAATTTTTACACACTTTATTGGAATATTACACAAATTATGTAATTTTAATTTACTTTATGTAAAAATCACAAATTTGTTTAACTTTACAGTAAAAATTCAAGTTTTTATGAAGTTTTCTGTGTAAAATTGAATAATAATGTAAAATAACTTAGAAAACCGAGCGAATTCTACCTTAACTTTCAAAGTATTTTTACATCCATTTTTTCCAGTGCCATATATTTTATTATTAGTTAATGCTGTAATGAAACTACATTCTTGGTGTCAAGTTTGTTTATAGATTCAAACTATTTATTCGAATGTTTTTCTGAGATTAGAAGTAAATAGATATCGCGAATTATTTGGCAATATCTCCAATCTATGAATTTATTTATTTTATAAGAATGACAACTTTTGTGAAAGTTGAAGGCGTTCTAGTAGGAAATATTGCATTCATAAATTTCAACTAGTAAACATTGTGTAGTAGATATTTCGATAAGCAAATGCTCGTTTATATACCGAATTAATTTAGATTCTAAATTATTTGATTTGTGATAGGAGATGTTAGACCTCGCGCGGCGAAAGATGAAGCCACCGCGTCATAGTAACATGAATGCATTGCGTCCGCCTTCTAGCTTGCTATTGGCTGTTTTGGAGATCCATGAGCGTCGAGTGTTTTCTAGAGGTGGAATTTTAAAACCCAATGTGCAGTTTTGTGTACACGGCACTGTCTGCGGGCAAGTAGGCGTTCACTAGCATATTATTGATGACTTGCCTGGCTTCATCTCTCACCGCGGGCACTCTACCAAATCTCTCGCAATATGTTTAATTTTCATTCGTAAGTGTGCATTTACTAAATATGGAAAAAATCAATATTTATTGAGGAAAATCACTGGAAAAACGAGGTCAGTGACAAGTGTGTGCAGAGAGATTCAACGAAGCTTTTTTATTCAAGCATCTCTCAAGTTTTGCCAGTACGTGTTTGGCGAGCGATATACTGGATTTGTTTGAAAGCTCTAAAAACAATAGCGTAACTAGCTTTGGTTCATAACAACGCATTTCCCCTGTTCATTCACGTTTCTGTCCATTATGCACGTGTCTGGTTGACAAGGACAACTTAATAGACTGTCTCGCTAAATTAAAATTTACGTTTCTGATATAACCCAACCATTCGAATTTGGTTTAGATAAAGTTTTTAGAAAATCATAATTTTATGTGAGTTTAATGTGAGAAGTTACATGTTTATTTCATTTATTTATTTATTGTAAATTATAGACGCGTCGACAACTTAGGTCATTAGCGTCTTGATTACATTATATAACAAGCCGTGAGTGGGTCGTTTATTAGGACTAAAGTGCAACCCTCGAGGTCCACGCGACGCACTTCCCAGTTTGATAAATATTTAATAATAATAATTAAATTAGATATTACGCAGAAAAGTAATCATTTTAATCATTAAAACATAATTATTATTTAACAATAATTAAAAAAAAAAAAAACGGCTGAACCGATTTTTATAAAATTTATGTCGGATCAAAATGACGTTAACACGCCTCGATTGACACCCTTACGAAGTCGATATAATTTTTTATTCGCGAGATGTTGTGTAAAATCTACTTTTTTGGAGTCTATTTTGAAAAAAGAACGGCTGAACCGATTTTGAAAAAATTTCTTTCAGATCATATTTACGTTAATACGCGTCGATTGGCACCCTAACGTAGTCGATATCATTTATAAGATTTCGTCTTAGAAAGAAATGCACACGTGCATACGTACACACACATACACACACACAGACATCTTTCTAAAAATAGTGTAGTGACCTTGAAACAAAAATTTGTTACACATTTTGATTTCGATTTTCGGACCCATTACAATAACTTCCAAAGTTCCAATGGGAAGTTAATAACAATTCACTTAAAACTAAATGACATCACAAAACATCCATGAGCGGAGGCGGGATTCGAACCCACGACAGTCTGATCCAGAGGCCGCGACGCTAATCACTGGACCACACTGTCCTCACGTGTTTATTTCAACCAATAACGTTTTGCGTCTGATCGACTCCAGGCAATAGCGTCACATGGTAAAATATGAATGAAGGGCGTTGAGAAACATTTATATAACAATTTTCTGTCAATTTTTTTTTTGTATGTGAATTTTGGTTCTCATGGCCAAAATTATTTTTGAAATTAACCCCCTCTTTTATAAGTGACAAACTAATAATGCAAAAGATAGAACAAACGTATATTTGTGTTAATTTAAAAAATGTATAAATAATAAATTTTTTTGTATATGTGGTTGAGGTAACGTGCTGCGACCTTTTGCTTCCACCACATATAAAAAACTTTGTGTTACACCGGTTCATTTCCGATTAATTTCCGTTTGTTGAAATCAGATAATTGTTATTTTTTCGAAATCAGGATTGTAGCTTTTTAGCTTTACCTCAATTAATTTCATAATAATATGCCTATAATTTCAAGTACTTATCTAAAAATTATGAGCTCATGCATTTTATAAAAGAAAAAAGTATTTCCATGGGTATATTTCTTGCAAGATAGAAATTTATATATCTATTTTACTTTTTACAAGCTTTTATTTAACTTGCAATGTATGTTAGTTTGTGTGTTTGTTTAAGTCAAATCTTGCAAGTCAATTTTGAACACTTCCACGTATCCGATCGATTTGAAATTTTGTACACATATGTATTCCCGGTGACAATACATGAATAAATCGTTTTTAGAAAGAAATTCAACCCCTAAGGGGTTCAAACGGAGATGTAGGGTGTTTTTGACTAATCAACGCCCAGGCCAAATCGCTGAAGCTAGAAACTTGAAATTTGGACAGTTGGTTCCTTTTCTGACGTAAGCAACCACTAAGAATGGATTTTTCGAAATTAAACCCCTACAGTAAAATTTTGAAAGACTAAAATGAACAAAATAAAATATTAGTTAAAAAAACTTTTTAGAGACAAGCTTTTATTTAAATGCACTAAAAAGGAAAAAATAATAATTATGAACCTAAATTATTGAAAATTATTTTTTCCTTTTTAGTGCATTTAAATAAAAAAATAAAAAGTTGTTTTTACTAATATTTTTTTAAACTTATTCCCTCACAATTAAATTAGTATATAATTATGTGAAGGAAAAGAACCATTTAAAAGATTTAATCGTATAACTTAAAAAATCTTTCGATATTGACAAAACAATTTACTTAGGTTTTTTTATTTGAGAAAATGACTTTTTTCAATTTTTTATTTTGTTTCAAAACTTAAAAAAATAAAAAATATTATGACGAAAACTAATGTTTATATATGTTTATTTTTAATATAAATTTAAATGAAGTCGGTTAAAAAATGCGTTCAAATAAGAGCACATTTATTTGAAAAATGAAAAAATATGCAACTTTCAATAATAAGTATATTGATTATGTTTTATAGAAACAGTGAAAAAAGTTCAAGAGTGGCTTTTCTATAATAATTTAAGCACATAGCGTTCTAAGTATAATTAAGTACTGCTTTCAAACCGGCTCTCGATTCATTAGAAAATCAAAGCAAAGCGTATATGTTTACATAACACGAAGATTACGTAACAAAATTCAAATTAATCTGCAAATATTAATTTCTTGTATAAGGATTCTAGAATATTCTGCTAGTTCGAAAGATTCTGTAGATGATTTACTAATTTTCCATACATATAAGATCAGTTCGCTAGCGTGTGCTGTTTTTGATTAAATGAATCATTATAAAGGATCCTTGATAGTTAATTAACTGCTATAGATAATTATGCCTTTTGCAGAAATGACCGAACTAATTCTTCTGTGACCGTTTTAATTACTCAGCGGACAACCCACTCTTTTAGTTTTGCTTTCAAGCGAAGTTTTTTTCTATAAATTGACAAATATTTTAGACTATCGACAGATTGTAGTATGCCGGGTGGAATTGTTAAAAAATAATTATATATGGAGACAGGAGGACCACATGATTTCCATGTTCCAAAATCAAAAAAAGTGTACAAAAAAATCTAGGTGTGTAATAGACGAAATTTTACCTAAATAAATATTAACAAAAAAAACTTTTTAGAGACAAGCTTTTATTTAAATGCACTAAAAAGGAAAAAATAATTTTTAATAATTTAGGTTCATAATTATGAAAGCGTGGGTCGTGAACTCTATGATAGTAGTAGTCACGACCCACGCTTTTATAATTATGAACCTAAATTTTTAAAATGTGTTTTTTTCTTTTTAGTGCATAATAAAAGCTTGTCTCTAAAAAGTTTTTTTTGCTAATATTTATTTTGTTCATTTTAGTTTTTCAAAATTTTACCCCCCTTGTAGGGGTTGAATTTCGAGAAATTCTTTCTTAGTGGCTTACGTCAGAAAAGGAACCAACTGTCCAAATTTCAAGTTTCTAGCTTCAGCGATTTGGCCTAGGCGTTGATTAGTTAAAAAAACCCTACATCCCCGTTTGATCCCCTTAGCGGTTGAATTTATTTCTAAAAACGATTTATTCATGTATTGTCAACGGGAATACATATGTGTACAAAATTTCAAATCGATCGGATACGTGAATGTCGTTCAAAATTGACTTGCGAGTTTTGACCTAAACAAACAAACCCACAAACAAACTAACTAACTTTATATTAGAAGTCGTGTCCATCGTGATTATAATAAAATTAAGAAATATCGCAGGATAGTGGACAAAATATATAATTTATTAAATTAAATGTACGACGTTTCGTTTATATATTTAAACTTTTTCAAGTACATAAAAATAACAATATTTATGAAAATTAATATTAATTACTAACCATAGCATAATTAGTAATTAATATTAATTTTCATAAATATTGTTATTTTTATGTACTTGAAAAAGTTTAAATATATAAACGAAACGTCGTACATTTAATTTAATAAATAAAATATTTTGTCCACTATCCTGCGATTTTTCTTAATTTTAAACTAACTAACTTACATTGCAAGTTAAATAAAAGCTTGTAAAAATAACAATTGGCCCATCACTATAGTAAAAATAGATATGACAAGCCGTGAGGTGGGTCGTTTATTAGGACTAACGTGCGACCCTTGAGGTCCACACGAGGAACTTCCCAGTTTGATAAATATTTAATAAAATAATTAAATTAGATATTACACAGAAAAGTGATCATTTTAATCATTAAAATATAATTATTATTTATTTTTAACAATAATTAAAAAAAAAACGGCTGAACCGATTTTTATAAAATTTATGTCGGATCAAAATGACGTTAACACGCCTCGATTGACACCCTTACGAAGTCGATATAATTTTTTATTCGCGAGATATTGTGTAAAATCTACTTTTTTGGAGTCTATTTGGTTAAGAAAAAAGAACGGCTGAACCGATTTTGAAAAAATTTCTTTCAGATCATATTTACGTTAATACGCGTCGATTGGCACCCTAACGTATAGTCGATATCATTTTTCATTCTCGAGATTTCGTCTTAGAAAGAAATGGACACATACGTACGTACGTACGTACATTATACGTACACACACACATCTTTCTAAAAATAGTGTAAAAATAGTGTAGTGACCTTGAAGCATAAAAATTTGTTATACATTTTGATTTCGATTTTCGGACCCATTACAATAACTTCCAATGGGAAGTTAAAAATATGGCAATGTATTTTGCACCGACCGGGACACGGAACGCCGAACGGATACGTATAAATGAACCTTAACCCTCTTGAATACAAGTTCCTCGGTGTGTCATTTCTGTACACTGTTTTGTTAACGCCGTGTATGAATAACGACAACTGTATGTATGTGGCGTATCCAAGCAAACTTTGGGCGACGAAAACACTAGCGCGTCGTAACGCCGCTGCCACGTTTCCACTTTCGACTTGGAGTCAGTCATATTCGTACAGTCGTTGAGTTCGGTCTACATCCGCCGCAACTCTCTACTTCCGTTTGTGCTTTAATTCTCTATTTCTGTCTCTCTTGCTCGCACTTGTTTAAGCGTTCTACGCTGCAAGGTCAATAACATAGCTGTGTTTAACTGTCATCCCCTTAAAAAGGGGAAGACGCACTGCAGTGGTAAAATATTTCATTCATTAAATTCTGTTGTGTCGTAATTGTTTTTAAACTATAAAATTACATTAAAACCAATTCGTTTAAAAAATTTAAGCACTCCTTGTTTAAAATTTTTGTGTAGTTAAAAAGTAAGTGAATCATAAAATTTAATAATATATTCAACATATTTTTTATTAATTGTGACAAATTAAAAGAAATATGTACAGTAAATCATTTCTAAACAAAATTTTATTTTACACTACTCGTATTTAATTATTCTAATATAGTTACAGTTCAATAAATATTTTTGTAACAACAGTTTAAGAGTGGTTTAATAATAAATAAAGTTTGGACGTGGCTAGCTGTTTTACGTAACAAAGGCCAACAAATCATATAATAAAAAAAAAACAACAGTTTATTAATAATAATTCACAGTTAAGCGTATAGACTTTTGGTATTAAAATTTGTTTTTACGTAATTTCCAATAACAAAATCATATAATATTAAAAATGAATAACAG
This sequence comes from Mongoloraphidia duomilia, assembly GCA_039654895.1. NCBI lineage: Eukaryota > Metazoa > Arthropoda > Insecta > Raphidioptera > Raphidiidae > Mongoloraphidia > Mongoloraphidia duomilia. Next base: position 2,502,001 of record CM077517.1, read on the forward strand.
ATTTTTGTCATAATTGCTAATAAATTATAGTTAAATTATTCACACTGCAATTGTTAATAATTGACGGTCGGTGTTCGTGTTATAACGTTTATAGTTAACGGGAATACGAGTAACGTAGTAAAAACTATATAACGCTGCTTAAACATAGTAAAAGTTTTACATATGCAAGCCTGCGTGGTGTCAACCCTTCTAAAGCTGACATCGCCGACACGTAAGTATTATAAATCACCAAGCAATTTTATAATCAAATTTGTAAAAAGCGGTTACAATCCCTATAGTCTTTCATTTATTTATTTTTGGAGTTTACTGTAACTCCTTAAGAATCGATTTTCATATACGGCGCCCGGTATGGAAATTTTAGGAGGAGTAAAATCTAAAAAGCGTAACACAAACGGGAACTAAAAAGCGTAACATACAAACGGGAACTAAAAAGCGTAACGTTTTTTGCGTTAACTAAAGCGTTATTTTGCTTATAATTCGCTCAATTCATGTCAGATCGATTCAAAACCTGTCTTAATCGAAAGAGGAGAAAATTCTAGATAGATTTTATGTATAATATTGTGTCAAAATAGTTTTTTTATACACATTTATATGCAAATTCAAATATTATTCTAATATAGTCATTCAATTTTTTTACTGCTGTTGTTTGAATTTTATGTTTAAAAACCATAGCCTACTGAGTTAAAATGACTTGTAAGTAATTATTGACATCGGTCGGATCGGACCAAACTTTCTCGACGTTTCACTGAACAATTTGGCTACCTCTGTCTGTATGTCCCGTTGTACGCTTATAATTCGAGAACTACTGATTCGATTTATGTGAATGTTTGAAACTATGCTTCTATAGGCGCGTTAGGCGATTATCTTTTTGAAAATTGATATTTAAGAGTTTTATAGGACGCAAAAAAATAAAATGGCGTCAGATTTTAAAATGGCGGCCATATGTACTTTTGTTAAAATTATTCGATATTTTTGAAAATTCATATTTAAGAGTTTTATAGGACACAAAAAAATAAAATGGCGTTAGATTTTAAAATGGCGGCCATCTTGACGAGTAAACTCCAGTCGTGCGTCGGAGCTGACACACACACACTTTTTTTTACTAGCGGGTGGTATGAAATTATGATTTAATAGCGGTTTTTAAGACCTACAATTTTTTCGTATACATTGTTTTGATGTATCTCTGAAGATTTGGCCAGCGTTAGTCATGTAAGCGTACAAAAACAGTTTTTTTTTTGACAAAACACCGTCATAATTCAGCCATTTTGTACAAAATATTTACAAATTATATACATAAACCTTCCTCGTTTATCGCTCTTTCTATTAGTGAAAACCGTTTCAAAATCTGTTGCGTGGTTTAGAAGAAGTAAGCGGAGAAACAGACAGAGGCAGACAGCGACTTTGTTTTATACTATGTAGAGAAGAGAAGAGATTTATAGCATTCTATTCAAACAGGTAAATTTACACAAGTATAATGATACTAGCCTTTACCCGCTGCTGCGCCCGCATTAATAACGGTTTTGACTTTTTAGCCGGATAATAAGTCATGGGTACTAGTTAATAGTACACCAAGTTTCATCTAAATCGCTCCTTCCGTTCTCGAATGATACTGGTCAGAGAGAGTCTCTCTTCCAACATTTTTATGTCTGCCTGACCGTCAGACAGACATAAAAATTTAGGAAACACGTTTTTCCGTCTACATATACATTTATTTTTAATTTATTTATTGTAAATTATAGACGCGTCGACAACTTAGGTCATTAGCGTCTTGATTACATTAAATAACAACACACTTAAAACTAAATGACATCACAAAACATTCATGAGTGGAGGCGCGGGATTCGAACCCACCACAGTCTGATCCAGAGGCCGCGACGCTAACCACTGGACCACACTGTACTCTACATATACAAAATAGTATATAAGTTTTAACGCACAATGAAGTGTTTGTTCACAACTTTTGATCTGGTTTGTTTTTAAAAAAATGTTTGTACATTTAACAATCTTTACTTTGTTTTAACTTGATATAAAATTTATTGTTGGTGCTCTCGAACTAAACATGATACAATCTAGTTCAGTTTTTTAGAAAAAAATGTTTACTTTTTGAAATAAAAAACATTAAAATAATCTTTTATTAACTTCCCACTGGAAGTTATTGTAATGGGTCCGAAAATCGAAATCAAAAAGGAAAAAAAATTTTTATGTTTCAAGGTCACTACACTATTTTTACACTACTTTTAGAAAGATGTCTGTGTGTGTGTGTGTGTGTGTACGTACGTACGTACGTACGTACGTATGTGTACATTTCTTTCAAAGACGAAATCTCGAGAACGAAAAATGATATCGACTACGTTAGGGTGCCGATCGACGCGTATTAACGTAAATATGATCTGAAAGAAATTTTTTCAAAATCGGTTCAGCCGTTCTTTTTTCTTAACCAAATAACCTCCAAAAAAGTAGATTTTACACAATATCTCGCGAATAAAAAATTATATCGACTTCGTAAGGGTGTCAATCGAGGCGTGTTAACGTCATTTTGATCCGACATAAATTTTATAAAAATCGGTTCAGCCGTTTTTTTTTTTTTTTTTTTTTTAAATTAATGATGTTTTAATGATTGAAATGATTACTTTTCTGTGTAATATCTAATTTAATTATTATTATTAAATATTTATCAAACTGGGAAGTTCGTCGTGTGGACCTCAAGGGTCGCACTTTAGTCCTAATAAACGACCCACCTCACGGCTTGTTTTCTAAGTATCCATGATCAACCACTTCAGTACTGTTGTCGTTTATTTACTATTGATTTCTAAAGGTTTCTTGGAAGTTACGAGTTATTTCCAGTGACACGGAAAAAGGAGATTTCTTATTTCTCTTAATTTTAAAAACGTTTTTAACTAGAAATCATGTTCATAAAATGTGTGCAGACAGTTCTATCTAACCAGTTTTCAAAACTTCACTTTCAGTTATTACTTTTACGTAAAAAAATTCTAAAAAAATAGTTTTGGAACTTTTAAATCGTTTTGTATACTTAAGTGAAAAGTTGATCATTATACTTTTTTACTTCCCACCTCTACTATGGTAGGGAAGTAATGGATTCAGTCCGAAAACAATATTTCGAGATTTTAACAGATTTTCACGTTTTGAGACCCTAGCAATCGTTTAAGATCATTTTCTGACTGATGTCTGTATGTGTGTGTGTGTATGTGTGTGTGTATGTGTGTGTGTATGTGTGTGTGTATGTGTGTGTGTATGTGTGTGTGTATGTGTGTGTGTGTGTATGTGTGTGTGTGTGTATGTGTGTGTGTATGTGTGTGTGTATGTGTGTGTGTATGTGTGTGGTCAATTTTTCGCCTTCGATATCTTAAGAACGGAACAGCATACGGGCATGCCGATTGTTCTATTGTATTTATCAGCCTTTAACTTAGATCTGATTAGATTTTGAGTCAAATCGGTTCAGTGGATCCTGAGATATTCAAAAAAACGTCCTCAATGTCACGTATTAACATAGGTAAAAAAAAATATAAATGAATTCTAGATGTTATAATATGAAAAAAATGTAAATATTTTTTTTCTCTAAAATGTATAGTTTTCGAGAAAAAAAATATTTTACTAAAAAAAATAAAAATTGTACGTAAATCAAGGTAACCATGATTTTTGCTATATTATGTTAGCCATCAGTAGATCACCAAACAAAAAAGAGGGCCATGCTTTTTTCAAAGAATAAAAATTAAATTGTGTTTTAAAGACCACCAACAGCTAAGGTTATTTGGGCCTAGTCAAAGAATAAAAAAAAAAAGTGTTTATTTTTTGCAAATATTTACTAGGTGGGAAGTATAGGACTGGTCATCAGTCGAATTTTTTTTATTAGAGTTTCATACCCAACGGGTGCAACCGTATTGTGTTCACTATTCCGTCTGTCACACTCATAGTCTTCTAACTCCTAAACTTAAGTAATAGTGAAATTGAAATATATTATGTAACATGGTCCCCAGACAAATGCTAATTGTATTTACGGGGTGAAAAATAGAATTTCTTAAGATAGTCTTGTGAAAACTTTTTTTAGTCCAAAATAGCGACGTAAGGGACCGTAAAGTGACCAATTTTGGTACAATATTATGTATCTCCCGTTCGTATTTGGAAACTAACGTAGAAACAAAATTTGATAGATTTGCAGGTAGTCTCCAGGACAAATAGGTTTCATCAAAATCGATCCAGCGGTGTCTGAAATAAGAGCTTCAGAAACTTGTAAGATCCTTTGTGTACAAACGGAGTTGCGATACTAGACCGATTTTTATTATAATAAAGTTATGAAGTGTCTGAAACGTGAAGAGCTTCAATAAGAAAAGTTTCAAAACCTTGTCCATTTTTAGTAATTATTTTCTAAAAATAATTCTAAAGTGTAATATTTATAAATCTTTACTATGTATATTTTTACATATCCACAAACGAATTTCACATCCGGCTTTACTTTAAGTCATTCAAACAATCAAGCTTATTCTGCATTTTAAAAATAGTACAAAAATATTTATATTTGAGTACAAAAGATAACTATTCAAACATTTGACCTGCAAATGTCAGTAAGTGCATGCTTTAAGTCTTTGCATTACAGAATAACAATTTAATATTTACCTAAATGGAAGTTAATTCTAAAATTTTCCGGTTCTTATACTTCAAAACGGATTTATTTCATTTTTAGAAAATTATACTAATTCTTAAATTACTTTTATTTATTTATTGTAAATTATAGACGCGTCGACAACTTTAGGTCATTAGCGTCCTCTTAAATTACTATTCATCGTTTATTTCCCGAATTTTTCAGTTCGTAGACTTCACAACGGTTTTATTTTCCTACGTAGAAAATTGCAGAATTTTTAAGACAACCAAGGAAATTTATTTTCATAATCTCTTTAATGGGGACCGTCCTACATTTTTGTATTGCGCCATCACAGAACTCGTATTCGTGCCCAACCTAGAATATAATGATATATAGTTATACTAGCGGCTTCGCCCGGGTGCTAAGAAAGCCCGGGTGCAATACACTACTCACTCGTTTCGCTCGTTCGCTTGAATATTATAAATATACTACTCACTCGCTTCGCTCGTTCGCTTGAATATTATAATTACATTACTCACTCGCTTCGCTCGTTCGCTATACCTATGTATAAACCTTCCGTAAAAAATTATCTAACTGATGGTGAAAACCGCATCAAAATCCGTTGCGTCGTTTAGGAGTTACATTACTCACTCGCTACGCAAACGTACATGCGTTGAGAAAAAAATGTCAGTGGTTTGGTGCTTTGTGATTATTTTTAATATTCAGTGTCTTCTCACCAAAGGTTCCATCCCTCTGCAAGAGATTCTTGGGCGAATTTCTAGGCAAATGTAACCTGCAAGTTAATTAATAAAGACATCTATTAATTTAATATTTCTACGATGACTCAACCTTATCCCAGTAACCTTATCCCAGTAAAGTAGATACGCCTTAATTTAATTGAACTTTATTTTTCGTTAATTTCATTTGCTATATAAATTAAGGCGCTCATTATTATGATTTTAAGTACACATAATATGTGCGGTCTAAAGGGAACTCATTGACATTAGACAGATGTGGAAGTCGTTCAACCAGCTGTGAATTTTTGCTGTTGATATTTGTCCATCGGCATATCGGTTTACTTGATATAGGAGAGCCAATACCCAAATACTTTAGAATATAAACATACTGCAAGTATGATTACATTTCATTCAGGGTTGGATTAAAGATGAAAAACCGTCCGAGCACGTAATGTTATCCTTTGATGACAGTTTATTACCCGACTTCCCCAGAAGGAGGGTAATGTTTTTCGAGTGTATGTATGTATCTAAGTATGTATGTATATTTCTTTATCACGCTCTGTAGCCTAAACGGCTTGACGGATTTTGAAAAATTAGGTGTCATTAGATTCGTCTGAATCCCGAGAGTGACATAGGGAATATGACGTCACGGAAAATTCAATATGACGGATGCTAGACGCCATTTTGTCAGAATTCAAAAGTAATTTTCTTTCTAAATACATTGATATAGGCATCAAAATCAAAACAAAAGAAATGTTTCGTTGACATTTCAAATAGGGTACATGACGTCAGGGAAAATTCCATATGGCGGGCGCTAGACGCCATTTTGTCAGTACGCAAAAAATCGGTAAAACCTTGTGTGTGGGGTATCAAATGAAAAGGCTTGATGAGTAGATTCAACTAAAAGGAAGAAAATAAAAAATTTATTAAAAAAACAAAAAACCCGACTGCGTAAAAATCGAACATAAAAGATGGAAACAAGATCAAATGATAACATGCAGTCGGAGGCATAGTAGTAACAACATGCAGTCGGAGATAAAAAAAAATTTATTAAAAAAACAAAAAACCCGGAGGCATGGTAGTAACAACATGCAGTCGGAGGCATAGTATACTATGTCTCCGACTGCATGTTGTTACTACTATGCCTCCGGGTTTTTTGTTTTTTTAATAAATTTTTTTTTATTAATTATCTATGTATAGGTATATTATGAAATATTGTAAAACTTTATTTCAAATTTTTAGACTACTTATTCTCTGTCTCAGCTGAAAGTTCCCACTATTGTGTGAGCGGAATAACAAAATGGCCGCCAATCTCTATCAAAAGTAAGGAACATGAAGAGGGCTATCTCAAAAACGACTGTACCGATTTTGATCGTAGGTACTTTCAGGGAATAGGATAAGCTATATATTATCATCGCGCTTCTACTAAAAGACTGATATGATATAAAGTAGTGCATGTTGCATTTGTTTATTAGTAAGCATGCGCCAATAACGTGATAATGTCAGTTAGTGTAGCATTTATGTGTTTGAGACGCTAACAAGATAATTTGTGAGCGGCAAAATAATGATGATAACTTTCAAACACACTGATATTATTACTTACATTATGTAACGACGTGTGTTGTGTACCAAGAATACTTAAGGATAACCAACCATAGGGATGCACAATTTTAACTTTTCAACGACATTTTGAAATATCAGAATGAAAATCTTAATATCAGTACATTACCTCGCAATGCGTATCTAGGAGTCTTGGCGCCCTTGACTAAAAGAGGACTTGGCGCCCTCTCATGTCATAAAATTCACATAAACTAAGACTAAAGAAAAATTCACATAAGGCAGAACTAGGACTAAAGACTATTTAAAAAAGCCGGTCAAGTGCGAGTCGGACTCGCGTGGAGAGGGTTCCGTACTATTCCGTTTCCCGTGGGAATTTAAAAAAGTTTTTCGTTTAGGTTTTTCTGTAAACTATGAGTGAGGCCCTATATTCCCTATTTTTTCCAAATTTTAGGCTCAGTCGTTTCGGAATTAGGGGGAATGCTCGATTTTCGTATATTTTCTTTAATATCTTTTAAACGTATGCATTTTAAAATCATAATAAAGTATATTTGTATATTTGTATAACAAACCCTTTCTCTAGAACATTCCGGCAGGTACTCGTATCTTCGATAATATTCCACGCTTTACTACTGTGACCTTTCTTTCTCGTCGTTTCTATTGGAGGTAGTGGGGTAACATCTTGGGGTTTGCTACACTATCTTAATCCGAGCGTAACCGGGTAAAAAGTACCTTATTCTTTAAAGTTTAGATACCAACTGACAGTGTACATGTCTTAAAAATTCACCAGTCGTTTTCGAATGATGCCCATACAAACAAACACACAGAAATCCTAGAAACAGTCGAACTCAATGAAAACGCATATAAAATACAGTGTTTATTCTAGGTGTAATTGTGACGTTCAGAGCTAATCTGAATCAATGTTTCATTTAACTCCCTGTGGAGCTAAGCTTCAGAGGGGGTTAAAGCATGCTGGGAAGACCCTATGGTCATTTCAAGGTTCTTTTCAGCAATCAACATCATTCAGTTAGTTTCTAATTTCCAGCTCTGTTTCGGATCACGTGCAAAATTTCTGATTAAACTGTGTAACAATTCGTACTCCTCAAACGATTCCTGCTTTTTCAACCTTTTTATGACAATCGAGCTTCTTTACAAAGCTTTTCTCTTCTGAACGTTTTCCCGATCAATTTCCATTATTCTGTTAATCAGTGGGTGCTTCTTCTATTTTTTTTCTTTCTTTAGCCATCTTAGTTTCAGACTGAATGTTCTATTAATAACACTTTGCTATTTACGAATCAAGTGCTTTTGTCAACGCAATATTTGCAGTCGATTAGGTAACGCCGTACTAAAAAATTCGACTGATGATCAGTCCTATACTTCCCACTTAGTAAATATTTGCAAAAAATAAACACTCTTTTTTTATTCTTTGAAAAAAAGCATGGCCCTCTTTTTTGTTTGGTGATCTACTGATGGCTAGTAATATAGCAAAAATCATGGTTACCTTGATTTACGTAAAATTTTCTTTTTTTAGTAAAATATTTTTTTTCTCGAAAACTATACATTTTAGAGAAAAAAAATATTTATATTTTTTTCATATTATAACATCTAGAATTAATTTATATTTTTTTTACCTATATTAATACGTGACAATGAGAACGTTTTTTTTAATATCTCAGGATCCACTGAACCGATTTGACTCAAAATCTAATCAGATCTAAGTTAAAGGCTGATAAACACAATAGAACAATCGGCATGGCCGTATGTTGTTCCGTTTTTACAATATCGAAGGCGAAAAATTGACCACACACATATAGAGACATCAGTCAGAAAATGATCTTAAACGATTGCTAGGGTCTCAAAACATGAAGATCTGTTAAAATCTCGAAATATTTTTTTCGGACTAAATCCATTACTTCCCTACCATAGTAGAGGTGGGAAGTAAAAATGTAACATTGTTCTCCTTGAAAAATTTGACCTATTTTTTAAATTTAATAGCTGGAATGCGCTTTATGAATTTCCATCAATTAACAAAAGGAAATGTCAGTGCGCTTGGAATTACATTAGAAAATAAAAGTCTCCAGAAGATAAATCATGCAGTAATATTGCACATAAACGGTGAAAGGTGGCGTCGACTGTTGTAACGTGATCGAAATACCAACCTAGTTTTGTTTTATTGCTTGACATGAGCTCTAACAAAAGATAAATCACCAGAGTGCAAAAGTAATACAAGAATACAGAAAATTTTACGAAAGAAATGGCAAAAGAATCGGTATGTTCAGAAATAGGGATTTTATTTAATTTGATGGTTGGAAATTCGGATATTTAAAAAGTTGTTTACGCTGCATTCAATTTCATCGTTAATCCCCGTTCACATAACGAAGAGCTCGATGGGAAATTTATTTTGCTTCTACTCAACGATACATTTTCAATCCTTTCAGACATGTCAAGAAAATAGTTTGCACTGAATTTTCACTCGGCACTTGGTAGAACATGATTAAAACAAATATTTAGATCACTTGAAAATTCTACAGAAATTGTTTTTTCTCGACGATCGTTTCGGACCAAAGTTCATCTTCAAGGAGTAGACATGTACATGTCTACTCCTTGAAGAAACAATTTCTGTAGAATTTTCAAGTGATCTAAATATTTGTTGTCAAGAAAATAAAGACTTCTTTAATTTTGAGATACCATATATTTATTATTTCATATTAGCTAAGAGATTAAGCAAGTAAACAAAAAGCTGTGTTCACTGAACAATTTTGATTCTCAATGAATATAGTTCACTCTACAGTTTAGTGTGCGTAAAGAAGTTCCACTTAAAAAAAACATTTCCGCTCAAATGGCACTGAATAACAGCAGCGACCCATTAGTTGGTGAACTTCGACTCCGCGTATCCTGATTCAATACCCGCAGCCATCGTTTACAATGGCATTAATTGCTCCAACACGACTCACCAATTGAGCGCATTATTGCTTTTAATTGACTTCACACCGTCCACAATTATTACTGACAGCGGTCCTTGGTTCGATATGCTGCTGCCGGTCGTTGTACTTGTCTAGGAACAGTGGTTTTCAACTTTTTCTTAATTTCTGTTTACAGCAAACTGCAATCGAAAAAATTGTGACCGTGGAAATCATGGAAATGATAGGGAATATTATCCAAAGTTAGAGAAAAATATCAAGTATTTTTTAATTCAGTAACGTGCAATGCGTTTACCGTCCTCTTAGCTCTAGCCGTAACGGCTGAGTACTACCACAGTGTAAAGATTACTGATACAGTGATTTCACTTACTTCGATGTTCTATCACCAAGTTTTGTTTTTTTTTTTACTCTATATCACCGTCGGACATGCGCGTTAGGCAGCCAATGAGAAGCCAGCGCTCTATGACTGTTTCTATAGAACAGGGCCCAGATTTAGTGCCATAGACACATTAACTCGTGTATTGTGCATAGGCCATAGACATAAATCACAGCTGTTGGTAACACTGTGCATAAATGTAATATGCTGGTCCTGCCTTCAAAACTATACTATGCCCACGCATACGCACTGAATTTCTAGGGACAGAAATATTGCCGAATGGAGAAACTGATTGTATAATGTATACGTTTAAACTGTGGTACTACAATACTACCTAGGTACATATAGTTTTGTTCCGCTCATGTAATCTTTATAGCCTTATTCCTCTGTTGCCTGTAAGGTTAAAATAATAGATTTTTTGAGAATAAAAAACGTACTTGCTACTTCATGAGAATGAAAAAAGTCAGGGTAAAATGGCGATCTAGGTACAGGAAACTGCAAGTAAAGTAAGGGATTTATTTCAAAATATATTTTGGGTAACCCTGTTACAAATTTGATATTAAAACGGGCACACAGCCTCCATTTGCTCCATTAATTATGATATATAATAAGAGCGGGAACTTTATGTTGGTATATCATGGTTTAAGTACTGTTTACGCACCACGGCGCGTCTGTTTCGCCCTACTGTGTTTGTCCCATTTCTTGTTTACAGTCAGTTGTACTACTGGAGTGTTTGCGCCACAACTGTAATTATTGACACTGCATGATTCATTAGTAAGCCAGTGTAAATTAGCATACAATTTAATGTAAACACAGTTCGCATACACGTGTTTATGTGACTTACTGCAGAGCTGTAGTTAGCAGGGATGTAGTCGTTTCAGGACGCACCAGGGAGTCGGGACGAAACTTGTATAAATGAAAAAGCTCAGTTCTGCCACTGTTGAGTGATGACAGTAAAATGTACATTGCTAAAAATGATTTATTTTTAGTTTTAAATTTTACAGTTTTTTTTAAAGAATTTCATATTAAATTTGAAATAATTTAAGCCTTTGGGTGTATTATCGCGTATACCTATTGAATAATCAAATTGTCGATAAAAATATGACATACAAAATACTTTTAACTTCCCCAAAAAGACAAAGGTTCCGTTACTATTTTTTAATTAATAGATACCTAAATATACAGGGGGTCCCAAAATTGCTTGGACACAGATCTACAACGTGTAGTAGAGGTCAAAATAAGTCGATCGGACCCAATTTATTTATATACCAAAATGTACCGTTTGCCCGTGAAAAGAGTTCAAAGTTTACATAAAATTTTGTATATAAAATTTTGTATTACAATTTTATTGAACTTGTGCTAGGAATATATTCTGTTAGCATTACTTAAGAAAACATTTTTTCCTTCGGAACTATGCGGAATACGAAATTTTTACAAGAGTAACAAAATGAAGATAATTAATCAGTCTTTTCGCTAAAAAAATTTGAGAACTGTATTACCGCCCCTAAGAAAGTTCTGAAAAAAATGTCAGGGGGTGAGGGTGGTTTTAACCCTTCTACAATTTCTTTTGGGTTTCATTGATTACCGAAAGGAGAGTAATCCTCTAAAATGCACTTTTGTCAAATTTCATTCAATTTGTTTCATTTCTGAACAGCGTACAAAAATGTGTTTTTTTATGTAAACTTTGAACTCTTCTCACGGGCAAACGGTACATTTTGCTATATAAATAAATTGGGTCCAATCGACTTATTTTGACCTCTACTACACGTGGTAGCTCTGTGTCCCAGCAATTTTGAGACACCCTGTATATTGATAAAAATATATTTAATTTTTGCACCTTGGCACTATTTTTTTAGGTCTACATCCCTGGTAGTTACACCCCTTTCCGTACCCCGATATTATACCGACGTTTATAATATTATTGTTTTTTCATTTGACGCATCCTAGTTGATTTCAGCCATTGATAAGTACCTTTTTATTTATACATTTGTATGTTTTTCATTAATGCATAAAATGTATTATAATATCCGGAATGGCTGAATCTCATTCATTTCGTTAAAATTTGCAACCCTTCGCGAATTCACCAATTCCAAATATTCTACTTACGTTAAGACTTCCGTTACGTTAATTTGTATTCGTCTTTATAATTGTAATCCAAATCTGCATAACGTGCACTTATGATTGTCCCTCATTTCTATGCGTTTGATATAAATTATTATAACAACTCGTACCAAAAACAATACATAAACATCCGCCGCGCGCCGAAGGCACACCCTTCTGGAATCTAGAGACCTGATACAGTATTGACTCTTTGACATTGCACACTGTCAAATTTCATTAAGTGTCATAATATCATAATATTGCCATTTGTATTATGTATTTGTGATGCAACCTCGTGTGCGTAAAAGTGCACAACAAAACTTTTATCTAATTCATTCTACTCCATAACGGGATAGCCCTGCCATTACTGCTAAAACTAGGCAAAATTATGTAAATTCAAGGCATTAAATACATTTTTTTGCGCCCCAGCACTTTTTTTAACTCTACACTAAAGGTACTACTATTTTTTTCCATTCTTTCCTATCACTTGCTTTTCCTTTCCAGTCCTGTATTCCAAGTTTTCTTATATCACCCTGTACGGCTGCCAACCATTTCTTTTTTGGTGTTCCTCTTCTTCTTAATCCTCCTTCTCCGCCTAAGAGCGCCTTTTTTGCATGTCTTTGTTTTGGCATTCTGCAGCAAACATGTCCTAACCACCTTGCTCTTTGCGCTTTCACTATTTGTATGATACTTGGATATTTGACAAATTGGTTGAGGCTTTCGCGGCCAGTTGATGAGCTGGTGTTGTCCTGATTCGGGTCTATAGACCGTCGTTGGTTGGAATTGCTTCCTAACGTTTCGCTAGCACGAGTGGCGAGCTTCTTCAGAGGTCCTTCCATCTCCGATGCTGGATGTAGATCATCCAGCATGGATATGGAAGGACCTCTGAAGAAGCTCGCCACTCGTGCTAGCGACATGTTAGGAAGCAATTCCAACCAACGACGGTCTATAGACCCGAATCAGGACAACACCATCTCACTTGGATATTTATACAATTCTGTAACTTCCCTATTTATCCCGCGTCTCCACTGTCCTTCGTTTTCTTTAACTGTCCATATTCGTTCCGTTTAAAACTGTTTTACGCAAGCCTACTTTAAATGAGGGATCTAAAACCCTTACTATCCGTATTCTACCGCAAGTTTCTAAACATAACATGATAACAGCATCTCAATTATTATAACCAATAATGACCCGAAACAATGAAAATACACCTGGACGACTGCAATATTAATATTTTATGCTATTATAAATAATATGATGATATAATGGCCATTGCATGTATTTTTTGTATCGGAGTGTACACTTGTACAGTCCGTATATGTGCTCGTGGTACAAAGTACACTCATTTGTAATCGTTTCACACATCGCGCGCTATGCAGTTTCAAGGCAGCTTATTGTGAATCAGTGGCGTCCCATTCGGGCCTCAATCGAGATAATATCGTCATGTTGTCCATCATTATTCATGACATTGCGAAAATGATTGCAATTCAGGTCCCGTTTAGAATTTTAAGTTTTGTGCTATATATTATTAGAGCAGTAAATGCTGCACATTCGACAAAGCTATAATTTGCTGTTTGATCACAGATACATATATCAATTTTCCAATATACCTATAATAAAATTATATATTATAGTAGCGGTCCCGCCCAGCGTCACCCTGGTGCTAAGAGTGTATGATTTATTATCCCCCCACGAGAAATTCTCTCTCTGCAAAGCGACGCCGAGCTGGTAGTGTTTATAATATAATAATAATAATAATAATAATAATAATAATAATGCGTTTAACGTCCGTTTCTCGACACTATGTCATAACAGACGCCATTCGCACCATTACTATTTTTCCATTTTTACCACTTCCCGTTTTATACAATTTTTATTATACTTCAACTTATTTAATAGCAATGTGCGAATGGAGGAATTATAGGACATTAGGATAAGGTAGGCAATTTTGGGAACGTAGGAGTTTGACAGGTAATCGGCCATGGCCTTGAATAAGGAACCATCTCGATATTCATCTGGAATTATTGAGGGAAACCATGGAAAACCTCAAACAAGATGGCCGGTACAGGAATTACCGTTTCTCGGCGTGAGGCAGTAGGAAAAAGTCCTAGCCACATCTGCCTCCGCCGGGATTCGAACCCAGTATCTCCCCAATGCGAGTCTAGTGCTGTACCACTAAGCTACATCGCTGGGTTAGTGTTTATAATATTAGTAAGATTCCACCAAACAAAAAAGAGGGCCATGCTTTTTTTCAAAGAATAAAAAAAGAGTGTTTATTTTTTGCAAATATTTACTAGGTGGGAAGTATAGGACTGGTCATCAGTCGAATTTTTTTAATAGGAATTACTTGTACCATTCCTATTTTGATATTGAAAGAACTCACTTTTTAATAAATTTTATAAGATCTTGAAGATGGTAGGAATCTCAAACTGAAACGTTGAGTTTAATCTAAATTTTACCAAACTGGTACGGCCTATAACGCCTATATAATTTTTATTGATTGCTCATAAAATCATATAATGTGAAATTTAGGTGAATTGACCAAAACAGTGTGCTGTAATTTATCCTAGATATGAATCAGTTTGACACAAGTCTCGAGCCGCGACTGTACTTCAGACATGGTGTTTAAACAGGACACTTAGAAATGGCTGATTAGAAATCGTAATAGAAATATTGTATAATTAAATGTGAAACACTAATGCAGCAACATCATATCAATGTCAAACAGGTAAAAATCGGCACCGTGTATATTATATTACCATGATGTTAGTGTACTATAAGATCCATCTACCTGTTAACATTTGTTCCAAATGAAAAGTCCACGACTAGATAATAAGCACGAACACTTATCAAGACATTCTAGAATCTAGATCAATGGAAAATTTTGTTGGAAAAGTGTTACTGATTCCGTTTAAAATTTTAGTTTTTAATAAGGTTTCCTAAACTCCCTAAAACTGAACACAAGAGAGTAAACGGAGCTGTTGTTAACTCTATGATGGTTTATTAGTCACGACCCACGCTTTTATAATTATGAATCTAAATTATTAAAAATTATTTTTCTCTTTTTAGTCCATTTCAATAAGCTTGTCTTTAAAACCTAAAACTGAACACAGAAGAGTAAACGAAGCTGTTGTTAAGTCTATGATAGACCCACGCTTTTATAATTATGAATCTAAATTATTAAAAATTATTTTTCGCTTTTTAGTCCATTTCAATAAGCTTGTCTTTAAAAAGTGTTTTTTACTAATATTTTATTTTGTTCTTTTAGTATTCCAAAATTTTCGGCCGCCATTTTGGATTTATAATGACGTTACACTGCTTATTGTATTCGACTCGTCATACCCTTTTATTTGATACCCATATCAAGGGGGTTGTAGAGAAATAGGTCTAATCCGCCATTTTGTGTCGGTCGCCATATTGAATTTTGAGTGACGTCATACATTGTATTCTACTTGCCATAAGCTTTTATTTGATACCCATGTCGAGAGGGTTATAAAGAATAAGGTAATCCGCCATTTTGTGGTGGCCGCCATATTGGATCTATATCAAGACTATACTGCCGTAAAAAGGCAAATGGCAGTAAGTAACATTTGTTTACAAAATGAGTTAATATTGAGGACAATGAAAGCAGTAAGTGCTGCAGCTTTTAAACCGACCCCCTGATGAATTACACACTTCCTTCCTAGGTAGATTGATGAGGCAAAACAGCAGTATCTGATTTTTGATTATACTATGTTTAGGCAGATGGCAGTATTTGTGCGAAATATCTAATACTGCCATTTACCTTACTGCCCTTTACCATATGTAATATTATCAAACGCTCCAGACATTTTTACTTAATCTTGATTTACTCAAATTCATAAGTTGGTCACTTACTGCAATTTACTTTTTAGGGCAGTATAATGATCAACATAGACCGGATACTGATATGCCTAACCCCTTATTTATGGTAAATGGTATGTTTGGTACGAACCCACTATCGTATACGTCATACTATAAATGAGAAGCTTAAGAGATTTTACCTTCCGGACTCCAGTTACAACTGTTTACAATTCGGATATCATTGTAAGACCGTTGTGAAGCGGTTCGGACACGTAAGCTAAACAAAGCTTTAGATATTTGCAGTGACTGTACTCGTGTGTAGAAGGTACTTACTTTACCTACAGCATCATAATAATCACAATGGTGACTTCAGCGCTCGCATTGTTGTGCACATTCTTACTTACACTCAGTTGTTTATATGCTTAGCTCGTTCGTACTGTGCTTTGTTTTCCGCGATTAGTTATTGTTTTGATTCGTTGATCGCTAATGAAATTATGTTGGCTATTTAGAACTGTTAATCAAAAACGGACGTGTTGTGTTTGACAATAATTAATCGGTTGGTGTTTTGTGACTCTGTCGTTACGTTAATTTCACCCAAGATTTTGGGTTTGAATTTTAATTTTTATAATTTAAACTTACGATTTTTAATTTATCGTGATGTTTACATTTAGTTTAATTACAATATTATTAACACTGAACTAGCCATTACCCATTACAGCTTATTACTGAACTTTGTCTTTGGGTACTTACTTTATAAATAAAAAATATTATTGTTAATATTGCCTTTTTGACTGCTGCTCAGCCCTCCTTAGTACAAGATTGTAGCCTATCCTATTCCCTGATTTATAACTATAATGCATGTCCAAAAAAAAAATCGGCTTAGCAGTTTTTGTAGTCTGGTAAAACATACTAAAGTTTTCGTATAGGTACTAATAATAGTGCTGACATGACTCAAAACATGTTTTGCCCGGCTACTTTTCATACTGGAAGCTTGTTTGGTAATGGTAATAGACGTGATTGGATTTTTTTTTCCAATTTTTTTCTGTTTACTGAAGTTTGATTTACTTGAATTTTATTATTTAAAATCTATCCATAAGTTACTAGAGAACGGATAATTGAATTTTCAATTGTTTTGTGTAGAGAATTGAATTACTTTTCGAATGAGGTGACCCCCTTGCCATCTAAAAAATTTGAGTTTGTTGTGCCCCTGGCGCCATCTTAGAATTTCCAAAAAAAAGGGTATCTGTGATAAGATTTTACCTCAATTTCGTCCGAATTCTTTAACTCAATTCGTTCAAAAGTTACGGGGGGGGGGGGCATTTAATAGACGCGTTCGCATATTGTACATAATAATATAGATTTAGCAAGCGAATCAGAGAAACAACAAATATTTCTATGCTTTTCATTTTTATTAACGTAGAAATTGTAAATACGTATTATACTCGTTAATAAAATATATAAAATTTCTACTTTCTGAATAAAGACACAACATAAAAAATTGATCATAAAAAGTGAATAAATCGTGAAACAAGTATGCAGCCGTTGTACACATTATTTGTTTTGTTTTTTATGGCGTATTTTTCAAAGAATTTAACACAATGAGAATTCAAGTTTCAATTAAACATAATATTTGTATGAATAAGAATGTTCATTATTCAATAATGTTTAATTATCTCTTCAATTATTCTGTCGGAATATTTTTTTCTAGAAACTTTGCATAATAAGAATAAAATATTTAGCTATTTGTTTTTGATATTACGCATCGAACTAGACTATGTAATAGTATGTTTTGTTTTATATTGAGTCCTGTCTACTGTTTGGGTGCGTTCCACTTGGCGACCATTGCGCCCACTACGCTCACGCCTTATGGCCGCGCTTATTACGTTTGGTCGTTGTAGGCGTTGCGATTTATTAAGTGATTCTTTATGGAAGCTTCTGCTTTAATCGAACGGTAGTGCGTAAAGTAAATTTTAACGCACTCCGTGCTATAAAGCTATCCTGTTTTGTTTTAATTTAAAACACGCGTGTGTTAAGTAGTACTTTTACTGTGCTATAATTTCAGTAATAAAATATTGATTTAAATTGTGTTTTATTTGCTTCAAATTGAACTTTTGAAACAGTTGTTGCAAAAAATAGTGTATATAACGCGTGGCTAAAGTGACGAATCTGACAGTCGCGATGTTGCGATACGAGCCTAAGGTTATGTTGCATTTATACCAGAACTCATGTGAATACCGCGCGAGCCGAATAAACTCACACTAGCTCTGGAATAAATGCAACATAACCTTAGGCTCGTATCGCAAGTCGCAACATCGCGACTGTCATATAATCCGTCACTTTAGACACTTGTTGCATAAACTACTATTAAAAAATCAATTTAAAGGAAAACATACTAATTAAACATGAACTAAAATTCTCTATTTAAATTATAAATACATATTATATTATGTATTACTGCTATAAAATTAAATATATATTTTATTGAGAATGTTAAAAGTCAAGACGCAATTTTTTTGCCTTACTCAGTATTTATTTTTAGTTGGACGTTTTTACCGAAGGTCGAAAATAAAATCTTCTTTATGCAAATACGAATTTTCATCGATAAATCATTTGTTCCATATGTGATAATTTCTTGATTGATAAAAAATGTATGATATATAAAATATTAATAATGTATATAGATGCATTATTACTAATTAAATAACATTATACCTTATACCTTCTCAGGTTTTCAATAAAGATTCTATTCTATTCTATTCTATTCTATTCATAATATGTTTATGGAATATTTATCTCTCTCTAGTGGATTAAATCATAAAAACATTTATATATGTTTTTTTTTGTAATACCAAAATGCTACGTGGGCACAGGGCACTTATAATTTTTGGCGCAGTAATGAAACGCTTTAGCTGGCTAAATTTAGGAACCAGTTAATAGATGGCTTTTTATCACGCGGAAACAAATTGTTCACAAATCACAATATTAAAGAACATTTTTGATATTATTTTAAGTTCTGTAATATCTAACATTAGAAATGTAGATTACATAAACACACACGCAAAATTATTAGATCTTAAATTATAAAACACACAATCTGCAATATTTATTTCTTATAAATATTTGTTCATAACGTCTTGCTTTCCTATAATCCTATACGTTTAGAAATTGTACCCTGTCCCGACAATTGATTAGTAAGTATGAACCGTGCAAAAAAAAGGGTGGGTTTCGGGACCCCCGACAGATGTGAAACATCAAAGAAAACGTTATTGAACTCGGTGGTATTCTCTATGTAGTAGTATATATTTTTTCAAAAGCAGCTACTAACTGTTATGCTGACGTAATCCTATATACTGCACTGTAACACACGCGGTTGCCCGAGCGCGCGGAAACCGAGAGAGAGAGAGAGAGAGAATGCCGCAGTGGTGGGGAGAACAGCAGCGAAGGAACGGACCAAACATTTCGTTGCATATTTCCCCTCACGCGGCTGTTCACAGCCCGACATAAGATGTTTCACATCAAAAATTTTTAAGGTATTATGGCCTGGCTCTTACCGTGGAAAATTATTAGTTTGGACTTTTGCGCACAAGCACAACTTTGTATGAGCACTGAGCGTTGATTTTGATTGATCTTGACCTTGTGGCAGAGCGTAGTTAGATAATAAACCACTCTATACCGATGATAGTGTACCAAGTTTTGATCCAGCCAGTTTGGAATTTTGACGAATGACGGTACAAATAGACAGACCCAAATTTTGGAAACGTGTTCTTACTTTTTCCGTATAAGTATAATACAAAATACCTGAAAACTCTGTAAGAAAACGAAATTACAGAGGTTCCGTTACAGTTTAATATTAATTATTTGTATCATTATCTCCAATTAATATTGATTAATTTTAAAGTAAATCGAGTGCGTCAATTACTTTTTGTACGAAAGTATTTTTTGTGTAAATTACGTTTAATTAAAAATGATATGAATAAATAAATAACAATAGCTGCTGGTTGTTTTTTTTGTAGTGCGTTTATTTACTTTTGGTATGTGTAGTTGAATTATACAGGAAATATTGTGTACCATTCTGTCGCGTTTATTGTTTTAAATTAAAATATAGTTGAATTAAGTCGCAATTCTTCCAAACTAGAATTGTGCAAAGTATTATAATTATTAATAATTCTTCCATCCCATAATTCTTAAAACAGTTCTGTAGTGCGCAAGGAATTTCCCAGAAGAGTTTAATTACTAAAATTATACATATTTAAAAGTTTACTTGAAAAAAGTGTTTGTGTACAACTTCATGGAATGGAATACATTTATCTTCTTTGTAAGTGCGTTGTTTGTGTTTTTATTATTAATTTTTCAAGAGCGATTCTCTTATTACGCTTCTGCACCGTTGTAGACCTCGCGCGGCGAAAGATGAAGCCACCGCGTCATAGTAACGTGAATACATTGCGCCCGCCTTCTAGCTTACTATTGGTTGTTTATTGTCATGAATAGCAGTTTGCCAAAATTGTACCTAACGTCATAAAACCCAATGTGCAGTTTTGTGTACACGGTACTGTCTGCGGGCAAGCAGGCGTTCACTAGCATATTATTGGTGACGTGCCTGGCTTCATCTCTCACCGCGGGCACTCTATTTGTTATTCAGTAGTTTAAAATGAACCACTGTTATGATCCACACGGCACACTACAAGTTTAAATATTACTTGGACTTTAGAATATCCGAGATCATAGGAATGCTTGCACGACTCATCTATTGCAAATCCCCACTTCTCTTGTTCTAATCTAAAATCTAGTACGAGGACAGTGCGGTCCAGTGGTTAGCGTCGCGGCCTCTGGATCAGACTGTCGTGGGTTCGAATCCCGTCTTTGCTTATGGATGTTTTGTGATGTCATTTAGTTTTAAGTTAATTGATATTTAATGTAATCAAGACGCTAATGACCTAAGCTGTCGACGCGTCTATAATTTACAATAAATAAATCTAAAATCTAGTGAACTTATCAATTTGATTTTTAGTTTATTACGAGTGTTCTAATTGAATAACTAGCTTCAGAAATGAGAATAGTCGAGCTTGTAGAAAAACTGTTGCTTATATAACGTCTCCATCATTCATCTATTACAAACTCCTGGTTTGAATGTTCTGTTACTGGTGAAAGTATATTAATTGGATTTTCAATTAGTTATATTAAGCACATACTTAAAAATAATTGGCACCAGATTTAATACGTTTAACTTGCAAACATTTGTACTCCGCCTCTTAAGCCGTTTATGAAATTATGGGGTTGTTAATTGGATTTGCAATTTATTGTTGAAAATGAGAATGAATTGAAAATATGAACTGATACTAAACCCTGATATCCTTTAGCAGTTTATGGCTGCGAAAAAAGAAAAATATGCGATAATCCTGAAAATGACTTATAGTCCAGCAGTCAGGTACTTTTTACCTGGAAAGTATTCCGAAGTTAATTATATTTTGGTATGTTATTTGTGGGTACTCTGTGGAGTAGAATATGAGTTTACGACCTCGAGGACCCTGTGCTAACGTGGGGGGAGCCGAAAAACCACGAAATGTTACCACCTTTTTTGCTTTTTTCGAAATCTCTCAGAAACGGTCGACTTAAGCAATTCTTTCATTATGTAATGTTTTAAAGACAGATTTCGAAAAAAGCAAAAAAGGTGGTAAAATTTTGTAGTTTTTCGGCTCCCCCCACGTTAGCACAGGGTCCTCGAGGTCGAAAACTCAGATTCTACTCCACAGAGTACCCGCAAACAACACACCAAAATATCACTAGCTTCGGAATACTTTCCAGGTAACCCTCTTCATTTATTACCTGCCGCTTGGACTATTAATATCTATTAAAGTATTTTGCATTTTCAAATTGATGTGAACTCTTCTTATAATTAGTTTTTTTATTTGTTTATAGATGAGCCACGACTTCGGTCTGGCTCTTGGGACGAGACTGGGGGTATAGTACCGCACCACGCTCATCACGTGGGGCATCACCATCATCATCATCGACTGGGGCATACGCCTTCGCAACGAACGGTTAGTTCTGAGGAAAGCTGGTGTAGTGGTTCGGAACCTGATCTGTCTTCAGACGAGGAGAGCGATCGAAGTGCATCATCTGGCAACAGGTAAAAAATCCATAACAATTTACAGTCTATTTTTTCCAGGTTTGCAAGCTTTCACGGCCGGCATTGTTCCAAGTCTTCATGGTTTCCGGGCTTGTAGGCCGTGGTCCGGTGGTATTTCTACCTGACGTTTCGTCTACAACTGCGGTAGACATTCTCAAAGGCGATGTGGCAACGGTCACTGACCTGTGAGCCGCCAAGGAGGACACTTCGACCGCTGCCATATCGCCTTTGAGAATGTCTACCGCAGTTGTAGACGAAACGTCAGGTAGAAATACCACCGGACCACGGCCTACAAGCCCGGAAACCATGAAGACTTGAAAGTCTATTTTTTGATAATATTCCAAATTAAATCATCACTACAATATCAATCTGCGAGGTTTATTTCGTTTTTCAAAAAAAAACGTTTTCATAAAAAAATCACTTTATTGAATAGTCTCAATCGTGATATATAAATTTTGTTATGACTTCTACAATCTATTCGATGTTATGATATTATTATTATATATGAGAGAGGGAGAGAGAGATTTAAAACAGTAGATTCGGACTCTAGGGACCTCTACGGACCAAATTTTTCAAAAATCGGACCCATTACAACAACTTCCAATGGGAAGTTAAAAAAACTGTTTATGAACATAACATGTCCCATTTCACTTATTTAATTAAAGAATGAAACATATAACTATTCGTTGTGTTTACTAGTTAGTAAAAATATTTAAGAGCACTGTGGTGTAATTTAATAACAAAGAGTTTAGTCACGTCTTTCACACATTTCAAGAGCTATGCTCCCACTTTAATATTTGCTGAAGATGGGAGCATAGCTCTTGAAATGTACATTCATTAATAAAATAATTGTGGTTAGACGTGACTAAACTCTTTGTTATTTTACTAGTTAATAACAAAACATTCGTTTAAAAAAATTGTTAGATAAGCATTAGGATTACATACCTAAGCTTTCATCAGAGTTTGTTGGTGAGCTAATAAATCATCCTGTATATCGTTAAAAGAAAGTTTGCCTTCAGGATAGTATTTAATTCAATGAAATTTAATTGTTAATTACAGAAGTAATGGTCAATTAAAGACTACATTAAACAAAGCTCGCACATTGTGTGACAAATGGCGAAGCAGTGGAGGCGCAGGCAGCGGTAATGGTGCTCCTCACTTGTCAATAGACGGTACCACGCTGCCGGGTAATGTTCCTGCGGGAGGCGGCAATACGCAAGGACAGGGCCGCCTCTCGAGGTGGTTTTCAATACGACGCGGTTCGACGCACCAGTACGATATCGGAGGGGATAGCTGTGATAATGCGGTCACTAACAATAGAATCTGTTGTAGTACACCCGCTGGGAAAATGCCTCTACTTCCAGAGGTACAATTATTTATGTTTAATGTTTACATACAGACGGTAGACTCTCACATATCCTTACGTAAATACACGATTGATTATCAGAGTTAGTAGCAGTTACAGCAGATTCACTTGACTGTCGACAGTTTGGAGTGAATCAGCTGATATATTTCACTAAGATGTGGTAGCAGTTTAACTTCAAACTTGAGTTATCTGTGTCAAAATAATAAATCACATTTATTTCGATTGAACACTAACCATACTCTCTGAAATTTTG
Organism: Mongoloraphidia duomilia; assembly: GCA_039654895.1. NCBI lineage: Eukaryota > Metazoa > Arthropoda > Insecta > Raphidioptera > Raphidiidae > Mongoloraphidia > Mongoloraphidia duomilia. Next base: position 2,525,857 of record CM077517.1, read on the forward strand.
AAGGTAACATGTTGAAAATATGAAAAAAATATTTTTAGGTGGAAGAAGAAACTGCGTCGACGTTTGCTAGCTGCATATTTCAGCAGCGACGACAAATACCTCCAACGCTGCCACCTCCACCGCCAAATCTCTCACCGCAACAACTCAAAAGACGACATATTATAGCAGCGATAGTTCATAGTGAAAATAATTACGTTGCTACTCTCCAAAGACTTGTTAATGTAAGTAAAAATATTTAATTATCAAAATGACATTCCCGAACACTAAATTTTGTATGGTGATTTGATCTAATCACCTTTGGTTTGCGGATCGGTTAAAATGGCCCAGCAACTGCATTAGGTTCCTTCAGTATGAGGACTGAGGAATCTGTATACTGTTATGACAGCTAATATCAATCAGTTCACACGGGGATAATATTCAGGACATTACAATCGGTGTAATGATGCCGCAGCACATTATCTTCCACCATTATTGTCTTGTCCTAGCATCTAAACTGTTCACGAAGCATGGGGCAATACAATAATATAGTCTTGTCCAAGTGTGCAAGCTTTCACGGCCGGCATTGTTCCAAGTCTTCATGGTTTCCGGGCTTGTAGGCCGTGGTCCGGTGGTATTTCTACCTAACGTTTCGTCTACAACTGCGGTAGACATAGGCTACCCAAACATACCAGAATTCTCATAGGTTTCATGATGCCGGAGTATGTTGAGATGCGTTCTAAGGAAAGATATGGAACATCTCCAACAGTGGACATGGTTCCTGTAGCTATGCATGTGCGGAACTACCCAAAGCTATCTTAAAATATGTGATCCGGACATCACGAACTACTATAGTAATGACATCAGTCATCAACTTCGTACTAGTGATGTGCCAGCCAAATTCGCAGATACGGAATATTAGCACCCAGATCGGCGAATATTCAAGTATAAAGAGTTTTTCTTCGCGTGACCCCTTGAAGCAATTTTTTTTATCCAGGTGTGCAAGCTTTCACGGCCGGCATTGTTCCAAGTCTTCATGGTATCCGGGCTTGTAGGCCAATTACAGAGAGACGGACTACGACCGAACAGAGAACACACTGGTACTAGGCATAAAAGAAGGGAGGACACCAGTCACTGACACACTGACCTGTGAGCCGCCAAGGAGGACACTTCGACCGCTGCCACATCGCCTTTGAGAATGTCTACCGCAGTTGTAGACGAAACGTCAGGTAGAAATACCACCGGACCTCGGCCTACAAGCCCGGAAACCATGAAGACTTAGAATATAGTCTTGTCCTGAATATTGTCTCCGTCCCCGTGTGAACTCGCCTTCATACGACTAATTACTGAGAACTCACACTACTATGCTGGTGGCAATATTATGCTGACCACTGCACTCATCATTTAAAGAGATAATACATACACAGTATGTCGAATGTGTCTGATGGATTGCTTTACTAATTTCCAATTTTTAAACGCAATTCAAAATATCTGTCTTTAGTATTTAGTCAAATGTTAATATTAAACACGTCCATATTTTTGTTTCAGGATTACAAAAAGCCTTTAGAAGAGAGTAATCCTCCTATTTTAAGTAGTTCAAAAATCTCGACTTTATTCCATAGACTACCTGAAATCCTACAGTGTCACACTTTATTCCGAATAGCCTTAGCGGAATGCATTCGGAATTGGGATCGTGATGAAAGAATAGGAGATGTTTTCGTCGCATCATTTTCCAAAGCCATTGTTCTCGATATTTATAGTGGATTTATAAACAATTTTTCAGTCGCAATGGATTTAGCAAAAATGGAAGCGAAACGTAAATCTGCCCTTGCAGACTTTCTAAAAGTAAGTTGTTGGAAATATTGTAGCTAAAATATTTTATCATTCTGTGCCACTTACTGTTTTTTACTCATTTATTTCATGAACATTTAATAATATGGTACTCACAAAAATAAAGATAGTTACTTCTTACCACAACAGTTTTATTGATGGATGTACATTTCGAAAACTATGCTTTCATCTTCAGCAAACACTATAGTATTTAAAAAATAAATAATAAATAAATTAAACTCATTTGGCTGAACAGCCATCATAATAAAAATATATGAGCACTGTGGTTGGAATAAAAACAAAAATAAAGATAGTTACTTCTTGCCACAACAGTTTTATAGATGGATGTACATTATGAAAGCTATGCTTTCATCTTCAGCAAACACTATCACATGGTACTCCTCTATAGTTTTATTACGAAACGAACGCAGGTAGAAAAAAATACCTCCCCATTCTAGCGGACTTTTCAATTAACAGCAAAAATAACACGTCCGTTAATGTTTGAAAACTTGTCTAGATTTAATTTACAAAAGCTCAAATCTTTTTAACATTGGAAATGTTTATGTTCGTATATGGGGGCAGAGTTACGAGTTTTCATTGAAGGCCAAAAGACAACGGTGTCGCGATCAAGTGAGGAGCAATCATGCAAAATTGAACAAGTGCAATTTTTTCGAAATGTGTTTTATATCATGTCTAGTTAATTGAGAGGTATTTGCGACGATCTGCGGTGTTATTTTTGAGCAAATGTTAATAAATATTGTAGAAAAATCCATTTAAAAGTTAAGTAATCAAGCAAAAGTGAACGCGTTTATAACAGAAGAATAATAGGGTTATTCCTGACAAAACTAAACAGTGCATTGATAAATATTGTGTGTATAATAAACAGTTAATTATGTTTCATATATGCTGTTATCATTTCCAATTTCCTCGATGGTTGCAAGGATTGCGAAATCTGTGAATTTTTATGCAGACTTTAATATTATGTATTTTTCCTTTTTTAGGTGAAACAGATCAGTTCACACGATCGGTTATCATTTTTTGGACTAATGGTAAAACCTGTACAAAGGTTTCCGCAATTTATTTTATTTTTACAGGTTTGTTTTTCTCTTATTGTTATTGACTAACTAGCATAGGTACTTCTAAACTTTGAATTAATTATATTTTATGTTTTTTTATTGTCTAGGACTTGCTAAAACACACACCACAAGGTCATCATGATCGTATGTCGCTTCAGTTAGCACTGACACAACTTGAATCTTTGGCAGAAATGTTAAATGAGCGAAAACGTGAAGCCGAACAATTCCAAGCGTTCAAAGAAATGCTAAGAAACATCAGCGGTAAATTTTCTGTACGACCTTTATCTGACGGGAATCGTTATTTGTTACGAGAGGATAATGTGATCCAATTGGTAAGTTTCAACTACACATAATTCCAACTACAAACCTATTCCAAAGCAGGGACGCTTTTCCAATTGGCGAAAAGAATTTTTTCTCTTACAGTTGCATCCCCTTTTTCTTTAATTGTTGATGCCATTTAACTTATTACTTTATTCACTCGCGTCGGATGTTCATTCTAAATTCCAGGCCATGTGATTATTAAATAAAAAACTTTTTAATAAAAAAAAAACCTCCTTCAAAAAACCACTAAAAAGAGGAAAATAATGAAATTTTGAGGTCTGTGCCAATTTAATAAAATATGAAGTCGGTTAAAAAGTATAGTATAGTGATTAATATCTTCTTTTTAACCAACTTCATATTTTATTAAATTGGCACAGACCTCAAAATTTCATTATTTTCCTCTTTTTAGTGGTTTTTCGAAGGAGGTTTTTTTTTTGTTAAAAAGTTTTTTATTTTTTACTTTTTAGTGTCAAAACGTGACATTTACCTTAAAAGAATCACACGCCGTTACTCACTTTTATTAAACCGTCAAACCGACTTACTTACGCTATCTGATATGTCAAAAAGTGACATTTACCTTAAAGAATCACCCGCCGTTACTCACTTTTATTAAAATCAGCCGAACTACTGAACCGATTTTGATGAAATTTCTATGGGACCAATCTGATAGTATAGGTATCCTTTCAAATAAAAAAAAAAATTCAAAATCGGTTCATAAATGACTGAGTTATGAGGTAACAAACATAAAAAAAAAAAATACAACCGAATTGAGAACCACCTCCTTTTTTTGAAGTCGGTTAAAAAAAAGTAAAATTCGTTAAGAGGAAGGTAGCAAAAGCAATTGTGAAAATGTTCTACTTTAAGTATATTTAAAAGATTGCAGACACTTAAGCGTTATCTAGAACTTAGCGCCCGTTTTGATGATATACCTTGAGATGGCCTTGCTTCCACCACCCTTTCATTGCAATTTAAATAAATAAATTTACATGAATTTTATCTTGGTAGCAAGTGTTTCCGGGCTAATGGATTTTATTCCGTACGTTTCGCCCAAAGCTCTGTTGGGCATCTTCAGCGGCGATTGGCAATACGATTTGATCTTCGTGCCGGTCGACTGGTGACCAGCAAGAGGATCAAATCGTATTGCCAATCGCCGCTGAAGATGCCCAACGGAGTTTTGGGCGAAACGTACGGAGGAAAATCCATTAGACCACGGCTACCTAGCCCGGAAACACTTGCTACCAAGATGTCTACCGGCCATGAAAGCATGAAACTCCAATGAATCTTATCATTATTATATTTTTTTCAGGAATTTAATCAAAATGGTATGATAACCAAATCGAAAAGTCGTCGATTACTATTACTGAACGATTTATTGGTTTGTGTATCGGTGGCTCCAAAGGCTTCGGACGATTTTGGTGCAAGTGAAAGATTAAGTCTAAAATGGACATACCCAGTTACCGATGTAGAAGTACAAGACACGAGCACATCTCCAACATTAAGTAGAATATTAACAGCTGGTTTAAATAGAGGCGGTAGTTTAAAATCGAACGGAAGTGCAAATTCTAATGATTTAAATAATGGTACAGCCGTTACCAGTGTAGATAATTTATGTGCTGAAATGAACAATCTTATGCACGATTATGAAGTAGTGAGTAGAATATCAGATCTTGTATCTACATTAAAAAGTTCTTACAATGGTTTAACAGTCGAGAGTACTCGAAAAATTTTAAATTCAATACAAAGTTCAATTCAACGCAAGGATGAAGAAATGGCATGGGTTGATTCGTGTTGTTTACAAATTTCAACAAAAAATAAAAATGGAAAAGAAGAAGTTTACACGTTTCAGACAGATAATCCTTCTGTAAAGAAAGAATGGACAACAGAGTTACGTCTTGCGCAGTTAGCATTAGATCCATGTAATTCACCAGCTTGGGAAGTACCTGAACAAGAGCAAAGACCTTCGACCAAAATGCCTTTATATGTTAAAGCACAGCCTGTATATAAATCACAGCATCAAACCGAAGTAAGTGAAAATTTGTCTTGAATTTGTCTTGAACTTCTCTTAAAACACTCTGGAGTAAAGGCTTCCACAGACCAGCGCGGGGCTGTAGGAGCGACGCGGCATCAAATTATATGGCAGGAAATGTTCATTTACACTCAAGCAATATCCCGCCATATAATTTGATTCCGCTCCGCTTCCGCAACCTGGCGTTGGTCTATGGCAGTCTTAAAACTCTGAGAACATTAAAAGAAAGGTTTATGTAAAGTCCCACGGACGCCATGATAATTTAAAATCTTTATATCTGACTCATTTGGCTCGAAAGAAAAATTCATTTTTCAAAAATACATAAGTACCTATTTCAGTTTTTGCCTTTTCCCCCCATTTTTTTAAAAATATTTTTAAAAAAAGGGTGTGGGTCTCGGGACCCCCGACAGATGTGAAACATCAAAGAAAACGTTATTGAACTCGGTGGTATTCTCTATGTAGTAGTATATATTTTTTCAAAAGCAGCAACTAACTGTTATGCTGACGTAATCCTATATACTGCACTAACACACGCGGTTGCCCGAGCGCGCGGAAGCCGAGAGAGAGAGAGAGAGAGAGTGCCGCAGTGGTGGGGAGAACAGCAGCGAAGGAGCGGACCAAACATTTCGTTGCATATTTCCCCTCACGTGGCTGTTCACAGCCCGACATAAGATGTTTCACATCAATAATACAAAAAACGAAACAAAAATACATTATTAATTTTTCGATTTCTAATTATTCCAGGTACGCTGTGGTTGCTTCTATGCAGTCAGTTCATCAAAACCAAATAGGCGTAAGGGTCGAGTGCAGAATTACTTATGGGTTTGCACATCAGATGGAGCAAGCAGTCATATAGCTATACTACAACAGCATCAACAACAAGCCGGAGTTCTGAAAGATCTTGGCGCGTTCGATCTTGTCGAAACGCAAATAACATCTATGGAATTTGTGCGCGCTGCGAGTCCACAGGCTCAAGGCGTATCATCTGACTGTATCTGGATGGGGACAGATAGTCGAAAACTTCTACTGTATGGAGCCGCTGAACCTGAGAAACAAGAAGAAATGGGTAGCGCAGCAGTACCTGCTGTAATAACACAAATAAAATATCATTGCGACAATGTCTTTGTCGCCTTGGGAAACGGCTCTTTAATTGTGTATAGAAGAACTGAAAATGGTTGGTCGTTTAAAGAACCACAAACGTTATTACTAGGGCAAGATTCCGTATCGTCTTTACTGCCTATTAACACGTCTCTCTATGCGGCCTGCGGTAAAAAAGTTTGGGTTGTGAACGGCGTAACTGGTGAAATACAAAAGAGCTTTAGTGTACAGCATGAGCATGTCGGAAATGTGAATCTGATGGCTCATTCAGGAATTGGATTATGGATTTCCTTAAAAAATTCTAGTACGGTTTGTTTGTACCACACAGAAACATTTAAGCATTTACAAGATATTAATATTGCTTCCAACGTTATGAGAATAGCGTCGACAGGAGGTGATGATTCTAATGGAACTACAGGCAGAGATAACTCTGGTGTAAATCGTTCAGCAGTCAATGTAACTGCTCTTATGGCATGTAAAGGCTTGCTTTGGGTTGGCACAAACGTGGGGATTGCTCTGACAATCCCATTACCGCGTTTAGAAGGCGTGCCGATCATTAGCGGCCGTGTCAATATTTCTTATCATGCACATTTTGGTCCGATATCATTTTTAATCGCACTAAACCCGAAAGGAGTTTCAAACGGCATGACAAATACTGCTGTCGTACAAGAAACAAAAGAATTAAAAGAAACAAAAGATGAAACCGAAACAAGGGATAATGAGAAACCAAAACTAGAGTCGCAGATTAGTAGCGATACGTCGATTACAAGTGTAAGTGCGAAAATAAAACATCATTTAACAAGTAGTCCAATTGTACTACGAAGAAGACGTTCCAAAGATGGCGCAGATATATTACGCTTATCGAAAACGTTGCCTAGAGGCTTAGGAGGAGGAGCATCTGTGTTTTCTACATCGACAACTTCTTCACAGGGTTCCGGTGACACGTGTGACGTGTACGGTCTGTACGGAGAACTTATGTACATTAAAGACTATGAGGGAGACGAAGGAGCTCTAACAGATCCAGTATACGAATCTCTTCGTAGAAGCGATCCCGAATTAGCGGCGATTCCAGGTAAAGTAAGTACCTTAGATCGAAGACTGCGTATGAAAGTCAGTCGGCCAAGGTCATTAGATTTATCGAATTGGTCAGTTGAATCGCGATCATCTTCTTTATATACTTCGTCCGGTTCAGAAGAAAGCATGGCCATCAGAAACGGTAGAAGCGTGTCGAGAAATAACAGCAGCGCTAGTAGAACCGGGGCACCAACGATCAATGGCACGGAAGTTATCATAGAACAACCAGCCGTAAAACCAGCAGCAACCATAACAAAAACTACAACTAAATCAAATGGACCTTCAATAGACATACCTCGCAGGACAGTTATTACATTAATGGGCGGGCGAGGTTATGTCTATTGGCGACAGCCATGTTGTGCGTCAGACAAAACAAAAAATGCTATATCAATTCGTGAACCGAATAGTAACGATGCACATATTGTGATATGGGAAATGAAATTGTGATGAACAGTTTATATCGTTCGTTGCGACAGTGCGTTATCCACAATTATGTATATATTATTAAGTGTAATTTTATTTTATTTATTACAATAATTTACTGTTTAAACAAATAATGAACATGTATAGAAATAGTGACTGTAAAAAAAATTATATATTGTGGTAATGCCATTTCATTTGTTTGTATTTTTTCTAGCTAATTCCGTAACTTGCGGTTTTAGCGAAATTCAAATCAAAATAGTCATAGCACTCAGTAAATATTATTAAATATAAATATTGCACAAATATATTATATTTGTTGATAATAATTTGTTAAACTGTGATTTTCAGGTAAAATAAATTTAGCACTCTTTCACTAGTTAGTGTATTTGCCATATGGCACATACACTATTGGCGTCGGTCGGATGGGGGGACCTAGGGGTCGGACCAAAATTTCTCGACGTTTCATAGCCTCCTGAACACTTTGGCACCATTTTTAAAAATGTTTATATATATATATATGTATGTATGTATATATATATATATGTGTGTGTGTACACGATAACTCTCGACAGACTTAATCGATTAAAACGAAATTTGGTACACACATTGGAACCCATCACCGCAAGAAGCCTATTTAAAATGGGCCCGATCGGACCATTTTCAGGGTTGTATTTAGGGGTTCCAAAAAGTTTTTGGGCCCAAAAATACCGAAAAATTTGTCAGAATCGTTTCAAAATTGAAATTTAACTCTTTAGTAAAGATTAAAATGTGTTGCTAAAATTTTAATAAAATCGGCCCGACAGGACCGGACTTTCAAATTTTATGAAAACACTAGTTTGTTGATACGGATTTACTTATGGAAGGGTGTATTTAATTGCGTGTACTGATAAAATCCATGTCTAATATTGAAATTTAGAAAAATTTAGTTATTTTAAGGGATGTATTAAGGGGTTAAATTTTTTATTTTGTCAAAAAACAAACTTAAGTTCACATAATAATGCCACAATGCCTGTATTAGCAAATACACTATATTGTCGGCAGGGTTTGGCACTGCGACCCGAGTTTTTTATAATTTTATGATTATATTTAAAGTCAACCAAATAAAAAAGTTTACTTTAGAATTTATTAAAAATAACTTTTTATCGGTCTTTGAAGTGTTCCAAAACTGAATATACGTTTCTTATAGTGAAAGAGTTTTATAACTTATGTATATTTAAAAAAGAACATGTTTTTGTGCAAAATCATATTGATCATTCAACGTTGAAGTTGTCGAGCGTCTATAATCTACAATTCTTCTTCAACGTTGACATTTTTAATACATATAAATTGGTTTTAACGTCACCGAGCGGAAGTTTGTTAAGTGTACTATAATAGCGAAATTTGTCATTACATTATTTAATACAAATATTTCCTATAACACAAATCTACAATATGCTTCTCAAAAAAGGTTTGTTAGTCGCGTTCAGTTCATAAGGAATGAGTGTGATCGATGGTCAATCTAGTAAAACTAATGTTTCACTTAATATTATCTTAGTAGTTATAATTTTGTTTTTATTCTACTTAAAAATCGTATAAAATATACAGAGGTGATTTATAATAAGTGTAGAAATGATTTAGCAGGCGATAGGAGCTGTTATTTTACGGAATTAGTCAATAAGGACATATAATAACTGATTATAAATGAAGTTATGCTAATTTCAGTAACGTAAATTTACCATGATGGCTTTAAAATTGAACTATAAGTAAGTATAATAACAATTCATGAAACTCTAATGAACTTAGCTGTCGAACGTCTATAATCTTAAAACTCAATGTAGAATAAAACTGATTGTCTTGTTTGTTTTCTTTAGGGTCATTGTTACTTACTACTATAAGCTGTCTTAAAATAAAATAACAATTCCGTTTGCTTGCTTTTTTTACTTCTTTTTAAAGCATCCTCATGTGTAATTTCTGATTGATGATCCGCTTATGATTAAAATCATCCTTTTTGTGTATTTCTTCAAAAATTGAAATAATATTTTTCTTGGAGCTATCCTTTAAGTCAGTGTACATCCCTACTTTTGTATAAAACATGTTCTCAAAAATAAACAAAAAAATAAATAATAATTATAAGTAGGTAGGTTCACCCTACTTTGTAAAAATTGCAAGTTATGTAAAGTAAATTATTTTATGACTGATATGATAAGATTATCTGCATACTGTTAGAGAATGTTGTTTAGTTTTATGAAAATATGTTTTTACTCGTTCATTGTAAACATTCTCTTATTGTCTTATCACCAAGTGCTTTAATTAAGTACTATCATTACCTACCTTATAAATCACATTTGAAATAACTGTTCTTCAAAACCGGTGCAAACTAAGTTAAGTTTATACCAGCAGTGTTTTAAATCAATGCATTTATTATTTAATTAAATAAAAAATATTGTGTATAATGCCATGTCATACACTGTGGTAATAAAAATTTTCAACTTCAAAAACAAACTATTTTTTCTTCATATTTATACATTTCCTAATCCTGTTATACTGTAGGGCAGGTGTGCTCAACCCACCCTAATGTTAAAATAGTACATTTACCTTTAATTCCTCCAGAAAAGAACTAATCTTAAGTACCTACCTAAATACTAAATAGTTGAAATTTAATTTATGAACATTTAGCTTACCGTAGTAATGCTATATATTTACCTAGTCCCTTGCATAGCGGCATAGCCACTATAGTGCGTCCCTGATGAAGTTGCTCTTAGAATAGATGTATAAAAAAATAATATAGTGGTGCACACCACTGAACAACACTTTACATTATATAATTGTCTGTATACTCAGTACCTATTATATTATGCCAGGGCCGGCACGTGCGCCTGGTCGGACAGGCGATCGTCTTACGGCGGCATATTTTTGTAGCAGCGAATTTTTCGTGCGGTATTCTACTTTTTAAAAATGATTATTTTTTTCAAAGTATCTATACCTATATTATTTTTTGTAAATATTGTTATTACAATTACATTTTTTTTTGTTAAGTGCCTAAATAAAATATATCATCGGTTTATTAATTTTTTTAATATGTGGGGGGGTCGGCAAAAGTTGTATTCGCCTTAGGCGGCATATTTTGACGCGCCGGCCCTGATATTATGATTACCTATTAATTCCTAATTCAATATTTTGCTACAGCCCTAAGATTGTGATACGTAATCAAAATAATTGAAGGATAATTATATAAGACTGAATTCTTGTAATATTGCGAATGGACACTAGATTAGTAGAACTTGAACTGTAAAGGAGTACACATAAAATTTTAGCACCGTTTAATTATTTAAATTAGTTTATTTGGCGACTAGTGCGGAAATTCAGGGTGCGTGTTTTGATCGCGGCAAAACTGCTGTGGAGTGGTAGCCGGTAGGGGTTCGCACTTGTTTCCGCTAACGCGTGCTACAGCTTTTCAAATCTGGCTTACTTTCTGGATAAAAAAAATCTTTTTCGAATACAGATGAAGGTCAACTTTGGATGTTGCGGCGATCAACAGGTTGTGCGCGCCAGCTGAAACTATTATTTGGGAGTGAGGTATGTTTATTGGAGGAATATTAATTGTAGATTATAGATTCACAACTATATTTTATGAATTTTGCCTTCCAGAAAATAGCAATTAAAAACAAACTAACAATTGGTATTAAACATTTTATTGTACAAAAACAGTTCTATACATATTACATTATTTTATTCTGTAGATGAAAAAATATTGTAGAAGAAATTTTTATTTAGATTTGTACACATGCATCTATTGAAAACCTTAATTTTTACGAATGACATTTTTGGGCGAAAAGATTATGGTTAAAATTTTTTTTTTTTTTTTTTTTTTTATTATAACAAGAAAAAACAAAAATGTGCTTCAACCCTAAGGTTATTAGCACTGTACAATTGGTAAGTGAATTATAATATGGTAATTATTGACAGTAATAACAGGTAAGTACAAATAAATAATTGATTTTATGTTGGTATTAGAGTTTCTGTAGTAGACGGGATGTTTCAAGAAATATTAATAATTTTGTTATGTTTTTTTCAGAGTTATCCAAGATGTTCTTAAGATCTGGTGCTAGGTCTGCTGCAATCCTGTAGGGGTCGTATAGAGGACAGTCTACTAGCAAATGTTTTTTCTAGTTCAACTTAGTGCCTTGCTTCTTGTTATCTTGTAGTTTACATCACTGTCAAAATCCATCATAATAAAATTCCGAGGGAAAAAAATGAGAAATTTTCCACTGCACAATAAGACATTTTTATAAATACCGTTTCAAATTGGTGACATTTATGTTAATTTATTTTTATTGCATTAATTTCTTAATTGACTAGGTACTATAATATTGCAGAATGATTAATTCACATTTCTATAAAAATGTATTAAAAAAAATATTTTTTTGTAAAATTTCAAGGGCAGCATCTTTCGACAATAGCCGACAGTATTTTATATAGTGTCCCAACACTCCAGTTGAAAATCTCTGACATGGGAAGTTACTAACCGGAGACATAAACAGACCTGCACTTTTAAAAAATTTATGTAAGATCAGTCGTTAATGGAATTTTTGGCAATTTCCTTCAATTAAATTAAGTTCAGAATAAATAACCAGCATTTTCTCTATGTTCTTTGGCAATAAACGCTGCCTTTTGTCACTCAGAATGAATTTATACACTGAACACGATCCTTCAATGTCGATAGATGTAACCGGACAATTTTTAAAATGATATACCCAATCCATCGGTATATCAGGAATTTCCTCTGTTTCGCCATTTATAAAACTTTTTATCCTATACAGACTATCATAGCCTGGATTTTTAGATAAAATGTTGTCTAATTTCTTTTTTATACATTTCCCAATAGGATGATTATCCAAACTTAGTAAATCGTTTCTTACATTATCTAAAAGTTTAAAAGAATCACAAAGCGATAGAATACAAGTTTCAATTTGTTCGATACAAATTGCCAATCCAGAAAAATATCTTTTTATGAACCAGAGATCAGATTTGATAGACATGTCTTTAAAAAAAGTTTGTGCTAATTCTACAGATGTTGACTCCCTTGCATCCAAACGAGAAACATAATTCGTCATTTCGTCAAAGTACTGACAACAAAACATAGCTGTGTTTAACCATGTACCCCAACGCGGTATTATTGGCTCTGGTGGAAGAGGCAAATCTGGGAAGCATTGCTTATAAAATCCCACTCTAAAAGGAGCTTTCATAAAGATTCTTTTAATACAAGTAACTAAACTATCAACTAGAGGAAACTGTATTTTAATCTGTTCTGCAACACGATTTAAGTCACGAGCAAGGCATGTAAAATGGATTAAATTTGGGTAAACATTTTTTAGATTTTTTCCTGCTTTTAACATATATGGAGATGTAGCTGTAACAAAGAATAAAACCTTACGTGAATTAACTTGAACGCAATCGGGCCACAAAATATTCAATGCGTTATTAAAAAAAAATTCGACAGTAGTGTGATTTACTTGATCTAATACTTCAACAGCTAAAAAACGAGAGCGCATGCGCGAATTACAGTTCAGTATACCTACTACGCAAGTTGCAATATAACGACCACAAACATCTGTCGCTATATCAACACTAATCCATATGTAATTATCAGCTATCGCTTTGCGAATATCATTAATGGTAGAAACATAGATTTTATTTAAATACACTTTCCGTAATGTCGATTCATCAGGAATACACTGACCTTTACAATAGCCTTGCAAGAAATTTCGAAAGACTCCGTTTTTTAATTTTGACCAAGGTATATTGCTGCAGACAAGCGTTTTCGCTAAATCATACGTAAAATTAGAACTGAAGTCCGGTTTATTAGATAAATGCACTTTTGAATTTAAGTGTTTAATTATGCAATTTCGGGATGTGGAACTCACATGCCGTGAACAAATTTTACAATAAAATGCATCGCCTTCAATTTCTATATCTTCTTGATCTTTAATCCATAACCGCATATAGTAATCCCGGCTTTTCTTTGTAGGTGGCATTTTTGTTTTGCAATGAAATAAGAAAAAATAAACGACAAAACACTGTTTGTCACAGAAAGCTGAAATTATTTTGTGTCCACTTATGTTCACATCACTATATTGTTAAATGATAATACAACAGTCAATATGCATATTTTTTACACTTTATTTTATAAAAAAATAAATTTACAATTTTCTCAGACAGCAACAGCTTATCGGAAACTAAATTCAACAAACAATCTGCACCAAATTAACTTCAATAGCGCGAACCCACGGTTTTCAAAACTGAAACAAAAACAGCAATTTTAGATATTTTTATACTTAGCATAAAAAATTACTGAGTGCAATTTAAAAGTATAGTCAGCTGGTAGTGCATGTTAAATAATCAATCATAAATAATCATGATTCGGCGATAAAATATCATCATTGTTAAATATTTGTGTACTATTTTTTTCTTTTAGTGTGGAACTAAAATACGGTATATTTTTTAAGTTTTTATTTTTCCGCATCTTTATATTAGGTACCGATGCCATATAGCTTTTTATTTTTTTCTGAAATGATGGCTACTTACAATTATTGATAAACCAATTTTGGATGTTATCTTCAACCTTGTGTCCTATTGGTCCAAAACCTGAAACAACATAATAAACACGTTTAAAAACTGCAATTAAATGGTCTAAGGATGTTAATTGCATAGAAAAAATCACTCAGATGGTAGTGCATGATTAAAAATAATCATTAATATCATTAACTCGGTTATAAAGTGTCATCATATTCATTTGAAATGGTTTATCTACATTACAAAAACCGAAAGATTAAAAAATAACTTACCAAGTTAATTTTCATCCATGTCGTTTCACCACGGGTTTGTCAACCATTTTCAGTTCTTACGCAGCACGAAGTACGTACACACGTACAAGTGCCTATTAAAATTAATATTTTCATTTGTCTGTAAAAAAAACAAAATAAACTTTTGAAACTATTCATAAGAACTGTAAATTCAACGATTTTTTTGATAATATATAATTATGTCAGTTGGTAGTGCATGTTATCAATAATCATGATCAATCATATACGGTGATTGTGTGTCATCATTTTAATTTATAATAATTTGATAGACCTTTGGGCAATTACGCTGTTTACACATATCCAAAAGACTATACAGTGTTGAAATTGCTTCGTAATTTCGTATGTAGACTGTTCCTTTCATTTAAGCATAGGTCCTATTTTATTACCCGACTACGAAAAAAAAGGAGGGTTATGATTTTTTAGTTGCTGAACAATGCGAGTTTAAAATTTCCTTAGTGTCACGCCAGTGAAAGTTTAAGCTCTTGTAATTCAAAATAAAAACGACAAGGTTCTATATAATTCACGAGGATTTTGTTCGCAAAATGACTTCAAAAATCTGTCACAATTTCGAACGAATTGATTTTCTTATTACTTTATGAAATAACGAAACAAACATTTAAACTTTCAACACCTTATATTTTTGTTAGGATGTAGATAGAATCAAAAAGGACTTTCCCCTGTTAGAGGTAAGCAGACAAATCACAAAATACATCTTGCAGTTTTAGATGACTGTTCACTAAATGAATGGGCCATCTCTAACTGATTTTCTGCAGCCTTCGTGCCTAGCTCTAGAACATCGTGATTTGTCAATTTATCGCCGCTCCGACCTTCCGCCTTAATTAAACTGCATGTTTGCCGGTCTTTGATTGGGGTAGTGACTAGTTTGAATTTTAAGAAAAATGAGGTACATACCCAAAAAATAATGTGTATGAAAAATGAGGTACCCAAAAAATAATGTGTATGTGACTTACATTAATTTGTTCCACGTGATGTCCTCGCTTGCCTTAATTCCTCAAGCTGTAAACAAAATGAACTAATGAAAATAGTAAAACTCATATTTGCACACAAATGTTAGCTATCCTCGGGCTCAAGAATATGATTAGAATACCGTATATTATTATTACATCAAAATTTACAAATTCTTTGTTGAAAAATGTGTTTTTACTTTTAAGACAATAATATAAAAGAGAAATAGCACCAAAAATACTAAATAAAATCAAATTCTTACCTGGATCTCCAAGAAGCTGTAAGATTAAAACAGCTCTAAAATATATAACATGAACTCATGAAATTTACACTCATGACGATTGACGCTCTTTCGGAAGTTGGAACTACAATCCGCTACACTGTCCCACAACTACACAGTGTTGCCAATCTTTTTTTCAAAAATCATTCATTGAAATTTAATACACAGAAAAATCGTGCTGTAACTTCCTTGCTATATTTTTAAAAATGTTTTTTAAATGTCACAACTTTAAAATGAGTTTCAGAATTCAAAATTACATAATTTATTCATTCATTGTGATTTTATGAGTTATTTACTTATTTAGAGCATTTTAGCCTCCATGATTTTACTCTTCTTGGATGGATGCGTTCAAACGATTAATAATTGTGTAAGCAACCTACAAATTCACCTTGGCTGATACAGATGTCCCTAGGCATTCTAACTTTCTAAGCTGTCATTAGAGTTAGCCAAAAACATAAACATTAATATAAATTAGTGAGAAAAGTTTTTAAATTTTTTATATTGAAGTGTTAACTAAAGTTCTGTTAGTGCTAACAAGTTTGGAATTCATAAATATCTTTTGAATTCTTATGGCTAGTGAAGTATGAAAATAATATTTGAAGTGTAAGGTGTAGAATGGAATAATTTCTACTCATTATTACTTTCATTGTCTGATCAGTGTTTAACAATAAGGTAAAATAAACAAATATTCACTCAAATTTGATGATAATTATACGCAAAAGTGCTTTTTAAATTTAACACTAATTGTATAACCTACAAACGTCAAAATTCCTTAGATAAACATATCAACGTGGGTTCAGCACCTTTGTATACAACCTTTTGTGACCTATTTATCTATTATGGGGAATAAGGCAATGGATATGCTTATTTAAATTTAAGTATTAATAAAACTTTACGAGCGTTTTTCGGCTTCCCCATTTTTCATGTAAACATTTGGGTCAGCACAAGTTTTTGTAATACAAGTTGCGTTTGATAACAGCAAACATTAATGAAATTCAGTACCAGTTTTGTGATCTGAAAAGTGATAAATTTATTGCAAAAACTAAAAATTTAAATTGCAAAAGTAGATTAATCAAAGTTTTTTTCTGTAATTTCTGTCATAGATTCAGTATGACCTTAATTGGTATATGAATGAGTCACGTGCATACTCATAGAATAGATTACAGTTTGTTTCTCAGAAAAGGAGAATCTGCAATGTTTGATCTTATTTTGTTATTCTTTAAGAAAGTAAGTTCACTATCATCTTGGTGGGTGTATCATTAAAAGTGAGTATCATTGAAAAAACTTACATTTGTAAAATATCGAAAATAATGTTAAACGATATTTGTTATCGTGCTTTTCACTTTTAGTAAAAAGGTTTTTTAAAACCCATAAAAGTGTCAGATAAAAATTTGTTACATCTAAAAAATGTTAAATGAATTGTCAGAGAACACTTATACAGCGTTCCCCAGAACGTCTTTTAGTGCTCAATTTATTCAAAGTACGGTGCCAGTGGCGGATCAAGTATTTGAACGAATGCAACCTGATTTTGAGCCCCCTTCTAAGAATTATATATTTTTATCAATTAACAAAACGTTAAAAATGAATCTAGTGTTCTCTTAGGCTCCCGGTTAAATTTTTTTCTAAAAATCAGGTGTTTCGAGGGACAGGTGACCTGGATCAATTGGAAGTATGTAATAACATGGGAAATTCGTTATCATCGTAACTCGATGTTCTTTGTAGTTATTTGGCCAGACTGGGACGAAAACCGGGTGGTATGAAATTATGATTTAATTAAAATGCTCTAATATGAGTTTGCCTATTTTAAAAGAAGAGTTAGTATGTTGAATTCAGTACCTCTGACCTTAACGATTTGTGAGATATAAACATTTTGTCAAAAAAACTGTATACCTCTTTTGACCCCCTTAGGGGTTGAATTTCGAAATATCCCTTCTTAGCGGATGCCTACGTCACAAAAGGAACCTACTGTTGAAATGTCAAGTTTATAGCTTTAGCGATTTGGCCTGGGCGTTGGTTAGTCAGAAAATCCTACACCAACGTTTTGCGCCCTTAGGGTTTGAATTTAAAAAAATGCTTGAATATGATTTGCTTATTTTTAAAGAAGAGTCAATATGTTACAATTCAAGTTCATAGCTTCAGCGGTTTGGTCTGGGCGTTGGTTAGTCAAAAAATCCTACACCCCCGTTTTGCACCCTTAGGGGTTAAATTTAAAAAAATGCTCGAATATGGGTTTGCTTATTTTTAAAGAAGAGTCAGTATATTGAATTTCAAGTGTATATCTTGAGCGGTTTGGCCTGGGCGTTGATTAATCAAAAAATCCTACACCCCCGTTTTGCCCTCTTACGGGTTGAATTTAAAAAAATGCTCGAACAGGGGTTTGCTTATTTTTAAAGAAGAGTTAGCATGTTGAATTCAATACCTCTCATTTAACGATTTGTTGAATTTCGAAAAATCCTTTCTTAGCGGATGCCTACGTCCTATAAGGAACCTATCTGCCAATTTTCATGTTTGTAGGTTTTATGATTTCTGAGATTTCGTGATGAATGAGTGAGTTAGTGATGGCCGGTTTATCGTACATTTTAAATCACGATGTTTTTTAATCACACATTTTGACAGCGACGTGTTCATTGGTTGCTGCGTTTCGTTACCACAGCAACCCGTCATTTAACAGTGTGATTAAAATACAGATAGTATCAAATTAAACCTGTGCATAGGGCATTCTGTGTGGAAGACAGTGATTGATATATAAAGCAATAAGTAAGAATGAGATAAATGATCGCTAATAGGAAGTTACTGTGGTTACTGTAAATAAATAATAAGATGACGTTATTAGGTTGTATAAATATTATTTATTTACAGTAACCACAGTAACTTCCTTTAGTAATTATTTATCTCATTCTTACTTAATACTTTATATATCGATCTCTGTCTTACACACAGAACGGCCTATGCACAGCTTTAATTTGATACAATCTGTATATGATAAACCGACCATGAGTCAGTGAATGAATGATATTTCGCATTTATATATTAAGATTAATATTGTTATATTTATTTCTTAAAAGGCCTCACATTTCAAAGGAATAATTTATGGTATTGTTTTTGGTTACAGGTCTTCATTGAAAATGGCGCCTACGACGACTATTGAAACTGTGACAATCACGCGTCCATTGAAGGTATGTTTAAATCTTGAAGGGTCTAATTATTTAATAAATGTACGCATATAATGTCCAATCTTCATCGTTGCACGAAAGACAAGAGTCAATACACAGAGGACGTAAACTCCAAATGACGAACAACGCACTAAAATCAATTTTATGACTATTTTATGCGTCTTTCGGGAAAGAATTGCAATAGAACATTTGATTGGGAACTTTAGTCCGTGATTGAAGACGTTGCAGAGATGTATGCACAGTAATTTTGATAAATTAATAGATTTATACGGCTGAATTGCAATTGAAAATTTTTCGTTGGAAAGCAGTCAATTATATAATTGATTCGAAACATATTAGAAAAAATCATTTTACCAACCATAGTCACAGTTAACTCTCGCATGTAGTGAAAATCAATTGATTCCGAAGCATATAAGGGGAATGTTAGATTAGTAACCTTGTCACGGTTGAGTAAATGTAAGCTCATTCCGCTGCGAAAGTGGAAAGGTTCAGGTTAGAGTCCTGACTGTGACTATGGTTGGTAAAATGATTTTTTTCAATATGTTTCGAATCAATTATATAATTGGCTGCTTTCCAACGAAAAATTTTCAGTAATTTTGATTGCTCAGTCAATCCATCGCAGGACTCAGTTCCGATTTTAAAAAGCCATGAGGACGAGTTTTTCTAGAATTTAGATTATATCTGTAGGACAGCATACAGGGTAATTTATGACGTCGGGGAAACATTCCTATGAGTAATTCAAATAAAAATAGCCCCTCAAAGTTTATCCAAGTGTCTTCCTTCGGCACGAGTGAATCTCTGACTCGCGAGTCGCGACAGCACGTCTGGGTCATAGGGCTTGAGAATAACCGAGAGTGTAGCGGCGCTGTTGTTTACATGGCGTTGATATGGTTCCTCTATTACAAGTCCCCAGTTCTCGGGTTCTAGCCCGAGAGCTGGTAAAAGTGTCAATTGGATTTTCAATTTATTATTAAAAAAAAATAATGAATTGAAAAGATGAATTGGTGCTAGGCCCAAATAACCTTAGCTGTTGGTGGTCTTTAAAATACAATTACGTCTGGGTCATTTCTTATTTCATTTGCGGCGTTCTGTATTCTATCTAGCAACTGCTCATATTATGTAACGCGACATCTTTGATTGATTGAATGGAGTTATATTATGTAATAAACTTTGAGGGGCTACAGTTCCGTTAGAAAGCATTTTCGGACAAATGCTTTATTTGAAGACTAGCGGTACCCGTTCAGCTTCGCCCGGGTGCTAAGAAAGCCCGGGTGCAATACACTACTCACTCGCTTCGCTCGTTCGCTTGAATATTATAATTACATTACTCATTCGCTTCGCTCGTTCGCTGTGTATAAACCTTCCGTGAAAAATTATCTAACTGATGGTGAAAATCGCATCAAAATCCGTTGCGTGGTTTAGGAATTACATTACTCACTCGCTTCGCTCGTTCTTTATATATATAAACCTTCCGGGAACAATTCCGTCATACATGATTTTTGCGTAACTTTAACCGTTTACGCAGCGGAAGCTCTCAAAAGGAATAATTTTTCCCGTTGTCAACATTATTCATTGATGCTCCGCTCCTATTGGTCGTAGCGTGAAATTATATAGCCTTTAGCCTTCCTCGATAAATGGACTATCCAACACAAAAATAATTTTTCAATTCGAACCAGTAGCTCCTGAGATTAGCGCGTTCAACCAAACAAACATACGAACTCTTCAGCTTTATAATATTAGTATAGATTTTTTATTTGAATTACTTATAGAAATCATCCTGTTAAGTTTTTTCCCGACGTCATGATTCAGCCTGTAAAATACCAGCATATTTAACTCGACTAATTTCTAAAGATCTACATTTTGAACACAACTGTGTTGACGCGCATTAATAATATTAATTACTTGTCTTGAGGCTGTCGACAAGGCTTCCCCCGGGTGAGAATTTAATATATAGCTTTTGCCCGCGGCTTATTATTGGCTATAATATTATGTTTTATATTTCTTTTGAAATAAACTTGATTTCAATTCAATTAATTTTGGATTTAATTCGGTTTGCACCCGGACGAAGACTTATTAAACTTGTTATTCCTGAACAGAAAGGTAACAAACATAATTTTTGTTTTGTAGCCCTGATTTGATCACAGCGTTTCTTAATTAATCTTATCTGTGTATTTTTATGGTTACCCACACAGTCACATTTGATTATCGCATTCGTCGTTTGGGTTTGTGTACTGAAAACTATACTCATGAATAAGTGAATAACGACATAAACAAATGCACACCATTATTCGCGTGTCTAGGGTGACATTTCAGTTTTTAGGACCGCGTCGTGCAAATTGGGATACTCATTGAGGGCAATTTTATACCGAAAACCACGCGAAAAACTTCTTAAGGCATTTTGTTAAGCTGACTTTACATTGTGTGTTTTTGATTCTAATACATTAATTTTGTGGGTATTGCAGCACTCCCGCTAAAGCGGTACCATAATAGTACTTCCGCTGATTCTTGTAACAGTCACGTAATAACTAACAAGTAACAAGGTCAAGCCAAGTTTAATATGCAAGGATTACACAATCATGGGTGTTGACTCAACTCGTAAATCTTCACGGCTTCTTTACGAACGTTTTCAATTACTTTCAAACGGGTTCAGTTGAATCACGAAGACATATTTTAATTTCGTTTCTAATTAAATTACTGCAAATACACTTATAACACGTTTATATTTGACTTCGCCGCATGTTTAGAACATTGCTTAAATATAGATTATAAGTAGACCTTTTTTATAATTTTAGGGTATTTTTTATGCCTGCAGCCTCTGGAGTGGCTGTCAGGGCCGTAGCCCCGGGCCGACAGCTCCCTTCGGGGGCCCTGACCCGAAGTACCTTTGTCCCGTTTACCCCCCCCCCCCCCAACGCCGGCCATATTACAGAGTCATTAATGACTTATAAAATCGTTGGAACCGTTTTTCAGTAAATTACGCTTATTTGGGAGAATCCCCTAAAAATTTAGTTTAAATTTTGCGATCCATTGAATAGCGTCAGTCAGGCCTCCAGACATGCGGACAAACGGACATCTTAACTGCTTTTTCCGGTATGTAAAAATGCAGGGTTTATGAAACCTCTTAAGTCCGTTTAAATCTCGAATTCGATTTTTTTCGCCATTACCAGACTTCCGTTACTCCTGCACGCGCTCGAATATAATTTAATTAATTTTTTACGAAATCAACATGCAACATTTTAATGCATTATGTGTGCCATTTCTGGACACTCTGTAAGAGAATTTATATTTTGTAGTCTGTAGAGTTACAGTTTTGTACATTAAATTGTATTATCAATGACCATATCTATACATATATTAAGGGCTTTAGAATAGCCGAGCGTGTAGCAATGCTGTTGTTTAAATGTCGTTGCTATGGTTCTTCTATTACAAGTTCCCGGGTTCTAGCCCGAGAGCTAGTAAAAGTGTCAATTGGATTTTCAATTTATTATTAAAAGAAAAAAAAAAATGAATCGAAAATATGAATTGGTGCTAGGCCCAAATAACCTTAGCTGTTGGTGGTCTTTAAAATTCAATTTCAATTTACATATATTAATACGTGAACACCGAAAGTTCTGGTACACTTTTTTACACTGTTTATTATGAAAGGAGGGGAATGAAACATATATCATTCGAAAGGTACTGTGCCATAGATGTGCAGAAAAAAATCATGTAAGAAAGTTGCCGTTAAAAAATACTGCCTTTCCTGCACGGGAAAACACGACGATTGGTCGAATTTCGACCATATAGGCGATACTAGTAATTTAAATAACTAAAAATAACAATAGAATAAACAAAGCCCGTTGTAAATAGTCCAGATTCATTGTGACATTGTATCAATGTTGCGCATGCGTCAAGCCGCTGGGTGGGGGAAGCACAGCTCCCATGATCGATTGGAATACGCTGTAAAGCTCGTTTCACATCTGTTGTTGCGTTGAGTACGTATAAAATTTATGAATTTAAATACAATTATAAAACTTTTCGAACTTGAAACTGAATTGTTCAATTACAAACTATAGTTCTAATCATTGAAATAAGTACAATTTTTAGAAACGTTTTAATTCCTGAAATATACTACCTATTTAAGGCCATTACCTACAGCCCAAATAACCTTAGCTGTTGGTGGTCTTTAAAATACAATACAATACAATACATTACCTACATCGTAATATATACATTAGTGCTTGTGATCTGCAAGCAGAAGATTTTGATACAAAATTTTAAAAAAATTGGTAAAATATCAGCTCCGTATTTATAGTTTACTAGCGGCCCCGTCCGGCTTCGCCCGGGTGCTAAGAAACACCGGGTGCAATACATTACTCACTTGCTACGCTCGTTCGCTATATATATAAATCTTACGTGAAAAATTATCTAACTGATGGTGAAAACCGCATCAAAATCCGTTGCGTGGTTTAGATTGACGCCATAAATATTCCTTTTATGAAACATTGTGGAATTTTAAATCGACCCTGTACAAAAATGACTGATCGATTTGAAAAGATATTTTTTAAACTGTGTGTACTCGCAGGTACATGGATTTGACATTCTTTTTTTACAATTTCCCCGTCGAAAGCATTTTGATCAAGATTTGGCTTGAAAAACGGTCTTTTTCTATGTGGATCAGTCAGTGGTTTTTCTGTGAGTAGGTACAGTCTAATATTCTACATAATAAAAAGTTTGATAATGACATCAGCCTGTTCCTGCATAGTGCATAATATGGATTAATCACAATCTAATGTCATTGTCAAACCAGATTTTCTGACAATGCGTTTTGCAACCAAGTGTAGGGGATGTGACGGGTGACCTACATTTGTCCTAGTATCTGTATAATGATTTGATCGATCAATCAATTCCTCTACTTAAACCTTTACAAATCTAATTCTCTGAACTTTGGATGAACTCATCATTAGCCATTTTCAGTTGTTCTATTTATTTAATAATTTTAAGGTCACCAAATTGTCAAGCAGCGGCAGGGCCGGATTTAGGGGAGGGCAACCGGGGCTACAGCCCCGGGGCCTCCACAAAAGAGGGGTCCCCACAATAGAGACTTCGGAAAAAAAAATTCTCTGAATTCTCGGTTATTAAATTTTGTCGTTAAAAATATGCTAAATCGCGTTAATAATTTTAATAAGTAATCATGAACTCGACTGAAAAAAATTGTCCACTTTATTTGGAAAATAATTTGGGGCCAGGGGACCTCCACTTCTTTGTTGCCCCGGGGCCTCCAGACCTCTAAATCCGGCATTGAGCAGCGGTGCATCAAAAAAAAAATCGCGCCTAGAATCTCAATATCGTAAGGGTCTCAAAAAATAAAAAGAAAAAAATAGATTTTTTCACTAATGAAAATATTTTTTAGAACAGGGTCTTAAAAATTAGGTTGCGCATTAGAACCTAGAAATTGAGGATTTGTATTAACGAGCCATGAAAATACCACAAAATAAACAACGGCTTTCACAAATAGTGGTCTTCAAAATTAACTAAAAGCATTAATATCAGTGTTTTTGAGAAGTACTTGATGAAATCAGTGAGTTATGCGTAAATAGATGTGATTTATCGGTTATAACTATCATAGGTCGACGGCGACGCCAGTGCGTCGTCGCAGTCTTCGTTGTGTGTCGGTGGCTGGCCAGCAACGAGCGAGTGGGGCCCACACGCACACCGTTCCGTGTGCGTGTGTAGGTGCGTATAGAAAGAGAGAGATGTGTGCGAACTGTGCGAGAGTCCACCCATTCAAGACACTCTGACGTAACTATGCTCTTTTTAAAACTGACAATTAAACACAACAATAATAAATACAACAACCAAAAGTCAGTTCTAACAATCAACACAAGTAATTAACACTTAACTATGTACAATTGACTACACTAATATTTATTTTATCAGGTGAATTTATATCACGGAATTTATATCAGATTTATTTCTAACGTTTATTTATGTCGGTCCTTTACTCAGTTACTTCAATACTATTTATTTTTATCCACTCCACTATTTATATCACTGTACTGACTGATTCGACCGTTGATTGACTAATATTTATATCACTGATCCGCTTTGGTTGCACGACTCACCATTGACTGCATATTCGACACTACACTGACTAACTGATCGCCTTCCTCGCACTCACTTGCTTCTAGCGTTCTCTAGAATGTTCGTGCAGTTCCTCGTTGTTCAGCAAGCAAACACCGCTTCTCGATTTCTCTACCTGACGTTTATATACAGGATGATCCGTAATAATTACAATGCCATTGTCAAGAATGTATTTGAGAGAAGTAGGTTCTAGCCTTGCGGCCAACTACTTTGATTGAGGTTTTCTTTGTTTTCCTTAATCATTCCGGTCAATGTTGAGGATAGATGAAATCGACCATAAACGATTTTCAAAATTCTTTATCACTAGGCTCATATGACTTTATTAACTAACGAACTCAAGAAAAAAAATGAAAAAAGACCATGTAAAATCGACACGCCCCTCTTAATTAAATAGGACCCAGTGCGGCAGTGCCCACGGAGATGCCAGAACGACAATGCCTGTTAACGTTGTAATATTTCAGGTGTTTGAACTATCAGCTACTGATTTTGTGTGTAGACGAAGATTTATTCAGTTTAATCCGGGTGTAAATTTAAAAATATTTAATATCTAAAGCTCTCTACAAAGTACGAACTAAGTGCATTTTCATTTTATTTTGTTTTTACACTATTATACAATAGTATGAGTTAAATTAAGTCATAGTTTGTGTATTTAATACAGCGAAAAGCTGTTGTATTATGGAATAATTATTTTTAGCGAAAATAACAATGTGTATTTAGAAGGTACACTCATCTTGTGTTTTTACTTTTTATACAGTGGCGTGCGATTGCATAAGTACGTAGGAATATATTTGTAAAACATAAAATTATTAAAGTCTAATACAACTCTTTTTAACCCGAATCCAGGTAAAGGTAATTACGGATTGACCTTAAAAATATCTTTCGGTATTTTTGATCTGATATTCGTTCTGTTAATACGTTATTATGTTACAATGATTGATGAGAAAACGTCGCCATTGTTTGATTTGATCGATTCCCTGTGGATTAATTGACTTCTTCCTGTTTGGAGGGCTGCGGATACGTCGCCTGCCGCCGGCAGACAAACCTCTGCACGCACGCACACACACAAACAGCATTTCAGAGAAATGGAGCTTTCACTACAGTGCTGCCAGTTGCGGCCAGAAACGACACCGTAAATAATGTCGATTAGGTTTTTCTAAGGAAAACCTGTACTGCTTTTTTAAGGAATGGTGGACATTTTCTTCCGTTCTCTTTTTGTTTATTGCTTATGTGGTTGTTGCGATTTTTAAACTGCAGTCATTTGTTACGTATATATATGACGTCGTTTATACAACTGTTTGGACGTCTATTATGAAGACATTATTATTATTGTGCACATCGATTTGTTTATTTGGGATTTCGACTTTGATGTTTAAAAATTTAATTGTTAATAATAAAACTTAGTGAAAATAACAAACATTCAGTTTGTTTTCCGTAATGTAACAAATCGCATCTATAACAGTTAAAATATTGTGCATCAATATTATAATTTTTAACTTGATATTAGTATTAAGTACGTTTAATCGAAAATCTATGTTTGCAGTAAAATATCAGTTTTTGAGACAGTAAAACATATTAATTTAAAATCAATAACTACTATATTTTTTTTTATAATATGATGATCTCTTAAAAATTATATTTAATTGTGTTAATATTTTGTTTTATTACCACCATATTAGTATGTTAATGGCGTTAGCTTTTTTTTTGAAAATATATTATGATGGATTTTCAACGAATGATTAACCGTTAAAATGTATTAGTTTGAAAATGTATTGTTTAAAAACATAAAAGCGGGTACAATATGATTATAAAATGAAAAAAAGGATGATTTACTTAACTGTAATTGCTAATATAGGTGCATTAAAGAAATTAATAAAACGTTAGTGTGTTAAACGATTCAATAAATAATTTTATAACATTATTCTTTGTATGGATAAAGCATTGTGTTGAGGGGCCAATCACTAATGTAGGTGCATTGTATAAAAGTGAGGAGGATATCGGCAGTTGCATTACGTGTTTTAAAGTGTCCGAGTTCCTCAGGTGAGATCTTCACCTGCAATGGCTGAAAATCAGATTGCCCAGGTAAATCATTATACTTGACAAATAGTTATCTATATACTCGTATATACAGGGTGTCCAAGTTGACGTTGGCTAACATGGGTAACTTTGTTATTAGTGGAGATAGAAAGTCGGTTTAATGGGCAAAGTAGTGCAGAATTATGTGCTCATTAACGTCCCGTCGAAAAAACAATTGAATTTTGACACCTATGGATTTATTTAGAAAATAGTGAAAATTGCCGTTTTTGAAAACTGGCCATAACTTTTTTATTTATGAAGATATCTGAAAATTTCTTTAACCATTTTTTGATAACTTTTTATGATCTTTTCAGTGGCGTAGGTTTAATTTTTTTATATCCACTACATAATGAGATATTGACATGAACTTTGGTTTTTCTTATGGACGCCATTTTGGATTTTTAGATATTCGAATTCTGCTTATTTGTCTGATTAATTTGGTGTATCATATGCTACATTTAAAAAAAATGCAATTAACGTCCCATATTAGAGGCATTATAAAAACAACTGACAGTCAAATTATATTTCAGTTCTGCCAAACTACGATTTTTAATTTTACACCTAAAATGTTCGCACTACTTAATTATAACTTGATTGTCAGTTGTTTTTAATGTCTCTTATATGGAACGTTCATTGCAAATTTTTTAAATGTGGCATGTGATACACCAAATTAATCAGAAAGATAAACAGAATTCGAAGATCTAAAAATCCAAAATGGCGTCCATAAGAAAAACCAAAGTTCATGTCAATATCTCATTATGTAGTGGATATAAAAAAATTAAACCTACGCCACTGAAAAGATCATAAAAAGTTATCAAAAAATGGTTAAAGAAATTTTCAGATATCTTCATAAATAAAAAAGTTATGGCCAGTTTTCAAAAACGGCAATTTTCACTATTTTCTAAATAAATCCATAGTGTGTCAAAATTCAATTGTTTTTTCGACGGGACGTTAATGAGCACATAATTCTGCACTACTTTGCCCATTTAACCGACTTTCTATCTCCACTAATAACAAAGTGACCTATGTTAGCCAACGTCAACTTGGACACCCTGTATCAAATAAAGTCGTGTTAGTTAGTTAGTTACACCATTTATAACTCGAGAACGGCTGGACCGATTTTCACGATCTTTGATTTTTTGGATTTGTCTCCGCCCTAGTTAACAGAATAACTATTAAGACATCGGAAAAATTCACCCGGGAGCGAACGAGCGAAGCGAGTGAGTAATGTAATTATAATATTCAAGCGAACGAGCGAAGCGAGTGAGTGTGTATTGCAGTCCGGGTGAAGCCGAGCCGGGCCGCTAGTATTATATTATAGATACTGTATACGCAGCGGTCCGGCTCGGCTTCGCCCGGGTGCTATGAATTTATGATTTATAGCGGACCCGGGTGGTATATGAAATTATGATTTAATAGCGGTCACCCATTGCTCCGCTCACGTATATTTTATAGTATATTGTTAATTTGTTACCCCCCGCGAGAATCTCCCCCCCCCTAATTTGTTATCCCCCCGCGAGAATCTTTCCCCCCTGCGTAGCTTTCTATTAGTGAAAAAATTTTTTGAATCGGTTTAGTAGTTCCAGAGATAAGAATTTATTATTTATCCCCCCCCCCGCGCGAGTATCCCCTCGCGAGATTTCCCCCCCTGCGTAGCTTTCTATTAGTGAAAGAATTTTTAGAATCGCTTTAGTAGTTCCAGAGATAAGAATAATTTTTGTCATTTATTTATTTCAAGTGTTTTTCATTATAGCATCGAGAAGTGTTTCATAATGTATCATTACGTACCGGTCGATAAACGGCCCTTTAAGATCCGCTTTACAAACACGAAAAAACACTAACAGTGTGAATGTGTTGCATAATAGTATATTGTGCGACTAGTGGGAGAAAGAGGAGATTCCTGGATTTTGCCGCACGAGCGTAGCGAGTGCGGTAAAACACACGAGTGGAATCTCCTCTTTCGACCAATAGTCGCACACAAATTTTGTTCAACTACCGCAAGAAATATGTCATTTCGTGGCTCTGCTGAGCGTGGGCGAAATAATGGGTAACCTGATTGATTGACGAAACTATTAACACTTGCGTAAACGTTCCCCGTAATGAGCGTGGGCGAAATGCTATTTCGCCCACTCTCTACGTCTACAGTCAGAGAATTCATTATGTCGCCCACTGTCAGTAGAGCCACGAAATTACATATTTCTTGCGGGTGTTGAACAAAAATTATTAATTAGAAAAAGCTGGAATTTAGATTCGGCACATGTAGAAGAAAAACAAAAACAAAAAAATGTGGATACCTACTTCTTACAAGAGGCATCCTCGTTCCAAACGAGCGTGTGATTGGTGATCGGTGATTGGCTTATAGAATTTCACTTTCATACTCATTTTCGCAAATTTAGAAATAAAAAAAACGTGATAATTTTACAGCGAAAACTTCCCAAACCGCAATGAAGTACCTACTGAAGACTGACTTAAATCAGCAATCACTAAAGGTGTCAGCTATAATACATTATAGCGAAGTGTTTACACAACGATATTAAAATGGCGATAAATAACGAGACTTCGACAACAATGCACAAATTATAACAGAACCGGATTTTCCCTTTCAAGGGGAGAAATTAATGTGTGTGCATTTGTTGTCAGATGATAGCGAAAAATATACACTTTCCTTCCGTATATTATAGTAGTGTTGACCCAATGACTGTTAATAATTGAAGGAAGGTTTGGTTGTGGGTCAAAATAATGAAGCTTCACCAAAATATCGCTTGTGGCCAACGTTTCGAAATGATAAAATTGTAAAAATCATATTTTTATAACTTCTGCTTCTAAAGTTCAATATTCGAGCACTGTGAGGCGGGCGTGAAGAGGCGTATTTTAGTAAGCGTGTGTAAAAGTACAGTCACCGTGCGTGAAAGTCCAAAGCGTGCGTAAAAGTACCGTCACCGTGCGTAAAAGTCCAAAGCGTGCGTAAAAGTACAATCTCTACATCTTATAAATTCGAAATTTCCGCACTTTGTACAATACAAGCACTTACTGGCTGTCGATTGATGTGTTCCTATATATAGTATCGCGCATACAAAGTCCACATCATGAGAGAGTCATGTTTTTAATGATTTGTACAGAAGTTAATAACTTTAATAAAAATAAACTAAATCGTAACTTAGTCTGTAATTGTAAAGTTTTAAGGACTCGAAGAGCGAATTTTCCGTTTTCATAATTTTTTTTTTCTCTCTATTAAACTTTAGAAGCAGTCGTTATAAAAAATTATTTCGATACGTCCGCTTAAAGTGAGATATCTAGTAGGCTTAAATTGAGGCACTCGCTAAAGGGACTGACGCATACACAACGAGATCTCGTGCGACCCTTGAGGTCCACACGACGAACTTCCAAGTTTGATAAATATTTAATAATAATAATTAAATTAGATATTACACAGAAAAGATCATTTTAATCATTAAAACATAATTATTATTTATTTTTAACACTAATTAAAAACAAGCCGTGAGGTGGGTCGTTTATTAGGACTAAAGTGCGACCCTTGAGGTCCACACGACGAACTTCCCAGTTTGATAAATATTTAATAATAATAATTAAATTAGATATTACACAGAAAAGTAATCATTTCAATCATTAAAACATCAATAATTAAAAAAAAAAAAAAAAAAAAAAAAAACGGCTGAACCGATTTTTATAAAATTTATGTCGGATCAAAATGACGTTAACACGCCTCGATTGACACCCTTACGAAGTCGATATAATTTTTTATTCGCGAGATATTGTGTAAAATCTACTTTTTTGGAGGTTATTTGGTTAAGAAAAAAGAACGGCTGAACCGATTTTGAAAAAATTTCTTTCAGATCATATTTACGTTAATACGCGTCGATTGGCACCCTAACATAGTCGATATCATTTTTCGTTCTCGAGATTTCGTCTTTGAAAGAAATGTACACATACGTACGTACGTACACACACACACACACACACACACACACAGACATCTTTCTAAAAGTAGTGTAAAAATAGTGTAGTGACCTTGAAACATAAAAATTTTTTTTCCTTTTTGATTTCGATTTTCGGACCCATTACAATAACTTCCAGTGGGAAGTTAAAAAACGGCTGAACAGATTTTTATAAAATTTATGTCGGATCAAAATGACGTTAACACGCCTCGATTGACACCCTTACGAAGTCGATATAATTTTTTATTCGCGAGATATTGTGTAAAATCTACTTTTTTGGAGTCTATTTGGTTAAGAAAAAAGAACGGCTGAACCGATTTTGAAAAAATTTCTTTCAGATCATATTTACGTTAATACGCGTCGATTGGCACCCTAACGTAGTCGATATCATTTTTCATTCTCGAGATTTCGTCTTAGAAAGAAATGCACACATACGTACACACACACACAGACATCTTTCTAAAAACAGTGTAAAAATAGTGTAGTGACCTCGAAACATAAAAATTTGTTATACATTTTGATTTCGATTTTCGGACCCATTACAATAAATTCCAATGGGAAGTTAAAAATCTAAAAAAAAATCCAGAATATTGGTTACGAGGTCTATATTGAATTACCAAGTATAAATTACGTCTAATATTCACTTCTTTTATTAGACAGGTTTAGGCATACAATTTACAAAGTCAGAGACCAGCCCGAGGTCTCATAAATTCTCAGTCCGCCACTGACCTAATATTATATTGATAAGACTACGATTAAACAATGTGTCATGAAGTACGTAACGTAATTTTTATAACTTTATACTTCAAAACTGCGTTAATAATATAACACTACGTGTTTAGTAGGTACCTATATTGCCGGCTGTCCAGTGTATCGCGTTTCAATTGTTGGTCATGACTTCATTTGTTTGTACAGTTCTAATTAAGGGGAACGCCCACATTGGTTCATAATAACAAATTATAGTGAATTAATTATACAAATACGATACGGACGAGCGTGTGCATGATTTTAATTTTTAATGTACATAAATTAAGTGTAAAAAATGGGTACTAGTTATTTTTTAACGTTCAGGATGAAAGCTGAAAAATTGTATTTTTATAAAGTAAGTTGTCACATTTTTGCGGACCTCTCGAACCCCGTATACGCATGATATAGTGTGTTAGACCGAGAGCTAGTGACAATTTTTTGGTGTTATTTATTCAAGGCCTTATTTTTGTGAAGATGTTGAAGGAGGCATATTAAAGTGCCCTGAGTAAGCAATCTTGCTAGATAGCGGTATGAGAGGGATGCAGACCGCCCCCAACATGTAACAAACAAGCCGTGAGGTGGGTCGTTTATTAGAACTAAAGTGCGACCCTTGAGGTCCACACGACGAACTTCCCAGTTTGATAAATATTTAATAATAATAATTAAATTAGATATTACACAGAAAAGGAATCATTTTAATCATTAAAACATCAATAATTAAAAAAAAAAAAAAAAAAAAAAAACGGCTGAACCGATTTTTATAAAATTTATGTCGGATCAAAATGACGTTAACACGCCTCGATTGACACCCTTACGAAGTCGATATAATTTTTTATTCGCGAGATATTGCGTAAAATCTACTTTTTTGGAGGTTATTTGGTTAAGAAAAAAGAACGGCTGAACCGATTTTAAAAAAATTCCTTTCAGATCATATTTACGTTAATACGCGTCGATTGGCACCCCAACGTAGTCGATATCATTTTTCGTTCTCGAGATTTCGTCTTAGAAAGAAATGGACACATACGTACGTACGTACGTACGTACACACACACATACACACACACACACACAGACATCTTTCTAAAAGTAGTGTAAAAATAGTGTAGTGACCTTGAAATATAAAAATTTTTTTTCCTTTTTGATTTCGATTTTCGGACCCATTACAATAACTTCCAGTGGGAAGTTAAAAAAATGGTCACAATTATTATTGCTTCAAGGCTGAAATTGTTTGCATAGCTTGTCGGTGACCCAATAATGCCATTATAATATTTGCTGATCGATTGGTCAGTATTAAAGGGGTAGCAGATCACCCTAAACGTTCAAATTTTAATATGTTGTTACGGCGACTGTTTTAAGCATATATTTCAATTTGTAGAACAAAATGTTATTAACCGCCTCTTTTAGAGGGAAAATTGCTCGCCTAGGTGTTTATATCGTTCTACAAGGGGCTTAATACCGACATTTTGTTCTGCAAATTGAAATATATGCTTAAAACAGTCGCAGTGACAACATATTAAAATTTGAACCTTGAACTAATAATATAAATTTCGTCGGGTACAAGACACGTTTAGGGTGATCTGCCATCCCTTTAATACTGACCAATCGAACAGCAAATATTATAATGGCATTATTGGGTCACCGACAAGCTATACAAACAATTTCAGCCTTGAAGCAATAATAATTGTGACCATTTTTTTTGTTGAGGCGGTCTGCATCCCTCTCATACCGCTATCTAGCAAAATCCTTTACTCTGGGCACTTTAATATGCCTCCCTCAACATCTTCACAAAAATAAGGCCTTGAATAAATAACACCAAAAAATTGTCACTAACTCTCTGTTTGTGTGAATGACTCTTTAAAGTTTAGCCAATGTTAGCCGATTACCACCGAATATAACTGTGCCAAATTGTAATATCTCATATCATCAAAGCCCAAAGAATCAACGAGATAACAGTAATTTTGATCCTTTAAGCCACGAAGAAACCTTCCTCATCATATTATTTTGACTGCTGGATCACAATCTCTACAAACTCTGTGGTTATAATTACTTAAGTTTTTATTATACTGTAACGTTGAACACTGAGTCTTTAGATTCAATTTTCATTGACCATCGTTGTAATTGGTGGAGCTTCCAAAAGATGCATTTTGGAAGATACTTTTAGGTGAACTTTTTTCTCAATATTCCCTAAGCCTACGAAAATGCCCACCAGAGTTTGTCTACTTTCCTAACATCCCGTTAGACTTTAGAGGTTGAAAATGATCAAGTTTTTATGATTGAAAGAAATTTGTATCCACAAGAATGATTTTTTTAATGATGCTATATTAACCTTTTAGCCTACTATCTTTATTTATTAAAATACTAGCTGTGCCTACCCGTCGATGACGAATGGATTCAACATTAAAAAATGGGAAAATAAAGTAGAGTTGCTAAAATTTTCAAAATTGGATAAGTGGACGCTGTTATAAGTTCTCGGACAAAAAAGACGCCTTATTTTAAAAACTTTTTTCTTCATTGCAATCGCTTTCCTAAGAATATTCCATCTTTATACCAACTATTACTCTGTATGTCCAAATGAATTTAGATAATTACTTCAATACGGTTCATGGGTTCTTGGATTAAAATAAATTGTTATTGATTAATAACTCTTTTATTTATCTTCGTACGATGTTTCGTCTCTTTCGAGACTTTATCAAGTACTATTAGATAATTACTATTTTTTAAGTGATCGTTCTATGTGATTTTCACAGGTGATAGCGTTCATATGTGGTCTCATCGTCATAATTCTGATGATAATGGGCTTGGCGTCAACAGACTGGTTGATGTCCGCTGGGTGGCGCCAAGGACTATTCATTCATTGCATAGAGAAGGACGCTCCTACTCCACTGCCGTTCAACATGCAGGAGCCGCCTGGATGTTATCAGTCCAGGGACGCACGTATGTATACTAAAGTGCCCGCGGTGAGAGATGAAGCCAGGCACGTTATCAATAATATGCTAGTGAACGCCTGCTTGCTCGCAGACAGTGCCGTGTACACAAAACTGCACATTGGGTTTTATGACGTTAGGTACAATTTTGGCAAACTGCTATACATGACAATAACCAGCCAATAGCAAGCTAGAAGGCGGGCTCAATGCATTCACGTTACTATAACGCAGTGGCTTCATCTTTCGCCGCGCGAGGTCTACATTACAACCATTTTTTATCGTGTTTTGTTATCGATGCGTATCAGCTGTGATTTTTCAGGGATAAAATTAAAACTTGAATAGTAACAAATATTAGTTTATAATAAATGATTGTAATTCCTTTCCACAATACAATTTCACTTTCATTAGTGAATTCTTTCATTGATGAATTATTACGAGTTCCGCCAATGGCATTAACATTTTTTCTTGCCGTGCAACCAGTGGCGTAGCTATCGATGTGCGATGTGATCAAAAATATATAATAATAATACCTTTTTTGTTGCGATTTCAAACAAATTGTGTATTTAAGGGCGCAAAAATTCACTCGCACAAGGGCACCAAGTGGTCTAGTTACGCCATCCCTATCCTAGTAGATGAATTTGGGTAACGGTTCAATATCCTAATTAGCATTATTCGACACTATAATTAATTACATTTTACACACCTTCAACAGCGTAGGGCTTGAGAATAGCCGAGCGTATAGCAATGCTGTTGTTTACATGGCGTTGCTATGGTTCCTCTATTACAAGTCCCCAGTTCCCGGGTTCTAGCCCGAGAGCTGGTAAAAGTGTCAATTGGATTTTCAATTTATTATTAAAAAAAAAAAAATAATGAATTGAAAATATGAATTGGTGCTAGGCCCAAATAACCTTAGCTGTTGGTGGTTTTTAAAACACACATCTCTCTTCAACAGCGTACATTAAAGCAGCGGCCGCATTGTGCGTCATCACGCTGCTGACTGATTTAGTGGCGACAGTGCTGACAGGCCTAGGGCTCCGCACCAAAGATCATCGTACAAAGTATAAGTATTACAGATTCGCTGTACTCGTTATGTTAATAGCACGTGAGTATTATTTTTTTTATTTTATATAAGTACGTTACGGGCCAGTGTAGCCCTTGAGAATCAAGACTATACTGATTCTAAAAAATAAATTCTATAGAATTATCGCTAGGCACTTGGTAGAACATGATTGAATAAAAATTAATAAACAAGCACTTGAAAAATTCTACACATTTATTCATCTCAACGATCGTTTCGGGTTTCTAACCCATCATCAGGAGTTTACTTTAAAACTTAAAACTTTTTAAAGTAAACTCCTGATGGTGGGTTAGAAACCCGAAACGATCGTTGAGATGAATAAATGTGTAGAATTTTTCAAGTGTTTGTTTATTAATTTTGATTCTAAAAAAATATTGGCTGGGTGACCACTGATCACAGATCTAGGAAACTTAGAACAGTCAGGAAATATTTTGTAGGTTAGGGAATAGTTTTCAAAGTTCGGCTATCAAAGTTAAAGAACCACTGGTGACTGATGTACATTATTATGTATTATTTACTACAATCACTAAAACAAAAATTAATAACAATAACATTTAACAACTGATAAACGAACTTTCTTTAGAAAATATTGGTAATGACGATAATGAACACGTTTATCTTTCATTATTTGTCCTCAAGGCATTTGTTGAATTGTACATGATGTCAAAAATTCCGTATTTTCGTAAATAACTCAATGAAATACAACATAGAGCTGAAAACCCAATTTAAATATCCAATGCATTTTTTATAAATCGGCGCCCTTGATTCTTTTTATATCAACTTTATTTTTATGCGCAGCGTGTACCAGAATTTATGGACAACCCTGCTTACAGGTGTAAATTGTTTAAATAATGATAACAAAATTAATACTAAATAACTAAAAGATACTTTATCAAAATTTGACGTTACATGCATGACAGTTTTAATAACAAAATTAATTAAATATTATTTTTATCAAAACTTTAGCGTTATTGACATAATACAGTGTAACCTTTATATAACGAACCTCAATATAACGATTCCCTCGATTTAACAAATTTTTCGAAATCCCCTAGAACTGCCCGTAAGAGCTAATGCAAAATATACCTTCACATTACGAATACATTTGTCAAAAACCTCTGTATAACGAATTTTCAATCATTGCAAAATATAAATAGCAAGTATTATTTACCTCTATTTTGTCAACTTATAACCTTTACATAACGTATCCTATCAATTATTCACACTCAATTCCACAATAATTCATGTACAGCCACCAT
This sequence comes from Mongoloraphidia duomilia, assembly GCA_039654895.1. NCBI lineage: Eukaryota > Metazoa > Arthropoda > Insecta > Raphidioptera > Raphidiidae > Mongoloraphidia > Mongoloraphidia duomilia. The sequence goes on from CM077517.1 coordinate 2,563,102, forward strand.
AACTTGTGCTGTCCGGATTTGAAAAAATCCTTTCAAATGCATTTTCAAATTTTCTAATATAATTGTTTTCTTGTTGCAGTCATTTCAATCCTCATCGCGTTAGTTATCTATCCAGTATGCTTCGCTAGTGAATTAAGTTTAGGTATGTATTTTAATTATGTATATTTTTTCCTTTGTAACCGACTTCAAAAAAAGGAGGAGGTTGTCAGTTCGACTGTATTTTTTTTTTTGGATATATGTTAGCGATTTCTCCTGCATTTGTGAACCGATTATGATGATTATTGTTTTAAATTCGAAGTTGCTATATTTAAATAGAGCAATTTGATCCTTGAAAACAGTTTTAAGAATTGTTGGAAATGAGAACTTCCGTGGCACGAAGGATCAATAAAAAGCAATACTGATTTTATTAAATTTGCATTTTACTAACGTTTCGATATTCTTTATACCATCTTCAGAGTCAAATGCTGTCAATTTCTTTCAGTATTTTGTTTGAGCGATTAATGAACAACATATGGTGATGACATTGTTGGTTTTTTTTAAATAAAAACTCATAAAAATTGTTAAAAGTAAAAAACTATGTTGTTATCACTGATAAAATTGGAAATAAAATCTGTGTTCACCTCTAATTAATATCCGTTATTTCCAACAATTCTTAAAATTATTGTTTTATTCGATAAGCCATACCTCCGGATTGGTCCCATATAAATTTTACTTAAGTCGGTTCAGTAGTCCGACTGATTTTAATAAAATGATTAATGGAGGTTGACACCGTTAAGGTAAATGTCAAACATCAAGACAGAAGTCGGTTAATAACGTGCAAACTATGTATTATAAAGCTACCTACTAAAAAGTAAAAAATAAAAAAATTTATAACAAAAAGAAAACTGCCTTCAAAAAAGCTACTAAAAAGAGGTAAATAGATAATAAAATTTTGAGGTGGCGCCAGTTTAATAAAATATGAAGTCGGTTAAAAAGTGCCAATTTAATTAATATCTTACTTTTTAAATGACTTCATATTTTAATAAATTGGCGCACCTCAAAATTTTATTATTTAGCGCGTACAAACCCACACACAAACTCTACAGCTTTATAATATTAGTAGTAATAGATAAATAAATCACTTTCGTGTCCAGTATCTATAGTAATAATAATAAACTTTATCGTAGGACGTAGGGAGAAGGACATTGATAAATAAAACTAGAATTTTTCTTTTTGATCCATGTTGGACGTTTCGTCTTACATTACGACTTCTTCAGCAACTACAAATAAAATTATTATTTAAACAATATTTTATAAATATAACCTAGATATTATGTACCTTAATTGTCCAACATGAATCAAAAAGGAAAATTCTAGAAGCTTTATTCATCAATGTCCTTCTCTCTACGAATAAGTTTACTATTATTTTTAATAGTAAATTGAAAATCCATCCGATACTGTCACCGGTTCGCTACCTGGGAACTGACAGTAATTATAGATACTGTCAAATGTCTATATTAATGTAATCTCATTATTAAAAACAAAAATAAAGATAGTTACTTCTTACCACAACAGTTTTATTGATGGGTGTACATTTCAAAAGCTATGCTTTCATCTTCAGCAAACACTATACATCATGTATAGTGTTTGCTGAAGATCAAAGCATAGCCTTCGAAATGTACATTCATCAATAAAACTGTTGTAGTAAGAAGTAACTATCTTTATTTTTGTTTTTATTCCAACCACAGTGCTCATATATTTTTATTTATAATCTCATTATTGTTTATTGTATTCACAGGTAACCGTACTGTTTGGGAATTTGGTTGGGCATACGGAGTCGGATGGGGCGCGGCCATTTTCTTATTCGGAGGTGTAATTCTGTTGTTGTGCGATAAAGAAAGTGAAGAAATTTATTACAAAGAGCGAAAAATAGTGCACGATAATGATTCAAGGGCCTAGTGGCCGCACACCCTGCCCGACGTTGTACTCTGATTGTAAGTGATACTCAATGAGAGACATCTGTACTGTCTCTGGTGTGAATGGTGATGTCCCATAACCTATAATGCATGTGAGTATAGATATTGTAATAATCTATTACGTGTGTGAGTGTCGAATATTGTATATTACTATATTTATATAGCGACCGTTGCATGTAAAATTCAGTCTGTCTAGAGTCATTTGTTATTTTTGTTCAGGACCTAACTTCAATACGGTGATAAATTCACGCACCCAAGTCTAAAGGTCTAGGCAATAAAATAAATAGCCGCTTTCTGGTACATGCTAAATACTTAACACCTCGCTATGTTTGTCAGCCGGTTAAATTTTAATGTGTAACGTAACGTAGCGCTGTAAGGTCTGACGTTATGAAATGTCGTTTCAAAAACTCATTTTTGATATAACAAGGCTGTTAATGATGAAATGATCTTTTCTTCGTATTAAAAAATAATATATGTTTTATTCAACTGTGTCATTTAGTATTATTGAATAAAACATATATTATTTTTTAATACGAAGAAAAGATCATTTCATCATTAACAAAGGCAAATGTGACGAGTTAAGGTACCTAGGCTATGAGAAAACGGTGGTATATCTGATTTAAAAGTATTATTAGTAAACTGTGACACGACGGTGTAAGCATTAAGGCATAATTCTCTAAGAATGAACATTAAAACGTATAGTTTTTCTGATCTCAGAAATAGAAATTTGCTAACAGTGAAAGTAATGTAGTTTAATTCAGGTCGGATATGCAGATAATTAGGGAATAATATCGTTATGTATTAATTCCGCCTAAAGATGTTATCGATCTCAAAATTAGTTTTTAAAAATTTTGTCTCGTATTCGACCAAATTTCTATTTTCAAATACTCGAGACGTGACTGTTTTTTAAACATAAACGGGTAATAATATTAGATTGTATTTATATCAACAAATTAAAATAGGGAATAGTTTAAGATTGACGTGTATGAATGTGGTTTTTACATTCTTTTTTTTTTATTCATTCATAACTATTATATTTCCATGATTCTATAAAATATACATATCACCATGTATTGTTTTTTTTTTTGTTTGTTTCGAATATATTTGTTACATTTATATTAATCTTAACTTCGAATACAAATTTTATCAAAATGGCAGTATTGTGCTTTCTTATGTGAAAATTAAAAAGCATTTCGATGCACGGTTACAATTTTTAACAGATTTATAAAATAGTGGCTCTCTCTTCGCAGCCAACTGAAAAAAACTTATAAATAACAAATAACTTCTAAACGTAGACATATTACAAGTATTTTTACTTTGCTCTTAGAAATCGTGGCCCAAGGCACGCATTCCAAGTAAAACCAAGTTTTGAGCAATTTTTTATCTTACCCAAACCAACAATGATTTTTCCATCGACCATCACTGTTACAAAACGATTGTGATTGTGGCTATCAAACAAATATTTGCCAATTTAATAAAGTAGCGCTTATCAAAAGTAGGTAAGCAATATAAATTATTCATGAAAGCATTCTAAAATATGAAAAAAGTCCGAATAGCAGCTATGTGCGAAAATATTTCATTTTTAAAGTTTTTTTTTATTTTAAATATTTTTGTGGGAAATGTGACTTTTTTCTATATAATGAATAGTACATCCTTGAGTGTATTTCGCAGTGCACTGTTACCACATTTACACCAGTAACTTATGAAATGAACAGGTCATATTATTAGCTTTTTTTGCGTTGCAACAATGTATGGATAGTTTTGCATTACTGATGTGTAATGATGTCATTTAAGCTTTGTTCCAACCACTCTGAATACCGTAATATTACCGTCACGCTCATGCGCAGTGGATAGAACGCGTTCCAACCGAACTTGTGATCGTTTGTGAACGATTTTTAAAGCGTTCCAACCGAATTTGTGATAGTTTGTAGCAGTTTGTAATTTGTTTTATTTTTGTTTTGTCTCGTCTCTAATCAAATATCTCTTTATTCTTCATTTATTTGTTTTGTTTGTTTGTTTTTGCAAAATTGCATGCGCACAAAACCGATAAAAACAGTTTCGTTACCGTTTCAAAACGATCTATTTATAGCTGGTTGGAACACTAAAATATTGCACTGCACTGGCAACGTAAAGAAAGCTCATAAAATTTCATTCACAAAATGCATTCCATACAAAAATCTCGTCTAAAAAGTTTGTATTCTGTAGAAATATTTGCCAAATAAACATTTTTCTTTTTGTTGGCTATTTTTTGTGATTTTTAAATGTATTACTAAAAAAATACTCTTTAATTAACGATAACTTCCAGTACTGAATGTACATTGTATTATTTTCGAGCATTATTTTTGTATTTTTATTTGATAATTTTCAGCCTATGTAAGAAATGCAATGGTTATGCAATTTGTAAACTATTGAATAGCCCATAAAAACTGCAATTTAGATTAAAACAAATAAACTCTGGCTGGGTTTCTGATGCGACTTTTAGCTTTAAATCTAAATTTAAGAATGTCATTTGTTTTCAACTAAATGGAGATCTCTAAAGTAAAGCAAATGACATTTGAAAATTATATTAGAAACCGAGCATTAACCTACCACCCAACTGCCGAAACATTGCTTTAATTACAATCATGAAGGGGACAATGTCCCGGGAATTCTGTGTACATTTTTGTTGGGAATTCTTCGGACGTTTTTGCCTAACATAACATGTTAGACTGTTTTGTGTGCTGATGTAATGTTTGGTTTGGGTTTGTATAAATTGCAACATCCACTTTGAAAGTTTTGTAAGTAATTATTTATGCAATCGTACTGTACTGAAAATAATACTTTACAGGAATAGGAATTTAATGAAAAAAAAGTACAGTTTTCATGAATATTTACTAGCCAATTTAATGTCCGTCTTTTTCAAAAGGACAAGAACATAACTTCAGCACAATATCAATGCTGTTACAGTTCATAAAACTATGGTAACAGAATTCTGAAAGAAGTCCCTCAAATTCTTTGTAAAGTCGAAATTTTTGTGTACACTTTTTTCTAGGGAAATTACCCACTCGCCAATCAAGGTTAGTAGAGTATAGGTTGCCTCATTACGATAGATAGTAGTGGGGGGATGACGTCACTCAGAATATACCATGCTTGCTCACTTCAATAGAAAAGATCAGACGATGGACGCTGCTAATTTTTAGAAATAAAAATTACAGTAACCATGGTAGTGTGATATGTTTTTTCAATACCTAATAGAAACATGATTCTTCTGTTGTGAAAAAAATATGATAAGTTGTCAATTTTGCGATAGCTGTTAAGTGTTATGGTGTTTTGTGGTTGTTTTTAATATTTTGTGAATATAAAAGATAAAATAATTAATTTATCAATTTGTTAGTTAATTCTATTCGTTTCTTAAATTTAAAAAAATAGGTAATTAACAAGATCTGCCATTTCTTGAGCATTATTTAATTTTTTGTTTGTTTATATTATAGATATTAAAACCTAAATTTTGTAATAAAAATAAAAATTATCCTATTTTTTAACATCTATTCCTCTATTTATTGTCTCCTGCCAATTTTAAGAAAAAATCTGCACAAAGCACCTAATATAAATAAGCATAATCTTCAACAATTTTTGTACTTGATTTAAACTAAATTCTAGCTGACGTCATTCCCGCGCTTACGCTGATTGGTCAGATGGAATGAGGCAACCTGTACTCTAATAACCTTGCTCGCCAATTATGTTTTTGATGTGTAACATCTTCTTGTAGACCTCGCGCGGCGAAAGATGTAGCCACCGCGTCATAGTAACGTGAATGCATTGCGCCCGCCTTCTAGCTTACTATTGGCTGTTTATTGTCATGAATAGCAGTTTGCCAAAATTGTACCCAACGTCATAAAAGCCAATGTGCAGTTTTGTGTACACGGCACTGTCTGCGGGCAAGCAGGCGTTCACTAGCATATTATTGATGACGTGCCTGGCTTCATCTCTCACCGCGGGCACTCTAACATCTTAGCTATCGGTATGCGACATTTGGGAGTAATTTCGTGAATGCAACGGAAATGTGCAACAGGAAGTAAGGAGAAGCGCGCGCTATTCAAATATTAAAATCAACGTGTAGTAACAATTTTGCTCGTTACCAAGGTTAGATGTTACACATCATAGGCGACTACTGTAAGACTCGTTTACGTTTTTTTTTATTATTTTTGTGATTTATAAAACAAGAATAATGAAAAAGCTAGATGTTTACATGTTTGAAATGTTGCATTCCTAAAGCTTGATAATCGACGCTAATGACCTCAGCTGTCGAGCGTCTATAATCTACAATCTCTCTTATATAATAATTTAAAACTGATTGTATAATTGTCATATTGTCGTGTATTGTGTATAATGAGCATAAACGAATACAGGGCTGGATTGAAAAAGAAAAAACAGTCACAGCAATTATTAAGGTCATAGCTCGGGTCAGCCCAGCACTAGATCAGTTAAAATGGCGGAAAAAACATACTATATTAACCTTGGTACCGATAATATAGATTAAATCAAGGCATTGAGCTTTAGATTTGTGATTGGCGTTGATGACTTCAGCTGTTGAGCGTCTATAATTTAGTATCTATCACTGTGCATATTCAGTCAAAATAATGGTTTTAAAAAATTAAGATTTCATTTTTACTTGAACATTAAAGTCTGTGAACAAATAGACATATACATATGTCGGCAATACAGAACTCTTCAGACACAACTGCGTGTTGGTAAAATTTTCGGATTCTTCGGACTTTTTGAATTTGGATTTAACAGTTCTAGGCTCCTAGAACTACTAGAAGTAAGGATGCAAACGTAACATCGATGTTTTGGAAACATCGAGGTATCGTTCATAAACATCGATGTCGTGATATGAAAAACATCGATACATCGATGTCACTATGAACGATGTTTTGAACATTGTTCATAGAATGAAATGATAGCGATTTTGTGTTTGGTGGCTGTACGCTATACCCTATACTCCTTTTATCTCTGCCCTGTACTGTGTACAACCTCAAATTAAGTGTTATAAGACTTAATTTGAGGTTTTTTTCACCTGATTCTATCTATAATTAATTTTATAAAACATCGGAAAAACATCGATATCGTTCATAAAGATCGATGTTTACGACATCGATGTTTCAAAATTTTTAAACATCGATGTTTTTATGAACGATGTTGCATCCCTAACTAGAAGCCCAGAACTGCTAGAACCAGGTTCAAGCAGTCCGAGAATTTGACCAGCAAACACGCAGTTGTGTCCGAAGAGTTCTGTATTGCCGACATATGCTTTGAGAATTCAATCCCAGCTCAGAACTTACCAACAGACACACCTATGAGATAAAACGAAAACTGTTTTGTTAATCATTTCGTTTTTAACCGACCGGATATAATGCTTGATCTCCAATCCAATGCTGTGCCAGCATAACCAGTATTAAAGCTTTCTATTTTGAGAAATGTCGTACTGTAAAGAAGGTTAGAACAAGGGCGTTTGCTTTGTTGTGTTACCAATTGTATATTAGTTTAGAATGTGAGCGCGTTCTTTGTGTAAATGCGTGAGAATGTTCGTTCCGCTGCTGCGTATGCTGAGAGTGTGGATGAGACAACCGGGCAGGACATGTGTGTGCTACTATAAAGTTATATTACATGGACTATTTTATATGTCGAAATAGTGTTTTATGTGTTAAATATACATACGATATAATATACTATAATATTAGATTACTATATATTAACATAATATAAGAATAATGTGATCACCAATAATAATGTATAACAGTGACATTTATTTTTATTTAAGTATTTAATTAGCGTCCATCATCTTTACTGATGTTATGTGCGCTAATGTGAAATATTGTTTTTCATTAAAAATATATAAGTGAAATGATCTTGTTGCTTACCAAATATATTATATAAGGTAACATTTATTGAAAGTTTCCATTGAATTTTATTTGTACAAACAGCGAACAACATAAAGAAGAATGAATTGTACAAAAATACTTACGGGTGATTTTTAGTTACAATTACTGTCAGTAGCGACGTTCAATTACTTAAAGCAGTAACAGATGGAGCGTTTCCTGCAGACTGGCCTCAATATAAAGCCGGGTTTACACGCTTGGCAAGCGTTCACAAGCCCCAAGTCACTACAAACGCTAGGCTGACATTTGGAAGTCATTTGTACGCTTGCGAGTGCGTCAGTGCCACTGCAAGCTTCCTTTGATTTGTGTCAAAAAAACCGACACTCGATCGGATCGGCAGCAAGTGTTAGCAAGCCAAGCTAAACACCTCCGTTCACACGCTTGTGCTTGTGGACGCTTGGCAAGCGTGTAAACCCGGCATAATATGACACCATTGCGGTCTATATTTTGCAATTGTTTTGGTTTGTTTCCGACTCTTACCTATAGCATTCACTTCTCTTATGATTGTCCTATGTCACGTTTCATTTAATCTGCTCTTTCATTGAGGATTCCAATCCAGATCCTTCCTGTGCTACTTTCTTATTTCTTAGTGTCTGTCTTATCTCCATTTTCTTTTTTTTTTATTTCCTTGTTAATAGGCTGCAGATACATTTGATGTAATGTTCGGTCTTACCGCAAATACATCGTAGACAACGATCTACAGAAGTTTGGATCACGGATGCGTCTTGTAACAGACCATGTTTCACAGTGACACTGGCATTGCAATAGCCACGTTTGCTGTACTAATACGATTATTGATAGCAGCTTCATGCCCACCTGTGCTATCTAATATTTAACCTAAAATGTGACAGTCTGTGTACGTCATCCTATGTTAGAGATATAGTCAGTCGTGGCGACGGCATCTTTGTACTGTCGCGTCGTCTCGAGATGACACGATGGAATGAACTTTTCGCTACTGTGGTTGACTGTATCTCTGTCATAATATGCCGTGCCGAATTGGCAGAAAATACTCATTCTGTTATTGCCCTTATTAATTTCTGTAAAGATGACCTTGAGTTATACTGTTTCTGTAGAGAATTTTGACAGTTAGCCGTAAAGGTAATCCATTTATCACGACAACTGGTTTAAAGCAAGTAGGTTAAGTATGAAGATGAATCTAATAAATGGCAAAAGTATTTAATTCATTGCCGATTTAAAAAAAATACATATTGATAAAACTTCCATGGCAGTTCTATTATTGCAATTTTTTTACATTAGGATCTCGATATAATAGTTTTATTTCTTGATGATTGGCCAATTTGTTTTCCGAAAAACTAACACAAACACTTGAATGTTACTGTGTAGTTTTCACAGTTGATATTTAATGTTTTTGCTTTCATATTAATATTTCAGTGTAACTAACTAAACTAGCAAAAACATTTATAATAATAGAAGACATTGTATTATAAACATCCCTGATAAGTACCAACACTTTATACATAAATTCAGATTTCTCACTCTGCAGAGATGTATATTATATCTTTTAAACCGTGAAGTTACAGAATAGCCTGCCAGACACTAGCAAATTTTTTTAAACATCTGATCCTTACCGGAACAAGCCCGCTACAAAGTCCGCCTGTGTGTGAGCATCGAGGATTTTGGATTTAATCTGTCGGATCAAGGTCATTGGATTTGATCCTATGTTTACCAACTGTTGACAGATCTGATCCGTTTTATTTGTTGACAGCTATCATATTCCGTTAGTGAGGTTATTATCTAAAGAACAAAAAAAATTAAGTGGACTGTCCTTTCTTAGGGAGCTTATAGAACTATAAACTACGATCATGTTTATGGCGACAAAATTCTCAGAAATATTACTCATTTTGAACTGCCTTTTTTTAATAACATGCTGTGAGCAACAATTACCCCAGCAGCCAGCTGCTACAATTGCAATTTTTTTCTTTGGCATTTTTAACAATAATTTTTGATGTGAAACATCTTATGTCGGGCTGTGAACAGCCGCGTGAGGGGAAATATGCAACGAAATTTCTGGTCCGCTCCTTCGCTGCTGTTCTCCCCACCACTGCGACACTTCTCTTTCGGCTTCCGCGCGTTCGGGCACGGGAAGAGAGAGAGAGTATACATACGAACGTACTGTAAAGCAAAAGTATACGTATACACGTATAGGTATGTAATACAGATACTTCGCTGTGTATTTAGTTGCGTTTCTGGCTCAGGCGTGCTCAAACGCCGCAACAGCGTGTGCTACAGTGGAGTATATAGGATTACGTCAGCATAACAGTTAGTTGCTGCTTTTGAAAAAATATATACTACTACATAGAGAATATCACCGAGTTCAATAACGTTTTCTTTGATGTTTCACATCTGTCGGGGGTCCCGAGACCCACACCCTTTTTTTTAAAATCTAGTATATGCCTGTTACAGTCAGGGGCGAATTTACCAATAGGCTAACTAGGCTAGAGCTTAGGGCGACAAGTTTCAGGGAAAGGCGGGGGGGGAGTATAAAATTTAAGATGAAAGCTAAAAAGAAAAATTTGTCATATAAAATCTCGTAACCATTGTTTATAGTTTCTGTAATATTTATTCAAAATTATAAAAAATAGAGTGATGAGTAACAAATAGGGCGGCACCCCACATTAAAGCCTAGAGAATATGTTCAAAGGGTCGACGGATCCAGTTTCATGGATCAAATCTGGAGGATAATTCATACATTAATTAACAGAAGATCCGACCAAGGATTAGTTATGACAGTTTTAAACGGATTTTCATTTTGTGTCAGTGGTCTCGGTTCAGGACCGAATCAGCAGGATCTGATCCGACAGATCAAATCCTCTAAAAAATCCGCTCGTGTATGGCAGGCTAATAATGGTCTTATTAATAGCTCGCGAATTTAAACGGATTTAAATCGATTTGAATGCAAATGATGGTTTATAATCCAAAATTTATATTCATATTAATCAGGTATTGGTTGTTTAACACTTGAAAATATCACATTATAATCTACCAAAAATTGATGATTTTGACGAGTTTATAAAGTATAAATGAAGTGGGCGAATTTTATAATACTCATCCCATTGAAAAATATTTCGCAAAGATTATAAAATAAATTTTCCCAAATATTGTGTTCATTGTGTTATATCTGGGGGATAATTTGAAAATTTCTCTTCCAAGTTCAATGAAACACTAAGTTGATCTAAAATTTGTAACTATTAATACGACCATAAGTCTATGCAAAGATTATGTTGCTTGCTCTTTTATAATATTTAGATATTAGAAATCTTAAAATTAATTTATCGAACCAATGTCATATTAAAATAAATACAAGTTTATATTTCAAATAGAAACGATTTTCATTAAGTATGTGAGTGTGTATTACTGGAAATAAAAAAAGTACATTTTATTTTATCATCTGCATTACATACTTACCACAAAACACCGTTTTGTGATACCTACTTGAAGCACGAAAAAGAGGACGGCGGTTGAAGTTCTGTGACTCAGAGCTTTTTTTAACTTTCTGTGACTTCTGAGTTTTACAAAACAAAATTTCTTGTCGAAATACTTCAACCAACAATATTTTTTTTGTATTACATACATCTAACATTAAAAATAAATAAAAAACGGACATCTTAATGAAAAATTTCAGTTTGTTTGTTAATTTGAAATAATCCATGGACCCATGGTTGCCAATTCCGATATGTTAAATGACGAAACGCTTTCTTGTTCTGTGTTTTTTCATTAAATGCCTAGTTGACAAATATATCGTCTGTGATAATGCAAATCCGCGTAAATGTTAGAAATAGGGGGTGGACTGTATTTCTATTTTCTCTTTATTGAACAGTAAAACTGCCTACAACCTGGATCGAAATTGCAACCCAATCCGGTCCTGGTGATCGTAGACCATGCTTACAAGGATCACAATAAATTTTGCTATTTTAACTTTCAAGCAGTTATGCGATCTTGCAATAGAGGCAGTATCGTCGGCGAATGGCGATATTTAACATTCACTCCATAATAAATGCTTTTGGTTTGTATTGATAATCTATTCATAATCTAAGATTTGCCCTTACCAACCTTACATATTTATGTCCTTTGCTTATGTTTAATTCTACAAATGCCTACATATATAAAGGATTTTATAGTAAGTGGTCCAAGTGTTAATGTTCCAAGTCTTCATGGTTTCCGGACTTGTAGGCCGTGGTCTGGTGGTATTTCTACCTGACATTTCGTCTACAACTGTGGTAGACATTCTCAAAGGCGATGTGGCAGCGGTCGAAGTGTCCTCCTTGGCGGCTCACAGGTCACTGACACACTGACCTGTGAGCCGCCAAGGAGGACACTTCGACCGCTGCCACATCGCCTTTGAGAATGTCTACCACAGTTGTAGACGAAATGTCAAGTAGAAATACCACCGGACCACGCCCGCCCGGAAACCATGAAGACTTGGAACCATGCCGGCCGTGAAAGCTTGCACACCTGGTTAATGTTCCATCGGAGAATGAAAAGCCAGGATAGAGCACAGAAAGTTAACAGCAATTATTACTAAATTGACAAAAAAAAATAAGGAGACAATAAAATATATTAAAAAAAGTTAAATGAACGTCTTTATTTACAAAAAATGCATAATTATGTAGGTACAATTCAAAATGTTTATACAATTTAACGAAGCAAATCCGGTCTTAGAATTGGCGGATTTAACGGAAAAAAATGCACCATAGCTGTCTGGACCCCTGTCCAAAAGCGCCCTCGTCAGTGTCAGTTTTGGTTGAATTAATAATCGAAAAGCGTTATTGAATTTGACTAGATTAAAGATTTTACGTGTTTCTTGTTTTATCTTTTTATGGCATAATGGCCAGGGTCTAAAAACGCCGCTTTTAAGGCTTAAATTGTAAAAAAAATATCGAAAAGGAGATACTCCTCGCTCTTACTGATGGGTATTCTAAACCACGCGGAATCTTAAATTACTTTTTTTTATAAATCAAGTTTTTTTTATTTTTCTGGGCGGGGAATCTAAAATATCATCTAACTCGTGGTCAATTATTAAATTACACTGCTTTTTTATAGGTGTGGTAGATTTAAAAACATCAAAAAGTGCTTCTGGAGGTGTGTTCATAATTTCCAATGAGTCTTCATTTTTTGAATCTTGATTATATGTAGTCAAATCAATTAATAAGTCATTCATCTGCTTTTGTTTCTGTTTATCGTCTGGTACAACGCATGGGATAATTTTTTTTGGCTTCAAATATTTTATAAATTTCGTAATTTCAGTATAAGAAGAATGAGTGGAATAACAAACAAAATAGTAATTTTCAGAAGTATTTTCTACGATTCCTTCGGATGAATCTAGATTTGGCCACCTCATCGCTGATGGTTTTATGATTCTCAAATATCCACGATCAACAGCAGAACAAATATGACCCCGCTTTCTGCAACAATGTATTTGTGTTGTTGTTGAATCATTTGTTACAGCTTCGTCCATAACATAAATGCGACGATAAAGACCGTATGTTTGTTCATCGACATGAATTTTCATTCCAAGTATTTTTGATATTTCAATAAATAAAAATTCGGAACCATAATTAGCCGATGTGTTAAGAGATATTAAGTGATCTGGACTTTTATCTATCCACTCCTTAATTAACATGCATATTTCTTTCACACTTTGTTGTCTGTTTGGTAAAATATTATAACTTTTATCGAAAAAAGTTGTATCTAAGTAAATTTTATCGATCGCTTTTGGAATATTATTAGAATCATGTAACTGTTTAAATTTAGGTATATCCTCTTCATGTATACGAAAATCTCCAGTATATAAAATTCTTCTATCTCGATGTTCAAATAGAAACATCGCTGATCCAGGACAATGGCCAGCAGGAATTGTTGTAACCGTAATTACTGTATTATTAACATTTATTAAATTTGGATTATTTAATGATAACGTACGGAACTTTGCTTTCAGGTATGGTATTTTTTCCCCAAGAAATAACAATGAAATTTCTGTTCCGTACAGAAAAACATCACTTCTACTCAATAGACATTTCTTGAAATTATCACTGAATATACCTTTCATATGGTCATAATGACAATGCGAAATGAAAAACGCCGAAGATTGTAAATTTTCGCCATCAAAATTGTCCACTGATATGTTTTTTAAATCTTCAATTTTTCCGCCAAATGTACTCATATTTTCGGTATTGAACGAATTTCGAAAGGACAAAGTTCATCTATGGCACTGAACACTTAACTCAGCCATCTATGGAGGTATGTGCAACTCATACATTATTATGGTAACAAAACAACATGAATTGAACGTAGTTTTTAATGGACGGTGTTTAACTGCTAAAGTTCTAGGTTATAAAAGAAACTGCCGTGAACTGAAAATAAAGGTTATAATAACTTTATAAACACATACTTCATAAGTAAAATCACAGAAGTGACATTTGATGTAAAAACTGTTGTGCTTTTTTAAAAACTTGTTTGCCACGATATATTAAGTAATATCAAATCAAAATTTTCTCCAATCACTTAAAATGGACGCGTTGAACGCCACCAAGCCGTCATAGTTAAGTTGTGGTGACTGGTGAAGGTCGACGCTTCTTTGTAAATTTTGGTTAGGTTTAATAAATACATCACTGACCATTTCGTTGAGAAAAGGTAAGTTTTTCATTTAAATAGCATTTTTTTACCTTTTTTTTTTGTAAAATTTTAATTACTAAGCAAGCAACACGATTCTCTTATTAATATAAATTATATTATTTTAATGATGCAATTGCACTTCCATGCTATTATATATCAAATACCCCTTCGAGTTGAAGTTTCATATTTGAAATTATTTAAAGATTTTTTAGCTTACACCCGTTATTAATTTTGGAAAGTAGAATCGTAATCAATAAATATGTAATATTTGTTTTAGTAAAAATTAGATTTGATAACCTCAATAGTCATAACCTCACTTGTCATTAATTTTTTAACCTTAAAAGTTATTTTGTAAACATTAATAATATTTTATATTTATTTTTTTTCCAGCCAAAAGTCAGTATAATTATGTAAAATGGAAGAGGGCTTTAATTTGAATTGGGACGAAGGTCCTACAGTTTCACATAGGGAAGAAGTAATTAGCGGGGTTGATGGAACACCGAATTCAGAATACGTTGGTGTTTGCGAAGAAGTTGTGGTGCAGGATGTGGGTTCAGAAACTATTGTAACCGATCAGATTATACATGATCATGGACAGGCTGCACAAAACATTGTTTACATGCCATCGGGTGCTGGTAATATCGTTTACATGACGCAGAATAATGTAGTTGTTGTACAACAAGAAGATCAAAATGTTATCCCTGAACAAGCGTACATGGAATGTCAGGTCACCGAAGAAGTTGTCACTGATGATTGGGTACAACCTCTGGGCGATGAAAGGTATTATATAAAATGACTTACATATCTTGTTATTTGTTGCGTTTTATTTTGCTCTATATTCTTTTTTTAAATAATTCAATTATTTTTTTACTTTATTATGTCATACGGTTATACCTAGCAACAGTAAACAAATCAATTCTTATTGAAAAATTTCATAATTTTGTCATTATGTTATATTTAATTAAATAAAATTATATTTGAAAGCAAATTTACATTCGATAGTGAAATGACATTGTTCACAAAAAATGTTATTTCTTTTGTAGAGTGGAAATTATAGGCGGTACAGAAGGTGAACAGAATGAAGATGATGTTGAAATTCCATTATCGACAGATCAAGATGAAAATATAACAAGTAGACCGCATCCTTGCGATTTTTGCAGTCGCAGATTCCGTAAAAAGGCAAATTTAATCAATCATTTAGTAGCACATCAAACAGATAGACCTCACGGATGTAATTTGTGCGGTTCTCGTTATATCCGCAAATGCGATTTAATGAACCATCTAAAGATTCACGCTTATGTACCTGACACGGATGATTTTGATGACGATGATATGAATTTTCCTTTAGAACCGGAACCGGAGCCTGAAAAACCTTACAAAAAGAAATCAACTTCTAAAAAACACAAGGGAGCAAAAATAAAAATTAAGGATGAAATTGAAGAAGAAAAATATTCGTCTGTATCTCGTTCTTATGATTACGTTGATGAAGATATGAGACTTCTTTCAGAAATGGCACATCAGAGTGCCACTCGAGTAGGTTATGAAACAATTGATTATTCGGATATGATACCCCCCGAAAATCATCCGGTAAGTGAACCAAGATATCCAATCACAGATCCTCGGAAGCCATTTGTATGTCAGCACTGCGGTGTTGGTTTTGCGAGGGAAAAAGCACTCGCTTCGCACGCGCGGATTCATGGAGGAGACAGCCCGTTTGAATGTGAAACGTGCGGAGACATGTTTTGGGATTTAGCACTGTTAAGAGAGCATGTGCGTAATAAACATAGCGATTTGGCTGGCAATATGTCTTACGACGATGATGACGATGAAGATTATGTCGAAGACGATGACAAATATGGTGATTTTTATTGTGAAACATGCGGAATGATTTTCCATAGACAATATCTATTGAGGCGCCATTCAAAAATTCACATCAAAGAAGAGTATGTTAACGAATCTGAGTTCGGACACGTATGCAACGTGTGTGGAGATACATTTCAGGAAGCTCTTGATTTGTTGGCACACGCAGAAGTGCACGCTAGACTGGATGTGCACCGTTGTATGCAGTGTGGAGAAAGTTTCAGTGAGGAACAGCTTTTAGCGAGCCATGTGAGTCAACGCCATTCAAAAACTATGGCGCCCAATTCCTGCATGTTATGCGGTAAAACTTGCAAGGATAGACGTACGTTGTTGAAACACTCGTGGGAACATTCACGTGAGAAAACATTTGCGTGCAGTAAATGTGGTAAAAGTTTCCATAACAAAGCTCGCCTTAAACGACACATGGTTTCCCATCGTAACAAAGCAGTCACTTGCAACGTTTGTGGGGAAGACTTCCCAGATGGAAGGTCTTTGATGAATCATAGACATAGCCATAACAATTTAGCCGGTAGACAGTTTCCATGTCGTGAGTGTGGTAAAACATTTGGATCGCGCAGTTCGCAGCAGATTCATATTCGAATTCACACTGGGGAACGACCTTATGCGTGCCGATTCTGTTGGAAAGCGTTTGCGGACGGAGGCACCCTTCGTAAACACGAACGTATTCATACAGGTGAAAAGCCGTATGCCTGTGCTGTCTGTCCACGCGCTTTTAATCAACGCGTTGTTCTGCGAGAACACATACGTTCTCATCATTCCGGACCGGACCCTAAATACGGCACCTCTATGACTCCATATTGCTGTGCGGTGTGCAGTGATTTATTTTCGACTTCGCAGGATCTTATTCTGCATTTGATTCAGCATTGTGATATGAACACGGCAATGAAACGGCAACCTCAAGTTGGCCCACGTAAATATAAGCGTCGCAGAAAACTCAAACCGCATGAATTGGAACGCATCTCCAACAGATTAGATGTAGATGATGAGCCGGCGTCTGAATCCGATGACAACAGCAAAAGAAAACTCGGAAAGAAAAACAAAAAAGTCAAATCTGTTGTAGACGATAATTTTGAATCTGTTATGCAAGGATTTGAAAATACAATGAAAAGTATAAATACAATTGTTAATTCACAGAAAAGTACAAGAGGCAGGAAAAAGAAACAGCCGTTACCAGCGAGTGATCAGAATTCCATGTCGTCTAGACCAAAAATGATTCATACACAGAAAACTAAAGTAGCTGTTGAAGTTAGTGATGGTAGTAAAGTTCGACATAAAACTAAAACATTAATAACAAGGACGACTCCGGCTGTGATGTCGACAAATAATTTGCATCCAGAGCCAATGAAAGTCGTAAACAACAATGAACGTGAGAGAAATACCGAAAGAAATCGACCCCGAACAAAGAATGTCAGTTACCATGTTCTTCAACCAGAAAAATACCAGGTAGCTACTTTCGGTTCCGCTGACAATGTTGAACAAGACTGTATTGATTTATTTGGAGGGCAAAGCGACAGGAATATCACAATAAAAAATGAGCCAATCAATATAAAAAAAGAGAATTCAGTGGATTTCAATGAGGATTTGTATTCGGGTGTTGCTAACAACATAGTGGTTAACGATTGTCCGTCGGTACATTTTGACGTTGCTCAGAATATTGAAATCGGTGAAACTGTGCCAGAAGCTGAAAATGAAGTGTGTATTGGTGAAGACGATCAAGTAGAAGAAGATAAAAATGTTAATTTCAAAGCGGAAGTGTCAAGAACATCACAACGCGTTAGGCCAGTCGCTTTGAATATTGTCAAAGTTGTCAAAAAACCAAATAGGCCTTACAATTCTCGGCAAATATTAGGTCCAGGAAATAAAATAATTCACATTTTGAAAGCTCCTGAAATCGATACTCCTAATGAATCTATTGTACCGGAATCTTTAATTCAGACGCATCAACAGCAGTCGGTAAAAATGGAGCCGATTGATGCCACTTCGTTACACGAACTTGCAGAACTGTCAATGCAACATGCACAAAACAAATTTAAATGTGAAATGTGCAGTGAAACGTTTTCTGATCGAGGACAGCTGTTGTTGCATGTTAAAATCCATATCTAAAAACTACCCTTATGGATTTTTTCTCACTGTCATAATTATATATTTTAATTTGAAGTATATTTATTACACAATAAATACAAATTTGACACGTAAGTCGTGACCAAATACATAATTAAATGAATGCATAATGACTGCAAACAGTATATGAAGACACCTGTTGTAAGAACAATGACCTAACAATGCTGTAATCAGGAAAAAATCATTAATTCAAACCTATGTCACCGTAGGGATTCTAAAGGGAGAAAGTCGATCGTTTGAAAATGTGCCATTGTGTGAGTAATGTCAACTCAGTCCGCCGCGATAGTGGAAAGTATGGGTTAGAATCCCTACGGTGACATAGGTTTGAATTAATGAATTTTTCCTGATTACAGCATTGTGTTACGTCATTGTTCTTACAACAGGTGTCTTCATATACTGTTTGCAGTCATTATGCATTCATTTAATTATATTTATTACCTTTGCCTTGAGAATGAAATACCTACCAACTATTTCTTGTAATTCAGAATACGTTTGCCATATTTATTAGTTGAAAATGAAAGGATAATAAATTCCACCAATTTGTAACTCTAAAATTATTGTTATCTTTTCAACAAAACATCATATCGGTTTTTCTAAGTATGGGAAATATGGGAATTATTCAAATTTTGAAAGATCGGATTTATAGAGCAATATGTTACTATATGGAGAAGCCAGTTTTAATCCATGTTAATAACTGTTGCTCCAAAAATATTTTCAGGGCAATGATACTTTATTAAGAGCTAATGTTTCATTAGGATATTAACTATTTTAGAAGACTACTGCGTGTTAATAAAAGTCAAGTTAATTTCTCCGGATTATCAAATCTTAGTTTTTATAAAATCAATTATCTTTAAACTTAGAATTGATGTTCTGATTCAGTATGAATTACAATGGTTAAATTTAGATAATTTTTTTTTTTGCTATTACGTAATTGACATTCAAATTTTATGACGAAATACATGCGGTGACTCACAAGGGTGTCCGCAACGCTATGATACGAATACACAATAGTATACCTACGGAGATCAAAACTGCAAATTCCAATCAACAGTTTAGGAATAATTTAAAAAAATATTTATTATCTAAAGCTCACTACAAATTGAACGAGTTTTTATAATTTTTTTTCTGTTTGACAATTGACACTATTTATGTGCATTTGTACTAATCAAATAAAGACATCTATCTATCTATCATATAAAATTATTTCCATGATAAAAATATATATGAACGACCCCCCCAGTATAAATTGATGTTCAAGAAATTCTATAGTATAGCCCTAGAATTAACATCAAGTAGTTAGTTAATAGACGAATGATACATTGGCCTTAAATTGCACATAATATTGTAATGTATGTTTATATAATGTGTTACGTTAGTATATATGTATTTTAATTGCTTATCCTAGTGAACTATTAATACTTCATTACTTTGTTTTTATTTTTAAACTATAAATATTATAAATAGGTGATTTGAATAAAATAGATATTTATAAATAAATATTTTTAAAAATTAATATAATATAATGAATACCTAAATGTTAACAAGTAACATTTGTAATTTTAATTTTTTATTCACTTCATCTAAAATTCTAAACATTGATAAATTGACCAATACACCTTATCTGAAAAGAATTATATTGATTGACTCATTTTTTTTTGTATATGTTAATGTTATAATCTATTTCTATATTATTTGTGTTATTATTAATATTAGTTGTCATTAATAATGAGTTTCAACAATAGTATATGTACATAATGATCAGTGTAATGTTTAAAATTTAAATAATTACAAATTATCATCAATGTATTTTATTTGAGTAATAAATAAATAGTTACATCCATACAATATGTAATTTCTAAATATGATAATTATTTCATAGCAGAAACAAGTGCTAACGCACACTACGAACTACATTGTTTGAATGTTGTATTCTGTTAAATTGTGGTCACTACACTATTTTTGAAAAGATGTCTGTGTGTGTGTACGTATGTATGTATGTGGTCATTTCTTTCTAAGACGAAATCTCGAGAATGAAAAATGATATCAACTACGTTAGCACGTTAGGGTGCCAATCTACGCGTAATAAAGTAAATATGATCTGAAAGAAATTTTTTCGAAATCGGTTCATCCGTTCTTTTTTCTTAACCAAATACGACTCCAAAAACGTAGATTTTACACGATATCGCGAATAAAAAATTGTATTGATTTCGTTAGGGTGTCAATCGAGGCGTGTTAACGTCATTTTGATCAGAAAGAAATTTTATCAAAATAGGCCCAACCGTTTTTTTGTTTAAAGAAAAATACAGAAAAAGACTGCCAAACGTGGATTTTACACAAAATCTCGCGAATAAAAAATTATCGACTTTGTTTATTTATTTATTGTAGATTATAGACGCGTCGACAACTCAGGTCATTAGCGTCTTCAACACAACAAATAACATATCTGTGTATTAAAATCCACCAGCCGGCATACACAAACCGACTGGTACGAGCTCGGGTCCCTGGGAGCGCTAATTCCCAAAGAACATTGGAATGCAATTGCGATAACAACTACATCCCAATGTCCCCCCTGGGGGGTCGACTTTGTTAGGGTGCAAATAGAAGCATATTAATATCAACAAGTTCCGAAAGAAATTTTATCAAAATCGATTTTTGTTTAAATAAAACGACTGAAAAAAAAGCAGATTTTATAATAAAAATCGGTCCAGCCGTTTTTTTAATTTATTGTTAAAAATAAATGATAATTATGTTTTAATGCTTTAAATGATTACTTTTTTGTGTAATTTCTAATTTAATAATTAATATTCATCAAACTGGGAAATTCGTCGTGTGGACCTCAAGGGTCGCATTTGTGAGTTCCAATCAAAAGTAACTTTAGTCCTAATAAACGACCCGCCTCACGGCTTGTTTTTTTCTCTTTTCTCGCAGAAAAAGCAATATTTCTCGCTCTTATTCATTAAGATGCATACTATGACAGGGCATGTTGTGATTGGGAAACATCTGAGGTAATCAACGTTTTCTTGATTGAAAACCAATAAGATGATAAATATGATGAGCCTATTTATAACGACATACAAGATATCATTTTCTTATTATAAAATTTATTACCTAACAAATTATTTACATAATGCTCACAATCACTAAATAGGTAGTACAATAAATTATTATTATAATTAATATTTTAAAAATCTTACAGCTTTAACCAGTATATATATTTATATATAAATACTACAAATTGATGTACTCAGTATAAAAATAGCTACATTATTGTAGAAGTTTGTAATAAACTCTTAACGGTATTTGCTTGTTCAATATGGAGCTGTTTGTGTAAATTATAGAGTGATTCAACAAAATACTTATTGCAAAACGTACACCGGTAAGTAATTTCCTCATCCGTAACACATTTGTGACTAGCGAAGGCGTTGGAATATAAAAATCTTTTGTTACATAACTTGCACTTGTAAGATTGTTTTTCTAAAGTTTTTAATTTTCTTTTGTTGGACGTAACAATTGATTGATTTTTACACACATGAATTTGCAGAGCCCAGGGAGTTGAATAACTTCTTTGGCATGGCGCACATTTGTACGGTCTCACAATATTCTCTTCTTCTGTGTTGAAGTATATGGTATATTCATCACATACATGAATTTTTAATGCCCAAATATTGAAAAATGTTTTATTGCAAACACTACACAAATAATAATCGCTGATCATTATTTTTTCGTCAATAAAATTTTCTTTATGTTTGCGTTCGTGATTTTTTAAATCGTTAGAACAACTGAATACTTTACTACAAAAAGCACATTTATTTTTTTCAGTTTCTATAATGTCTATCCACTCTTCTTTAATGACAACTTCTTTCCATTCTGTAGTTGAACTAGATCTGTCCGCTACAAAATCGACATATTTTATGTTTTGTCTGCTCGAAATTGTATTTTTTATATCATCTCTGCTATACATATTATTGTGATCATATGATTCTGATTTCTTAAAATTGGAAGTACTGTTTAGATATTTATTCGGAGTAACCTTTTCAATATAATATAAATTTTGAAAATCATTGTCATCTGACATTTTGCTATTTTTCTATTTTATAATTATTGCGTTTTCACCATGAAAATAAAATACCTAGTTATTGTTTTATCCTATTTCAACAATTTTTTAGGAAACCGAAGTAAGTAATACTAATTTAAATCTTAAAATTTAAAGAGATAAACCGAGAAGCAACTGTCAAAAGCACACAAAGAAGATGGGTAGCCATAGACAGGGTTTCTGATTAGAAAGTGACAGCTGACGAGACAAGCAAGTTAGCAACTATTGTAGCTTAGGAGGGTAAAATTATTTTATTCAAAAATTTTATGGAATACGTTATACGGATCTTATTTATGGATATTACAAATATAGCTTCTTTACCACTTAATTAATGCCGTTTCAAATAAAGTTTTACTAACAAAAATAATATAGAAGAGGAAAATCCTTTTCAGATCATTTTACTTTTATTTCGCTATTTTTTTACACTAAAAAATTCAGACATCAAAAATTGATGTTCTGCTGTTTAAATCTGATAGAAAATTATTCTTTTGGTTGTCAAATAACATTAACGGCAGTATTACATTATTTTAGGTAAATATTCTAATTTAATATTTAGATATTTTTTGTCATTTCAATTGCATTACTAGTTTTAATTGTGAATTGAAGACAATCTGAATATCTTAAATACTTTAATATTATTTTTGATATCATAATAATATGAATTCAGATTGTCTGTTAAATCGAGAAAACTCTAATGACCTTAGTTATCGAGCGTTTCTAATCTAGTTAAAAACGCAACTTTTATAATTTAAGATTTGTGTGTGAATTCTTTGAAACGATGGCCGAAGATTCCGAAGATTGCTGCCCATGCATATGTCCGGAATGCCCTGTAAATCCGTCACAAATAAAATTTAATGAAACATGCATGAGAGGAAGTAAGTCCAATTTGTAAATGTTAAGTCAATGGGCATTGGGAGATGAAGTGAATAGTCAATAGAGATTGATCATTGGAGGGTCATAGAAAGATAGCTAGAAAGTAGAAACTCAAAGCGATAGAAAGTAAAACTCGATATCGTACTCGTAGTGCAAAAATAAATTTGTAACTGTTTTCGACGGTACAAATTTAAAACCAAATATATTTGAAAACAAATAATTTACCAGTTTCGCTTGTAATTTAATATCAATAAATTCTAATCAATCTCTTATGGCTCCCGGTGACGATTTAGATAGTGGAATGGAGTCCCAAAATGAAAACACTAGTAAGGACGTGTCTCCTGAAAAAAGTCAAGAACTTACTCTAAAAGGAGAATTCGACGATGAGGTACAATTTTATTTAATTCGTGTAACTTTGTCACAATTGAAAAGTATTCAAACTTAAAATCTTCATTGCTAAGTATATTCATAACCTCAATCATCAATAAAATAATGCGGCGAACTGCAAATTATAAATAGTATTTGAGAAAAATCGAAATCGTAGGGTATCGTTTTCATGGTTCGTCTATTATAAATAGCTAGTCCCTAGGTTCTAGTTTAAGAAATAATAAATGGAAAATATAAATTTGTGCTAGACCCAGATAATCCTTACAGATTTGTAATAATGGTCTTGTTTTATTTTATTAATAAACAGCCTGACGAAACACTGTCGGAACGACTATGGGGATTGACAGAAATGTTTCCAGAATCAGTCCGAAATACTACATTTGCCGTAACAAACACAACTTCGTGTGCCATCAAAGGTCTATATGGTGTGTCACGATCACTACTATGGATATTCTTCAGTTCATCGGTCATTATATTCTCACCAGTTCTATTTGAAGTTGAACGCGCTCAACTTGAAGATTTGCAAAGAAATCAGCAAAAACAGGTACATAATTTCACTTTTTATAGTTTCACACATGAATAGAGTTGCCACCTGCCGCTAATTGATTAAAGGGTTATCAGTATAAAAAACTCGGGTCGCAGTGCCAAAACCCTGCCGACAATATAGTGTATTTGCTAATACTGGAATTGTGGCTTTATTATGTGAACTTAAGTTTGTTTTTGAACAAAATAAAAAATTTAACCCCTTAATACATCCCTTAAAATAATATTTTTTTTCTTAATTTCAATATTTTTATCAATGCAACCTCGGTACCAAATTAAATACACCCTTCAGTAAGTAAAGTACTATCCGCAAACTAGTGTTTTCATAAAATTTGTAAGTCCGGTCCTGTCGGGCCGATTTTATTAAAATTTTGGCAGCATATTTTAATCGTTACTAAAAGGTTAAATTTCAATTTGAAACGATTCTGAGAATTTTTTCGGCATTTTCGGGCCCAAAAACATTTTTCAACCCCTAAAAACCTACCTTAAAATGGTCCGATTGGGCCCATTTTAAATAGGCTTCGTGCGGTGATGGATTTCAACGTGCCTACCAAATTTCGTCAAAATCAATTAACTCTTTCGAAAGTTATTGCCCACACACACATACACACACATATATATACATATATAAATAGACATTTCCAAAAATGGTACCAAAATGTTCAGGAGGCTATGAAACGTCGAGAAATTTTGGTCCGACCCCTAGGTCCCGCCATCCGACCGACGCCAATAGTGTATGTGCCATATGGCAAATACACTAAAAATACGGGTTTTAGATATTTTTACGAGAGCAATGTTTAATGAAGATAATCTATTTTTTGAATTTATATTTATGGTTAGAAGAAACAGCTTTTGAAAGCTCTTCATTTTGAGAAGCAAATATATAAAAATCTTTGCAAGATAACTTAAAATGGTGTCGCTGCCAGCTCCGGTTTAGTTTGTAAAAAATACGGGAGCTTTATTTACCCCGTATTTTATTTTCGAAATTATGGGTTTTTGTATTATCTTAGCCTGAAAAACGGGGTAACCCGTAAAATACGGGACATCTGGCAACCCTACACATGAAGGATAGAGAGACAGACCTAGATGCGAAGCGCGTGTCCCGAAAATTGGTGACAGTAAAGGTTCATAAAAGCTTTACGCACAGCCCTGTAAATATAAGACCCAGAAAGCATTGTCAAACAATCTGATTTGTTGTTCCGTTTTTACGATATCGAAGGCGAAAAATTTGACCACACACACATACAGACATCAGTCAGAAAATTGTCTTAAACGATTTCTGGGGTATCAAAACGTGAAGATCTGTTAAAATCTCGAAATATTTTTTTCATACTAATTACTTCCCTACTATACTAGAGGTGGGAAGTAATAATGGTGTAATTTATGCTTTATTGTTGTAGGTACTGCTTGGTCCTAACTCGGCTGTCTCGGGCAGTGGAATGCCACTTTTACCTCCGGTGCCTCGGTAAAAAGCAATAAACTACCAAAGTATAGCATTTCCAAATTATATTGTTGAAGTATAATATATTATATTCATTTACATTTTGTATTTTTTTCGTCGCAAACAAATTAATGATTTGTTTTGTAAAAAAACTTATTGTATTTAGTCCAGTAAATATATTATGATACAACGCCTGTTACCAATGTCAATTTATGTTTCCATCGTTGAATGTCCACATATTAATCCCTATATTATTAAACGAGCAAATCTTGTATATATGTACATATATAAATATTTTCTCGAAAACGGCCATAACAATTTGGATGAAATTTACTGAAAAGGGGTTTTGGGGGGCAAAAAATCGATCTAGCTAGGTCACATCCCTGGAAAAATTCGTTTTCTTATCGATTTTATCATTTTAAAAAACAGTTTTTTTAACGTTATAAAATAGTGTCGTATGGTGAGTAGGCTTTGGAAAAAACAAACTATTTTCATTATTTATGTCAAATTACTCTGACAGTCAATTTTTAACTTATTAAAATAATCAGTAATTATTTGAAAATATGTAGGTACATACGTTATGTAGTATGACGTATACTGACGTATAATAATATTATCTACTTATAGGTATGTAATTTTTTTCTTAAAAACGACTAACGATTTTGATGAAATGGGAACTTTAAGTACTATTTTTTTTGAACTCAACCGAGCAAAGCTCATTCGGATGTTGCCAACGAGTCTGGATGCCAGAGGGACGTAAATGAGGTTATAAGACATTGTAATTTTTGGTGTTTTAGAAAATATGAAGGTTTGTTTTTGTTTTGCCATAATTTTAAAAATTTAAAGTCCTGGACCAATTAACTTGACATTATTTCAATATTTGTGCCAAACCAAGGTAAGTTCCTACACCACACTTCGAACGTAAGCAAAGCTTATCCAGTTAAGAAATCAGCTTAAAACAAAGCGTCCATTGATTGCTGTTATGAAAATTTACTTTAGCTATTTTTAATTTTTGCAACTAGAATTTAAGACTTAATGAAAGGTACAAAATGAAGATCTCTGGGATCTACTATAAAATAAAAATATTGTATAAATAATTTTATTAATAATAAATAATTAAAATCATATTGTAACATAAAAACATTCTGGCTTCAAATTAAGTTTTGAGTGTAATATACACCGGAGGTGTCTTTAATATTAAAGCCCTTTGGTATAGATCACGGAAAAGCGTTTTTTAGATGAGTCCAAATTATATGTCTAAAGTTCACGATAGCATTCGTGCAAATTCTAAAAAGAAAAAAAATCAATTATTGTCATGTAACTATATTGCGTTCCTGTTAAGAACATGACATGCACTAATGACCTCAGCTGTCGAGCGTCTATAATCTACAGCATGACTTATGCGCATTTAAAGCTTGACAATCATTGTGCTTGCACACACCTGTTTAACAATCTTAAATGCATATAATGTTGTAAATTTTAGGTCCAAATTCAAATTTGAGTAAAAATAAATAAACATGTCGTCCACGGGTCTAGCAAAATAAGCGCATTTCAACAAGTTTTCGCGCCTTATGCATGTTTCAACTGGCGCTCGACCGTTCGCGCGCTTTTTCTGAACCGTGGATACGGGGGCTACTGTAATTGTTTTTGTTTTCTCTACTATGTATTTAAAATAATGATACCTTCATAGTTAATTTTTCCATCTTTGTCTATGTCTGCAATCGTCAACAGTTCATTTAGCTGTGAGTCCGTTACACTCTCTCCAATGTCTTCCATTGCTAGCTTTAGCTCATCTAATGTAATATAACCGTTTTTATCGCGATCGAATACCCGAAAAGCTGCTAATAAGTCTTTATTGGTGTCATCTAAATTGTCCAAGTCTTGAGTACAATCGGCGGTAACTGCTTCTATACGACTTATCCACTGAAAAAATTCTGCTTCGTCTATCAGATTGTTTCCTATAATCAAAGTATATCCTTATTCAATGCTATGATTAATAATTGATATAAAACAAAACTCATTTATTTGAAGTTTAAAAAGTTTAAAACTAAAATTTTTATACTAATCTTTTTTAAAAAATGCCTCGATATTATGTATGTATTTTTTTCAGGGTTCGAAGGATAAATATCACGATATTTATGTGTCGATACATATCATGGGTATTTATAAAAAAAATCCCCTAAGATTTTTTAGTGTCCTAACTAAGAAGTTAAAACAAAGTATTGACGAGACAAGCATATAACATATTTATTATCTGATTTTCATTTTTAGCTCGAGTTGAACAGGGACGGATCCAGGAGAGTGGCGAAAGTGGCGATCGCCACTCCTAAAATCTTGTATATAGTTTTTTAATTAGACACGGGAATAGAAAAAGTTTAACTTGGAACAAAAAAGCTAATCCACGCTTACACGTTTTTTTAGGTAGAAAATTTCTCTTACCTTCTAGTTTCTACCCCAGAACGCCACCCCCGAACAGAGCGGCTGGATCCGCCACTGAAGTTGAAAGCTGTCCCAAGTATGGGCACTTTTGTTTATAATTTATATTTTTTCGTTGGCTATCATTTTAATTGCAAAAATGTATCATACCGCAATATTATCTCTTTAATTTATCATTTCCCTTGGACATCTCGTGCGTAATATTATGACTCGTGTGACTGTTAAAACTCGCTGTGCTCGTTTTAACATAATCTCACTACTCGTCAGATATATATACCTCATTACGCCACTAGGTTATTAGATAGGCAAGTAAAGTATTACTGAACATGATTTTGACGGATCTTTCAAATGTAAAGATTCGCGTTTTTCCCAATATGTAGGTACATAATATTATATTGTTACGGATCACCCTGTATATAAACGGCAGGCAAGAGTTCTGAGAAACGCGGGTCCGCTTACTGTAACAACGAGTAACTGCATGAACATTCTAGAGAACGCGCTGTGCCTAAGCCAAGCGGCCTATATAAAGGAGTAAGTGAAGCGATCAGGCAATCAGTCAACGGGAATCAGTCAGTGTATACCTGTATGACTAGCATCAGTAAGTAATTCGTGTACCACTTCATCTTGCACATGAATTTCAAGTTTTCGTAGCATAAATTGTAGCTCGCTTACATTTATTTTTCCGTCTTTATTTGTGTCCAAGAGAACAAATGCAGCCTGCAAACCTAAAATTAAATGATTTTGATTTAAAAATCATTAATTAAACAGATATAACATTTTTTGTCTTTTGTTTACAAACATATTTTGATGAGCACAGAGCAGTTATAAACCCTGATTCTGATTTAAATATTACTCACTTTCTAACTCCTCTTCTGTTAATTTATGTTTCGATTTTGGTTCCTAAAAAATAAATGAAAAGCAATTTTGAAATGAAACAAAAGAATGTTTGTTGCGGTATACAGATTGTATCAAATTAAAACTGTGCATAGGGCGGTATGTGTGTAAGATAGAGATCGATATATAAAGCAATAAGTAAGAAAGAGATAAATGATCGCTAATAGGAAGTTTCTCTAGTTATTGTAAATAAATAATACCCATACAACCTGATAGCGTCATTTTTGTTTTGTGATTTTATCAATAATTTCAGTAGTCTTACAGTAACTATAGAATCTTCATATTAGCGATCATTTATCTCTTTCTTACTTATTGCTTGATATCGATCTCTATCTTACACACGGAACGTCCTATGCACAGCTTTAATTTGATACAATTCTGTATAAACTTTTTTGACTGATTTTACTAGTAAATTTATTTCATTATTGTTTTCTCCCTTACAAAGTAGAGTATATGGGACTATGTAGTGCTGCTAGAAATTAAGTTCGCACTTTTAAAATTATATTTCTGTGAAAAAGGTAATAATTTCTATTACAGCTTTACAGTGTACACTGCATTTTTGTAAGAAAACGAATTTAATAGTAATTAGTGCAGACATTCCGTTTGAAAAGACCATTGGATTCATTCCGATTGATGATTTAAGTTCAGAAAGATCTAAAGTCTAAATAATGAGATTCTGAAGGGTGCCGGTTTGCTTAAATTGGTTCAGTAGTTTTTTTTAGTTTAGTCGTTGAATATCAAGACAAAAGTCGGTTAATAACGTGCAAACTAGTCACTAAAAAGTAAAAAATAAAAAAATTTACAAAAAAATAGAACCTCCTTCAAAAAAAGCCACTAAAATGAAGAAAATAATAAAATTTTGAGGTTTGGCGCCAATTTGATAAAATAAAAGTAGATATATAAAAAAAGTTACATATAGTAAATAGATTAGCGTTGACCTCAAAATTTTATTATTTTCTTCTTTTTAGTGGCTTTTTTGAAGGGGGTTGTATTTTTTTATAATTTTTTCTTACTCGGGCGAAGCCGGGCCGGCTAGTTATTATACTCATTATAGCCTATGTCCTAAAGCAAAGTATCACCTAATTGAAGAGTGAAAAAAAATGAAATCGGTTTCTGAGATTACCTCCGATTTTCACTCGGGCGAAGCCGGGTCGGCCAGTTATTATAGCCTATGTCCTAAAGCAAATTGTCACCTATCGAACAGTGAACATTTTTTTTAAGCACTCCAGTAGTTTTCGAGTTTATTGCTTACAAGCAAACAAACACACATTATCTCTATAATATTAGTATAGATCTCTATATGGATAAAAAAAAATTGACCATTGATCATCAATCAGAATGAATCCAATGATTTTTTCAAACGGAATGTTTCTTGGCGCCCGGTCTATATGTATTATTGCGCCAGAAAAATTATTTAAAACAAAAATGTATCAAAAATAACGAAAAATGTAGGTACATATACTATATGTAAAATTTTGGAAAAAAATCACAGTTATGTTGATTTCGTACCTTTTTTTCGTTTTTTGAAGCAGACGCCATAATCGAGCTTTAAAAACCTGAAAAAATATTTTATTTAAAAAAAAGTTTTTGCAACTTTCAAGTTTGTTAGCGGAACATAATTGACGGTAAGTACACGTTTGAAATTTAATTGGAATACTTTAATCAGAAAAAATTTTTTTTATTAGTTACTATAATTACACACCTACTCCTACAGTATTATTAATTGTGGTAAAAGATTTCAAACAGTTTGAAAATATTGTATTAAGAAATTATTATTAAATTCACAAACTTCATTTAAATGATGGATGCACTTTTAAAATCAAGTAAAAAAGCTTGTAGGTATAAATAAATTCCACCTGTTCGTTGTGACACTGTTTGTTTTCACATTGTCTTTGAAATTAAATTAAATATTTAATTGATATTATTGATAATATTTCAATGTTAGTGTTAAGATTCATTGAAGTTGGTGACAAATGACAACCGAACAAATGATTAAGTGAGAAAAAAAGACTATTGTTTGCAATGCCGTGTATCTTATGTCCTATTATGTATGTAGATTGTAGTGTAGTGTACCTGGGCAATCGGTAACGTGTTTAGAAAGCACTAAATATTTGTAAACTTGTGTTATTTGTGCGGTCTGGCTAGCAAGTTTATTTCCGACGATTATCATGAGTGGTCCGCAAGGGAATACATGCCAATGCCAATAATAGCTCTCAAATACGAATATAGGTGCTTATAACATGCTTACTCAATCTACTCTTATTTTCTTCCTCTTGCTAGTTGAAGGACACATGTCATATTATGCGCTTTTTTATTTCAAAACTCTGGCGACGAATATATAACGCATTTTTTATACCTATACTGGCTGTTTAAACATTTAGGTCCGACACCGCTACGTAGTAATCAGAATAATCATCATGGCTTATTGTTTGACGAAAGTGATTCAACATAGACTATACTTATAATGATAAATTGTAACTTTATTATAGTAACATTTTGCGTGATACATTTTGATTATAAATTGAACATATTGTGATATAAAAGAAACAGTCTATATGCATACCAATGTCTATTGTTTTTAGCGCCAATATAATGTGTTAACTACGGCTAACTATTTGGAGATTGGTACAAATTTTGACTTCTAACGGTATTTTTGGCACGATTTCAATTGTTTGCATATTTTCGTGTTTTGAAGAGAGATACTTCAGATACCACCCGCATAACTATCTGCTTTATTATGGAGATTGGAGAAATAAAATGTTTAAAATATCGTGTAGGTTGGAGTAGGTACTTCAAAATAATTTTCGTATCAAATTTTGACCGTTGAATAAAAAATTTATAAGTAGGTAACTAAAAAATTAAATTTTGTTACGTAAATATTATTTTACAAATATGTATGATTTTTTTTAAATATCCTTTGAAAATATGGTAGATATAATAAATATTATGCGTTTTTGTGGAAGGATTAAACTTGTGTATAATCAAAATAAACGAACCCTACTTTTATATTTTTACCTTGGGCTATATTTTGAGAACAGATAGTTTGTATAATAGGTATAACAAATTATGTTTTCAAAATTATTAGGAATAATATGAGTTCTCACTATCGGAGAAAAATAAATTCAATTTTGAAGTGGGATCATCCTAAATTTTTGTTAGGAATAGTAAAAAGACCATTGCATTTGGAAGCGTATGAGTTCGTTCACACTAGACGATCTGTTCTCTGACTAGACGGATTCCGGAACGATTTTTTTCCGATGCCCCCTTATGGCATAGTTCACAATATTTATCCGACACGAATAAAAATCAGATCCGAATTCGTTGGCCTATAGTTTCTATAGCGCTCTGTTCACACCACGGAATACATAAAAGTAGTTTACACTAATTGCCGGACTCACATTGTACAATGTACTGTATTGTAGTGTAGTCACAATGAAGCTCGCACGCTGAACGGTTGTTTTTGTATTAAGAATTAAAAATAATTTGTGGACGTATTATGAATAGAGAAATAAACCCTGAAGTTTTAATTCCACTGGTCTTTCAATTCACCAATCAACACTTGGGAAGTTCCTATAGAAAATCTCTCTACTAAGATTGGGTGCACTCAGTATTTCCTTTTTTTCACTTTTTTCATTCTTTTTTTGTTTAAAAAGTACCGCATCATAAGAACTTCGTCGCCTGTTTAAAAAAATTAGCTTGAATCAACGAACGGTCCGGAATTTTATCGTGTAGAGTGAACACTCAGGAACAGGAGGCATCTGGCATCCGTTTAGTGTGAACCAGCTCTTAAGTAAAATATTTTTAGCGGAATTAATAATTGTTGCTATCTGTATTTTTGTCATTTTTTATGAACCGGTGGAAGCTGTAGATGTCTGCTGTAGATAGAAAATATAAACTTGTAAGTGCGATCTTTGACTTCCGAGTACCGACGTTTCCGTTCCACCCATGCAAGTGTAACGTGCTCCACCTGTACAGTGGTTTGTGATTTGAAATATGAACTGTGTACTGTGACAACTTGGAGAACTGTCAAATTTCGAAATGGCAAATACAGGTGTACTGCCCTTTGTCAGAGGAATTGATTTTACACAAAATGATTTTAATGTAAGTTTCTTTGTAACAATACCGTTTTTTGTTTAGTTTAAGCCACATGGTTTAAGTAACAAAATTTCTGTGCAATAAAATTGTTCGGCAATTAGGTTATGTTTTGTTATTTAATCATTTTTAATTTATGTAATATTATTACTAATTTTATAATGATTATTAATTTATAATGTTCGACCAAAAAAAATAATGATATTGACATTTTTTTATACATAGGATTTAAATAAAAGAATACTTTACTTAAAAAAGGAGAATAATTATGTCTTACGAGAATTAGTAAAACAATTCAAGAAAATATTGAAATCTTAATGATACAAACATTTCTGCATTACTGTTGAGTGGTTTGGCGGAATATTTTAAATATTTTGTATTACAGGGAGAGAAATTTCCAAAAGCGGTTAAATTGATGACCGGAGTACAATGGTTAAAATTAGATCGTACGCATTTAAAAGAAATTCCACAAGAAATTGGAAACTTAATGAAATTAGAACATTTATCATTAACGAGGAATGATTTAGAAAAGCTGTACGGTGAATTAACGCAACTGGGATGTTTACGGACATTAAACTTACGTCATAATCGCGTAAAGACATCTGGAATTCCAGCGGATTTATTTAATTCAGATGAATTAACTACACTTGACCTTAGTCACAACAATTTAAAAGAAGTCCCAGAGGGATTAGACAGAGCGCGATCTTTGTTAGTTTTGAATTTGAGTCATAATTGGTGAGTATTTGATATTGAATTCAGTCATGCCTTTAAAATGAGGACATGACAATAGAGTCTGACCAAATAATTGCCTTCAGCCATTTTCGGTCGAAAATTGCACCCTTGGCAAAATAATCGACCAGTCAAAAACTAACCGAAGGTTATGCACATACGTACGATCTTATTGGAAACGTAGTTTAGAATTTTTTTAAATGGATATTTTATGTCAAAATTAGTTAATAAAAAAAAAATGTGAGCTGTTGCGGGACGCCTGGCAGATGTGAAACATTTTTATAGCTTGCATCTTTTATTTATTCAACTTGACAAATTTATCAAAATAAAATCTAGCCTAGATAGATAAATACCCTAATTTACTCTATTTAGCCCCCTTTGCCTTAAGTTACCCCAATTTTCCGTAATTTACTCTAATTTGCCCTAATTTACTCTAATTTACCCTAATTTACCCAAATTTTGGTTTAAAAAAAAAAACAAAAAAATTAATTTTTGGTGTCATGAAATTTCAAAAAATTATAATTATTGTCAAAGAAAGAATATTACAAAAATAAAAAATGTTATAAATAAATATGTAGAATTTAGAAAAAAAAACGTCAAAAATTGTACGATGCTATGAGTTTCGTAACCCAAGTCCCCATGCATAGAAGGCTAATGTGGTACCACTACTCTGCGGATGAACTTGTCTAGACAGCCGTTGTTACTGATATATGTATAACTTAATATACCCGGACAATTAATTTATAAATTATTTATCCAGTACAATATAAGTGCCGCAGTGGTGGGGAGAACAGCAGCGAAGGAGAACATTTCGTTGCATTATTTCGTTGCATATTTCCCCTCACGCGGCTGTTCACAGCCCGACATAAGATGTTTCACATTAAAAAATGTTTCCGTGTTTATTTGTAGAGAATAGGAGATAAGACATGCTATTTTTGAAACAGGTGTTATTTTTTTTTTAATTTAAATAATTTTTATAGGAACATTTGATAAATGAGATAATTCCTATTATATTTTTATTTTTTATGTAGTATTTGTGATGTAAGATATACTATTAATTATTTTTACAGCATTGATTCAATTCCAAGCTCTCTTTTTATAAATCTGACCGACTTGTTATTTGTCGATTTAAGTCATAATAATCTTGGAACTCTTCCTCCACAAACAAGAAGATTGGTGAATTTACAAACGCTCATTTTAAATGATAATCCACTGGGTCATTTTCAGCTCCGGTAAGCATTTTTTTACTTCCCACCTCTACTATGGTAGGGAAGTAATGGATTTAGTCCGAAAAATTTTTTTCGAGATTTTAACAGATCTTCACGTTTTGAGACCCTAGCAATCGTTTAAGATCATTTTCTGACTGATGTCTGTCTGTGTGTGTGTGTGTTCAATTTTTCGCCTTCGATATCTTAAGAACGGAACAACATACGGGAATGTCGATTGTTCTATTGTGTTTATCAGCCTTTAACTTAGATCTGATTAGATTTTGAGTCAAATCGGTTCAGTGGATTCTGAGATATTCAAAAAACGTCCTCAATGTCACGTATTAACATAGGTAAAAAAAAATATAAATGAATTCTAGATGTTATAATATGAAAAAATGTAAATTTTTTTCATATTATAACATCTAGAATTCATTTATATTTTTTTTTTTTCTCTAAAATGTATAGTTTTCGAAAAAAAAAATTCGACTGATGACCAGTCCTATACTTCCCACCTAGTAAATATTTGCAAAAAATAAACACTCTTTTTTTTTTTATTCTTTGACTAGGCCCAAATAACCTTAGCTGTTGGTGGTCTTTAAAACACAATTTAATTTTTATTCTTTGAAAAAAGCATGGCCCTCTTTTTTGTTTGGTGATCTTAACTTAATATAGCAAAAATCATGGTTACCTTGATTTACGTACAGTTTTTATTTTTTTTAGTAAAATATTTTTTTTCTCGAAAACTATACATTTTAGAGAAAAAAATATTTACATTTTTTTCATATTATAACATCTAGAATTCATTTATATTTTTTTTTACCTATGTTAATACGTGACATTGAGGACGTTTTTTTGAATATCTCAGGATCCACTGAACCGATTTGACTCAAAATCTAATCAGATCTAAGTTAAAGGCTGATAAACACAATAGAACAATCGGCATGCCCGTATGTTGTTCCGTTCTTAAGATATCGAAGGCGAAAAATTGACCACATACACACATACACACATACACACACACACACATACACACACACACACACACATACAGACATCAGTCAGAAAATGATCTTAAACGATTACTAGGGTCTCAAAACGTGAAAATCTGTTAAAATCTCGAAATATTGTTTTCGGACTGAATCCATTACTTCCCTACCATAGTAGAGGTGGGAAGTAAAAATATTTTACTAAAAAAAATAAAAATTGTACGTAAATCAAGGTAACCATGATTTTTGCTATATTAAGTTAGCCATCAGTAGATCACCAAACAAAAAAGAGGGCCATGCTTTTTTCAAAGAATAAAAATTAAATTGTGTTTTAAAGACCACCAACAGCTAAGGTTATTTGGGCCTAGTCAAAGAATAAAAAAAAAAGTGTTTATTTTTTGCAAATATTTACTAGGTGGGAAGTGTAGGACTGGTCATCAGTCGAATTTTTTTACGTAGTAGTGAAAATACTCAAAGCGTGTGTGTGATTGCGATATCATCTTGAGTTGAAATTGAGTGAAATTTAAAAATTAGGAGAATTTGAATTAAAGTCAATTTATTTATTTACAATAGACCCTACAATAAGGCCAAGGCCTAAATAACATATTGACTGCGATTTTTTTCTTCAAAATCAAGTTCCATGATGAAGGACTTTTAAAATTCAGGAATTTGAAATTTATTTGAATTGGATACCATCTTGGTTAAATATTAAAATTCGAAGTAAATTTAACTTCAAAATTTTAATTCTCGCACATCGTAATATAATATAACATTTTGTTTTTAGTCAGTTGCCGTCTTTAACAAATTTGGAAACACTACATATGAGAAATACTCAACGTACACTCAGCAATTTTCCGACAAGTTTAGATAGTTTGACAAATTTGTCAGAACTTGATTTAGCTCAAAATACATTGACAAAAGTACCAGACGCATTATTTTGTTTAGTTAACATAAAACGTTTGAATATCAGTCAAAATGAAATATCCGAATTGTCGTCAGGTAAGAGCGTTTTTTCAGTTTTTTTTTTAGTATGATTACCATAATTGATTTTTACAAAGGGTAAGTTCAGTTTTGCGCTCAGATCGATCTGATGCATTTGAATTTACATTAGGGTAAGTTCGGTTTTACGCTCGATTGATCGAGCTGAGCGAACAGATTTTTGGTCACGTGACAAGCGAACAAATCGAGCAATCTAAACAATTCTGAACGTAATCTAGCAGATTTTTCCAAACGTCAGAATAAAATGGCTCATGCAAGTTAAATTCTTATTACTAAAGCCGAAATATATTCTTTATTGTTCCTCATTTTGATTTAATTCAACATTGTTATAATAATAAATCATGATTCACAATTTTTTTCGTTTTATTCCTTTATTTTAAAATTAATGGTACTACCGGTTGTTAATTTTTTCGACCCAGAGATATAATAAATATTTTAATTAATCATTCTGTGCGATATAGACTTATTGGTTATTACTATTCTTTGAATAAATATTATTCATGTATTTTTACCTATTGAAAAATTACCTCATATAAATTAACTTCGAAATTTATCCATTCTCACAACAAGTGTTTCCGCTCATTTTTAAAATGTATGCTCTGAAGATGGTTAAATCTGCTTGCTCGCTCGCTTTCCTCGGAGCTCATAGAGCGTGCTCGATCTCCTCCAGATTTTAAATCCGAACGCAGGATAGAGATCTTTCAGAACATATAAATGTTAAATTCGAACGCATTAGAGCACTCAGATCGATCTGAGCTCAAAACAATTAACATTGCTCTATATCTATCTCTTTCCCTCGCTCGAGCGAGGGATAGAAATAGATATAGAGCAATGTTAAATTAATGTAAATTCAAATGCATCAGATCGATCTGAGCGCAAAACCGAACTTACCCCAAGTTAATTCTTCTGGAAAGTTTGCCCGATTATGGAAAGAGCCAGAGCCCGAGAGCTTAAAAGTACTCATAAATAATATATTTTATATTTTTTCGTTTGATAATGTTTTTTTTATTATTTCAGCTGTTGAAATGTGGCAGCAATTAGAAACTTTTAACGTTTCTCAAAACAAGTTAACTGCCTTACCAGCATCTATTTGTAAAATAGCAAGTTTACGCCGTTTATATGTTAACGACAATCAGTTAGATTTTGAAGGTATACCATCGGGGATTGGAAAATTATCATGTTTAGAAGTGTTTTCTGCAGCCAATAATCAATTGGCTATGATACCAGAAGGTCTTTGCAGGTAGAGAAACATTTTTTTTAAATTTGAGTAGCTATTTCCAGCTCTTGTTTA
This sequence comes from Mongoloraphidia duomilia, assembly GCA_039654895.1. Lineage (NCBI taxonomy): Eukaryota > Metazoa > Arthropoda > Insecta > Raphidioptera > Raphidiidae > Mongoloraphidia > Mongoloraphidia duomilia. The sequence continues at coordinate 2,601,582 of CM077517.1, forward strand.
TTAACTTCCCATTGGAAGTTATTGTAATGGGTCCGAAAATCGAAATCAAAATGTATAACACATTTTTATGTTTCAAGGTCACTACACTATTTTTAGAAAGATGTCTGTGTGTGTGTGTGTGTACGTACGTACGTGTCAATTTCTTTCTAAGACGAAATCTCGAGAATGAAAAATGATATTGACTACGTTAGAGTGCCAATCGACTCGTATTAACGTAAATATGATCTGAAAGAAATTTTTTCAAAATCGGTTCAGCGGTTCTTTTTTCTGAACCAAATAGACTCCAAAAAAGTAGATTTTACACAATATCTCGCGAATAAAAAATTATATCGACTTCGTAAGGGTGTCAATCGAGGCGTGTTAACGTCATTTTGATCCGACATAAATTTTATAAAAATCGGTTCAGCCGTTTTTTTTTTTTTTTTTTAATTGTTAAAAATAAATAATAATTACGTTTTAATGATTACTTTTCTGGGTAATATCTAATTTAATTATTATTATTAAATATTTATCAAACTGAGAAGTTCGTCGTGTGGACCTCAAGGGTCGCACTTTAGTCCTAATAAACGACCCACCTCACGGCTTGTTGATGCATAATTTTATTCAGAAAAAAATATTTATTAATTCTCTGACGAAATAACCAGTTTGGTTCAAAACTTTTTGATAATCTAAAGTAACATTAGCATTATTAATTATTTCATGAATTTAATTAATTTAGGTGTGGTTCACTGAAAAAATTGAATTTGAGTTCTAATCGTCTCATAACACTTCCTGATGCGATACATTTTTTAACTGAACTTGAAAAGTTAGATTTAAATGGAAATCCAGATTTAGTTATGCCGCCGAAACCACTTGAAGCTACCCAAGGAGCAGGATTGGAGTTCTATAACATTGATTTCTCTTTGCAACATCAACTTCGACTGGCGGGCGCAAATGTACCCACGCCCGTTCCTGTCCAAAGTAAGAGTTTGCGGTATTTTCCATAAGTGAAAATTGTGACAAAAAAAAAAAAAATAAGATAAATTTTTTTGTAGATACCAGCAAAGATCCAATTGCACGGAAATTGCGTTTGAAAAGGAGCAGAAGGGATCATGAAGAGGCTGATCAGGATCAAGCTAAAATTCTAAAAGTTCGTAGTAGTAATCCCTATATTATTAAACGAGCAAATCTTGTATATATGTACCTATGTACCTATATAAATATTTTCTCGAAAACGGCCCTAACGATTTTGATGAAATTTACTGAAAAGGGGTTTTGGGGGACAAAAAATCGATCTAGCTAGGTCTCATCCCTGGAAAAATTCGTTTTCTTATCGATTTTATCATTTTAAAAAACAGTTTTTTTAACGTTATAAAACATTGTCGTATGGTGAGTAGGCTTTGGAAAAAACAAACTATTTTCATTATTTATGTCAAATTACTCTGACAGTCAATCTTTAACTTATTAAAATAATCAGTAATTATTTGAAAATATGTAGGTACATACGTTATGTAGTATGACGTATACTGACGTATAATAATATTATCTACTTATAGGTATGTAATTTTTTTTCTTAAAAACGACTAACGATTTTGATGAAATGGGAACTTTAAGTACTATTTTTTTTGAATTCATCTGAGCAAAGCTCGGTCATTCAGATATTATATACATTATAATATTATGATTTTGTTACAGGGAATGAAAGATATTGCAGAAGAGAAAAAAGACCTTACTTATGAAGATTTGAAAGTAGAATCCTTAAAGTAAGTATCGAGAAATATTTGTTTGATTCGGTCCATTAAAAAACATAGACACGAATAAGTTCAGCTATGCTTGGCGTATTTTTTTTTTTTCATTATACTTTTTTTTTAATTTCTTTTTTTTTATTTTTTTTTTAAACCGTGTTTGAAAAGATTCTAGATATATGACAGGGCGTTCATTACTCTTTAGCATTTGGCGCACCGAGCAGTAATTTGAGTTATCCAGGTGTGCAAGCTTTCACGGTCGGCATTGTTCCAAGTCTTCATGGTTTCCGGGCTTGTAGGCCGTGGTCCGGTGGTATTTCTACCTGACGTTTCGTCTACAACTGCGGTAGACATTCTCAAAGGCAATGTGGCAGCGGTCGAAGTGTCCTCCTTGGCGGCTCACAGGTCACAGGCCAAGGAGGACACTTCGACCGCTGCCACATTGCCTTTGAGAATGTCTACCGCAGTTGTAGACGAAACGTCAGGTAGAAATACCACCGGACCACGGCCTACAAGCCTGGAAACCATGAAGACTTGGAGTAATTTGATTTGCCTGTACATTAAACTTATGAAGTTACAGAATCTTTTATATATTTATAGGCCGAAACGATGGGATGAAAGTTTGGAAAAACCACCATTGGATTATTCAGAATTTTTTGATGAAGATGCAGGTCAACTGCCAGGTCTGGCGATTTGGGAAATTGAAAACTTTTTGCCAAATCGAATAGATGAAGTGACTCACGGGAAGTTTTATGAAGGCGATTGTTACATTGTTCTTAAAACAAGTTTTGATGAAAATGGCCAATTGACTTGGGAAATATATTTTTGGATTGGCGAAAAAGCAACAGTAAGTTTTATAAACAAATTTTGTAATGAAACATTGGCCATAATGAATAATGGACACAAAAATAAACCTTGCCATCTAAAGGTACGTGCAGTATGCAGCTGGGATTCTAGATGGTAGCGTGTATGGTAGATTGTCGCTGAAATTATTGGTTGATCGAAGGCCGGATAAACGAGGATCTACTGTGATCATATCCCTATATTATTAAACGAGCAAATCTTGTATATATGTACCTATGTAAATATTTTCTCGAAAACGGTTCTAACGATTTTGATCAAATTTACCGAAAAGGGGTTTCGGGGGGCAAAAAATCGATCTAGCTAGGTCTCATCCCTGAAAAAATTCGTTTTCTTATCGATTTTATCATTTTAAAAAACAGATTTTGTAAGGTTATAAAACAGTGTCGTATGGTGAGCAGGCTTTGGAAAAAACAAACTATTTTCATTATTTATGTCAAATTACTCTGACAGTCAATCTTTAACTTATTAAAATAATCAGTAATTATTTGAAAATATGTAGGTACCTGGTACATACGTTATGTAGTATGACGCATAATAATATTATCTACTTATAGGTATGTAACATTTTTTCTTAAAAACGACTAACGATTTTGATGAAATGGGAACTTTAAGTACTATTTTTTTTGAACTCATCCGAGCAAAGCTCGGTCATCTAGATATTTATGTATAAATGAAAAAATATATCTCTGTTATAGTTAGATAAACGGGCGTGTGCTGCCATTCATGCGGTTAATTTACGAAACTATTTAGGAGCACAGTGTAGAACTATTAGAGAAGAGCAAAGTGATGAATCTGATGAGTTTTTGGCTTTGTTCGATACAGAAATCACGTACATAGAAGGCGGTCGAACGTCAAGTGGATTTTATACTGTTGAAGACATGGTATGATTTGATTTAGATTTCATATATTTTAGATAATGTAATTTCATTTTCTAATTAATTGGATATTTTAGATTTATGTAACACGTCTGTATCGTATATTAGCCGCTGGATCATCAATACACATGGAACCTGTACCGGTCGCTGTTGAATCACTAGATCCTCGTTTCGTGTTTGTATTAGATACTGGCTTGAAAATATTTATTTGGCTCGGTAAAAAAGCGAAAAACATCTTTAAATCGAAAGCTCGTTTAATGGCTGAAAAAATTAATAAAATTGAAAGAAAAAACAAAGCCGAAATATTTACAGAAATAATGGGAGACGAAAGCAAAGATTTTTGGATTGTTTTAGGACAAGAGAATGGAGAACATCCGGAAGAATCTATAATCGTAAGATTTTTTGTTTACTTTGCTGTTTATTTTCAACATCGTAAATTTAATTGGTTTTTTTCTCAATGTAGGAACATATAGATCCAAATTTCGTTCCAGCCGTACCTCGATTATATCAGGTTAGGCTAGGAATGGGTTATTTAGAGCTGCCTCAAGTTGAAGTTCCAAACGGAAAGTTCGTTAACACTTTACTTAATAGTAGACATGTTTATATTCTAGATTGTTACCTCGATGTCTTTGTATGGTAAGTTTTCGTAAACATTACTATTAGTGAATTATGGTTACAGAATGATGAGGACAGGGTGGTCCAGTGGTTAGCGTCACGGCCTCTGGATCAGACTGTCGTGGGTTCGAATCCCGCCTCCGCTCATGAATGTTTCGTGATGTCATTATGTTTTAAGTGTGTTGTTACTTAATGTAATCAAGACGCTAATGACCTAAGCTGTCGACGCGTCTATAATTTACAATAAAATAAGTTACAGAATGAATAATAAAATTATAACAAATTTTTTTTTATAGGTGTGGTAAAAAGTCTACACGTCTCGTTAGAGCAGCAGCTGTCAAATTGTCACAAGAATTGTTTAACATGATTGATAGACCAGAATATGCGATGGTAACAAGGGTTCAAGAGGGTACAGAATCACAGGTTCGAAAATTTCATTTGAATTAAGTTTATAGAATACAGTAGAACTCCAATTATCCGAATTAATGGGGACCGGGACCCATTCGGATAATCAAATATTCGGATAATCGGATTTTTTTAAAAAAAATTGCCATTGGAGAGAATAAAAGCTACGTTTTGATATTGCACTATTTTTTTATTGAATTAAATGAAAGAAACATGAAATTTTCACATGTTTTAAATATAAATAAAATGTACTTATGTACAAGTTTAGAAATAAAAATCATTGTTTTTTAAACATCTCCGTTAATGTAAGCTGTTTTGCGGTCTTCAACCGTTTTCGGGCAGCCAGGTCACGCATTCGCTTGACGGTGAGCAGTTGCAAGTGGTCACACTCGGGCTGACGCTCCATCCACTTCAAAGCAGTCTCGAGGCCGGCAAATGCTTCACTAGCTGATGGTCCAGCGTCTACTTCAACATCAGCAGAAAGTTCTTCTTCCACTTCCACTTCAACATCTTCTCTCACACTTACAACAATTTCATCGTCATTGAGAATTTGAAAACCAGGGTCAGACGTGTCACAAGCCATCCACTCTCCTACATCTTCAGCACTTACTTCTGTACAACCAGGAATTTTTACAATCATTTTTCTTATTTCCTCTAGTGACAACGCATCTTCATCATTTTTTGTGATTCGGATAATCGGCGATTCGGATAGTCAGAGTTCGGATAATTGGAGTTCTACTGTAATAACTTTTTGAAGTTATACTTTTTTTGGCGCGTTATGGAAAAATCATGAGAGTGGATTTTTACGATGCGCGCGCATCGCGTCACGAAAATTTAATACTATGAAGTTAGTCGGAAATTCATGATTATAATACCCTATTATATAGCACTGCTAAGTAAGATGTACGTAGCGTAATGGATAGCACCGCCGCGTCATAAGCAATAGGTCCCGGGTTCGAATCTCAACGCAAACATGCTTTTTTTTAAATAAATAATTAGATGTAAATATAATAAATAAATATATTTATTAAATTAAATTAATTTATTTAATATCTTTGTTTTATTATTTTAACGTCTTTTTAACAAACGTTTAGTACTGGCATGCGGGATAAAATTTTTGGAGCTATTTTTGTTTTGTTACGCCAAAGAAGTATTTCTGACGTGTGTACATAAGTACACACACTCTTTTTTTATTTTTTTGCAGTTCATATTTTTTTCCATTATCATAGTAAGATAAATCAATATTATAGATGTTCATATTGTTTATATAGTGTGATTTTTCAAAAGGAAAACTAATGTAAACCAAATGTATTTCATATGACACAGTCCAGTAATATTTATATCAACATTATATTTTAGATTTTCAAAGCTAAGTTTTCTGGCTGGGATGAGGTAATCGCTGTTGATTTTACACGCACCGCAGATTCAGTTTTGAAGACAGGCGCTGATTTGACCAAGTGGGCTAGACAACAAGAAACCAAAACTGATTTGGCTGCATTGTTTCAACCTCGCCAACCACCTACACCTCTGGATGAAGCACTTCAGTTTGCGGAAGAGTGGAATGAAGATTTGGAACTTATGGAAACATTTGTTTTGGAAGGAAAAAAATTTGTTAGATTGCCGGAAGAAGAAATCGGTATGTCTTTTTTTATACCTAAAGAACTATTTAAAAAATAAAAATCGAAACTTTCGAAGATATTAAATAGTAAATTAATTCATATGAAAATAATCAAAAAACGTTTCATTATTGACATATTGCCTGTCAAAATTGTTGTTTTGTTCCCTAATGTTCGATTTTTGAGTGTCTCTCTTTATCGAATTCTAATTTATCCAAAGAAGAGGAAGTTAAAAATGTTGGTATGATTTGTTGCAGGACATTTTTACAGTAAAGACTGCTACGTGTTCTTATGCCGATATTGGGTACCTGCTTTCGAAGAGGAAGACATATCTCCCGGTGAAACTGTTGAAGATGATTATCAGTGTGTCGTTTATTTTTGGCAAGGCCGCGATGCGTCAAATATGGGCTGGCTTACATTTACGTTTACACTTCAAAAAAAGTTCGAATTGTTGTTTCGTGATAAATTGGAAGTTATTCGAACTCATCAGCAACAAGAAAATGTGAAGTTTATGGCACATTTTAAACGCAAATTCATCATTCATCAAGGAAAACGAAATGAAACGACAAAACCGACGGTCAAATTTTTCCAGTTGAGGTCGAATGGAAGTGCCTTGTGTACTCGATTGATACAGATTAGACCGGACGCATCTTTTCTCAACTCTGCTTTCTGGTTAGTGCTTACAATTGTGGCTTACATAACTGAATTAATTTTATATTTGAAACCCTGACGTTATAATATATTGGAATTAGGACAACGCTTTTTCCTATATATCGATAGACACGATAAACGTGGATGTATAACATATACTTTAAATTATATACCGCGCATTGTCCATTTACTCAATGTGCGGTGAGTGAAGTCCACAAAGAGAGCAAAAATATATCTGTGTCTCTTTTGACGAAGTAATTCCGCATTTATTCCGATGATGTTATTGGTCGATGTACGGACGTTCCATCTGAACAAAATGTTGAAATAAAGATATCTTTCATTTCGAACAAAATGTAAACAAAACGCTTGACAGCTGTTGTCATTATAACGTAATCTAGTTTAATTTTGTTAAAAACAGTTTTTTTACTCGTATTCCTTGAAATTCATAGTGATATATCACTATCAACTGAAGTATTCCATGAACTGAAGTATAAACAACACTTGAAACGTAATATATAGACAAAGAAATATGTCATGGATGCCATTGACGTAAAACCTCAGTGCCCCAGTGGTCAATAGTATACCTGCTCTCTTTTAAAAATTCTGTCTTTGTCTATGGAAGTAGCCAATCAGGAACCTGCCAGCTGAGCCTCCATAAAAAAAGACAGAAATATATACCCGCACGTATGTTGGCTTCACGATTTTTGATCTATCAGCAGTATAGGGTAATATGTATATGATGTATAAAGATAAAAGGTCATTTATGTGCCATCTAACATTATGCACACTCACAACATTGGTTGTATTTATTCGGCAATTGTGTTATTTTGTGAAAATAATTTTGCATTTTATAAAAACTTTAATTTTTGTATTTTTAGTTATATTCTAAGTGTACCATTTGAACAGGAAGACGGCGAATCGAGTATAGTTTATGTATGGATAGGTTCGAAAGCAAAACCGGACGAAGCGCGGTTAATCGAAGATATTGCAGAGGAAATGTTTAATAATCCGTGGATATCAATGCAAGTGTTGGCAGAAGGCGAAGAACCGGACAACTTTTTCTGGGTCGCACTTGGAGGAAAGAAACCTTATGAAAAAGACGCCAATTTTATGAACTACACTAGACTATTCCGTTGTTCTAATGAAAAAGGATATTTTACTGTATCTGAAAAATGCACTGACTTCTGTCAGGTAAGATTTTTTTTCGAAACAAAATTAAGTTTTTTTTTTTCAAACTAATTTAAGTGTTTCATTAATGTGCAGGATGATTTAGCCAATGATGACATAATGATTTTGGACAACGGTGAAATAGTATTTTTATGGCTTGGAGAAAAAAGCAGTGAAGTCGAAATAAAATTAGCCTACAAATCAGCTCAGGTAAGCAAAAAATAAACCATTTTATCTATGTGTATAATCATATAGATCGTACCTTGAATGATAATTTGAACTCGACATTGGAAATTTGCTTCTTAATTGCTTCACAAATTATAGGTTAGTTCTATATTCTACGGGAATTTGACATTTGACGCTATGACATCTGTTGGCAGAAAATGAAAGTATAGCAAAATATTGTTTTCAGTTTTGCGATTAGGACGTTTTCAGAGCAAATATTGTAATTAATGTTTTGGGAGTTCTATGTTTAAGCATTGTTTAAGTTTGTTTCACGCGAAATCTTGAAATTAGATGACATTAAAAAATAAATAAACTTTTAAATTGGTTATGATTGTTCTTCTCTGTTGAAAATCAATTTCCTTGTTCGAGTGTCACTGTCTTGCTTATGGTTTAAATTATAGCAACTATTGACAATTTCATACAATTATTTTAGGTATATTTACAACACATGAAAATGAAACAACCCGAAAAACCAAGGAAATTAATGCTTGCGCTTAAAAACAAAGAATCAAATCGATTCACAAAATGCTTTCATGGTTGGGGTGCTTATAAGAAGCCACCAGAATAAAAAAATCTGTACCGTTCGTCTGTGCCAATTTTGTTTTATTTTACAACCAATCAGAAGCATTTGAAATAAAGAAAATTGTCATTGTTTGTGACTTCAGGCAATTTTTATGTTAATTGATTTGCTTGATTTATCAAAATTTACAGTTATTTATAAGATTTATTTGTTGATAATTTTATTGTAATTCGTAATTTATTAGGTACGCTTTAAAAATTCATCGAAAAAAATAAATTGCTCAATTATTAGTGACTATCTGAAAGATTTTGAATTGTTTAATGGATATATTAAATGTCATAGTATTTTTAATCTAATCGAACCAAAGGGTTTTAAATCATTAGTAATACAAAAAAAAACTCGGGTCGCAGTGCCAAACCCTGCCGACAATATAGTGTATTTGCTAATACAGGCTTTGTCGCTTTATTATGTCAACTTTAGTTTGTTTTGGGACAAAATAAAAAATTTAACCCCTTAATGCAACAATTAAAATAATATTTTTTTTCTTAATTTCAGTATTATTATCAATGCAACCTCTGTACCAAATTAAATACACTCGTCAGCAAATAAATCATGATCCGCAAACTAATGTTTTCACAAGATTTGTAAGTCCCATACTGTGCTATCTAGCAAAATCCCTTACACAGGGCACTTTAATATGCCTCCCTCAACATCTTTACAAAAATAAGGCCTTGAATAAATAACACAAAAAAATTGTCACTAGCTCTAGGTCAAAGACCATCTATATCGATGGTCTTTGCTCTAGGTCTATTAATTTAGATATCACGATGTTACGATTTAAACTTTAAAGCTATTCGCATTTATTTAATTACTAAAGATTTATGGTTTTTGGTTCAGTTATATTTGAATTTATTAGAAATGGCGGGAATATCAGCACATATAAATTTAACTAACTAGTATTAATTTGTACAAAAATTATGACTTAAATGTTTGTTTTTTTAATAAAAAACACTATGGAAGTGTTAAACATAGTTTCATCAGTACATTTATCAAGACGTTTTGTTTTACCATTTAGTTTTAAAAACGTTTTCCATAATTATTTATAAATGAACAGAATTTTACTATCGATGAAAATAAAATTTTACAAACAATATTTTACAGTGATTCAAATTGATTGAAACTTTCTTAAATTTTTATCATTACTGGTCATGAAAACGCAACACGCAATTTTTAATTGAGTATTATAACAAAAGAACGAAAATGAAAAAAGTGCGCATCGGTTTTAATCATTCTGGATCACTGGTTATATTTAACTACGAGATAAGATTAATAGTTTAACGTATTAAATCACAATTTTATAAAGAATTTTTGCATTTTACACAAAAGTATTTATATGTAATTTATTATTGTTTATGCTAACGCGAAAGTTTAACTAATTTCAAACTATCGTGCAGTTTACACTCTGTAGAATGTTGGTAGCAGTGATTTTTGTCCCAATAGAAAATAATAATATTGTTTTGCAACCGAAGTAATTAAAATACCTACAGTAATTTACAACTGGCAATAATGTTTCACACCTTACATATTTTTGCAAGGCTTTTATTTACGAATAATTAATTGTTGCTGCATTTTGTACTTAACTGAGTATACACGACAAAAATTACGCATTTTGAGGACATGTTTGTATTAATCGTAGTTGCTATAAAGCATACTATTACCATTTTTATCAAGGCCGTAGACAGAAAAATCCCGCCATTCTTACTACCCTGTTTTCCGGGTTCTGACATTAATTTTTAAAAATGTAGTAGGTAAATGACGGGTTTACTCAGACCTCTGCAAACATTTCGAGGGGTTGAACCCTGTTGATCCCCCTTGGCTACGGCCTTGCATACTATGGAGAGATGGAGGCCGAATCTGGATTTTTTAAATGAGAAACTCTCCATCTCTAATTCTATGTATAATAGTTTGACAATAGTTTAATCAAACTATTTTGATTAATAAATGTATATTTTGCTAAACACTGAAAATATTTGTAATTTATTATATTTATACTATTTTATTGAATATATCTTGTATCAAATTATTGTAAATGTTTTTTATATTTACATAAAATTTAGTATTCTCATGACACTCATTTATAGCGATGCACCTTTGGAGAAGAGAAAAAGTCGAAACAAAATTCTAAACGTTTTATTGTTAACAGAATCGTAACAGTCACAGTTTTTCATTCAAGGATAAACAGTAAAAAATATTTATAATAAGTCATTGAACAGTTTTTAAAGCTACAAATATAATAGGTATTTAAAACGGTTTGTATAACATAATGCGAAAGCACAACAAAAAAATTATTACATTTCGACTAATAGATATATTATCTGATTAAAAATTAATCATCGTCGTCGTCATCATCCGATGGTACGAAGAGATCATTCTCTTCAAGGAAATTTGCAATGTTTTTACTAATTGCGGCTCCAATTAGTAACCCAGGTACAACAGCACATACCAAACCAGCCATGCCGAATGGTACTTTCTTCGGTTCAGGTAATAAAGCACCGCTCTTTGTGGTGGTTCCGGATCTTGCAGGAACAAAATTAATCAAAGATAATCTATTATATTGTGCAATTCGTCTTATTAGTGACATTGCTGTCAAATTTTCTAGTATAATACACCTATCGATTATTTTATTAAAAAAACGGTTATTTTTTATGCGTTGCAGTTAAACATAATTTCATACATCACTACTAAATTTAGCACAGAGGCCAGAGACTGGATTCTACAAACTGTGGGAACAGAACTTGTGTGTTCTATTTAGGTTTTTAGTAAAATTCAATGAAAATTATTCATCAGCTGATGTATTGACGCCCCATTTCAGTGTTGCCAGCGGTCGCTAGTATATGACAATTCGTGTATTTTTAAATTATGAAATATTTATATGTAAAAGACTTCTTATTTATTTTTTCTTGTCATTACAATAAACTAAAACTTAGAAATTATAGTCTCGTTACCTAATAAGTTATATTATAATCTTTAAATTATTATGACAGTAGTTCTTATTTTTTTACGTTGAGAGCATTGCTTGTAGAAATGACAGCTCTGATGCCAAGATAAGTTAGTAAATAGCATAATATTCTAAAAAATAAAATTAAATATGATGGATATAGGCGTGATAACAACAAGTTTGGAAGCTTTAATACGTAAGATTTGTTATCTTGATTATCTTTGTAAATTTTACTCGTTCTTCAAGTTAGATATATTTTTTATTATAAATTTTTGTTCTACAGAAAGAGCGACAAACCCACAAAATCAAAATCCAGACACTGCTGCAATTGATGCAATTTGTAAATTAATAAATAAAGAACATGATGCCGCAAGTGTTGGGGTTCATCTTATGGCAAGTAAAATACAGTCGCCCCAAGAGCGGGAGGCACTGCAAGCGCTTAATGTAAATATTATATTTATTTGTTTTGAATTTCTTCAGTAATTTGTTATGATACAAATATTGAATTATGTGAATTTAAAACCTGATACTAGCCAATAATTACATTTTTTTATGAATCGTTGAGCGTCCTTTGGTAGATTTGTTTATATTATATACAATATTGGCAACAGTATGAAGTACCTACTCATCTTCGTAAATGATGTACTTATCAGTTTAAAAATATTTTTTGATCACATTATTTTTGTAGAACAACTTGAAACCATTCATAAAAATGTAAATTGATTAAAATCGATTTGAGCAAGGTATTTAATAAAACATTTTGTGTGTACTATTTTTATAGGTACTTGACTCTTGCATGAAACATTGTGGAACACCTTTTCATTCAGAAGTGGGAAAGTTTCGTTTTCTCAATGAAATGATAAAAGTGGTTTCGCCGAAGTACTTAGGCAGTAATACGTCGACCGTGGTGCACAAAAAAATAATAGAACTTATGTACAGTTGGATGCAAGATTACCCTCGCGAAACTAAAATTAGGGAAGCGTTCGAGATGTTGCGAAAACAGGGCGTTGTTACTGAAGAAATTTTGCAGTCACTTCATCAGCGAGGTGTTGAATCTCAAAAACATAAAAGTAACATGTTTGAGGATGATGAGAAATCGCAGTTATTGAGAAAACTTTTGCAAAGTAAAAATCTTGAGGATTTACAAGCGGCCAATAAACTTATTAAAACAATGGTGAGAGAAGAGGAAAGACAGACTGAAAAACGAAGCAGACAATCGAGTGAACTTGAATCTGTACAAAATAATGTGAGACTGTTAAATGAAATGTTAGATTCATATATACCGGGTCAGGCGTCAGTAGAAGAAGTAGAATTAATGAAAGAACTGCACCAGAGTTGTCAGAGGCTTCTACCGGTTGTCTTAAGGCTCGCTGCTGACACACGGCAAACCGAAGATATGCTTAGTATGTATAGTTCCTTTATTTACCACTACAACTCCACAAGTGGGGAATGGTAGAGTGCCCGCGGTGAGAGATGAAGCCAGGCACGTCATCAATAATATGCTAGTGAACGCCTGCTTGCCCGCAGACAGTGCCGTGTACACAAAACTGCACATTAGGTTTTATAACGTTAGGTACAATTTTGGCAAACTGCTATTCATGATAATAAACAGCCAATGGCAAGCTAGAAGGCGGGCGCAATGCATTCACGTTACTATGACGCGGTGGCTTCATCTTTCGCCGCGCGAGGTCTACTAGTTTGGGCCAAAATTCACTTTTCGCAATTTTACTATATTTTTTCGTTTCGAGGTCACCGGGGTCCAAAAAACGTAATTTTGGAAAAAGTCTGTTCGTTTGTTGGTTTGTTTGTGAGGCCAAACGGCTGAACGGATCGAAACCAAATTTTGATGATGTTTGACATGTAAAAAGGAAGAGCCCTGTTATTTTTGGGGAAAATTGATACATGCGCAGAAGATATATTTGCTATAACGTTGTTTTTTATGTTATAACGGTATACTTTTCATAACAGTTTATTATTCAATTCATTTTTCTAGTAAGTTTTGTAAAAAATTTTTTTTGCCATACCCACTACAAAATAGTTACTTTTGATGCATGTATACTGGCCTGTAATGGGTCATTTAACAGGCAGGCATGCCGAAAGTGTTTTACTTACCACACTTACCGATTTTTTATTTTATTATAATATTATGTCAAATGTCAGTATTTTTGAAGTTGGAATGGTTCCGCGTCCGATTGGCTGGAATTTTTTTTTGTCGTATTGCATTTAAGTCAGTCTATCTTTTTATTTATTTATTTATTACCAGAAAAATTTACATACGTTAACTCTCACAGAGACACAAGGAGTTGCCTGTAAAAATCATATATTTTGTAGATCAAGTGCTTCAAGTCAACGATGAACTAATTCAAGTTAACGAAAAGTATACAGCTATCATTATAGACGGCAAGACATATTCGAAACAAACGAGTAGATTGCCAAGAGCACAGTGTGGATTGAATGAAGCCATGTCGCTGTTAGATATTGATAATCTAACGGAACCTAGTCGTAAAGAATCTTCATCATCTTGGGGTGATTCAAAAGATCATAAAATAAAATCTAATATAGACGTTTTAGAGGACATATTTAAGTCTCAACCTTGTCAATCCTTCGCAGAAGAAAACAGTTTAATGCGGTCGGGATCTGTTTTAGAACCTGTCTCAGTATTGGATCAAAATGGAAGAGGTTTGTAATTTGTTTATTGTGTAAACATAGAGGTTTTATCATGCTAGGATTATCCAGGTGTGTTAGGATTCCCAAGGTCAGTCGAATTTTTATTGTCGGAAGTGCCATGTTTTTAAAGTGGATATAAAATGAATAAAAACAGTACATCAAGAAATGTAGATATTTTTATTTGTCTAGGGAAAGTAATAGCAAAAATTAAATATTTGCTTTGTTTTCTCGCTCAGGATGCGACACTAGACGTCATAAGTTCGCGACGCATGGTTCGGACGTCACTGTATTAACCATTAAAAAATATAACATATTCAAGAGAGCTAGAAATTCCCTAAAAATGAAAAAAAAAATGGGTGTGTGCTTATGACCACACGACAAAAGTGAAAACTTCAGATTTTCTAATTTTTGGTGTCATCTTTTATAGCGCATTTATGAACTAAAAATAATTATTATTAAATACTAAAATTGTATTTTTAATTAATTCCACCTTGATTTAAAAAAAATTATAATTATTGTCAAAGAAAGAATATAACAAAAATTCAAAAATATATAAATAAATATCATGTAGAATTTAGAAAAAAAAATATGTCAAAAATTCTACGGTGCCATCAGGTTTCGAACCGAGGTCACTATGCGTACAACGCAAAGACGCTGCTAACTTAGCTATCGATGCAACTGTGTAGTTTGCCGTTTTTATGATATAAGTCTGTCAGTCGGGCACAATTGTAAGAGAGTGATCAGTCAGTACCCAGACGTGTATTAACAGCATACTGCTAATACGTGTTCGTGTTTGAGCCGAGTAACCCCGATTCAGCGAATCTTACCGTCGGGTTGCGAACGCGAACGGTTCACTTTATTTCAATACCCAGGCAAAGAGTGCCTAACGCGCTTAAGGAAGTTTTCACTTCAAAAATGAAGTGTTTTGACGCAAAATAAAATTTTGTTTTTTTCTGTTTTTCAGTGTTGACAAGTTTGGTAGATTCTATGTCGAAACATAAAGATAGTGCAAAGGATGATCTAGATGCCTTGGGAGAATCTCTTTTAAAGTTAAATTTACCTGATTCATTCCGAGCCGGTTCGCAGTTTAAAAAGTAAGTACAGTGAAATCGAGTAAAGATTTATATACTTAAATATTTGGCCAGCTGGAGAGGTATTCCACTGTATTTTTAACTTCCCATTGGAAGTTATTGTGATGGGTTCGAAAATCGAAATCAAAATTTTTATCAAATTTTTATGTTTCAAAGTCACTACACTATTTTGAAACTATTTTTGAAAAGATGTCTGTCTCTCTCTCTCTCTCTCGCTCTGTGTGTGTATGCGTGCGTGCGTGTGTGTGCGTGCGTGCGTGCGTACGTGTCCATTTCTTTCTAAGACGAAGTCTCGAAAATGAAAAATGATATCGACTACGTTAGGGTGCCAATCAACGCGTATTAACGTAAATATGATCTGAAAGAACTTTTTTCAAAATCGGTTCAGCCGTTCTTTTTTCTTAACCAAATAGACTCCAAAAAAGTAGATTTTACACAATGTCTCGCGAATAAAAAATTATATCGACTTCGTAAGGGTGTCAATCGAGGCGTGTTAACGTCATTTTGATCCGACATAAATTTTATAAAAATCGGTTCAGCAGTTTTTTTTTTTTTAATTATTGTTAAAAATAAATAGTAATTATGTTTTAATGATTAAAATGATTACTTTTCTGTGTAATATCTAATTTAATTATTATTATTAAATATTTATCAAACTGGGAAGTTCGTCGTGTGGACCTCAAGGGTCGCACTTTAGTCCTAATAAACGACCCACCTCACGGCTTGTATACTTAAATATTTGGCCAGCTGGAGAGGGATTCCACTGTATTTTTATTTGTATAATTACTCAGTTGCTGTTATGTCCTAATTTTGCTTTCAGTAAACAATAACATTTTTTTTCAGAACTCCAGATAAAATTCCCATGAATCTTTTGAAAGCACAAGCGGAAAACACAAATAGTAATTCAGTATTGCAATCTCAAAATTCCAAACTACTTTTATTGTCTGACGATACTGAATTACCAAGTTTACTCGAAGTGACAAATATAGAGCAGGGACCTCCGAAACTTTCACATTTCGACGATATAATTTCGTCTAATATTGTAAATCCGATTAATTCTATTTCGGGAAATACAATCATTTCGGAAGGAACCTGTGAAAGAAATTTAGACTCTAAATCATTATTAGATTTACAAATTAATGAATCAAAAGACGCGGCACTGAAACTTACAGATTTGAATTCAAATAAACAAGTGAGCGATTTGCATGAGCAAAAAGTGGGAACCAAAGCATTAACAGATATTAATGTAGCATTAGAAACTATTACACCGGCTTCAACTGCTCCGCTGACGATTTTAGATGAAAAAAATTCACTTACAGTTGTTTTACATTTCGCAAAAGATAAGCCTAGAGAAGATGTTTCTGTTATTGTTATAACGACAATGAGTAAAAACAATTTACCGATCACGAATTATTTGTTTCAAGCCGTCGTTCCAAAGGTTAGTAAAATTTTTTTATAATTTTGTCATACATTAGGTGTGTTTGATATCAAGGTGTAGTGTAGTGTAGTGTAGATATTTTTCACTGAAAAGTGTAAACAAGTTCACCAAAAGTGTAAACTAAAGTACACTTGTAACAAACGGGCTAGTGTACATTCTGAGTAGATTGTACATGCGCATTACAAAATAAATATATGACAGATTGACTGAGTTCATTATTTCTAGTTTTTACAGTTTGTTTTTTTTTGGTCGTAAAAATGTTAAACTCACTGCCATATTTATCTTGTACCATTACAATTTGAAGCTCATTCATTTTTAAAAGACAAAAAATGTAAAAAAACAGACTACGAAAAAAGTATCAAATCTGTCAAAGCGATTGTCAATTCAGACATATATCACGTGACCTACACTACACTACGTGCACCTGCTCAAGAGCCGGGACTAATAGTTGTTGCACTTTTAGTCCCGCACTGAAATAACAAACAGGTTAGTTATTTTACACTTTTGTATAACAAACGTAATAGTGTCAAAAGTGTTCACACTTTTTACACTACACCTTGATACCAAACGCACCTAATATGTCCTAACAACCATTTTCTACCGCAGTGAAGACGTTTTTTTCGTGTATAATTTTACGTACAGTCGCGGACTTAATAAAGTTTACACTTGCGTTTTTCAGTGTAAGTTTACAAAAAGTCAGTACCTTAGCAACAAATTTAGTTTTTAATAGGTAAATGTAAATGTCAAAAATTAAAAGAAATAATTCTTTTAAATGCCTCGAAATTATTAAAACGATGAACAAAAATGAATAATCATTGCAAGATTGGAGGAAGGAATTTGCTAGTATCAAATATTATCAAATCTTTTTATGTTTTAATTGACTAATATTGAGTAATTTGGATTGTATAATAAACAACTGAGGTGTTTTGATAATAGTTTTTTATTGAATTTTTAGGATGTAACCTTAGTAATTGATACATTACTATCAAAATCCAAATTACAATACGCGAAAATTAAAAAAACCGGTAACTGGATGATACAGGTGTAAACTTTTTTAAGTCCGCGACTGTACATAATTTAAACAAATTATAGAGAGTGGTTACTAGGGTATCAATGCGGGATCATAAGAAATTAGAGGTCGAAACTCCAGGAGGTCATTTTGAAGTTAGAAATCATGGAGGATAGAGAGAAGCTTGTGTCCTGAAAATCAATGACAGTAAGGGTTTGTAAAAGCTTTACGCGTGGCGCTGTAGCTATAAGGCCCTGATGCTGGATTGCAGAAAGCATTGTCAAAAAGTTAATTTGATAATGACCTTAGGTTGTGACATAAATTTTATAAAAATCGGTTCAGCCGTTTATTTTTTTTTTTTAATTATTGTTAAAAATAAATAATAATTATGTTTTAATGATTAAAATGATTACTTTTCTGTGTAATATCTAATTTAATTATTATTATTAAATATTTATCAAACTGGGAAGTTCGTCGTGTGGACTTCAAGGGTCGCACTTTAGTCCTAATGAACGACCCACCTCACGGCATGTTTTTTATTTCAGTTTATTTCTATTTTGCAAAAAACAGCAATATTCAATTCGCCTGGTTACTAACTCTACTTGGGATCCTATAGTTTCAGCGCCGCTACCGCCAAAGTAGGAATCATTATTTTTCTCACTTTTTAGAGAACGGAGAATGCATGGAGACTAGTCTCCTTTCTCATCTATCCTCCATGCTAGAAAGGAACAAAATTACAGTAGTGCGTCGGTATTATCCTAATGTCAATTGAGGACAACATAATTCCTAATAAGTGTGTTCTTAGGGAGAGCTGACTATACTTTGATCACCTCCCGAAGTTTAGATCTCTGTTTTTTAATCATTCTGTATAGATATTAGAAATCGTGTCCATCGTGATTATAATAAAATTAAGCAAAATCGCAGGATAGTGGACAAAATAATTTGATTTATTAAATTAAATGTA
Organism: Mongoloraphidia duomilia; assembly: GCA_039654895.1. Lineage (NCBI taxonomy): Eukaryota > Metazoa > Arthropoda > Insecta > Raphidioptera > Raphidiidae > Mongoloraphidia > Mongoloraphidia duomilia. The sequence goes on from CM077517.1 coordinate 2,620,411, forward strand.
CGACGTTTAAATCTATAGACGAAACGTCGTACATTTAATTTAATAAATCAAATTATTTTGTCCACTATCCTGCGATTTTGCTTAATTCTGTATAGACTTGTTTATGTATTTGACATGTTTTGTAAAATTTTCCAGTCTTGTAAACTAAAATTACAACCCCCTTCGAGTACTGAGCTGCCGGCTCACAATCCGTTCCTTCCACCGGCTGCTATAACTCAAGTGCTTCTTATTGCGAATCCAAACAAAGTATCTGTGTCCCTGAAGTTCATGATAAGTTATATAGTGGACGGAGATACGATAAGCGAAATGGGAGAGGTGCACGAGCTACCTTTACAGTATGGTGCCTGAAGTACTTAATGCATTTGTTTTTTGTGTGATTTAGATTCAATGAGAAACTGTACTAGCTTCATATACAGTGTGTAAAGGGTTAACCCGAACATAAGGAAAATAACATTGAGAACATATTGTTACAAAACTGTTTTCTGAGTTGGCGGAATAAATATTTAGTTACAATAATTCGTAACAATTAACTATATACAATAATTGCAACACTGAAAAGTCAATTCTAACAATAAATAAAACTTAAACGGTAATTATTGAACTAAACGAGCCACTTAAATAACACTTAACAAATAACTGTATATACAAGGATTATTTATTTGTACTTATTTCTGTCACTGTATTTATATCAGATTTATTTCGCTGTTCAACACTGTCACAGTACAATCTCCACTGATTGATTCCCGTTGACTGATCAATATTTATTTCATTGAGTGACACCGTCGACTGCCTAATATTTATTTCACAACGCACCATTCACTGATTTCCGATTGCGTGACACCGTCGACTGACCCTCTGACTCACTTGTACTTCGCGTATATAGGTCGCGCAGCCCAACCTAGTAGGTTCTCGCGCTCTCCAGAACATTCCGGCAGGTACTCGTTGTTCAGTATCTTCGATACCATTCCACGCTTTACCACTGTGACCCATCCTTCTCGTCGTTTCTATTGGAGGCAGTGGCGTAACATCTTGGGGTTTGCTACAATATTTTACAATTTTGTGGTAGGCTATAGGCCATAAAATCTAATGTAAATATGTAGTGGATTACCAAGGCTAGTAGAGTATATTCTACTAACCTTGGTTATTATAGACGCGTCGACAACTCAGGTCTTCAACACTACAATTAATAATCCATGTGTGTATTAGAATCTGCCAGCTGGCATACACCAACCGACTGGTACGAGCTCGGGCTCTTGGGAACGCCAATTACCAAAGAACATTGGAATGCAATTGCGAGAACAACTATATTCCAATGTTCCCCCGGGGGAACTTTTTTTGGTGGATTACATAGAAAAAATAGTAGGTACAGTGAATTTTTTAAACAATTTTCCATTGCAATGGTTGACTATTAAAAATAACTCGTAACCTGCTAAATAAAAAAAAAAGCATCTACTACATAATATTTACATTGATTTACATCATTTACATTAGATACTATAGCCCATAGCCTACTATAAAATTGTAAATGCTCTAAATGTTATTTTCCCTATGTTCGGGTTAACTGTTTAGTGTTTACGCACTATTAAAAATTTATATATCTTATAGTTTTTATCCTAGGAGGATTGAATTTTTATGATAATATTGGGATCTGACGTGCGGGCGAAATATATTATTTATGACGTAATTATTTTGGTCTCGTAAAATATCAACTTTTAAAATTAGTGTATGGCGACGTTTTTTACTTTCAGTGCTATTAAAAATAGTGGGCAAAAATACCAATACTTTTCACTTGTTTTGTAAAAAGGGAAAGATTTGTGACGTACAGGATAATATAATTTCGCCAAAACAGATAATTTTTTGTATTTTAAAATGGTGCGTATTTAATACATTTTGTTTACATAGTATATTATGTAAGATTGTCTTTTTAACCAACTTCAAAAAAAGGAGGAAGGTTCTCTATTCGATGCGTATATTTTTTTTTCCTTTTTTTGTGTATGACCACGAATAACTTTTTACTGAGTAGACCGATTTTGATGATTCTTGTTTTATTGGATAGGGTATACCTCGAAGTTGGTCCCGTATAAATTTTACTTAAATTGGTTCAGTAGTTCGGCTGATTTTAATAAAAGTGAGTAACGGCGTGTGATTCCTTTAAGGTAAATGTCACTTTTTGACACATCACACAGCGTAAGAGGTCAGAGTTTGTAGAAGTGAATCTGTTGGCAAGCAACTACGTATTGTAAAGCCATTAAAAAGTAAAAAATAAAAAACTTTTTAACAAAAAAAAAACCTTCTTCAAAAAGCCACTTAAAAGAGGAAAATAATAAAACTTTGAAGTCTGCGCCAATTTAATAAAATATGAAGTCGGTTAAAAAGTGCCAATCTAATTAATATCTTCTTTTTAACCGACTTCATATTTTATTAAATTGGCGCAGACTTCAAAGTTTTATTATTTTCCTATTTTTAGGGGCTTTTTCAAGGAGGTTTTTTTGTTTTAAAAGTTTTTTTTGTGATAATGTTTTTAAGTAATTTATTAAAATTTTTCTCATTTTTGGTACCTGTTGGATGTACCAAACTAATTTTAATGCCCGTCATATTCTAAAATTTGAATAAGTGCAGAATACAATATATTTTTTTTATTAATTTTATTAATTTTTTATTAATTACCTTATTGTACAAACACTAAAAACAAATATTGTGTTGCGCAAACATTTTTTGAAAATCTTTTAATTTGGATAATTGGTAAAATTTTTATTAAGACGCGTTGCAGTGTAAACAATTAGTTAACCGCGTTAACATTAGACCACTGACATATATATGGACAGCCGACGCTGTAATCCCCACTCCTGCCTAGCCACTTGCACATGCCCCGGAAAATATTGCGCGCATACCAGACATAGAAATCTAGGGATGTAGTACAGGCGAGTAGTGCGTTGCTGTTAAAGAGGGGGGGAAGAAGCAAGTGTGCCTACTTTCTATTGGTCGCTTCAGTTGCGCAAGCGCTGTACGAGCGATTGAGTATGCGCAAAGACGCGGACGACTGCATCTGGCGCAATAGAACGTGGGCACATGTGGGGACATGTCCATGAGACAGGCATGCACCCTCCCCTGAATGGCTCCCCCCTCGTCTAAAGTGGCACTTTATAATACATCCCAAAATTTCTATATCTATGGCGCATACTCGCATTCCCCGGGAAAGGTCCATACAAGATGTCAGACGTTTTAATGTTCTTCCCCCTCTCTGGTACTATCGGTTATCTATACTTATAGATTTATGGATTGGGCTGAAATTATTTATGAGTAACGGGAATAATCAGTTAAAATCTCCGTGACGAGACGTAACCTCTCCTGTTTTCAACAGTTTTTTTACGCATTTTTTGTAATGTCGATAGATTGTAGATAAATTATATACGCTCGATAACTGAGGTTACTAACATTTGTTCATTTTTGGTTAAGAAAGAATATGTTTGTTAATTGAAAATTTTTGTTGGAAAGCAGCCAATTATATAATTGATTCCAAACATTGGAAAAAATCATTTTACCAACCATAGTCACAGTCAGGATTTTAACCTGAACCTTTCCACTTTCGCGGCGGAATGAGCTTACAATTACTCAACCGTGACATGATTACTAATGTAACATTCTCCTTATATGCTTCAGAATCAATTGATTTTCACTACATGCGAGTGTACCTACAACCTAGTTATAATGAATTGACACTCGCATGTAGTGAAAATCAGTTGATTCCGCAGCATATAAGGAGAATGTTAGATTAGTAATCATGTCACGGTTGAGTAATTGTAAGCTTATTCCGCCGCGAAAGTGGACAGGTTCAGGTTAGAATCCTGACTGTGACTATGGTTGGTAAAATGATTTTTTCCAAGATGTTTGGAATCAATCATATAATTGGCTGCTTTCCAACAAAAATTTTCAATTGCAATTCAGCCGTATAAATCTATTAATTTATGTTTGTTAATGTTAGATTGTTAATGCGTTTTGATGAACTATTTCACAATAAAATTGTATTATTGATCTTATTGTTATGCTTTGTTTAAATACGGCGTCTAAATCTTAATTTTCCAATAAAATATGTTATTTATAATGGTGTTTGACGGTATCGATAAACTAATTCCAGTCAAATACGACTTACAAGTACATAATTTAATTGTGTTCCATGAAAATGTAGAGTCTGGGTGTTTAATTTTTCCTTAAAAAACATGATGCTATCGAGGGGGATTAAAGAAAAAATTCACAGATTTCGCAATCCTTGCAACCATCGAGGACATTGGAAATGATAACAGCATATATGCAACATAATTAACTGTTTATACACACAATATTTATCAATGCACTGTTTAGTTCTGTCAGGAATAACCCTATTATTCTTCTGTTATATCGCGTTCACTTTTGCTTGATTACTTAACTTTTAAATGGATTTTTCTACAGTATTTATTAACATTTGCTCAAAAATAACACCGCAGATCGTCGCAAATACCTCTCAATTAACTAGACATGATATAAAACACACTTCGAAAAAATTGCACTTGTTCAATTTTGCATGATTGCTCCTCACTTGATCGCGACACCGTTGTCTTTTGGCCTTGTACGAAAACTCGTAACTCTGCCCCCATATACGAACATAAACATTTCCAATGTTAAAAAGTTCATATAATATTATGAACATAGATTTGAAAAAGTTTCTTTAACGTTGAACGAAAAAGCTAGTTTTTGAAAGGGAAATTGAAACACTGGGTTTCTGATACGACTTTCAATTTTAAATCTAGATTTAAGATTGTCATTTGTTTTCAACTATCTCCATTTGAAAACCGAGAAACCGAGCACTGTGTATAATATTTTTCAGAAATATCATTGATCTAGTCTAGTCATTATGGATTTTATAAATTTTTTTGCTTCTCAGAATCTAAATCATCGGCAAAATAAAAATCTTTGGTTACAAGGCAAAGTGACTTATGTCAGTTGGTAAAATAAAATTAATGGCGATAAAACAATATAAGTATAGTGATTAAATTCTCCAATGAATTACAATCTACTTTTCGATGAATGATTCATTTTCCTGACAGTAGGTTCTTTCAATTATCCACGAGAGGCAGCACTTGTGGTAGGTACAAACGTTATTTATTCCCTATTAGTGTCGTGTCATTTTAGTGGCATAACTTAATTATTAAATTATTATTATTATTAAATTAATTAAATATTTAAGTTGTTAAAATGATACGACACTAATGGGGAATAAATATTGTTTGTACCTACCACAAGTGCTGCCTCTCGTGGATAATTGAAAGAACTACTCTCAGGAAAATGGCTCATTGGAAGATAGCTGATAGATATAGTAGATTATAGACGCACGATAACAGAGGTCATAAGCGTCTTAGCATTGCAAAAAGATAGTACTGTTTGTCATATTATAATATTTTGAGGCATTTTTCTATTACACAACAGTTTTTGTTTATTGAAGTAATTTTGAGCCTTCCAAAAATAGGCTTTGTTGACAGTTGAATCAATTTTTTCAGTTCGTCGTTTGATTCTCACTTATTAGTAAGACGCTTAAAAACAAATGACCGACAGTGCTGTCTCTTCTCATTGTAGTAAAAATAGATTGAGGAAAGCGGAGTGCGGTATGGTAAGTCTCTGGATCAGACTGTCATGGGTTCGAATCCCACCCCTGGTCATGGATGTTTTGTGATATCGTTTTAACACAGCTATAATATTAAGATTATACTGGCTATTTAATTAATATTTTGAAATTCGGTTTAAATTTTACTTAGAATTTTAATGCGTTTTTATACATTATACAAAATGGAGCTAAACAATTGTTACACGCATCAAGAGCAGTGGCGCTTCAGTTCGGCTGATGACTATTGTACTACCGATTTAGGTTCACTGGCGTATAACCATAGACAATTACCACAACCATAGACAATAACGCCTTTAGCGGCACTGGCGACAACTAATTGTGCCAACACGCTACACGGTGAATGGTCTCCAGGCGGAAATGGAGGGGATTGGATTGGGGCATCCCGGCGAACGGCGACGCGCGTTTTACACGTGTATAACTACGTAGCTAATAAAAGTGTATTTGTACGGCCATAACAAAACGGTATAAATAATTTCCGTAACACAATTCTACGAGTATTGAAAGGTAAAGAAAGTTATCAAAACTTATTAAGCCACTTTGCCTTATGCCTAAAAAACAACGTTAAATATATTTTATTTATAGTACATAAGTGCAATGAACTGTGTAATAACTAATAAGAGACTATAGCCTATTTAGTATTAATTTGAGATTTGCGTAAATTATAAACATTATTATTCATAAATACAAGAATAAAGACTAATCAAATGCATTCCGTAGAGAGATCGGTGGAATTACAAAAAATTGCTATTTTCATCATCAGTTGTGTGTAAATAAAACATTGTGTTGCTCTAATTAAAACGATTTTTTTAATATTGATTTTCCTATTTCCTAATTATTATATATGTATTTAAAATATCGATATGGAGAACCATCATCACTTCCATTATTCCATGTTCCTAAATTAAAAAAATCTAAAAAATTGCATACACAGTAATCTATATTATATTAATACTTGAACACCGAAAGTTCTGGTATCTTTTTTACTATTTATAATGAAAGGTACTGTGCCATAGATGATAGATGTGTACAAAAAAACCATGTGTGAATGTTGCCGTTAAGACAGGTAAAAAAAAAAAATATTTCCCTGTGCGGGAGACTACGACAAATTATTATTGGTCGAATTAGGCGATACTAGTCTCTCTTTAATCCGTCGCTCGATTAATTATCCGAACGCAAAATTCCTTTAATCCTCTGTTTCTAGGCATGTCGTGTTTCCCGCCGCTTACGAATACACTTTGCCGTCTGTTTGTTTGTTTGTTTGTCTGTCTGTGTTGAATTTTGTTTCATTTTGCTCAGTTCGGACCTGATTGCGTTAGAGAAGTAGGATGATCACCTTTGTGACCTTTGACGTAACTCTGAACCACGAGTGCGACAGTAAAGGGCGGCTGGGGGGGGGCTTAGATAATGGGTTCAAAATATATTTATAAAATATGATTCCATGAGGTGTACATTTTTATTTAAATGAAAAGAAAAAGAACATAACGTAACATAAAGAGTTCATTTGAAAACTGAAAAGTCAACATAGGTAATAACGGTAATTATTATTTATAAAGTATACTTGCGATTGCGAAACGTACTAAGAATTGTTTTTATTATTACAAAAATATAAATTTTACTATAAAATTGGAGCAACCATAATTGACTACATAGTAACATAGCCCGCAGCGGCAGACCGGAGGTAAAGTATTAAAACCAAAGATTTGTAACTTGACTAAAACCCGCAGATTCCGGGTGAAACGTGGAGAGAGAGATGGTCACTCTACTTACACCCTATAAGTTACAGACGACTTCTGTTCCGTTAATATAGATTGGAAACTTAATATAAATTCTATAGAATTATCGCTAGGCACTTGGTAGAACATGATTGAATAAAAATTAATAATCAAACACTTGAAAAATTCTACACATTTATTCATCTCAACGATCGTTTCAGGCTTCTAACCCATCATCAGTTTTAAAGTAAACTCCTGATGATGGGTTAGAAGCCTGAAACGATCGTTGAGATGAATAAATGTGTAGAATTTTTCAAGTGTTTGTTTATTAATTTTTATGGAAACTTAATTTCGATTTTGAGACGCCACTGCACTTATATAATATAGAGAATACATTGCATAATCATTAATGTCAAATATTTTCGATGATTTGCAAGTAGATTCTGGCATCAGTAATCTTCGTTTCAGTCTAAAATAAAAGCGACCGTGGGAATAATTTCCATATAGCAAATAAATTTAAAAAAATTGATTGTAAAGGTTCAATGTATTGTATTACATTCCTATAATAACATTCTACACATAAGTAAGTTGAATGGAAGGGGACTTGACTTGAAGGTGCAGCAGGTTTGTAAGTTGATTCTTGTAGTTAACTGGTGCTGTTCAACTGTTCGGCAGCGCGCTATGCGTATACGCATGACATTATCTATTAACTTAAATGTCGCGTTTTAAAAATATACTTTTAAAATAAACATCTTTTAATGGTTAATTAGTGATTGAAAATTAACAGTAACATTTTTTTGGTGTGAGAATTTAAAAGTACAAGACAGATGGTGTGTTTAAAAATTTATTTTATTTACTTACGAACATAAAATATAGTTTTAATTATGTTTTCGACATACGGATTTGTAATGACTTTACAAGTGAAGTAGGAGTGTTTTGAAAGAAACTTGACGACGAAATGGCTTCATTTCGGGATTTAGATTTGGACTGGTCAATGCTTTCGGAGGATCCTGCTTGCTGGGATACTGGAGGTAAGATTATTATATAATTAGGTTGTAACTATTACATAATTTGGCATTTTTTGAATTTTTACTATTATGTGTTAGCATACCCAGGGGCGAACCTCGCTTGGGGGGCGCGCGCCTATGTTTCAGGGCTGACGGAAAGGGTTAAGAGGAGAATAAATAATCGTCTTTTTCATTTCTCATCAGCTTTTTGGGGGTCGCCGACGCTCCGTCCACGACCCCCTGGATCTGCCACTGAGCATATACCTAAATTGAAATATTTTCAACTTGACAGTGCTTATTTACTTGTATATTTTGAATTTTTATCGTTATCTGTATAAAAACAGTGACGTATCTCCTTAATTATCTCTATTACATTTGGTTTTATTTATTTATTGTAAATTATAGACGCGTCGACAACTTAGGTCATTAGCGTCTATTACATTTGGTTACAATATAGTCTCTTGAAATGTGACATTTTTTAGGCTAAGTTTGCATTTTGAATTGGACAAGGTTTCTTTTCGTTGCGTAGGGGGGACCGGTGTAAGTTAAAAATTGAGTTTTCGAGGTCGGCGGCTACCCCATTTTGCTGCCATCTTGAAAAAGGGATGCAAACAGGTTATGTAGAGTATCTCCGTAACGGTACATCTTATAGAACATTTGTAGAGAGGTTTTTTATTTAGAATCTATTTCTCTACAACTTTACTAGACATACTTTTTGTCGTAAATTGAATAATTAAAAAGATATGTCGTATAAAAGATAGATTTTTTTTCCAATTATTGTAGATTTTTTTTGTTTTTCTGTTAAAATTGAAAGAAAAAAAATTCGACTGATGACCAGTCCTATACTTCCCACCTAGTAAATATTTGCAAAAAATAAACACTCTTTTTTTTTTATTCTTTGATTAGGCCCAAATAACCTTAGCTGTTGGTGGTCTTTAAAACACAATTTAATTTTTATTCTTTCAAAAAAAGCATGGCCCTCTTTTTTGGTTGGTGATCTACTGATGGCTAGCTTAATATAGCAAAAATCATGGTTGCCTTGATTTACGTACAATTTTCTTTTTTTAGTAAAATATTTTTTTTCTCGAAAACTATACATTTTAGAGAAAAAAAATATTTACATTTTTTTCAAATTATAACATCTAGAATTCATTTATATTTTTTTTACCTATGTTAATACGTGACGTTGAGGACGTTTTTTTGAATATCTCAGGATCCACTGAACCGATTTGACTCAAAATCTAATCAGATCTAAGTTAAAGGCTGATAAACACAATAGAGCAATCGGCATGCCCGTATGTTGTTCCGTTCTTAAGATATCGAAGGCGAAAAATTGACCACACACACACACACATACACACACACACACATACACACACACACACACACATATACAGACATCAGTCAGAAAATGATCTTAAACGATTGCTAGGGTCTTAAAACGTGAAAATCTGTTAAAATCTCGAAATATTTTTTTCGGACTAAATCCATTACTTCCCTACCATAGTAGAGGTGCGAAGTAAAAATTATAGCGCTTAAGAGAAAATTTTGTGACAAATTTTTAACTTCTATAAGGCTTATCTTTTTAATTATTCAATTTACGACAAAAAGTATCTCCAGTAAAGTTGTAGAGAAATCGATTCTAAACAAAAAACCTCTCGACAAATTTTCTGTAAATATGTACCGTTACGGAGATATAGTGCAAAACTTATTAGAATCTCTTTTCCAAGATGGCGGCCAAATGGGGTAGTTCTTAAATGTTTTAAGACACATGTATAATTTAATATTTTAAATATTGTTGGGTATATTAGGCGCTTGAATATGATGGTATATTATGTAACATCAAAACGTCGGCCATGTAATAGAGAATTTTGTGAATAAATTTGATCGAGAAGTCTTCAAAATTATTTCAACTTATTATCTGTAGGTATTTGAAAATGCTAATTTGTTTAAAGTATCAATAATTTGTCATCACTCTATTAATGTCACCATTTATGTTTACTTATATTCGAGATAAGTGTGACTTGGTCACCGTAATTATTTTAGAAGTCATAAGCTTTGTAGTTTTAACAGGACCGAATTGTAGTTAAAATTTTGAATAATTGCAACAGTAAGGTTAGATTGGTAACAAAATTTCATGAACCTAAAGCTGAACTTATTAATCTAGCTGTGTGTCTCGGCAGTGGCCTATAAAGTTTTTCTTAGATAGTAGAACCGTAGAGCATAGACATAGAAATCTAGCCGAGTAAACCCGATTCAGCGTCACCGACCCGAAGCGTGACGGTCACTTTCGTTCACTACTCAGGCAAAGTGCGTCTAAGGAGTTTTCACTTCAATAAATGAGATATCGCCCGAGACATTCTTAGTAACTCACCCTGTTTAGGTAACTTCTCTTTTTCTTCTTGTGTAAACTTATGGTAAAGTGAAAAAATTATTTAAATAATTTATTGCTTTCATTCACAAGATAAACTATTTAATGAAATAGTAAAAATGACTACATGGTTCGTAAGCTTACCACATCATCAGGTCTACTTGTACAAAAAGTTTTTTTACAATAAGATAATCAATTAATTACTAAAACATGATTTGGAAAAAATTCAGATCATGTTTTAGTAATTAATTAATTATCTTATAGTCTACCTAATCATGTAAAGTGACCACATTTTCATTGAGACAAAGCGGGACAAATGGGATGAAATGAGAATTACAATTTAGTTATATATATTTTATTGTATACATTCATATACTTGTACAAAAATGTATTTATTATTAATTATTGGTAACTATAAAAATATTTGTAAAAAACAACAAACCGCACTGTCTAACGGCAGTCCGCACTTTCTGCACTTATCTGAATTAAGCCGAGACGTAACGACAATGATCGAACACCACCCAGTAAATCTAACTCGGTACATTGCCTAATTTAGTTTACTCTGCATGCATTTTATGTGTTTTTTTATGTATTTTTTATTTCTTTATATTCACCATAATACTTAATAAATAATAGGTAATATATTTTTACAGTACATTTAAAATAAGAAATGCAGATATTTTCTAAAAAGCGGGACATTTTTAAAAATCGGCGGGACGCGGGACAGTCCACCAAAAAGCGGGACTGTCCCGCCAAAATCTGGACGTGTGCTCACTTATTATTATCCGGCTACGAAAAAAGGAGGGTTATGATTAATTTTTGGGATAAGTTATTAGTAATTTTTTTCCCTAAGCATATTTAATGCGGTTCTGTTAAATTACTATTTTTAACGAATTCTGACATAATTATACATGAGTAAAAATATAAGCAACAATTGACAGTAAATAAACATATACCAGGTACATAATAGATGATGTCATTTATTCATAAACAGTTGACCATCATCATGTCTGGATTTGCTAATTCATATTTTTCACGACCGAACTTGAGTCTGGTAGTCATGACGTCTCAAGTCCATTGTGTGCGATTATTAATTTGACTTTAGGCTACAAATATTAAAATCTACTTGCGTATTTAAAGTTTTAAAAGTTTTCAGTAAACTGTTTCTTATTTTTAAACGGTTTTATTTTTCAAATCTTGCGGCAGCTTTTTCAACTATTTCTACTTAACCGATTCTTATGAAACTTTGCACACACATTGATATCCCGTGACAATACAATATTAGGTATTATAATTTCAACTTGGTAACGAGAGTTGATTGAATCAGGAGGTTGACAGTTGAAAGGATGAGGAGCTTGCATGATGATACGGGCCAGAAATCAAACTAAAAACTAGAAAATAAAAATAGGTAAAAAAACTTTTAAGTTAAACGGTTTTATTTTAAATCATCAGCTGTACCAAAAACTAGAAAATAATTAGGACACAAACCAAGGGGTACTTTGTGTCGCTGCGTCAGTGAAATAAGTAATAAAAACGTGGGGCGCATAAAAATCTGTATGACTGTATAATTATTAAATAAGAACGGCTTGTCTAGAAAAATGTGTTTTCAAACCCACCAACAGAAATATTTCAAATGCGCCCCACGTTTTTATTACTTATTCCGCTGACGCTTGCTTTGTGTCCTAATTATTTTCTAGTTTTTGGTACAGCTGATGATTTAAAATAAAACCGTTTAACTTAAAAGTTTTTTTACCTATTTTTATATAATATCTGGATGACCGAGCTTTGCTCGGATGAGTTCAAAAAAATAGTGGTACTTAAAGTTCCCATTTCATTAAAATCGTTAGTCGTTTTTAAGAAAAAAAAATTACATACCTATATAAGTAGATAATATTATTATACGTCAGTATACGTCATACTACATAACGTATGTACCTACATATTTTCAAATAATTACTGATTATTTTAATAAGTTAAAGATTGACTGTCAGAGTAATTTGACATAAATAATGAAAATAGTTTGTCTTTTCGAAAGCCTACTCACCATACGACACTGTTTTATAACGTTAAAAAAACTGTTTTTTAAAATGATAAAATCGATAAGAAAACGAATTTTTCCAAGGATAAGACCTAGCTAGATCGATTTTTTGCCCCCCAAAACCCCTTTTCAATAAATTTCATCCAAATCGTTAGGGCCGTTTTCGAGAAAATATTTATATAGGTACATATATACAGGATTTGCTCGTTTAATAATATAGGGATAGGTAAATTATGAATCAAGTAGGTATAGCACGCGACTTTTCACCTAGAAATTATCTCATGCTTGTGAATCTCATCAGCTGCAAACTATATAATCAAAATAACTGCAGGTATAGTAAGTACTTACATGGGCGTACGCAAGGGAGGACAGCTGTCGCCTGTCCCCTCCTGGAAACTGGAATAAAGTACGAAAATTCATGAAGCTTATACTTCATACTGATCCCTTTTATTTCCTCTTTGGGCGTATGGCGCCTGAAAATTCTCCGCATTACGCTTAGACCGTTTAGACAATCGTTTATGACCTAATTGCAGTACCTAGTTAGAGTGCCCGCGGTGAGAGATGAAGCCAGGCACGTCATCAATAATATGCTAGTGAACGCCTGCTTGCTCGCAGACAGTGCCGTGTACACAAAACTGCACATTGGGTTTTATGACGTTAGGTACAATTTTGGCAAACTGCTATTCATGACAATAAACAGCCAGCTAGAAGGCGGGCGCAATGTATTCACGTTACTATGACGCGGTGGCTTCATCTTTCGCCGCGCGAGGTCTACTAGTATGATAAATGGATGTCCATCTTAACTCTCATAACTTTTGCCTCCCCCTTGAACAAAATTTTGCGTACGCCCTTGAGTACGTATCATGCTTAATACTATTTTTGGTATTAATTTTTCATATAACATCGTTGTCATTACTATCCGATCGACCGATTGATTTGTCATTCATGCGCGCTTAGTCTGATGAACCATAGGTTCGCGACCTCCAATTTGTGACAGACTTATTAGCGACCCTAGACTGTATTATACTTTATGCTTTAGTATTAACGTGTGCTGCGACTCTGAGAATCTTTGTCGCGTCCCTCGGAGGGGTCGCGGTCCATAATTTAAGAACCGATAAATCAACACATTTTCTCGCTACATGTCCGCGCAGTATTAGGATGCCAGAAATAGGACTCGGACCTTGGCTAACAACACCAACTTACTACCGTTAGTAAATGGCTTACTTAAACACAAACTTAATTAATGACTTTAGTATTATTTCTTCCAAAAGAAATGATTGAATGTTGATGTTTTATAACTAGCCAGAAGGCATTAACTCTCACATATTTTATGCAGTATAAATGAGCGTGGCCAATACGCAGTCATCATATAATGAGCTGTACTATGCGGAGTATTGCATAATATTATAGATATTACTAGCAATGTGCTGCATACTATTGATTATTAGAATGTGTTATGCAATAAAATATGCACATTGCACATAGTATGCCTCAGGTTTACTGTGAAACTGAAATGGTCGTTTGCTGTAATAAATGTGAATTATGGTAATGAATGAATGAATTGTAAATTATAGACGCTCGACATGTGAATTATGGTACTATTACTATTTCACTGTAGGCATTTATAACTTCAAAGAACTGGCTGAATATTTTTTTCAGAGTTGTTCCAAAAACAAGTACGTTAATTGCATTGTTTTCTTCATTTACTGATGTAATGGCCTAAAAAAATTCGTGTATGCTATTGAATTTTTTTCAATGAGTCCGTTCAGAAAGTTGAATGATAGCTTTCTGTTACAGCTTGCAATTTTTTTATAATAAGGAATGCACGCAGTTCGCGTTCGTTAATTCAACATCATTATTTATCAATAATTGTGTGGCTGTAGGTACCTACACCGCAAATAAATCTTATGTACTTATGTCTGATGTTAATTGTTTCATATACTCTTACTTTCAAGTTCATGGTCCACATTTTTTTGTGAACTTAAAAAACCAACAATACGATTTCTTTTATGATACCATTGACAAACATGTATAAAAAAAATCTGAAGTTACTTGGGTCCACACCGCAAATATTTACCAATGGGACAGCTAAGATTTTGCTCTTTAAGACTAACAGTGTACATTTTTAGAGTGTTGGGTCTCCAAATCACTATTATTAATATTACGAAGTATTAGAAATACCACACCTGAAGATGGCAACTCGTTGCTGAAACGCGTCGTGTTAAATCACAAGAAGTCACAAGACGGACATAATACAAGGTATTTCTAATACTTCATAATATAATATAACAGTGTACGTTCGATGTGATTTGAAATAAAAATATAAATCTTTATAAAAAATATAAATATTTTACCAATATAAATATTTTCAAAATTAGTTGTGTAATTTTAATTTAACTTTTTGTACAGATTCCTTAAATATGATACAACTAATTTTGAAAATAAGTGCTGGTGTATAAAAGAACACTTTAATATTATATCGAATCTTATAAATTTTGAAGGCAACATGGTGTAGATAAAAGTCATCTCTTGAGGGACCTTACGGACTTAAGACCTTTGATATATTATTATTATAGCTTACTGGTGTCATCCGGATTATTTCTACTCGAAAAAAAATAATAATATGATTCATCTTTAAAGATGTAAACTTTTAAAAAATAGATCGACTAAAAATGACTACATCCTGGTAAAAATCTGTGTAATGACTATTAACATAATGACAATAATAGATAGCTTATTATTTTTCCATACCTTAATTACTATCAAAATTGGCGGCATCATCACAAATGTAATTGTTTAATAATGGAGTCGTACAGAAAGTATCACTTCTTAAAAGTAAGCAAATCGAAAGCATCGTAATACATACTTAAAATATAAAGTAATTAGTAGATTGGAATAAAATAATTAGTAATCTCAACAATCAATGCCTTTGTAATCATTGTTCTGATTATGTTTCTTATGATTATATTAATATTTAATTAATTCTTCAATTTAATGTGCTCTCTGTAAATACACTTTAGACTTGCTTATTCCCAATTATGAAATATGAGGGCGACACACTTTGAAACATATAATTTTTATTATTAAAAAAAAACTTATGTATTGCATTGATTGGTTTTCTATAACAGCGATATGAAACGTATTTTTCTATCCATAATTTTTAACTTCCCATTGGAAGTTATTGTAATGGGTCCGAAAATCGAAATCAAAATGTATAACAAATTTTTGTTTCAAGGTCACTACACTATTTTTACACTATTTTTAGAAAGATGTATGTGTGTGTGTGTGTACGTATGTACGTACGTATGTGTCCATTTCTTTCTAAGACGAAATCTCGAGAATGAAAAATGATATCGACTACGTTAGGGTGCCAATCGACGCGTATTAACGTAAATATGATCTGAAAGAAATTTTTTCAAAATCGGTTCAGACGTTCTTTTTTCTTAACCAAATAGACTCCAAAAAAGTAGATTTTACACAATATCTCGCGAATAAAAAATTATATCGACTTCGTAAGGGTGTCAATCGAGGCATGTTAACGTCATTTTGATCCGATATAAATTTTATAAAAATTGGTTACAGCCCTTTTTTTTATTATTGTTAAAAATAAATAATAATTATGTTTTAATGATTAAAATGATTACTTTTCTGTGTAATATCTAATTTGTATTTGGATGTGCCGACCTGCAATTGCTCAAGGAATAAATGGTACGAAATATGAATCCACCGCGCTGACATTCTAGTTGAAGTATGTTCGTTCATCAGTAAACTACCCCTTCTAATCAAGTGATTAATATAGATTTTTAGCTCATAAAAGTTTTTTTATAATCTCCTTTTGGACAATCTTTTAAGCTATCCCTTGATTGAGAATATGATACCAGTAAAATATAATTTGCCATATTATATCTACGGAGAAAATATTCCATACCGGAAAAACAAAACATTAATTTAAGGTAGGTCTAGAGTAGATTTCAAGGGCGTATTTAAACTCGAAACATATTTTGCATTTAACTCGATCTCATAAGTGTGGTTAATTTCTCAAATGTAATATGACCGTCAAACTTTGTAAAGTTCCCACTGGCAAAACAAAGCAGTTGTTAAAATTTGCAAATTGTTTTTGTATCATTCTCTTATTACTTCTTGTGAAGTGCTTGAATATAATTATACCCCATGTGTGATGCATCATGCGCCCAGTATACGCTGACATTTAGTCCCATTTGTTGTGTTATCTGACAGCTTCGGCCGTGTGAGTTATTTTTTAACCGACTTCAAAAAAAGGAGGTGGTTCTCAATTCGGTTGTATTTTTTTTTTATGTTTGTTACCTCAGAACTTCGTCATTTATAAACCGATTTGGATTTTTTTTTTTATTTGAAAGGATAATATACTTTCAGATTGGTCCAATAGAAATTTCATCAAAATCGGTTCAGTAGTTCGGCCGATTTTAATAAAAGTTAATAACGGCGTGTGATTCCTTAAGGTAAATGTCATTTTTTGACACATCAGACAGCGTAAGAAAGTCGGATTAATAAAAGTGAGTAACGTCGTGTGATTCCTTTAAGGTAAATGTCACTTTTTGTCACTAAAAAGTAAAAAATAAAAAACTCTTTAACAAAAAACAACCTCCTTCAAAAAGCCACTAAAAAGAGGAAAATAATGAAATTTTGAGGTCTGCGCCAATTTAATAAAATATGAAGTCGATTAAAAAGAAGATATTAATCACTATACTATACTTTTTAATCGACTTCATATTTTATTAAATTGGCGCAGACCTCAAAATTTTATTATTTTCTTCTTTTTAGTGGCTTTTTGAAGCAGGGTTTTTTTTTTGTTAAAACGTTTTTTGTCAATCTATGTAGGTACAGGATCAAAGTGTTTGTGTAATAGTTATGCCCTATATGTTGCGCTCAGGTGCTTGGTTTATCAATACTTATATTTTTTAAAACCGCGGAGCTACGGGCAATAGGCTAATATCTATTAAGCTATAAAAGGCAACGTATGACGTCATCCTGCTGTTTGGCTGTCTAAACGTGATAAACTCAGAAATAATCGACCGATTTTCATCGCGAATACCGAGATAAAATATATATGACAAGGTTTAAGCTATATAGGTATTATTAGGAATACTATAATAACGGGAGGCGGTCATTCCTGGACAACGCCAGGTAAATACGGCTAATCATCACTACATAGTATTATAAAACAAAGTCCCCCGACGTGTCTGTCTACCTGTACCCGATTTTTTCCGTAACTACTGAACGGTTTTTGTTCCGGTTTTCACGATTAGATAGATTGATTCACGAGGAAGGTTAATTAGATGTATAATTGAAACTGGCCGGCCCGGCTTCGCCCGGGTGAAAATCGGGGGCAATCTTAGAAGACCGATTTCAATTTTTTTTTCACTGTTTGATAGGTGATAGGTACTTAGCTATAGGATATAGGCTATAATAACTGGCCGTAATGTATTAATAAATCATAAAATCATAGCACCCGGGCGAAGCCGGACCGAGGCGCTAGTTATAAATAAATACGAAAATAATGTAGTTTCTCGGCATAGTTGATTATAACCTCACCTTAAATAGCTGACCCTAAACAAGTGAAGTTGCAACATTTGGTTGTCTTTAACAATACCTACTGTATTTATTGTGTTTTATGTAGGTACATAGTTTCGATAAATGATCGACGAAGGTAAATCGCAATAACGATAACATGTAGGTAAGGAAGGTACACATGCACTTGTAATTAAAGTTACGTTCTAATTATAACTGGGCTAGCAGTGACTTGAGAACGTAACCGATCATTGACCATTAAATTAATTGAGAGCGTCGACTATTTGTTTGCTATCCATGGACAGCGGTGTGCAACTTTAATTTTTTACAGTTCCGTAATCAGTAATCTAGTCCAGAAAAAAATTAACAAGCCGTGAGGTGGGTCGTTTATTAGAACTAAAGTGCGACCCTTGAGGTCCACACGACGAACTTCCCAGTTTGATAAATATTTAATAATAATAATTAAATTAGATATTACACAGAAAAGTAATCATTTTAATCATTAAAACATAATTATTATTTATTTTTAACAATAATTAAAAAAAAACGACTGAACCGATTTTTATAAAATGTATGTCGGATCAAAATGACGTTAACACGTCTCGATTGACACCCTTACGAAGTCGATATAATTTTTTATTCGCGAGATATTGTGTAAAATCTACTTTTTTGGAGTCTATTTGGTTAAGAAAAAAGAACGGCTGAACCGATTTTGAAAAAAATTCTTTCAGATTATATTTACGTTAATACGCGTCGATTGGCACCCTAACGTAGTCGATATCATTTTTCATTCTCGAGATTTCGTCTTAGAAAGAAATGGACACATACGTACGTACACACACACACACACACACGCACACACAGACATCTTTCTAAAAATAGTGTAGTGAGCTTGAAACATAAAAATTTGTTATACATTTTGATTTCGATTTTCAGACCCATTACAATAACTTCCAATGGGAAGTTAACAAAATGTCACACGGTCTAATTAAAACGTTTTCTACACTCCTGCATTTAAATTCAGACATCGGTACGCCACTGTGTTCTGTCTAGGTATGTAGGCATACCTACACCACATATTGTGCATGCATTGGATATACATATATGCAAATGCAGTTCTAAATTTGAGCAATTATACATTTAAATCAAATCACATTGAGTTTGGCAGAAAACGTTAAATCCTACTGAATTTGAAAAAAAAAGTCGTTAATTTTTGCCAATTTTAAAGAACGGTTTGTGCAGTTAAGAAATATCCGTCTTCTAAAACTTAAAAAGACAGGTATGTAACTAACTTCGCGACGATACCGGTGCTGCAGTTATAATAGTTTTATTAATGGCAATTATGGTACAACAGCACCGGTACTGTCGCGAAGTTACCATAGATATCGAAATCTGGGGATGTAATATAAAGTGCCACTTTAAACGAGGGGTGGAAGCCATTCAGGGGAGGGTGCATGATTGTCTTATGGACATGTCCATACTATGCATGTGCCCAAGTCTTTGCGCATGCTCAATTGCTCGTACAGCGCTTGCGCAACTGAAGCGACCAATAGAATGTAGACACACTTGCTTCCTCACCGTTCCCCCGTAACAGCAACCACCTCACTAGCTTGTAACACGTCCCTAGATTTTTATATGTCTATGGATGTTACGTACCTGTCTTTTCAGAAAACTGGTAAACGTATTTTAATTCTGCAGTTCTGATTCTGAAGTTTTAAACACTTGTAGTTTGTACAGTAAAATAGTAAAATCTCACTAATCCTGCGTCTCCCGTTTCGGGGCACCGCCGGATTTCTGGAAATGTCTGATTAAGATACAGGAAAATAACGTAAATACGTCGGTACGAATAGGGTGGGGAGAAGGAACAAAAGCAATTTTTCGCCCATGGCCCAAAATAAGTCGTCCACGGTCCATGATTTTGACGCGACAGGTTTACATTTTACAGTATTGCATAAAAATATAATTTGTCGTTATCTTAACGAAGACAGTTAGCAAAAAATCTATATGTTTTCTAATATATTATGTGCGAGTTATGTACTTATAGTTATTTAATACAGGAAATATTTATAAAATAAAAATGTTATATAAAATATTGTACATGCATTTAATATACTTAGGTAAAAATAAACACCATACAACCCATAGTGGAATGTTCAACCAGTAGTGAGCAGTTCTCACATACTTTTTTTTTCTTTTGAATTATGTACGTAAGACACGTTTACATTATGCGATTGTCTCATCAAAATTTCAGGAATTTGTAGATTACAATCGAAAACCTTGCATTGCTTTGTTTTATTCTGGAAGGGTTCTCGACTAAAGAATTTGATACCGGACGCAGAGTCGCTGCATGTCTTATGAGGCGCCTTTTATCACTCTTCAATTTATTTAAATTAATTGATTATTTATTTCTTTCTAATTTTTATCTGCCAGGATTCATGCCACAACGACAGCTGTGTGAACTTGTACCCCGACTTTGAGAATTTTTTTTTGTCCAATCTGTAGCTTTTCGTTTGTAGTGAAATGATTTTTGTTTGAAAAAAAAAATCAAAAATTGCCCCCCTCCTACTTTTGAATTTCGAAAATCCGACTTCACAGTCAAGTTCGGAATCGTTTGCAGTTGTTTGTAGTGATTTTACTTTCGTTTGTAGTTCAAAATTAAGAAAGTTACAGCCAAGAAACCAAACTTGTTTATGCAAAAATCTGACAGACGCTAATGACCCTTGTTGTCGAGCGTCTATAATTCACAATTCATTCATTCTGAAAAAACATATCTACCTAAAAGCCATCGATCTACCTAAAACTAGAATCTTCGAAATTGTATCTATGACGCGTCTACCTGAATCCAGAATTCTCGAGATGGTGTTTATGACTGTTTTTGTGCGTAAACGAATTCGGTTTTTTGTTTGTAGCTCGCTTAATTTTTAACTACAAACGAAAGTAAAATCACTACAAACGATTCCGAAACATGACTGCGAAGTCGGATTTTCGAAATTCAAAAGTGAGGGGGGGGCAATTTTTTTTTTCGAAAACCGTTGAACTACAAACAAACATCTTTTCACTGCAAACAACTACAACCGAAAAGCTACAGATTGGACCAAAAAAAAATTTGTATCTCAAAGTCGGGGTGCAAGTTCACACAGCTCACAACCACACACAATTTGTGAAAATTTCAACTAACTACCTCTTACCGTTTGTGAGATAAAACCTTGTGACACAGTGACAGACGGACGGCCAGATATCGTAGGCTCAGTAATAGGGTTCCGTTAAAGATACGGAACCCTAAAAAGCATTAGATGTGTGGAAGTATGCAGAATAACGCGATTGGAATTATTGCACTTCAAAAATACTAGGTAGTTACTGTTATCTTCAGAAAGATGAGAGTCTATTAACGGTATATTTCACATATTGTAATACCCAAGTTTTAAACATATTTAAAGTTTGTCATCAATTATGTTGTATAAATTTACTACGTCTTAGCTAACTCATTCATTTACTGACTGGTAGCAGATTTCAGTGATCATTCAGTTTATAAAATCATTTTCAATCGAAATCAGTTATAGGTATATCAAAATTTTGTAATTTTGAACAGTGCATATTAATTATTATTCCACAATCCTCCAATATAAACAAATAATAATGTAAACCAACTTTTTCGTTCTTGTAATCCTTTCTCTTAATAATTGCAAACAAGACAAGAAATATATATGTTTTTAAACGCCAGGAGTATAAACTGCAATGACATAGAAGTCTAGAAGACTAGTTATTTTATTTATTGTAGATTATAGACGCGTCGACATCTAAGGTCATTAGCGTCTTTCAACTACACTAAATAACAACTAACTTAAAACTAAATAACATCACAAAACATCCATGAGCGCCGGTGGGATTCGAACCCACGGCAATCCAGTCTAGAGGTTGTGGCGTCAAGCATGCTAACCACTAGGCTAACTGCCCCCTAGAAGACTAGTCATACTTCTTTATCTATAGAAGAGATGTATATAAAGTATCTTCCTTGTGGTTCGTACAGATAAAAATTCTCAAAGGTGTGTATTTTCAACGGAATTTTAAACATACAATTGTACCGCAACCAAAATGGTGTAGATACGATTCAGTTTGTGACAGATCTACTGAGTATTGGGTCCCAACCAGTACTGAATGAATGAATGTATTGTAGATTATAGACGCTCGACAACAGAGGTCATTAGCGTCCCCAACCAGTACTCAGTAGATAGAAAAAGCTTCCGGAAAATTCTCAAAAAAATTGTTTCATAATCTATTTGTAATGTAGATTCCCTAGAAAAAAAATGTGGGACGACTCCATCATTTGTGTTTTAGATAACATATTGTTTTGTCTTTAATTTTTTGTAGGTCACCAGTTGAGTTATTTTGTACCTACCAATTCATATTTTAATTCATGTAAATGGTTGTTGATTTTAATTTTTAATAATAAATTGAATATCCAATTGATACTTTCACCAATTCTTAGATTAGAAGTTGGGAACTGAGGGTTTGTAACGAGTCATGGAAACGTCGTCCATTCCTATATGAGTTCGATTTTCCTCAACCACCAATACATTATGTTTTATTAATCTGAAGACATTTACTGATATTCTTGTAGCTGCAAGCTCACAACATAAATAATGTATGTATTATTGTATAATATTCAGCAAATTACCAATAGAGCACAGAATATATTTCTATAATGATTCAATGGATATCTATTGACGAATACATTCAAGGTCATTGAACTTGTTTACATTTAATGACTGTTCATTTACATACCTATTTAAATAAAAAAAAAAATTATGTACTTTTTTCGTTTGTGATTTTTTATGACTAGTTGGCATTAATAAGATTGCTTTTGCTAAGAAAAATAAATTCAGCGAGTTGGAATCGGTTGAAATCTTGTCGTAAGATGTCGTAGGATGTTCGTTGACTTGCTCAATTAAACCAATTTCCATTATTGAACAATGCCGGAATCCACCAATGAACTCATTACACATACACTGACCTGACGCAACGGACGCCACGAAAATCTGGATAGAGGGGATGCAAGTCGCGTCGTACGACGTTAGTAGCGTGGCGACACGTTGCATTCGCGTGAACGCGTCCAGCTAATAGTTGTTCGAGGTTTATACAATAGCTTTGTTCCAACCACTCTGAATACCGTAATATTACCGTCACGCTCATGCGCAGTGGATAGAATGCGTTCCAACCGAACTTGTGATCGTTTGTGAACGAATATTATACATAGTACTTACGATGAATTGGTTGTCAGATCCCTGGGTCGCGTCAGCTAAGTGTGTTTCTGCCTTTAAGATGGTGTGTCCAGAAGGTGCGGGGTCTTTGAGTGTGCGTACGTGAATATGTGCATACAAACATTCAAATGAACGGGTCGTTGTCCGGGCGACAATTCTGTCGTTCTCACAGAGAGAGGAGTATCATCTATGCTACATGAACCAGTGTCTCTAAACCTTTACGTTTCCGGGATCAGCGGCCAAGTTCAGGTCAATTTAAGTTTTAACATCCATGTCTTGTGATCGCATCCGCAATTTAGTGACAGATAGTGTCGGAAATGTTACGAATTGATATGTTAAATGGTAGATCGATATCAGACTTGAGAATATTTAAGCAAGACAGCCAAATTCCGTTAAGAAATTTTTAAAGAAAATTATTACGACGTTTCGCTTACATTGTAAGCATCTTTCAATGTTTTCTAATTTCTAAACCGAAATTCACAAAAAAAAATTACATAATATAAATAATGAAACCACAATAATTATATAATTGATTCAAAACATATTGGAAAAATCATTTTACCAACCATAGTCACAGTCAGGATTCTAATCTGAACCTTTCCATTTTCGCGGCGAAATGAGCTTACATTTACGGTTGAGTAAATGTAAGCTCATTCCGCCGCGAAAGTGGAAAGGTTCAGATTAGAATCCTGACTGTGACTATGGTTGGTAAAATTATTTTTTCCAATATGTTTCGAATCAATTATATAATTGGCTGCTTTCCAACGAAAATTTTCATTCAACTATTATGCTACTTTTAAATTTGTTTTGAAAAGAATAAAATATAAATTGATCAGGGACTTGAACTCATATCATACTTCAGCAATTCGGGAACAACACTTATTGCTCGGATTGCTAGTGTCCTGCCAATCGGTTTTTACAAACATTTATTAATTTTTAGTACATATTAATACATTATTAATATTGCTTTGCAGTTAATTTGAATAGTCGACTCTCGCATGTAGTGTGTTTTCAACTTGAAATTGCTATATATAAGAAGAGATCGGTTTCCATTCTCGGGCACTTTGGAGAAATCGGTAACTCACCTAGCCGGAAACTGGGGGTTTCGTGTTCAAGTCCCGACAGTGGTCATTTGATTTTTTCTTAGATATAGCTCAAAAATCATGGCAGCCTAGCTGTCTGAGATATTTATTATTTTCACCTCTAATTGTTATATGTGAATAATATGGTGTGGATATAAGGGGTTTTAAATCGATTGATTTTATCATATACCAATTATTTACATATTAAGTAACAGAAATAGTTTTTTTAAAAAAAATGTTGGTCTTTAATATTTTTATTCTTAAACTATCGTTGGTCAGGTGTGAATTAAACATGTCTATAACTAAGAACCGGTCAATTTTATGCGTGTAAGATGCGATTGTGATTCTATGATAATTTAAAAGTAAATACTCGTATTGTCAGAGCCGACTTAAAAGAGAGTTTGTGGTTATCGTACAAAATCGTCGACGAATAGCTTAAGGGTTAGCCGTTAGGGATATCGCTCTATTTTTACAAGCTTTTATTTAACTTGCAATGTATGTTAGTTTGTGTGTTGGTTTAGGTCAAATCTTGCAAGTCAATTTTGAACGACTTCTACGTATCCGATCGATTTGAAATTTTGTATACATATGTATTCCCGATGACAATACATGAATAAATCGTTTTTAGAAATAAATTCAACCCTTAAGGAGTTCAAACGGGGATGTAGGATTTTTTTGACTAATCAACGCCCAGGCCAAATCGCTGAAGCTAGAAACTTGAAATTTGGACAGTTGGTTCCTTTTCTGACGTAAGCATCCACTAAGAAAGGATTTTTTGAAATTCAACCCCTACGGGTGTCAAAGGGGGATAAAATTTTGAAAGACTAATATGAACAAAATAAATATTAGTAAAAAAAACTTTTTAGAAAATGCACTGAAAAGAAAAAAATAATTTTTAATAATTTAGGTTCATAATTATTAGAAATTATTTTTTCCTTTTTAGTGCATTTAAATAAAAGCTTGTCTCTAAAAAGTTTTTTTTACTAATATTTATTCCTGTATTCTTTACTAGACTCTCTATCAGCGCAGTGAAGCTTTTGCCCAACAAAATTCGGATATAGGGGGAGGGGTCATAATTTCAATATGTCAAACTATACGTTACCTAAAAAATAAAAACAAATACCGTTTTTTTACCATTTTGGTACGGAACCCTAAAAGGCCATGTTCTATTTTTCGGCAAGGATCTGGAACCGAATCCGCCCTACGAGTGGAGTCTTACTGCATAATTGCAGTCTGCAGAATTATCTAAAAATTGTGTTCATTAAATTAAACGTGATATTACATTCGATCTAGTATACGTTCAGAATCGACGCTTTGAAATCAGACCTGCTGGATCTTCTCTTAACACGGCTCTGTCTCAATTTACATTTTCAATGTGTACGCACATACATATAAGTACATATTATAATTATTTTTTAACTGTATAATGCTGAGAGACACTTCAAGAAAACGGCGTGTGACATCTGTAAAAAGTTGATATTCAAATTTCAATGACTATAGGTACAAATCTTCACTACGGTTTCCTTGTCTCATATTTAACTCGTGCCACCTCTGAAGTGAAGTGTTTTAATATTTATTTATTTTTTGTAACACAAGTTTAAGACAATCAATTATTAGAAAATCGAAAGTAGATATCTATGTACTGAGTATTTTCTATTGTAACTCAGGCACTGGGGGTTACTGGTTAGAATCCGATTATTCTAAGAATGATACCGCTACGTCATTGACAGAAAACTCCTATTTATCTGGACGCCGCCTACCTGACCCAGTGGCGTAATGTGCAAAGGGTTTCTGAAAAAAATGAAAAAAAAAACAAAACAAAAAAAGTTTTTTTTTTGCTTTTTTTCCCTTTTTAGGTGGCCTTTTGATGATTGGCGCCGATACATTGATGACGTATCGGTACCATTCTAAGAGTAATTGGAGTCTAACAATAAACTTAAAACAATAAAATTGTATTTTTACTATTTCATCGTGATATTACATGTAATCAACGTTTAAAGATAGGATATTTAGCTTTTTAAAAAATAATATTGCCAATTTTTTCATTGACAACCGTCCTACTAGGGCTAGTCTATATATAAGCCTATCGCACACGGCAAACAGTTTGTCGATAAAAATTATTCATCATTAATTCTTATGGAGCACCGTACACGACCGACTTGTTGCACCGACAAAAAATATGCAGCGGCACACGACAGACAATCGCCGATAGGCAATTTTGTCTAAGAATATATTCGATCTGATAAAACTTATCGCACACGTGTGACTAAACTTTGTCGCTCCAACAGTTTAGTCGCTCGTGTGCGGTTCTCCATAAGAATCAATAATGAATATTCCTAAAGACAAAATTGTCTATTGACGATTGTCTATCGTGTGCGGTAAACCATAATAATACATTCAGAATCTATAGTTAGCTTTTTCGAGTTCTTAGATTGTAACTTGGAAATTCAAAATTTGTAAGACAAAATGGCGACTCCAACTGAATAAGTAACGATATCCGACAGAAATTATTTCTCCCAGTTCGTTTCAAATAAATGTAACGTATCTATACATATTGAAAACGACGAATCTTAATTTATTAAAAAACAATCAATTATTGCACAACGAACAAATGTAGAGCATATTATATTATATCAATTACCTACTACTAGCCGTTATCACTTCACATTTGGATGATTCTGAACTTTTTTGAGGTTAATGTCATCTTTATTCTAAAATGTTTATATCTTATTAAACCAAGAAGCGCATTTCAATTAGTGATTATGTTATTAATTCTTTTCTCATTAATTAGTCGATCTTATAGCTTCCTCTTGGTGATTTAGTTTGCACAGATGCTGCAGAATTCAGATTATCCAGATGTTATTGATTATTAATTTAATAAAAATTTAACACTTCTAACTGTTCATTCATTATTTGATATATCTGTGAATCATTGACATCAATGAATAGTCATAGTAATTATTGTTACAAGTGAAATTAACTTTTAGGTAGCAGAATTGCGATTTTTATTACTAGCAGCTGGTAAATAATTAAAAATTTCTTTATTTAAATTCTATAGAAATAATTAAACATATTAAAAGATTATTGATCGATTTTTAACGATAATACCAAATTGGACAGTTGGGTAAAATAGGATAGTCTGGTAAAACGGGATACCACGTTTTATTTCAAAGCAAGTAGTACGATTTATCGGGTAGGGGCGGAACTAATAGCCCTCGATGTCTACCTATGACGGCAAGATGATTTATCTACTTTAGTTTCAATGTAGATGACGTAACAGGTGAAAGTATCAAAAAGTTAGGTTAAAGTAAAGTATTTGGCGTGTTTTGAAAAGTCGATTTTTCAGTTTACAGGCAAAATTAACCGAAGGTGAGTAGATTTAGAGAATATTATGTTTGTTCACTATAGTTAGGCACAACAGTTTTTAGGAATTTGCTTTGTTTATTTACTAAAATATGGTTACGTGTTTTGCAATCAACAGTTGGGTAAAATCGGACACTGTGTGGTTGCTTAAAACGGGAGGTATCCCGTTTTATCCAACTACATGGTTTTTTATGAGAAGTGGCTTTTGTTACGTTTTTTTTTGTATTTTTCACAATATATTTTAAATTTACCATGTTGTGCCTTTTTTCCTGAAGGATAAACGTTATGGAACTTATAAAAGTATAGGCATCCCGTGTTATCTGACTAGGTGGCTAAAACGGGATACTTCCTACTTTTGCAAAAAAAAAATTCTCTTATGTGACTTCTATTTTGCTCATAAAGGAGGGTGGCAATCAAAAGTTCATTTATAAGTAAAACAGGAGCCAAAAATAGTCCTTTGCATTACTTCATTCAAAAAGTTGTAAGACATAGAACACTAAGTATTCCGTTTTACCCAACTCCCCCCTGCATAATTTTGTTAATGCTGCTTTGGACTTGAAAATAGTCCAGTTTTTAGTTATATTGCTGTTCATTTGTAGTTTTCATGGTTCGTCTATTTCAAACCCTAAGTTTCTATAGATTCTAATGTGCGAACTGGTTTTAAAGTATCAATTGGATTTTTAAATTTGTCGTTAAAAGCAATAACGAATATATCTAAATTGGTACTAGGCCCTGATAACTCTGATAATTGGTGGTCGAAGTATAGCCTCAGATATCGTTATAACATTTTTTGGATAGTTGATTAAATTTAAAATATGAATTAATAATTTTTAAAAACGGGCTGAGCCCTTCCGCAGTGTAACAGTTCTGGGGCGGCGCCTGGTGCGTCCTGATGCGACTACACCCCTGATTTTCGTACCGATTCACGTCATATCCGTGTGTATAATTATTATGAATGAAATATTTCGCAAATTCGAAAGATTTCGGTGTCTTCACGAGAACGACAAAAGCAAACTCATATACCGATAGATTATGATGTTCTAAATTCACATGTATTTAAAACAGGTAATCGTAATGTTTAGCAATAATTAGCAAAGGAAATGCAAATTGCTTCGCTTTTAATGACTCGTTTTTTATGTATCTTTGTAAATAATTATTATAAAAGTTAATTTGATATAATATTCATTCAATTCATCTAAATCTAGATTAAAAACTGAGATGCTTGATTACGATTTATAACTTCCCTCGAGCGTCTCGGAAATTAGAATGTTGCTGTAGAGAAAATTATGTTTGATTATTTTCATTGCATTAAAATCATGTTTTCTATTTAACTCGTCAGCTGGCGCGTGGGTCACCCAGTAATCTATTTTTCATTTTAATGTCATTTAGTCGAAATATATATATACCGTTGTTGCGCAGGTACCTTCAAACTATATCATATCGTGAGATTTTTAGTAGTTTTCTCCACGATAAACCATTAATTATTATTATAATTTACGCGCCTGTTAAAGGGTTAAACTCGCTTAATTCAGTAATAGTTGTCGCTTCAAATTAGATTAGGAAAGAAAGGCGTGGCGGAGTCGCAACTATCTCCTTCTGCGTTAAACGTACGTTCACCCATTGACGACACAACTGTCAAATTTCATTCATTCTACTGACATAACCTCGTTTTTTTAAGAGATTAGGTGAAGTAATATAATACAATTTACGTTAATATGAGATATTGTAATGTAGAGAAAAAGGCCGGATTTCGATATCGTAGAAAAGTGATCATGTGCTCTTATGAAAGTTCCCAAACTGTCTCAAAATTTTGGAATATTGGCATTGTATGCATTTTTCTTTTGATGTATATATAACTTAACTGAGGTATGGTCTCATATTTTGGGGCAATTCGCCTTTTGCTAAAGATGTTTTTATCTGGCAGAAGAGAATTCTCAGAATTATATTTGGAATTAGGCAAATAGATTCATGTAGACCCATTTTTTAAAGCTACCGGCTACTTACTTTGCCCTCAATCTATGTTTTGGAAAGTCTTATTACTACCAAAAAGAATCTTAAAAATATCTGTTGTAATAAAAATGTTCACAATTATCCAACAAGACGTGATAATGACATAAGGTTGCCTAAACATAGATTGGAATTGAGTAAGAGAGGTCCACATTATATGGGTCAAAAATTGTTCAATCACCTAAATGATAACATTAAAAACATATCTAACCCCAAACGTTTTAAGACGGCTTACAAAAATTTTATTATAGACAAGTGCTGATATAAAAAGTTGAGGATTTTTTTTGTATCATTTTAAGCAACAGTAGATATTAGAGACATCTTTTAAAAATTTTAACTCTTAAAATATTTGTTTTGTTCAGTGTTTATATAATATTTTGTATTGACATATTTCATACTCCATTTGAGTTCCAAGAAATAAATAAATTTTGAATTTGAATTTGAACTAATACGCGGGGTGCACTAGTTTAATTTACGGTCAAGTTAAGTGCCACACCCCTCGTATTATAAATCAATCACTACGGTCTACGTGAATCTGTGTTTAGTTTAATTTTATTGCATGCATTTCAAATACAGAACGTATTATAAAAACGTAATATAAAAAAATCATTATTAGTATCTATTAAATATGGAGTGACTGGATAACGCGAGGTAATACATATTATACGTCTAGTTTTGTGACCGTAAATGGCCAAAACAAGTTTAACTACAGACTGGACAGCTGTTTGCACTTTGCAGGGCATTAATCTCAAGTCTCAACAAATAATCCGATTTTTATTTTGTATTTAAGTTGCCTAACTTGACTTGATAAAGTTTTGGTGGTAAGTTTTAATTTATAGTGATTCATATGAGACAACTCGTACTAAAATTGCTGCTTTGCAGAATGTGATACACAATTTATATTTTCTGACAAGGGCGTAGCTAGGGGGGGGGGCGGGGTCAGGGAAGTTACGTATCCCTCTGGCATAATAAAAAATCCAAGATAAAGAGAAAATTCTTTCACGATTTTCTTAGGATTAACGAACATTGTGCTTTACTTAAATGCAGGTACATGTACAGTCGCGGACTTAAAAAAGTTTACATTTGAGTTTTTCAGTGTTTTCTCATACTCAACTCATCTTTGTTTATATGTTATACTTTATACTTCTAAGTATTACAATCAATGGTTCCCTCAAGGAGGCTTCTGAAGGTCCAAGTCTCGCAAATTAAAAAAAAAATTCGACTGATGACCTATACTTCCCACCTAGTAAATATTTGCAAAAAATAAACACTCTTTTTTTTTTATTCTTTGACTAGGCCCAAATAACCTTAGCTGTTGGTGGTCTTTAAAACACAATTTAATTTTTATTCTTTGAAAAAAGCATGGCCCTCTTTTTTGTTTGGTGATCTACTGATGGCTAGCTTAATATAGCAAAAATCATGGTTACCTTGATTTACGTACAATTTTTATTTTTTTTAGTAAAATATTTTTTTTCTCGAAAACTATACATTTTAGAGAAAAAAAATATTTACATTTTTTTCATATTATAACATCTAGAATTCATTTATATTTTTTTTTACCTATGTTAATACGTGACATTGAGGACGTTTTTTTGAATATCTCAGGATCCACTGAACCGATTTGACTCAAAATTTAATCAGATCTAAGTTAAAGGCTGATAAACACAATAGAACAATCGGCATGCCCGTATGTTGTTCCGTTTTTAAGATATCGAAGGCGAAAAATTGACCACATACACACACACACACACACACACACATACACACACACACATACACACACACACACACACACACACACACACACATACAGACATCAGTCAGAAAATGATCTTAAACGATTGCTAGGGTCTCAAAACGTGAAAATCTGTTAAAATCTCGAAATATTTTTTTCGGACTAAATCCATTACTTCCCTACCATAGTAAAGGTGGGAAGTAAAAAATCGTCTGCAGCACTAATCACGGGAACGGCGCGGTGCGGCCCCGGAGGTCCAGGCATTCTCTCCCCTCTCTGTCACCTCACTTTGCCCCGCTGCTCAAAATCTTGACTACGCTCTTGGTTCCTGATCCTCTAAGGCCTAAGGCCCTAAGCTATATATTTAGCCAAATACGATACACTATATATTGTAATTAGTAGATAATTATCTATTACTTGCTAAATTTTGGATAGTAGTATATATATCTCTTAATTTCGCTGCATTTTTGGTACGAAAAATTTTAGTAGAATTTATCAGACCCCTCATTTGTTATATAGGTACAAAATATGCACAAAATTGCGTATGTTTCCAAAACCACTGATCCGATTGGCACCAAAATCAATAAGCCTTCAGGGTCTTTATTGTGGCAAACATTAAAAAAATCATTCAAATCAGTGCATTTTTCCTGAAGTTATTGTAAAGAAAATTCCACAGACATACATACACAAACACGCAGAGCTTTTATGTGGAAAGCCACTTTTCTTTACGCTTCGAATCTGACACGATTTTTTGCCCGTATATATACGTCTATTTAATTGCAATTAAAAAAGAAGGACGGAAAGAAATGTCAGAGCTAATGCATTATTTAAATTTATGAAATGCATCGTCAGTTTTGTTGTATTGTAGCTTGTAGGACATTTGAAAAACCATAAAAAATATTTATTCAAACATATTTAACATTTTTAGCTGCATATATTTGGTCACAGTTTTCATATATAATTTATTCATTAAAACGTAATTGCAGTTATATTAATTAATTATGAACAGACATTTTTTTATTCAAATATGTTGTATACGTCTATTGAATTAATGAGACACATTTTCGTTTAACATTTAATGCTGTTAATGTTAACACATATTAAACACTTTCGCCAATATAACGGGAAAAAAAAACCGCGTTATGCAGTCGAGTTTTACTATGACTAGGTTATACTATACAAATAATGAATGATTGATTATACCTTGTCGTCTTGGTGGCAGAAATAAAATACTTTGTTCCGCAGTTCAAATAATAATTACACCATTTCCGTTTTTTTTCAATTATTAAGAGATTCTTATTAGCTAAAATATCTTAACAATAATATTTTATTAGTGTAATCAAACTTTTTAAAGAAGTGTCGATTAATTACACAACATGTTATTAACGTTAAAGCAGACTTTTCGATTATTAACCGACTTCAAAAAAAGGAGGTGGTTCTCAATTCGGTTGTATTTTTTTTATGTTTGTTACCTCAGAACTACGTCATTTATAAACCGATTTGGATTTTTTTCTATTTGTAAGGATGTACTTTCAGATTGGTCCCATAGAAATTTCATCAAAATCGGTTCAGTAGTTCGGCTGATTTTAATAAAAGTTAGTAACGGCGTGTGATTTCTTAAGGTAAATGTCACTTTTCGACATATCAGACAGCGTAAGAAAATCGGTTTAATAAAAGTAAGTAACGGCGTGTGATTCCTTTAAGGTAAATTTCACTTTTTGACACTAAGAAGTAACAAATAAAAACTTTTTAACAAAAAAAAAAACCTCCTTCAAAAAGCCACTAAAAAGAGGAAAATAATGAAATTTTGAGGTCTGCGCATCACTATACCTACTATACTTTTTAACCGACTTCATAATTTATTAAATTGGCGCAGACCTCAAAATTTCATTATTTTCCTCTTTTTAGTGACTTTTTGAAGGAGGTTTTCTTTTTTGTTAAAAAGTTTTTTGTTTAAAAATTATCCTCAGCTTTATGACATTTCAAAGATTTTAAAGATTGACATGCTGATAAATAAATAATGTCACTTATCTTTATATAAAATAAATATGACAATGCAATTTAATTTAATTAAAACTAGACTGTTCACAAGTCACAACTGGATTTGAAATTGAGTAAAAACTTCTTATCGACCAAGTATACAATTACAGAGGGTTCTGTACTTGCAGCTATGGCATCTCATGGGTTTCTTAGATGCTTAATTCAGAAACTACTGGACAAATTTCTATGAAACTAATTTGTCGTTAGCTGTAATCGTGAAGATTACATATTTACACTAAATTGCGTGTCATTTACAACCGGAGGACACAATATTGTACCAAAGTTGGACACTTTTCGGGAAATCTATGTCGCCATTTTGAACTAAAAAAAGAATTTTTTACTTCCCACCTCTACTATGGTAGGGAAGTAATGGATTCAGTCCGAAAACAATATTTCGAGATTTTAACAGATTTTCACGTTTTGAGACCCTAGCAATCGTTTAAAATCATTTTCCGACTGATGTCTGTATGTGTGTGTGTGTGTGTGTGTGTGTGTGTGTATGTGTGTGTGTATGTGGTCAATTTTTCGCCTTCGATATCTTAAGAACGGAACAACATACGGGCATGCCGATTGTTCTATTGTGTTTATCAGCCTTTAACTTAGATCTGATTAGATTTTGAGTCAAATCGGTTCAGTGGATCCTGATATATTCAAAAAAACGACCTCAATGTCACGTATTAACATAGGTAAAAAAAAATATAAATGAATTATAGATGTTATAATATGAAAAAAATGTAAATATTTTTTTTCTTTAAAATGTATAGTTTTCGAGAAAAAAAATATTTTACTAAAAAAAATAAAAATTGTACGTAAATCAAGGTAACCATGATTTTTGCTATATTAAGTTAGCCATCAGTAGATCACCAAACAAAAAAGAGGGCCATGCTTTCTTCAAAGAATAAAAATTAAATTGTGTTTTAAAGACCACCAACAGCTAAGGTTAATTGGGCCTAGTCAAAGAATAAAAAACAAGAGTGTTTATTTTTTGCAAATATTTACTAGGTGGGAAGTATAGGACTGGTCATCAGTCGAATTTTTAAATTAATTTTGTACCTTCTTTTCAATGTGCGGAAGTAATATTGCATAATTCTGAGTTTGAACCATCAATCCCCCAGGGGAGACATTGGAATGTGGTTGCTATCGCAAAATTGCATTCCAATGTCCTTTGGGAATTAGCGCTCCCAGAGACCCGAGCTCGTACCAGTCTGTTTGTGTATGCCGGCTGGCGGATTCTAATACACAAATAGATTATTTGTTGTGTTGAAGACGCTAATGACCTGAGTTGTCGACGCGTCTATAATCTACAATTAATTCATTAATTGAACCATCAACTTACATAATACTTACCTATTTGTCAATTTCATTATCGTGGCACTTTTCGGCAATAAATCTACATATGAAAAGATATTTAGACATAACACACAACATTTAAACTGCATTTTTGATATTTTTGTTTTCGTATACCTAATAAGAAAATGTTCTATTAATAAATGTAATCACAACATATGATCATCATGTTTATAGAAATTTCAATTATTCATTTCACTTATAATATAATGACTTTTTAATTCATATGTTTTTAAATCTTATTATATATTTTTGTATTCTATCAGCTAAAAAAAATTTAATTTCCGTAATACGAGACTGTACTTTATGTCCATAATTATGTTAATATATTATCTATTCAAAATATATTATAATATACGCAATTAGTGACCCCGATTTGTAGTGTTTTCATTTTTTATAGAATTTTAAAGAAAGTGTACGCGTTTGAGATCGCGGAAAACGGTAAAATTATGCATTTACAAGTCTTAATACGATTTATGTCTGTATCTAGACAATATTTTAAACCGAGAGAACGTCTATATAATAATGATAATGCACCTGAATCAAAGTATTCATACACATCCAGTGATGTTTTACCTGTACTACTTGATGCAATTTCACCCAAACACTAATAGACCGAGAGCTAGTGACAATTTTTTGGTGTTATTTATTCAAGGCCTTATTTTTGTGAAGATGATGAGGGAGGCATATTAAAGTGGCCTGAGTAAGGGATTTTGCTAGATAGCGGTATGGGAGGGATGCAGACCGCCCCCAACATGTAACAAAAAAAATGGTCACAATTATTATTGCTTCAAGGCTGAAATTGTTTGTATAGCTTGTCGGTGACCCAATAATGTCATTATAATATTTGCAGATCGATTGGTTAGTATTAAAGGGGTGGCAGATCACCCTAAACGTGTCATGTACCCGACGAAATTTATATTATTAGTTCAAGGTTCAAATTTTAATATGTTGTTACGGCGGTTGTTTTAAGCATATATTTCAATTTGCAGAACAAAATGTCGGTATTAACACCCTTGCAGAACGATATAAACACTTAGGCGAGTAATTTTCCTTCTAAGAGAGGGGGGTAATACCGATATTTTGTTTCCTTCTTAATTAAGTTCCAGTATGATAATTATGGTCTTCCCTAGGCCATCGTTCTTTCCATTTTCTCACCGATCCTACTTGTTCAAAATATATTTTGCGCCCATACTTTTCATCATATTATGTTCATTTATATTATTCCATTCACTTAATTAAGTTCCCAAATCCTTCTGCAGTGCGAAATATTTATGATTCTAAATTTTGTGGATGAACGTTTTATAAACTAATCAATCTACATTAATTGTGTGAATCGATCAATCTTAATTTTGAAATAGTGAAAGAACTATGCACGTACAACATCCGGAGTAAGTCTTGTACGCGAATTTTGAAAGTGAGAGGAACTAATAAAGTGGATCAGAAAAAAGAATAATATTGTAACAGTAGACGAGTTAATTCGATTTACACGCAGAGATCACAGCTTGTGGTGGATCCAAGTCTGCCGACCCGCCTACACCGCTATGTATCTAAGTATAGGGTTAGGTTAGGTGAATACAAGACAATAATAATAATGGGTGCAATCCATCTATAAGGAAGTCGAGTACGTGTAAACGATTATGGTCGTGTTTCTCATTTTGCCTTCGTGAAATGTTATTGCCCACCACATTACATTGGCATTTATTGTGTGTTGTAGATTTCTGCTAGTTAACTTGCATTTTTTATAGTGCCCTGGATTGATCAGAGTACGTTTTAAATTATGCCCCACCTGTTGTAAAACTAATTTACAAGGACAGTATGGTCCAGTGGTTAGCGTCGCGGCCTTTGGATCAGACTGTCGTGGGTTCGAATCTCACCTCCGCTCATGGATGTTTTGTGATATAATTTAGTTTTAAGTGAGTTGTTATTTAATGTAATCAAGACGCTAATGACCTAAGTTGTCGACGCATCTATAATTTACAATAAATAAAAATCTAATTTACAGGCGCTAAAATTTTTGAAATTAAACACATACGCCCCTCTTTTCCATTGGCCGCTCTGGGCAAGTGCTCAGGGCCCCGCGATCGATGGGACCCCCTAGTTCCTGCCAGATCACCAACCGATAACCGATAAATATATTTATTTTGCGAAAATCAAACGATTTATAACAGATAATTACTGACTGATTGCAAAGAAATGAAAATAACGCAGTTGAATAAATCTAGAATTTTGTTTATCTACTCCTTTTGCCTGTTTTAATAAAATAGTCCTCTGTCATAGTCATAGGGGCCCCATTATCCCAAAGTGCCCAGGGCCTCCAATAGGTTAAAGACGACCCTGATTTTAAACAATAGTTTGAACCTGGTAAATGCTACCATTTAACCGAAATATAATTTACTTAAAACGATTTGAAGTTTGTATAAACAAATTTTTTTAGCTGCGTTCATGCGTAATTAAAATAATAATAAGTAGATAATATTATTATACGTCAGTATACGTCAGACTACATAACGTATGTACCTACATATTTATTAAAATTAGTAATTAATTTGGCACCATTTTTTCTGGCAGTGTTGTCTTATCCAAATGGACTATTGATTGACCCACACACTCACTGGAGGGTTAACAAACCGTTTTGAAATGCAGTTTACATTAATGATATAATGTTTTATTATTTCTTTTGTACATTGAACAATGCATAGGAAAAGTCAGTTTACAAATTATAAATAAAATTCACTTATGCAATAAAACATTTAGGTACTCATTAAAAACAACTTAATCCTGCGTTTAAAAGAATTTGGAATAGCTGCAATTTTTATGTTACGTTACACAAAACAAAATAGAGTTATAAAAATATCTATCTGAAGATAAAAGTGCCAAACCGCACCCACAATATATTAATTTTATGTCAAGATTTTTTTCCCTTTAAAAATGCAAAAATAGGCAGGGCGTTCCATTAAAAAAAGTTATTTTTGCAAATAACTCAAAAACCCGATGCTCAATTATTTTTTAGGGTTCCGTATCTCAATAAGAAAAAAACGGAACCCTTATTTATAGGATCACTCGTTTGTCCGTCAGGCTGGCTGGCTGGGTGTCCGTCTTTCAAGACCCATTTTCTCAGGAACGGATAGAGACATCAAGTTGAAATTTATACGAAATATTAAGGTTTACGGTCCCTTAAAGTTGTAAAGAATTTAAGCTTCTAGGTCAACGCAATCAAAAGATACGGCTATTTTGTCATTTCATCAAAAGCCTATAGGGTACTTCCCGTTGACCTAAAATCATGAAATTTGGCAAAAAGCAAGATCTCGCAGCACAAGTAAAGGAAAAAATCCGAAAATCACAAAAAGTAAAAATTAAAGGGGGTCCTATACCTATTTTAATATCCTTAAACTCACTCATCAAAAACCTAAAGGGTACTTCCCGTTGACCTAAAATCATGAAATTTGGGAAAAAGCAAGGTCTAGCAGCACAAATAAAGGGAAAAATCCGAAAATTACAAAAAGTAAAAATGAAAAGGGGGGTCCTTTACCTATTTTAATATTCGCAAACTCACTCATCAAAAACCTAAAGGGTACTTTCCGTTGACTTAAAATCATGAAATTTGGCAAAAAGCAAGATCTCGCAGCACAAGTAAAGGGAAAAATCCGAAAATTACAAAAAGTAAAAATTAAAGGGGGTCCTATTCCTATACCTATTTTAATATTCGCAAACTCACTCATCAAAAACCTAAAGGGTACTTCCCGTTGACCTAAAATCATGAAATTTAGCAAAAAGCAAGGTCTAGCAGCACAAGTAAAGAAAAAAATCCAAAAATCACAAAAAGTAAAAATTAAAGGTGGGTCCTATACGAGGTCCTATACTTATTTTAATATTCGCAAACTCACTCATCAAAAACCTAAAGGTTACTTCCCAATGACCTAAAATCATGAAATTTGGCAAAAAGCAAGATCTCGCAGCACAAGTAAAGGGAAAAATCCGAAAATCACAAAAAGTAAAAATTAAAGGGGGTCCTATACCTATTTTAATATTCGCAAACTCACTCATCAAAAACCTAAAGGGTACTTCCCGTTGACCTAAAATCATGAAATTTGGCAAAAAGCAGGGTTTAGCAGCACAAGTAAAGGGAAAAAATTGACCTAGACACGAGTTATCACTGATTGGACGTGATAAGTGATAATGAAGAAGAAAACATTTTAGAAATCGGTGATCTCCATTTTTAAATTGAATTTAAAACCGTGAGTACTTGAGAGCTGTCAGATGACAAATGTCTGTCTGATTACTGATTAATGCGTCTGAGATCTAGACTAGACCCGTTGGGCAACATATCAAATATGGGTGTGTGTGCGAAATGTTACAAAAACGAAAGCTATAAAAGTATACATAATATTTGCCTTACAAATTAACAGTTATTGTATAGCTAACTATATTTACAACTCTAAATTCGCTGTTTGTTGTGATTTTTATGTGCTATGAAGATGAATGGTTGATAGATATGAAACCACATAATTGCAATCGCACGATTGCAAGGAAATCATTGTGGCCTCTATTTATTAAAAAATGATTGTTGATTATTTCAATAAAAAGTTGCTAAGTAAATAGAAACATCTGCTGTAGACAACTCGTGTAATAAAGAGCGTGCGAATAATCGCGAAATTTGCGTGTAATATGGTAATATTCGCCTGCTACATAGAAGATATGTATTGTTACGGATCACCCTGTATATAACCGGCAGGCAAGAGTTCTGAGAAACGGGGGGTCCGCTTACTGTAACAACTGGTACCTACGCGAAAGTTCTAGAGAAAACGAGAACGCACTAGGCTTACGGCACGCAGCATATATAGACAGCAGTCAACGGTGAGTCAGGCATTCAAGCCTACGGTGAATCAGTCAATGGAGAATACTGAGCGACAAATAGTGGGTCTGATATAAATACAGTGAATATAAATATTTGAAACATTAATAACTAGAAATAAATAGTCCTGGTATATAGTTAATTGTTACGAGTTATTGTATATAGTTGTTTGTTTTGCTTTGTAATTACTGTTTAGTTATTGATTATTATTGTGTTTTTAATTATTGTAAATAAATATTTATTCCGACAACTCAGAAAACAGTTTTGTAACAGTATTTTGTACACAAATACATTCCGAAAAAAAATTGAATCAACTAAATCTTTACAGGCGATGCGATATTTTCGAGGAAATATTTTTCGAACGGTAATTTGAGACTTTCCATTAGATATGTTTTATATGACAAATCTATTACAATGCAAAAAAATTTGTGCAATATATAATATCTTGATGAAATTTACTATTTCTTTCATTAGGAAAATTGCGTTTAAAAAAATTAGCATACAATTGGAACTATTCAAATTTAACGTATATTTTATATTCTCGCATTGTTTAGATTATAATAAGCTATATAATAGCAAGCAGCTACTCAGTTAATAATTATATGCTTGTTGTACTTGACAATGATCACTCATGCAATTAACAAGTTTAATGTTTTTTTTAATGTCGTTCTTTACATCTTCTCATAGCAAACAACATTTACTCATTTGGTAAAATCAACGCTATCAAGGTAATATCTCGCGTGTTTATAATTTGCATTATTTTTTACTTTCTTTATAATTTATCTAAATATTAATTTAAATAATATGTAATTAAAGTCTAAATTAACCCGTTGATTATTTTTCAATAAGTGTAATTGCATATATTTAATTCGGTCATTATGCTGTCTT
The DNA here is from genome assembly GCA_039654895.1 of Mongoloraphidia duomilia. Classification (NCBI taxonomy): domain Eukaryota; kingdom Metazoa; phylum Arthropoda; class Insecta; order Raphidioptera; family Raphidiidae; genus Mongoloraphidia; species Mongoloraphidia duomilia. The sequence goes on from CM077517.1 coordinate 2,661,317, forward strand.
CATAGAACAGCATGTATTAAAAATCTATTTTCTCATGAATTGTCTATTTACATAATTATTGACCAAATATGCGAAGCGAGTGATGTTCAATTTTAATTTGATAGCTTGACATTTTATTGTGTTTGTTTGTCTGTAGCGTTTCAAATGTGCGTATCAATTTTAACGAAATTTGTGAGTGATATTATTTAAACATAGTATAAAGATCTTTTTGACGTGATTTAATAATATCGTAAATCTTTATATAAAATTAATAATAAATAAATAAAACACAATAAAATTTGATTTAATCAAGACGAATCTAAATAAGTCTGATCACAACCAAGGTTAGTAGAGTATAGGTTGCCTCATTCCGATAGATAATAGTGGGGGGGATGACGTCACTCAGAATATACCATGCTTACTCAATTCAATAGAAAAGATCAGACGATGGACGCTGGTAATTTTTGGAAATAAAAATCACAGTAACCATGGTAGTGTGATATGTTTTTTCAATACCTAATAGAAACATGATTCTTCTGTTAGTGAAAAAAATATGATAAGTTGTCAATTTTGCGATAGCTGTTATAAAGTATTATGGTGTTTTGTGGTTATTTGTAATATTTTGTGAATATAAAAGATAAAATAATTAATTTATCAATTTGTTAGTTAATTCTATTCGTTTCTTAAATTTAAAAAATAGGTAATTAACAAGATCTGCCATTTCTTGAGCATTATTTAATTTTTTGTTTGTTTATATTATAGATATTAAAACCTAAATTTTGTAATAAAAATAAAAATTATCCTATTTTTTAACATCTATTCTTCTATTTATTGTCTCCTGCCAATTCTAAGAAAAAATCTGCACGAAGCACCTAATATAAATAAGCATAATCTTCAACAATTGTTGTACTTGATTTAAACTAAATTCTAGCTGACGTCATTCACGCGCTTACGCTGATTGGTCAGATGGAATGAGGCAACCTGTACTCTAATAACCTTGGATCACAACGAAATTATAATTTTGATTTACTTGTTTGTTTCAAAAGCGTAGCTCATAGAAACTCCAAAACAAAACAATGTTGTGGTCGACTATGTAGATTGTAGAGTATTAATGTTGACTCAAAAAGACACAACAATAGGACGAACGATATAGGTAGATGTATTTGCGATTAAAACACCCCTGCGAGACGTTGGTTGGAACTTAGGTGGTTCAAAGTTTCATAAATGATGAGAAAATAACTTTTATTATGTTGTTTATCCCACTTTTGGGTTGACAATAATTGAAAAAAATGTAAACGAAAGACTTGTAGTGTCTAGCTCCCCCAGGGGGAACAATGGAATATAGTTGTTCTTGCAATTGCATTCCAATGTTCTTTGGGAATTGGCGTTCCTAGGAGCGCGAGCTCGTACCTGTCGGTTGGCAGATTCTAATACACAAATGGATTATTAATTGTTGTGTTGAAGACGCTAATGACCTGAGTTGTCGACGCGTCTATAATCTACAATACTAGTAATAATGCAGTGTCTAGCCTACACCAAACGTCCTCTGCCGTCTAATTTACCGTTTCTCAAAGTGTGATTTGCGACCCCTCCAGGGGGCCATGAAGCTTCAGAACGTATAGAGTGTCGAAAATTCGCAGAATCACACCATAATATTGGTATCTATTGATTAGAGAAATCCTATAACTATTATACATATGTTTCTATTTTACAAGTCGTTAAGCCATTTGAAAAGTATTGTATGTAAGTTTTACCAGGATAATAACGATCAATAAATTATTGTTTGCAGTTAAATTTTAATGGCCACATATAAAAGTAATGTCTTTTGCACAGATTTATACGAGGTGTAAAATCATTTTTGACACATATGGAAATAACACAGAGATATTGTCTTTTATTTGTATTCAATTGTGTATAGTATAGATACTAGCTCAGTTTTCCTAATAAACCGAGAGCTAGTGACAATTTTTTGATGTTATTTATTCAAGGCCTTATTTTTGTGAAGATGTTGAGGGAGGCATATTAAAGTGCCCTAAGTAAGGGATTTTGCTAGATATAGCGGTATGGGAGGGATGCAGACCGCCCCCAAGATCTAACAAAAAAATGTACACAATTATTATTACTTCAACACTGAAATTGTTTGTATAGCTTGTCGGTGACCCAATAATGCCATTATAATATTTGCAGATCGACTGGTCAGTATTAAAAGGGTGGCAGATCACCCTAAACGTGTCATGTGCCCGACAAAATTTATATTATTAGTTCAAGGTTCAAATTTTAATATGTTGTTACGGCGACTGGTTTATAAGCATATATTTCAAGTTGCAGACAAAATGTCTTATAAAGTGAAATATTTATAGCTTTTACATTATTGAAAAATAGTTAATAATTGTATTAATATTTTCAAAATTTTAATAACTAATTCTGTGTCCTTATAATAGTAGATTGTATTTCTAGTGTCGTAATGAGGTGTATTAATGACGAGTAGTGACAGTATATTCATTTATTAGCCGATATTTAGCTAGTTTCAAGGAACCGTCAACTAAAACAAAAATATTTAGATGCAAATACAATTTTTCATTGTGAAACATTTCTTCCATTGCTTACTACTTTTTTAGTCTAAAGCTCGTATTTCGAAGACAATTCTACACTCTGTATAATAAATAAATAATCGAAATAGTTTAATCATGATCGTGGAATGCTAATTACATCATAAAGATGCACGATATAATTACTTTCAGTTTCGAACCGTTAACCTTAGTTCAGCGAGTGGTGTTTTATTGCCATTCTCAGTTTATTAATTTACGCGGAGTCGATCATATTATGTCCAGCAGTCAGGTACTTTTTACCTGGAAAGTATTCCGAAGTTAATGATATTTTGGTATGTTGTTTGTGGGTACTCTGTGGAGTAGAATCTGAGTTTTCGACCTCGAGAACCCTGTGCTAACGTGGGGGGACCCGAAAAACCACGGAATTTTACCATCTTTTTTGCTTTTTTCGAAATCTCTCAGAAACGGTCAACTTAAGCAATTCTTTCATTATGTAATGTTTTAAAGTGGATTACATTTCCTACAATTTTCATTCCTATACAACTTTTCTGTGGTACTAATGGTAAGCGCGCTGCAGCTTCTTGAAAATCACCCGCTCCGCTTTTTGTAACCTTGGTAACCAATGGTTAAAATGTAATGTTCATTACATAATAAAAGAATTGCTTAAGTCGACCGTTTCTGAGAGATTTCGAAAAAAGCAAAAAAGATGATAACATTTCGTGGTTTTTCGGCTCCCCCCACGTTAGCAAAGGGTCCTCGAGGTCGAAAACTCAGATTCTACTCCACAGAGTACCCACAAACAACATACTAAAATATCATTAACTTCGGAATACTTTCCAGGTAAAAAGTATCTGACTGCTGGACTATTCACAAAATAGAACTTTTTATTTATTGACTAATCAGCCACTGCAACAATTTGATTTATTTTGATATAAATTTTATTTCCATGTTCTGTAAGGAAATGAAAGTATGGTGGTGATATGGTGGAAAAATCCTTTAAAATGTGGAGAAAAGTGATTTTCCGCATGTTGGCTCTGTACGTGTGTGTGCCGGTGTGTCTGAAATTTCTTTCGTTCACAAATACTTCTACAAAAATGCACCGCTTTGAATTTTTGTTATGTTTGTCAAGAATTCTAACCCTATATTAATTTTAGTGTGAAATTGATTAGTGGTTTTGAAAATATACGAATTTTTTTGAAAAATTATTTTGGAACATCGATTTTTTATGCCGCCAAGGGAAATAATTCAGACAATGATAAATAGCAAATTGTTGTTATAATAATATGTAAGACTGTAAAAAGGTCGATCTGTATAAGTTTCGTGTAAATTTGAATACAATGGCGTTATTACTGCTCATATACTCTCAAGCATTGCGAAACTCATCCTGCAGTATTGTGTTGCTTGTCGATTGGTGCAGAGTCGATCATTTGCGTCGACCTTACAAGGCCGAAACTTCTAGTTCCTCACGTCACAGTTTCCAAATATAGTTATTTATTTCTTTATTTCAGACATGACATGAAAAATACATAAGAAATAATTATTATTAACTTCCCATTGGAAGTTATTGTAATGGGTCCGAAAATCGAAATCAAAATGTATAACAAATTTTTATGTTTCAAGGTCACTACACTATTTTTAGAAAGATGTCTCTGTGTGTATGTGTGTGTACGTATGTATGTATGTACGTACGTACGTATATGTGTCCATTTCTTTCTAAGACGAAACCTCGAAAATGAAAAATTAGGGCAGCACAATGGAGTCACTGCAAGGCTCCAGCGGGATTTTTCTACCCTTTCTCATCGCCATCATCGCAACACTTAGGCAGCAGTCCCATGTACACGGAAAACGCACGGAAGACGGAACTCGGAAATGCAAATGGCGGGGGTTGACCAATCAGATTTTTTCCGTAAAGTTTGAATATTACGGAAAGAATCTGATTGGTCAACCTCCGCCATTTGCGTTTCCGAGTTCCGTCTTCCGTGCGTTTTCCTTGTACATGGGACAGCTGCCTTATGCTCGATTTCGTGATACGACTTTGAAAGTAGATTTAAGTACTTTTAGCACTGGATTTTTCCATGGTTTCCAAAACACTTTGAAAGTAGATTTAGTGTTGAAAGTCGTAGTAGAAAACAACCATTAATATATCAACCTTTAATATTAATTACTTTATATACATATTTCTAAGAAATCATTATTATCATCTGCTATCTTTAGGTCAGATTAAATTTCCCTGACTATACATCACTAGTTAAAATTAATCAATTTATGGTAATGTATGTAGTCTTCTTATTAGTTTGTAGACCTTTCGCGCATTTATTTCGAAGACAAATATCGTGACTAGACCGTGAAAGAGATAATACTTACTATGTAACGATGTTCTGTAAGTGTATTTTAATCATTATTACGAACTTGATTATATCAAATCTTAATTTAAATTCATTATAAAATGACTGTGATTTCCTGTTATAATTACTCTGAGCGAAATAGAATGTATTAAGTTAGGATGTGTATACAATTTGATTTTGTATTTTTACGTGGTGAAAGACAGTCCGTGTTTTTTTTTAAATGTAGATAGTTTTTGCAGATCCTCCAGTGCCGGAAGTTTCCACAATAAAATGAAAAACAAATTATACCATCCATAGTAATAACTAAGCAAAAATGACACTAAAAGGAAGAAAACATGTCGGAAAACCTTCTCAACACCCTGTTCATATGTACTTACATAATTTGTGGATTGTAGAGCAGTTATGATATCAGGGTTGTGTTTTTCATGTGTATGTACAGGGTGTGACACAAGGATGTGACGGTTTTCAGAACGGTACTGTAGGAATAATTTTAAACATATTATAATAAATAAAAATCTATAAACAGCGTTTAACACTTGCAATTTTTGGTAAATTTATTTTTTTTAAATTACATTTTTAAGTGGGTACCATGCCGTTCAATACATTCTTACGAATGTATTGTGTGTGTGTATGTGGTCAATTTTTCGCCTTCGATATCGTAAAAACGGAACAATATACGGCCATGCCGATTGTTCTATTGTGTTTATTAGCCTTTAACTTAGATCTGATTAGATTTTGAGTCAAATCGGTTCAGTGGATTCTGAGATATTAAAAAAAACGTTCTCAATGTCACGTATTAACATAGGTAAAAAAAAAATATAAATGAATTCTAGATGTTATAATATGAAAAAAATGTAAATTTTTTCTTTCTCTAAAATGTATAGTTTTCGAGAAAAAAAATATTTTACTAAAAAAAGAAAATTGTACGTAAATCAAGGTAACCATGATTTTTGCTATATTACTAGCCATCAGTAGATCACCAAACAAAAAATAGGGTCATGCTTTTTTTCAAAGAATAAAAAAAGAGATTATTTTTTGCAAATATTTACTAGGTGGGAAGTATAGGACTGGTCATCACTCGAATTTTTTTTTAATATAATATGAAATGTTACAATTACCACAAAACACCAAACCATAACAAACACTCTCGACGTACGTTTCGCCAACCAAGTTGGCATCATCAGGAGATGATTAAAACTAAAGACTAAACAAAAATTACTGCCTATTTATAGGCTACCTAATTTTAATTACCTGAAAACTAAACTAATTTACTAAATCAAAAAGCAGGCTACCTGGAATTGTTAATTATATTGTTAATATAATATGTCTAAAATTATTCCTACAGTACCGTTCTGAAAACTGTCACATCCTCGTGCTGAACCCTGTATATTGTATAATATGTATGTGGATAAGAGTCTTTATTCCCGTGTAAAATCTGATCGATTTATTGGATTCTGATGAATGAGATGTCTCAATAGATTCGTCATAATCTCACGAGTTACGTTACGTCGCATAAAATCTAATATGGATAATGGCTGAATGTAAAAGTCAAAAGTTGTTAACAACTTGCTCGGTTTTGATGAATGAGATTCAATCGACACATCATTCATCAAAATGTAAGCTTTTAAACAGTGGAAGAATTTCTCAAATCGATAGTTTTTGAGAATAACGTTGACAAACACACAAACAACAACAAAAAACTAGCATTACCTCTTTATATAGTGACATAGATTATAATGTTGTTGCTACTTGTTAACATAATTATCTATGAATGTTAACGATTGATCATCAAACCGAACTAATCAACGTACGTAAAACGGAAATAAAGTATTATTCTCGCTCTGATCTGGACTTCACAGGTAAAAGCGTTAATATAACGCCGTTTTAAATCAATGCAGTTTAATATTCCGTGACCAGCGGCACGTCATAAAATAGCGATTTGTTTTCATTAAGATATTAATTATTCATCCGTTGATTGAAATACGCAGTTTCCGCCAGCGCACGTTTAATAATTATTGTTGAACGCATGTTTCCGGAAGACGTATTTGAAGTTCATTCACTAAACTGTATGCAGGTTTAATCGTAAAAGGTCGATGAGACTATCAAAAAGTGAAAGATAAAAAGTTTAATAAATGGTTGAGAGTTAAAATGAATGAAGTGATATATGGATGTAAAAAATATAGGCAAAAATATCAGAGCTCGAAAAAATATTATTGATAATAATGATAGACGACATAGAGGTACCACGCAGAACCGTGTTTATAAATTATTATTGATGTGAAGAACTGTTTTTAATTAAAAACAGAAGAGTGGTGATCCTGATGATAATGAAAGAAGACAAGTTTGAAATGGCTTAAGGATCCAAAAATAATAAGCAAATACTGTTAATATTGCATTTATTAGCTGACGTTTCGAGAATTATATTCTCATCCTCAGAGCTCAAATGCCGTCAAACGTGACAGTAAAATTGTCCAAAAACTTAAAAAAACATACTAACATTTTATTTGGTTTTATTGAAGTGTAAAAAAAGTTGTTTTATTGATTTGATTTTGTACACAAAAATACTGAAAACTTTATGTTTTATAGAATTTGATTTGATTTTTTATTGTGGAAAATTTTTTTTTTTTTGCCAGATTAACTGATTTATATTTACGTGCTATAAAACCAAATAAAATGTTTGTATGTTTTTTTTAAGTTTTTGGACAATTTTACTGTCACGTTTGACGGCATTTGAGCTCTGAGGATGAGAATATAATTCTCGAAACATCAGCTAATAAATGCAATATTAACAGTATTTGCTTATTATTTTTGGATCCTTAAGCCATTTCAAACTTGTCTTCTTAAATTATTATTAATAGTCCAAGCGGCAGGTAATAAATGAAGGGGGTTACCTGGAAAGTATTCCGAAGTTAGTGATATTTTGGTGTGTTGTTTGCGGGTATCTACTCTGTGGAGTAGAATCTGAGTTTTCGATCTCGAGGATTCTGTGCTAACGTGGGGGGAGCCGAAAAACCACGAAATTTTACCACCTTTTTTGCTTTTTTCAAAATCTCTCAGAAACGGTCGAATTAAGCAATTCTTTCATTATGTAATGTTTTAAAGAGGATTACATTTCCTGCAATTTTCATTTCCACAACTTTTCTGTGGTACTAATGGTAAGCGCGCTGCAGCTTCTTGAAAATCACCCGCTCGGCTTTTTGTAACCTTGGTAACCAATGTGTAACATGTGTATTGTCAATTATGACAAGATCTTTCGATTCCCACTCATGTTTACCCTGAGCAACAGGGCCGGCGCGAGCCTATTTGGCGCCCTGGGCAAACAATTTCTTTACGCCTCCCCCCTCTATATTTTCGTTTCAATAAAACGTGTACACAATTTCCTATCATTAATATTAAAAAAATTTCCCCAAGGTTTTACGTAAATTGTTTTTTATTTATCTTTTTCAGTTCTTATAACATTCGAAGCCTTATTCCAAGTATTGCATCGATGTTTTAGAAAAAAATGTTCATTTAATTGCTTTAGAAAAATTCTGCGAGCTTTTTTCTCTGCAAAACTTCTTATCAATTTTTTGGCGGTTCATCACTGCCGCCCCTACTTCAACGGAAAATTTGTCTCTTTAACTACAAACATTTTTTTTCGTGGGTCATCAGTGCCGCCCCTATTTCGATGGCGCCCTGGGCAGCTGCCCAGTTTACCCGCCCCAAAAACCGGCCCTGCTGAGCAACATAGGACAAAATCTCCTAGTAAAATTGGAAATGTCCAATTTGATTAAGAAAATAATTTTCATCTAAAATGAGCTTGAACTGTAGGATTGTTTACCCTTTTGCGCTGAAATGAATTGCAATGCACGTGCTTGTCTTTTTCATTACCAGTAGATTTAATTATTACAATCACCCACGCATGACGCCGTAAAGTACTAAGCTCCGATTTTAAATGCAGGTTCGAAAGCAAAGTACCTTGCAATAATGTAGATAAATCAAGCGGGCGGCGATTTCTAATAAGAGATTAACGAATGGTGTACTGCAGAGGGACGAGAATGATTTAGAACTGTTTATGGACGATATTTTAACTTTCAATTCTCACACCTGAGTGCGAGGAGCGGCCAGCGGCTGTAGATGAACCAAAGTGAATGCATTCAATTGTTCTTTTATTTATCATGCATTCGTACCAAGAATCGTGCGGAATTTAAATAATTCTCACACGTTAAAATATTGATTCAATTTTATATGCTATTATTAATTATCGGTCATTATATTAAGAACTTTTTTGTTTTCGAAGATACATACATATTTATAATAGGCTAGGTTATAAATTTCATATTGGAAACAATCACTTGCATTTGTTCTATGCATAAGAGTGCCCGCGGTGAGAGATGAAGCCAGGCACGTCATCAATAATATGCTAGTGAACGCCTACTTGCCCGCAGACAGTGCAGTGTACACAAAACTGCACATTGGGTTTTATGACGTTAGGTACAATTTTGGCAAACTGCTATTCATGACAATAAACAGCCAATAGCAATCTAGAAGGCGGGCGCAATGCATTCACGTTACTATGACGCGGTGGCTTCATCTTTCGCCGTCTGAAGTCTATCTCCCAAATACCTACGGAATCCGGGGCAGTCCAGACGAACTGAGGGGGTTTTAGTCGGTAATTGGGTTTTTAAACGAATTTTTTTTTTACTTAAATGGAAGGACCACATCAAGTTTTATAGCAAAACTGTTTTTATTTAATTTTTTTGCTTACTAATTAAAAAGTTATATTTAAATAAAAATTAATTTTTAAACTCAGTTCCGATAACGCGCCGAAAGAATCCGAACGCGTGTGACGTCATTTTGTTATCTATGGTCTTTGTATCCATGGTTACCAAGTTAAAAATTTATTATTTTTGATAGTATGTGTAAAAACATATACACAAATACCAACAAATGCAGACACATTTTAACATAACGACGTCACAAACATTTCTGGCGCGTTTTGAAGTCACGTGATATTTTTTAAATTTTTATACATTTTAATTAATTTTTAGTAATTTATCTATAGCTTTAAAAAAAATTTTCTTTTCGATTTTCAATATTATTTATGTTAAATTATTAGAAAAAAATTAAAAATTAATAATTTTTTTTAAACTTAAATACCTAATTGAACACCGCTAATTATATAGCGGTCGGACCCCGACAGGAAAGGCGGGAGATCTATTCTCCTGCTGTCAGCCCGCATAAACGGTTTCCACCTCTATAAAAATAAACTCCTATATAATATGGGAAAGCTAGTCCAGTTGCGTCAGAATGTTTATTTTGTTACACCTCGTATTCACAACACTGTTTTCATTACAAATACATTTTGAAGTTTGCTAGACAGTAATTCTATTATTTAAAATATAGTTATTTCTCCTTCTTTGGTTTTGATGAAAGTGGTTTACAATAGATGGTATATTTTATTGACAGGACGATGAAAGTTTGTGTGATTTGCAAACAAGTTCAGTTATCTAGATATAAATCTCTTACGATGCCCATAATGGGAAGGTGTATGATACGTATGATCTGTAATAAAATATAACCATTGTGTCGTGGTCGTGGATTGTATTGGCGTTCACTTCACCTGTTTATTGCAATAACCCAGGCCACTAGATTAATGATGCACGAATACGAGATGTTTTAGTCGTATGTCTCGATTGTTCAAACATCTCGATGACTCTCGATGGTTGTCACTTGGACTCGATTGTTGTTGTTTCATAGTTCACCGAGATCGAGTCGCATGGTACTGAATCGTACACTGTCGAGAGTCACATAATATACAATCGTTCATCACTCAACAACTGTGGTTGAGTCGATGGTCGATTGTGCAGTAATCGCGTAATACGAATTCAATAGTGAAGAGATCACAGAGTAGTGAGTACCTGATTTATTTATTGTAGATTATAAACGCGTCGACAAGTCATTAGCGTCTTCAACACAACAAGTAACATATTTGTGTATTACAATCCGCCAGCCGGAATACACAAACCGACTGGTACGAGCTCGGGTCCCTGGGAGCGCAAATTCCCAAAGAACATTGGAATGCAATTGCGATAACAACTACATCCCAATGCCCCCCCTGAGAGGAGTAGTGAATATCGATTGAACAGTACGTGAACAGTGAACAATCAACGAGTCGCGTGAACGTCAGTCGACTAGCATATAACCATGAATCGCGATTATATGTATTCTCATTCGCTGCTATTGCTATAACCCATGTGGCAAATAATCGACTTGAACAATCGAATATTTCGATTGTAAAATCAAACTCCGAGTCGATTGTTATTATGAACGATTGCAATTGTTTCGATTGTAAAAACATCTCGTAATCGCCCGTCACTACACTAGATAGTCAACTGTTATCTTATACTTTGCCCGTACTGTGAACTAGTTTAAAACACTGTTTATAATAGTGAGGGAGTCATTGGAATGTATTTATTAATGACAGCTATGTGTATATTTGATTTTATCTGTGAATAAAACCATTATTATGTAGCAAAATACGTACAAATTGTATGCACAGTCGGTAAAAGTTTTTTGTAAAATATATTCGAGCACGTTTGGTGCTCATTTTTAAGTGCTCTGCAGCCATATTTTATAAAGATAATAAAAATGTTAATAGTGCCTACGTGTATTATTATAATATATTAAAAATTTTGGAGCATACAAGTAATTCAAGAATTACAAGGCGCGATATTCATGTAGGTATTGTGTGTAAACGGTTTTACCGAACATAGGGAAAATAACACTAAGAAGATCAATTTTGTAGTAGGCTATGGCCATAAGACCTAATGTAAATATGTATTGGATTACATAGAAAAAATAGTGCAGTGAATTTTTTAAACAATTTTCCATAGCAACGGTTGACTATTAAGCGAAACTCGGAACCAGCTAAAAAAAAAAAGTCTTGAGGTGTCGTAAGATACCCGACAGAAGCTATGTTTCTTACGCATTGTATATAAAACCGAATTTATCAAAGATATAAACAATACAATTAAAAAGTTATTATTTGACTGCCATTTTGAAATCTGACGCCATTTTATTTTTTTGTGTCTTATTAAACTCTCAAATATCAAATTTCAAAAGGATTGGATAATTTTTACAAAGAAGTATATACCTATGGCCGCCATTTTAAAATATGACGTCATTTTATATTTTTGCGTTCTATAAAACTCGTCAATATCTATTTTCAAAAAGATCAGATAATTTTTACACAAAAAGTACATATTGCCGCCATTTTGAAATCTGACGTCATTTTATTTTTTTGTGTCTTATGAAACTCTCAAATATCAATTTTCAAAAGGATCGTATAATTTTTAGAAAGGAGTACATACGGCCGCCATTTTTAAATCTGATGTCATTTTATTTTTTTGTGTCCTTTGAAACTCTCAAATACCGATTTTCAAAACAATCGGATAATTTTTACAAAAAACTACATTTGGCCGTCTTTTTTAAATCTGACGTCATTTCATTTTTTTGTGTTCTATGAAACCCTCAAATATCAATTTTCAAAAGGATCGGATAATTTTTACAAAAATGTACATACGGCCGCCATTTTGAAATCTGACGTCATTTTATTTTTTTGTGTCTTATGAAACTCTCAAATATCAATTTTCAAAAGGATCGTATAATTTTTAGAAAGGAGTACTACATATTTCCGCCATTTTGAAATCTGACGTTACTTTATTTTTTTGTGTCCGATAAAACTCGCAAATATCAATTTTCAAAAGGATCGGATAATTTTTACAAAAAAGTATATATAATGGCAGCCATTTTGAAATCTGACGTCATTTTATTTTTTTGTGTCCTATGAAACTCTCAAATATCAATTTTCAAAAGGATCTGATAATTCTTACAAAAAAGTACATATGGCCGCCATTTTGAAATCTGGCACCATTTAATTTTTTTGTGTCCTATGAAACTCTCAAATATCAATTTTCAAAAGGATCGGATAATTTTTACAAAAAAGTACATATGGCCGCCATTTTGAAAAATCTGACATCATTTTATTTTTTTGTGTCCTATGAAACTCTCAAATATCAATTTTCAAAAGGATCAGATGATTTTTACAACAGAGTACATGTGGCCGCCATTTTGAAAAATCTGACGTCATTTTATTTTTTGGTGTCCTATGAAACTCTCAAATATCAATTTTCAAAAGGATCGGGTAATTTTTACAAAACAGTTCATATGGCCGCCATTTTGAAAAATCTGACGTCATTTTATTTTTTGTGTCCTATAAAACTCTCAAATATTAATTTTCAAAAGAATCGGATAATTTTTACAAAAAAGTACATATGGCCGCCATTTTGAAATCTGACGCCATTTTATTTTTTTGTGCTTTATTTCCTTAGTCTGATTTTATAACATTTATCCGATCCACTGAAACGTTACCGGAGAAAGACCTTTTGCCTCTGAAAATTCAAAAGTACGATTTGCACCCGGACGAAAGCCGGGCCGGTCAGCTAGTTATCATAATATTGTATTGTCACCGGAGCTACACATGCGTGCAAAATTTCAACTCAATCGGATCACGGGAAGTGGGTGAAAATTCAAAAGTACGATTTACACCCGGACGAAAGCCGGGCCGGTCAGCTAGTTACCATAATATTGTATTGTCACCGGAGCTACAGATGTGTGCAAAATTTCAACTCAATCGGATCATAGAAAGTGGGTGAAAATTCAAAAGTACGATTTGCACCCGGACGAAAGCCGGGCCGGTCAGCTAGTTATCATAATATTGTATTGTCACCGGAGCTACACATGTGTGCAAAATTTCAACTCAATCGGATCACGGGAAGTGGGTGAAAATTCAAAAGTACGATTTACACCCGGACGAAACCGGGCCGGTCAGCTAGTTACCATAATATTGTATTGTCACCGGAGCTACAGATGTGTGCAAAATTTCAACTCAATCGGATCATAGAAAGTGGGTGAAAGTTCAAAAGTACGATTTACGCCCGGACGAACCGGGCCGGTCAGTTAGTTACCATAATATTGTTTTGTCACCGTAGCTACACATGTGTGCAAAATTTCAACTCAGTCGGTCGCAAGATTTGTAACAAATATACGGGATCAAGCTAAATTAAACCATACCGTTTAAAAAACAAAGCATCTACTACCTACTTACTTTTGCGTGATGCCAGAACATACGTTTTTATTTGAGAATCAGTTCGGTTGCTTTTGCGTGATGCCAGAATATTTTAAAACTCGCAGTCGCATAAGAAGTTATTTACTTAAAAAAAAATCATATAAATCGGATCAGTGGTTCTTGAGTTATAAGCGTACAAAGAGACATACAGACAGAGAAAGTCAAATTGTTCGGGAAGGTATGAACGTCGAGAAATTTTGGTCCGATCCCTAGGTCTCGCCATCCGATCGACGTCGATAATTAGTTACACGTCATTTTAACTCAGTAGGCCAGGGTTTTTAAACTTAAATTCAAACATCAGCAGTCAAAAAATTGAATAACTATATTAAAATAATGCAATATAAGATAGAGCATACGCTATCTTCCAATATCCATATCACACTGTGCAACAGACAAGGACAACCGAAACAAGTTCGCGATTTATTAGATAAAGTCGCATTTATTTAGTTTAATAATCATATAAATCTGTATAAAAAAACTGTTTTGACACAATATTATACATGAAATCTATCTAAAATTTTCTGCTCTTTCGTTTAAGACAGGTTTCGAATCGATTTGACTTAAATTGAGCAAACTATAAGCAAAAAACACCGTTTTTTCTAATTTGCTCCCCTCTGGGGCCAAAATTCAAAAATCGGGCGACGTTAGGATCAAATAGACCCCGAGAGGAATCGAACAAAAAAAAGTTTTTGAAAATTGGTTCATCCGTTTGGGCTGTACGCGTGACACAAAATAGCGTGACAGATTCACAGATTCACAGATTCACAGATTCACAGATTCACAGATTCACAGATTCACAGACAAAGCGAGTGTATATAGGCGCTTCTAGCTTCGCTAAGATCGCGCCTAAAAATCGGACCCATTACAATAACTTCCAATGGGAAGTTAATTAAAAATAAATCAGTACCACAATCACATCAATATTAATCTATAAAATTCTAACGGAATCTCTATAATTTCGTTTTACTGCGGTTATATTTTGTATGCTATCTAGACGGGATATTGTGTTTCCAGAATTTTTATCTGTACGCATGTCTGTCTGTCTGTCTGTCTGTCTGTACCAACTTCATTTGAGAACGGACTTGGTGCATTACCTACGGGTACGCAGATTTTAAATATAGGGTATTATTATCCGGCTATACTTGCGTTAGAATAAGTTCCATGTCAGCTTGAAATTAACGAGCGAATATACTACTACATCATTTTGCTTGCGTTAATTTCTGTCTGTCTGTCTAATGAAATAGCGCAAAATCATAGTATTTTGTTTATTCTGGATTTGTTTTTTTACAAGAATATTATACTTATTTAGTGACTATAAGAAAAAAATTTCAACAAAGTTACGTCAGAAATATTTTGTTGCTATATAGTAACGTGATTAAAATGTGTCAATATTTTGGAAATCGCGTTGTAACGTATACAGTCGCGGACTTAAGAAAGTTTACACCTGTATCATTTTATAGTTAGCGGTTTTTTTTAATTTTCGTATATTGTCATTTGGCTTTTGATAGTATAATGCAGACCTCAAAATTTCATTATTTTCCTCTTTTTAGTGACTTTTTGAAGGTTTTTTTTTGTTAAAAAGTTTTTTATTTTTTACACTATAGTGTCAAAAAGTGCTGTTTATATATAGGCTGCGTACCATAAGCCTAGTGTGTTCTCGCTTTCTCTAGAACTTTCGTGCAGGTAACAGTTGTTACAGTAAGCGGACCCCCGTTTCTCAGAACTCTTGCCTGTCGGTTATATACAGGGTGATCCGTAACAATATTATAGTGATTGCGTGATGGCATGTAGGTACGTATTTCAGAAAAAATTATTAAAAAACGAAGAAGCGTGAATACTCGAAAAATAGAAATATAAGATACATGCAGAATAGCAAAAATTGTCAATTGGACAAAAACTTGCTTTCCTTTTAATAGACCTTATAGACACATGCAATTTTAAACATTCCAAATTATTAACAGGAGTATCAATTTTAATATGTAAATGTCTTGTCTGGAACTTTTGTATAACCGTGAAAGTCGTGTGTTGAATACAATAATACATATTGGTTTTCATTATATTATATATAATTACGTAACGCATTATTATGTCGGTCCGTTTAGTAAAGAGCGATGGTATTTTGCCAACTTTGAAGTGATTTAACTTTCGTCTAGTCGACCACCGAAATGTTATAGGTTGAACCAAAAATTTTCATAAACATAGGTATAGGTAAATACGATTTAATTTATCTTTACGTTTATTTACGCGGCTGCTGTCTTCACCGAGCGTTAAAGTCTCCATATCAATATCTACTAATAATAAAACTGTAAAGGAAGGTTGTGCATCTGTCTGCACGATAATACCTAAACATAAAATATAGCGTATTCTTTAAGCTAGGATTTTGTCAAAACAGACATTTAAGCGAGCGACTCTGCGGGCAAATTTGACATTCACGAGAGCGAAGCCGCGGAGAAAAGCTATAATATTTATAACGCGAGCGAAGCCATGGCTTCAGGCTACTGCTAGTAAAGATAATATTAACACGATTTTATTTAGCGTTAGGTGTTTTGGGCTGCTGTCTTTACCGAGCGTTAAAGTCTCCATATATTCGATATAGGTAAGCATAATTTATAGCTCTGCTGATAATAAGAATACAAAAAATTATTCTATTTTATATATATTCTATTTTATATATAAAATGTATTAATATTACTGCCTGATGCTTTATGTAAAACCGCGTTTACAAGATATGGGCAAAATTGTTTTTTTTTTAAACGGAATGCGTTTTGTCTTATTGCAGATTTTGTGCAAACAGGAAACTAATTACTAAACTACCTCATTAGATTGATATTTAGAATAGATAAGTAATTTATCGACATTTTGATTTTTCATTTAAAAAAAAACATAGTTAAAAAATGTTTTTTTGAGAATGAATAAGTTTTCAAGAAGGGAAACCGAAAATAAAAATTAGAGATACCTAGAGATTTAAATTTCTTTTTCTTTTCTATACATAAAATCAGAAATTGTAGGTATGTAACACTTCCAATTTTTAATTATTAATTAATTCAACAATGAATTTTTAATCCACAAGGCATCCACTAGGTAGTGAATAGTATTTCTTAACATATCAGTCAGCATATTATGCCATCATGATTCTTAAACGTCAAACGATTGTTATAAGATATACAAAGAAAAATCAGAAGCCACTGTCGGGACTTGAACCCGAAATTGCCAGTTTCCGACTGGTTGAGTTGCCACTTACTCACACAGTGCCGCGAAAGTGAAATCTGTTCCTTCCCTGTGTGAGTAAGTGGCAACTTAACCAGCCGGAAACTGGGAATTTCGGGTTCAAGTCCCGACAGTGGCTTCTGATTTTTTCCTTATATATCTTATAACAATCGTTTGACGTTTAACAATCATGATGGCATAATATGCTGACTGATATGTTAAGAAATACTATTCACTACCTAGTGGATGCCTTGTGGATTAAAAATTCATTGTTGAATTAATTTTAATTATTATATTGTTGTCCACAATTACCTAACTCATATATTGTTATTTACTTCCAATTTTTGTTTGTTTTGAAAATAAAGCATTACTTAATTTTAGTGTAAGTATAAATTTACTATTTTGTTCAATTCGGAATCTTAAATACCTATTCAATATTTTTGAGCCATTCTGTACAAAGGTACAGTCTGTGTGTATATACAATATGATTGACATGTACATTTTTTTTATAGCAGATTGTATATCGTACTCCCGCTGCATTAACATTAATGTGAATGTTTTTATTTAGTACAGTTGTTTCAATAAAAACTGGTTGGTTTTGATTTCTTTTTTATTCTATGAAAGCGACAGTTTTTCACAAATATAGATACTGCTTAGATAAGATTGATACTTATCAACATACGTAGCCTTCGAGTAACTAAATATCTAGCGATTTAAGATAAATAATAGTTTTATACGGCTGAAATGCAATTGAAAAATTTTTCGTTAGAGAGCAGCCAATTATATAATTGTTTCGGAACATATTGAAAAAAATCATTTTACCAACCAGTGCTTAGTTCTAACTTGAACCTTTTCACTTTCGCGGCGGAATGAGCTTACAATACTCAACCGTGACATGATTGCTAATTTAATATTCTCCTTATGTGCTTCAGAATCAATAGCATGTAGTGAAAATCTATTGATTCTGAAGCATATAAGGAGAATATTAAATTAGCAATCATGTCACGGTTGAGTATTGTAAGCTCATTCCGCCGCGAAAGTGGAAAGGTTCAGGTTAGAATCCTGACTGTGACCACTGGTTGGTAAAATGATTATTTCCAATATGTTTCGAAACAATTATATAATTGGCCGCTCTCCAACGAAAAATTTTTCATCTAGCGATTTCTTTGGTTTTTATGTAATTAGACGCGAAACAGTAGGGACTCAGGGAGTGAGCTAAATACAATTCAAGAGCTGAATTTGAATGTTTGGTAATTTTTTGTGCCTCGAATCATGTGACTGGCAGTACTGCCTTTTTTTACAAGCTTTTATTTAACTTGCAATGTTAGTTAGTTTGTGTGTGTGTTAGTTTGTTTAGGTCAAATCTTGGAAAGCAATTTTGAACGACTTCCACGTATCCGATCGATTTGAAATTTTGTGCACATATGTATTCTCGATGACAATACATGAATAAATCGTTTTTTTAACTTCCCATTGGAAGTTATTGTAATGGGTCCAAAAATCGAAATCAAAAAGGAAAAAAATTTTTTATGTTTCAAGGTCACTACACTATTTTTACACTACTTTTAGAAAGATGTCTGTGTGTGTGTATGTGTGTGTACGTATGTACGTACGTACGTATGTATGTGTCCATTTCTTTCTAAGACGAAATATCGAGAATGAAAAATGATATCGACTACGTTATGGTGCCAATCGACGCGTATTAACGTAAGTATGATCTGAAAGAAATTTTTTCAAAATCGGTTCAGCCGTTCTTTTTTCTTAACCAAATAACCTCCAAAAAAGTAGATTTTACACAATATCTCGCGAATAAAAAATTATATCGACTTCGTAAGGGTGTCAATCGAGGCGTGTTAACGTCATTTTGATCCGACATAAATTTTATAAAAATCGGTTCATCCGTTTTCTTTTTTTAATTATTGTTAAAAACAAATAATAATTATGTTTTAATGATTAATAATGATTACTTTTCTGTGTAATATCTAATTTAATTATTATTATTAAATATTTATTAAACTGGGAAGTTCGTCGTGTGGACCTCAAGGGTCGCACTTTAGTCCTAATAAACGACCCACCTCACGGCTTGTTTAGTATTAAATTCAACCCCTAAGGGGTTCAAACGAGGATGTAGGGTTTTTTTGACTAATCAACACCCAGACCAAATCGCTGAAGCTAGAAACTTGAAATTTGGACAGTTGGTTCCTTTTCTGACGTAAGCATCCACTAAGAAAGGATTTTTCGAAATTCAACCCCTACGGGTGTCAAAAGGGGATAAAATTTTGAAAGACTAAAATGAACAAAATAAATATAAGCAAAAAAAACTTTTTAGAGACAAGCTTTTATTTAAATACACTAAAAAGAAAAAAAATAATTTTTAATAATTTAGGTTCATAATTATAAAAGCGTTGGTCGTGATTAATAAACTATCATAGAGTTCACGACCCACGCTTTTATAATTATGAACCTAAATTATTAAAAATTATTTTTTCCTTTTTAGTGCATTTAAATAAAAGCTTGTCTCTAAAAAGTTTTTTTGCCAATAAGTATTTACAGGGCCGTAGCTAGAGCTGAATTCAAGATAGGGCACTGAAAGTTTAAAGTAGGGCTGAAGCAAAAGACTACAATTTATTAATTGGATTGCCCACCTCATCTGGTGATATCAAATTACAAAAGCAAAAAAACGGTGAATGACAATTTAATCAAAAAAAAAAAAAATACAGAACTTGCCATGTTATCAAATTTCCGAAGAACTTCATTTAGATCCAACGAATTTAATCTTGTTTTTCCAAATGCCAGATAGATCAAGTCTGTCATTCTGTCGTGACAGTCTTTGCGACTTATTTATAATTCCTTAAAGTAGGGCATTGCCCCTTTAATGCCCCCCCCCCCTAGCTACGGCCATGAGTATTTATTATTGTAACAATGAGCACAACTGAGTCATTATAACCTTCGTGTCTACTAAAGGCTTAAATTGTCTTTTAACTTTTTTACCAAAAAAAGCCTTTCTAGTTTCTGCTACGTGATTTCAGACGCCTGATTGGCGTATTTCATCAAACAGTGTTTTAAAAAAATAAAAATTTGTATTTTTAATATAACGACAGTGTTTATTTTTTATTTTTAAACGGTTTTATTTTATAAGCTGACAGCTACATACATGCATCAGATTCAGACATCGCCCAGGGGGCTACGCCCACTGTACATACACGAACACCTTGCTGATGTACATTCAATACCATGAAATGCATACGTACCATAGACATATAAATCTAGGGACGTAGTACAAGCTAGTGGGGTGGTTGCTGTTAAGGGGAGGCGGTGAAGAAGCAAGTGTGTCCACAGTTTATATTGGTCACTTCAGTTGCGCAAGCGCTGTATGAGCAATTGAGCATATGCAAAGACGTGGCCAATATAGAAGGTGGGCACATTCATAGCATATGGACATGTTCGTAAGACAGGCATGCATTCTCCCTTGAATGGCTTAACCCTTCTCGTCTAAAGTGGCACTTTATTCTACATCCCCAGATTTAGATATTTATGATACGTACATAAAAATTTTCTTATAGATGCGATTATGTATTTAACTGTCACTCAGGGTTTAAATTAGAATGAAAAATATGAAGATCGTGCTAGTTGCACGCATTGTGAAAGCTAAACAGGACATTGCTTTATTTTTTGTCTTTAATCCTCTAATATTTAAATCAACACTAATCTATACAATATATTATACAGTGTGTTCATATGAGGAGTAAAGGCAAGTTCATTTCGAAAAAGAAACAAGCCGTAAGGTGGGTCATTTATTAGGACTAAAATGCAACCCTTGAGGTCCACACGACGAACTTAATTTGATAAATATTTAATAATAATAATTAAACTAAATATTACACAGAAAAGTAATCATTTTAATCATTAAAACATAATTATTATTTATTTTTAACAATAATTAAAAAAAAAAAACGGCTGAACCGTTTTTTATAAAATTTATGTCGGATCAAAATGACGTTAACACGTCTCGATTGACGCCCTTACGAAGTCGATATAATTTTTTATTCGCGAGATATTGTGTAAAATATACTTTTTTGGAGTCTATTTGGTTAAGAAAAAAGAACGGCTGAACCGATTTTGAAAAAAATTCTTTCAGATCATATTTACGTTAATACGCGTCGATTCGCATCCTAACGTAGTCGATATCATTTTTCATTCTCGAGATTTCGTCTTAGAAAGAAATGGACACATACGTACACACACACACGCATACACACACACACAGCCATCTTTCTAAAAATAGTGTAAAAATAGTATATTGACCTGGAAACATAAAAATTTGTTATACATTTTGATTTCGATTTTCGGACCCATTACAATAACTTCCAATGGGAAGTTAAAAATCTGGGGGCAAAAATGACGTTTACGTGAACTAAGTTTTAAATTTGGTGACACTGACGTTGTGACACTTATAGTACCTACCTGCAGACTTATAAAATTACGTTATTTATAATAAATTAGTAAACATCGTGCTGCGTTTATAAATGTCATAGCATACAAAGCGAGTAAAATTTACAATGTGTATATACGGTTGTATTTTACACGACTGTCACTTGTTCGTAACAGTTGTAGTATATGTTATATAGTATACAAATATAGCGTACGTTCCACTGTTCATTGTAATTTTTTTAATTATTGTCGTGGGAATATGTGATGTTAAATGTTTGCAATACATAGTACATCCATATTATATACTAGCCGTTACCCGTGGCTTCGCCCACGTATTTTTCGATTTATGATTTATTATCCCCCCCGCGATAAATTCTTCTTCTGCGAAGCGAAGCCGGGCTGGTGGTGTTTATCCGCTCGGATTTTATTAATACATTATTCACTCGCTTCGCTCGTTCGCTCGAATGTTAATAATACATTACTCACTCGCTTCGCTCGTTCACTCGAATTTTATTAATACATTATTGCACACCTACGTTATAATATAAGGAACTCCTGTGCAAAATTTCATGCTTCTAACTTCAAAAATGACGAACTTCCATACAAACTTTCATCCCCTTTTTAGCCCCCTTAGGGGATGAATTTTGAAAAATCCTTTCTTAGTGGGTGCCTACGTCACAAAAGGAACCTACTGTCTTAATTTCAAGTTTATATCTTTAGCGGTTTGACCTGAGCGTTGTCTGTCAGTCAGTAACGGAACTGTTTTATATATATAGAAGATATGTATAGGTTAAAAATGTATGTACCTATACTATAGGTACATACATTTTTAACCGACTTCAAGAAAAGGTTATCTGATTATAAATGAAGTCGATGGGTTTCGTTACTGAAGAATCCAAAATGAAACAAGCCGTGAGGTGGGTCGTTTATTAGAACTAAAGTGCGACCCTTGAGGTCCACACGACGAACTTCCCAGTTTGATAAATATTTAATAATAATAATTAAATTAGATATTACACAGAAAAGTAATCATTTTAATCATTAAAACATAATTATTATTTATTCTTAACAATAATTAAAAAAAAAAAAAACGGCTGAACCGATTTTTATAAAATTTATGTCGGATCAAAATGACGCTAGCACGCCTCGATTGACACCCTTACGAAGTCGATATAATTTTTTATTCGCGAGATATTGTGGAAATGGACAAATACGTACACACACACACATACACACACAGACATATTTCTAAAAATAGTGTATAGTGAGTCAGTGACCAGCTTGAAACATAAAAATTTGTTAACCATTTTGATAATATTTTAATAATAAAGATTGAAAATGTCTGTTAATTTGCAACTATACTTTGATCTGGTTGGCTCATATTTAGATACAATTTATTAATTTGACCTGTGAGCTAAAAAGGGTTGACTTTAATTACTGGTTTAAAGTGAACTTACTATACAATATACATAGTTAATTATTTCAATTATTTGCGAGAAATGATGTCCTTATGTTAATTTCACTAAAATAGTGAATTTGTACAGTATAGGAAGTAATAACAATATTGATTGTTAATCTAATTGTTAACTAATAGTTAATTATATAAAATTTAAATATATAGAAATAACAAATGTCGATAGATAGATTTATTATATTTCGAATAAATGTACTACTAAGTACTATCTAATCCGACTCTGTACATGTATTCAAATGTCAACAATAATACCGGAGATTAAATCTTTATTTATTAATCTTGTACGCGATCAAGCGTATAGAAGATAATTATTAAAATATTTAATGTTATTACGTTTTTTCCTGTTCATGAACAGGTGAATGTTTTCGAAAGAAATTTAATTGTTCATTACACATTTTTAAAGAATGGTGTTTTTGTCCAAAAAATATTTTATTTTATTTTTCAAAATACGTCACTTTAGTTTGTAATCTGTTTCCTGGTTATAATACTGTCAATTTCTATTCATGGTTTCTGAGGCATGTAGGTACAGTAAATTTCGAATTATCATATTTAATTAAGATGAAAAAAATGGATGCGTGTACTTTGTACGCGCGTTAGAAGTTATACTTCTTTGGCGTGATTAAAAACTAATTTTTAATTTGCATGCAAATAATTTATTGAAATATAAAATAATAAAAGGACTTGAGTGAATTTATTTATATTTGTTTATATATGGTACCTAAGAATAATTAAGAGCACTGTGGTTTAATTTAATAATAAAAAGTTTAGTCACGTCTAACCACAATAATTTTATTAATGAATGTACATTTCAAGAGCTCTGCTCCCATCTTCAGCAAATACTAAACTAAAAGTGTAACAAAATTTTACTTAATATATAACAACTTAATACTAAAATATGTAAAGATAATTGTAACTATGGAGGTCAAAAACCAAATAACATATAGCTAACAGGTTATAAAACTAGTGCAGTTGGTTAATGTTTATAACAGGTTAAATAATGTTGAACAGGGGATGGAGCCGTTGTCGGAATTTAAAAGCTTATTTTTGTCATTCTTGGCTATATACATTAGGGTGGGTCAAAAAAATCAATTTTTTTTTTACAAGTGACACAAATAAATGGGTTGCTAGACACCTTAAAAAAATTCTCACCAAATATGAGCTCTTAATTTTAATAGGAAGATCCTCCGCACCACAGTTTTTTATTTTTTTCTCAGTCCAATAGAAAAAAATTCATACCTCATCATTAATTGATTGTACAGAAAAATGTTTTATGAGAATTTTGTAGGAAATTTAATGCTCTACAAAAAAGGTATCTTATATTTTTTCCGCAAACCTCACCATTTGAAAGATATTGAAGATTTATAATAGTCATTTATTGTCGAGTTATAAAATTCATAAACAAAAATGAAATTTGTCTTAAAATAATCAAACTTAAATCTTCAATATCTTTCAAATGGTGAGGTTTACGGAAAAAATATAAGATACCTTTTTTGTAGAGCATTAAATTTCCTACAAAATTCTCATAAAACATTTTTCTGTACAATCAATTAATGATGAGGTATGAATTTTTTTCTATTGGACTGAGAAAAAAATAAAAAACTGCGATGCGAAGGATCTTCCTATTAAAATTAAGAGCTCATATTTGGTGAGAATTTTTTTAAGGTGTCTAGCAACCTATTTTTCCGTGTCACTTGTAAAAAAAAAATAATTGATATTTTTGACCCACCCTAATATACATACTCTCATAACTGTCTAAATAATTTTGGCTCCTTATCTCTTTTACCAGTTTTACATTTTTTATACTAATGCCATGATCAGTGTCCAATATGTGATTCGCCACACTTGATTTTTCGGGTTTATTGTATTTGATATGGGCAAAGTGTTCCTTCCATCTGGTATTAATAGCACGTCTGGTTTGGCCAGAACACTTCGCCCATATCAAATACAATAGACCCGAAAACAGTGGAAACTTCCAGCACCACTTCCAGCAAAAATGCCAACAATGCACTTTTTCGAATTTAAATAAATTAAATGTATAAAAAATCGCTGTGTTCAAAAGAAAACACCATACTTTTTTTGCAAACTGGTTTATGTATTTTGTTTCACAGCTCTTTCATTCGGTCGGGCTCTGGTTATATTAGACCAATTTACTTGATCATTCGCAGTCTATTATAATTAATTTATTTCACCGTATCTTATTTATTGTAGATTATAGACGCGTCTTTCAACTACACTAAAATAACAACTATCTTAAAACTAAATAACATAACAAAACATCCATGAGCGCAGGTGTGATTCGAACCCACGGTAGTCCAGTCCAGAGGTTGCGGCACTAAGATTTCACCGTATCATTGTTAGTATAATGATTAATGGTATAGGTAATATGAAATATGTTGAAGTACTTTTCTCACCTAAGAAATCTAGCTACTGCCAAAATTATTACTGACAACAATATACTGTGAAAGAATGAATGCTTATGAAAAAAAAACATTTGCAATACAAAAACAATCGCCGTCTGCACTCTCATTAAGCCTGTGGCAATGAACTTGTCACTCTCACATTTTTAATTTAAAGTGATGAAATTTTATTTCAATGAAAGCAAAAAAGAAATATATGCACACGACCCAATAATAATGTAAAAAAGTGCCATGTTATTAAAATTATGATACGTATAAAGCATATAATATTATTATGCATAATATGCACAATGCTTATATATACAGGTGTTCATAAAATATTTGTATACAGGTTGTTCTGTAATTATATTCCCATCGCGCTTACATTGTTTTTTTTTTTTTGGTCAAGTTGCTTTATAAACAAGTTGTTTTTGCAGAAAAATATGTACGGTCGATTCTTAAGGATCAGAGACGGCTTTAGTTTTTCTTCCGTTTTAAGCCAACAAAATCTGTCTGCAGAACAAAATATGTGAGTATTTATCCGGCTACGGCGAAGCTAAAAGAGGGTAATGTGTTTCACGTGTCGGTAATTACTGTTTGACTATATTAACGTGTTACCTTCTAGACTTAAGAGACTAAACGGCTGGGCCGGTCATGACTCCTTTATTACAAGCCCCAGTTCCCAGGT
Source organism: Mongoloraphidia duomilia (assembly GCA_039654895.1). NCBI lineage: Eukaryota > Metazoa > Arthropoda > Insecta > Raphidioptera > Raphidiidae > Mongoloraphidia > Mongoloraphidia duomilia. The sequence goes on from CM077517.1 coordinate 2,687,555, forward strand.
TCTAATCCGAAAACTAGTTAAAGCATTAATTGAATTTTCAAATTATTGTTAAAAAATTGAAAAGTTGAATCGGTGCTATAGTCTATCCCATGAACCGATATAGCAATAAAACTGTGTGATCAACATCTGATTGGTCGCATGAAACTCAACACAGCAGAAGGCAGTGTAACAACCAATAACTATATATCGGTTGGTGGGAAAGATTGTAGCCCCAAATAACCCTAGCTGACGGTGGCCTTTAAAAAAAAAGAAATCTATTGTATTGAAAAAATACGCATTCACCGACAGAGCATTTGTTCTTCGATTGTTATTAATTATTAATTAATTATAACAAAACACAATCGAAAGGAAGAAATTTTAGAAATGCGCTGCCAGTTTCACAGCACGAGATATTGAACTTGTCTCGACCATTGGCAGACATCCAGTCTCCGGCTGTCAAAACCGCGCTGCGGCATCAAATATCATCGATGACTATACGGCAACTACAGTTTTATATTACAATATATTGTGGGTACACAACTAAACGCATGTACAAAAATAAGTTGTATTTTTTATAATTATTAATTAGCATTTACTATTTATATTGTACGCTGAAATAGTTTTCGACACGTTTTTGTTAGTTGTTGACTAAAAAAAAACAATAATTCTAAACTGTATCTAAGCATATAGATAGATAGATAGATAGTTTATTTAGTCATATTGGAGATACAAGTATCTATATGACGGGTCAGATTACAAATAAAATTACATGTTAAAATCTTTGATATTGTATAGACACGCTTCAGTCAGAGTTTTTTTAATTTTATTTTTAAAAACATTGTCAGGTAGATCTTTAATTGTTTGGGGTAAACTGTTGTAAAATTTTTGCGAAAGGTAATAAAAATCGTTTTGAGTGCTAGACAGATTGCACTTAGGCAATCGTAATGCTTCCTTATTTCGCGTGTTATGTGAGTGATTATTATTTTTAATGAAATATAATATATTTGCCTTAGCAAAAATCAGTAGATGATATACATAGAGAGACGGTATAGTCATTATTTTATAATATTGAAAAAATGGTTTGCAGGGCGCACGGGGTGCAGCCCGAGCTAAAATGCGGACTGCCATTTTTTGTATTTTAAATGCTCTAAAGAGTAACGACGAGCTACCCCATAACAAGATGCCATAATCTAATAGTGACTGGAAAAGACCGAAATAACAAAATAATGCGGACTGTGGAAGTGGATGCAATCTCTGCAACTCTCCTCAAGGCATACGTTGCACTGCTCAGCTTATCGCATAAATGATCTATCTGAATTCGCCATTTTAAGCCAGGATCAAGATAAATACCAAGAAATTTTATGTTTACAGTATTGTTATTTTGATGAGTAAAATGTATGTGTTCTGTTTTGTCCACATTTAAGCACAGCTTATTAGCATTAAACCAATCCAAGGCCTTCGACAATGGATCACACGATGTCCTCCCATGTACAGAAGCTCGACTAATAATTGATTTCGGGCTAGGGAGCATAAGTTATTTTTCATGCAAGTTATGTTAGTTTAACTCAAAGGCGTAGCCAGGGTGATATCAAGGGAGTTCCCCCCTTCTCGAAAATCACAAAAAGCAAATCCTGATTCCATACAGGAGCAAAAAGAGTGTGTGCTTATAGGATTAAGTACATGGAAAAAATTAATCTCTAAATATAAAAGCAACTATTCTCACTAACTAATTGACTGACTGGCTCATCAGTCACGGGGGGCACAGGAACACTGGGCTTCGCAGCTAGTAATCTATAATATTATTACAAAACTGTTTTCTGAGTTGGCGGAATAAATATTTATTTACAATAATTAAAAATACAATAACAATAAATGCAACAACGAAAAGTCAATTCTAACAATAAAAAAACTTAAACGGTAATTATTGAACTAAATGAGCCACTTAAATAACACTTAACAAATAACTATATATACAAGAATTATTTATTTGTAATTATTTATGTCACTGTATTAATATTTATATCAGATTTATTTCGCTGTTCAATACTGTCACAGTACAATCTACACTGACTGATTCCCGTTGACTGATCAATATTTATATCACTGATCCACTTGATGGCACGACTCACCATTCACTGATCCGATTGCGTGACACCGTTGACTGACTGCTTCACTTGTACCGGCTTGTTTATATACGCTGCGCGGCCCAGCCTATAGTACGTTTTCGTATTCTCTAGCGTTGTCTAGAATCTTCGCTACCATTTCACGCTTTACTACTGTGACATTTCTTTCTCGTGGTTTCTATTGGAGGCAGTGGCGAACATCTTGGGGTTTGCTACAATATATTATAATGATTCGAGAGTAAACAAAGAATCAAAAATTATAACAAAAACTTACACTGATCCATGTTTGGTCAAGATTGATAAACAGGAAGTGTATCTGGTATGTCTTCGAACATGTGCAGAAATAATTGTAGTGACCAGTTTTTTATTTGTTTCCTATTTTGCTCATTTATTGTGTACTGAGGCTACAGAGTACTACATACTAGTTTTAAAGATAATAAAGAAATCTCTGGTATTCTATTCGTATTTGTAAAACTTTGTCGATCAATATTTTTTTCAAATGCATACTGGAATATATTTTTTATTACAGAATGAGTTTCTGTTGGCGTAAGTTTATGAAGAGTTTAGAAAATAAATAAAATGGGGCCGCGTCTTTTTATTGTTGGAAGTATTTCATTACACTCAAGGCGTATAACTGGCAGTTTTGTATTTTAATTATCTCTAAGATCGATCTTAGACTGATTGAGCCCATTTTTTCTAATCAAACCCCACACTCTTTGGAACTCCATTCGTTAAAAAAATGTTGGCACTGGCAGTAGCGAAGTTGGGCGGGAAATTATCTCCATAATTTGTTTTTATTTGCATATAAAATATAATTAATAGTTAATTTCGAAACTATGTGCTCACAAAGGCCCTCGCGTGTTAATTTTTTTTTTAAATGAACCAAATCAAACCTCGCGTTTGCTAATATTGATTCTGATTTCTGACTATCACAATCAGTCACTGGTGGGTTTTGTAGTAAAGTTTACATTAAATTATTATTAATATTGTGATTTGTTCTCTTCCATTTTGTCAAATATTGAAGAACCTTCACTTTGATGTTCCTCAACAAAAAAAAGGCGTCATTATCTCGAATGCAGCTTGACGAATCACACAATATGAATTGTTGCAACATAACATTTACTTTTTAATTATTAAAAATGAACGGAGATTAATATCTGTGTATATACTTACGATTGAATGGATAATTGTAAATCTAATAACAGGGTTTGACACAACATATCAAATTAGTGTTTCACTTTGTTTTATCTACTGTTTGATCTTAAAAGACGGATGGGCTATTGTTATTCAAATGATGTATTATAGCTGCATGAAAGTGAACTCTTGTGTTATGTACTTTAAAACAGGAGATTATGTGAGTTCTTGGGTCGATATAAAGGTAGATAATATGTTGCAGAGAACGCAGTGAGAGTGGATGTGCCAGTCTCAGATAAACCTGCTGGTCGGGATGTTCCTCGATACTTCTTAGTTCTTACGAGAGTGTCACAATTAGTAGTGCGGTGTATTCTCATGGGGCAAGGATCCATCCCAAGACTTTTAAACGCCCTGGGCTAACCATTTTGTATTAGGTGTTTTGACGAATCCTCGTGTAATTGTATTATGGATTAATAAATTTCTATTCTATTCTATTCCATGTCGGAAGCCTTGAATTGATTTTTAGAACAAAAATTGTAATTATGAGGCCCTAAGGTACATCTCTATTATAATGGTTTAGGTAGGCCTACATAAGGCCCAAGCCAAAATTAACTTTGCGAGCCACATTTAAAGAAAAATGTAAAAATAATAATCAAAATCTTAGTGAAAAACGCAGCTTTGAGTTTTTTAGGCATTAATTGTGGGAACCCTCTGATTGGGGCCCTTTTTTCGTATATAAGATTACCTGCGACTGCTCACAATACAGTTCACGTAATGACAGTAATGGCGTAATAATAATTTATTCATTTGTGATCTAAGTACCATTATTCTGGACAGTGGTCTTCTTTGGACTGTAGACCTCTAAAAATAATAAATAAATTTAATTTAACATCCAATTCACTTATGATGGATTAATAAGCTATTTAAATTTTTAGTAATAGATATCAATGAGTATAGAAATATCCTTTAACTTTAAAAAAATCGGAGAAAACTTTAGTATAGTGAAACCTGTCAAAATGGACGGAAAATAAATAGGCAAACCACTAAAAATATCAAAATTAATATTGTGTCATCGTGATTTAAACTCTGATAAGAGTGAAATTAAAGCATTATTAAGTATAGATTATTTTTTAAAACGTAGGAAATTGTTTAGCAAATACTTTGCTAGCAGAGTCTGTGTTGTGAATATGGCACCTCCATATACTGGAAATCGTTTTAACGACTATTAGGACATAAAAAAAGGGTGTGGGTCTCGGGACCCCCGACAGATGTGAAACATCAAAGAAAATGTTATTGAACTCGGTGGTATTCTCTATGTAGTAGTATATATTTTTTCAAAAGCAGCAACTAACTGTTATGCTGACGTAATCCTATATACTGCACTGTAACACCGTGTGTGTTACAGTGCACGCCTGAGCCAAGAGAGAGAAAGTGCCGCAGTGGTGCGGAGAACAGCAGTGAAGGAGCGGACCAAACATTTCGTTGCATATTTCCCCTCACGCGGCTGTTCACAACCCGACATAAGATGTTTCACATCAAAAAGGTTCGACGCGAATTGATACCAACATAATCCACGTTATTATCACTTTTTTCTGAACGTATAGATAGGTTTAAGATTTTTTTCCAATCGACCCTCGTACATTAAAAACAGACCTTAACAGGTATCCCAAGGCCAGTAACTTTGTTGCGATATTAACTAGTTCACTCGCCTTTTTTTGATTGTTAACTATATTTAAGTGTACGGTAAATAAATGTAATATTTAACATTCTTCAACAATACATGAGTATCTAGTATAATTATAATTATATAACATTAGTAACTAATCGTCCGAGTCTCTATTAGTAAGGTTAGTAACTGAGAAACTGGAAAGTTGCGTTGATAATAAGAAAATAAACCAGAAAGCACTATCCAAGAAAAACTTTTTCTTAACATTTCTTCTTAAACAAAAATCTCAAGGGAATAACTTAGGACCTTGTATCTTCATATTTCATGTATTAGTTTATGCCCATTACAAGAAATCTGATTATTCTTTGACAGAGGTCACGATCATAATACTCGTCTCAAAAAGTACATAAAGCTACCTTTGGCAAGCATTGACGCTTATAAGTTTTGCCCATCGATTTTCGCAGCAACTCTGTACAACAAACTACCGGCAAGTTTAAAAGTTGACGAAATAAATGCCTTTAAAAAAATATAAAAATACTCTTACTGGAAAATGCATTTTATAGTGTGAATGAATTTTTAGATTTCTTAAATAATTAATATCGTGTTTAACAAATTTTATTTTGACGTGTCATAAAGATCTATGTATCTCTTATTGACAATAAAATTATCTATCTATCTATCTATCTATCTATCTATTGTTAGCAGTATTGTTGTCTGTTTTTTAAATATTTCAAATAAAACTAAATCGAGAAATAAGTTGAGCATTATGTTGATAAGAATTGTTGGAAATGAGAACTTCCGTGGCACAAAGGATCAATAAAAAGCAATACTGATTTTATTAAATTTGCATTTTAATAATTTTAATAAAATCAGTATTGCTTTTTATTGATCCTTTGTGCCACGGAAGTTCTCATTGCCAACAATTCTTAAAACTGTTTTCAAGGATCAAATTGCTCTATTTAAATATAGCAACTTCGAATTCATTATGTTGATATTTTAATAAATATTTTTAAAATAATAAGACTCGGAATACATACAAATTATTTAATTAGGTACTACACTAGTGATTAGCTTCATATTAATGTCTTTTAAGCCATTAGACGAAGTTTGCCGTATAATAATACCATATAAGGACGATATTAGATTTTGATCTTGTATTTTTTAGATTAAAAAAAAATCTTTAAGTAAATAATTCTAGTTGTTTTTAATTACTATATCTAATTTTGTCATTTTTGTTTCAGGTGAGTTGGATCATATTATTTGATTGTTGGATACAAGAAACATCTCGTACGTAGGTGTTCTGCAATACAAAGGTGTAAGTTTAGTTGCCTATATTTTATATTTAATTGAAACAGTCTCGTAAAGTATAATAACGTAATATTTTTGCACGTCACAAGAAGTTACTGAATAATTTATGAAAATAAGTAAAATATATTATACAAATAGACATTTCATACAAATTACTCAAATATCGAGGTACAAATACGCGATAAATTAAAAAATCTGATCAGCTTCTGATTTTATGCAGTTAGTAAACAAATTAATTATTCACAGATCTCTGCGCTGACAATAATTTTCACAAAATAAATGTCCCTTCCACACCGGAATATAATATTTGACTAATTTAGAAAATACTTTTTGAAGTGGAACTTCTTTCGGCGCGTTTTGCGATCGAAATTAAGAATCTTCAAATTTTTTTATTTAACTTTGTTTTAAAATCATGGTTTTGAAATACTGGCCGGGCGTTTGGCCAAATCGTGGGCTCTAGTTGCTCTCTGCCTATTGCCTATTGTGCTAATGGACAGTCGGCCCTGGTCGTTGCGGTGAACCTCACCCGCAATTTTAATTAGGTATACATCTTACGTAGTTATTAATTCGAGAGCGGAACCCCTGAAATTTCCCGCGGAACCCCAGGTTTCCTCGAAACCCACTTTGGGAAACACAGTGATATGATATTGTGGAAACAAAAGCGTTGATAATAGAGAATTAGTAAAAATAATGATACATTTCATTTTTTTAATTCAGAAAAAATCACAATTTTTTAAACAAATATGTTAATTTTTTTTAAATCTATTATATTACATTCAGCCCTGCTGTAATTTGATTCTAATATCATGAGTGAATAAGTTCTATTGGGTAGATTCTACTGCAATTGTGACATTAATTTGCAATATCGTTAAGGTGAGGCACGAGGACAGTCAACTTTTTATGTTATACTTTATGTACTACATACATTATATAATATAGTTATTTTATTATTTCAATAAGTGATTATGCAAATTTGCCTTGCAAGGTCCGAGAAAATAGTATCACATTAAGTTCAATTACGTAATCTTTATAAATAAACTTACGGAAGATTTAAGATTATGGTAATATTGATATGACTGTAGCGTTTCTATTATCAAGATGACAAAATTGAACAATAGTAAAGATAAATCAAAATTTAAATAAAAAAATGAATAAATATGGACTTTGTTTTCTTTATGGTCTTTTGCACTTTATAATTTTAATAATTTTTTATCAAAATTGAAACGATAATGTGATATATTACCGGTATCTATTTAAGAGACAATTGCACGAGCGAGTTTTCTCCCTGACCATGGTTTAAGAACAGCTATATACTCTGTATAATTTTATAGAGGAGTGCATTAAGGGCTAGCGCACACAGACTACTGTTTGTCGCGCGATTTTGCGATTAAGGCCGTACACTCTTCGCTGAAATACACAACAGCTGATGTATCACGAGAAATTTAGCTTAGAAAATGTAAAATAACCTCAAAAAATCACGGATTGAACTTGAAGATACTAGTGACGTTTGTGATGACATTTTATCAATCATTAACAGGACTCCTGTTTTCGGGGTAATTCGTATGACAGACGATAAATAACGCTTCCAAAAAATTAATCGATTTTAATGAAACTTGGCACACTATCAAATGGTACCCAACCTTAAAGTAATACCAAGTTGACATTTTCTCGCTAGCCTCTTTGTAGAACATGATGAAATAAAGTGTGTGTTTTCTTTTTGAAGTTATACTTCTTTTGGCGCGTTATGGAAAAAAGATGAGAGTGAATTTTTACGATGCGCGCGCATCGCGTCACGAAAATTTAACACCATGAAGTTAGTCGGAAGTTCATGATTTAATACCCTATTATCACCAGTCACAATGTGACAAGAGCGTTTTCAGTTTTGAATAACATTAATAAAAGTTATTGCTATACAAACGCTCGTTTATGCCGCTTTTGTTAAATATGAGTTCGTACTCCAACATTTGATCTGTTTACACTATTATTTTTCATGATAAATATAATAGCCTATTATATAGCACTGCTTTGTAAGATGTGTCGTGGTGTAACGGATATCATCGCCGCTTTATACGCAATAGGTCCCGGGTTCGAATCTCAACACAGAAATGCTTTTTTTAAATAAATAATTAGATATAAATATAATAAATAAATATATTTAATAAATTAATAGTTTATTAAATTAAATTAATTTATTTAATATCTTTACTTTATTATTTTATCGTCTTTTTTACAAATGTTTAGTACTGGCACGCGGGGTAAAATTTTTGGAGTTATTTGTGTTTTGTTACGCCAAAGAAGTATAACTTCTGACGTGCGTACATAAGTACACACACACTCTTTTTTTATTAAAGTGATATTTCTAAAAGTAAATACTTTTTATCCAGCTACGCTCGGATTAAGATATGGTTCTTCACAAATTCGAGTTCCGACATTAACTCGAGTTAATCTGTGGACAAAAACGAATTAAATCGCGAGAAAAAGGTAGTTATTATATACAAGGTATAATCGAAAATTGTAGCAAGCTAAGATTATGGCCAATCCTGTATAAGTTAACAACAGAAACTAAACGTGATTCTGAATCAAGGTTCAGTATTATGACGGGATTTTATTCAACACACAATTTTTTGTCAGTTAAATGACAAAATAATAAGTCTCTCACATATAACATCGAAATTATTTTATAATACTTGAATACAACTTATATACATGAATATAATAAACAAAAAAATGTTTATGTTAGTAAGAAATTTCATGTAGTACATATGACCCACATGTCCTTGTATACACATGTTTTATATAATAAATAAACGTCGGCAGTGTGAACTATTTGACATGCGCTAAGTGATGCGCATTTGTCCTCCGAGAAACAGAGCCACCCTCGATTACAACAATGATAGTATGACACGGTGTGCACCGTCGCGTCGTTCGTATCTCTGCAATGACGATTCGTCGCATTCGCGCTACTAGATTCGATTCGTTGAAATCTATTTCCGGCATTCTTCCGTTCTAAAGGATCAGCGCATAGTTCTTACATTGAAATGCATGGACCCCACATCCTGATAATAATATTTATATGAATCATAAAATGTTTTATTTGAATATTGAATTGTTAAAACTATAAAACTATATTGTTTAGGGCAGTATAATTATCCACAAAATCCTATATTATTTTTTTCCTCATTTTTAGCCCCACTCTCCACAAATAGACAAAAACAATTTTTGTGATTCTGACCATGGCTCCCACAAGGGGGGCTGACAGGGCTTTAGTCTAGGGGGGTTGGCCAACTAGAGACGAACAGAAGGCAAAAATCGAAGCGGCAGGTAGAGGGGCCTGCTAAAAATTCTGGCCTGGGCGCCCGCTACATCATGTGGGGGCCATGATTCTGATTCTTGATGTAGGTGCGGGCACACAAGCAAAATTTCAAATCGGAAGCATATGTAGGTTCTGAGAAAATTAGACATGAAAAACGACGAAGTCTTACTGCAAGGGTTCTTTTTTTTACCATTTTGGTACTACTGAAAAATGTTAAATTTTTCTTCATTTATTTATTTATTTTTCAAATATTATGGACTCTAAACGGAAAATCCATTACTACTCAGAAAGTCAGTAGGTACCTACATATAGAGGACAGTGTGGTGTAACGGTTAGCGTAGCCGATCTTTGGGTCACACTGTCGTGGGTTCGAATCCCACCTCCGCTCATGGATGTTTTGTGATGTAATTTAGTTTTAAGGAAGTTGTTATTTAATGTAATTAAGACGCTAATGACCTAAGTTTCGACGCGTCTATAATCTACAATAAATAAATAAAAAGGTACCTACCTACATGTGAGTTATGTAAAGTTTTTATTCGATTCGAAATTCGAGTATTTATTAAATATTCGACTCAATTCGAAAAGGAAAATATTTCACATACCGTTATTAATTTTATTTGTTTATTTACGACATTTTGAACGATTCCGCGGCTTAGAGTTCCGCGATCGATTCCGTAATACAGTTCAGTCTAGTTACTAGCTAGTCTGCATAGCGTAGGTTGAAGTCCAGTTTAGGCCACATTGTTTGATCGACTTGTCAAACAAGCTCGCTTGTCCGTTCCGTGGACCGCTCACAGCAGTGATAAAGTATTGTATTGTTCTTATCAATACATACAGTGAAAGTCCCGCTTTAAAATTACAACAATTGTTGTCATGTTCAAAATAAATTAAATACCGATGTAGTCATTTTCCTAGTGATTAGTTAGTAAGTGTTGTGGTGCCATATTGTAGTTGTAGTATTTATTTAACTGTCTACGCTTTTTAAAATTGTCGTTGTTTACTCACAAATTATTGCTCAAAAGCTTTGACCAGTGAAAACAAATTTTCGAATTATTTAGTATTTGTTTTATTTGATTTTCTTCGTGTGTAAGTAGATAAAATAGTTTTTTTTAATAGATATAGCTTTTACCAAGAGAATTATCCACCTTTAAAATGTGATATTTTTATTAATAAAAAATTCTTGAAATAACAACTATTCTTTATAAAAAAATACGTGCATCAAATCATACAGGGTGGTTACTTAGAAAAATGTGATAAAAGATGAGTGTTTTTAATGGAATATACGGTACAGAAATTACAGACGAAGATCTTGCCAAGACACAAATGCTAGACGGTAAGAGTTGATTATTTCATTGTTTATAAATATTTAAAAAATCGTGCTTGTATATTTATAAAAAAATTATTCGTTTAAATTTATTTTTCAAAAATAGATTGGCTGTAATTATAATATTATAGTCACTATATAGAATTCTCTATTTTTAATCCATGTATCCGATAATTTTCCAATATATCGAGGTAGTAATATAGATCCGAAATAATACTGTTGTCCTTCAGAATTTCTGTATTTTGATGATTATCATCGGGATAACTATCTTTGCGTATTTACACTCCCCTCCTTCATCTTAATTGCCACCTTAAAATTTTATATCACAAGTAGCAACCTTTATATTTGCAACAGTCACGAGATGTTGCGACCTTTATAAATTTAATGCTTATCATGAATCATGATGATCTTTTTCGTTGAAAAGAATTTAATCTTCCTCAAAAATATCTCAGTCTCTACTAATTCAAATATTTGTACCCTATCTTGATTTTTTGATAGTTATTGATAACCAAGAATGTTGCTGGAACCTTTGGTGTGAATAATATAATAAAAAACAGAATTAACCACAAACACCAAACCATAGTAATTTAATACTCGACGTACGTTTCGCCAACCAAGTTGGCATCATCAGGATGATGATTTTATTTTTTATTAGTTATTGATAATGTGGAGATAAATTGAATATTGTTAAACGATATTTAATTTTACAAACGCTCAGCCCTAGATATTATAACCAATTAAATTAAAATCGTTCAGACATTTAAAATGACGGTTACAACTGAAGAAGCTGTGCAGCTTTTTTGCGTTGTGTCGTTTGTCGTACTAGAAAAACAAATCGCCTTTCTTCTATTCAAAGCGTTATTTCTCACCTGATGCGGTATTATTCTTCTGTGTGATGTGCAGGATATGGAATGAGAGTCAATGGCTTAATTTTTTTCTTTTCCTTTTTTACAAGTAGGTACTTGAAAAGTTTTAAATACGGGATTTCCATTTACCACATCTTTTTTAAAACAGCATTCACCATTGACTCATCTAGGAATATAAATGTCATTTGGATTCGTGCATCAGTTAATGCGATTTTAATGATATTTGGACTTCAAAAGATATAATCAACAGTTCAAAGATTCACTAGTAGCACGTTTTTTTCAATCACTGTCTAAACTCTAAACATAATAGAGAATGTTCATATTCAATACTTGCTAACTAGTTCAAATATATTATCACGTACTTGAAAAATGTTTATAATTCATATTATGTTTAATTAGATGTATAACCTTGTGTTACAAAATATTTGAGATGTTAAATAGTAAACACGAAGTCGATATACGATTTGTAAATATGATATTACGTTTAAAGTGATCAGAACATGAGAACTGAGGGTAACATATAGACGGGCATTGGAAATACCATATAAACAACGGCTTCTCTACGATCTCGGCTACTGTGATGGTGACAAACAATATTTCCGCTTCAATGTAAAACTCGGGGCACCTATTATTCACAAATATTTCGATACAAATTTTGTGTTTAAAAGGGCGATATAATTCACTATGTCAAAGCATATAAGATATCGCGTGAGATTAAAGTTCCAATAATAAAATGTAAGAAATTGATTACTTACCTATTGACGTGTTTTCTACGTAGAAAGTGAATTTGTTGAGCTTCTGATATATTCGTAAAAGCTCAAATTAAATTTGTAACTCCTACACCTTCTCAGTTATTTTTACTTCCCACCTCTACTATGGTAGGAAAGTAATGGATTTAGTCCGAAAAAAATATTTCGAGATTTTAACAGATTTTCACGTTTTGAGACCCTAGCAATCGTTTAAGATCATTTTCTGACTGATGTATGTATGTGTGTGTGTGTGTGTGTGTGTGTGTGTGTGTAGGTGTGTGTGTGTGTGTGTGTGTGTGTGTGTGTATGTGATCAATTTTTCGCCTTCGATATCTTAAGAACGGAACAACATACGGGCATGCCGATTGTTCTATTATGTTTATCAGCCTTTAACTTAGATCTGATTAGATTTTGAGTCAAATCGGTTCAGTGGATCCTGAGATATTCAAAAAAACGTCCTCAATGTCACGTATTAACATAGGTAAAAAAAAATATAAATGAATTCTAGATGTTATAATATGAAAAAAATGTAAATATTTTTTTTCTCTAAAATGTATAGTTTTCGAGAAAAAAAATATTTTACTAAAAAAAATAAAAATTGTACGTAAATCAAGGTAACCATGATTTTTGCTATATTAAGCTAGCCATCAGTAGATCACCAAACAAAAAAGAGGGCCATGCTTTTTTCAAAGAATAAAAATTAAATTGTGTTTTAAAGACCACCATCAGCTACGGATATTTGGGCCTAGTAAAAGAATAAAAAAAAGAGTGTTTATTTTTTGCAAATATTTACTAGGTGGGAAGAATAGGACTGGTCATCAGTCGAATTTTTCTGCTCCTTAAAAACATACTGGAAAATAAATACTGAATCTATATGATGTGACTGTGAGATGAATTGCTAACAATATTTTTATGCGGTTTAGTTCCAAATGTATGTCAATTTTGAAAATATTGTTTCATCATTCGTAGATTAATCGATTCGATATTTTTTAACCTGTTTTTAAATGAGTTCGAAAATGTGCATCGCTTTTTTTTGTAAGTAGAGAGTGCGGTAAATGAATAAGAAAGTGAACAGTTGACAGTCTACAGAAACAAAAGTTGGTCGCGTGTGGCTAGGCGTCGGTTCAGAATATCGTTTTGTTGGCTTACGCACTTGTGGTTAGAAAACAGAGGGATTATCACTAATAGTAATGTAAATTTATAAAGGCAGACCACGAGCTTTGCATTATTATACCAGTGATACTCAAACTTTTTCCTCCAAAGGGCTATTTAAGAATATTCTATATTATGATCACGAGCCGCATGGTTAAGGGAATTGGATGCATTGCTACATAATGAGAAATCCCGTGCTAATCTAGTGGTACCTGTGTCCTGGTGAATTTGACTGGAATTTACGTATATTGTAGGTCATGACACTAAAAGTTAGGATTGACGCAAACTCAAACACTGAACCTACAACCATACGTTATATTTAATATAATAATAATATAATGATAATAGAACAATTTAATAATACAGTATAATTTAATAAAATGATATACATAATTATATTTTAGCATAATCTTGTATGCATGATCAAGCTTGATTGAATAGAATGTATAGCTGTCGTATAAGTATAAAAAATTATAATTTTAAAAAACTAAAAAACACGCTTTAATGAACTAAAAAGTAAAAAATAATTAATTTTATTGTAAAAAAGCGTGGGGTAGTATGAAAATATGATACAAAGCACCCCACGCTTTTTTACAATAAAATTAATTATTTTTTACTTTTTAGTTCATTAAAGCGTGTTTTTTAGTTTTTTTAAATTATAATTTATTTTTGCTTTTTAGTCCTTGAGATCCTGGTCAGGATATTGGGACAAACTTATGGAATTATTGTATTGTCATCGGTCCTTGATAAGTGTGCAAAGTTTCAGTTCAATCTGAAGTTTTTTGCTTTTTTTTTTAGTCCTGGAGATCCTGGTCAGGATAAATGGGACAAACTTATTGAATTATTGTATTGTCGTCGGTCCTTGATAAGTCGCCAAAGTTTAAACTAAATCTGACCGTTCAAAGTTGGTCAAAATCAAGTTCAAAGAAGTCGGTTACAAACTGACAAACAAGCAAGCAAGCACACAAGCACGCAAACATACAGGTGAAGCTAATATAAGCGTGTTAAAAATGGCAACTTTTAAATCTTCTAGGTCTTGAGAACAGCCAAGCGTGTAGCAATGCTGTTCATGGCGTTGCTATGGTTCCTCCATTACAAATCCCTAGTTCCCGGGTTCTAGCCCGAGAGCTGGTAAAAGTGTCAATAGGATTTTCAATTTACTATTTAAAAAAAATAAATAATGAATTGAAAATATGAATTGGTGCTGAGCCCAAATAACCTTAGCTGTTGGTGGTCTTTAAAACACACACACTTAAATCTTCTTACTCTGAAATTAATATATTTTTTAAAATTTGAGTTCACTATGCCTTTTCATCAGTAGGTCATGACCTCATGATCAGTCAAATTCGCCGGAACCATAATAACATAGGCTACTTTTTATCCCGGTCGATTCAGCAGTTCCCGAAGGAGCCACCATCCACCGATTTTGTTGTTTTTCCATGTTCGACTATAGCACAATAAAATTGGATTTCCTTCCAGCACCGGCCCGAGCAAACTTGGCGCCCTAGGCGAATGATTTTAATGGCGCCCCTTTAAATAAAAATTTTCGCAACAAAATAAAATAAAGCGTCCCGATCATAGACAGAACGAGCCGCGTCACATATACCATAAGGGATGCTTGCTTTACACATATTTTGGCCGGCACAGTTCGGCCAGATTCAGCGTGTATACACATATTTGGGTGGGTTTGTTTTTCGGTCGCATCGCACTTGACTCGCCGCAACCGTGGGCTCGCCGCCCCTTAAATTTGAGCGCCCTAGACCGTCGCCTTATTCGCTTATATGGACGGGCCCCGGCGGCCCTGTTTCCTTCAAAACTTAAAAATCGCAATGCTCAATTGAAAAACCGGTTCTTGTTGAACGCACCACGCCTTGGGGTCTCCACCTATTTAATGATTTTTTAAGCAGACAAACAGGACCAGCTGTAAATAATTCGACTTGAATATTTGAGTTCCGAGCCTGCATGAGTTGACATGTGGCTAAAAAACGTTGTTCTGAAGTAGCGTCAAGGCTTCCGTATTGATTTTTTGTTTTGTCTGTGTGTCGACAAGACTATGACTCACGCTCACTCTGGCGGTAAATGTTTGAGTGTGTTGCATACATGACTGTAAGGGTTGCAGGGTAGTTTGAGGGTTGGAAAAACAACCCTTTTTGAATTAATAATTTCGTCAATACTGTAAATTTACACTGATTTAAGTCCGAATCTACGACAGAGGTTGTCGCAGGCGTTTCTCTCAGAAATTCACTTACACTTTGAAAATAAATATTTATTTATTTGCTTAGATAGTTAGAAATTTCAAATTCATACAAAAAATATTTAATAAAAGTACAATGAAAAATCAAAAAGGGACCTTTTAGAAGACGCTAATGACCTCTGTTGTCGAGCGTCTATAATCTACAATTCCTTTTAGAAGAGAAATGTTTAAGCTAAGCCGTATTTTTTTTTCAAAAAACGAGTTAGCTGTGCCCAGTGGCGGATTTAGGTTCGATGCCGCCCTAGGCCCTTGCCGATGTGCCGCCCTTTTTTTCTATGTAAAAGTGATTGTCAAAATTATATTATGAGCTATTTTTTTTCACATATTAGTTATTTTTCCACAGTGTAACAGTGAGAGAGAAAATAATAAAATTCAATCTCACAGTTGACGGAAAACTTAATCAATTTTGACTTTTCAGCGCCCGGGAAAAATGTTTAGGTTCAGGCGCCTTCTTAATTTTGCTGTCCCTCAAATGTTGCCGCCTTAGGCCCGGGCCCCGCGGGCCTAGGCCTAAATCCATCATTGGCTGTACCGTGACTGAAATCTGTAATATTTTCGAATGATCATTGTCTGGATCACGGCTGCATATTATGTAGGTTTTGATAATATAATATAATAGGTAAAGAATGAAACAAAATTTGGGAATGAATATTTTCATGTCACGGTCGATAGATACTCCAATAAATGCTCTAGAACTAAATTTGTTTATCAAATATTATAGAAATACTGGCAATGACTTTCAAATTACTTTTTAAAATTATTATACTTGAAAAAATTTGATAATTCAGTTTTTTACTTCCCACCTCTACTATGGTAGGGAAGTAATGGATTCAGTCCGAAAACAATATTTCGAGATTTTAACAGATTTTCACGTTTTGAGACCCTAGCAATCGTTTAAAATCATTTTCCGACTGATGTCTGTATGTGTGTGTGTGTGTGTGTGTATGTGTGTGTGTATGTGGTCAATTTTTCGCCTTCGATATCTTAAGAACGGAACAACATACGGGCATGCCGATTGTTCTATTGTGTTTATCAGCCTTTAACTTAGATCTGATTAGATTTTGAGTCAAATCGGTTCAGTGGATCCTGATATATTCAAAAAAACGACCTCAATGTCACGTATTAACATAGGTAAAAAAAAATATAAATGAATTATAGATGTTATAATATGAAAAAAATGTAAATATTTTTTTTCTCTAAAATGTATAGTTTTCGAGAAAAAAATATTTTACTAAAAAAAATAAAAATTGTACGTAAATCAAGGTAACCATGATTTTTGCTATATTAAGTTAGCCATCAGTAGATCACCAAACAAAAAAGAGGGCCATGCTTTCTTCAAAGAATAAAAATTAAATTGTGTTTTAAAGACCACCAACAGCTAAGGTTAATTGGGCCTAGTCAAAGAATAAAAAAAAGAGTGTTTATTTTTTGCAAATATTTACTAGGTGGGAAGTATAGGACTGGTCATCAGTCGAATTTTTTAATATATTTTTATAGACGCATCCTTTTTAATATCTTCTATCGTATTTTGAAACGTTATTGAAAAATTTAATTTTTCTAATTCTAATTGATAATAGTTGACAGGAATATTATAAGCTATAGATAAAGTTAATTTATTAAAATATTTTTACTTCCCACCTCTACTATGGTAGGGAAGTAATGGATTCAGTCCGAAAACAATATTTCGAGATTTTAACAGATTTTCACGTTTTGAGACCCTAGCAATCGTTTAAGATCATTTTCTGACTGATGTCTGTATGTGTGTGTGTATGTGTGTATGTGTGTATGTGTGTATGTGTGTGTGTGTGTATGTGGTCAATTTTTCGCCTTCGATATCTTAAGAACGGAACAACATACGGGCATGCCGATTGTTCTATTGTGTTTATCAGCCTTTAACTTAGATCTGATTAGATTTTGAGTCAAATCGGTTCAGTGGATCCTGAGATATTCAAAAAAACGTCCTCAATGTCACGTATTAACATAGGTAAAAAAAAATATAAATGAATTCTAGATGTTATAATATGAAAAAAATGTAAATATTTTTTTTCTCTAAAATGTATAGTTTTCGAGAAAAAAAATATTTTACTAAAAAAAATAAAAATTGTACGTAAATCAAGGTAACCATGATTTTTGCTATATTAAGCTAGCCATCAATAGATCACCAAACAAAAAAGAGGGCCATGCTTTTTTCAAAGAATAAAAATTAAATTGTGTTTTAAAGACCACCAACAGCTAAGGTTATTTGGGCCTAGTCAAAGAATAAAAAAAAGAGTGTTTATTTTTTGCAAATATTTACTAGGTGGGAAGTATAGGACTGGTCATCAGTCGAATTTTTATAATCAACATTACTCTTGTCAGATAAATTTTGAAATAAATATTTGACTTTTTTAATAAATGCACTTCCATATTTGATGAATAAAATAGGATGTATAGTGAATTTCATTTAAGACCCAATATAGACAGATTTTGTTTACCTTGTAGTCAGGGCAGGATTTACCCTAAGTACCGCCCTGGGAACCGTGAACAATGCCACCACACACTGAAGTTTTTTCACAATTTTGTAAATAAAACTGCAGTGTTTATAATTTTACACACATTCTTAATAATGAGAAAAAGTATTTTATTTATTTTAATTTATGAATGTTTTCACGTTCCAAATTTTGCCGCCCCTGAAAATCCAGCGCTGCTTGTAGTTATGAAAAACATTAATGCTGTTAGAGAAAATCGTTTCTCTACAAATGCAACATCCACTAAACAAAAACATGCATCCGTAGCAATAATGAATATAACAATATTTCAATTTAAAAAATTTGCTGTACTATTAAGTATTAACCATAAACTATCAGGTAAACAAAACTCGCGTCTGTTGCTTCTTAAGTGAAATTCACGTATACAGTATTTTCAATAAATTTTGTGGTTTTATAATTATGTTAACACAATTTTCCGCATCATATAATTTGTTAATAGCATTATAGTTCAAAGGCTGTCTATTTCCATGTATAATGAAATCGTCAGTAAAAATTTCGTATTCTTGCTGATATTTAGGGTTTTTCGATATTTCGTATTATGCCTAGATGGAAAAACGTGTTTCCAGAATTTTTATTCGTTTTTCTATCTGTCAGATTATCTTTTTGTACCAGAATCACTAAAGAACGCCTGAACCCATTTTTATGAAACGTGATATACTATCTAATGATAGGTATCCAAATTTAAAATATAGGTTACTTTTTAATCGGTTACGATCTGGTTATGATAATATTTCTGTTGAAACCGACATTGACGCGATCAAATCCGCGAGAGAATTTATCCCTGATATCTAGATGGAAGTTACAATATAGTACTACCTACTTCAATCAGTGATTTCTATAAATGTCATTTAACGCTTTTATATATATTATTTATATATTACTTAAAGTTCTTCTGCGACACTCAAAAATTGGTAAGATTCTGTTAAAATGGATATTAACGCGATTGAAGCTAGTAATTAGTTAATAAGGCAGATAGGGAGATTATGAAGTCTAATAATATTACAGCTAGATTTTTTGAAGATTGTATATTATCTAGAATTTTTTATTTTAGGCTGAGGCCAGATCATTGGAAAATTCTAATCAGTTATGTTGTAAACAGAAATATAATTAAAATTTCGATTGGTGTGGCCCCAGTCTTATACTGGCTAGAAATAGAGACAATTGGCCAATTTTGTTGAGCATAATTAAAACCAATTCACGTTAATTAAATGTGTGCCAATTGCATGATGTCATACTCATACTATGATACTTTTCACAGCGAGAATTATTTTTAAATAATTAGTAAAAACGAAAGAACGTTTTTTGCAGAAACGTTATTTTAACAATTTAAAATTTTGTAGACAAATAATGACAATTTTAACTTTAATAAAATAATTTACAGATTTTAAAAAATCTAAGCGTTTAATAGATTTTTTTAAAACGGTAAAATTTATTTTCAAATTTTTAATCATATGATATTTTATGGAGACACGTCTTCCCACCACCAACACCGTAACTCCCACCACGTGTCTTTTTATTACCATTTTTAACTAGTTACACTTAACGAAAATAAAGTAAAAAAAACAAAAAAATGTTGCAATTTGTCTGACAGTTAAGTTTTATCTAACTAGTAATTAAATTGTTTTATGAATCTCGATTTCTAAGGATATTTTTTTAATTTGAATGGCTTATAACATTTTGCTGTATTTTAACTTGAAGCGAAATACGGAAATTATACTATAATCACAGAAAGCTGGTGTGTTGATTCAAACTTGTCAACACACAAAGAACGCGTGTCGGGAAATTGTACACGTGATAAACATTTGAAATTGATTCCTTAGAAAATAGCAAAACTTTTGA
The DNA here is from genome assembly GCA_039654895.1 of Mongoloraphidia duomilia. Taxonomy (NCBI): domain Eukaryota; kingdom Metazoa; phylum Arthropoda; class Insecta; order Raphidioptera; family Raphidiidae; genus Mongoloraphidia; species Mongoloraphidia duomilia. Next base: position 2,707,790 of record CM077517.1, read on the forward strand.
GGTTAGTCCATGAAAAGAAAACATAATATACTGTATGGAAAATGAAAAAATTATATTGCCTAAATTTTAGTTTTTTCTGTCTTACGAGGATATAGTATTATTGTAAATAGTTTTTAACGTCTGTGTAAATAATTGGTAAAAAGAAAGTGACCAAAAATAGGCGAAATTGTAAATATAATATAATTACAAAAATATATACATCCGACGTTTCGACAATTTGTGGCTGTCCTTTTCAAGGATATAATAATAGAATATAAATATACAATATATATTTTTGTAATTTTACTATATTTACAATTTTGTCTGTTTTTGGTCACTGTCTTTTTACTGGTTTAGTATTATGTTAATACTTTCAAAAGTAAATGTTATCCCAGCCTTGAACGACGCAGAGCTATAATAATGGCAGGTGATATCGCCTTAGAAAAGAAGCCATAATTCAAGCTAAACTTATAAATTATTGAACTTGTATATCATTTGGTAAAATAAGCAGTTTCAATGAACTTATTGAAATATATAATTCATTTTTACGTGTAGCTGCAATTTGCGCTGTTGCACGTTGTGCGTTTGTTTTGGTAGCCATTTTGGAAAATAGTGCATGCGCAGTGTAATGAAGATACCATGTGGATAAGGTTTAAAGGGAATAGTCTGGAATTCCATATAAAAATATAGATATTTAGTTCATAACTGCGTATAATATGAAAATGCTTTGCGAATTTATTAACACACAAAAAAGTTGATAGTTTTCTAGAAAATTGAATTATCAACTTAAGAAAAAAATGTAGTGGGTACTATGAATATTAAGGTTTGAGTAATAAGTGAGAAAACTGAATAATCAGACACGATTTAGAAAGAATGAACTTCTGAACTTATCTGCAAGATTTCTGCACGGTATATGTTTGGTCAATGCCAATTATTTTTAATAAAATGTTTGAAGTCAAAGGTTACCGCGATTATTGCACATTTGTGATATCAAAAACATCATATTGTGATTTCAACGAACATTTATATTTGGCATATAATGTTCAATGTTCATTATAAGTTTAAGATAACAGTATATTAAAAAAATAGTTTTCAAAAGATCACACGGTACTTTTTAAGGTGTCGCGGTCGTTCCGTTTAATCGAAACGAATTCAGTAGACTATCTTTAGACGCATAAATAAACAATTAGGTTTTTAAAGTGGAAACTTCCTTAGGCGCGTTAGGCACTTTTTGCCTGGGTACTAATTCACCTGTCGGGCAATTTCGATTAAACAATTATTTTTCCCCGTTAAGATCAAAATTGAAGACAATAAATAAACCAGTAAGAAACTTTAGAATCGATTTTTCTGCATGTTAATGCAGCGTTCGAAATTTTATCATCTCGATTTGATTCAAATCAAGTGAGAGCGGACATTTATGAAACGCATTCTGTCAGAAGATGGCTGTTATGTTTTTACAAAATTCTTGTTATTTTGACAGACGGTAATTTATTCTTCAGTCTCCTCTCTAATCAAAGAACATTTGATTATTATGTTTGCATTTGATTATACTTACGACTCAATGATTTAAAGAAGCATTTCGGAATGTGTTATTACGGCGGTATATTATAAGAATGATATTATTGGAATGGCAGGTCTAAGTGTCAAGTGTTAATTGAGCGACCGGAGGAGCTCTGGTGAATATGTCGATGACCTTTATGTAACATCATCACGAGTTTCGGTTCGTAACCTTTACACAATAGTTGTAGAGTTGAGCTCTGTCTGGACATTCAATCTGCATATCCGCACGACAGATTCTGTCCGAAGCCGCATCGACAGTATAGACCAAGAGATCGTGGTAAAAAATTGCAAGAATTTCAGCAGTCGGTAGAACTTCTACCGACTGCTGAAATGCATACAATTTTTGACCACGAGTTCTGCTAACTAGGTCGGTTCTATCAAAATAAGGTCTAAAAACAAAAATAAAGATAGTTACTTCTTACCACAACAGTTTTATTGATGGATGTACGTTTCGAAAGCTATGCTTTAATCTTTAGCAAACACTATACATTTGCTGAAGATGAAAGCATAGCTTTAGAAATGTACATCCATCAATAAAACTGTTGTGGTAAGAAGTAATTATCTTTATTTTTGTTTTGTGCTTATATATTTTTATTAAAATAAGGTCTGACTGTTTTTTTCATAAATTGTATTCTATTACCTCATCTGATTAATTCAGAGTCATCTCTTACTACTCACGTAAACAAAATTGCAATTTTGTCTACATGTTGCCGTGTCACATAAAAACGACTGAATCGATTTTCATGAAACTTTAGGAATCGGTGCTTTTGGGAATTAATAAGCAATATATGATTTATAACCATCTGCCCATAAGAGGGTTGTTATGAATTTGGGTCCTATGTTTATATGCCATAAAAACCGTTAAGAATTATGTAATTGCTGCAGTAATTCTGATGTGAAATACATTTAATTGTAGCAATTAATTCAACATTTACAGTAATCTTTTTGTAAGGATTAAAAAGCAAAAATCATACACACCTAATAATTAAAAAAAATTTAAAACTACTACTTTTAAAAACCTCTGTATAATATATGACTGTAAGTAATAAAATACGTTATAATATATTTTCATGTGTACAAAAGTAATTCAATCTGTTAAAAAACCGGTGTAAAAAGCATTGCATTGTGTGCATTATTTTCTTTCTTTCAATTCATTTGGTATAACATTTCTTTCCTGACACTTAAAGAATGAACCATTTTTAACCGACTTCAAAATTGGAGGAGGTTCTATATTCGGCAGCTATGTTTTTTTTTTATGTATGTTCACCGATTTCACATGTATTTGTGAACCGATTTTGATGATTATTGTTTTGTTTAATAGGGTATACCTTCGGGGTGGTCCCATATAAATTTTACTTAAATCGGTTCAGTAGTTTGACTGATTTTAATAAAAAGTGAGTAACGGAGAGTAATACCGTTAAGGTAAATGTCAGTTTTAGTTATTTATTTATCAAATAACAAGACAGAAATCGGTTAATAACGTGCAAACTACGTATTGTAAAGCCACTAAAAAGTAAAAAATAAAAAAACTGACATTAAAACCTCCTTTAAAGGAGCCATTAAAAAGAGGAAAATAATAAAATTTTGAGGTCGGCGCTAATTTAATAAAATTAAAGTAGATAATGAAGTATTTAAATTGGCGCCAATCTCAAAATTTTATTATTTTTCTTTTTTTAGTGGCTTTTTAAAGGTTTTATTTTGTTAAAAATTTCTTTTAAACGGGATGAGATTCCCTTCAAAATTTGTGTTTTCAATTGAAATTTTAATATAGCATAGCATGTAAGTTTGAATTTCGAATGTTTTGTGTAAATCAATTTAGGCATTTTTGGGTGTTGCTCGAATAAGCAGAAATAGGTGCAATAAATTTTATTTACAGAGTTAGATTTCGCCTTCGTCTTTTAGACTTTTTTAATACATATTTATAAATTAATTGTATTCATTAAAGATGTGTCTGAAAATGGATTTTAGTAATATAAATATTGAATATTGATTATTCTAGCGTCGATTAAACACATTACTAATATATCAAAAATATGTCATTCAACGATTCTAGTTTATTTGTGTATGTTTAAAGTAGATAGCGTGTCGTGCCGAGGTGCTATTACAATTGCCTAGATGTATAATCACAGATCAGTTCTTTTTGCAACAGCTAGAGCTAAACTTGATTAGGAACTTTTTTGTTACTCAAAGAGATATTTTTGGAGAAAAACGTTTAGATACGTTGTATGTGTATTTTAATTTATGGGTTTTTACTTCTTTATATTTTGATGAATTTCCATAAAGAATACCTACACTTACACAAGAGTCTAGAGTCTATATCAGAGATTCCGTAACTGTGCGTCGCGACGCACACAGTGGCCACCCCTCGGATGTAGTAGAGTGCCCGCGGTGAGAGATGAAGCCAGGCACGTCATTAATAATATGCTAGTGAACGCCTGCTTGCCCGCAGACAGTGCCGTGTACACAAAACTGCACATTGGGTTTTATGACGTTAGGTACAATTTTGGCAAACTGCTATTGGATCCCCAAAACAGCCTATAGCAATTGCTAGAAGGCGGGCGCAATGCATTCACGTTACTATGACGCGGTGGCTTCATCTTTCGCCGCGCGAGGTCTATGACGTATTTATTCAGGTTGATGAAACATACCGAATGGCGAATGGTCAATATAGTATATATTTTTAGAAAACACAGTAGCATTTTTTGTAATGATAATACTTTTGCTATTGCCTATTTATTACTAATGTATGCTATTTGTTAGTTAAGTGGTAATAAAGTCGATAACTATCGCTTTAAATGAAATGTAAAAAGAGGGAAAGTGATTTATTGGTGTGTAGTTTTACGTTTTACTTTACGCATGATCTTTTTTGTTTTCCGGCGGAAGTGCAAGGCCATTGTTTTGCATACTTGAAACCGTTTATTTACGACATTAGGTAGGTAGGTACTTTTATTCAATGATTTAATTTACTACCTATCTTTGATACGGTTTCATATTTTCATCAATTTATGTTCCCTTTGTATATTTTTTATATTTATAGTACACGCATTACAATACACGGTTTGTTTTCTAAAATCTTTGGATTAGTTTCTTATAACCTTCATGAAACCTTACTTTGGGGAACTTTTGGAAATAAAAATGTTTGCTCTAATCTGTCTAAATCAGTGGCTTGTCCAGATTCACATCCGAATCCTCCAGTGTCATATATACTTTTTTCATTAAGTGCATTTTAATTTTTAAATAAATGTGTTGACATATATATTTATTTTGTTTAGCTGGAATAATTAATGACAAACACAGTGTGTATTTTTTCAAACAAAAAGTATTATTAATTTTGTGTTTTTTGCTAGTTCGAATTATCTGTAAGGAAAAGAATAGGTAAAATGTACAATGGTTGAAAACAAATTTATTACAAGCCGTGAGGTGGGTCGTTTATTAGGACTAAAGTGCGACCCTTGAGGTTCACACGACGAACTTCCCAGTTTGATAAATATTTAATAATAATAATTAAATTAGATATTACACAGAAAAGTAATCATTTTAATCATTGAAACATCAATAATTAAAAAGAAAAAAAAAAAAACGGCTGAACCAATTTTTATAAAATTTATGTCGGATCAAAATGACGTTAACACGCCTCGATTGACACCCTTACGAAGTCGATATAATTTTTTATTCGCGAGATATTGTGTAAAATCTACTTTTTTGGAGGTTATTTGGTTAAAAAAAAAGAACGGCTGAACCGATTTTGAAAAAATTTCTTTCAGATCATATTTACGTTAATACGCGTCGATTGGCACCCTAACGTAGTCGATACCATTTTTCATTCTCGAGATTTCGTCTTAGAAAGAAATGGACACATACGTACGTACGTACGTACGTACACACACACACACACACACAGACATCTTTCTAAAAGTAGTGTAAAAATAGTGGAGTGACCTTGAAATATAAAAATTTTTTTTCCTTTTTGATTTCGATTTTCGGACCCATTACAATAACTTCCAGTGGGAAGTTAATAATTGACAATAATTATTTTAGATCTCTTTGAACATCACCTTGAAAATTACTTAGGTACACGACTGACAAAAAAAATAAAGTAGGTACGTAATATTATATAAAAAAAAATAGTTCATATCTGATCATGTTTTTAAGGGAGACGAACCTCTGTAACTTTACCATTGTCTTTGCTTGTATTTTGAAAATGTAATTATTTTAAGAGCGGAATTTATATTCTAATATCAACAAAATCAGTCTTTTTAAAGAAAGGCTAAAATTATCTATCCAGATACTGTAAAATGATTGCTGAGAAATAAAACTTTAGCATACTTCGTCGTCAGTGTCTGTTGACGCCATCAAACGCAGGCGTCGATATAAAGGAGGGAGTTCTCAAGAAACCATGATCCCCGCATCCTGTAGCGGGCTCACAGGACATGATCTTTGGTGTCCCCCCCCTACCTAACACTCCGATTTTTGTCTTCTGTTCATCTCTTGGTCTGGGACAGTATTTTACCTCAGAACGTCGAAAAAATATTATCTTATGAATAGTTTTTATTACTCAAATTTTTCCAAAATTTAATAACCATTAATATTTTAATATTTCCTAATGAAAATAATATCCATACAAATAACGGTAATTTAAACACACACGTAAATAATAATAATAATAGCATGTTTCAATTTGTAAACAATAATCGACGAAATAAAACGTAATTTATGTATCTGTAGGATATGATGATGACAATTACAGTCACGAAACGTTTATATAAAACATAACCTGCACGATATCATGATGAACCATAAACCAGAAGTGTGTTACTGTGTAATGTTCTCACGGCAGTCTTGTCTCACAGATATACAGATTAGTTGCATGAAAGAGGAAACGATAAACTAATGAAAGATCGACGCCATAAAATAAAGGCGTCTTAAACCATGGGTGTTGTCACTCTTCGCTTGTTAATAATAACACTAAATTTAGGTTAAGTATATTTTTTTCCTCACATTCAAAATTGTGTACGCATAAGTATAAAGGTACAGACCAGAAAATTGAGCAAGAGCTAGCACATACGAGCGTGCGCTCCACGAAATTATCAACTTGCATGGAATTTTTCATCGATACGTCAATTTGCACAAAAATCTAGAATTTGAGAAACATTGAACGATTCGTTGAAACTTGAATCACAATAATCGGGCGAGGCTTGCATAAATATTTCAAAATTTATTTTTGAACTTTTAGAAATCATGAACTAATTTAGGTGTCGTTTCAATGAACCATTTTCGTGAAAGTAGTTCCTTCAATTATCTACGAGATGCAGCACTTGTGGTAGGTACAAAGATTATTTATTCCCCATTAGGTGTCGTGTCATTTTAGTGGTATAACTTAATTATTAAATTATTATTATTATTAAATCAATTTAATAATTAAGTTATACCACTTAAATGACACGACACTAATGGGGAATAAATAATCTTTGTACCTACAACAAGTGCTGCCTCTCGTGGATAATTTAAAGAACTATTCTCAGAAAAATGGTTCATTCTCTACATCCTACGTTGGCGTGGATTTGGGTTCAAACTCCTAACGGCCTTTAAATTGATTAAATCTGCGTTGTCCATTTTGATATTACGCAATATCAACAATGAGTTTATTCAATTAACGTTGTTGCGTCAACAAACTATCTCGGATTTAGAACATTTCACACGAAAACATTTTATTGTACCTAATACGATGTACTGAATTCAATTAAAAAACATTTGACTGAAGATAATAAAATTATTAATGCTCTAAATTAGCAATCACACACTCTTAATATATAGTTTAGTACATTAATTATCAGGATTATATCTGCAGAAATACATCCAAAGATACAGGATATTGTATACATAAACATAATATTATTCTATAATCCACACTAGCTTAATAAGTGCTATAGATCTTATTACTGATGGTAATAATGAATCTATGATTGAGGAACCCACAATTTTTGTACATCCTAAGTGCACCATAATTTTTTTGGGTTTCTCTGTAACATCCCATCTGTGCAAAACTGGCTTTACTGCAGTTTATTTAATAGGTTTCTAGTGCAATGATTAGGCGTGCATAAATGTCGGGTATGTGTAAATTTCATAGGTCTACTGGACATGGCATTATATCAGGCATGCAGAAGTAAGGAACACGAGTGTGTACAAATTTACAACTATCCGTGCAGAAGTAATGAACAGATTCCAACTGCCTTATTGTGGCGCTGCAGGTACAATAAATATCAGGCGTGCATAAGTAATAAACAGGTAATTACGACACCCGTGACTGATTTGAAGGAATTCGCGACAAAACTGTCTACGTCCACCCACATATTATGAAGTATAGTGTCTATAAGCAAGCTCGTCAGTCGTCAGGCTTTTTATTAGTTATATATTCGATGTTACAGCGGTTTCAGATATTTTTATTTTGTTTTAAGGAAGGGTTATGATTTTAACAGTCTTCAGTACGACTGGCATAGATAGCCTATATTATTTTAAAAAATCAATATGGCGACCGTAATAAAACAGTTCTGAAGTTTCTTTTTTATGATACGAATTTCACAAAAGATTGTAATTTTAGCAATATAAATAGGAGTTACTTTGATTATAGTATCTGTATTGTACATTACCTTGGACTGTCAGTTTAAAAAATAGATAAGTATATGGCTAGATAAGGAGTTTATGGATTATAGACGCTCAATGATACATCGATGGCTTGGTATAATTAATGCATGAACTATATATTAACACTGCAATAACAAACAGACCTAATATTATGAAAAGGCTGTACTATTTATTTTTGAAAGATTATATTCTTTTTTGTAACACATGTATGAAATGTACAACATATCGTTAGACTAGTCGGCTACGTAAAATAATATTTATCGTACGGCTGTAATATGATATATTTCAACTAGCATGAAAAATATTTCATTCCATCCGACTTTAATTAGGACCCATGCAAAAAATATTTTTTGCACGGGTGCGCGCGCATGTGAATATTTTATACACGCATGTGAGCGTTTAAATGCTGGTTGCTATGGCAACGAAGTAAATATTCTCAGCTGTCAGTGAGATTTCGGTGTTTGAAATTGATTAAATAAAGCTCTATAGAGTTGAAATTATTATACCACTATCACCCCTCGCGTCATATACATAATTGTACTAGTTACATAAACTACTATTAGCGTTTAAAAATGCGTTCAATAAATACCTGAATATGTATTGTAATGCAAGAGGATGCTGGGTTTTTTGTTTTGAATTATTATCCTAGCCTAGCCCCCAGGAGGTAAATTTTCAAAACAATGGCAATGTGCTATTGCTATGAAAATGAACCATCTGGTGTAACTTGAACATGTTTTGATAAAATCTCTATAAGACGTTTCATAAAATGACCAATGATCATTTAACATAGCTGTAGACATTTCATGAAATGCCTAGCTCAATCAGTTGCGGCATATTCCAGCAAAGATCAATTATTAATTATATAAACGCTAATGACCTAAGCTGTTGAGCGTCTATAATCCACAATCAATCAATCTATATCAATAATATTATAAGAAAAATTAAAAAAAAGATAGTCGTATTTTTCCAAAGATGAGAAGAAACTGATCAGTAAAGACCTTAATATTATTTAATTATGTTGAAGAACTCTATGATATAGAGAAATGGTGATCCGTAGATGATGTAGAAATTAGGAGAGAAAAACTCAGTGGCAAAAGGATCAAATAAAATTTGCAATACTGATAATTAAATTTGCATTTATAAGCTTACGTTTCGGTGCTCATTGCACCATCCTCAGAGCATCAATGCTCTAAGGATGGTGCAATGAGCACCGAAACGTAAGCTTATAAATGCAAATTTAATTATCAGTATTGCAAATTTTATTTGATCCTTTTGCCACTGAGTTTTTCTCTCCTAATTTCTACATTATTTAATTATAATAACTTTCATAAATAGGTTCATAATTTGCACATGAATGATTCTTGAATATATTAATTGCAGTTATATACTTATTTTTAAGTTTTCTTAAATAATTAGTTAATTAAATGAAAAAAACATTATTTTGAACCTGTATGTTAAGGTATATGAATAATTATAATTACTGATAATTAATATACTGTTCAAATTTTACGCATGATTGATTTTCAACTAGAGTATTAATTAGAAACATTCTTCGATATAAACAACACTAGTCTCGAACATTTACTAATTGATTTCCTTTCTAAGTGTCAAAATGTAAAAATTATATTCATTTTGTATTTTTAATCATAATTCATAGGTATACTAAATAATATATAAAAATATATATGAGCACTGTGGTTGGAATAAAATCAAAATAAAATATAGTTACTTCTTACCACAACAGTTTTATTGATGGATGTACATTTCGAAAGCTAAGCTTTCATCTTCAGCGAACACTGAAGATGAAAGCTTAGCTTTCGAAATGTACATCCATCAATAAAACTGTTGTGGTAAGAAGTAACTATATTTTATTTTGTTTTTAAATAATATATGTCATCACAACGGAACCTATTTGTAACGTCAGTTTCTTGCGAGTTTTATAGGTATTTTTTTGTACGGTTTTTAGATTTTTTGTCTATTGTATGTACTAGTGTCACTCGAAAATGGTTTAAACGATTTTGATGAAAAGCATTGATGAATCCATAATTGGGAGGGAGGTCAGTTATTATGTCAGTTATGACAATCTATAGCTCGTATAAGGGCTCTGTGATTAGGGAACGATTAATCATCTGGAGAATAACAAGAATCAGGAAATTGTACTAGTAGTATGTTAATAATATTATCTTGTTTTTTAATTCCGTTTTGGATGGGGCACGGGCGTCTCCCCTAGATCCGCCAAATGGTGGAAGTGGCTATATCAATGTGTAAACCAGGGATGTTATGGTTCTCCGTACCCGTAACCGAAACTATCGGATATCCGAAAAAATTTCATATCCGTATCCATAACCAAAACCGATAAAGGACTAGCTGGTCTATAGGCCGTCGTTGGTTGGAATTGCTTCCTAACGTTTCGCTAGCACGAGTGGCGAGCTTCTTCAGAGGTCCTTCCATCTCCGATGCTGGATGTAGATCAACACCAGCTCATCAACTGGCCGCGAAAGCCTCAATCAATTTGTCGATAAAAAACTCCTAATAAATCCATATCCAGGTCCGAAATCTCATATCCCTAACAACACTAGTGTCAACTCCAAGGATTGACTAGGCATAGCCGCATAACAGTTTAAGAGCAGTTTCGTTTTTTTCGGACCAGTTTTAAGAGTAGTTATAAGTTATGAATTGATTTCGACAGTTATGTAATCGTTTTCACCTGTAATATGCTTACATAATAATATGTATTCTATTCTAGAGAACATGTGTATGTGCAATTTCAATGGATGTGTAATGTATCTGTTTGACTTAAGTCTGGGTCAGTCAGTTCAACGTTGATTATTATTTATATTCATGCATACGAATACGGTATATATCATGATTCATGACTCAGTCATGAGCAAAGTAAAACGCGAATTCACCGTATATATTACTAAAAACACGAGTTTCTTCATAAATATAAATATTTTTATAACTCCTGCTTCTAAAGTTCAATATTCGAGCACTGTGAGGCGGGCGTAAAGAGGCGTATTTTACCGTGCGTGAAAGTCCAAAGCGTGCGTAAAAGTACAATCTCTACATCTTATAAATTCGAAATTACCGCACTTTGTACAATACAAGCACTTACTGGCTATCGATCGATGTGTTCCTATATATAGTATCGCGCATACATAGTCCACATCATGAGAGAGTCATGTTTTTAATGATTTATACAGAAGTTAATAACTTTAATAAAAATAAACTAAATCGTAACTTAGTCTGTAATTGTAAAGTTCTAAGGACTAGAAGAGCGAATTTTTCGTTTTCATATTTTTTTCTCTCTCTATTAAACTTTAGAAGCAGTCGTTATAAAATTTATGATCGATACGTCCGCTTAAAGTGAGATATCTAGTAGGCTTAAATTGAGACTCGAGCTAAGGGTGACGCATACACAACCCGATCGAGTGCGCTGTATACCCCCACGAGATCTCGTTGTGTATGTGTCAGTCCTTTAGCTCGTGTCTCAATTTAAGCGTGCTAGATATCTCACTTTACGCACACGTATCGAAAATAACTATTTTGAAGCTATGCTTCTATAGGCGCGTTAGACGATTTCTGGGAGGGGAAAAGTTATGGGTTCGCGTCACTGTCACCGTTAAAAGTATATCTATAGCTATGAGTGTGACGTATTGCGCTTGGCAAGCGGTGAAAGTAATATACTGGCGCACGCGCAGTGGCCTATGTATACACGTATATGCACCAACATAAAGATAACATGTTGTACAACATTAGTACTGTGTGTATAGCTACCAGTAAAGTTGAATTGATTACGTGAAAAACTCAATGTGTGTATTGTTTAAATTGTTTTTTTAAATAATATAAGTGTTGATGTAAAAAGCAAAGCTTCTGTCGGGTGTCCCATGACACCTCTTGACTTTTTTTTTGTATTGTATTTTTTTAAGGCCACCAATAGCTAGGGTTATTTTGGCACCAATTTATATTTTAAATTTATTATTTTTTATTTAATAATAAATTCAAAATCCATTTTATACCAGTTGTCGGATTAGAACCTGGGATCAGGGGGCTTGTAACAGAGGAGTCATGAAAACACCATATAGTCTCGTCTCGCCCAAAACGAAAGTTACAGATATTATTTCGGTCTTGTATCGTCCCGTAAAGACGTGACGAGTCACGAAGGAAGTGTCGGTCACGTGTGAAACTCTAGATTTGGATCTACTATTAGAGGAATTTGCTGACATTTTAAAATAACTCATTCAAACTTCAAGGCCCATAATGCAAAAAACACCATAACACATTATTCAATTAAATAAATCATCTAAAGAAATGTACTTTGAGATGTAGTTAATTATTAACATCTCAAAGTTCGTTTATTTAGATGAAATTATTAAGAAATATTATTTTAAACTTTAAATTAATTATTTTGTTGGTCATTTCGGTTGTTATTTTAATATTTTGAAAATCCCATTGATTCTTTTATCAGGTCTCTGCAGATTAGAACTATAGGTACTGGGGGTTTGTAATAGATGTTAATATAAATATATATGTTAAAAGCGACGTTCCTTTGCGTCTTAAGCTATTCTCGACCCTTTAATATTATATTGCAATATTATATTTAACATTTGCATGGTTTGAATCACAAACCTGGTAACGTCTTAGGACTGTTATAATTATTTAAATTGCAACTGTATAAACATTTACATAATTATCAGCTATTCAGGTGTCCATATTATATTTAATAAAAAAATATTGCCTAACTAAGTACATGAAATTGAATATTTCACCAAAATAAATGCGAAAAAAAATGTAGTACAAATCATTTCAGATTGCGTAAACTACCTTGCAGTCTGTTTAGACATTGACCTAGGTTCTAGGAGCAACCAAATCTGAAAGGCGAGAACAATACAAGTAGGTATATGGTATATTTTTTAGGAGACAAAAGCATCCAAATATACTATTATGTTGCTTTTTCATTTGTTTACACTGTTTCCTTTTCCAATTCAATTACTGCTTCATTATGATTCTTGTTTTTTGTTAGGACAGGGGAGGGGAGCGACAAAATTTTATGGCCTAGGGGAGCTGAATTTCTTAATCCGGATTTGACAGCATATATATTATATGTAAAGATGATGTGCAAATGTCCATAGAAAATTCATTGTTATAACAATGGATATTCATAATTAATTCTTGTAGAATTATGTAGGAATACACATAAAAAAATTTAATTTAAATTTAAATTTAATTATGGCTATAAAATCTGTAATGATGTTATGGTTCTAAACCTATGGTTTAATGATATACATATGTGACTAGAATTAGAATATTAAAAATACATGTGGCCTATAAACATGGGGACGTTGATTTGCGTTGGATAATGTATTAATTTGTTTATGTGGAACTGTTTTGAGTGAATCTAGTTATAAGTGATAACGGCAGTACAATGTTGAATTTTATTGTTTCATATTTCTGAAAACATGTAAGAGAATTTAACAATACATACAATACATTTATAACGCTATAAGTTGTAGAGGAATCAAGGAGGAAAGTTTTTTTAAGATGTTGCTGCGAAAAAATATTCAGTGTAGTTGCGAACTGTTCGAGCGCAATCAAAGTAATTTGTGGATTTTTAAATGTTTTTCTAATGTAAGACATGAGCAGTTTAAAGTTAATAGTAAATACATATGTCTCTAGTTTGTTATATTTCTTTGTTTCCCAAAATAATATCGACAAGAAAAAAAACTCGGGTCGCAGTGCCAAAACCCTGCCGACAATATAGTGTATTTGCTAATACTGGCATTGTGGCTTTATTATGTGAACTTAAGTTTGTTTTTGGACAAAATAAAAAATTTAACCCCTTAATACATCCCTTAAAATAATTAATTTTTTCTAAATTTCAATATTAGACATGGATTTTATCAGTACACCCAATTAAATACACCCTTCCATAAGTAAATCCGTATCAACAAACTAGTGTTTTCATAAAATTTGAAAGTCCGGTCCTGTCGGGCCGATTTTATTAAAATTTTAGCAGCACATTTTAATCTTTACTAAAGAGTTAAATTTCAATTTTGAAACGATTCTGACAAATTTTTCGGTATTTTTGGGCCCAAAAACTTTTTGGAACCCCTAAATACAACCCTGAAAATGGTCCGATCGGGCCCATTTTAAATAGGCTTCTTGCGGTGATGGGTTCCAATGTGTGTACCAAATTTCGTTTCAATCGATTAAGTCTGTCGAGGGTTATCGTGTACACACATATATATATATATATAAATATATATATATATATAAATATATACATACATATATATATAAACATTTTCAAAAATGGTGCCAAAGTGTTCAGGAGGCTATGAAACGTCGAGAAATTTTGGTCCGACCCCTAGGTCCCGCCATCCGACCGACGCCAATAGTGTATGTGCCATATTCTATGGCAAATACACTAAAAATATTTTTTTAAGCAAATGATTTTCTACACAGCTTAATAATGCCAATACCATGGCATAATATATAATTTTTACAATATACAATACATTGGATGAAACATGGAAACATGTAAATGTTGAGAGCCACTCTAATAATGTTAAACTAAAGTAGTAGCATATAATTTCATGCAATATCAAAATAAATACACACATGATCAGCCGTTTCCTCAAGCAACAAGGTCATGAGTTATTTTTTATTTTTGTTATAAATACGATCTTTTGACTATAATATGTTTAATTTTTTATAGAACTGTTCAAAAACAATATTAACGCACGTTCATGGTGAGCTCTTTGTTTGTATGAAAACAAAAGCAGTATACCTACACGTGATTCTGTTACTATTTTAGATTTCTAAAAAATAGGTGATTTAGGTCGCAAATAAATAGACATTTCCTTGTTGAAAATTTTACCACAATCATTAAATTGTACTGCAAGATTTCGCAGTGTTTTAATTTCGTTCGAAAAGAAATTTCATTATCATACCAGCATGTAAAATTTCAACGGGACGTCGGTCTGTAATTTCGTTGTCTTGCGGGTTTTTTTTCGGGTAATTTTTATGTTATAGCATGTGATTAAATCGCATCATGGTTATACAGGTTATAGACTCTAGAGTCTATAGATGGAAGAATGCATGCCCAGAAATGTTATCTGCCTGTCCGTACACTGTACCGGTTACATTTGAAAACGCTCGAAAACTTAGTATGTACTATAAATTGGTAGCTAAATTTAAAGTGTATAGGTTATTTGTAGTTTGTACCCGGGCGAACGGAACGGACAGTAATTAATAGCTATGTCCTAAAGGAAAGTCGAATAGTGAACATTTTTTGAAATCGGTTCAGTAGTTCCTGAGATTACCTCTGACAAACAAACAAACTTTTCCTCTTTATAATATTATTAGTACAGATAGATTATACAATCCCAAGGCAGTCATCATCTTTCGACGTATATGCTGGGGTCTTTGCACTTTCATCTCGCGGACCCAGTGGCAATTTATGGTTAGCCTTGATGTTCTGTTACATAGTGCGCAAATACAATGTTACATTAAAATAAGTAATGACTAATGAAAGA
The DNA here is from genome assembly GCA_039654895.1 of Mongoloraphidia duomilia. Taxonomy (NCBI): domain Eukaryota; kingdom Metazoa; phylum Arthropoda; class Insecta; order Raphidioptera; family Raphidiidae; genus Mongoloraphidia; species Mongoloraphidia duomilia. Next base: position 2,723,509 of record CM077517.1, read on the forward strand.
ATTCTGTATATTGTAATTGTTACAGAAGCTCAGTACCTATAGCCAGCATAGTAGTATTAAAGCTAGAAGAGGCAGGAGCAAAAAAGCATCAGATGATCGGGATAATTATATATGATTTCAATTTCCCCCCCACAATTTCCCCAAATCATAATTTTGCAATAATTTTCTTTTGTCTTCTTCAAGAAGAGAAACGCAGGTTAACAATATTAGTAATTAACAATAGTTTTATTTTGTACATAAAACGTAAATTTTGTTTTATCTTATCTTAATATAACGGACATTAACAGGGTTCTTTCCGAGTGACGTAGGCTATATATAAATATTACTAGCGGTCCCCGTCCAGTTTCGCCCGGGTGCTAAGAATTTATGATTTATTAACCCCTCCCCGTGAGAAATTCTCCCCCTGCGAAGCGAAGTCGAGCTGGTGGTGTTTATAAGCTCAGGGGGGATTACTGTGCATTGCTCTTAATAGACGTATTGTTTCAATCACGTTAAAAAAAATTTGGTACCAAAAGTCGATGGTGGGATTTTTCAACTGTTCGTGTTCTTAAAATATTGAACTGTATTTGCTTAAGTGTAATTTAGCTCTAATGCCTTTCATTCAGTACACAGTATCAATAAATAATAAGTAATATTTGTGTTGTGAATGCAAATAAACTACATTTATGCTAACAAATATTGCATAATTTGTGCAAACACAGTCAATATTGTTTTATGTAATTAAATGAATAAATAAAACAACGCCTGAATCATTTGACATCATTTCAAAATATCTTAATTATTTGTTTTAAGTTATAAATAAATTGCCTTCTTAATAATAATGCATGAAACTTGAAATCAAAGCCAACAGTAAAATTTAAGATGAATCCATTATAAAGTTAACTATCAATTTCTTTACCGTAGTAGTTTTTTAACTGCTAACAGATACACAGAATGAAGACGTTAATAAAATTTCTAAGGAAAGTGAGTAGGTACCTAAGGCATTGTATTTACGTAAATTTCAAGAGAAACCTAAAAATGCTGTTTTGATTATTGGTACAAATTTCCTTGGTACCTTAGGAGCTACCCCTCAAAAGTCCTTACCTCAGCTGTGTAGGGACTGGTGCCTACATCATTTCTGGACATACAGAAACAAGCGACTAGGCAGTGCAGTCAGGGTCCATTCTGATTGGTCGAATACCCTATCTTGATGTCGTTTGGCACACACAAATACACCTAAACGAACGTAACAACTAACTAGTGAACTCTGTATACTAATATGGATAGTTGGTAGCGATTAAAAAATGGGTTTTGTATGCGGAGAATGTTCAAATACATATTCTTCAAAGCAGGCATTAATGTTCACAAAATTAGAATGAAAACTTCAGGTAAGACTTGTAATCTAATTCTTTTTATAAAAGTCGATCAATTTTTTGACATTTCAAAATAAAACCTAATTTAATATTATTATTTGAGATATTAGGACGTCCAAAATTTATACAGTAACAGTGTTCTTGAAAAATTGAAATGGAAAAATAAATTTTAATTAAGTTTTATTTTGAAATGTCAGAAAATTGATCGACTTTTATAGAAAGAATTAGATTACAAGCCTTATCTGAAATTTCCATTCTAATTTTGTGAACATTAATGCCTGTCTTGAAGAATATGTATTTGAACATTGTCCACATACAGAACCCACTTTTTAATCGCTATCAACTATCCATATTAGTATACAGAGTTAGTTAGTTGTTATGTTCGTTTCGGTGTGTGTGTGTGTCAAACGACATCAAGATGTGGTATTTGACCAATCAGAATGTACCCTGACTGCAGGGTCTAGTCGCTTGTCATACAGAAGCTACAATATTTAGGTCAAATTATAATATGCTAACCGGTTTCGTGTACGATAGTTAAACGTGGGAAGTTTCCTGAAATGTCACCTTCACGTTACCCGGTCAAGAAGAATTTACCTACCATGATATTTAATTAAAAACTATTTCAGAGGTTCAAAAATTTTCACACACATTTCGTAAAGATAATGAATTACTTTGTGCCTAGTCTACACTAACAATTAATGTTGTTCGCAAACTGTTTGCAAATAGTTTGTTAACAACAATTTGAAGCTTTTGTTTCCTATTTAAAATGGAAAACAGGAAATAATAAACCATATCGCAAGTGTCGACGTATTTATAAACACCCAAGCTAGTTCAGTAAATTTCAGTTTAGAATTAAGTTTGTTTTTATTTACGGTGACAGAAACATTTGCTCTTTGTCGCACTTCTGAAAATGTGATCAACTGAGAAATATCTCACAAATCTGTACCTTGTATCTTTTCTTTTTATTTTTGGCCCAACCATTCTAAGCAGGAGCTTAAAATCTCTGGAGGGTATTCTTAAAAAAAATTTAAAACCACTTCCATCTTCTAGCGTTAAAATATTAGTATTTGTGAATTAAAAGCTTGTTTTGGGTCTTAGGATAGTCCTGGAATAAACATTCGAAACAAAGGTAAACAATTTATCTGCGAACTTTCTTCCACTTTCACAGAAATTATTCGTGTTAGATTTTTTTTCAGAAGAATAATTAACACGCCGTGGTTTACTCATGTATGTACATGAAACGACACGTTTTAAATAGTATCGTGCATTAATGAATAGATACTTAAATGAGTAACTAAGTAATACGATATGTTATGTATGTAGTGGAAATGATACACTGTAACTAATAATAATTTGGCATGAATTATTGGTCATACTCGACTTAACTGAGTAGAATAACTACATAAATAGGTTAATTATTAAATATGTAACACTAACTCATATTATGCACAGGCGTATTAAAAATAAATGTCCATTTTTAGATGTAGGAAGTGACTCAATCCTGCACTCCTCGTCTTAGCTGTTATACAGCGTCATCTATGTGGTAAGCATTTTTACTTCCCACCTCTACTATGGTAGGGAAGTAATGGATTTAGTCCGAAAAAAATATTTTGAGATTTTAACAGATCTTCACGTTTTGAGACCCTAGCAATCGTTTAAGATCATTTTCTGACTGATGTCCGCATGTGTGTGTGTGTGGGGTAAATTTTTCGCCTCCGATATCGTAAAAACGGAACAACATATACAGCCATGCCGATTGTTCTATTGTGTTTATCAGCCTTTCCACTTTCGCGGTGGAAAGAGCTTATAAGGAGAATGTTAGATTAGTAATCATGTCACGGTTGAAAGTGGAAAGGTTCAGGTTAGAATCCTGACTGTGACTATGGTTGGTAAAATGATTTTTTCCAATATGTTTGGAATCAATTATATAATTGGCTGCTTTCCAACAAAAATTTTCAATTATGATTTACATCCTGAAATAATAGATTTTAATTTTATCCATAATTAAATGATACATTTTCTATATTCTTTACTATTAAGATTTTTTAGATTTTGTGCACACTTGACACGTTTGTGACTTTGTCACTTTTTTATGATAAGTCACGTTGTATAAATGTCTTATTCGAGAACAGGTACAGCAATCTTGTAAACGAAGATTATTCTTCTGATATTGCTATTATTTCTTCATAATATGCAATTGCATTTTCTTGCACGCAGTAAACGTGTGAATAAATTCGCATTTCAACATTATTGATATTGTACTTTTATCTTGTCTCTTTACATATTCGTCGATTACATTCTCTTTCGAAATAGATTTGGATATTATGTGAAAAGATAAAAAATAAAATACAGTTTGCCTTTTGATCTAAATCAGCGTTTCTTAACTTGGGGTCCGTGAGATATTTTTATGGGGTCCATATTTACACGGAGAGAATTTTTAGTGTATTTGTCATATATGCCACATACAATATTGGCGTCGGTCGGATGGCAAGACCTAGGGGTCGGACCAAAATTTCTCGACGTTTTATACCCTCCTGAAGAACATGGCACGATTTTTAGAAATGTTTATATATTTAATATAGGTACTAGCGGACCCGTCCCGGCTTCGCTCGGGTGGTATGAAATTATGATTTAATAGCGGTCACCCATTACTCCGCTCACGTATATTTAGTATAGCTGATCCGGCAAACGTTGTTAATAATTTCTAGGAATAATTACATTACTCACTCGCTTCGCTCGTTCGTTTGAATTTTATTAATACAGTACTCACTCGCTTCGCTCGTTCGCTTGAATATTATAAATACACTACTCACTCGCTTCGCTCGTTCGCTTGAATATTATAATTACATTACTCACTCGCTTCGCTCGTTCGTTTGAATTTTATTAATACACTACTCACTCGCTTCGCTCGTTCGCTTGAATATTTTCGCCTACTCACTCGCTTCGCTCGTTCGCTTGAATATTTTTGCCTACTCACTCGCTTCGCTCGTTCGCCATATATGTATTTTTTAAAGCTTAATATAAAAATCGCGATAAAAAATCAGGGGTTGATCGTATAAGGGTGAAAATTTAGAGTTGTATGTATTTTTCAATGCTGAATCATGAAAAAATTAAAACAAAAAATTTTGTCAAAAAAATAAAAAAAATTTTTTTGGGGTGGACCACCCTTAACATTTAGGGGGATGAAAAATAGATGTTGTCCGATTCTCCACCCTACCCGATAAGCACACAAAATTTCATCAAAATCGGTCCAGCCGTTTCGGAGGAGTTCAATAACGTACACCGCGACACGAGAATTTTATATATAAGATATGTGTACGGGCTATAACTTTCGAAAGAGATAATTGATTTTGATGAAATTTGGTAGGCACGTTAGAATCTATCACCGCACGAAACCTATGGGCCCAATAGGATTATTTATATATCATATTTATGTCAACATATTTATTTTCGCACTATTATTATCGCCCGTACTTGTAAACGCCCAGTACTTCACTGATTGACTGATTCCCGTTGACTGATCAATATTTATATCACTGATCCACTTGATGGCACGACTCACCATTCACTGACACACTCGCTGTTTATATACCTGCGTTGCCTAAGCCCGGTGTGTGCTCGTATTCTCTAGAACTTTCGTGAAGGTACGAGTTGTTCGGTAAGCAGACCCCCGTTTCTCAGAACTGTTGCCCGCCGTTTATATACAGGGTGATCCGTAACAATAGATATATATTTTGTTCTTTCATATATTAGTACCTATAGATATTTTTGATTTTGTCAGTACTAATATTACTTATCATTCATTTATTGAAAAGTACTGTTTTACTTTCCATAAAAGCACCTCACTTTTATTTCCTTTACTTATTATTCAAAACAGAAAGAGAGAAAAACTTTTTACGCGAACTGCCTAACAAACAAAGTTCCAATTTCCACCTTGGATGGAAATGTCTTTGTTTTCATTTACATCTACTTTGGAAGTCTCATTCTCCCGCTAAATTTGATCACAAACGCATTCCTCACAATATCCATAGTTTTTCTTCAATTCCAATTTAATTGAATGTGTTTTTCTTTCGAATTATGACGAACTGTTAATTACAAACTATAAATTAAAAAACAGTAACTTGCGGTATGTGTCGAGAGGAAGTTATCGCAAGAATGCGAGTCTAGGTCATTTCGCAGTTCTGCGATTTGTTTATTTGTTGTTTCAATGTATTTTGTTTGATGCTGGAAATGTCTGATGATGAGTCTGTTGGTTCGTGGTTGTCTATTGTTTGCAGAACCCACGGTCCAGCGATTGTGATCGGACCATCTTCTCACCTGCTGTCAATCTTTATACGTCATCGACTAGGTACATGCACATTGGACGCTATTCCATCCGTTTGATTTTTTTACTAAGTTCCGCCAAAAAATACAGATAAAATACTATAGATGATCGTATATAAATCATCGCATTTTTCGATATTTTTCAAAGTATCCGTCTAATCTGAAACTTTGTTTTCACATTTAGCTTAGAATTATTTGCTAAAAAAAAATTTTTTTTTTCGTTGGAGAGCAGCCAATTATATAATTGTTTCGAAACGAATTGGAAAAAATCATTTTATCAACCAGTGGTCACAGTCAGGATTCTAACCTGAACCTTTCCACTTTCGCGGCGGAATGAGCTTACAATACTCAACCGTGACAAGATTGCTAAATTAATATTCTCCTTATATGCTTCAGAATCAATAAAAGTGGAAAGGTTCAGGTTAAAATCCTGACGTTGACCACTGGTTGGTAAAATGATTTTTTCCAATATGTTTCGAACCAATTATATAATTGGCTGCTCTCCAACGAAAAAAAATTTTCAATTGCATTTCAGCCGTATAAAACTATTAATTATTTGCTAAGTTCTGGAAAATTTCACATAATTATTTTCTTTTTTAAGTTTTTAAAAATATAATTTATAAAAAATGGATATTTCATCTTAGATTCAGCCATGATATTAGCTCTCGCATGAGAAGGTACATCTCTATAGTGCCTAATTTAAATCAGGTCTCGCATGTAGTGATATTTAAGTGACAACTTGCTTCATAAGGAAACAATTGATTGTTTAAAAACATGCCACGGTAGAGTAATTGTCATCTCAGCCACCTGCAATCAAGGAAGAGGAGGCTAATGTTCCTCAAGGACTGTACGGAGGCGAGATATTCCTTTCAATATTTAAAAGATGTTTATTTGATCTTCCCTCGTATTATAGTGTTCCGTTGAACAAATACATCTTCGTGTCGCTAGAATTCATTTCGACCCACCATTAGTGTTGTTTGCGGTGTGCAGCTGGTGGAATGGTAGTTGGAGTATTGTCTCCTCTCTGTAAACATCGCAGTTGTTTCGTACTCGAAATCTAATCGCGACAACTTGTTGATTAAGTGTTATCAATATCAGTAACCAACCAATCAATGCGCCGTGCGGTGTTGGATTTGTCTTTAATCAGTAATTAGTTTGTGGTGATGCGGTGCGTTGGAAACCCAACCGTGATTGATGATTCACCGTCTCGGTCGTTTAAAATAAGTATAACGTTTTTTATTTTTAAAAAAGTACGTTGCATAATATTCGAAATTTTTCAATGTAGGCTTTAAGGAAAAAATGAAAGTAATTACTAATCACCGTTTAGTCAGGTTTTTTATTTCCTAGTCTCATGTAATCATATTGTTATTAATCATTAATCAGTGTTATAGATAATTTTTTTAATTAAATAAGTGGAAATTGCTAATCAGCTAATCGGATACCATATTTGATTTTGTGTTGGAGTAAACGTGAAAAAGACACAGTTTTACAAACCCTATAGTAAAATTGTCTGGTTCAAAATAAATTGAATAGATATTAAAAAGATAAAAATACAATATTAGTTAAAAAATAAATAAAACTGGACACTGATGTCAATCTTGGAAGTCTGTAATATTTGAAATTACTTGAAGTGCAAAAGAAAGCTTTATCGGCAAAAAGTTGATAAATTTAAAATGAAAAAATACCTATAATAGTTGAATGCTGTTATAATTAAATTAGTATAGTTGCGACTTGCGTAGTGTTGAAAAGAAAGCTCCGTTTATGCACATTGCATTGTTGAAATTCTTCTTGAATCGTTATGTGAAGAGCTCAAGACTTCTGCATTATTTACTCGTTTTTTTGATTCATATGTAAATTTATCTAATGATTGACCGGGATTTAATCTGAGTGCAGTTTGTGTAAAATATGCATTTATTTTCGTAACACAAGTATGACAGTGGCGTGCTATTTTCGGTGGTGTGATACAACTTAAATAGGTTAGTAGACATGGGAGATTCAAGTGATTCAACATCTGGAAATGAATGGGACTCACCAACTCAAATGAATTCGTTAGACTGTTGGGATTATTCCATTGAACTTGAATGTTTGCAGGGATCTCAAGGTGAGATTATAGGTTACTTTTTGTTTTCGGAATTTTTATTATGCATACACATAGGATGTGAGTTAAATTAACTTTTTTTAATGATGTTTGAACAACAATGTATATTTACACTCTACAGTATGTTCCGAAATGTTATAATTACCACAAAACACCAAACCATAACAAACACTCTCGACGTACGTTTCGCCAACCAAGTTGGCATCATCAGCAGATGATTAAAATTAAAATTAATCATCTCCTGATGATGCCAACTTGGTTGGCGAAACGTACGTCGAGAGTGTTTGTTATGGTTTGGTGTTTTGTGGTAATTATAACATTTCGTATCTTTACACCAAAGGTTCCACCACTTTTTATTGCTACAGTATGTTGTAAAAATATATAACGGAATAGAATATGATTGAAATTTGTTGGGGTAGTTACGTGACTTCAGCTGTCAAATGTGTCATACATATTTAAATTAACAATGTTCAAACAATATTTTACATATACATACAAAATGAAAAAACTTAAAAGATAACATACTATCTTATCTGTAATACAAATAAGTAAATTATTATATAGGTAGTTTAAAATTTAAACTTATATCGGTTTTTTTACTTAACTAGTCATTTGAAATTCTGACGCAAATTTGGTCGATAATAAAACGATAAAATGTGCTTATGACATAATGGAATATTTATGTAGCTTGTTGTTTAAAGGTTTTATAACCACGATAACATTTTTTTAATATACATTCATTGCTTGTGTATAATATATGTACATAAAATACAATTTTATTTTCCAAGATCTAATTTTAAGACAGTTCTACAGCGGCTTTAGCTATGTGCTAACTGTATAGATAATTCAAATTTCCAACTTAAAAATTGTCATCCTGCCATCCAAAGATTCCCTCTGATCCCTCTCTTTCAGTTAGACTTGGCTATCCAGGAATCACGTCCTCTGTTGGAGGTGTTTCATATCTTCCCTTAGAACGCATGTTAACATGTCCATACTCCGGCATATATAGTCAGATTTCATCAGGAGATCTGTTGCAATTCACCAAGTCCAACAACGACCACAGTATGAATATTCTTCGTTCCCGAATGAGAATGCATATAAATGCATTATATCGAGCGTCTGACATGTTCGAGTAGGCTCGGCATTTTACTCTACTAAACATATTCCCGTCCTTGTAAAAGAACTGTAGTGGAACGAGATCGGTCCGCAATCCGCGGTCACTCATAATATCATTTCTTTCCTTAGCAAAGGTGCCAGTGAAATAGTGGAACGAGATTGTTCCTCGGAACATGCCCGCTCAACATAGGAAACGTTCCATGTTTGCTCCGTCTTATACATAGAACTGTTTTGCGCAATCTATAATTTCAGTCACTGAATTAATGTAATATAGAGGCGCTATACCGTATACAACTGCATATGACGTATAAATTTTTAGCTCGATTTTTAGTTTTAAATATTTTTGATGGGTGATCATTGATTAGTATTAATCGAAAAGGAAAATCAATTGAACCAAAGGTATCTTTAAATGCTTGTTATGTAATAACAATGTTTTGAAAGAAGGAAGCTACAACAGTCGTTACAATATCGCTAAGTTATTAATAGTTGATATATTTCGAAATGCCAGATTTGTTTGTTTATTTTTCAACACCTAGAACTGTGTCATTAAATAAATTATCACTTGACAAATGAATACAGAAATTAATAATAATGCGTTTATCGTCCATTTTACCATATTACATCATACGCCATTCTCATCATTATTTTTAATTCACCTGTTCCCCGTTTGTTTAACGTTGTCGGTAACATATTAATGCCGTTCTTCTGACATTAGTTTTATTAATGATAATTGTGATAACAGCACCGGTATGTCGTCGTCAAGTTAATCTTTCAGAAGACGGGTTTATAGAGCGGAGAATTGATAGAAAGACAATTTCTTACTCAATAAGCTGAACAGGTTTATGGGCAATAGTCTTGTGTAAGGAAACATTTCGACATTTATCTTGAGTAGGTCTACCCGCGGATTTACTCACGCTAATGTTGATTGACTGAATCCAAGAATAACTATGGTAAGAAATATATACCACATTCTGGGTACAAATTATTGTTAGCTTACCAAGTTTAATCAAAATGGGTACAGCGAGTGATCCAACACTATAATTGATTGTGTACACGAACTTTAATTAAAGTCGGTACATCGAGTGATGATGCCGGTGCAATTAAAGGACCGATACGTTAGTCTCTAAAACGAATTTACAGATAGACGCCTCATTACGTACAATTTTATGTATTATGTAGTATGATTGTCTGCGGCTTCACTCGCTTGAACGTCGCTGTTGCCTGTATTGGCTCATGTTTATGTCCGTTTTGAAGAAAACTCTTTCTTAACCCATACGTAGCTGGGTAAAAAATAATGTTGCATATTTTTAATTGGTACCAATTGATAATACACCAAGTGTCATCAATATTAGTGCAGTCGTTTTTGAGTCACGCTGGTACATACAAATAGCCAGACAAAAATTCTTGAAATATATTCTCATGTCTAGGTATCGTACAAAATACCTGAAAAACCCTCAATTATGTGTTAACTCTTGAGGGAAACCATACAGAAAACCTCAGTTCAGACGGTGGATCCAAGAAATACCTGTTTCTCGATGTTTGTAAACATTTTATCTTAAATCGATATGTCTATTAAAAAAGATTACTATAGGATGTATAATTATCAAACCATGTTACCGGTGAAGGTCATTAAAATGAAAATAATACGAATAATTGGTCGAATTTCAAGATAATGAATCGCATCCATGAAAAGTAAACAATTATATATTTGAATTGTTAAATATAATTGGATTATATTTACATACATGATTTGCGTCCTGCACAGAAGTAATTAATTAAAATTACTACCTTCCTACATCTCGTACTTTTAAGTACTACAAGGCAATCCACACAACTATACTCTATATTTTTTTGTTGTAAATATTGCATTATTTTGTTACGAGTGACTAACAAACGTACACAGTGAATTATAGTCGATCCTCAATTATCTAGATTATGATTAGCTTTGCTATCCATTTTTATAAATTTTTAATGTGTAAACATCTTTACTAAACATCCGAAAGAATTTTTTTAAATAATTTTTATATGAAGAAGTTAATTGGAATTTGCCAGATGGTATTTGTATAGGTATACAAAATACGCACAAAATTACGTAATTTCTAAAACCACTGATCCGATTGACAACAAAATCAGTAAACTCGGATTCCTTACTGAGACAAACATTTTTGCACAAGAACGAAAAAAAATTCCGCAGACATACACACAGACACAGTTGAAAACCACTTTTCTTTTAGTTTACATTCAGAATTGGACCTTATCTCGGAAACTATTTTTCGACCTTATCACCATACATTTCCTTATGGAACATGGAAGTAAAAAGAAAGGTTTCCTCCCGTTAAAAACGAGACGTAATGGGCAGTCTAAGCAATCGTTGCATTTCGACTGCCTATATCAATTCGAGACAGCAACTTTAGCTCTTTTAAACGCACATTGAAAAATTTCCTGATTGTGAATTGTTTTTGTGATTTGAAAGAATTTTATGATTTCAATTAACATATACTTTATTTGATTTGTCACATACATTTTGTCAGTGTCGACTGTGATCAAATAAATATCTATTTATATATCTACAGTGCTCATGAAATGTTTAATGGAGTTCACTGGTTAGAAATCACTGTTTTATATGATGAAAATGCTTCTTTACACTTAATGGTAATTACACGTGCGTGCATTAAGTCATCTAAACATTAAACGCGCACGGTTAGAGTAGGATGTGGCTAGATATCTTACGCACGATGATAACGGTTCACTTTAAATTCTTCTACATGTGTGTCCCTGTCATGTCAGCGCCATTTTCCATTAAGACTGCAAACTTGCGTCAGTTGATCGCAACAATGGACACCAACTTTTGAAATTAGTCCTAAATGTTCTCAGAATATTCATCATATTGATCTTTTTTTGAAATCGACATTCATCAATAATATATATTATTGTAATTATGAGGATTTTGAGCTTTTAGTATCAGGGTAAAAGCGCGTAATTGGGGGTCAGAGTGCTTGAAAATCACCCGCTTCGCTTTTTGTAACCTTGGTAACCAATGTGTAACATGTGTATTTTCAATTTAAAGTTCGATGAAGAAGAAAATAAATAAAACTATTGAAAAGAACATTACATTTTAACCATTGGTTACCAAGGCTACAAAAAGCGGAGCGGGATATTTTCAAGAAGCTGCAGCGCGCTTACCATTACTCATTAGTACCACAGAAAAGTTATGAGAATGAAAATTGTAGGAAAAGTAATCCTCTTTAAAACATTACATAATGAAATAATTGCTTAAATCGACCGTTTCTGAGAGTTTTCAAAAAAAGCAAAAAAGGTGGTAAAATTTCGTGGTTTTTCGGCTCCCCCCACGTTATCATTAACTTCGGAATACTTTCCAGGTAACCCCCTTCATTCATTACCTTGCTTGGACTACTATCAAAACCACATAAATAAAGTTATACATTTTCGGAAATTTCGGGTTAAAAGCGTTTAGGGTTATGGAAATAAAGTTTTATTTGCACCGTGGTTTCATAAAACCGCACCCTAGTTTTTATATGAATTAATTTAACCAACTATTCGCCCGCTTCTTTTATATACTTACTATATTGCACTGTTAATAGTTGAAACCATATCGTCGAAAATGGAAAATAAATTATCTTCCAACTAATATGGAAATACTGGTACCGATTTAGAGATATTGTATTTCTACTGACCTAAAGCCATGCTATGTGGTTACATTGTGGGTTGCTATTTTATTTTACATTAGTTTAACAGTTTATGTGCAAAATATATATAGGGTGCTACTTTTAAATAAACACGCATTGCGGCATTGCAACAGTACATTCTGCAATTAATAATAATTTGCATCTGCCTGAATTTGGTAATCCAGAATTAGGATAATTATAAATAAAAGTGAATGACTCTGATGAAAATTGCAATATTGCTCGTTTTTTCAGTGTATTTTTTTAAATAATATATACTTAATGTTTATTTAATCTATATCATAACAGCGTCCATTAAACTATAAGAAACAAGCCGTGAGGTGGGTCGTTTATTAGGACTAAAGTGCGATCCTTGAGGTCCACACGACGAACTTCCCAGTGTGATAAATATTTAATAATAATAATTAAATTAGATATTACACAGAAAAGTAATCATTTTAATCGTTAAAATATAATTATTATTTATTTTTAACAATAATTAAAAAAAAAAAAAAAACGGCTGAACCGATTTTTATAAAATTTATGTCGGATCAAAATGACGTTAACACACCTCAATTGACAGCCTTACGAAGTCGATATATTTTTTTATTCGCAAGATGTTGTGTAAAATCTACTTTTTTGGAGTCTATTTGGTTAAGAAAAAAGAACGACTGAACCGATTTTGAAAAAATTTCTTACAGATCATATTTACGTTAATACGCGTCGATTGGCACCCTAACGTAGTCGATATCATTTTTCATTCTCGAGATTTTGTCTCGGAAAGAAATGGACACATACGTACGTACGTACATACGTACACACACATATATACACACACACACAGACATCTTTCTAAAAATAGTGTAAAAATAGTGTAGTGACCTTGAAACAAAAATTTGTTATACATTTTGATTTCGATTTTCGGACCTATTACAATAACTTCCAATGGGAAGTTAAAAATACTGATCAAATGCTTTTGAAATATTAACATTAAAGAAACAAAACAATAAAGAAACACGGACTTAGGCTAAAATGGTGTTTTTGTTTTAATATATCAAACATTTTTACTTTTATAAATTGTCGGGCACTGCACATTGTAAATATATTTATTGAAACTTATTTGAAACATCCTGTAGACAAGTAAACAATATAAATTGATTTCTATAACAAATTATGGTTAGAAAATAATAAAAAGTATTAGAAAGGCATGAGACGCAAACTGCATTATAATTTATCAATATATTTTTTTTCTGTCGTTAGATATATTCAGTTAACATGCAATCGCGAAGATGAACTGCTTTAAGTTGTTAACTGTTTATGTAATATCATTAATGATCGGCATAACAAACATACATTTTCTGATGTAATTTTTATTGTATTTTGTCACCTATTTTTTAAAATGTATCGAAATTCATGATTTAAAAACTACAATAATGTATAAAATTTACATACCTACATAGTACCTACCTACATATCTTGAAACTCGTGAACTGGACTGCCGTGGGTTCGAATCCCACCTGCGCTCATGGATGTTCTGTGATGTTATTTAGTTTTAAGATAGTTGTTATTTAGTGTAGTTGAAAGACGCTAATGACCTGAGATGTCGACGCGTCTATAATCTACAATAAATTAAAATTGAAACTCGTGTTTTCATGTCTATTTTCGATAGTTATTTTTTTCATTTTACTAAATACCTACTATTAGTTCCTGAATTCCTAAACTCTTTTTAACACCCTGTATTACGAAAAGTAGTTAGTGTCGCCGACTTCTATAATTGTCATAATTTTCCATAAGTTTATATTTACTGACGTGATATGCAGCACGTGTCCATTTTTCAATTAATTTTTATTGATTGACTGAAGGCTACAGTCAATCAATAAACAGTCTGTAGGTATTAAAGTCTAGATATTATATTATGTATAATACATAGATTAATTTTGAAGATGCGCGCATTGTCTACACTTATACAGCGTGTCCCAAAATGAATGGGCCATAGAGTAACAGCTGATTCCTTACAAAAAATATTGCGATATACCCTAACTTGTCTATTCCGAAAGCTGATATTAAAAGAGATACAGGGTGTCAAAGTTTAATTTTAATTTTTGATTTTCTTAAATAACTTTTAAAATAATTTAGGCATTTTAATGAAATTTGGTATATGGGGATTTTTTGATATGATAAATTCAAATCTGACCTTGGTATGGCTCTTACTTGTAGGGGGCGCCACTTACACACCTTTTCACTCATTCAAATAGTCATAACTTTTTTATACGCACTCGTACTATTTTTTTGAATTAAGGAATTGATTTTTCCGTCATTTTTACGTAAAAAAGGATACTTTGTAAAAGTGGCTAGGAGTAACCTTTTTCAAGATATCTCCACTTAAAGTAATCGATTTAATGTGGTTTTAAATGGCAAATTTTGAAAATGAACATAGGTGGCTTTGAAAAATGTGTTGAAGTTCATGGTTGTCATTTTGAAAACCTTCTACAATAAATTAAATGATTTTGATTCGCTATTTAAAATAAAATATTAATTAAAATAAGAAGTATTATTATTTAACTAAAATTTGCATTTAAAACCACATTGCATCGATTACATCTCTAGTATGTAAATGTTTGACGCTTCATCAGATTCGTAAGTGGTGATGTCACATACACCTACTTTGTAACACAATTGACTGATGACAGCAATGAATCGGCAAAATAACAACAATGTGTGTGTGTGACTGTCTATTGTTTCTACTTCCCTTACTTTTCAATAACACCGAAGGTCCACTAATTATTCGAACTGTTATGATGTCAATAACTTTGATTAATATTTTTGTTCACATTTAAGCGTTTGTCCTCAATTTTAAATGTTTTGTGCTTATAAAAAATAATACATGATCTTTATCTTTTTAATTATTAAGGAAGATTAAATAGAATTATTTAGAATAGAATTGTCAAAAAAGTGGAACAAATTTGTAATATGATATAAAAGTTTATAAAATAGGATTGTGATGTACGAACATTTTTTTAAATTTTAAGCAAAAATACGTTTGTATTTTTTGTCATGCACAATAATTTCGTCTAATTTCTTGCGCTTCAAGTCGTATTTGCATACCTATTTTTTTCTCAAAATCATTAATGTTGTGTGTTTTTATATTATTAAATCGGAGGAATGAATTCAGACTTGTGATTTAGAAGGTTTTTTTATAATAATATAATTAATACACTATTGTTGTTCGTAACCAAATCAATGCAAAGTGTACAACTGCCTTGTATACGCAGATATTACCAATACTTTTATTGCTCTGAATACATCGTTAATTCTGTAACAACGTAGTTAAAACTCATCTGAAATAGCACCATTGTAAATCTAAGTCAAAGGTTAATTATTTAATAGCATTAATATAACAATATAAAATTAAGCAAAATCACTTTTATTACTATGTCATGCTTATAATATAAACAATACCTACGTACGACGATTAACAATATACTAAATAAATTAACTATTAAATGTTACATTAATAATAACATTAAATACACTTAAATAAAAATAATTATAGCTTTGTAGAACGTTTAGTGCTTTTTTGTATCATAAATTGTAAATTATGCTTGTAATTTTTGTGCATTTGTACCAAGTTGAGAATATTTCATAAGCTTAAAGTGAGTCTAAAATTTAATCGTTCTGTTAACTTTTGCATTTATGATACAGAATAAGTATCACATTAATCTGTACCTATAAAAATAGGTAAACTTTTAAGTTAAACTGTTTTATAAATGTATTAAAAAGAAAAAAATAATATTTAATTTAGGTTCATAAGTATAAAAGCGTGGGTCGTAAACTCTTTGATAATTTATTAGTCACGACTTATGCTTTTATACTTATGAACCTATCTTAAATATTATTAACTTCCCATTGGAAGTTATTGTAATGGGTCCGAAAATCGAAATTAAAAAGGAAAAAAAATGTTTATGTTTCAAGGTCACTACACTATTTTTACACTACTTTTAGAAAGATGTCTGTGTGTGTGTGTGTGTGTGTGTGTGTGTACGTATGTACGTACGTACGTACGTATGTATATGTGTCAATTTCTTTCTAAGACGAAATCTCGAGAACGAAAAATGATATCGACTACGTTGGGGTGCCAATCGACGCGTATTAACGTATATATGATCTGAAAGGAATTTTTTTAAAATCGGTTCAGCCGTTCTTTTTTCTTAACCAAATAACCTCCAAAAAAGTAGATTTTACACAATATCTCGCGAATAAAAAATTATATCGACTTCGTAAGGGTGTCAATCGAGGCGTGTTAACGTCATTTTGATTCGACATAAATTTTATAAAAATCGGTTCAGCCGTTTTTTTTTTTTTTTTTTTTTTTTTTAATTATTGATGTTTTGATGATTAAAATGATTACTTTTCTGTGTAATATCTAATTTAATTATTATTATTAAATATTTATCAAACTGGGAAGTTCGTCGTGTGGACCTCAAGGGTCGCACTTTAGTCCTAATAAACGACCCACCTCACGGCTTGTTTTTTAATGTAATTAAGACGCTAATGACCTAAATTGTTGACGCGTCTATAATCTACAATAAATAAAAAAACATTATGCGATCATAACAGAGGGCTGTCATTCCCGTACAACGCCGGATGGATGCGGTTACTATACAAATATTATTGATTTTAAGATACTTCCAATTTTCTTTAAACCTATGTCGAAATCGAACAACAAACAGAAGTCAAATTAATTAAATTCACTTTGAATAGACGCAAAAATAAGACAGGGTGTTTTAGCATAGGCATAGCCGAAGCTTTCATTAATCCCATCTTAAAGTTCCGCTGTCTGTACTCTTATATCTAAGAAAGTGTTTTCATGATTTGGCATTTTATAAAACACCAACCAACAATTTCGATATTACAGACAGGTGTAGAATAATGATGACAGATAGATAACAGGTGAAATAACGCCCTTTATTTTCGTATTTATGGCTTACCGAGTCATATTTACGACTTTCACAGCGAAGATAGCAGCGTGAGCTCTCTGCAACAATGCATCGGATTGTTGGGTTTGGTTTTCACGACTTTTAGCGGTAATAATTGTTTAAATAGCATTCTAGATCAGGTGAACGTATTGTGATTACGTGTTATAAGCTTCTGTTCGTAACGTCGTTTTGTAGCTACACGCCTACACTACACTTGTCAGAAGTTATATGAATAAAAACTGGCTAATGGAACTTAGAGGCTACAGCGCAAACCTTACATCATTATTAGTAATGATGAAGCCAGAAATCCCATTTTTTTAAAAGGTAAATACTATTTTTTTTAAGAAAGAGGTAGAAGAAAAAATGTTCGATTTTTTTTGTCATAATATTCCGATTAGTTCAACTCGGAAGGCGATTGTTCCCAACATTTAGAGCGTGAATCGTGCGAATTTCTACCAAACCAAGAGCAAGAAATGTCCAAGTCCTGTAACAAGAGCAAAAAATGGGTCAGCTAGAATTAAGCAAAGCAAGACTTAATATTTTTTCTTGTCTTGTCGTGCAGACAAGTCTTTGTACAACAAGACAAGAATTCTTGTTTTACGTATCACTTGACAAACTTTCCACCAGGTTCAGATGTTTTTTGTGTATTTAAAATTAAACGTAGTATTCATATTTGTTTTCTTATCTTTACAGATCTGCAGTTAGCGGCCGAGTTGGGCAAAACACTGCTGGAGCGGAACAAGGAACTGGAGAACAGCATCAGACAACACCAGAATATCATCGATGATCAGGCGCAGGAAATAGAGGTGAGTACCATTTGTCGTACCCTTTGATTAGGCTTGCGTATAAAACAGTTCCGAAGATTTAAGGAACATTGCACTTTTTCTTTGTTGTGAAACATGTCCGCAGTACGTTTCACTGGCACTTTTGCGTTAAAGGGAAGAAATTATATATCATAAGTGTCCGCCTATCCAGGGAGCATGCATCCGGGGAACGTCTCATTCCACTGTTTCACGTTGAATACTCCCGACTCCGTAGAGTCTAAAACGCCGAGTATACACGAACTTGTCCTGTACCCGATATATAGTATAGGTACCTACATATATTATGCATTCTCATTCGGGAGCGAACGAATACTTTGACCGTTGTGTGTGGCACATCTCATGATGAAATTGGACTCTTATAGTCCACGGTCAAAGTATTCGTTCGCTCTCGAATGAGAGTGCATATGCTCTTTTGTACCGTTAATACACCGTATGGACATGCTAAGGTGCGCTCTAGGGAAAAATAGGAATCGTGTCCGAGAAAGGACATGCTTCCAGAAGCTATACATGTCCGGGACTACCCAAGTATACATTTGGTAAATTCGCTTAACGATGCCAGTAATTTACCTAAGCGACAAATTGCTGAGTTACAGTTTTAATTTTACAAAAAAAAGGGTCTAATCATGAAGCCATCCATAAAGTAAACTTATCCAGTAAATATCTCGAAAATAACCCTTTTCTAAATCTATATACCTAAATTAATATAACAAGAATGTAGTCCTGCTTGCCAGTTCCGAGTTGGCGCAAAAACGACTGATGCAATTTTAATGAAACTTGCATAATTTTGTGGAAAAAATCTTTAGAAATGACCTTCACTTTGTTTCATGTCGACCCGTTAACCCTTTCGCTTTAAACTGGAATATTATGTGCATACTGCATAGACGCAACTTTTGATATTTTGCGCAGCACTGCTACCATCATTATGTTGCCCTAAAAAAGCAAATGGCAGTAAGTGACCATCTTATGAATTTGGGTAAATCAAGATTAAGTAAAAATATCTGGACCGTTTGATAATATATAAGGTAAAGGGCAGTAAGGTAAATGGCAGTATTCGTGCGAAAGCACAAATACTGCCATCTGCCTAAACATAGTATAATCAAAAATCAGATACTGCTGTTTTGCCTCATCAATCTACCTAGGAAGGAAGTGTGTAATTCATCAGGGGGTCGGTTTAAAAGCTGCAGCACTTACTGCTTTCAGTGTCCTCAGTATTAACTCATTTTGTAAACAAATGTCACTTACTGCCATTTGCCTTTTTAGGGCAGTATGTTTATAAGGCAATCATAGTATGAAGTGTGAGCGAATCTGCGGGTTATGACCAGTTGTCTACTTTATTTGTTAGCTATGATGTTTTGTAATTTACGTGTTATTTGTATTTAATTACAGTATTTAACCAAGCAGACGGCAGCGTTACGTGAGGTGAACGATTCACGTTTAAGAATATACGAACAACTAGAAGTAAGCATTCAAGATTTGGAACGAGTAAACCATCGACTTATAATAGAAAACACTACCGAGAAGAAACAAAACAAAGCGCTAACACAAAATGTTGAAACACTCGAATCGCGGTGCGAGGAATTACAGCGCAACTTAGAAGAAGTCACCAAAGAACGCGATGAACTTAAAAGAATTCAACGAAACAATCAGAGAGAAATAAAAACTGTAGTACAAACAGAAGAGATTTTAACAAGACTAAAACCTATCAGCAATGCGGGTAGTTCGAGTTCCCAGACGATTCAGACTTCGTCGCCTAAAACTGAAGTAAGTGTTCACTGAGAAAATAGAAATATATCTATGTAGTATGAAAGTGTCCACTTAAAACGGGAACCAAATTCCATACAAATATGAAAATTTTGTTACCATTACAAAAAACAACAGTTCTTAATTTAACGCAAATGGCGATTCGAATATTCGTTGATGTTTTAACACAGTAAAGTTGATAAAACTCTCTTTCACTTCGTATTCAACTTTTGCAGCGTGGTTGTAAAGAGAGTGATTTTTAAGGAAATATTTACAAGCTTTATCATTTTGTAATTTTATCGTAATTGACTTTAGAAGTCTTATTCGGAAACTGTCCGTAAGGGCATCTTAATCAGACAATATTGCAAAAACAGGTGTTTCTATTAAAAATTGCGATACTGTAATCGTGCGAACGATTTAACTAGATATGGTGTTAATCAACCAAAATATTAATGATTTTTCCGAATTAATATTGCCTAGACAACATAGATAATTTTTTTTATGACTTAGACCTTAATTAAAATGAATATTTCACCTTCGATTAACCCGTAACATTGACACTCGTATGTGAGAAGGTTCATCTCTAACAATACCTAATTTAAAATCAGCTCTCGCATTAGGTGATTTATTAGTTAGAAAATGGTTCATATTGGAAACAATTGATTATTTAAAATGTCACTGTGGAGTAAATGTTAACTCAGCCATCGATAGTGGAAGTTTCGGGTTAAAGTCCCGACGGTGACATAGGTTAAAAAATGATTTTTTCCAGTGTTTCATCGTAATTAAAGTTACGTCATTTTCGACAGGTGTTTCTAAATACAATGCTAACTTAAGCATCAATTTGTATATTGCAAAGAAACTTTTTCCATAATGGTAGCATGCGCAGTAATTCACAGCAAGCAAATGAACATTGATAATTTATCCCCAGTGGGAACAGTAAAGCTTTACAAAGAATGTCGAAAAAGTTTTCTCTAGTCGTAGATTACGTGAATGCGAGCCATAATCCTTTTAGTACCTAATAAATTAGTTTTCCTGATAGAAATTAAAGTGTAATTTGATGAAGCAAATTGAAAAATAATTGTATTAGTGGTTAGTTTCATTAATTTGCGTGTTATATATTCCAGGGACTTAAATAGTGAATATCTGATTAATCAGAACCTCCTGTATTTAACGCTGGTAAATTTCTGAAGAATCCAACGCCAGCTCATTTTACATTATTATAGAGAGAGAGATTGTAGAGTACAGACGCTTGACAACTGAGACCATTACCATCTTTACGTTATTACTATCTATTACAGGTGTGCGACAAGTCGTCTTCTGGGAACACCGCCTCCAAATTGAGCAACGAGGATAAATCAATTGAATCTGTTGATGTCTGTGATTCTGGATCAACATCAGACGAAGTATTACAGTTGGTAAATGAACTTCGCGGTGAAAAGACGCGACGACAGAGAGAAGAGAGACGAAGTGCCGAATTGGAAGAACAACTGGCGACATTGGTACAAGAAAATAGAACATTAGAACAAAAAGTCGCCTCGATCACCGATTCCCCTGGAAGCGAAGTTGGTTTACGTAGTATACATGAAGAATTAAATACTTTGGAAGAAGTCAGGTATGTTATTTGAGTTATTTGAAATCTTTTCGAGTTACTGAAATCAAGTGTATAGGTAGTTAACACTACACATTACAGAAGGGAAACCTCTAGACACATCACAAACAATACTGGTTTTTGAGGAAAGTGGTGGGGATCTAGTCGCGGGGACTGTAGCACACACACATGCATATGTCAACAGCGCAGAGGAATGATAGTGCAGCCAGGACCGTCTTTAACCTATTGGAGGCCTTGGGCACTTTAGGATAATGGGGTCACTATGACACGTGTTCAGTTCGGGTGGATAGTGTAGCTATAAATATATTTATCGGTAATTTCCTTCGATAATTCCAGATGAATATCGAGATGGTTCCTTTTTCAAGGCCATGGCCGATTACCTGTCAAACTCCTATGCTCTCAAAGTTGCCTACCTTATCCTAATTTCCTATAATTCCTCCATTCGCACATTGCTATTAAAAAAAAGGTGAAGTTTGGAAAATGTAGAAAACAACGGGAAAGTGGTAAAAATGGAAAATAGTAATGGCGCGAATGGCATCTGTTATGACATAATGTCGAGAAACGGACGTTAAACGCATTATATTATTATTTACTTATTTTTTCATAAAATATGTATTTCTCCCTTTTTCTCATACATACTGTTTAATAACTGTAAATCATAATACTGCCAGATCCCTAGAAGTGGTGTGGTTATTTTTTCCTTCAAAATATTCTTTGAAGTGAAACTTCTTTAACCCAGTAGAATGAATTGGAATCATGTGGTTTAAAGTGCACTACCTCATCTACTTTGTTGGCGTATGGATGTGTGTGTGTGTCAACTAGACTCTTTTCACAATTATTACATTTTATAAAGTATATTTTCGTGTTTGTAATGACTCATGCGACTAGAAGTTTCACTTCTGTAGTGTGCAGTCTAATGTTTGTAAACTACATGGTCAATTTTTTTAAATTGTTTTCAGGAATATTTTATTCAGTAGCGACATATTTTCAGACGAAACTTAGAATTTGATTTTTTTTGTATTTTTCAGACAAGGACAATTATGCAGCCGTTGTTTGAGAAGTGTGGAACGTAGCGATGATATTTCTATTCTGGGATCGGAAGTGTTTGATGGAATCGATCCCGGAAGTGCCAACGATTCGTTAATTAATGAATCACAGTTTCGTTCTTCTGTTCCTTTACAAATTGAGGTAAACTATATTAGAGCTATTATTGGTAATTTAGTATTAGTTTTATAATAATAAAGCTTATAAAAATGGTGCATGCACATTAGTAATTGTTTTTATTATCTATTATCTATGTCAGTTATCAGCTGTCACTTTTTCTTTTTTAAGAATCAACTACTTATGTTTTTTGTTTGGTATTTATTTTACTGGATTTAACTACTTTAACGGGTTTTAATGATGACTGAAGTTTTGAAGACTAATAGAATATTTGAGGAAAATTATATAGCTTCAAAATGAAGAACAGTTTATTTGGAGATATTTTGAAATATAGAGCATGGTAGAAAAAGTCAGACGTTCAGTTTAAACAGTTTAATCATTCCAAGTCTTCATGGTTTCCGCGCTTGTAAGTTGTAGGCCGTGGTCCGGTGGTATTTCTACCTGACGTTTCGTCTACAACTGCGGTAGACATTCTCAAAGGCGATGTGGCAGCGGTCGAAGTGTCCTCCTTGACGGCTCACAGGTCAGTGTGTCAGTGTGTCTTCCCTTCTTTTATGCCTAGTACCAGTGTGTTCTCTGTTCGGTCGTAGTCCGTCTCTCTGTAATTGGTCAACTGCGCAGTGTGTAGTGGTGGGGGTGAGTTCTCTACTCGGTCGTATTCCGTCCTTGTACTGGTACTAGGCATAAAAGAAGGAAGGACACCAGTCACTGACACACTGATCTATGAGCCGTCAAGGCGGACACTTCGACCGCTGCCACCTCGCCTTTGAGAATGTCTACCGTAGTTGTAGACGAAACGTCAGGTAGAAATACCACCGGACCACGGCCTACAAACCCGGAAACCATGAAGACTTGGATTAATGCCAGCCGTGAAAGCTTGCACACCTGGATAGTTTAATTATTGTCGTGTCAACTGCATGTTTTTGTTGTATTTTCGTTGTTGATTGTACATTAAAAAATGTGTTTGAAATTGAAACCCTTATAGTTCAGAATTTAGGTTAAACGGAATAATTTAGGGGTTATTTGGAAAAAACGTATTTTGGCACTAATCGTTGCTTAAATTAATCAATGCTGTAACTTTGATCGCATTACCAGTGTACTGTAGAAAAGTATAGAAATGAACTCATAGCACAGTATATAGAAATATCAGCAGATTCACTCGACTATCGACACTTACGTTTGTCAAAGGATTTCTAAGAACTTGAACACAGCTAATTTAAGTACAACACGACTGATACGACAATCTGATTCGGGACTGAAAACTGTGCCTGCTAGGAACGCGGGGATCACTTCGAGTGATTCAGCTGAAATAATAACTTACGCAGTTAGGAAGTTACCAATCCATTGCATTGATTCATTCCTATACTAAACTACGTTATCTGTGGGTATAGAACATTCGCTACAAAGTCTTACATATTAAAATTAAATCCTATTTAATAAACTGATGTAGGATAAAAGTCAGATGTATGTCAATCAAAATTTAAATCTACTGCACTTATATCAATTAATGGAAATGGGGCTTGAGAATATCCGAGCGTGTAGTATTGCCGATGTTAATATGGTGTTGCCATGGCTACTTTATTGCAAGCCCCCAGTTCTCAGGCTCTAACCCGAGAGCTGGTAAGTGTCAATTGGGTTTTCAATTTATTATAAAAAAATAATTAATTGAAAATATGAATCGGTGCTAGACCCGAATGACCTTGGCTGTTGGTGGCCTTAAAAAAATCAAATGGAAATGAGCCATATAGGAACTTTATAGATGTCTGATTGTAGAATGTGCACATTATGGACACTAATACAATCCTAGTGATAAAATATAGTGAAAAATTAGTAGTGAACTGTTTTTGACGTAGAGTTTTGTGTACCACAGGAGCCGTCTGAGATGATGACATGGATTTGCAGGCTGTTGGTGTCTTGCCTGTGGCATGTCAACGCATCGTCCCTATACTCACTGTTGCTAGAGCTTTGGATATTCATTAGAGATTCGCTTATCATTCCATATATAATCAAACCTTGTCGCTACTTACCTTTCTCTATTGTCGAATGGCTTTTATTCACCTCTCACAAATTACACCGTTGCTAGCGAACGCTAACGGGACTACTGTCTGTGTTATTTTAATCAGAACTGTAGCCATTGGGTTATTATTTTTGAAGAGATGACATTAAATTGGTCTGAAATGGATTGGCGTCTATTAACTCATTCCTACAATGAAGTATACAGTTCAGTCATAATGGAAGTATACATTCATTTTACGATTGTCTTCATGGAAAAAAAATTAAAATATTTCTTTGACCAAGAGATAAGTATTAAGGTATGTGAAGTACGCAGCTGGGATTCTAGATGGTAGCGTAGATCATAGCAGGGCTTGCTTAAATTAATGCATTGTTATATATGCGAGCGTACACAACGAAGCAGTGAGTGTAGCAGATATAAGCGCTGTTACAAGAACTGGTAGATACAAGAATGTATCTCACCATTCTTTCAGCGCGCTGACTACTACAATCAACGTGCGACAACTGTCAATTTGTCAAATCGCCGTTACAAGTTTCGCAATGGATGTGACTAGTTTAATAAGTGAACTTTTGCCAGTTTTTATTTAATTTGTTTTGAGTTTTTTCTAAGACGTATTTAAAAGTGTTAGGTTCTATACGTAAATATTCAAAAAACCGGTTTGGGTAAAATTTTAATTCTGGGTATAAATGATGAAATTCGCCATGTTTAGATCGTTTTCTATTAATAGGGTGGACATGATAGCTCCTACCCAAATTTATATTTAAAATATACCATTTTGTAGCAGAAGAACACAAATATTCGTCTTCGCTATCTGACATTTCAAACGGGATTTAAGCTTGTATCAATGCTAGTATCAAAGCTTCGTTGTGCAAACCTATAAGCGCTTATAATTTCAGCCACCATCTACCATACATGCTACCATCTAGAATCCCAGCTGCGTACTGCACGTACCTTTAGAATGATGAACTGCTTCTAATTAGAGATTGTTATGCGTATGTCATCTATTGTGCACTTAATAACTCATTGGCTACCACACTTTGAAATGACCCAAAGTAATTTTGTTCATATTGCCAATTGCAGGAATGGACCAAGGTTCAAGATATCGATCCCAACTCATTGGGCATTGGGCTATTTTTATCTTACACTGGCAATATGAACAGCGCTATAACATCCAGATGAGAACGACATTTCTTATCATAATTTGATACACAGTAGACAATGAAGCTAGGATATTTTAAGCCCTAGTATTATAATTTGTCTCATCGGTATTATTACTCCGCGTTTGCGCATTCTATAGGTGAGATAGGTTGTTGCTAGATCTGGATTATAGCGTGTGTCTCAGGGATGGTGCAATATAACATTCTATGAGTTAACACGAGTTGTAGATGATTTATTTGTTATTTGTCGGCCATAACATAAGACTTCTTAGATCTTGATTCTCGAATTTTCGGTTTTATGTATGTGCTTATTGCTATACTGTGCCATTTCTGAGGTACCTAGTACCTACTACTGTTGGGCCAGTACCCATATTAATTTATCAACAAATTTCATGTATAGATGTGAATAATTTTTTTATACTACTGAAAGTTAATTTTTTTTTTTAATACATAATCGTGACATTAAATTTTTAGTGGCCATAAAATAGTAGTTTTGTAACAAAATTGATACAGTGAAGAGAGTTTTAGTTAATATGTTTTATATTTTTTAACCAATATGGTTGTATTTAAATATTAAAAAAATTAAATAGTGTTTTTACACCACTTGAAAAACAAATTCCAACATCTAATACAATTTATGCATGGGATAGGCCAGACTGTTGCACGTTGGTTCTTTCAATAATGGTTAAACAGATGATTTATGTATTGACTAGGTCTAGATAGGTTGTAAATTATAGACGCTCTACAGCTGAGGTCATGATAGCGTCTATTCTATGTTGAAGCAGTGTGAACTCATAAATACGAAAAATATAATTATGATGATTGTAAGATGTTTGCTTGTCTCGTTCAAGTTTTGCTTTCTAAAGAGACCCTCAGACCATCAGTGTTTATTATCAATACGTCAATAATTATTAAAGGTCTGAGGACAAAAACTGAAGTAGTTATTATAATTAGAATAATGTATTGACAATAAATATTAATCATCTGAAGGTTTTTTAAAGTGTTAAATATGAGAACATGAACCGCGCAATGCTGCTTTTTACCTACGAACTATCCCCAATTCCCCACCAATGACTATTTGCTTATTTGCAGAACATCTTTTATAAATCGAATCGTTTATTAAAGCCTAATTTTCTACACTGTATGTAGGTATATCAGGTATTTTCGATTGCTTTATTTTGAATTTAAGCAGGTCGATAGTTATTGAATAATCAATTAACACACACCAGATTTCACAAATTAGAATTAATTTCTCTTGTTTTTTTTCAACATAATGTTATTTAAACGGAGTCATACAAAAATTAACTCTCCGGTTAACGTTAATTCATGTTTGTAAAATCACCATTATATCAAAATTGAGACAGAATTTTTCGATTAAACAGAAAATCATCTTAAAAATGACCTTTGAATCATAATTGTCCAATCTACAAAAAATGCAATAGGTACATAATAAGCTAATCTATCTGAAAAAATCAAGGAATAGTATTTTAAAATAGGTAGAACTTTCAGTTCTGTCAAGCATGGATTTAACTTTTGTTTACATCATTAGTAAATAAAGTTATTTCATATCATAGAAATGCATGTATTTTCCATTTAAACTTTATAACAACCTTCATTTGTTTTGTGTGCACATACTTTATTATGGTGGATACTCTTCTCTTAAATGTACATATAGTAATTACCTAAGATCAGTATTGCAACAGTCTGTAAGGGACGAAGATTAAAATAATACAGGGCCGTTCACTCGCAGAACAACACTACACTTTCAATGAGGTATGTGTTTGTTACACGTGATCTGTCAGTTACTTACGGTGTGGGTTGTTATTAAGTGGTATTTTTGACTGGTGCTTTTTTATCGTTCGCTATTGTCTATAAATATTGTCCAGCTGTAAATACTTTTTAAGATGAGAAATTGTTACCGTTCGGTGCCGGCTTTGGGAGGGAGGGGGAAACCCGGGCGGTCGCTCCGGGCGTCAGAGCCAAGGGGGCGAAGCAATCAGTTAAATGCTAGTTAATAATAAGAATTAAAGGACGCTGAAGAATATTTCGCCCGGATGACTAAGGTCAGCGCTGTTACCATTTTTTGTAACAGTGGCAAGTTGTTATTGTTCATAGATATTGAAATCTGGGGATGTAGTATAAAGTTCCACTTTAGACGAGGGGGAAAACTATTCAGGGGAGGGTGCATGCCTGTCTTATGGACGTGTCCATGCTATGCATGTGCCCACGTTCTATTGGCGTCTTTGCGCATGCTCAATTGCGTCGGGTGCAGTAGTCCGCGTCTTTGCGCATGCTCAATTGCTCCTCGTATAGCGCTTGCGCAACTGAAGCGACCAATAGAATGTGAGCACCACCCCACTCGCTTGTACTATGTCCCTATAGATTTCTATGTCTATGTTATTGTTACAAACTAAATATCAGGAATTGTTACTTTTTGCTTGTATAGTAACATTTTACTATTGCAATCCAAAATCCTAAAAATATTCGTCAGCATAAGTAAACGAATTATGAACAGTAAAGTAAAAATTGGAAATATGATAAATTAATGTCTTGTTTTAGAAATAAAATATTGAAAATCATTGTCTAATTTTTGGAACTTTGAATAATATGCTAATTGAATCTTGTGATTTTCTCTTATTTTTGATAATAAAAATCTTTTTAATTAAGTTGTAGCCTGTAGGTACATGTTTGATTTGATTTACTCCTGATTTTTTGCGTTTGTTAATTTTTATGATGCATTGGCGACTTTTTTTCAAAAACTCATAAAACAATGAAATAATCCATTTCTCATTTAGCCAATAAGATTCCATGTGAAATTCAAGATCACTGTATTCTGTTTTGTTTATGCTGCTTTTTTCATGTTTCATAAGGTTGTAGGTACAGCTTATATATTGTATAATGTACGTGTACCTACTATATGTATTAATTAGTTAGTAAAATGATATAAACAAATAATTAATAAATAAAACAATTTGTAAAAATAATATCAAAGATATAATATCAGAGTGTTCCAACGCTTTTATACAATTCGTTTTCTTACATTCTGTTACCGTTTTAAACTATATGTATTATATAATAAAAATATATTTTACAGGAACCAAGCAAATCCGGTAGAAGCGAAGCTGCATCTCCAGCCTGTGTTAATGTACCTCAGTCCGATAATCCGTATCGTGTTTTGGTTGAAAAATATGAAGCATTGCTGGAAGTGAAAAGACATCCAATAACTTCAAATCGTGGAAAACAACAGATGTCCTTACAGGAGGAGTTGCAAATGTCCGGAGATTTTAACAGTTTCAGTACAACTAAGGATACAGATGAAGAGAGCGGTCATGGCGGCGATGGCCTCAAACGAAACTCCAACAACAATAAAAATAAATTTACTAAGAACAACAAAGACCGCAAAGCATTTTCCAGAACACCAACAGACTTTTCAGAGGCTGAAACATCATCATCTGGATTTTCAGACGAGACAAGTAATAAGGCAACTCAAACTGAAGACAGACCGGGATCTTTCCTTTGCACAATTGCTGATGGCGACGATTGCAAATTCAGCATTTATGATGACGCAAGTCCTATCGATAGTCGTTTCCGAAATAGACCTGAATATCGGGAACTTTTTAGAGAAATATTTACAGTCTTGAAGAAAGCAGCAGAAAATAAAGATGAAGGCGAACAACTGCCTTTATTAGATGATGTGACGCCAGCTAATATTATTCCAAAAGTACCGCAAGTTACACCATCTGCTGAAGCAGCACCGAGTGAATTCACTGATGACAGTCAAAGCGTAATGTCATCAGCTATTTCTGAAGCGTCTACTTCTGCTGTAGAAGTTACTGAGGAACGCGTCCCAGATATTGTAAAAGCAGAAAGTGTAGAAAACGAAATCAAGAAAGAAACACGTGTATTGACCCCATATAAGAGAGAGCCATTGGATTATTTATCGGTGTGTGTTAATGGTCGGAAAAAATCATCATCTCGTAAGAGTTCTGCACGACGACATGCAGTCGAACGATCTGATTCTCCTGTATTGCCTCTTAGTCCGCGTGTATCTTATTCTTCACGATTGGGAGGCGGAGGACAAACTGGAGTAAGCGGTCGCAAAAAACGCGATCAGCGTCCCTCTGTTGAAGGTTCTGTACAACGACCTTGTGAAGGCTGGAACGGAGCTTCGATTGAATTTTGGTCGTCAAATCGCAACCAAACTGGCGGGGCGTGGGAATTTAAGCCTAGTACTGCATCACAAGACTTGCATAAATTAAAACGACTCGATCTATCATATGCAGAAGTTCTTAGAAATGCAGACAACAAAAAGAGAGAGATGTACGCTAAAAATTCACGCAGGAAATAAAGTATTTCATCGGTAGCGTAACTCTTTCATGTTTAGTCTAAATTTATGTCAATTGACAGCTTTTAATATCAGTGGATATTTAAATATTTATTTTATTGACATTTTTTGTTTAAAAAAAATGACTTTTTTTTTATTAAATTGAAAACGAAATTCTTCTGTACAATATTAGTTTATTTTGAAATTTCTAATGCAAATGGCTGTATAATAAATTTAGACACAACATGATAAGTATAATTTTATTTTTTGTAATTATTAATTTTAATGTGTCGTGTGATATAGGATATTCAAATTGTTGTGTATATACAGTCAAAAAGTATTATGTGAAAGGATAAATCAGAATGAACATTTCTTTTTTATATTTAGGTCAAAAAGCATTTATTTTCTTATTTTATACAATTCGAAGTCCTGTACTTACATTGTTACATTATTTTTCAGACTGCAAATTGCAACAAATAAATAATATGGAAACAAAACGTTTAGTTAAATGAAAAAATCTTATGTTCTTGTTTTTTAAATATACATTACATATTATTAGTTTACATTTTTGCCATTACCATTAAATCACTCAAGTATAATATTAGAGCAACATATTGAACCAAATCTACTTGAAATCTGTTACTTAGTTTGTAGTTTTTATTTTATTATTGATTAAAATGTATTTTGTACCAAAATTGCACTATATTTTAATATTAATATGAAATATAAAACTTAAATTGAATTGTGAAAATAGACTATAGTAGATTAGTAATTACAAATGTTTGCTTTAAAATATACAGGAATAAATTTGGGTTGAATTGTCTGAAGAATGAAAACAAAAATAAAGATAGTTACTTCTTACCACAACAGTTTTATTGATGGATGTACATTTCGAAAGCTATGCTTTCATCTTCAGCAAACACTATACATGTATAGTATATAGCATGTATAGTGTTTGCTGAAGATGAAAGCATAGCTTTCGAAATGCACATCCATCAATAAAACTGTTGTGGTAAGAAGTAACAATCTTTATTTTTGTTTTTATTCCAACCACAGTGCTCATATATTTTTATGTCTGAAGAATGGTTTACAGTTCTTAAATTTAAGACGTGTAATAAATTCAACAACCACTGCACATTGTCAGTGTGTAAAACAGTAAAAGATGCTTTATAAGTTTATATGACAGTAAGCCTTGTGCCAACTATAATATAGAGTATATTATTGTAATATCCTATTTCTGTACTTGCTTTCCACTTTAGAATATTCACTTATATTATAAAATATCAAATGTTTGTACTTATAAACAAAAGTTCAAATACAATCATCAAACATTATATTAATTTATATTTTATTACTTACTTAACCCACTTTCTCGGTTGTTGTCGTCCGAGAAAAAAATTTGTAATTGACATTTCGACCACTTCTTGGTAAGCTAGAGCTTTGATATTTTTAATACCCATGTAAGTCAGGTGACAATACGACATACAGACGCCCCAAGATAGCGGATTATTTTTTACAACCCCCTTGATATGAATTATTAACTGCCTGATCGTTTATAAAACTGACGTTTATAAACTGCCTGATCATTAAGAATCGACCTCGATCATAAAGAATCGACCTCGATCATTAAGAATCCACCTCGATCATTAAGAATCGGCCTCGATCATTAAGAATCGATCTCAATTATTCAGAATCGACCTCGATCATAAATAATCGACCTTGATCATTAAGAATCGACCTCGATCATTCAGAATCGACTTCGATCATAAACAATCGACCTTGATCATTAAGAATCGACCTCGCTCATTAAGAATCGACCTTGATCATAAAGAATCGACCTTGATCATTAAGAATTGATTCTCAATGATCAAGTTCGATTCTTAGTGATCGAGATCGATTTTAAATGATCGAGGTCGATTCTTAATGATTGAGGTCGATTCTTAATGATAGATGTCGATTCTTAATGATCGAGATCGATTCCTATTGATCGAGGTCAATGCTTACTGATCAAGGACGATTCTTAATGATCAAGGTCGATTCTTAATGGTCGAGGTCGATTCTTAATGAGCAAGGTCGATTCTTTATGATCGAGGTCGATTCTATATGATCGAGGTCGATTCTTAATGATCAAGGTCGATTCCTTATTATCGAGGTCGATTCTGAATGATCGAGGTCGATTCTTAATGATCGAGGTCGATTCTTAATGATCGAGGTCGATTCCTAATGATCGAGGTCGATTCTTAATGATCGAGGTCAATTCTTAATGATCGAGGTCGATTCTTTATGATCGAGATCGATTCGTAATGATCAAGGTTGATTCTTAATGATCAAGATCGATTCTTTATGATCGAGGTCGATTCTTAATGATCGAGGTCGATTCTTAATGATTGAGGTCGATTCCTAATGATCGAGGTCGATTCCTAAAGATCAAGGTCGATTCTTAATGATCAAGGTCGATTCTTAATGATCGACTTGGCGGGTTTTTCGAGGAAAATTCGCAGGTTTTTCGGGGAAATTTCGGGAAAAATTCGGGGTTTTTTTGGGGAAAATTCAGGGGTTTTTTGGGGAAAATTTGGAGGTTTTTCAGGGAAAATTCGGGTTTTTTTCGGGAAAAATTCGGGGGTTTTTCGGGGAAAATTCGGGGGTTTTTTTGGGGAAAATTCGGAGGTTTTTCGGGAAAATTTCAGGTTTTTTGGAGAAAATTCGGGGGTTTTCGGGGAAAGTTCGGGGAAAATTCTGGGGTTTTTCGGTGAAAATTCTGGGGTTTTTCGAGGAACATTCGGGGGTTTTTCAGGGAAAATTCAGGGGTTTTCAGGGAAAATTCGGGTTTTTTTCGGAGAAAATTCGGGGGTTTTTCGGGGAAAGTTCGGGGGTTTTTCGAAGAATATTCAGGGGTTTTTCGGGGAAAATTCGGGGGTTTTTTGGGGGTTTATCGGGGAAAGTTCGGGGGTTTTTCGGGGAAAATTAGAGGGTTTTTCGGGAAAAATTCGGGGGTTTTTCTAAGAAAATTCAGGGGTTTATCGGGGAAAGTTCGGGGGTTTTTCAAGGAAATTTCGGAGGTTTTTCGGAGAAATTTCGAAGGTTTTTCGGGGAAAATTAGGGGGATTTACGGGAAAAATTCGGAGGTTTTTCGGGGAAAATTCGGGGGTTTTCGTGGAAAATTCGGGGGTCTTTCGGGGAAAATTCGGGGGTTTTTCAAGGAAAAATCGGGGGTTTTTCGGGGAAATTTCGGGGGATTTTCGGAAAAAATTCGGGGGTATTTCGGGGAAAATTCGGGGGTTTTTTGGAGAATATTCAGGGGTTTTTCGGGGAAATTTCAGGGGTTTTTTGGGGAAAATTCGGGGGTTTTTCGTGGAAAATTCGGGGGGTTTTCGGAGAAAACTCGGGAGTTTTTCTGGGAAAATTCGGAGGTTTTTCGGTGAAATTTCGGGGGTTTTTCAGGGAAAATTCGGAGGTTTTTCGGGGAAAAATCGGGGGTTTTTCAGGGAAAATTCAGAGGTTTTTCGGGGAAAAATCGGGGGTTTTTCGGGAAAAAATGGGGGTTTTTCGGGGAAAATTCGCGGGTTTTTCGAAGAAAATTTGGGGGTTCAGAATCGACTTCGATCATAAAGAATCGACCTCGACTGCGTCTTACTCTCAACACTGGTGATAGGTAAGTAGTAAGTTTCAACTTTTTATACAAAAATGTGCTATTTGTATATTCACTAAATAAAAATAGTAATGATTAGGTGGCTCAAGTCATTTGGCACCAGGAGATCCACGTAGCAACGCTACAAATATGCTGGTTTAAATTTTGCGTGATTGATGTTGATTTTAAATCCACGTAAAAGCCACTTAGGGTTTAAGGCGTAACCTTATTTAGGAAATTGGACAAGTCATGCCATTTTCACAAAAATAGTACAATTTAGGAATCCTAAAGGAAAACTTAATTTATTTAAAAATGTTTGATTTCATTTTACAATGTTTACAGCATAATTTCTAAAAATCAGTATAATGTAAAAGTAAATTGAATTGATTTTATTGTATTTTTAAAATACAGTACATTTTTTATGTTCTATTAAACAACACTTTATGAATTGTGTCAATGTCAGGAATGAGCTTATTCATCTTTGACGTTGACGATGGCTTCTTGACCACCCCTCCCATTGTAGTTCGAATACCACTGGAATAATAATAAATTTTATTTCATTTTTACAATAGTGATATAAAAATTAGTTAATTAATATTCAAAGACCTTGCACTGAGGAAAACCAATTTTTTCTCATCCGTGCCCTGTAAGCTGATTTTTTACAAAAATTGTATGTCTGCGTACGAGATAATTGCTGTGTGTTAGAGAAATTCTTTCAGGGAATAGGGAATTCTACCTGTTAAATTAATTTTTAGTAATTTATCTATGGCTTTAAAAATTTTTTTCTTTTCGTTTTTCAATATTATTTATGTTAAATTGTTAGAAAAAATTAAAAAATTAATTTTTTTTTAATTTAAATACCTAATTAGGTTATAAAGTAAGGTTATATAGACTAGGAATTAAAAATATGAAGTTTATTTAATATTAGTTGCACGTAATTAATATTATATATATTTATGTAATATATTGCTTGAGGAAGTCGGAATAAAACCGGCGAAACGTCGCGAAATTGATGAATAAAGAGTAACAAGAAAAAATTAATTCCTGGTGGATCTGAATATTAATGCGTTTTTCTTTACCTGCTAGACGGTTTAATAATAGCAGGAGCTGTCGGATTATTTGCCGGTCTCTTGTTGACAAGCAGACATTTCATTGGTTGTCCGTCCAATTGTCTATTGTGATACACTTCTACAGCCTTCTCAGCATCCATTAAATTCTTGTACACAACTTCGGCAGTGCCAGGACGCACAAGTCGAGCAACCATCAAGTCACCAATATCAGCGAATAATTCCTATTGCATTATACAAATGATTGATTTATTTTTATAATTAACGAAAAAAGAAAGAAATGAAAATGTTCGCATTTTCTTTTTTTTTTTGTATGTTGTAGGCTTGTACTGAAATTTGCCGTATTTTCTACACAAACGTACATTATCTATTTATCTACGGCGCTTTTGCTTCATGAAAAGTCGGCATTTGCGTTTGATGAGACATAGATTTGTAGGTTATGTTCTCTTTTTTTAGCATACCTATTTTTATAATGCAATAATGGAATACCTTTGCCTATAATATATTCGTAAATGGGATGAAATTAAGTGGCGGTGAAAGGCAACATTCAACTTTTTATTCTTTGAATAATAATTAATAATCCCTATATTATTAAACGAGCAAATCTTGTATATATGTATCTATGTACCTATATAAATATTTTTTCGAAAACGGCTCTAACGATTTTGATAAAATTTACCGAAAAGGGGTTTCGGGGGGCAAAAAATCGATCTAGCTATGTCTCATCCCAGGAAAAATTCGTTTTCTTATCGACTTTATCATTTTAAAAAACAGTTTTTTTTAACGTTATAAAACAATGTCGAATGGTGAGTAGGCTTTCGAAAAAACAAACTACTTTCATTATTTATGTCAAAATACTCTGACAGTGAATCGTTTAAGAATAATATTCTGAAAAAATAATACAAAATCAATATCTCACAGTAAGTACTATTTTTTTTGAACTCACCCGAGCAAAGCTCGGTCATCCAGATATTAAATATTATGTGCGTATTTTTTTTTTTAATTGAAAAATTATCTCTTACAAATAAACTTCAAAATTTATCGAAGTGTTTCCGCTTATTTTTAAAATGATTGCTTTGAAATGGTCAAATCTGCTTGCTCGCTTGCTTTTCTCGGAGCTCATCAAGGATGCTCGATCTCCCCAGATGTTAAATCCGAACGTAGGCGAGATCTTTCAGAGCATTTAAACGTTAAATTTGAACGAATTGGAGCGCAAAATCGAACGTACCCTTAGTTGCTAATTACACTAAATGTCGATTCTTCATGAAAAGAAGTCGGCAGATACATTAATAACATAAAGTCCCGCCACTTTATGAAGTGCCTAATACTTTCGTGAAATGACTGGTTTCATTAAAAGCCTACGACTAATACATTAAACATTATTCACTTACAGTTATGTCTTCTTGTGTTACGGCAGGATGCAAGTTGGACACGACAATTCTATGACCTGGTGAAACAATTGATTTGTTTTTGTTCTGCGAAAAAATTCCATGTGACTGGATAGCGCTAGGCGGCGTATCAAGACGCGCGTGCACACCGGTTGACTGAGTTGGACGATACATGGGCATATCGTCAACAGCGTCTAAATCTATGTAATGCGCCGGAACACTAAAAACAAAATTATTAATAAACAATTACTAATTTAATGCATATATTTCTTATATTTTATATGCTGTTAGCTAATCGTAGCATATCACAGCTGGAGAGAACAATTTTCTTCCAAAGAATATTTGAATCCTTTATTTTTTTCTTACATCAATTTTTTTGTTGTTGTCAATTTAACACGTTGAAAGACACTTAACGCCGCATGGCGTCACATAGAGATGTGTCGTTCACGCTGGACCCGTTCACTGTGAACGGGTCCAATAAGTGAACGATTATGAACGAATCTGAATTCAGTTCCTAATCGGATCTGGTTCAGTTTGTAGGTAAATGGTTTAACGCGTACCAACTCCGGACCGACTGACTGACGAACGATGAACGAAATTGATAGGTCCTTATCAGGTAAGAAATAAAGTTTAAAACTACCAGTACATTCTATTCTTACTCTATAGAATCTATTGTTTTATATGTGAATTTTTTGTTTTTTTTTTCAACTTTATATTGAGTTGGAAATTTTAAGTTTTGTGTATTTTTTTATAAATGTGGCATGTAGAATGTATCCAGATCTTTATTTTGAATTGAAAATTTTGAGCTGTTTTTTTTTTAAATAAATGTGACATTAATGTAGGTATCTTCATTGAATGAACATTATATGAATTTTGTTATTATTAATATCTAATAAATAAACGCGCGTTAAAATTAATAAAATAAATACGATAATCAAAAATCATCAGTCAATCACATTTAGAAGACCGAATCACCGGATCCTGTAACAGGCTGTAACACATTGTACGTAAAAGGAATTTCGGTAGCGCATACTCGCATAGAGATCATGGAGCCACTGGATAACTTGATCCGTTCAATAAGACCCATTCATTAGGTGAACGTGATCCGGTTGGAACGAATCTTCGTTGTGACCCGGACCGCCCATCTCTAGCGTCACATAAGAATACAAAAAATATGACAGAACGCCGTGCGGCGTTACCACTTTTATCGATCAGTTAGACTGAACGCAGGACGGCGTCTTGCCTTCTATAGGAAATTCTTACTGTTACAAAACGTATGAACAAAAGCATCGTAGTGTCACCCAATACTGATTTATCCCTGCATACAGTCAAATCGATCAGTAAAGCTGGTGACGCCGTACAGCGTTGTGTTGAAACTTCTCGTGACGCTATGATGCTTTGTGTCCTTCAATGTGTTAATATTGACAGATAATAATGAGCAAAATATTTTTAAAAATCATGTTATATCAAAAGTAAAAAACCATCATAAATGATTATATCAATTATCAATATTTTGAACTTAAACTTACCGGGTCATTGGTCTAACAGAGGCTCGCCATTCATCTTCCACTAGATCGTTTCTTGTAATAATCTTCATGGTTTTCTTTCTACGAACGTCGCTCAATGAGTTTCTTGTCCACGTATAAATTCCCGGATCATTCGAACTAGAGAAGTCAGGCAAAGGTGGCAATTCCCGCACAAAATCATTGTGTATTGTTCTTCGAATAACAGGTGGAGGCGCTACATAATCTTCCGTCATAGATGAATCTCTACCGTAACCATCGATCCCTGGACTGGGAGCTGCATAAACCATATTTCGAGTTGGTAAGTTGGATCTCGGAACAGCGCGGGCTACCTGGCGTTGAATAGTTACTGGCAATTTTCGATGAACTTGTCTCGATGTTGGTCCTGCTGAAATTTTTTGTCTAGGTGGCACCAACCCTAATTCGCGTTGTACCGCTAGGCCTAATGATACTTGTGGTGCAGCAGCCGCCATTCGAGATTTATTAGTGCTGAGACTTATTTTTCCATTACGGTCTGTCTTCATCATTATACTACTGCCTACAGGACGTACTACACTTTCATTTAGAGTTTTTTTCCCCTAAAAATAAAGATACTGATGATAATACAAATTGTACAGTAAATGAAAATAAACCTTTTTTTATAATTTAAAAAAGACAATCAGGCAAGTCCAAATTCATACATACATTTACTCTATTCTCCCGTAATTTGATGAGTTTTTCTCTTGCGTCTTTTGTCTTTGCTATCTGTGCTAGTTTGTCCCTGGCGTCAATCAGCTTCTTACGTTTCTTTTGAATTATTTTAAGCCGAGCGTCACCTTTCCCGGGATTTGCAGGACTTTTAACTGTCTTCTTTACACCCAGACGTTGATTGAGTGGCACATTTTTTTGATGGCCAGCGCTTCTAAGTGGTCGTGTATTTAATTTTCTCATTCTGTCAAACAGAAAAGATTTTTCAAATCCAGATATAGTATTTAAACTAAATACAAACAAAAATAATCAACCGTATATTTACATACCCTCCTCTAGCAGGCATTTTTGAATATTTAGATTGTTCTTTCTACAATTATTTCTTAAAATTCTTTATTAATCTATTCAAATTAATTTACAAAGTTCACTGACAACGAATCACTATTTGACACCATTTTATAAAATAAAGGAGGATGTATTTTGTACGAATCAAGTAGGAGGTCAACACCATAGACATATATGAGCCATGTTTCCACCACGTCAAAATCAAATTTAACCAATGATATTAAATTTAATAGTGAAATGTTGCATGGTGATTTTCTTTGAACGTACCCATGTAGCCTGTGGGGGTGGGGGATTATTAATTATTTTGACATTGACAGCTTGATTTGACGGTGGCACTTTTAAATTTTTCGTTATTATAAGGAAATATAACGGAAATTGAACCAATAAATTGATTTTGTTGTGGAAATGTCAGGAACATTTAGTGGATTTAGTGAAGATTATATAAAAAAAATAAAATTTGGTGACAGCCCAGAAATAGGTTGGTAAATTTTGCATGTTATTTTAAAAGTAGTCTTTAGTTTGAAACTGTTTATAAGCACAATTTGCATTTCGAATTTGAGAATGTAAATATAAATCCCCATAAATCATAATAGCTCTATAAAAAAATAACGGAAGTTATCGACCTTGGTTTATGACTACGGTCTACGGACGTGGCACCATAAAATATTATGAACTTAAATTTTTATTTAGAAACAGTTTTTGATTTTGCTAAATGA
The DNA here is from genome assembly GCA_039654895.1 of Mongoloraphidia duomilia. Taxonomy (NCBI): domain Eukaryota; kingdom Metazoa; phylum Arthropoda; class Insecta; order Raphidioptera; family Raphidiidae; genus Mongoloraphidia; species Mongoloraphidia duomilia. The sequence continues at coordinate 2,763,240 of CM077517.1, forward strand.
AAACTAGGTTCTTTTCTATTAGCTTTATTTATTGGTAATTAATAGGACGTTTCTTCTGTTTGTAGAAAAACCCAAACTTGTGTTCATGAAGAAAAAAGCCCATAGGAACCTTTCTCCAAAAATTGAGAATACGGCAGAGATTCTCAGTATTCCGGAAAATGCTCGCCTTAGTAAGAAATGTGATACATTAGAATCAAATAAAACAACGGAAACTAAAACAAACCAAATTGAAAATGTAACAGATCAAAAAAATGTTTCACAAAATTTGGAACTTAGTGATAAAACTGAAAATAAACATTTTGAAATTCGAGAATTAAGTAAACAGAAAATTAGTTTAGACGAGTTTCAAGCTCAACAAAAAATAATTGAAGAACGAAATAAGAGAACAAAGGAGCTTTTGGCTAAAGCACTTGCTGACAGGTAATGAAATTAATAATAATTTATAAAATAAATAATAGCCATTTCACTATCTTTGAAGTATGATTACAAATAGCCGAAATTTGTGAGTGGCATTGTTTATTTTCTTTCTTTTTTGTATATTTTTTTTTGTGGTCTATTGGGATTTTCCTGTTGGCTGCATTAAATAAATAAATAAAGTTTGTTTGTTACAAATCAATAGTTCTAATCGGACAGGTGAAAATGTCTCCAGTTTATTATTGAAACTTAAAATGTGGATTGGTACTAAGCCGTGATAGAATTGGTAGTTAGTGGCATTAATTTTTCTCGTACCTAGCGTTTTAATGAAAAAAAATAAGCCGAGTCATATTTTATGTGGTTTTCAGAACTAAAAAAACTAAAGCAGAGGCGCAAAGATTAGAAATAATTCAGAAAGAACTTCAAAAATTGGATAATCTACTTTCAAATGATGTTGCAATTTTACGAAATCAAATTGAATTGGCCAGTTTTGATTTCATGGAAGCACAGTATGTATATATTTAAGCCTATTATTATTTTCTAGCTTTTGCCACTGGTTTCCCTCGCATGGACGTCGATATTTTATATAATTTTTATTTTTTAGAAAACGTTATAATAAAGTTGAACAGGAATTTTTAAATGCTAAAGTATCACTGCAACAAAAACAGGAAAAGAAGGAATTACTCACTGAACATTTATGTACGATAATACAGCAGAATGAGCAACGAAAAGCAGAAAAGTTAGCTGAATTAATGAATAAACTTGAAGTGAATATAGAAGAATTTGCACAACGCCAAGCTTTAGAGAACGAGTCAAATAAAACTGTCCAAAATATTACTTCCGATACTGAAAAATAAATTTACCAATAAAATGAATATTTTTTACAAGCAATGCTCAGTATTTTTCGAATAAAAATAGGCATAATCAAAATAATACTTATTTGGTTTATAGTAATGGATATAAAACTAATACAAAACCATACTAACTAAACAGTAATAATTGTGTACTGTATAGATGGCAGCAGGGCCGGATTAACCACGTCGGGGCCCCTAGACAATGTAATTATCGGGGCCCCTTTTCAGCCGTTTGAAGATGATCAAGCATTTCAAAACTTTTGTTTATCATACTGCATGCTGTCAGTTGATGAAATACTTCATACTTACAGAACAGAACCATCTAGTATCGAGTAGTAGAACTAATAATATGGATACGTTACGTAGCGTATTATATGATTCATACAATACGCTACGTAACGCATCCATATTATTAGTTCTACTACTCGATACTAGATGCTTCTGTTCTGAAGTATCAATTGACAGCATGCGTCGAAAAACAGCAATAATACCTATTGTCATTGAGGATACAAATTTTCCAATTAAATTTTCACTCTATGAAACATTTTCAATTTCTTTTGTGCGCGCGCGGGGCCCCTAGGCCCCTGCCTAATGGTTAATCCGGCCCTGGATGGCAGGGTCGGCAAGAGGATATGAAGATTTTCGAGGTGGCATATAAATTAACCTAAAAAAGTGTGTATCTCTGGCCTGCCCCTTGGCAACTTTGATTAAACGTCATTTATGTGTAAACTCACAGCTTTCACTGTTGTCATTTACAAGTAGAGTTGAGGACAGCTTGGTGTAATGGTTAGTGTGTTGGCCATTGAACTGTCATGAGTTCAAATTCCACCTCTGTACATGGATGTTTTGTGATGTCGTTTAATTTAATTTGATGTTATTAAGACGCTAATGACCTTGATTGTTGAGCGTCTATAATCTACAATAAATAAAAATAAAAGTGGAGTTTAATCTTTGAACAGATCTGATACGAGTTAAAGTGCCTGCACACATTTTAAGGGAAAATGTGTGTAATAGCACAGATGACATATAGGAAAGAAGTTATAATATGGTAATACATAATTTTAGGTCATTAATGGTGTTAACGGGGCTTAGTGGCAATTTATCTTTTCAATAAATACAAATTTTAACACGGACGTCGTGAACAAATACATAATTAAATGAATGCATAATGACTGCAAACAGTATATGAAAACACCTGTTGTAAAGAACAATGACGTAACACAATGCTGTAATCAAGAAAAATTCATTAATTCAAACCTATGTCACCGTAGGGATTTTAACCCTAAACTTTCCACTATCGCGGCGAACTGAGTTGACATTACTCACACAGTGACACATTTTCAAACGATCGACTTTCTCGCTTTCTCTCCAAACAGGTGTTTTCATATACTGTTTGCAGTCATTATGCATTCATTTAATTATTTATCTTTTCAGTTATTTAATGTTTAATTTGCGAATGTGTGTAAATAATTCAAATGTCTTCCGTTTACTATAAAAATGTTTATTTAAATTAAAAAGTACAATTTATTTTACAAAAATTCAAAGGTATAATTGTGCATATGACGTAATAAAACACAGAACCGTGATTAGGTATATTATATTGAACTGTCTTCTGAAGACTGAAGATACGTATTTTTATAAAAATTATTAAAACTGAAAAAAACTCAATTTTTTTTAACCAAATTTTGTTTGCGAACAAATACTTTTATTGTATCGCTTTTGTACGCTATAACTTTATAATATTAACGGTATAATTTTATTATATAATTCAAGTATTAGTTATTCAAAGAATAGATTCTTCTAGTTAAGTCGATTTCTGTACATAAACAATTTAGTGACCAGTTCATAATTTCTTTTGATATGTATCTAATCATGATAAATTTTGAAATTAGTGAAATAATACTTGAATTATGTATGTACGGTTAATGTTAAATTACATTTTGTATAAAAGAATATGAATATAACAGTTGATAGTTTTTTATTGCGTCATTTTTTTATGATGCTCGATATAAAAACAAGTAAGCATCAGCTTAAATTTTGAATCATAAAATAACAAAAGTTATTCGACATTTTTATTCATATTACTTTAGCTTACTTTGATTCTTTAGCAAGATTTATTTCTGTTTAAAATATTTACAGTTAAGAATAATCAAATTACAGTACCTATTAACGGGATAATTTTATAAATTAATAACATCTTTCTTGCTTAATCCACCCCTGTATTATCTTTTTAAGTACTAACAGTGCATAAACAAACATTGATAAATATTAAATACTAACATTAATTATAATTTTACTATATTTACACATTTTTGTAGGACGTCTTACATTTTAGTTTGTATACAAAATGACTAAACAAATTTTAGTATTAGAAATGTATAATTTTTGTAATTTATATTTTTTTCTGGTTAAATTTTTAATTTTCTATCCCAGATAAATACATCATACAAAATATGTATAATTTATTTGATAAGTAAATATTTTTACCCTAGGTTTTAAATAAAATCAGTTTTTGTTTTTTTAAATATTATGTATAAATTAGAACTTCAAATATGCTGCTCTATTTAGGTGTAGTAACAAATTTTACATTTCCTTGTCAAACAAAATGGCTAATTTCTATTTTAAACGAAAACTAAATTTATTTTGTTTTCTGAAATAGGTACGATTTTTCGAGGATTTATTACACATTTCTTTACAAATTTAAAATATTGTGTTTATAATGGATATACATTTTACGTCCATATTGACAAACATAAAATTTCTAATTCGAAAAAGAAGGAAAAGAGCTCTAATTATCTATAAAACTTAAAATTAAAAGTTTTATTTTTTGGACGTGATTTGTAAAATTGTGTGATTAATTTTTTTACTATTTTTATTTCTGACATAATGTAGTGTGGAACATGAAGTGGGCAAAATTGTAATCAGGTTCTATAAAGTCTTTTTTATTTGAGTAAAAATATTTTGTTCCACACACGCAAGAAATATGTAATTTCGTGGCTCTACTGAGGGTGGGCGAAATAATGAATTCCCTGATTGTTGACGTACAGAGTGGGCGAAATGCTATTTCGCCCACGCTCATTTCGGGATAAACTTACGTAAGTGTTGGAGATATTACGACCCAAAAAATCTCTGTTTTACACTGTTTTGCGGTAATTGAACAAAACATGTGCGACTATTGGTCAAAAGAGAAGATTCCACTCGCGTGTTACCGCACTCGCTACTCTCGTGCGGCAAACTCCACGCTCGAGGAATCTTTTGTTTCTCCCACTAGTCGCACAATAATACTATTACGTGACTAATTAATCTGCATTTTCCATAACCATAATTTCTGGTAGGTACTACAGAAAATTATTAACGATATGATCACTGATATTACATGTATTTATATTCTGAAATGACGCACGTGCGTAGTTTACTTACATTACTATTAAAACAATAAAGTAAATAACATCAAGAAAATAACTGTCCAGACCGCGATACATTTTAAAGGAATTATATTGATTGGGAAGGGAAATCAAATATATTTTGTTGTCATAGGCCCGCGCCCCGCGTAGACAAAAGAGCTAAAAGTTGATTGGTCAACTTATAAAACTGTTGACGTTTTCAATAATTCATTTCACCTTTAAGGTTTACAGAAGGGCAGGCCCTGCCACCCTGGTGTTGTTAGCGCTGGGGCAATTCTCCGAATTGTTGGTATTTTTTATAGAATAGGGCGGAGTGAAATTACTGTGTAATATGGTAAGTACATAACAATCATACAAAATTTAAATAAAAAATACAGGGTGTCCCAAAATTGCTGGGACACAGAGCTACCACGTGTAGTAGAGGTCAAAATAAGTCGATTGGACCCAATTTATTTATATACCAAAGTGTACCGTTTGCCCGTGAGAAGAGTTCAAAGTTTACATAAAAAAACACATTTTTGTGCGCTGTTCAGAAATGAGTGAAACAAATTGAATGAAATTTGACAAAAGTGCATTTTAGAGGATTACTCTCCTTTCGGTAATCAAAGAAACCCAAAAGAAATTGTAGAAGGGTTAAAACCACCCTCACCCCCTGACATTTTTTTTCAGAACTTTCTTAGGGGTGGTAATACGGTTCTCAAATTTTTTTAGCGAGAAGACTGATTAATTATTTTCATTTTGTTACTCTTGTAAAAATTTCGTATTCCGCATAGTTCCGAAGGAAAAAAATGTTTTCTTAAATAATGCTAACAGATACTCCTAGTACAAGTTTAATAAAATTGTAATACAAAATTTTATGTAAACTTTGAACTCTTCTCACGGGCAACCGGTACATTTTGGTATATAAATAAATTAGGTCCAATCGACTTATTTTGACCTCTACTACACGTGGTAGCTCTGTGTCCCAGCAATTTTGGGACACCCTGTATATTGTAAGTTCAAGACCTCAGTAAAAATTGAAACACACTGATTGTATTAATAATTGCCTTATTGACATTTTTCCGAAATAATTTTATACAACAGTTAAAAAAAGTCCTTTTTCACATTTTTTTTATTAGGTAAGTAAAAATTAAATTGACTAAAATTAAAATTTTACAATTTGTTTGCATACTGATCTTTTTATTAAAAATATTTAATAGTTATGGCAGGCTTACATACTAAGTACTATATTACAAAAAAATGAAATAACTAGTCACAATCTTTGGCTTTACAACAGAACTGGCCGTTTAAGCCAATGATGTCCGTAGAATTTTGGTTATTATAATAAACAGTGAATTGTCCAAATTTCAAGGTTTACGGACATCACTGGTTTGAGTTGGCATTAATATTTTTATAAGTGTATAAATAAGCAAATAAATATAAATAAAAAATACAAACTAATGGTAAATAAATAAAGTGAAAATTATAAGGTTCTTAGAAGACTAAATTCAATTTGATTCAAAAAATATAGTTTGTTTACAAATATATTATGCATGTAACTTAAATTTTCAGGTTATGTTTTATATACAACCGATACATGTACAATAGAGGGGTCTACGTACTTAAGGTACATCATTTTAAAAAAGTTCTAAAAATATTTTGTTTTGTAAGTATACTTTATATACATTATGCAAGATACAGATTTATTTATTTTCATTTGAGAGAAATGTATAAATATTATGGTGAACATATTTCCCGTGTATAGACGCTGATGACAGCTGTCGAGCGTCTATAATCTACAATCTGTCTCTGTTTACCGTTTCAGGTATTACAATTCAAGACCGTCCCAAAGATGGGGCGACCGGGGCGGTCGCCACAAGATTGGGGGGCGCACAAATGAACAGTATTTATACTGATTAATGGAATTTATAAAATTTTTGAACACCTATTCGCGTCTGACATTAAGGTCGAAGCCTTCTATTGGGCTTAGTCGCGAACTACCCGAGGAGGTCGTAGCAACGGAACAAAGCGTTGAATGAAAAAAGATATTGTTCAGTTTTCACTTGAAGTTTTGTAATAAATAATTCTGTCGCAATACGACCTCCTCGGGTAGTTCGCGACTAAGCCCAATAGGGCGCTCGAATGGCTTGGGACGGCCCTAAAGCGCTGTTGTGAAACTGCATTAAAATATCTGAACCTAAAAATCTTTAGACTCCACCGTATTAAACGTGTACAAAAGTTTCAAAGACAAATTTACAAGATTCTTAGTGACGCCATTTAAATAATAAGTCTAACACGCGTTTCGTATTTTTCTGAGATTTAATCGTCGTTAGTAATATAATTCTTATTCCAGCCAACATTTCATACAAAATATTATCATTGTGATCAATCATCTTAAATAAAAATTAAGCATAAGTAAGTATGGTTTTATATTAAGATGTTTTTCGGAAAAATTTTTGAAACTGAAAGCTCATACGTTCTTATAAAAAAATACGTAATGAGTATTAATTACGGGGCATTTTGAAAACGATTACGGAAAAACAAAATGGTAAACGGTTCTTAAAATTATTGTCAAATAATATGAAAATATATTTAAAACTGGTAACTGTTAGCCGTGAGTTTTTTTGTCGTTTCTGCATAATCAATAAACTAGTCATTACTCATTAGTGTAAGTATATAATTATATTTAAGCCTGTATTACAATGACAAAGTTTTTTTCTAAAAGAGCTTTACTAAAAAAAAATATAATGTAGGGACCTATACCGTTGACAAATTGTGTTGTTTTTCTACACGCTTCTACAGATCAAGAAGTCGTCTTCCGCCATCTTGATTTCAATTTGCTAATTGCTAAATATTTTTTTCAAGATGGCGACTAATCTACAGGTCAGAGATTGGTAAACACTTAAGAATCGGCTTTCTCACCCCTTTTTACATTTATGAAATTTTTTCGTTCCTGTTCACCAGATCACTTGAAATTTGCATAACTTTCCTAATCTATAACAAATAGGTATACAAAGTTACATTCCCTACAAGAAATTTTATCGTAAGCAATTTAAAAATATACCACATTAAAAAATCTTTTAAAAAATATCTTCGATGATGTAATACTGGCCTAAGACGACTTAAATGTACATTCAATGAACTGAAAATGTCATTTATATGCAAAATATGTACCTAAATGAAATGTATTATTGATAGCGTTTTTGTTAAAACACAGTTAATAACTTTACTCTTTTACATAATATAATATTGTTTATTTACTTATTTTAAACTTTTAGACTGAGAATTTCATATCTTCCTGATAGCTAAAGTTCTTTTTAAATTTACCGTCAAACATTGACTATTTTATAAATATTTTTGCACACACACATATTATGATGCATGTATTTAATCTCTAGAAAACCATATCATTGGATGATTTCTTGTATTAAATCAATCTTTTGTTACAATCGTACGTTAATTAATAAGAATAGATTTCTTGTACTAGCACAACTCATATCTGAGAAAAAAATGTAATTTCAGGGAAGACACCATATTGGATCAACCAAGTCGTAGTGTGTACAATTTTTCCTATAGCTTGTACGTCAATTCTTCAATACGTAGGTAGGTACTTAATAGCTTAAAAAGACGTATTCGATTAGCTTTTAATTAAAATAGATTAGATTAATTGAAATTAATTAGGAGTACATAAAAAAGAAGGGATTAATGTGAAAGAACATGAAGAACTGCGCTGACAAAATCGACAAAATAATTTTATAATCAAACATTAAAACAGTCATATTTATATTGTCATTTGATATTATTGATTTTTTCATGAAGTTAAAAATGTTATCAAAACAAAAGAATGTAGTGGTCGACAATGTAGGGTTTGATGTTGTCTCAGAAAGACCCAACAGTTATTTTAATGAAAGAAAAAATGATTTTGCCACCAGAAACTTAGATTGATTTAAATTACTTTCCAAGTGTCAATCTAATAGTGTCATTTACAATAACATTTAGTAGATTTCGTGGTAAATTGATTTTAATATCTAACAATTTTTGTTAACTTGTTTATAAAGTACTTGAAAAAGTTTAAATCAATAAACGAAACGCAGTACTTTTAAAGAAACTGTCAGTTTTATTATTTACTGTCCACATGCCTGCGAATTTACTACTTTAATTAACAATAGTCAAAAACTATTTAAATACAACAATAAGTTAAGTTTTTTTTGTGGTTATAATATAATAATTATGTATTAAATAGACAGTAGCCATTCCACAAGCAAATACTTTTCTTAACGTAATCAGCCGGCAACCTGCCATCGTGATGTTAAACGTCAAACAATTAAGATATACAAGGAAAAAATCAGAAGCCACTGTCAGGACTTGAACCCGAAATTCCCAGTTTCCGGCTGGTTGAGTTACCACTTACTCACACAGTGCCCCGAGAGTGGGATCTGTTCTTTTCCTATATATACCTATTTCAACACTAAATCACACTTCATGCGAGAGCGGATTTTATTTAAGTTATAAACATAACTAAATATTAATAATTCGTAGTTAATATATTAATTAATTAATATATTAATTAGTTAAAATATTAATATCTCGAGTTATTAATATTTAGTTATGTTTATAACTTAAAATAAATCCGCTCTCACATGAAGTGTGATTTAGTGTTGAAATAGGTATATATAGGAAAGGAACAGATCCTACTCTCGGGGCACTGTGTGAGTAGTGGTAACTCAACCAGCCGGAAACTGGGAATTTCGGGTTCAAGTCCTGACAGTGGCTTCTGATTTTTTCCTTGTATATCTTAATTGTTTGACGTTTAACATCACGATGGCAGGTTGCCGACTGATTACGTTAAGAAAAATATTTGCTTGTAGAATGGCTACTGTCTATTTAATAATTATTATTAATAACTGTTTAGTTTTAAAATAGGTAATTTGATGGTTTTCTAGAGACAAATAATAACTTGATTATAAAATTGTCCAGTTTAATGGATTCGATCGCACTCATCTCTCCGCCTGACTTTCATTTCACTCGTAGCAACTGCGATCCATTCGTTTCGAGCGTTATCGAACCATGTCAAACCTAAATTGTATCTTCCATTGAGATTAGCGTGTTGACAATGCGAAAACCACCATCCGCCTTCGTAATTACTTGCGCAGTGCGTGTTGGAAATGTCTCTGTCACTATCAATTGTAGAGAATTCCATTCTGTTTTGATAATCTAACGCATCGCTTGAATTTCCACTATAACCTGATATATGTAATCTGAAACCGTTGGACATGTTCTCAACAATGAACTCATTATATTCAGCATGATAACTTTTTCCATAAATGTCAATCATATCTATTCTTAGACTGGAACAGTTGTCTCTCGTCAATCTGTTTAAAATACCATTACCTATCCAGAATTCTCCGGATGGTGTACCAAAACCTTTCGAATAATCTTCCCAGTTTCGATTAAAATCGACTGAACCATCGCGTCTGCGTTGAACGGTGGTCCAGCCGTTATTGCAGGCGACCATGACAGGTTCACCGGCTCCTGGTGAAATTAAATACAGTCCACTGGGACCCGGAACTGCACTACAATCATGCGGTAGTTTATTTATGATCGAATGGTATTCGTTTTCGACTTCCTCCAGTTCTTGAACCACATTCACTGTTGTGTTAGGATTCGTGTAAGATTCCGATAGTTGAGACGACTCAGTCTGCAACAAAAAAATTAAATTATAATTTGCCACAGACAAAGTTGTCGTCTAACAACTTAAGTTAACAATTATCTAGAATGTAACTTCCAATACACATGACACTTATTTCACTATTTTACTAAATCTGAGGGCAGTATACCCTAGTGGTTAGCGTGCTTAGTGCCGCAACCTCTGGACTGGGTTCGAATCCCACCTGCGCTCATGGATGTTTCGTGATGTTATTTAGTTTTAAGATAGTTGTTATTTAGTGTAGTTGAAAGACGCTAATGACCTGAGATGTCGACGCGTCTATAATCTACAATAAATAAATAAAAATTTACTAAATCTATTTCAAACGACTTCTATAAAATCGTTAGAGAAAATGACAGTAATATATTTAGACCCGTTGCCTCCGCCATATATTTTAATTGCTTTGTACTTATTATGATTATTTTATGGTATTATTTTTTAACTTGTTACCGTCCTCAAAAGAGGTATACTTCAATGTTCAATGTTTAAATAAATTGATAACATAATTTTAATAATAACCATAAAATCTAACTGATACTTCAACTTAATCCACCATGCTATGCAATTTTGTTAGACCCGTTACTTCCGCCATATGATTTCGTACCTTTGTGATGCTCTTTTTATTTATTATATCTAAGATGAGGTTTTCTAAAGTTCGTAGTCTTAATCTTTCTTTAAGCAAATTATTTCAGTTATCACATAAATTTTCGTCACATAACTAATATTATTGAAGTAGAAGTTTACGTCAAGTTGTGTTGAAATTTATCTTTTCTACAACTGCGTATTAAAATTCCGATGAACAACTGCAGATAGCAATTAACAACGAACTTTGTGCAAAAGAACTAAAAAGTTAAGAATAAATAAAAAAATAAAAACAAAACGACTGCAAAAGATAAAAGCTTAACTAAAATAAACATATTGTAATGCTAAATGAGTGCAGTCGGACTTCATTAATACACAAAAATACGTCTCTTGATCCGCAAGAATGTAGTTAGTGAATCTATTAAAATATACATGCTATTGGCTTTCGAATTTGTCCTGGAACATAATAATGGGTTTTCCAATTTGGGCGGGTCGATGTTGAAATGGAATAAAACAAGCTGTGTGTGAGGTATTAACGAAATTCTTTATTTATTTGAAAGGCCTATATGTATGCCATTATGTATGAAATATGACATTGTTCAAATGTCCGCCGCGCCGATGGACATTCTGCATGAACGATTTGAGGGTATGGTTATCTCTGGCAGAGGTGACGTAAATTGGCCACCAAGATCGTGCGATTTGACCCCGCTAGACTTTTTTTGTGGGGTTTTCTGAAGTCGCAGATACGTATATGACAATAAGCCGCAATAGACCGATGCCCTCAAAGTCAATATAACCCAGGCCATCGCTCAAATTCAGCCGGATCTATGCGGCAGAGTCATTGAAAATTGGACCTCTCGGATCCGTGCCACCGTGCGAAGCCGCGGCGGACATTTAAACGATGTCATATTTCATACATAATGGCATACATGGGCCTTTGAAATAAATAAAGAATTTTGTTAATACCTCACACATAGCTTGTTTTATTCCATTTCAACATCGACCCGCCCAAATAGAAAAACCCTTTATTATTTAGTTCATTTTAGTTAAAATAAAATTAAGAAAAATCGCAGGATAGTGGACAAAATATTGGATTTATTTAATTAAATGTACGACGTTTCGTCTATATATTTAGACTTTTTCAAGTACATAAAAATAACAATATTTATGAAAATTAATATTAATTAAATAAATCCAATATTTTGTCCACTATTCTGCGATTTTTCTTAATTTTATTATAATCACGATGGACACGATTTCTAATATAAATTTTAGTTAAAGTTTCGCAGTCGTTTTTTTAATTTATATTCAAAGGAAAACAGTTAAATATTTACTTTGCCATTAATGACGCAGGTTTTATACAGACCTTTGATACTAACGTAATTGCAAACATTGTAACATCAAATAAATGAGTACTATTTTGTTCTGGAAAACAAAACAACATACACGGACAAGTAAAAACATTCTAGTGTTGAAGAACAAATAGGCAATGTGGAATAAATTCCATCCTCGTAGTCCCATAATTGTAAAAAGGAAATTAAATGTAGTTTTTTTATGAATAGGTATGTTAGTATAGAGGTATTTTCAAAGGCAATTTAATTTAAAATCGATCTGTTACACACGATTGGATATGTTCGTTCAGTGTAAAAGTTTTGTATATTGTAGCACGAGATCTTTGCAAGTGGAATAAAATGTTTTCTGTTTTTATTGTCGCTAGATTACAGCATTGGAAGAGAGAAGTTGGCGGTAGAAGTCTTTAATGTGTTTGCGTATTGATGTTTATCTCAGTGGCGTGCGATGTTTTATTTACGGAGTGTACAGGCGCATACGAGCGTGGAGACATTAGCTTTGTTCCAACCCAGTCTGAATACCGTAATATTACCGTCACGCTCATGCGCAGTGGATAGAACGCGTTCCAACCGAACTTGTGATCGTTTGTGGACGATTCTTAAAGCGTTCCAATCGAATTTGTGATAGTTTGTGAACGGTTTCCGAACGATCATTTCGGTACATGCTCTAGATATGAAACCAAAATATTAGCCCTTTCTATAATTTGTATAATTCCACTTTCTTATTAGTTCCGAACGTACATATAAAGAATCCCTCCCAATAGGTATAATAAAAGTGAAACGTCTGTTTGTCTTTCTATTACGCTTAAACGGCTGAACGGATTTCAATGAAATTTTGAGTATACATAATATATTATTAAATTAAATGAATGCATAATGACTGCAAACAGTTTATGAACACCTATTGTAAGAACAATGACGTAACACAATGCTGTAATCAGGAAAAATTCATTAATTCAAACCTATGTCATCGTAGGGATTCTAACCCTAAACTTTCCACTATCGCAGCGGACTGAGTTGACCAACTTTCGCGATTTCCTGCTTCTCTAATTATTTTAGGAAACATAAAATTCTGCATCTAAATCATTAAACAAAATTAATCTTGCATGCTTTGTAACGGCAGAAATTTGATATGAAAATGTCAAAATTACCTCAAAAACAGATAGCGATAGCCATGGAACTTGAACAAAATGATGACGTTTTAGCTGTCAGAACAATTTCTAATCATTTTGTTCAAGTTCCATGGCTATCTCTATCTGTTTTTGAGGTAATTTTGACATTTTCATATCAAATTTTTGCCGTTACAAAGCATGCAAAATTAATTTTGTTTAATGATTTAGATGCAGAATTTTATGTTCTAAAATTATTATTTGAAGATATTTTTCCTAAAATAATTAGGGAAGCAGGAAATTGCGAAAGTTTGATTTTACGGGTTAAATCCCTATGTGCAGCAGTCATGGTCACCACCCTGTTGGTATAATTATTATTAGTTATTTAATGTTTGATATGTAAATTTAGATTAAATATTATATGAATAATAAATTCTAACCGATATGCATCCGGGCTATGCCGAGTCGGGCAGCTAGTAATATATAAAATTTTGCATTTTTTTGGGCATTTTGTACGGTACCTACACGGGAAAAAGTGTTTCCAGAATTTTTTCTGTGTTTGTACCGACATAACTTGAGAAAGATTGGGTCAATTTTGATGAAAATTGGTACACTAGATAAGAATCTGTTTTGATTAAAAAACAGAAATGTGGTGATCCTGATGATATTGGAAGAAAACGACTCAAAAGTGGCTTAAGGATCCAATTAAGAAGCAAATACTGTTTTTATTGCACTAGATAAGATTCCAGCGAAAACCGACATTTTAAATTTACGTCACCAATCGTTAGACTTATTTGGCCTAATACCAATTAATATTTTCCATTAAATATTGTTTTTAATAATTATTATAAATAGAAAATCTGATCCTTTCACTACTTCTTAGAAAACATGAGAGCTGGGGAAGGGGATTTACGATGTGACGTCATATAAATAACGATCTTGATGTTGTAAATAAAAATGGTTTTGAATGGTATATTAGTATCTATATTATGAAACAGAAGTTACGGAGAGGTTTCCAGTAATTATATTGGAAAAAAGAAACGCTGAATAATTTCTTGCCCCAGGACGTCAAAGCTTTAACTATACCTACAGCACTGCGCAAATAACGTATAGGTATCTACTAATTAGTAATACTCACAATTAAAAACGTTTGCCAGTAAATTAGATCGACCTGAATGACATTACAATACAAAACATTAATTTACTTTAGAATGTATCTTACAGATGAAAAAAACAGTAACAAACGTTAAATAAATAAATGTTTTCGAGCTCAAAAATATTGGTTAAGAATCTAATCTTTTTTCTATTATTAAATAAATAAAACAGAAGCGTAAAAAAATAATTTTTTGCGCTTTTTGAGCTCAAAACTAATATTTTCTTTATTAATTATGAGAAAACAAAATTTAATTCGGTACTATTGGGATCCGTCATATAGGTGGAGCTTCAAAAACATGGCGGAGACGTGGGGAAATTTCATATACGGGGTATACTTTTGCGTGTAATTTTATGATTTTCAAAGTGATAAGAAATGATAAATATAAGTGCAATTTGTGATTGGGCCGGTACGAATCCTAAACAAAGGAATTTCGTTGAAGGAGGACGAATTCTCAAAGCCTGGCATATTATCAAATGTCGGAAATATAACGAGAAAAATCCATGCAAAATGAACTGTCAAAAGTAGTAATCTTTACGACATATTGCTTAAAAACATCAAAATTAAAAGAAAATCTCAACCAAATTAATCATCCGCGTTCAATGCGCTTTTAAGGCTGGGTTAGGTGAATAATGTAAACACATAACTGCAACATAATAAGTTATATTGTAATAAGTTGTCAAGTTACTAACCTCAAAATATTTGTATACGAAGTTAATCCTGTAAATTTGTCAATCATCAGGGATTCAACTATTCTAGTGCAGTATGATAACAAGTACATCTTATTATTAATATAAAATATTTTTTTAATTCATAAATACAGTTTTTCCACGTTTCATTAGAAAATAATTCGCTGTAAAGTAAGTTTTACAAGGCAATAACTGATAGTGTTTAATGCCACGATATTAGAAAACGTCGCGAATTCCATTTTCGATAAACTTTTTGTTTATTTTACTTGTTTTATTCTTGTAATAACCAATTTCACGATAAATTTGCACTGTTAGCATATAAAATTTTCCCCCGTTTTGATACAATTTTCTGCCACCAGATGTCATATGCTCATTTGACGGACCCCAATAGTGCAAGGTGCACTTCTCAAGTTTTAGTGTGCACTTCAAATAACTGACTGGAAAATACTATTAGCATAGCTATAGCATATAGAAATACCAGCACAATAACTCGACGGATGTTTGTCGTGCTAAACCCGCCCGTAATTTTACTACACGACTTGAGTCGCGAATTGGCAGCTGTGCCTGCTGAGAATGTGGTAGTCGCCATATATTTGTGAATTATTTTAAGTGATTCAGTTGATACGGAGGACAGCTGGCCTTTAGAGCAAGCTGTCGTGGTTCGAACCCCACCTTGCTAATGGATGTTTTGTAATGTCATTTAATTTTAAGTGATATTATGTTATGTGATGTAATTAGGAAGTTTCCCTTTTTTTTTAGTCTAAATTATTGTTCTAAAAATTACAAAATTAATGGCGGAAGAATTTTTGAAATATCTTTAAAAACAACAAAGTTATGCTACTTCAAAGTTTGAATTTGACAATTCTCCAAGAAATTCAGTTTTCAGTCCGGGTGACGTCACACGGCGTGACGGCATGATATTTTTAAAAGTTATTTTCATTTTGTATGTGTGGTAATTTAACATGGTAGCTTCCGATAAATCTCTTTCTTTAAACTCGTAAATTGTTATGGAAACACTAAAAACAAACCAGTTGATGACGGAAAATATTGACATATCTACATTTTTGACAGTTAATTTTAATTTAATATAAATAGTAAAGTCTGTATTACAACAAAATAGTTTAAAAAAACAGCAAACTTGTACCGCGTGACGTCATATTCAAAAATCAGTTTCGTTTGCAACTCCACGTACAAGAAATTGAATATCTCCGTTAAAATTAAAAATATCAAAATAATCCTTTCAGCATTTTTAAAGTTATCTTTATTTCAATGATGTGACAGTATCATAATTAGTATTTTCGTTCAAAGGAAACTTCCTAATTAAGATGCTAATGACCTAAGTTGTAGACGGGTCTATAATCTACAATAAATAAAAACAAATCTTTCAATACGCTGTGCTAATAGTGCAGTTTTTCGATTTATACCGGAAACGTGCAAGCAACACCAACCGGCATGCAAAACGCAATTATAAAGAGAATTCCCACACACAGAGTAGACTAAATAGCCGAGAGTTCATTTACAATATTCCGAGATTGGGTTGATAACGATAGGTTCAAGACAGTGTGAGAAAAGAATTGTTTGAATAGAAATGGGTGGGTCGCAGTTTTGTTGTTAAACAATTGATTGTTGGTACAGTAAACCCTCAGCTTTCATGGGGGCTGCTTAACAGGTGTGATGATTCCAAAATCCAAATTACATTTTGTAATAAAATTTAATTGTTCTGTCAAAACGTTGGTAGAAATTGAAACAATAAACAGGTTAATATTTGTTAATATTAAGATACTAGGTAGACCTCGCGCGGCGAAAGATGAAGCCACCGCGTCATAGTAACGTGAATGCATTGCGCCCGCCTTCTAGCTTGCTATTGGCTGTTTATTGTCATGAATAGCAGTTTGCCAAAATTGTACCTAACGTCATAAAACCCAATGTGCCGTTTTGTGTACACGGCACTGTCTGCGGGCAAGCAGGCGTTCACTAGCATATTATTGACGACGTGTCTGGCTTCATCTCTCACCGCGCGGGCACTCTACTGAACGAAATGATAAACGGGGATGTCGTCCATAATTCCTCCAGTATCTTTTTATGGTGAGTGTTTTTGTGTTTCGTGATTTGTGCTACAAATTAGGTTTAACATCACCGGATTTTGTGTCAGAAATGGTATTTAATATACTTAATACTTATGTTTTTTTTATTTCACTAATAATTTTTGATATGTGTTAAAGTTTGAAATCTTCGTCTGAGGTGCGAGCTTATGCAGGTAAAAAAAGATCCTGATTTCATTCACCCTTAAATATGTGTTTGTTAACTATTTATTAAGTTTAAAATATGAAACTACTTCCTTAAAATCAAGGGTAGGACTTTAAAAGTTTATAACTTTAAATCAATTAGACTAATCCAATTAATAATTATTAATTAATTCAACAATCAATTCATTCCACAAAGCATTCACTAGGTAGTGAATAGTATTTCTTAACATATCAATCAGCTATCATGATTGTTAAACGTCAAACGATTGTTATAAGATATACAAGGAAAAAATCAGAAGCCACTGTATTGAAATAGGTATATATTGGGAAGGAACAGGTTTCACTTTCGGGACACTGTGTGAGTAAGTGGCAACTCAACCAGCCGGAAATTGGGAATTTCGGGTTCAAGTCCCGACAGTGGCTTCTGATTTTTTCTTTGTATATCTTATAACAATCGTTTGACGTTTAACAATTATGATGGCATAATGTGCTGATTGATATGTTAAGAAATACTATTCACTACCTAGTGAATTCTTTGTGGATTGAATTCATTGTTGAATTAATTAATAATTATTATATGATTGTCCACAATTATCTAACTCATATACTGTTAATTATTTAATCCAATTAATATGAATGCAATATATTTTCGAGGTCATTGAATATTCTTAATTCTATAACTTTTACTGCGTTTTAGATTATTCCTGTAAGAAGATATTACTACAAGGTGTTACTAAAAATGAGGTACAAAGTTTCATTAAAATCGGCTAACCGGAATAGACAAAAATTCTTAGAAATTCGTTCTTCCGTCTAGGATTTACAAAATACTCGAACAACCTTCAAGAAAACTAAATTATACTGGTCTCGTAATTTTGTTTATGACATAAGCTGTACTCAGTAAATATGAACCGTGGATCATCCTGTAGCATATCTGTATGTATATAAGGTGTAATATGTAGTACATAATGGTGGTTCAGTTAGATACGGTGGTCTGTGGAATAATTTATGAGATATAAAAGCTGAAAGAGTGTTGTCGAAGCAATCTGCTACAATGTCGGCTTTAATTGCTTAATCTGTAATTACGTGTGCTGATGGAGGAGAGAGAAAGAGAGAAACTCAAGGTTTACTCGTTTGTTTGCTAGCTAGTGTCATTCGTGACTCGTCGATATCGTAACGATATCCAGCTGACAGAGAATACAAATTCCTTGAAATGTATAAAAATAAAAGACAATTAAAACAAGGAGAAAATCAATACGATGTTCTGAATGGTGTGTAGGGTCATATTGTTTAGTTTTAGTATTAGGCACATTTTTTCAAGATTTGTGCGATTAAAAAAAATGTGAGCCGTCGCAGGACGCCTGGCAGATGTGAAACATTTTTATAGCTTGAATCTTTTATTTGTTGAACTTGACAAATTTATCAAAATAAAATCTAGCCTATATCACTTAGGGATAGTGTAGCTTTCTATTAGTAAAAGAATTTTTTAAATCGGTTCAATAGTTCCAGATATAATAATTTATGATTTATTACAACGCCGCGAGACATTCTCCCCCTGCGAAGATAATAAGTGAAAGAATTTTTAGAATCGGTTCAGTAGTTCGAGAGATAAGAATTTACAATTTAACACAATTTATCCTAATTTTCCCTCGTTTACCCAAATTTACCCTAGTATACCCTAATTTCTTGAATTTACCCTAGTTTTCCCTAAATACCCTAATTGACTCTTATTTAGCCCCCTTTGCCTTAAGTTACCCCAATTTACCCTAATTTACTCTAATTTGCCCTAAATACCCTAATTTAGCCAAATTTTCGTTTTTTTAAAAAAAACAAAAAAATTAATTTTTGGTGTCATGAAATTTCAAAAAATTATAATTTTTGTCAAAGAATATAACAAAAATAAAAAATTTTATAAATAAATATCATGTAGAATTTAGAAAAAAAACGTCAAAAATTGTACGATGTCATGAGTTTCCGAACCCAAGTCTCCATGCATAGAAGGCTAAAGTCGTACCACTACTCTACGGATGAACTTGTCTAGACAGCAGTTGTTACTGATATAAGTATGTATAACTTAATATACCCGGACAATGTAAGTGCCGCAGTGGTGGGGAGAACAGCAGCGAAGGAGAACATTTCGTTGCATTATTTCGTTGTATTATTTCGTTGCATATTTCCCCTCACGCGGCTGTTCACAGCCCGACATAAGATGTTTCACATCAATAAAATACTTTTTCTCATTATGAAGAATGTGTGTAAAATTTTGAAAACTGCAATTTATTTTCAAAATTGTGAAAAAAACTTAAGTGTGGGGCGGCATTTTTTACGGTGCCCCAGGGCGGCACATAGGGTAAATCCGGCCCTGCTTATGGTTTCATTTGGCACCTATACTCTGGGACTAAATGCTGTAAACACTAATCCTGAAGTGTTAGAAACATCATAAAATGATTCATTATACTTTAGTGGATGGTCTGTGAAACAACAAAAAATGTCTTTTGGGTTTTGTTATTAATTACCGTAAACCGTTTTAATATTAATTTGGCAATAATTAATTTAATTACCCTGTGTAATAATTACAATAATATATAAATACCAACATAAAAATAAACAAGACAGTAAATAAACTCAAAAAAGTCCTCTTTTATTTAGTGTAGATAAGATCGTTTAAATAATGAAACCGGTTTTTATTTTTTTCTTCGGATTTTGTTGTAATATGGAAAAAACTTATTTATTTGTGTGTAAAATAACGGCCCGCCACTGTTTGAAGTACATTTTCCTGCACGTAAAACGTTTAATCTTCACCGAACTAAGCGAGTTAATTGGTACAATTTGAAATTAAAATTAGCAAAGCTACAGTAAAATTATTGTAACACGTGATGTGATGACAACAAACAATTTGTTCTCGTCACAAAATAAATGAATATTAACCACTATTGTTTTCGAAGTGCCATTAATGTCATTATGATTATTGTTCTAAGTTTTAACAAGAGGTTGTCTTTGTAACAAATATGACCCCTTATCCGAACTTACATTAAAAGAGGATTCAACAAACATGGTTATAGACCGAGAGATAATTTTTTGGTGTTATTTATTCAAGGCCTTATTTTTGTGAAGATGTTGAGGGAGGCATATTAAAGTGCCCTGAGTAAGGGATTTTGCTAGATAGCGGTATGGGAGGGATGCAGACCGCCCTCAACATATAACAAAAAAAATGGTCACAATTATTAGCTTCAAGGCTGAAATTGTTTGTATTGCTTGTCGGTGATCAAATAATGCGATTATAATATTTGCAGATCGTCGTTCTTTTAATACTGACCAATCGATCCGCAAATATTATAATGGTATTTTTGGGTCAGCGACAAGCAATACAAACAATTTCAGTCTTGAAGCAATAATAATTGTGACAATTTTTTTTGTTACATGTTGGGAGCGGTCTGCATCCCTCCCATACCGCTATCTAGCAAAATCCCTTACTCAGGACACTTTAATATGCCCTCCTCAACATCTTCACAAAAATAAGGCCTTGAATAAATAACACCAAAAAAATTGTCACTAGCTCTCGGTCTATTAAGTCATAGAGAAATTATTTGTAACAATTCCAATCGAATGTTATATTGTCTTTAAAGTTTTGCACATTCAGTTTATTATTAAAAATGGTACTAGACCCAGAAAACGCTGGCAGTTGGTCTGTCTTAAATACAAAAAAAACATTTTTTTTAAAAACAATTATAATTCTGGTGGGGAGTTTTTGAAACATACGCTTTGTTTGGTTGGTACACTATAGAACTGTCAAACCATCACTTTGTTTTATGAAATTTTTTTACGAAAAGCTTACCTTTAGGATATGATCGTGAAGTTTGGAATTCTGTATATTGTTTGACTCTTGCAGAAGACTGAGTGTGATGTTCAATTGTTCAAGGGTCTCGTGATCGAGATCAACCTTGTCCCGGATGGCCGACATCGCGACGCTCATGGCCTTGACACTCTGCATAGCATTGCTTTGATCCTCCTTCATCAGTGCAACCTCTGACATTGTCTGCGCCATGTTGAATTCCAATTTACTAATTTCCTTTCTGAAGTCAGGCACGTTTTTATCCACTTTGTTTTCTAAATTCTCGACGTTTTCCAGTAGTTCTAAAATAGATCTGTGCAGTCGGTCGAAACTAGACACTTGTCTACTCATATTAAACATAGACAAAGCTGTTTGTTTTTGATCCGATTCCAGTTTATCAATTCTTGTCGATAAATCGACTCCAGATATCTCGTTAATCTTGTCATCGTCAGCGATTTTGATATTATCGTTAGAACTTGATATTTGCGCACTGTTCACTGATCTTTCGACTTTATCGACTCGATTCTCGATAATTCTCAAACGATTTTCTAAATTATGAACACCGATACTGCGTTTACCGTGTTTTACATAGTTTTTACTTTTATCGGTATCGCTTAATTTGTCTTCTAAATTTAATATTTTTTCTTCGAATTCTTTTTGTGAATGCAGTATCTTTTTGTTGGCACGTTCTAATTCAAAAATGTGCTTACGTAATGTTCTTTGATGTCGTGATCTGCGATCTTCCACAGATGAAATAGTTGATTGGTCTTCGTTAACGGAATTTGCTTTCGTGGCTTCGTTTTTGTTCGATTCCATTAACATTTTCCAATTGTAAGACCATTCCATTTGAGCGGATTTCAGCTGCAACAAAAGAAAAATAGCATTAAAAACAATAATTTAGCATTTACTAACACTGTACTATCAGTTGTTACTACGCGGAAAAGTGACTTCATAACATTTTTTTTGAATCAGAAGTTTTAAGTTCTATTTTATATAAAGTAATGTAAAAATATTTTATTTCTACATACGAAGCTAAATTAAACATTTAAGTATTACAAGACGTATTTTATCTACATTTGATAGGTTACCCAGTATTTTTCGTAAAAGTAGGCAAGAGCCTAGGGCAGTAAATTTTGGGTGGTCAGTTTCAAGCGAAATTTAAAAAGAAACGTGATGTGACCATTGACATGTACATTGTACAATAAGAAAGAACTCTTGTCTCCTTGTTGCCTCATGGAAAGGACGGGAAACTTTAGGGTGGCAACAGTCGTAAATTTATCCCTGGATATATCAGATATAAGCTACTTTTCCGTGTGAGGCTGTGAGCATAGATATTTACTGTAGAATGACAAATGCACCAGCATTACGTTTCATTTGTATTTGAGTACTGTATGTAAAAGATAATTATCTTAGCAAACTCAGGAACGTTTAGCGTTTTTAGTAACTCTACTAGTACTATTATAATAGTAGTTATGTTATTATATCTCACAGTTTACGAGCCAACTAAACTAGTATTAACTGCATTTTACAAGCGCATATACATATAAATTTAATACTTATTAAAATGTGAATTTTAGTGCCAATTTGTGCAAGACATCAGTCGCAAATCTTCCTCCATTTTATAAAGGATGCTTTTGCTGAAGTTAGAACATTTTAAGGATTTCGTTATTTAACCCATGACTTAGTGTCCTTATTATAAAAAATACAAGATAAATCTTCAAATTATAACGAGAAATCTATATACGGTTTTTAATATAAACATAAGAATAACAATCAATATGATTAGACACCTATACCGTAACTAAATTCACTATATTAGTGAAATTAACATAAGAATATCAGACGAATTATCGCCATGATATTTAAATAGAAGGCTATATAGGAAAAATTATATATATAGGAAAAATTATATTATATATAGGAAACATTTTTCCTATATAGCCTTCTATTTAAATATCATGGCGATAATTCGTCTGATATTCTTATGTTAATTTCACTAATATAGTGAATTTAGTTACGGTATAGGTGTCTAATCATATTGATTGTTATTCGTATGTTTAAGATAAATCTTATTAATTTATCTTAAAAAATAAAAAAAATCAAACTCGTTGGTTGATTTCTATACTGTGTTTTATGTATGTATCGAACATGTAGATTATCTTACGATGTCTACAAATAGGGTTGCCACCTCTCCGGGTTTGACCCGGAGACTCCGGTTTTCGGGGGCGATCTCCGGGTCTCCGTGTTTTACGTCAATTTCTCCGGGTCAGTTGAGCCGGCGGAAAATTCTTGCTTTTTCATTATACATAATATGATATTTCATTTTTCATATATTACAAAAGAGAGCACACTTGTCTTTTTTTAACTTATCAGGAAGAAAGAGATAAAAGTGGTCTAGAATGCTCTGTCTTTCAATTGCTTAAAATAGCTATATATGTTAGAAAAGGATAACAATCCTACCGAGTCCGAGTGAGGTTTCAGAATGATCAGTGATATATTCTCTTTCACTCAAAGTATCCCTGTAACCTCGAAATTTTAGATAAATAAACGAAATGTAATAAATCCCTGTTATTCATTATTGTTAAGTTGTTACTTGAATTTGAATTTGTCACGTTTTCAACCGCGCCAAAGTTTCTCTCTTCTGAAGCCACCCCCCCCCCCCCGGTCTGTACAAATCTCCTGGTCAAAGTCTCTCCAGAGGTGGCAACCCTATTTACAAAATATAATTATTTCTAGAATATTACCAAACTATGGTTATTTATATCA
This sequence comes from Mongoloraphidia duomilia, assembly GCA_039654895.1. Taxonomy (NCBI): domain Eukaryota; kingdom Metazoa; phylum Arthropoda; class Insecta; order Raphidioptera; family Raphidiidae; genus Mongoloraphidia; species Mongoloraphidia duomilia. The sequence continues at coordinate 2,787,321 of CM077517.1, forward strand.
TTGATATATCTAGGTACTTATGTATTTAATGTATCCCATTTAAGGGTGTTTGAAATAATTTTCACTTTCATGATAAGCTCTCGCTAGAACGAAGATTCAAACACTAATTATAACGTGTAGGCAAGGAACTTGGCATAATTTCTACATTTCACTTTTTTTCCGATAACCAAACACACAGTCCTGACAAGAACTTGGCCTATTTTTTTACATGTATATTTTTGGTGGGATGTATGTTATAGCCTAAGATTAAATTTAACTGCATTCTGCTAAGATAATACCTACAATAGTTTTCTTGATACTGGTATCGGCGCTCACGAAAACATAAATTTATTAAGAATTAGGTCACTGATAAGCATAGTACGTACATAAAAATGAAGACTATTTACAACATGGCGGAGGAGCGTCCTTGAACTGTATAAAACAAAAGACGGTATAGCGTGCGGTCACACTAATCAACGTAGAATCTTAATCATGGTGGCACGAGGTTCTAACCCTTGTACGGACAGTTGGACATCTACGGGTTGCCGGTGTCTCACGCAATTCTCTACTTTTGTTGGCCCGCGGCCATCATGTATAAACACGTTAGAAAACATAAAGACAATTTTCTATGCTATTTTCTTTGGTACAAACTTATTCAACATAATAATGATTTGCTTTTATTTATGTTACACAAAACATCATATAACTATTGCATGTGTGCCAAAATAAAAGTAATCAATAGGTACTATTATATAAATAGTATACAGGGTGTCCCATTTTTTTACGAGCGCGACTTAGGAATCGAGAGAACAATTAGTCATTATGAGAAAAAAAGTTTTTATGAACACACTCTTTAATTCACTTACGTTTTGAGTACAGCGAGTTAAAGAATATGTTAATAAGAACTTTTTTCCGAAATGACTCGTTCTCTCGAATCCTAAAGTCCTGATCATAAATAAATGGGACACCTTGTATGTATTTATACATTTAAGTAAGAACAATGCTTTTTGCGGTCAAAATATCAAAGTTGGAAAGAAACGAAAATTGCAATATGTATAGACATTCTGATTCAGTAATGTAGACTAACCAGTGTCCAGAACTTATTTCCATCCACAGAAAACTATTGACTTGAGCCCGCGTTACGGAGTAAACCTTTTTATACAAAGAAGATTCGCAGTGAAGAGGATTGTCGCCATGGGATGGTCCCGTTAGTTGTCGGATTCTCCTGTGGGAATAAATAGGAAACGGACGGAACGATCATGTCTCGTTTATTCTTACAGGACCTTTATACATGGGTGGGAAACCTGCTGTATGCGGGCCAATTTCAGCCCGCGAACGTGTGTATTTTGTAATCTGATTCGCGGTCTAATAACTGCCTCTCACCGAAAAACGCTCATTCTCGTACCGGCCATCTTGTTGAGGTTTTCCACAGTTTCTCTCAATAATAATTCCAAATAAATATCTTATACAAGACCATGGCCGATTACCTGTCTCACAAAATGATCTACCTTATCTTAATTTCCTATAATTTCTCCATTCGCACATTAACTAAGTTGAAGTATAAAAATGTAAAGGGAAAATAACAAATGGAACATTGTAATGATAAGAGTAGCGTCTGTTAGGACATAATGTCGAGAATCATTTAACTGTTTTTAATATTTTGATTCCGCGACGTCTATGAACCATCCGAATTGGTGTCTATGCCACCACTTGGTAAGCAACAGTGTTGCAAAACGGTAAACAATCACAGATCGTGGCCACTTTAAGAGTATTCGATACCGGAAGTAACCCCCTGCACTCTTCATCTCAAATCCTTTCCCCTCGCCTAAAAATTGTTATTGTCTATCGACGCTAATTTTAAAGCTAAAGTGTTCGGGTAAATGCCAAATGAAGGACCTAGAATCGCACTACAGATCCAGCTCAGGAGAATTCTCTGGAAAAAAGTTTTAGTTACGTGTAAAAGATTACGTAATTTTTAAAAAGAATTTTTTTCTCAATTTTTTCGCCTGAGGAATCTGTAGTGTGATTCTTGGTCCTTCATTGGGCGTTTACCCGAACGCTTTAGTTATAAAAATAGCGTCGGGAGATCCATAACCTTTTTTAGGCGATAGGAAAGGATTTGAGATGAAGAATGCAGGGAGTAACTTCCGGAATCGAAAATTCTTAATAATCCTAAAAGATTTACATAAATCGTGGAACATAAAAAAAATTGTCCTCCGCATATTTTACTTTTATTTAGCCAGCTATTTACAAAAGTTGTTCACTCCTGCCCTCGAATATTATCGTATTATTATGTACGCATTCCATAGATGTGATATCACTTTGCTATAAAACCAAATTTAACAACCAGCGTGATGCATATCAGTATGAATTTTTAATGTTCGTAGGTAAAGAAGAAATTTGAAGATGTCGTGATGAATACATTAAAAAAAAACAAAACCTCTACGAGCAAAATGCTATTAAAAGTTCTTTCGGCTTCTATATGAACAGCGGAACTGTTTTATTTTATTATTTGGTTCATTTGTTCATACGCATAAGGACTTATAGACAGTTTTCATATATTTTGTTTTTTTAATATGTAGTCTATACCGTGTGTTGAACGTATTGAGTTATCACACGGTTTACATGTTAAATTATTATAGCTCTATGATAGAGCTATAAAATTATTATAGCTCTATGATAGAGCTATATTAATTTAATAAGTCAATAAGGAAAGGAGAGATAGAGCCTCTATCTCTTCTTTCCTTATTGACTTATTAAAAGAGAAAAAGTTTATTTAGAAAAAATGTTTATAATCCTGATTTCAACCAATTTCGATATGTCCCCGATATACTTCAGCTCTAATAAGAAAGAAAATTACAGTTCAAATTTAAAATTTCTGTTGATTTTTTTTACAGAAAAATGACTTAAATAAGCCATGATGAACATAAAAATATAAAACTAATATTTCCTATATGAATACACTTTGACATTATTAGTCATGGCTCCCCCAGGGGGGACATTGGAATGTGGTTGCTATCGCAAATTGAATTCCAATGTTCTTTGGGAATTAGCGCTTCCAGGGACCCGAGCTCGTACCAGTCGGTTTGTGTACGCCGGCTAGCGAATTCTAATACACAAATGGATTATTTGTTGTGTTGAAGACGCTATTGACCTGAGCTGTCGACGCGTCTATAATCTACAATTAATTAATTAAATTAATTAGTCATGGCTTATCTACTGAAACCCTTTTCCTGTAAAACAAAATTTTTTTTATTAGAATCGATACATATCGGAAACATATCGAAATGGTAAAAATCAGACTTCTTAACATTTTTTTAAAATAAAACTTTTTCTCTTAAGCCAATAGGAAAGGAGACAGAGATATATTAATTTAACATGAAAAACTGTATGTTTATCCAACACGTTCAACACACGATATATTTCTTGAATATAAAACATTAACAAAAATAAAGATAGTTACTTCTTACCACAATAGTTTTATTGATGGATGTATACATTTCGAAAGCTATGCTTTCATCTTCAGCAAACACTATACATGTATAGTGTTTGCTGAAGATGAAAGCATAGCTTTCGAAATGTACATCCGTCAATAAAACTGTTGTGGTAAGAAGTAACTATCTTTATTTTTGTTTTTATTCCAACCACAGTGCTCATATATTTTTAATAAAATATTAATATAGAACATCAGAATTGAAAATAGTATTATTTTGACGTGTACTTATGATCCATTAAAAATAAAATGTATCGACCCTGTACAGTGTACATGTGGGTGAGATGCTATTGAACCAACTATAGCTGCGACAAAAGGAGATCATATTTAAAAAAAATCCCTTTTTCCCTGTCTATCAAAAATATCCTTACAACCAGGTATAAAATCCCTAATATGACATTACTGTGGTAGTGCCCAACTGCGTTGGAAAGTTTACGAAGAGCTATTATTTCAAAGTAGACTAAAGTGTCACCATAACTCAGTAGTGGAAAAGAAATAACTGCCTTGGTAATATTTTTGCATTCAAATATTACGTAGGTACCTTCAATGTAGTACGTTATGGTTATAACTTATCTACGAGTAGATATAGAAAATAGTATGAACTTATAGATTTCGGTCTCGCGTGTTGTCAGTGTTGTTTATTCTTGCATGAAACTAGTGTTCTTGTGTAGTGCCTTAAGCTTGCCATGGAAGAACACCAGTGTTGCCAGATTGACAAAGTTTTCAGAATTAGTTGATATTATTCTAGTGAATATCTTTCCTACCTATAGATAATAGATATATTATTAAGTTTAGCCAACATCACCAGTCAAACAAAATGAAATGAACGAATGACGCTTGTATTGCCGAATTATTTTATGTCAGTATTATTATTATTATTAATAACATAACAGAATTTATTGATACGCGTACTGATAAATATGACCAAAATGTCATGCATAAGGTGCCATGTTATTAGACGTTTTTGTTCGGCTCGGCGTTGTGTCTCTATTTCTCATGATAAATACCTAAAATAAATAAAAATATCTGAAATTTGGTAAAAAGGTATTTTATTTTGAAAAAGTATTTTTAAAATACCTATTTTGCATTTAGCATTTGAAATACAAAACGCAAAACTATTTGGTATTTTGCATTTGAAATAGTAAATCTGAAAAGTATTTTGTATTTTGTATTTAAATGCTTTTTTAAAACCATTTTGTACATCTCTGCTTATTTTAAAGTATATCTTCTTCAGCTTTGGATAAAAAAAAGAGTTTTTTTGTGATTTCAGGGCATACTAACATTTTTTTTGGAAAAATTATCTGTTCGTAAAATATTTAAAAATGATTTCAATTTAGTTCTGTCAAGAGCGGCCAGTTTTAGTCTGACACTAGAACAAACACACGGATCGTCCTCTATCGGCGTCTCCCCGCGTCCCGACGCCCATCCCTCTGTACACAGACCGTGCGTGACGTCCCCGTTTTATCAATAAACAGTATCCATGTACGTGTGTGTGTCTGTGTAGACGCTAGATCGACATCATTGAACTAACGAATCGGTCTGATCAAGTATGTCGTGGTGCTAACTATATGCAGACTGTACTGAATATGTCCTGGTAGTTTTTCGGGGTTTCGAATCCAAAGGGTGGGACCTTATTGTTCCTTCAGTTCGATGTTGCTAGCTAGGTAATCCCCTATATTATTAAACGAGCAAATCTTGTATACAGGTATGTACCTATATAAATATTTTCTCGAAAACGGCTCTAACGATTTTGATCAAATTTACCGAAAAGGGGTTTCGGGGGGCAAAAAATCGATCTAGCTAGGTCTCATCCCTGGAAAAATTCGTTGTCTTATCGATTTTATCATTTTAAAAAACAGTTTTTTTAACATTATAAAACAGTGTCGTATGGTGAGTAGGCTTTGGAAAAAACAAGCTATTTTCATTATTTATGTCAAATTACTCTGACAGTCAATCTTTATCTACTTATAGGTATGTATTTTTTTTTCTTAAAAACGACTAACGATTTTGATGAAATGGGAACTTTAAGTACTATTTTTTTGAACTCATCTGAGCAAAGCTCGGTCATCCAGATATTTTCATTATAATATTAGTACGGAACCTCTGTGTACAAAGGGAGTTGGTACGATTTTTTATTATTAGAGATAAGGAAACAAAAATGCTATTTTTTTTAAATCTTCTGTATCAAATAGTGATTTTTTTAATGAAACATTTTATAAACAGTGTATAGGTACTGTATAGAAGCTACTTGTCAGATGACAACAAAAATGCTGTTGTTTACACATGGCGTTACTATGGTTCCTCTATTACAAGTCCCCAGTTCCCGGGTTCTAGCCCGAGAGCTGGTAAAAGTGTCAATTGTATTTTCAATTTATTATAAAAAAAATAATGAATTGAAAATATGAATTGGTGCTAGGCCCAAATAACCTTAGCTGTTGGCAGTCTGAATACGCATGCAAAATTTGAACAAAGTCGATCTAGTGGTTTGGAGTCTAAGTGCGATCACAGTCAGATAGACGTTAGGCAGACATTTTTTAAAAAGTACTTTTTTGGATTCAAGGTACTTGAAAATGTTTAAATTTACCAAAAAATTACATGCCCTATAATTAATTAATTAATTGCAGATTATAGACGCGTCGACAACACAGGTCATTAGCGTCTTCAACACAACAAATAATCCATTTGTGTATTAGAATCCGCCAGCCGGCATACACAAACCGACTGGTACGAGATCGGGTCCCTGGGAGCGCTATTTCCCAAAGAACATTAGAATGCAATTTGCGATAGCAACCACATTCCTATGTCCCCCCTGGGGGATACATGCCCTATATACTCTGTATAATCTATATGGGAAAGTAAACCGAAAATATAAATTGACCATAGTTACGTCACACGGGCTATAATACAATTTACTTTATAGATTTCATATAAGTTTCTTCGTACGCACATTTACTTGATAAACGTGACGAGATATCTCGTCACACTTGAAACACTTAGTTCCGATTGGATTGATTTTGACGACGCACTTTATCGATTATCGTTTGTGTGTATTTTATATGAACAAATGCAAACAAAAGTTAATTAGATTTTTGTATTAAACAATCACGTCTAAAATTACTGTAAACAAATCTAAAAATTTCGCTAGAAGAGACAACCAAGTGAATATTTTCTTCAAATTTATGTTAAAATGACTCAGAATCTGCGTTCTTAATTCTTTAATTTCATTCGTTTTATTCTTCCAACGAAGTGACCCCCTGAAAGCTACGCTGAGAATAATTGGTCTAAACAACTTTCCGTCAAAAAACATTTTTTGTGAAGATCAAGTTTCTATTTATAGTTTTCTGGATTGTGTTGCTTCATAGCGATATCCCACTTCTGAAAGCCAACAAAAATATTGTGCAAAGATAATTTAGGTGAACAGTACTTTAGGATAGCTTTTTTTTGTTGGATTATAATATAAACAAGTGACTTAACAAATGTGTCACGTGAGAGACGCCCGCTTGTATGTGGATCATCCGGATAACGGTCTTGACACCTGCTGTCTCCTGACTTGACGCGTTTTCGTAGTGGGAATTATATTATCTGTAAATTGACGGCTACTCTGAAAGTATTTTTTTTTCAAGTCAAATACAGTGGACCTTTGATTACTTGGGTCTAGATTATCAAATTTTCAAAAAACAAAATGGCGGATGATGAATTTGGTGAGAATGCGATGAATTGAAATGGAAGACGTCCGCCGTATTGGATTCGCCATTTTGTTTTTTGAAAATTTGATAACGGATTCTTAATCGGCGACCCCAAAAACCCCCTAATCATGTATTTGGTGAAAATTCGATGACGTGGATTAATTTGTTACGTGCAAAATTCAAAAACTTTCAAAAATATTGGCATCGGTCGACTTTTGGCGTCCTTTATATTCGTACCAAGCAATCAAAAAAAAATATTGAACACATGTATATTGTAGAGAAACTCAAAACTACAACTTTTGTCATCACCATTTTTCGCCCCGATTGACCGTTTTGTTGTAAAATCGAAAAAACCGTTTCCACCCCCAAAAGTGTCATTTTTGAGAATTTATAACTTTTGAATAATAAGAAATTTCAAAAAATTTTCAAACAAAAGTTGTTGGATACATCCTTCGTAACAATTTTTGTAACAGTAATTTTTCACGTATAAGTAGTATTTACCAAGATACATGATTTCGTCCCTTAAATTCAAGATGCGGCCACCCCTTGCGGAATTCGAGGGGGGAAGCTTGGCTGGAGGGTTCTAGTAGCACCCCCTATCTACCATTAAAATTTCATCAAACTTCTAATTAACGCAATTTAAAAGTACCATTTGACTCGATTATTTCAAAAGTCAACTATTGCGGAAGTATTTTTGCCACATTTATTTCAACTACTTTAGAATAAAACTTATGTAACTTAAAACAACTCAAATTGTAAATTATAGACGCTCGACAACTGAGGTCATTAGCGTTAAAACAACTCAACTGTATACAATTCTGATAAGTATAGATATTATGGTATTTTCACGAGCAGCTTTTTTATTTTGTTGGTTGAAGAAAGTATGTGAGGATTTTAAAGTATTTTTGAAAGTCGTGAAATATTTTGCGAGGTGAAATGCAAGAGGAATTTGATTACTTACATAAACTTAAATTTACGACGTAGTAATTTTTTCACTGTTTGTTATATTTTTTTTATTGGTTTGATTTTGTATGCTTTGAAATCAGGCCAATAAAAGATAAAACATAAAAAAGACATCGAAAAGTAGAAAGAATTTCCACGTAATACATGAAAGAGTTTTCTTAGAAAATGTCGGTTACAAATAATAGCAAAATAATAATTACAGTTGCAAAAATTATGGTTTATATTTTCGACATAAAGTTTTATTTTCACGCTTAAGTTAATAAATATAAAGGAATGTTATATGCATTAGATATAAATTGTTGTTCATTAATTTAATGAATTATTGCGAATTTATAATTAGTTGCAGAAAAGAAAAGATTTAATCTTGGTTCAGTTTTCGGTTAAAATAAATTATATTAGGAATACATGAAACATCAGGGGGTGGTCAGCTAAGCGTATCGCAATGTCACGAATGGTGCTGTCAGTCGTACAAGAATATAAACGATTTGTTTGTAGGTTTGAAGAGGATCGGATTCAACTTCAAAAATTTCAATTAACCTTTTCGCATTTTGGATGATTTTTTAAGTTTTGATAATGGTATAGTGATTATTTCATTTGGAATCCATGTCGTAACATATTATTTTAAAATTTTCGATTGCATGGATTATCTGGACCGTTGTGATTAAAATCTGGCAAGTGATGATTTGCAAATTGCAATATATATAGTGTTGTCGTCTAGACAAGACTTTCAAAGTCTTGTCTTGTCTTGAAATATCAAGACAACACGTCTGAGTCTAGATTAAAAAACTCTTGTCTTGTCTAATATCAAGACTCTAGATTATTTTCAAGAGTCTAGATTAACTGAGTGGTTTACTTTACTTACTACTACTTAGTTTATCTAGACTCTTGAAAATTGTCTAGAGTTTTGGCAAGAGTCTTGATCTAGATAAAGCAAGTCTTGTCTTGAAAATGTTCGGGGAACAATTGAAACAATTGAAAATATAATAAAATATTTTCACTTACTGATGATTAAGATTAGAGATTCGCCGAATATTCGTTTGGTATTCGGTATTCGGCGTATTCGGCATCTTTTTCACTATTTGTATTCGGCCGAATTATTCGGTTTTGGTGCCAAATATATTCGGTTCAATATTTTTGTAATAATAAGCACCTTTGTTCGTATTTTTAACGTAATCGTGCGATGTTTTGAAGCAAAGTGATAGCGCGGTGTGCGCGGGTGGCGGGCGGTGAGATACGGCTTGCTTGTCAACTAGCCAGCAGCGACACGTAGCGTACATGTTAGAACCTGTTTACGCGGCAAAACAATGAAATGGTAAACCGAATAATTCGGCCGAATATCCGGTTCGGTAAAGGTTACACCGAATAGTATTCGGTATTCGGTTATTCGGTGAAACCACTATTCGGCGCATCTCTAATTAAGATACACCTTGATTTTTCATAAGCGCTTTGGAACCTTTATTGTAACATTTAGGCACACAACACAACACCTTTTTTTCAATAAAACACAAATTTATCAAAAGAATAATTAACACCACGGAATACAAGCAACTGATCATAACGTATTCTGAGATAACCAAGCGATTTTGTAAAAACATCAGAATAAATCAATGTCAATGTTCGATCAACACCTTGTATATAAGTATTAAGTAGATATGTATAAAATACAGCAGCGTGTTTTATCTATAAAAAAGTCGATTCGTTTTTGTTAGTGTATATATTTTTTTGTCAAAATAACTTTTTTAATTACATTTGTGAAGTTTTCTTTTACATCGTTTATGTAAAGAATCTCGTCTATGGTAACGTATACAGGGTTTATTTGAAAGTGGTCGACAAGCTTGTATATAATGAACTAGCGGCCCCGTCTGGCTTCGCCCGGGTGCTATACACTACTCACTCGCTTCGCTCGTTCGCTTGAATATTATAAATACACTACTAACTCGTTTCGCTCGTTCGCTTGAATATTATAATTACATTATTCACTCGCTTCGCTCGTTCGCTATATATCTAAACCTTCCGTGAAAAATTATACAGGGTGATCCGTAACAGTACTATGCGTAGTGAAAGGCGAAACGTTTAAATAAATAAAACTTTCTATATTAATATAATTTGGCTGCTACAAAATTTCCAAAAAACCCTATACTTGAGTACTATTTTTGTTACGCTGTCTGTGCATTACGAAGTATTTATAAGACCTTTTCAATCTTTTCTAAATAAAATAAATGACCAGCGAGATGATGAATGATTTTCTGACACACCTTATATATTTTATATATGTAAGTAATACAAATGTGAATAAAACGTGTACTTAATGTTTTTCGAAAAATAATAAAGTTTATAAAAATGTAATAATAAATAACAAACAAACAAAACAAACTTATATGGCTTGAATTCTATTCAAAAATAATAAAAGAATTTTATGAGAAGTAATCTCTTTTATTTAATTCTTAATTTCCGCATCTCCACTTGTAAGTATTCAGTTATAGGTACCTTCTTTGACTCATTATAACCATTAATTAAAAAACTGTAGATACGATTAATAATAAATATTGGAATTAAACTGTTTTTTTTTTGTTTTTATTTACTTTATAAGTGTGTTAAGAAACTATTTTTTTATTTTGCGAGTTTAAATCCATGGCTTCTGGATGGATGCCGCGTTTATTGGGTTAGACGCTCCGATATCGGACCGTCTAGTTCTAATGATGAAGAATGGAAAATTTGCGAAACATCGGCAATTTGCTTATAATAAACGCGGCATCCATCCGAAAGACATGAATTTATTTAATAACTTAAACTGCGAAAAGCTCCAAATAAAAAAAGTATTTTTTTATTATTATTTTTAAAATGACAGTAGGTATAAGGGGTCTCCATTTTCATAAGATTTTTTTCAATTATAAGCAAAAAAAGTTTGGTTATACTGCCGCATTGTGAAATTTCTTGACTATTTTGCCTATACCCAACCATAGATGGCAGTGTCAACCAAATGCATTGTGCAGATCATAAATAGTGCATTAGTTGTTGATTGTGGTCTATCTCTTTTTTTCTCAATCTATCTATCTCTATAATGTCGCATTTTCGTTTCATCGCCTCATTACCCTCACAATAGAAGTTTTACTTCAAAAAATTTAGAGAACAAGAAACGAACTCTTACAATCGATATGGACAAGTTTTTACCATAATATGACTAGCTGATGTGTAACATTTATACAAGGTACGCCACGAATATATTTATAAAACTAAGCCCTATTCGACTAAAATGCATGTGCGTAGCTAGGAGGGGGGCAGGGTAGGCACGACACCCCCTTAAAAGCCCGGTGTCCGACCTAGAAACAATTGATAAAAATACATACATACAAAACCAATGACCAATCGTTCAAGGACGGAATACGATCGAGTAGAGAACTCACCCCCACCACTACACACTGCGCAGTTAACCAATTACAGAGAGACGGACTACGACCGAACAGAGAACACACTGGTACTAGGCATAAAAGAAGGGAGGACACCAGTCACTGACACACTGACCTGTGAGCCGCCAAAGAGGATACTTCGACCGCTGCCACATCGCCTTTGAGAATGTCTACCGCAGTTGTAGACGAAACGTCAGGTAGAAATACCACCGGACCACGGCCTACAAGCCCGGAAACCATGAAGACTTGGAATTGATAAAAATAGTGTTATAAATTTCCAGCCAGCTACGCCCATGTTAAAATGGCCAGACAAGTTTTTTTGCTACAAAATAATACTAAAAATTCTTTCAAATTCCCGATCATCATGTTAGTATAATACAAGTATCATTCCATAATAGAATAAAAATATAATAAATAATTTTAAAAGTTTACTGAAAAAAATGTCTTCCTTTTTACTAAAGCACAGTATCAAATGTGTCGGAATGGCGATAAGGCTGTTACGGTCCGGAAGGAGAGTGCAGTCCACAATTTCAACAAGACGGCACTGCTGTGCACGTTATATCAACATAGTAATAAAGTTTTATTATTATTATTATATGCGCCCGTATTACATGACTATAATATAAAACAGCTGATGAATATCAACATCAGACATGCTTTATATTAATTTTTTGGCAATAAAAAATATAAAGGGCAAGTCTTATTGATAATTGCATACTGATACTACTTAATTATGCATATTTTAATTCATTTCTTGATTATTATAACGATATTCTAATTATTACGTGTCTACATAAAAATGCAGAATAAGAATAAGACGAAAGTTGGAGATCTGCAATTTCATTCATAATATAATAATACTTGCATTTACCCGAGGCTTCGTTGGGCTTTAGAATAGCCGAGCGTGTAGCAATGCTGTTGTTTACATGGCGTTGCTATGGTTCCTCTATTACAAGTTCCCGGGTTCTAGCCCGAGAGCTGGTAAAAGTATCAACTGGATTTTCAATTTATTATTAAAAAAAAATAATAATTAATGAATTGAAAATATGAATAGATGCTAGGCCCAAATAACCTTAGCTGTTGGTGGTCTTTAAAACACAATTTTCGAGGCTTCGTTCATTTTAAGGTGCCTTTGACCGAAATCTTATTTTAATCCGAGATAGATTTTAGATTATAGACGCTCGACAGCTTAGGTCATCAGCGTCTACGATTGTAGGCATATAAAAAGTACTTTATGTATGTTTGGGTCTACAAAGTTTAATTAAAACCAGTTCAGTTGTTCTCGAGTGATGCCGGTTAGTAAACAGACTGATATATGGACAGATAAAAATTCCGGAGACATGCTTTGATGTAAAGTAAGTAAATATTGTTTTTCTATTGGTTTATCCACGTATTATTTATAATTTATTCAGTTTTAGAATTTAGTTCACATGAACAAAACTGTTTCATAAATAAATCTTCTTCCAAGATAAATTTGTTGATCAAGGCTATGCGGAAATGGTTGCGTGTAAATCTATTTTTGCAAAATGTATAAATGGCTCATAAAACTTGAAAATTTAAAAGAGCCATTAAAAACACGGAAAAGATTTTAATTTTACCGTTTTAAACAGCGCAAAACAATTGTATTTATTTGTGAAAGTAAGCAAAGATAGATACATCACATAAAGAACTGGGTCAGTTATAGAGAGAATTTAGTAGCTGTGAATTCGATATATCGTAATATAAAGTAAAGCAGGACCGTCATCAGAACAGAAACAACGGAACTTTTTGCTGTTTTTCTGTACATATACAAATTATGTATAGGAATTCATTATTGGCTCTTTTATTTTTTCTTTATTACTCAGTCACACCATTGCAAATTTCCACTCAATTTGCAAAATATTCAATTTGAAAGACAGAGAAATAGAGAGTTGATTTTTCCTGGAACGTATGCATTTTTTATACAATTTAAAATTGAGATACCTATATCTGGTCAGAAAAAAATTGACTTATTGACTTAAATATCTATTATTGCCAGTTAAAGTTTTGAAACTAAATATATAAATTATTCCTCAGGACTTAAAATACGTAATTTACAACAAAACAGTGTTAAATAAGAAATGATGTTAAAAAATATTTGTGCAGTTTAATATTTAGATCAGTTTAGAAACACAAAGGGAGGTTAGAGCTAAGGGTTTTTACCAATTTTTGGTGGATGAAACTAAACCCCAAAAGCAAAATAAGTTTTTTAGCATTTGATACAAGTCTTAATTTCAGAGATATTAGTTTCATCGAAATCAACAAAAAAAAAAAAATAATGAATTGAAAATATGAATTGGTGCTAGGCCCAAATAACCTTAGCTGTTGGCGGTCTTTAAAACACAATTTAACAATTTTTTTCGAAATCAACGAGCCTTTAGTTATGATCATCTGTTATTATTTACAATTTTTAGAAAAATTGAAAATACATACATTTTAAACGTCGATATAATTAATTTTTGTTTATAAGTATGAATTTGTGATCAAAACACTTATTTGTCCCAAAAGTAAAAATGTGAATAAATTTTTACTACAGAACTTTTATATTGACGATTTCCCATGTTATAGCTTCACTCCTTTAGCTAAGTTGGCGCTCAAGGAAGCGGCCCTGCAGTAAGGCAAGGCACTACCTGATAATGTCAGATTGACAAGAGAATAAGCGGATGTTTTCCAGCTGTGGAAATACAGAGAGCGTAGTTAGTTTTTACATCCGCAAAACGTTCTGTAGAGATTATATCGGTAAGGCAGTAAGTCATGAAACAATACAGCGACAAAACGGACAAACGGTACAAAACATTGGTTAATTACATACGTATGTAATATGTATTTATATGATATTATATTATCTGCGATACGAGAATGTAACTAAAAGCAAGTATAGACAAATCTGCGGGTACGTTGTGTAGATAATCGTGTGAGCAGGGTGGGCTCAAGGTAATGACAGCTCGGGCAATTGCCTGGGGTATCAACTGATAGAGGGCGCCTTGACATGTGTCTGAAACCTTTCAATTACAAATAAAAAAAGTGAAAATAAACAGCAATAATGAAAATTCCGCAATACAATTTTCACTCCCTTAACATTCATTATGCATAATGCCTAGGTCCTGCGCGGCTACCGGGGTCGATCGAATTTTTTCATTAAATATTAAAAAGATAAACCGAATATTTTGTTACAAGATTACAAAGGTGGGATATTTTGAATTTAACAGATTACAGTCTAGATAATACTGGATTTAAAAAAATTAAAAAGGGGGAGAAAATGAAACCCAAAGCGCTGATTTGTTATGTGATATTTTTACAAAGCGAAATCAAACGTTTTCAAGATTTTTTTATTCTATTTCATAACATTATTTATATTTAGTATAACATTGATATATGCATGGCGCGGAAAGACAAATAAAGGGCTCTTGAACCTTATCCTAGTATGTCTATGGAATATAGATACCTACGCTAAAATGAACCTTAAACTATGCTGATTTGTGCTGTAAAATATAAAAAAAAAACTTTTTAACAAAAAAAAAAAACCTCCTTTAAAAAGCCACTAAAAAGACGAAAATAATGAAATTTTGAGGACTGCGCCAATTTAATAAAATATGAAGTCGATTAAAAAGTATAGTATAGTGATTAATATCTTCTTTTTAACAAACTTCATATTTTATTAAATTGGCGCAGACCTCAAAATTTCATTATTTTCCTCTTTTTAGTGGCTTTTTGAAGGAGGTTTTTTTTTTTTGTTAAAAAATGTTTTACTTTTTAGTGTCAAAAAGTGACATTTACCTTAAAGGAATCACACGCCGTTACTAACTTTTATTAAACTGACTTTCTTACGCTGTCTGATGTGTCAAAAAGTGACATTTACCTTAAGGAATCACACGCCGTTACTAACTTTTATTAAAAGCAGCCGAACTACTGAACCGATTTTGATGACATTTCTATGGGACCAATCTGAAAGTATCTACCTATATCTTTTCAAATAAAAAAAAAATTTTTCAAATCGGTTTATAAATGACGGAGTTCTGAGGTAACAAACATTAAAAATAAAAATACAACCAAATTGAGAACCACCTCTTTTTTTGAAGTCGGTTAAAAATTATAAGAAAAGCTTTTATTTAAAAAATTGTACTAAAAAGTTAAAAATAATTTTCATACATCTGGAAATACACTTTGGGGCGGTCTTATAACAATATTGCATAGTTGCTTTGCTCATTTGACCGCCCCAAAGCTTTTGGTTTCCAGATGTATGAACATTATTTTTTACTTTTAAGTACCTACATTTTTTTAAATAAAAGCTTCTCTTATAATTTTTTTTTATTTTTTACTTTTTAGTCTTTAGAATGACGTCACATAGCTTATCGTATTTTACTCGTCAAACCCTTTTATTTGATATCCATATCAAAGGGGTTGTAAAGAAAAAGGTAATCCGGCATCTTGGGCGCCCACCAGATTGGATTTAGAACAATACTAGAAGATATTAATGACAAAACTTATAGAATTATGGCTTTAAGTACTTACGCACAATAAACTCAAATGTAAAAGGAATTTTACAGAAAAAGTTAAATTTAAATATTAAAGAAATACAGGAAGAAGAAAGGAAAGAAGAGACAGAAAAGAAAATATAGCCTGTACAAAACATATGTACTTTTTTTAAAACGAGACAAGTTTCTGTATTTGTTACTGAAGAGACTCACACCATTGTTTTATGTGAATATTTTATTTCATAACAATTTTTCTTCGATGTGGTTTTTACAGTTAGTTAAATTTTTTATGAAAATTTTGCTAATTACTTTATCGTTTTAAAATTTATAAATGCATTTTAAATGGAAGCACCAAGTGTCGTAAATCTTTTGTAAGCATGACAGATCAACATCGGCAATTTTAAGTTGCAAAACTTTATTATTATTTACTTCTTAACAAACTATTTTCTTGTAAATATTTAAGATTACAGTTTGCATAAGTATCTACTTTATCCCACTCGCTGTTTAATAATTCTGTAAACGCAGTGTATCATTATTTATTATTTCGGTATTCTTATTTTAATATAACTTAAATTATCTTCAAAGAAATGTTTTTAGTTTTATTTTTAAGAGACTGTTTTTAAAACGATTATTTAGAAAATAGTGGCATATTTTATCAGTGGCGGCTCGTGGTATTTGAAAGTGGTGAGGCACAGTTGAAAAAAAATTTTTTTTAGTAAAGTTACATTTTAGAAAAATCATTGCCCACTGTTGGAAAAAAAAGCAAAACAAAAATCAGTACGAAAAACCACAAAAGTATTTAGCGAAAACTATAATAACACACATTAAATGTCGCATTAAATTTACGTAGAGGCTTGCCTCAAAAGAATGTTTTTATGCGCTACTTAAATCTAAATTCGACTGGACTATTACGGTATCATAAACACCACATTACTAATACGCTGGACAAGGAAGCGCGAGGCGAGCCTCTATCATATACGACCGCATGCAGAAATGGGATGGATGATATTTCTAGCGAAGCGCGTTAAGATTGACGGCAGGCCCATATTTTACTGATTTCTATGAAGCCAAATATTCATTCTAATGGATATATTTATGCAAATAGTAAAATAATATAAATTTGTAATTTATTTAATTTCTCATAGGAGAAGCCGCCACTGTATTTTATAGCAATAAACAATAAAATCAGTAGATATCTAAAACTCGAAAATTTTGCTGGAGATTTAGGGACATCTTTTCGGTATTATTTTTAGATGCATTTTTTTTAATTGACAAATAGATTCTTGCCCCTGGCTTTACTTGCGTGAAAGTCGATTTTGCCCGCTGATTCGTAACATCAATTTTGATAGGAATCACAATTCTTTGAAGTATCCTATACTTCGGGTAACAATTGATAGTAATTCAACTTTCATTAAAATCGGTTCAGGCGTTTTTGAGTGATAAACATACGTACAGGCAACCAGACAAACGAAATTTTGAAAACGTATTCTCTCGTTTAGGTATCATATAAAATACTCAAAAAATCCGCGAGAAAATGAACTTACAGATAGAGGATCAATTACAATTTTATTCATTGATTAATGGTGCGTATAATTTTTTAACTGAAGATCTATAAAATAAAACACAAATTAAATCGGTTAAAACTTGTTAAAAACTAACAATAGATGCAATGCTCAAATTACAATACGGAAAGCTTACATCGGAAATAAAAAAGCATAATATATATAAGTAACACGTACTTCAAATAACCGAGAAGAGAAAAATTTATGAAGAAAAAGCTCGGTTGCCAACTCCTTACAACTAAAAATGCCTACATTGAAGATATAGTGTGTTCGTAGATTAATGTCTCATAAAAAGCTTCTAAGATATCTCCAAATTGATTTGCTTCAATTTAAAAAAAACTATTTTTCACTTATTTATGTAGGAAAGAAGTGCTGAATATAATAAGTGAGGATCGTACATAATCCTAGTTCCATCGTAATTCGTAGTTCGGATATTATCGTACTGTTGTTCATTTGTCTATTTTTCGCTACAATGAAAACAGCACTATTTATCGCAAACTTAGAGTTACTTTTTTGCTACTGTTTGGCCAGTGAAAGAACGCAGGTTAAAAGAATGTGCACAGAGTAAGCGGCATGAAAACAAACCAACGACTTGTATAGCTAATTCTGACAATATGTGTTAAAACGCTCGTGTCAGATTGTGAACTGTACATTTTAGAGAAAAAAATATTTACATTTTTTTCATATTATAACATCTAGATTTATATTTTTTTTTACCAATGTTAATACGTGACATTGAGAACGTTTTTTTTAATATCTCAGGATCCACTGAACCGATTTGACTCAAAATCTAATCAGATCTAAGTTAAAGGCAGATAAACACAATAGAACAATCGGCACGGCCGTATGTTGTTCCGTTTTTACGATATCGAAGGCGAAATGACCACACACACACACACACATACAGACATTAGTCAGAAAATGATCTTAAACGATTGCTAGGGTCTCAAAATGTGAAGATTTGTTAAAATCTCGAAATCTTTTTTCGGACTAAATCCATTACTTCCCTACCATAGTAGAGGTGGGAAGTAAAAAAAAAACTCATGGAAACGTAAACAAAAACAGTAAATTAGCAAAAAACAGAAATAAAAAAAAAACACCGAAAGAAGCAACCGATAGGATCTTATGGAGGACTGAAGGGGATGCCTTTGCCCAGCAGTGGGATTAACAGCTATTTAATCATTATTAAGTTTTTCAGATATTAGTTTGTGTGACACTTTTTAACTCACCATACATTTCCAATCACTCTGTAGTACTACGGTATATTGTAAGTACTATATATTATATACGAGTTATTGCTATGTTGACTTTTTTGATATCATACCGATTCAGCAAAATTGTTAAGTATTTCTCTTACCGTATAATAAATAACAATCAAGTATAATTTGCATTTTTGTATTTGTATCTGTGTGTATCCACTTTCTGTCATAATATAATGTACGTAGTCACAATTTTAAAAGAATACATAATAAAAAAACAAACAATTGAGGTATTTGAGAACAAATGAAAGTAGATATTACTTAGGCTCAATTGCGAATATTACAGTTGTTGAAAACAGCTGAAACTTAATTCGTGTAATCGGATATCGTGATTACGGTTTACTCATGAAAGATGGAAAAATAATTTATACGCTTATAAAAAATTCATTGTAATATCTACGTTAAAACGGAATGGACAATAAGTTGTACGGATTATGAAATGTGAATAGTTTCGATTCATTCTAAGTACGTGTTTAAGCTATATATTTTATAAAAAAACAGACATTCAAAATTGTGGAGCTCCCGTAAGATTGCAAAAAAAATAGATCCTTAAATTTTATGTATAGAATCTAAAAATTCAAACGTATGCACTATGCAGGTTGATCAAATAAAAATAACGAAAGTACACACAAAGCGGCATTATTTATAATGAAATAACAAACCCAATTAGGCCTAAGTTGCAATTTTCAAATTTTTATTATTAGTTTTATAGGAGTTATGGGTACTATTAACAGTACTACAGGTGTTTTAAACATAGACATAGAAATCTAGGGACGTAATACAATCGAGTGGAATGGCTGCTGTTAAGGAGGGGAGGACGGTAAGGAAGCAAGTGGTTCCCACATTCTATATAGGTCGCTTCAGTTTCGCTGTACAAGCAATTGAGAATGCGCAAAGACGCGGACAGCTTCATCTGGCGCAATTGAGCATGCGCAAAACCGTGGCTAATAGAACATGCACCATCCCCTAAATGGCTTCCCCCTCGTCTAAAGTGGCACTTTATACTACATCCCCAGATTTCAATATCTATGGTTTTAAAGCAATGCTTGTAATAATCTGGTACAGGTTAGCTTCACTTTATACTACATCCCCAGATTTCGATATCTATGGTTTTAAAGCAATGCTTGCGATAATCTGGTACAGGTTAGCTTCACTTTAAACTAGATCCCCAGATTTCGATATCTATATGGTTTTAAAGCAATGCTTGCGATAATCTGGTACAGGTTAGCTTCACTTTATACTACATCCCCAGATTTCGATATCTATGGTTTTAAAGCGATGCTTGCGATAATCTGGTACAGGTTAGCTTCAATGTCGAGTATCGTCTATACTCTATTCAATATTGTTGCTGATTCGTTGTGTGTTCAGCTGGCACATCATTTTCCAGACACTTCATCAAAAGCATTTTCCTTCCTCTATAATTTCCATTTTCGTTCGTGCGTGACTTTCTTTTCCGACATTCCGACGTCACGTAATATCGCACTTACTTTACCATATTACTGAGTCGCTAAAATTACCGATGAGCGACTTTCGTTGCATTATTCTGGATTATGAACTAATTTTTATACCAAATATACATAATATTATCTTTGATGTTTTAAGCAGGTTAGAACACTTCATAGACCAAAGATACAGAAAACTTTGAACCGCAGAAACTTGCTACTGAACATATTCGTGTATTGACAACAGAGGTAAGATTTTTTAACTTCCCATTGGAAGTTATTGTAATGGGTCCGAAAATCGAAATCAAAATGTATAACAAATTTTTATGTTTCAAGGTCACTACACTATTTTTAGAAATATGTCTGTGTGTGTACGTACGTAAATCCTTCAGTTACTAGTTTTACCAGCTTTGTTTATAATTCGAAACCTTCGACCATACACTAATGGACTGATCAAGCTCAGCCGTGCCGCATAACCAACATATTAATACACACCGGTTCAGTACTGATTAGTGCGCAGGATAAAAAATAACAAATTATAATTTTTATTTGCAAGTTGAGTTCGTAAATGTGTAAATGTGCTTTCAGAGGACAGCAAAAAAATGAGTTCTTTCAATTATTATTTATTTGCAAAATTAATACATTAGTAGTTTTGACGCATGTGCATTATCGTTTTTTGGACTGACTTGTATACTGATATGTTGGTTGCGCGGGTTCGACCAGTTCCATAATATATTATGGTTGAAGTTTGAAACCACCCCCATGAAAATCGATTCAGTAATATATGGAGGTATATAATATATTCGAAGTAACTCCGTATTAATAAATTCGGTATTGTATTTGTACTGTATCTACCCGGTGTGTTTATTTAGTGATATTAGGTATTATTAAAAGCTACAGTTTCCATTTCTCGCAACTCTGTGACATTTATGACAAAATATTGTGCTCACTTCCGTCAGCAGTGCCGAAAGGGCGTTATTACCAACGTGTGCCTTTAATATTACAAAACTGAACTAAGCGCTACTGCTGACATAAAAGCTTCTAGCTATTAACTTTCATTACGCAATTTTCCATAACAATATAAAACGTAACAAATATTTAACAAAGTATGAGCATTTAATGTTCGCAATCGTCATTTCAAGTTGGCAGCACTTATGTACTTTATAATGTGATGTAGACACCCGGTGTTACCAACCTACAAACATATTATGTGTTACAGGGATATACGAGGTGCCAGAACAAGCATTATAGCTGCACTGAACAAACAATCATAAACGTTTTTATTGCTT
Source organism: Mongoloraphidia duomilia (assembly GCA_039654895.1). NCBI lineage: Eukaryota > Metazoa > Arthropoda > Insecta > Raphidioptera > Raphidiidae > Mongoloraphidia > Mongoloraphidia duomilia. The sequence continues at coordinate 2,808,894 of CM077517.1, forward strand.
CTCATTACACAAAAACAACAACATACAATTATCTCTGGGTTTAGGTAGGAATTTTAACATACCACCTTTAATTAGATAATGATAAAATCAAACGATTTTTTATCCCCATATATCCAGAATATAACATTTTCTTTGCACAAAATACCAAGACCGTATTCATAGTTAACCCTTAAGTAGTAAGGGACACTTAACTCTACCCTCAAATCGAATATGCGTTTCATAGTCAAAATTGACGTCTGTAAGGGCCCTTACCACACTCTCACCTTAAGGGTGGGTAGTATGTCCCTTAAGTGTCGAAAAAGTATGTGCGTCTTTATTTAGACAAAGAAGCAAATATAAGTAGGTAATAATTATTATTATTCAGCTAACCTAACCTGCATTCTTTGTGTAAACTGCGTAATATTACGTAAAATAAAGATTATAAAAATGGATTTTGACGAATTGTACGATAGTAGTGATGAAAGTAGAACGTTTAAAAAAGAGATATATACGCGATCTTGAAAATCCTTTTGAATTTTACAAAGAAAATGAATTTTCGAAAAGATATCGATTCAGCAAAGGAGTTGTAATAGATGTATTATTAACCGTTGGTATCCCATTGTTTCACGAGAATTAATAATCGTAGCTAAAAACACGCATTTATATCAAAAATGACAACTAAACACAATCGGTCTGCAGTATGATCAACTGTTCTAAAGGAAAAAATCATGGAGATTTACTATAATTCTTCCCTCACTCAAGGAAATGGCTATGAAAAGCTCCTTTGAATAAGGGTTAACTATGAATATGGGCATAAATGGATGACGACTCTCTCTGTCCCTAGTATTTTTATGACGAGAATTTCCATAAGTAGTTTTTGGTATGCAAATTTTTTTTTAGATTTTAATTAAACCAACACGAAACTTTGGGTGATTATGCGGCATAAATGCCGATTTGCAATTTTGTCCACCTTGATTGGTATGTTGGCAAGGTAATATTCATATCTGCTCGCTCACCCGTTATATAATATGTGTAGAGGAGTGGAGATTATTTGTTTAACAGATTACCACCCTCACAGGGTCGGTGCGAGTGTATCTTCAGTTAGTTTGTTCTCATAAGAAACTTACAACTGGTTTCATATTTGCTGATCTTAATTTTGAAAGTTATGCTACGTAAGATTTTCCAGGAAAACAAACTCTGTCTATTTTATTTTTATTGTAAATTATAGACGCGTCGACAACTTAAGTCATTAGCGTCTTGATTATACATATTAAATAACAACACACTTAAAACTAAATGACATCACAAAACATCCATGAGCGTAGGTGGGATTCGAACCCACGACATTCTGATCCAGAGGCCGCGACACTATAATCACTGGACCACGCTGTCCTCAACAAACTCTGTCAAGAATTTCTTTCTAATGATTTCGGTCACAACTGAGGTAAAATCTTATCACAAAAACTATCTTTTAAAGATTTGTATTTGAAAATTTAAAAATGGTTTCCGGGGTACTATCAACTTAACAATATTAGATAGCAAGGGGGGGGTCATGTTGTACCTCATTTGGAAGGTATTTCAATTCTCTACACACTCATTAAAAAAAAATTGAAAATCCAATTGTCCGTTTCCTGGTTATTAAAATATTTAAGACAATTACAAAACACGCTTCCAGTATAAAAAGTAGCAGGGTAAAACATATTAAAGTTTTAGTATATGTATACTAGTAGCGAGATGACATTAAAATGTTTTTACCCGGCTACTTTCCATGGCAGTTGCTAAATTAAAAAAAAATACAACCTGTACTCTGAAACTGATTCTAAATCGTTAGGAATATGTTATGGGAACAAAGTTGAGTACTTGATGTACAGAAGTGTTGTTGTAGCATAGATACTGAGTAGAGGTACCTGAAGTATCGTTCATTTAGTTCCGTCCGTACTTCACACAAACAACACAACCAAACTGCTGGAATAATCTCCTATGATGAGAATTTCATAGTTGGGTTGCGTATATTGGTATGTAAATTATGAAATGAACGTGTCTTAATATAAAACCATAACTGTGAGTGAACTGATTTAATAATTATGTTAACCAACTTGATTAAATAGGGTCGAATTTTTTAAAGTATTGTTACGGATCACCCTGTATATAAACGGCAGGCGAGAGTTCCGAGAAACGGGATCTGCTTACTGTAACAACGAGTACCTGCACGAAAGTTCTAGAGAACGCGAGAACGTACTGGGCTTAAGCCGCGTAGCATATATAAACAGCCGATCAGTCAATGAAGAATACTGAGCGACAAATAGTGCGTCTGATATAAATACAGTGAATATAAATATTTGAAACATAAATAACTAGAAATAAAATGTCCTGGCATATAGTTAATTGTATATTATAGTTAAGTGTTAATTACTGTTTAGTTATTGTTTACTTGTGTTGATTATTAGAACTGACTTTTCGTTGTTGCATTCATTATTATTGTATTTTTAATTATTGTAAATAAATATTTATTCCGCCAACTCAGACAACAGTTTCGTAACAGTATTTTTGTATTTATGCCATACATATTAAAAAACCGGCCAAGTGCGAGTCAAACTCGCGTACCGAGGGTTCCGTACAATAATAAAAATAAGAAGTAAGGTAGGGGTAGAAAATTAACAGATTTATTTATTTAAACTTTTTTTTACTTGTCCGTATTTTATTTCGTACTTTTTAGTGTTTCAAAATTTTTCCGTATTAAATTTAATTAAATTGATTTTTAAAATAAAAAAAAATATTAACAGAATCGAACCAGGGACTTTTAGATCTTCAGTCGAACGCTCTACCAATTGAGCCAGTCGACCGATGATGTTAGATTCTCTATAGACTATAGTGCAGCACCCCCTTAGGTGATGAATTTTGAAAAATCCTTTCGTAGTTGGTGCTTACGTCACAAAAGGAACCTACTGTCTAAATTCCAAGTTTGTATCTTCAGCGGTTTGACCTGGTCGTTGTCTGTCAGTGAGTAACGGAATTGTTTTATTATATATATAGAATATATAGAAGACAAAGATGAATTTTTTGTGTTTTCAAGATAAAGAAAGTCTAACTTCAGAAGTTCACTTCCAAAAAAATTGCCAATTATAACTTTAAAAATAAACAGTTCTTAAAAAGTATAAAATTAAAATTCCTATTCAACAGCGCGCATTTGTTTACAGTATATTTAATTATATATTTCAATTAGTTTTAAATGAAATATTTTAATCTTGTTTGAATTTTCCAACGCTTTACATATTTTACAAATCAAAGATCAAAAGGCCGTCAACTTGAAACGTTTTAAACGAACTCAATTAATCTGATTAAACAAAATAATTAATATATATACCGTATGTTTGCAAAATGTTACAAATTAATTAATAGTAGATTGTATGTCTAGATACGTAATGGGGAATATTACGGCGAGTGATGACAGTATGTAAAAACGAGCAATAGCGAGTTTTTACAGTCACACGTCACGAGCCGTAATACCATTACGTACGAGTCATATATGGTATTTTTTGCCATATCCACTACAAAAGACCTACGGCCGTATTCATAGTTAACCCTTAAGTAGTAACAGCCAGTGCGAGTGAGTGAATGAATCAGTCAACGGTGATTCACGCATTCAAGCCTACGGTGGATCAGAATATAAATAGTGCCGTGATATAAATAACAAAATTGATAAAATAAATACTAGTGTAGTGGTAATAATTACGAATTATTGTATATAGTTGTTTTGCTTTGCTTTGTAATTACTGTTTAGTTATTGTTTACTTGTGTTGATTGTTAGAACTGACTTTTCGGTGTTGCATTCATTATTATTGTGTTTTTAATTATTGTAAATAAATATTTATTCCGCCAACTCAGAAAACAGTTTTGTAACAATATGTAGTCTTCACTATTCCATTTAATGACGAATAGGTGTAACTAAAATCGGTCCAGTGGTTTCTGAGATAAGCTTGATATATTTATGTATTAGCTGCAAGTACGTAATTTTTAATGTACAAACGCGGAGTTGATAATTGACCGGATTTTGGTGTAAAAAATCCACGCTTTGTACCCGTCCAATTTTAATAGTAGGTACTTAAACTATGCTTGTACTGAATATTGAATCTTTAAGTTAAGAGCACTGAATACCTACAAATACCTCCTGCACTCTTCATCTCATATCCTTTCCCCTCGCCTAAAAACGGTTATGGCTCTCCCGAGGTTTGGGTAAACGCCAAATGAAGGACCAAGAGCATTAGAGATTCTTCAGAAAAAAGATTTAGAAACAATTCCTGGACAAACTTACATAACTTTTAAAAAAAATGCAATCTTTCACACGTATACTCAAAAGTTTTTTCAAAAATTTCGCGTGTAGGATCTGTAGTCTGATTCTAGGTCCTTCATTTGGCGTTTACCCGAACCTTTTAGCTTCAAAAATAGCGTCGGAAGAATCTTTTGAGATGAAGAGTGCAAGGGGTATTTGAATGTATCCAATACTATTCACAGAATTATCGATCACTGAATGAATGCTGGTATCTTACATAATAATATTTTACCTACTGTTATCTCCTAAACCAGCACCCTTTGTATCCCAGTTTTCTGTATATTTAATCATATTAAAGGAAAACACATTTCAGCTCGACAACATTAAATAAACGTATAAAAGCAATACAAAAACAAAGAAATGTAGGTATTTTAAAGACTTTTCCCTTCACGGACAAATTGTTTATATAGGACTATAAATGATCTTTATCTTGGAAATAAAATAGCAATTCTAAGAAATTAGCAGGGTTTTTGATTTGATTACATTTAAATTTAATAATTTGATTACATTTAAAATTAAATAATATACAATTAATATGTTTTGCTAGAGGCCAGTTAACAAGACTAGCAAAACGAACTTTTCCCGGCAGACTCTTCAGTCAGTTTTTGAATTTCAGTGCCTCATAGGGACGTTTATACGGTATAAACTTTATCTCGTGTTAATGACTTTTCTATTGTGAATTTCAAAATGATTTTTGGTATCCAGATTTTTAGTTTACCTCATTGCTTACAAATTCTAACAGTTTTTTTCGACACATGCATGCTTTTAGTATTTTTTCGTGTCTGTAAAGCGAATCAATGATCGTTTATCGACTGGTGGCGCCATGGTCCATATGAAACGCTTTTCGATGCTATAATGCAATATGGCTACTATAGTAACGAATTGAGGGCAGTATAGCCTAGTGGTTAGCGTGCTTAGTGCCGCAACCTCTGGACTGGACTGCCGTGGGTTCGAATCCCATCTGCGCTCATGGACGTTTTGTGATGTTATTTAGTTTTAAGGTAGTTGTTATTTAGTGTAGTTGAAAGACGCTAATGACCTGAGATGTCGACGCGTCTATAATCTACAATAAAATAAAATATGGTAACGAATTAAATAAATATTATAGATGTGAAGAACTGTTTAATTAAAAACAGAAAAGTGGTGATCCTGATGATAATGAAAGAAGACAGCTTTGAGATGGCTTAAGGATCCAAAAATAATAAGCAAATACTGTTAATATTGCATTTATTAAGCTGACGTTTCGACAATTTTACTGTCATGTTTGACGGCATTTGAGCTCTGAGGATGAGAATATAATTCTCGAAACGTCAGCTTAATAAATGCAATATTAACAGTATTTGCTTATTATTTTTGGATCCTTAAGCCATCTCAAAGCTGTCTTCTTTAAATAAATATTGTATCAAGGTCAATGTTTTTAGTATGCGATGTACTGCTGTCAGTGACTCTACGGTGTTTGACATCAAAAGCTCTAAAACCATGCATGTGTTGAATAAAGTATAGTGTGCAACGCGTGCGCTAAATTTTTAAGAGTCAGACTCAGGCGCGATGTTTTCAAAACTCGCATAAGGCTCGCAAATGCGCACTCGTCAAGGCTCGTGCGCGCTCGTCTACTACTCGTGTTGAAAACATCGCGCCTAGCGCATAGAGATGTATTTAGCACACTAGTTGCACAATATACAGGGTTGCTCTGCGGGTAATAGGGATTTAACCCGTAAAATCAAACTTTTACGATTTCCTGCTTCCCTAATTATTTTAGGAAAAATATCTTCGAATAAAAGTTTTAGAACATAAAATTCTGCATTTAAATCGTTAAACAAAATTAATTTTGCATGCTTTGTAACGGCAGAAATTTGATATGAAAATGTCAAAATTACCTCAAAAACAGATACGATAACCATTGAACTTGAACAAAATGATGACGTTTTAGCTGTCAGAATAATTTCTTATCATTTTGTTCAAATTCCATGGCTATCGCTATCTGTTTTTGAGGTAATTTTGACATTTTCATATCAAATTTCTGCCGTCATAAAGCATGCAAAATTAATTTTGTTCAATGATTTAGATGCAGAATTGTATGTTCTAAAACTTTTATTCGAAGATATTTTTCCAAAAATAATTAGGGAAGCAGGAAATCGCAAAAGTTTGATTTTACGGGTTAAATCCCTATTACCCGCAAAACGATTCAGCACCCTGTATACTATTAAAATGTAAAAAGTGAAAATATTTCAAATAAAAAAGAAAAATAACTGATTTGATTTTTTATAGTTTACTTGAAAAAATATGTAAATAAAAAAGACAAAAATAATATTGCTGTGCCTGAACGAAATACCGATTCATTGAAATTGTGAAAAATTGGTGCACGCATGCTCAATGATTTTATCTTCGAAGTCACCGTGAAGAGATAGATAAAAGAGACAGAGTGTGTGAGAGAAAGAGAGAAATAGAATACGAGAATAACGGGGAAGGCCCCAGAGGGTTGTACGCGGGTCCTTCGCGATGAGAATGCACAAAAATTCCAGACAATCCCACTATACATTGAAGATACGCACAACAGCAATCGATTGTGTAAGTATCTATGGAGTACAGGTATTGGTTATAATACTCTTATACACTGTAATGTACTATAGGATGTATCAACCCCAAACCGATAAATACAAGCGACTAGGCAGTGCAGTCAGGGTCCATTCTGATTGGTCGAATACCCTAAAACAAAACAAGGTTGTGGTCGACAATGTAAGGTATTGATGTTGTCTCAATAAGACCCAACACCATACTTCCGTTTCCTTAAAGAACATGGATGTAAAAATACGACTTAATATTACTGTAGTCAATTGGTATTTGATAAAATCAATCGATTTAAAACCCCTTATATCCACACCATATTATTCACATAACAATTAGAGGTGAAAATAATAATTATCTCAGGCTGTCATGATTTTTGAGCTATATCTAAGAAAAAATCAAATGACCACTGTCGGGACTTGAACCCGAAACTCCCAGTTTCCGGATAGGTGAGTTACCGATTTCTCCACAGTGCCCGAGAGTGGAAACCGATCCTTTCTTATATAGTAGTAGATTAATATGCCAGAAGTTTGGTTTAGATAACGTAGTTCACCGTCAGGTAAGCTGTGTGACAAGCTTGATAAACAGCTGATGCTGCTTTGCGTGGAATAGTTGTATTATTTCGATTAATTTGCATAACTGAGAAATAACGTCACGTAATTATCCTAATTAGTGTTGCAGCCAAGATGACATTTTTCTTGTTTTGTTTTCATAAAAGAAGATTAGCAAATTTTCTCGTTTCGATTTCCGAGACGAGATCCGCAATAAATTGTCAAGATCACGCTAGACGAGAAAAATGTGGAATATCGAAATAATAATGCCAGCAATTATAAGGTATATGATCAAAGAAAAGTACCAAGTAGTTAGTCTGTATTACCTTATAAAAAAAAACTAAGTAACAATTAGAAATATGAATTGGTCCAGATAATCCAGGCAGTTAGTGAAATGTCACCATCGATTCGGGGTAACTATGTTAAGTCTTCGTTTATAGGAAATGTATTATGTAAAGATAATTGCCGCTATTCTACAAGAGATGGCGAAATGAATTATCGAGACAAGAAAGGCACCTTTAATGTAATGAGGCGAGAGTTGCAAAATTTCGAGAATGGTTACTTCTCTTTGAGAAGAGGTACGAGACGGAAATATTATTACCAATTATAATTAGTACTATTTGATTTTATTTTTTGTTACATTCTATATATCTACACAGTCACGCTTATACACCCTGAAAATACATATATGGATACGAACATCCATGCACTGTATAACAGCCTTGCCGAAGGACTCGTCGATAAATGGAAAAATTGGTAACCGTACGTGGGTTGAGTCCCGAACACAGTGTGTTGTGGAACTGTCTACAGTGCATAGTGCATGTGGAACTAAACAAATGACGGTTGCTTGTTTAATCTCATTCATTATTATAATCGCTTAATCTTTTAGTGAAACCCTTGTCCAGTAAACCGATGGGAAATTAGCGTACTAATTTTTACTTCCCACCTCTACTATGGTAGGGAAGTAATGGATTTAGTCCGAAAAAAATATTTCGAGATTTTAACAGACCTCCACGTTTTGAGACCCTAGCAATCGTTTAAGATCATTTTCTGACTGATGTCTGTATGTGTGTGTGTGTGTGTGTGTGGTCAATTTTTCGCCTTCGATATCGTAAAAACGGAACAACATACGGCCATGCCGATTGTTCTATTGTGTTTATCAGCCTTTAACTTAGATCTGATTAGATTTTGAGTCAAATTGGTTCAGTGGATCCTGAGATATTAAAAAAAACGTTCTCAATGTCACGTATTAACATAGGTAAAAAAAATACAAATGAATTCTAGATGTTATAATATGAAAAAAATTCGACTGATGACCAGTCCTATACTTCCCACCTAGTAAATATTTGCAAAAAATAAACACTCTTTTTTTTATTCTTTGACTAGGCCCAAATAACCTTAGTTGTTGGTGGTCTTTAAAACACAATTTAATTTTTATTCTTTGAAAAAAGCATGGCCCTCTTTTTTGTTTGGTGATCTTAACTTAATATAGCAAAAATCATGGTTACCTTGATTTACGTACAGTTTTTATTTTTTTTAGTAAAATATTTTTTTTCTCGAAAACTATACATTTTAGAGAAAAAAAATATTTACATTTTTTTCATATTATAACATCTAGAATTCATTTATATTTTTTTTTACCTATGTTAATACGTGACATTGAGGACGTTTTTTTGAATATCTCAGGATCCACTGAACCGATTTGACTCAAAATCTAATCAGATCTAAGTTAAAGGCTGATAAACACAATAGAACAATCGGCATGCCCGTATGTTGTTCCGTTCTTAAGATATCGAAGGCGAAAAATTGACCACATACACACATACACACACACACACATACACACACACATACACACACACACACACACATACAGACATCAGTCAGAAAATGATCTTAAACGATTACTAGGGTCTCAAAACGTGAAAATCTGTTAAAATCTCGAAATATTGTTTTCGGACTGAATCCATTACTTCCCTACCATAGTAGAGGTGGGAAGTAAAAATGTAAATATTTTTTTCTCTCAAATGTGTAGTTTTTGAGAAAAAAAATATTTTACTAAAAAAAGAAAATTGCACGTAAATCAAGGTAACCATGATTTTTGCTATATTACTAGCCATCAGTAGATCACCAAACCAAAAAGAAGACAATGCTTTTTTTCAAAGAATAAAAAAAGAGTGTTTATTTTTTGCAAATATTTACTAGGTGGGAAGTATTTTTTTACTATAAAACTATGAGAACATAAAATCGGTTTTATACCTATTGTATGCTGTATTTGGTTATAACACTATACAGTGTGACTCAAAAACAACGCTGATGATTTTGAGAACATATTCACTATGAAATTCTTAGTTGCCAAGGCCATTACCGGAAGAGTGTACAAAAACGGTCAGAATTTATTTTAAAACTAATTAAAATTTATGACTAATAATATAAATTGGTGTAAAGAGCACTGAAACGTTAGCTAAGATATGCAAATCTAAACATCAGTATTGTAATTTATTTGATCCTTTAGCCATAGAGACTTCCTCTCCTAATTTCAATAAATTATTATGCTTTATGTCCATCCTGACGATACCGATAATTTCTTTGGTATTTTAATTGTATAGTGATTCGACTGTTTAATAGCTGTACTATGCTTTGCAGTTTATTTGAATAGTCGACTCTCGCATGTAGTGTGTTTTCAATTTGAAATTGCTATATATAAGAAAGGATCGGTTTCCACTCTCGGGCACTGTGGAGAAATCGGTAACTCACCTAGCCGGAAACTGGGAGTTTCGGGTTCAAGTCCCGACAGTGGTGATTTAATTTTTTCTTAGATATAGCTCAAAAATCATGGCAGCCTAGCTGTCTGCGATATTTATTATTTTCACCTCTAATTGTTATGTGAATAATATGGTGTGGATATTTGCTATATCTAAGAAAGGATCGGTTTCCACTCTCGGGCACTGTGGAAAAATCGGTAACTCACCTAGCCGGAAACTGGGAGTTTCCGGTTCAAGTCCCGACAGTGGTCATTTAATTTTTTCTTAGATATAGCTCAAAAATCATGGCAGCCTAGCTGTCTGCGATATTTATTATTTTCACCTCTTGTTATGTGAATAATATGGTGTGGATATAAGGGGTTTTAAATCGATTGATTTTATCATATACCAATTTTACTACCTTAATTAAAAGATGGTAAGACGATTGATTTTTTTTCTTACGACATTTAAAAGAAACAGATTTATTTGTCCACTGCAGCATACAGAACCATCAGGAGAAGTAAAAACGAAGAGGAAGGAGTAAGCTTCGAGTTATATCCGCAAGGAAAGTACATACAATTGAGTTTCGGATAACCATCTTCTTTTCAGAAGTAAATATTTGTTTTTGAATTCTAAATAAATTTATATAAGTACATACATTCAAACACGCGCTTTTATGTGTGAGGGGGGCTCAAATTGAGACATAGAACTGATGAGGACGGGGAGCAGAGAATACCCGATTGCGCGTAAAGCTTATATGTATTTATCTTGTGGCCACAACTACAAAGTAGTTTTCGGTAAAATAAAATAAAATGACGATTGAACCTTCCAGTGGAGTGCAGTTACACGAGCCGTTATACCATTACGTACGAGACATATATGGTATTTATTGCCATACCCACTACAAAATACCTACTTTCCACGTCATTTTCAAAAAATTCTGACAGTTCATTTGCGTCACCATCTTTCCTTCCACAGTGTGCCGCGAAGTTCGTGCCAGTAAGTAATGAGAGGCGCACTCAAGCGTACGCAGGCGTATGGAGCGAATAAACAAAAGTTGCTATGGCAACCGTTATTTTCTGCGCTAGTGCAGAAAGTAAACCATTTTCCGCACGCACGCCTTTAAATGGAGCATTAATGGCCGCTATACGTACATCGAAAGTAGCTATTCTGTAGTGGGTATGACAAAAATTCACAGATTTCGCAATCCTTGCAACCATCGAGGACATTGGAAATGATAACAGCATATATGAAACATAATTAACTGTTTATTATACACACAATATTTATCAATGCACTGTTTAGTTTTGTCAGGAATAACCCTATTATTCTTCTGTTATATACGCGTTCACTTTTGCTTGATTACTTAACTTTTAAATGGATTTTTCTACAGTATTTATTAACATTTGCTCAAAAATAACACCGCAGATCGTCGCAAATACCTCTCAATTAACTAGACATGATATAAAACATATTTCGAAAAAATTGCACTTGTTCAATATTGCATGATTGCTCCTCACTTGATCGCGACACCGTTGTCTTTTGGCCTTGAACGCAAACTCGTAACTCTGCCCCCATATACGAACATAAACATTTCCAATGTTAAAAAATATTTTGTTCATGCAGCTTACATTATTGTTTAATCCGAATCTAGTCAGAATAGGACAGGTTTTCGGTGGTTATGAAAACCACTGCAGCGGCAAACTGACATTTTAATTGAGTCCATGAGACAAAGAGCCGCGAACACAATACACATGTATATATGTATTCAGGACTGTTGTATTGAACTGTGTAATATTTCAGCGTTCTATTAGCTGCAGCTCAAAGGCATGTTTTGGTGAATGGCCTCAACTGATATCTCTATGACTGCCTACAGGACTACTTGTTAGGGATGAACCTTAGTAAATGCACTAGAGTTAAAATTAGACAATACCAACATTCTTAATGACAAATTAACACTAAAATCGAACATAATATACGACACAATAACTAACAACACACAAACACCCAATACTCAGTAATCGTCTACATACATACACACACATACTCACATTTCCATTTCATCTACCTACTATATAAATCATAAAATCTCGAAATTTAAATCAGTACTTCACAATCCACGACATAATACACAGTGCTCAGCATCATAATATTATATAGTGTTACGAATACTCAATGTGTGTTTTAAAAAAAATAATTAACCACACCTGAAGAAGGCAACTCGTTGTTGAAACGCGTCGTATTAAATCACAAGAAGTTACAAGACGGACATAATACAAGGTATTTCCAATACTTCATAATATATATAAATACAACTATACTATAAACATCAATATTGCTATTTTTTATCCTTTCAAGCAACAACAGAGTATTTTTAATTTCTATATTCCGTTCCTTCCAAAATTGACTCTTAGCACATCCCTCTTATTGGTTTTGTATATATAGGAATTTCCATCTTTGTCTATATTTCCACCAGTGTCATTCGTCTCGTTACAGCTGTAAGTTTACACATCGATTGCTGAAGTGCAAAATCTCATGTCAAGTTTTTTTTAATTTGTTAGCATTTATAAATATTGATATTTTTTAGTTTAAGGTCTCTATGTACCTATATAAAGTGAATTTTGCTATTTTTCCAAATATAATGTTTACAAGTTTTAAGCTTCGTAACTAAAATATTATTCTGTAGACATTCACGAGGTTTTGACATTTTTTGTTTATAAGCTTAACTGAGACAATATTTTTGATCTTTCCTGTCAACTTCATTTAAAGCTTTTGTTGTCATTGTTTTTATAAATTAATTTTATAAACCGTAAGTAATTTTTTGTACCAATTATCAAATGAAATATTTGTTGAATAATTAATCCCAATATGTCGCTTTTTGACATCCTGTGTGTAATCTAGCAGCTTAGACTTTATGTGAATTGATAGACAAGCTTCCAAATTATGATATATAATATATAAATGTATGATGAAACGTATTAGTTTAACGTCTGTATGGAATATTTATAATAAAATAAAAATAAAAAATAAAAATTATCAATCACAGACAAGTATACAGGGTGCTGAATCGTTTTGCGGGTAATAGGGATTTAACCCGTAAAATCAAACTTTCGCGATTTCCTGCTTCCCTAATTATTTTAGGAAAAATATCTTCGAATAAAAGTTTTAGAACATAAAATTCTGCATCTAAATCATTAAACAAAATTAATTTTGCATGCTTTGTAACGGCAGAAATTTGATATGAAAATGTCAAAATTACCTTAAAAAGAGATAGCGATAGCCATGGAACTTGAACAAAATGATTAGAAATTATTCTGAGAGCTAGAACGTCATCATTTTGTTCAAATGTCACACATTTATCTCCACTGTGATTCGAACTCAGTACTTTCCGAATCAAAACCGAATACTCCTCACTACGCTACTCGATCGATCAAACGTATACTGATATTTAACATAAAGGGATGGTGGAAGCGACGGGTGTTGTACCTTTATTTGTAACTTTCCCCAGGCCAATATGCGCCGTTTGAAAGTGTATAGAATCAACGAAGCAAAGAATATTTATAATATGTGTATTTTAAACCGACATTTTGATTGGAAACACGTCAATGTGTAAATATTGGCATATAGTAGCAATGACGGGTATTGTCTGTTTGATGTAGTGCAGCTTTGGCCTTTCAGTTTGATTGTACAATGTATTGATATTTGAGAAATAACTTGAAGGGACGGGCACTACTAGCTTTGATGTATTATAAAAATGTCCACAAACATTCGTAAAAGTGCAGAGTGATGTCTTTTTGATGTAGCATAGTTTTATCAACTTATAGTGAGAAAACGGGTGTCGTCTACAACTTTGATATTGTGTTTGTTTATAAGTGACGGTGGAAGTACCGGGTACTTCTAATGGAGCATAGATTTAACGACTTGTTTAATCGAAAATTAGCTCTGTTTTGGTATGAAATCCTCAGACGTTTTGGATTTAGTTCGATTTACACTAATCTGTCTGTTATAGTTGAACATTATTTAAGGGCCAGAGCACACATGCTGCTTTTTGCATCGAAAATAACTCAGCTGGTTATCACCGGGTACGCTATAAAACCATTATTTTTTAAGTTCTGTCCAAACCTTTAATAAAAAAATTCGACTGATGACCAGTCCTATACTTCCCACCTAGTAAATATTTGCAAAAAATAAACACTCTTTTTTTTATTCTTTGACTAGGCCCAAATAACCTTAGCTGTTGGTGGTCTTTAAAACACAATTTAATTTTTATTCTTTGAAAAAAGCATGGCCCTCTTTTTTGTTTGGTGATCTATTGATGGCTAGCTTAATATAGCAAAAATCATGGTTACCTTGATTTACGTACAATTTTTATTTTTTTTAGTAAAATATTTTTTTTCTCGAAAACTATACATTTTAGAGAAAAAAAATATTTACATTTTTTTCATATTATAACATCTAGAATTCATTTATATTTTTTTTTACCTATGTTAATACGTGACATTGAGGACGTTTTTTTGAATATCTCAGGATCCACTGAACCGATTTGACTCAAAATCTAATCAGATCTAAGTTAAAGGCTGATAAACACAATAGAACAATCGGCATGCCCGTATGTTGTTCCGTTCTTAAGATATCGAAGGCGAAAAATTGACCACATACACACACACACACACATACACACATACACACACACATACAGACATCAGTCAGAAAATGATCTTAAACGATTGCTAGGGTCTCAAAACGTGAAAATCTGTTAAAATCTCGAAATATTGTTTTCGGACTGAATCCATTACTTCCCTACCATAGTAGAGGTGGGAAGTAAAAAAAGTCAAGTGGTGTCATGGGACACCCGACAGAAGCTACGCTTTTTACGCATTGTATATAAAACCGAATTTATCAAAATTATAAACAATACAATTGAGAAGTTATTATTTGACCGTCATTTTGAAATCTGATGCAATTTTATTTTTTTGTGTCCTATAAAACTCTTAAATATCAATTTTCAAAAAGATCGGATAATTTTTACAAAAGTACATATGGCCGCCATTTTGAAATCTGAGGCCATTTTATTTGTGTCCTATAAAACTCTCAGATATTAATTTTCAAAAGAATCGGACAGTAGATGTACTTTTAACATGAACATGTCGGTGACGTGACGCGAAACCATAAAATTGTATCGAAAACGCGCGTTTGTTCTATCGAGCGACTTGGCAACAGCATGAACATTCAATCGCACTTTCGTCCGATCTAGCGATTGATGCGATTCTTTCGTATTCACGCGCTTGCGCGTGAAGAGTGCAGTCTCATCGGAATCCATTAGAAGGAGCAGCGCGAACCTGTGACTAACTGTGCTATGTGTTTTCGACAATCGCGCATTCGTAATACAAAAAGTAGCATGTGTGAGTTTGAAAGCAACTAGAAGATTCTTCAGTTGTCTGGATAAGGTTCTAAATATCTGGATGACCGAGCTTTGCTCGGATGAGTTCAAAAAAAATAGTACTTAAAGTTCCCATTTCATCAAAATCGTTAGTCGTTTTTAAGAAAAAAAATTACATACCTATAAATAGATAATATTATTTTACGTCAGTATACGTCATACTACATAACGATGTACCTACATATTTTCAAATAATTACTGATTATTTTAATAAGTTAAAGATTGACTGTCAGAGTAATTTGACATAAATAATGAAAATAGTTTGTTTTTTCCAAAGCCTACTCACCATACGACACTGTTTTATAACGTTAAAAAAACTGTTTTTTAAAATGATAAAATCGATAAGAAAACGAATTTTTCCAGGGATGAGACCTAGCTAGATCGATTTTTTGCCCCCCAAAACCCCTTTTCAGTAAATTTCATCCAAATCGTTAGTGCCGTTTTCGAGAAAATATTTATATAGGTACATATATACAAGATTTGCTCGTTTAATAATATAGGGATTTGCACTTAGTTTGATTTTTTAAAGTTATACGCATGACCTCAATTTAGTGTCCATTGTATAAGAGTCATAGCACGTAACAGTTACGCCCGGCATTTTTAGTCGGACATTTTGAATCGGTTGAGTGTTTAGTTAAATGCATTCTTATGAACATGCGTTAACCTGTAACTGTTAAATCAGACGATTAAATAATTTGTGAATCATTCAACTGGGTCGATAGCCGACCGAATAACTGTACAAAAACTATTTGTCAGCGCCAAAAATGGTGGTCGTATGGTGTGAACAAACGTCAAAGAGAAATGGTGGAAGCGCCGGGTGTCGCCGCTACTGACCCTCGACTCTATCGGTGCGCTCGAAGCAGTAGATCTATATATATATGTACGTTCCACAGTCCCCATGCCACATTCCAGTCATGCCCAGCATATTAAAAGCTTCGATGTAGAATTTAATATCAGTTTCTATAATCTTCCACGTCGCTTTTCAAATATTTCCCATACACATACATAGTTACACAGTCATGAATATTATATGGACTAGCCACCAATTCACAAAGTCTCGTTTGTTAACATTACCTAATACCTTTCGTACGAGGGCTGTTAAAAAACTTTTTAACACAAAAAAAATCTCCTTCAAAAAGCCACTAAAAAGAGGGAAATAATGAAATTTTGAGGTCTGCGCCAATTTTATAAAATATGAAGTCGGTTAAAAAGTATAGTATAGTGATTAATATCTTCTTTTTAACCAACTTCATATTTTATTAAATTGGCGCAGACCTCAAAATTTCATTATTTTCCTCTTTTTAGTGACTTTTTGAAGATTTTTTTTGTTAAAAAGTTTTTAATTTTTTACTTTTTAGTGTCAAAAAGTGACATTTACATTAAAGGAATCACACGCCGTTACTCTTTTTTATTAAACAGACTTTCTTACGCTGTCTGATGTGTCAAAAAGTGACATTTACCTTAAGGAATCACACGCCGTTACTAACTTTTATTAAAATCAGCCGAACTACTGAACCGATTTTGATGAAATTTCTATGGGACTAATCTGAAAGTATATCCTTTCAAATAAAAAAAAAAATCCAAATCGGTTTATAAATGACGGAGTTCTGAGGTAACAAACATAAAAAAAAAAATACAACCGAATTGAGAACCACCTCCTTTTTTTGAAGTCGGTTAAAATATTAACCGTCATCGTCATACAAGGGGATATTTGAGAAAGAAGTTGTAACTATAACCGCGTCTAAAACTATGAATTAGGCTCGGAGTAATTTATTATTATTATTATTTTATTACTGATTTTAAACTTGTATAATAAAAACTTTTTGTATTGCGTATTAAAAAGATACAAAATTTTATAATTTGCACAGAAATAAGCAGATTGTTTTGAACAGTTCTAGTTTGTGAGGTCTATGTTCTGAATTCGTAATGGCAGGCTTATGATGGAATCAGGACATGTATCTTATATTCTGTACAATATACATGCACACTCATATTATATAAAACTGAATGTCTCATATAACTTATTGAATAATAGACTCATCCATCATTATTCTAAATTTTTACTTCCCACCTCTACTATGGTAGGGAAGTAATGGATTTAATCCGAAAAAAAATATTTCGAGATTTTAACAGATCTTCACGTTTTGAGACCCTAGCAATCGTTTAAGATCATTTTCTGACTGATGTCTGTATGTGTGTGTGTATGGTCAATTTTTCGCCTTCGATATCGTAAAAACGGAACAACATACGGCCATGCCGATTGTTCTATTGTGTTTATCAGCCTTTAACTTAGATCTGATTAGATTTTGAGTCAAGTCGGTTCAGTGGATCCTGAGATATTAAAAAAAAACGTTCTCAATGTCACGTATTAACATAGGTAAAAAAAAATATAAATGAATTCTAGATGTTATAATATGAAAAAAATGTAAATACTTTTTTTCTCTAAAATGTATAGTTTTCGAGAAAAAAAATATTTTACCAAAAAAAGAAAATTGTACGTAAATCAAGGTAACCATGATTTTTGCTATATTACTAGCCATCAGTAGATCACCAAAAAAAAAAGAAGGCCATGCTTTTTTTCAAAGAATAAAAAAAGAGTGTTTATTTTTTGCAAATATTTACTAGGTGGGAAGTATAGGACTGGTCATGAGTCGAATTTTTTACTACTCGTTATGTCCGGCGTTGCCCATGTTTCCCATGACTTGGCCAATGTCAGAATAAAGTGACAGCAGTTGAATGCTAAACTAAGAGCTTATACATATAGTTTCGCGGAAGTGAAGTTTGTGGCGAGCAATTCGAACAGTTTTACAAGTCCTAGAGGGCATGCTACATTTTAACCTCCTTGGTCAGCTGCGTATCAGTGTTATCGCATATTTGTGTCGTTAAATAATTTTTTTGAGGTTATCGAATTTGAATCATCACATTTATCTTAAGAGTACCGGGGAATCACTATTTTTTGTTTGTAATGGAGACGGTTTTATCTTACTTGCAAATTATAAGCACAAACACATGTTGTATGTTCTCATATAGCATTTGTTATCGGTATTCATTTGTCTTCTTTTCAATATAAATTTATTATTTCGATCTGGGCAATCGTTATTTGATAAAAATATATTATTATGACAAATAAACACAATTTAATGTCGATTCAATACGCTTGTGCAATATTTAAAAAGGCAATGTATTTTATTATACCGTAATAAAAAGTCAGAAGGAGGGCAATAAAAGTGCAAGAGAGTAACATGTTCATTTGTTTATACTGGCCTGTTAAAGCTATTCAATAGAGGGTTGTAACAAATTACTTATAACGAAGGCAAATGAGAGAGAAAAAAAAGGTCATATTGTGAATGCTAATAACTAATTTTTCAAATTATTTTTACAGACAGTGTTAATATTATGTAAATAAAATTACAGAAAGCTCAAATTACAATTATTATTGAATAACCAGACAATTCAGAAATGGTTATGTATTATTTACATTATTATTATTATTATTATTATTCCAAATCAGAATGTCACATGACGTAGATATGTAGAGTAATGGCGTGTGGTTCCTTTAACTAAAAAGTAAAAAATAAAAAACTTTTTAACAAAAAAGAACCTCCTTTAAAAAGCCCCAAAAAAGAGGAAAATAATAAAACTTTGAGGTCTGCGCCATTTTAATAAAATATGAAGTCGGTTAAAAAGTGCCAATTTAATTAATATCTACTTTTTAATCGACTTCATATTTTATTAAAATGGCGCAGACCTCTCAAACTTTTATTATTTTCCTCTTTTAGTGGCTTTTGAAGGATGTTTTTTTTTGATAAAAAGTTTTTTTATATAGTTATCCCATGACATCTTCGACCCGGTTTGAGTAGAATGATGTACAGTTTGTATTGTAGTATACAACATACCTATATTGTACAATAATTCTGACAAATCGGTCAATAGTCCGGCACGATAAACTGTGACTGGAAAAACAGTTCGAAAAGCTCAATCAATTGTACGGTCGCCGTGCTATTTATCTGCGCAAACAACAGGCATATATCATCAGACGTACGGCAAACCATGTGAAATATGTGCCAGTCCATACCAATCGCCCCTCCTCTTCACCCTTTCACGCGCCACGTCTCTCTGATACGGGTTTCGAACATTGAGGAACGAGCATTTGATGACAAAATTGGGCGACCAAGTAAGTTGCATCTGACTAATTAGGTATATTTAAGTTTAAAAAAAATTATTAATTTTTTAATTTTTTCTAATAATTTAACATAAATAATATTGAAAATCGAAAAGAAAACATTTTTTAAAGCTATAGATAAATTACTAAAAATTAATTAAAATGTATAAAAATTTAAAAAATATCACGTGACTTCAAAACGCGCCAGGAATGTTTGTGACGTCGTTATGTTAAAATGTGTCTGCATTTGTTGGTATTTGTGTATATGTATTACACATACTATCAAAAATAATAAATTTTTAACTTGGTAACCATGGATACAAAGACCATAGATAACATAATGACGTCACACGCGTTCGGATTTTTTCGGCGCGTCATCGGAACTGAGTTTAAAAATTAATTTTTATTTAAATATAACTTTTTAATTAGTAAGCAAAAAAATTAAATAAAAACAGTTTTGCTATAAAACTTGTATGTGGTCCTTCCATTTAAGTAAAAAAAAAATTCATTTAAAAACCCAATTACATTTTTTAATGCATTCAGAATCTGCAACGACTGGTTAAACGGCACACTTTTTTGCATGTATAATTTATCGTCAAATATATCGAATTCAAGGGCGTACGCAGAATTTTATTCAGGGGGGAGGGTGAAGAGTTATGATAGTAAACATGGATATCCAGTTATCATACTGAAATTGGACCAAAAACATTATACCTAAGTGCAATTAGGGAAATTTTCAGACGTCAAAATTCAACAGCGGGAAATAAAAGGGATTAATATGAATTTCATTTTATCCAAGTATTCCAGATCGGGGGCCCTCTTCAGCCACCTTGCGTAGACCCATGGTTGAATCGCTTGTATCACTTCAAAAAAATACGTATTTTCGAAAACGCATACACAAAGTAAAATGATAACGGGATCTCTGATTGTTATTTCCTATTCTTGCGGTTTTTTTTTTTTTTTGTATTTTATATGATAGGTACCTAAACTCGCAATAAGACAAAATGTATTCTACTCCATGAGACTTATAAAACACCTCACAGGGCTGTTTCCAAAGTAAAATTTTTTACCTTTCGATGTATGGGAGCCCCCTACACGTAAATCCAATAAAAGGATTTGCATTTGTATGGATTTGGGTTATCAATTTACATAATATATGTCAATTTCATTTATGCAGCACTTATAGTTTAGGAGCCGTATTCATAGTTAACCCTTAAGTAGTAAGGGACACTTACTCATAACTTCAAATCGAATATGCGTTTCGTACTCAAAATTGACGTCTGTAAGGGCCCTTACATCACCCTCACCTTAAGGGTGGATAGTATGTCTCTTAAGTGTCGAAAAAGTAAAAACAGTAAAACACATGAAAAACACGCATTTATATCAAAAATGACAACTAAACACAGTATGACCAACTGTTCTAAAGGAAAAAATCATGGAGGTTTACTATGATTCTTCCCTCACTCAAGGAAATGACTATGAAACGCTCCTTTGAATAAGGTGCCCTCAGCACTTAAGTGACCCTCAGCGAAGGGACCCTTATCGCTTACCTTAAGGGTTAACTATGAATATGGACATATGACAGACAGAAAAACAGAGCAGTGAGAATATAAAAGGCCTTTGGAATCCTAACTGATTGGAGTACAGTATAGTTCGCTTTATATGATCAGCTGTGTTATAGCACCCTGTTATATAACATACATCACAACAGGCAACAACAAAGGGATTTATTTGCAATGTTTCTTTTTGTTTATTTTTTTATTAAAGGATGATCGATGTAATTTTGTTGCCACAGTTGTGCAGATATTGTCTGCATACGTTCAAATACATAAATAGTGGTTGTTTATAAGAGTAAAAGCCATGTTTAGAATTAAATTTGCATTGATGATGTTTTCACAATTAAAAAAACTGACAAATATTGAGGGAGGATTTAATTAAAAAACGTTATCATTAAATTATTCACCGATTTGAAAAGCGTTTATACATTTTTAGAGCAAAGAAATTGTAATAATTACTAATTAATTCAACAATGAATTTTTAATCCACAAGCTCATCCACTAGGTAGTGAATAGTTTCAGTATCTAGGGGTCCAGGGGATGCCTTGTGGATTAAAAATTCATTGCTGAATAAATTAATAATTATTATATTGCTGTCCACAATTACCTAACTCATATATTGTTATTTATTCAAAGAAATTGTATTAAAACTATAGTTCAGTCAATGAAGATCCGAAATTGGCAAATAAATGCAATAAATCGTGTAGTCTGGATTATTATTTTAAGTGGTAGGGGTGACCCCCAGGTATAACATACTAAAAGTTCCCAGCCGGGGGATGCGAGCTTTAAGCGGGAGGGGGGTGAAAAGGTCCCATTTTTTGGTTTTTCGTAAATATCTTGAAAACTAATTAGCGTCCTAGAAAAAAAAACTCCTCAAACTCTTCATAAATAATGAAGCTGATTAAATTTCCTACAAAATGGTGTATTAATTTTTTTTAGGAGCAATACAAAGAGAGAGGCGGGGGGTGGAAAAGTCAAAAATTAATGTTTATTGTCCATAAAAAAGTGCGTGTGTGCTTATGACCACACGACAGAAGTGAAAACTTCTGATTTTCTAATTTTAAATTATATATACAAGTTTTCACTTCTGTCGTGTGGTCATAAGCACACACCCACTTTTTTTCTCTACAATTAAAAAAAAAAATGTACAAATAATTTTGAAATTAATATTTATGTTTATGCCATTTAATTAAGTCAATGTTGAATGTGGTAAGTAAATATTAGATTTATATAAAAAATATCTCATGCAAAAAATTAAAAAATGAAACAGTAAATTAAAAAAATGCAAAACCGCCGCGCAAACAAAATCCGTCAGTGGTTGCACCAAAATGAAATAAAATTTGGCAGTATTTGTATTTACAGTAATTAGATCTACAAACATAACGCAATAAAATGTAAATGAGGGGAACATATTTCCGCGAGAGACCGCGAATAATATGTATAAATTAACATTGTTTACCATATAGAATACTTACATTGTACTGTAGTCTACATGCAAAAGGACATGCGAAAGTTTTTTTTTTGCTTTTAAAATTCATTACATAAATTATAATTACAGGACTTTTATTACATTCACCCTTTTTTATTACAAGACTGAAAAAAAACATAGTGGTGGTTAATTTTATTTGAAGTCATTTATTGGTATATTTATGTAAGGAACTACTAAAGATTTTATCTCCGTCATAAAGTAAAAAAATTCCTCAGAAATATAAGAATTTGTAAAGTATGCATAATTTAATATTAAAAATATCTGGATGACCGAGCTTTGCTCGGATGAGTTCAAAAAAAATAGTACTTAAAGTTCCCATTTCATCAAAATCGTTAGTCATTTTTAAGAAAAAAAATTCGACTGATGACCAGTCCTATACTTCCCACCTAGTAAATATTTGCAAAAAATAAACACTCTTTTTTTTATTCTTTGACTAGGCCCAAATAACCTTAGCTGTTGGTGGTCTTTAAAACACAATTTAATTTTTATTCTTTGAAAAAAGCATGGCCCTCTTTTTTGTTTGGTGATCTACTGATGGCTAGCTTAATATAGCAAAAATCATGGTTACCTTGATTTACGTACAATTTTTATTTTTTTTAGTAAAATATTTTTTTTCTCGAAAACTATACATTTTAGAGAAAAAAAATATTTACATTTTTTTCATATTATAACATCTAGAATTCATTTATATTTTTTTTTACCTATGTTAATACGTGACATTGAGGACGTTTTTTTGAATATCTCAGGATCCACTGAACCGATTTGACTCAAAATCTAATCAGATCTAAGTTAAAGGCTGATAAACACAATAGAACAATCGGCATGCCCGTATGTTGTTCCGTTCTTAAGATATCGAAGGCGAAAAATTGACCACATACACACACACACACATACACACATACACACATACACACACACATACAGACATCAGTCAGAAAATGATCTTAAACGATTGCTAGGGTCTCAAAACGTGAAAATCTGTTAAAATCTCGAAATATTGTTTTCGGACTGAATCCATTACTTCCCTACCATAGTAGAGGTGGGAAGTAAAAATTCCTCAGAAATATAAGAATTTGTAAAGTATGCATAATTTAATATTAAAAATATCTGGATGACCGAGCTTTGCTCGGATGAGTTCAAAAAAAATAGTACTTAAAGTTCCCATTTCATCAAAATCGTTAGTCATTTTTAAGAAAAAAAATTCGACTGATGACCAGTCCTATACTTCCCACCTAGTAAATATTTGCAAAAAATAAACACTCTTTTTTTTATTCTTTGACTAGGCCCAAATAACCTTAGCTGTTGGTGGTCTTTAAAACACAATTTAATTTTTATTCTTTGAAAAAAGCATGGCCCTCTTTTTTGTTTGGTGATCTACTGATGGCTAGCTTAATATAGCAAAAATCATGGTTACCTTGATTTACGTACAATTTTTATTTTTTTTAGTAAAATATTTTTTTTCTCGAAAACTATACATTTTAGAGAAAAAAAATATTTACATTTTTTTCATATTATAACATCTAGAATTCATTTATATTTTTTTTTACCTATGTTAATACGTGACATTGAGGACGTTTTTTTGAATATCTCAGGATCCACTGAACCGATTTGACTCAAAATCTAATCAGATCTAAGTTAAAGGCTGATAAACACAATAGAACAATCGGCATGCCCGTATGTTGTTCCGTTCTTAAGATATCGAAGGCGAAAAATTGACCACATACACACACACACACATACACACATACACACATACACACACACATACAGACATCAGTCAGAAAATGATCTTAAACGATTGCTAGGGTCTCAAAACGTGAAAATCTGTTAAAATCTCGAAATATTGTTTTCGGACTGAATCCATTACTTCCCTACCATAGTAGAGGTGGGAAGTAAAAATTCCTCAGAAATATAAGAATTTGTAAAGTATGCATAATTTAATATTAAAAATATCTGGATGACCGAGCTTTGCTCGGATGAGTTCAAAAAAAATAGTACTTAAAGTTCCCATTTCATCAAAATCGTTAGTCATTTTTAAGAAAAAAAATTACATACCTATAAGTAGATAATATTATTATACGTCAGTATACGTCATACTACATAACGTATGTACCTACATATTTTCAAATAATTACTGATTATTTTAATAAGTTAAAGATTGACTGTCAGAGTAATTTGACATAAATAATGAAAATAGTTTGTTTTTTCCAAAGCCTACTCACCATACGACACTGTTTTATAACGTTAAAAAAACTGATTTTTAAAATGATAAAATCGATAAGAAAACGAATTTTTCCAGGGATATGAGACTTAGCTAGATCGATTTTTTGCCCCCCAAAACCCCTTTTCAGTAAATTTCATCCAAATCGTTAGGGCCGTTTTCGAGAAAATATTTATATAGGTACATAATATATACAAGATTTGCTCGTTTATAATATAGGGATATATCTTTAAAAATTGATACAAAGTGGAAAATAAAAAAAATCGTTCTGAGTAGTTGTCAGATTTGGCATTTGAACATTTTTTATTAATGCAGTTAACCACCGACCTCTATACTTATATATAACTGGATTGATGATTCTGTCAGACAGTTCACCAGTGCTTCGAAATGGCATATAAGTCTAATTACCATGATATTGCGTTAGCGCTGCCATATTCAATTCAGAATACTTCCCAGGGTTTGAGAATGGCCGAGAGTGTAGCAATGCTGTTGTTCACATGGCGTTGCTATGGTTCCTCTATTACAAGTCCTCAGTTCCCGGGTTCTAGCCCGAGAGCTGGTAAAAGTGTCAATTGGATTTTCAATTTATTAAAAAAAAAATAATGAATTGGTGCTAGGCCCAAATAACCTTAGCTGTTGGTGGTCTTTAAAACTCACACATATACTCCCATACCTTAAATCCATTTAGTATAGCGATCAGTACCATTAACATATCAAGGTTATCTTAATTTGGTACCAATTCATATTTTAAATTTATTATCACCTATTTCAGTTGATTCTTTCCCCAGTCCTCGGATTAAAATTAAGGGAGTTTGAAAAAAAGAAGAAATTAAGTTGACTTTTCTATAAATTAAATTAAGACATTTATTGGTATTCGGAAAACATTTTTTGGGTATTTATAGTATCTGGTCAACTAGTAAGACGTATTCTTTAATATAAAAAAATCTGGAAAACGGTAGATCTGTGGATCAACCCTAAAACTTCCCACAATAAAAAATTTAACCCCTTTATACACCCCTTAAAATAATATTTTTCTTCTTAATTTCAGTATTATTATCTGCACCAAATTAAATACACCCCTTCAATAAGTAAATCCTTATCCGCAAACTAGTCTTGTCGGGCCGATTTTTTTAAATTTTAGCAGCACATTTTAATCGTTACTAAAGGGTTAAACTTCAATTTTGAAACGATTTTGAAATTTTTTTTGGTATTTTTGGGTCCAAAAACATATTTCAACCCCTAAAAACCACCCTTAACATGGTCCGATTGACTCCAAAATCTAATCAGATCTAAGTCTTAATAAACCCTTTCGGTGGTTGATTCGTTCTAAAGATACCGTACGACAAAAATTTGGTTACACACACACACAGGGCTTGAGACTAGCCGAGCGTGTAGCAATGCTGTTGTTTACATGGCGTTGCTATGGTTCCTCTATTACAAGTCCCCAGTTCCCGGGTTCTAGCCCGAGAGCTGGTAAAAGCGTCAATTGGATTTTCAATTTATTATTAAAAAAAAATAATGAATTGAAAATATGAATTGGTGCTAGGCCCAAATAACCTTAGCTGTTGGTGGTCTTTGAAAACGCAACACACACACGGACGGACGGACGTCCATCCAAAAATAGTCAGAATAGCTTCCTAGGAACCAAAACATCGAGATCTGGTGAAAACTCGATTTTCGAAAATCGGACCGAAACCAATAACGTCCCGTTTTTTGGAAATTTTCAATAGCGGGAAGTTAAAAACGGGGAATTTGATCAATGAGTTGTGGTGTCAAATAAATAATTATCGAACTGAATGACTTGTTTAGAACAAAAACTCTGTTACGGCCCTGCATTTCTATCGGGTCATAGAGAGTTACATTATATAATAATATTATACGAAGTAAATATTTTATATGGTACCTCTAATGCATACATGGTTTTTCACTTATCTTTTTTATCCTACTGTGTTACGAATTACATTTTGTCACTTCTCTGTCTGCTTACAGCGAGACCATCAGGCCTAGCTTTCTAAATCCAAAAACATTTATTTACAAAGAATGAGTCTATAAAATATTGAATATAAAATATGTATAGTTCCGCATCTTTACAGCCAGTACCTATACTCTGCATTTCGGAAGAAAAGTTAGTCGATAATAATTTCTGTGGCACAAGGCAAAGTGAATTATGTCGAATTTTTGGTATTTTTTTATTTTTGAGTACCTACACAAGTTCCATACATATTCACACGTATTGTACCTACATTTTTAAAGAGCTATCAAAATTGCAGACATTTATAATAAATTATAAAACTGATAAAAAAATTCAAAAAAAATCATTGTAAATATTTTTATAGATGTGACACCACAGTAAAAACTCATTAATTATAATAACGTCGGTATAATAATGCGACATATCATTTTAAAAATTAAAATAAAAAAAAGATCGGCATAAAAAACCAAAAACAATACCTAATGAGCCATTTTCCTGAGAGTAGTTCTTTCAATTATCCAACGAGAGGCAACACTTGTGGTAGGGACAAACATTATTTATTCCCCATTAGTGTTGTGTCATTTTAGTGGTATAACTTAATTATTTAATTAATTTAATAATAATAATAATTTAATAACTAAGATATACCACTAAAATGACACGACACTAATGGGGAATAAATAATGTTTGTCCCTACCACAAGTGCCGCCTCTCGTGGATAATTGAAAGAACTACTCTCAGGAAAATTATTATATTATAATTATATTATAATACTTACAGATCAAAGCATTGTTGGCGATGCTTATGCAATAGGAAGGGTTATTGCAACGAAAAATAGTCTACTGAGTGACCCTTCAAGAGCTTACTGAATAGTTAATAGTACTGAATAACTAGCTTTTTCCAGAGACTCCGTCCACGTAAATATATGAGCGCCTTAAAAAACCATTTTATAGACGGAGAGAATAAAATTGAGCTTATACGTATTAGTTCTGGTCATAGATTTTCTATTCAAATCGGTTGTCTCCTTGAGGCGTAAAGAACAGAAAATAAAGCTTAGTCTTATCCGTCGGGATCTACTGAATTGACTAGGATAAAAAGTAGCCATGTGTTAGTCCGCGTCATAAATTGCAACATTAAGCTCCGTTGCGTTGACAGATGTACATATATTACGTACAAACACTTTCATTAGTGTATTTGCCATAATATGGCACATACACTATTGGCGTCGGTCGGATGGCGGGACCTAGGGGTCGGACCAAAATTTCTCGACGTTTCATAGCCTCCTGAACAATTTGGCACCATTTTTGCAAATGTTTATATATATATATTTATATATATATATATTTATATATATATGTGTGTACACGATAACTCTCGACAGACTTAATCGATTGAAACGAAATTTGGTACACACATTGGAACCCATCACCGCAAGAAGCCTATTTAAAATGGGCCCGATCGGACCATTTTCAGGGTTGTATTTAGGGGTTCCAAAAAGTTTTGGGGCCCAAAAATACCGAAAAATTTGTCAGAATCGTTTCAAAATTGAAATTTAACTCTTTAGTAAAGATTAAAACGTGCTGCTAAAATTTTAATAAAATCGGCCCGACAGGACCGGACTTTCAAATTTTATGAAAACACTGGTTTGTTGATACGGATTTACTTATGAAAGGGTGTATTTAATGTGGTACAGAGGTTGCATTGATAATAATATTGAAATTAAGAAAAAAATATTATTTTAAGGGATGTATTAAGGGGTTAAATTTTTTATTTTGTCCAAAAACAAACTTAAGTTCGCGTATTAAAGCCACAAGGCCTGTATTTGCAAATACACTATATTGTCGGCAGGGTTTGGCACTGCGACCCGAGTTTTTTTTTATATATTATCCTAACTGAAGATAAAAAATTCTAAAAAATCGACGTACGCTACTTTGTTTCGTGGCCATAAAATTTATTGTTAACAAGATCAGTCACCAACGAGGCCTTTAGCTTTGAAGCTTCTTCACTCAACCGCTATGTTGCGCTAGCGTCGAAATATTTTATGGTGAACTAACGTCACTGTAATGTTTTAATTTTCCACTTCACATACATAAATAAAAGAAAGATGAAACATAACAGTCATATTTTATATTCTCTTCAGTAGCTATGTAATCGAAAAACAAATTGCGTATAAATAAAGATGCATGCAAAATATTTTGCGAAAGAGCAATCGATAAGTAGTATATCGCGAAATGCGACTGGATAAAAAATTTAAAAAAAATAGGTAAAAAAAGTTTTAAGGTAAATAAAAATAGGTAAAAAAACTAAGTTAAACGGTTTTATTTTAAATCATCAGCTGTACCAAAAACTAGAAAATAATTAAGACACAAACCAAGGGGCACTTTGTGTCGCTGCGTCAGTGGAATAAGTAATAAAAACGTGGGGCGTATTTGAAATATTTCTGTTGGGGAGCTTGGAAACACATTTTTCTAGACAAGCCGTTCTTATTTAATAATTCAAGTCGTTATACAGATTTTTATGCGCCCCTGCGTAGGTATATTAATGAGCAACCCAGCGATGTAGCTTAGTGGTACAGCACTAGACTCGCATTGGGGAGGTACTGGGTTCGAATCCCGGCGGGGGCAGATGTGGCTAGGACTTTTTCCTACTGCCTCACGCCGAGAAACGGTAATTCCTGTACCGGCCATCTTGTTTGAGGTTTTCCATGGTTTCCCTCAATAATTCCAGATGAATATCGAGATGGTTCCTTATTCAAGGCCATGGCCGATTACCTGTCAAACTCCTATGTTCCCAAAGTTGCCTATCTTATCCTAATTTCCTATAATTCCTCCATTCGCACATTGCTAATAAAAAAAAAAAGTTAAAGTTTAAAATATGTAGAAAACAACGGGAAGTGGTAAAATGGAAAATAGTAATGGTGCGAATGGCGTCTGTTATGACATAATGTCGAGAAACGGACGTTAAACGCATTATTATTATTATTATATTAATGAGCAATTTGTTTGCATTTATTTTCTCAAGAACACTACAAATGTCAGGTGTTTCGTGTACACTTTAAATTGGAAAAGAAAAACGCGTCTGACTAACACTTTCTTTAGAATTGAACTGTATATTTTTTGGAAGGTAAGGGTGCAAAGTTTCCCGTTAACAAAGCTCCTCCATTTCGATAATCATCCCTGGTTTTAAGTTCAAACCTATAAATGTACCGATCAACGCAGATCACTCTGCTGAGTGAGAGAACCATAAATCAAATGCCAGAATGAGAGAGACTCGTTCATTTAAGTTAATTTATAACGTATGTTTTCTTTTAAAACGGAACGCTTATTAAATAACAACCGGAGCTTTCAGCAACAATCAGTATAATGTTACGAATACTCAATGTGTGTTTTTTAAAAAAATAATTAATCACACCTGAAGATGGCAACTCGTTGCTGAAACGCGTCGTGTTAAATCACAAGAAGTCACAAGACGGACATAATACAAGGTGTTTCTAATACTTCATAATAAAAATCAGTTTATCTTATAAATTTTGATGAAAATCTGACAATACAACATTAACATTGAAATGGCGTAGATATTTTGTTTTGTTTAATTTGAAAGAAATGAAAAACTTACGATTTTTTCTATTGTTGGATTAGTTCTAAATTAGTAGATGCGTGCTTACCTGAAACAAAAAATATAACATAAATATAATAATTATTAATTAGAATATTTTATATTTTTAACCGACTTCAAAAAAAGGAGGTGATTCTCAATTCGGTTGTATTTTTTTTTTTTATGTTTGTTACCTCATAACTCAGTCATTTATAAACCGATTTTGAAATATTTTTTTTATTTAAAAGGATATACTTTCAGATTGGTCCCATAGAAATTTCATGAAAATCGGTTCAGTAGTTCGGCTGATTTTAATAAAAGTGAGTAACGGCGTGTGATTCTTTAAGGTAAGTAAATGTCACTTTTTGACATATCAGACAGCGTAAGAAAGTCGGTTTAATAAAAGTGAGTAACGGCGCGTGATTCTTTTAAGGTAAATGTCACTTTTTGACACTAAAAAGTAAAAAATAAAAAACTTTTTAACAAAAAAAAAACCTCCTTCAAAAAACCACTAAAAAGAGGAAAATAATGAAATTTTGAGATCTGTGCCAATTTAATAAAATATGAAGTTGGTTAAAAAGTATAGTATAGTGATTAATATCTTCTTTTTAACCAACTTCATATTTTATTAAATTGGCACAGACCTCAAAATTTCATTATTTTCCTCTTTTTAGTGGTTTTTTGAAGGAGTTTTTTTTTAATATTTATTAGGTTTATTAGGCTCAGTAATAGGGTTTCGTTCGGAGGTTCGGAATCTTAAAAACGTAGATAACTCTAGGTTCTGACCTGTTTTAAAGTATCTACATGTTTTTAAAAACACCCGGTAAACGGAAACAACACAAAACTTCTGATAAGGTAGTAATAATTCCGATAATGTGTATAAACTTCATTCCGCTACTAAAGTTCGATAATTAAATCCATTGGTATGTAATCACGTGATTGAGGCAGACTTCGGTTTCCGTGCTGTCACCCCACTTCGACTGGTTTCCTTCTATCCCACACTGGAGCCACCGTGCTCAACTTTATATAATATATTCAATATCCACTCAGAAACTGAAAGAAAAGTTCCGTAACCACGCGGATCTCATAAGCACTTTCGTTGTAATTTGATGTGTTCGTTTTCAAACTAGTATTAAAGCAAATTTACACGACACATTTTGACAATTATTGAATAAAAATATTTATAAATTAATAGATTTTTTATACGGCTGATTAGTAATGTACATCCAACATCGGAGATGGAAGGACCTCTGAAGAAGCTAGCGAAACGTTAGGAAGCAATTCCAACCAATCAGGACAACACCAGCTCATCAACTGGCCGCGAAAGCCTCAACCAATTTGTCAATTGAAAATTTTGTTAGAAAGCAGCCAATTATATAATTGATTCCAAACATATCGGAA
The DNA here is from genome assembly GCA_039654895.1 of Mongoloraphidia duomilia. Lineage (NCBI taxonomy): Eukaryota > Metazoa > Arthropoda > Insecta > Raphidioptera > Raphidiidae > Mongoloraphidia > Mongoloraphidia duomilia. Next base: position 2,840,898 of record CM077517.1, read on the forward strand.
AAAATCATTTTATCAACCATAGTCACAGTCAGGATTCTAACCTGAACCTTTCCACTTTCGCGGCGGAATGAGCTTACAATTACTCAACCGTGACATGATTACTAATCTAACATGCTTCTAAATCAATTGATTTTCACTTCATGCGAGTGTTAATTCAATATAGCTAGATCTTAGATGTGAATCTTCGTACTAGCGAGAGCTTATCATGAAAGTGAAAATTTTCGCTCATTCTAAATACTGATAGTATCTCAAAAAATACACTTCCTCCCTGTTTATCCTTTCGGGTATCAAATATTTTCCCGAGTTTTATATTTACGTGGATCTTTTTTGAGAAAGGTCTACTTTTTATTCCTCGAACACGTATCTATTCGATTTTGACTAAACAAATTCATGTCAAATAGTAATTCAAGCGATTTTGGAAAAAGTATTTTTTCAATCCCATTTTCCATCTCTTTACGAGCTAAATTTCCAAAATCCGTTTTTAATGGGCGCCCACACCCCGTATTTTGGTTATAGATGTCTACTAGAAAAAACCAAACTGTATTTACATCGCGTAGAAAATTATTTTTATATATTGCAGGTATTACTATTTATAAAATTAACATAAAAAATTATATAAGGGAATAAACTGTTCCCCTAGCAATTTTTTAAACGTATGGTTAAAGAATGATTTGAGGTCGTTACATTATCAGGTAAGTTATTAAATAATTTTACAGACTTTACAATAGGACTCACGGTCGATAAACTTCAATTATATTTTGGAACAGCTAGTTCGTTTTTATTACAAAGATTATGGCCTGTAACATCACCGACTTTAATAAACAGAGTAATATTGTGTTAAATTACTTCAGTTGACAATACTAAGCTATTAATACAGAAACATGTTTTCGAAACATAATAATATGACACATAATAGGCGTACCTTACACCTATATTTAAAAGAAATCGATATGAATATTTAGTTTTTTGTTGTTGTATACTTAAACATCTAATTTCAAAAATTATAACTTGAACATTTTTGCTCGAAAATAGATAAGTTACAGTATTTTAGAAATCTTATTGTGTTTGACATAAGAAATATACTCTCTATAAATACCGTTGAAGAAATCGAAGTATCAAGAAAAAATTCACGAATTGAATAGAACAAAAATAGCGCGCTGAGATACAATTTACAATAAAAAGAATTGAGAACATATTAAAAGAAAATGGAATACTGAAGATATTTCAGAAATATTACAAGAAATATATTGACAAAAAAAAAACTAAAAATCAAGGGCGTCCGCAATAATTTACTAATTCAACCGGAAAAATGTTTTACTTTCAGATTTTAATCATTGAACAAAAAATCTAAACGCCTTGACTTCTCGGGAAACGCTTCGAAAATTATGTTAATGAATTGATAATTGATATACGGGGATGGAGGGGTTAATGTTCCGCCCTGGACGTCCATATAGTAAAAATATTATCTTAAGTAATTTTGCTTTAAAAATCTGTCTGAAGTTAAGTTTCTCAAATCATGAACACCTTGTATATTATTATCGGCGTACTTAAATATTCAGTTACATATTTATTTCTGTATTGTTCAAAACGTAAAGATTCGAATAATTCTGAATATATTTTGTATTAAGAGGAAAAAATCGTATTCAGGAGGTCGCAGCATGATGATATTTTCATTGATTACATTTTACATGTAGTGTAGTTCACGAGAAAATGCGGGACAGTAATTCAAGCGAATCCATTTAAAAATGCAAAAATTCATCTGTCTTGAAAATATATTCACATTTTATATATTTAAGTAATGAAATTGAAAACCGTGTGGTGTAGAGGTTAGCGTACTATACCAAATCGTGGACCGAATTTTCGAATCCCACCTCCGCTCATGGTTGGTTTGTGAGTTGTGACTATTAGTTACTATAGGTTAAAGGTTACACATTTAGCCGTGTTGAATTAACCTATGCAATAATATTGTAATCAGTCAATTTCTGCTTCATTGATATTGTCAGAATGTATTTTTGCAATAATAACAATAGTTATTCACTTCATTAGTAAAAATGAATGAATTTATGACGAATTGCGTACGCCATACTGAAAGACAATAACTCTTTAACATGGTCCGCAATTTCTTGTGAATGAAACCATATAGCAAGAGTTGATGTTGAATACACATGAATAAGTTTGCAGAATGGAATATGAAAAAAATATTGTATTTTTACAATATTTTATACAAAAGGTAGTTTTATTGTTTTTATTCAGTGTGTTTTTTATGTGTATTTTCGTCAAATGCATAGCTTCGCTATGGAGTATACATTTTAGATCATTCATCTTGCTTTTGTTCATTTTTTTCGTTTATTTTTTATATATAGGATATAACAAAAAATGTTTACCAAAAATGAGTTTATATAGATTTGCAAATTATTATTAAAATGATCAATTAACGACGGCAAATTGGAAATTTTCTATTGACCTTTAATTCAGAATCGTAATTTTTCGACCTCAAAATTCTTTTTTTCAACAAGAACTAAGGTTTATTAACTTCAGATAATTTTCGCATGTAAGGAAATTAGTTTTAAAAATCATCCCTGCATTTATGTATATAAATTGATAGCTTAGGTTCAGAACAAATTTATGCACATAATAGCCGGTAATTGTTATTGTTTCTGTTTTCAGTTTCTTCAGAAATCACCGATATTTTAGAGCTAAGACCATAACAAACACGTGACGCCTGCGCTGGCAGCTGTTTCATGACAAATGCACTCTCTGCGAATTTACATAATGCTGTTTTCCACATACTAAACAAAAGCATATAAATTCAAACATGAACTATGTGTTCCGGACTCGGCCAGAAGAAAGAAGAGAAAGTCTTGCGTAGTTTCAAAGCAGCTTTTCTCAAACTTTTTAAAAAAGTAACTTTACATCAGCCAGACTGGCCTAAAACACATTTTTCAGAAAAAAAATAATTGTATCTTTAACCTTATCTATTGATATACACTGTAGTAGGGCTTGAGAATGGCCGAGAGTGTAGCAATGCCGTTGTTTGGATTGCGTTGCTATGGTTCTTCCATTACAAGTCCCCAGTTTCCGGGTTCTAGCCCGAGAGCTGGTAAAAGTGTCAATTGGATTTTCAATTTATTATTAAAAAAATAGGTAGATAAATAATGAATTGAAGGCCCAAATAACCTTAGCTGTTGGTGGTCTTTAAAACACAATTTTAATTTTTACACTGTAGTATGTTTAAATACTGATCATTTTAGAAAAAGTCGGCGAATTGCAAGAAACATAAACAATTATTAACATTTTAAAATAGCTCCCCTAAAATATTTTCTATCCTGATTTGTGCTAGTCTGGTTTTAAGGTACTACAAATACCCCTGCATTCTTCCTCTCAAATCCTTTCCCCTCGTCTAAAAACGGTTCTGGCTTTTCCGGTGCTATTTTTAAAGCTCTGGGGTTTTGGTAAACGTCAAATGAAGAACCGGGAATCACACTATACCGATCCTTCAGGCGAAAAATTGAAAAAAAAATCTTGGAAAACTTACAACTTTAATAAATTACGTAATCTTTCACACGTAGCCAAAACTTTTTTTCAAAAAATCCACCTGTAGGATCTGCAGTCTGATTCTTGGTACTTCACTTGGCGTTTACCCAACCCCTTTTGTAATGTTTTTCCTCTTGTTTTTATTATATTTTAAACGTTAGTTTTTTTCTTAGAAAGATTCGATTTAATTATTTAAAATATTTATTTAAAATTATACTTGATCATATACATAATATATTTTATTTAATGTTTAAGTAAAGCGTACCAGAAGTCGATTTTAAATATTATGTAATTATTCACTTTTTTTTATAAATATTAGATCGAAAAAAAACTATTAATATTTCTAATATTTTCAATTGCTTTTTAAGTCCAGCAGTTTCTACTTAAAAAAATGAGAGATGAATGAATTGATTTTAACACGAAAAAAGACAATTTTAATGTCTTGACCTTAAGCAAGGTCGCAATCACAATCAATTAGATAAATGATTGCACATTGCATAATTTCTTACATTTTATGAATAAAATTTTTAAAAAATATATAACTGATTTTATTTCAGCATATTGTCAAAATTAATATTTTGACAATATGTTGCACTTTAGCTTTCGAAAATAGCGTCGGGAGAGTCATAACCGTTTTTAGGCTAGGGGAAAGGATTTCAGATAAAGAGTGCAGGAACTAATTGTAGATATCAAATGTTCTGAAGTTTTTCTAGCGTGAAAACAAAAAGTACTGGTATGATATAGAAAGTCAGTCGGCGCTACACTGTTTTAACTTAAATTTTAGTGCTTACTTAAACTTTGTACTGACCTCTTAAATATCCGAATTGAATCCACTCCGATCAAACGCCATTGTAACTCAAATTTACATAGGAAGAAAGACCGGCACTTTTAATTTTAAAAGGAATATTTTAATTAAAATAATTACAATTTTAAAGTACCTACTGCTAAAATTAATATTAATAAATTTTTTTACAGCTTCAATAAACTATAGCTACAGCAAATTGAAATATAGCATGTAAAATTGTAACATTATTAGCGTAGTAAAACTCACTGATTCAACACATTACAATATTTAAAATGTTTCATTACCTACAAAATACAAATTGATTATTTATAAGTAGGTAAAATGTATTTATAACACAATAAAAAATTAATAATAATGCATCAACTTGGGATACAATAATTTTATTAATCAGAACAAATATTAACGAAGACTTTTTCAGAAATGTTCATAATAATAGCTATAGATTTGATCTATACCTCGATTTTATGTAATGATAGATAACAGTCAGCCAGGCTGGTATTATATAATAAAACGATTATTATCAGATATTCACAGTGTGGCACAGGGTGGCACATCTTAAACAATGCAGTGAAATATCTCATAAACGGTACAAACCATAAAAAAAATGTTTTATACAAAAGTTATAGAGTGTCAAGGGGGACAGAAGACTGATATCAAATTTATCATAGGTGGTGCTGTGACGGTCAGGCGAAGGTCAGCTTCGATTTTTTAATTGCAACAGTGCATTTTTATTCCAGAATACGATACAGTATTTAATTTTGAACAGTAAATTATTAATGTACATATGAGCTAAAGTTAATAAATATTGAGATATTTATAAATTAAATAGCAAATTTAATTTGTCAATTATTCGGTTCTTTTATGAATTGAATTCAAGCCAAGATGGCCGGTTCGTAATATTATCATGATTCATGGCTATCTGCTATGCCATAATTTATCTAATTATCGTTCATTTTGGAGAATTATTTAATTTCAAAATATCTCAATATTTATTAACTTTAGCTCATATGTACCTTAATAATTTACTGTTTACTATTAAATACTGTATCGTATTCTGGAATAAAAATGCACTGTTACAATTAAAAAAATCGAAGCTGACCTTCGCCTGACCTTCACAGCACCACCTATGTTAAATCTGATATCACACTCTTCTGTCCCCCTTGACATTCTATAACTTTTGAATAAAACATTTTTTTATGGTTTGTACCGTTTACGATATTTCACTGCATTGTTTAAGATGTGCCACCCTGTATAATATTATTTTATTATTCATACACACAATATCAAGACGTCACACAAAAACTACTGTAACATATACGTCAAAAACTAAGTTACAATGTTATATAGACACATATTATTGGATTTTTTAATCCATAATTACAGACATAAAAAATATTTCTATAGTCGGTAAAATTGTTTGATCTCCGCATTACACGACTTGTTTCTGTGTTTAAAAATATATTGTGTTCTTAGGTCCTATTAATTTTCTTTTTAATAATTTCCTAAGCAAAATATATCAAAAGCTCAAACAATACATAATATAATTTACAGTTTCTCTTTTATATTAAAGAGAGTGCAAATAATATTTTTTCGATACGTACTGTTTTTTGATCTAACAGAAACATAATTTCATTTTTTCAGTATATAATTTAGAGTTCGTATCATAATAGATACATCATACAGAGGACAATCACTTTTAGAACAATGCTATTTACAAAATATACACGTTTCAGACATGTAATATAACATAATCGATCATCGGTGTTTCACCTGGAGGTGGTGAAAACAGAGTGACCTTTGGTGGAATGTCCACTGTCCACATGCAAAGCGTATAGCGCTGCTGACCGGTCTGCAGACTGCGTTAAATTTACATGTAAATCTCGGTTCACAATCATGTTAAGTTGCCGTTGTACGTGCGTTAACTAACACGAAATTACTAAATTAATAGTCAGGCACGATTCAGGCTTGAGGTATTATTCACCCCGCATAAACAAATGATATTGTTACATTAGCTTTAGAAATTGAAATTTCATTTTATCTTGAATAGCGTTATGCAACGTTTTTCCTTAAGAAAGTCAAATTGTAACATTTTGTATATTTGAGAATTTATTTAAAATTAAAATAAATTAATAGATTTATACGGCTGAACTGCAATTGAAAATTTTTTGTTGGAAAGCAGCCTATTATATAATTGATTCCAAACATATTGAAAAAATATCATCCGGATTTTTCAAGCACTTCAATAAACTGTGTAACTTTCATGACGTCAGGGCGCACCGTTTTTGGATGACCAACATGATAGGAGTATTTAATAGTTTTATTTTTTATTTATTGTAGATTATAGACGCGTCGACAACTCAGGCCATTAGCGTCTTCAACACAACAAATAACATATTTGTGTATTAAAATCCGCCAGCCGGCATACACAAACCGACTGGTACGAGCTCGAGTCCCTGGGAACGCTAATTCCCAAAGAACATTCGAATGCAATTGCGATAACAACTACATCCCAATGTTCCCCCTGGGGGTATTTAATAGTGAAGACAAATTCTTTTAATTATTTTTGTATTAGTATGTTATTTGCAAATAAATAAATAATAAAAGTAACCGTAATTTGTTATTAATTAATCGTGTACGAGTTTTGTTCAGCGGCTTCGTTAAAAACGGAACTAATTTCAAGGACTCTATATCCACAGACATACCAACTGTATGAACTCAAACATTCACAATACATTTGAATATTATGTATCAGTCATTTTGTCCCAATTGTTACGGGTATACCTGCAGCTTGTTTATAAGCAACCCATTTTATATAACAGTTTACATTTCGTATTTGAATGAATGAATTGTAAATTATAGACGCTCGACAACTGGGTCATTAGCGTCTATTTCGTATTTAATTTGATCGTGGAAGAGAAACACTAACACTCTAGTTGGTGTAGAGTAAAAATTGCGATTCACAATATTAATGATGATTGAAAATTTTATTGGAAGAGCAGCCAATTACATAATTGATTCCTTGCAATATCGGAAAAAATCATTTTAACAACCATAGTCACAGTCAGGAATCTAACCTGAACTTTTCCACTATCGCGGCGGAATGAGCTTACAATACTCTACCGTAACATGATTATAAATCTAAATGCAAAGGAATCAATTGATTTCTACTACATGCGAGTGTTAATAATTATAGCTAGGTTGTAGATGTGAATCATCGTAGTAGCGAGAGCTATTCGTAGGTGAAATTATTTTAAAGACATAGATAGATAAATATTGTTGTTTGTACTCGACAACAGAGGCCATAAGAGTCTTAACTGATGTGTTGGTGAGGGGCCCTGTGAGGCTACCAGGGCCATCATCAGCATCAGTTTTGATTGAAAAACACCGTCGAATTTAGCTAGATTTTACAGACGTGTCTTATTTTGTCTCTATATAAGCGTCTATTAGTTATATGGAGTCGATTGTGTCTGGTATAGAAGAAGGTTTCTAAATAGGCCACCTGCCGATCGGGTCGGGGGCCGATGGAGCGGCCGCTAATGAAGCGCACGGCAGGTGGGCCACGCGCACCTGCCGACTATCTCGCCACCGATTGGCTTGCCGGCGCATACCTGGGCTACCAACTCTCCAAATATGCATAGACCCATCGTATCTTACGTACAGGTGTCTCGGATGAAAGCGACATGGACATTGAACAAGTACTTGCTTATTTAAACCATTCAATGATGATCTGGATCCAGTTGTCTATTTTTGATTTTTAAATTGCAAATTTTATTTGATCCTTTTGCCACTGAGTTTTTCTCTCCTAATTTCTACATTATTTACGGATCACCATTTCTCTATATCATAGAGTTCTTCAACGAAAGAGATAGCATTTAAGACAATACGGTTTTAGATATCTCCGTATACAATTAAAAATTACATAGTGTAGCAAACCCCAAGATGTTACGCCACTGCTTACAATAGAAGCGTCGAGAAGGAAAGGTCACAGTGGTGAGGCGTGGAATGGTATCGAAGATACGAGTACCTGCCGGAATGTTCTGGAGAGCGCGAGAGCGTGCTGGGCCAGGCTGCTCGACCTATATAAGCGAAGTACGAGTAAGTCAGTGGTCAGTCGATCGTGAGTCAGTGTCGTGTTGAACAACGAATATAAATACAGTACTTATACAAATAAATAATCCGGGTATATAAATACAGTTATTTGTTCAGTGTTATTTAAGTGTTTTACTTTGTTTAAGAATTATTGTTTCGTTATTATTATTGTGTTGATTGTTAGAATTGACATATAGTTGTTGCGTTTATTGTTGTTACATTTTTAATTATTGTAAATAAATATTTATTCCGCCAACTCAGAAAACAGTTTTGTAACAATACATTTTTTTATAAAAAGTATACTTATAAATTTCTTCATTTACCTCTCTAAAGCATTTGGAAAAAGAAAATCATACATTCGTTTTTTAAATGATTTTGTTTGAGATTGTGTGTATTTTGTGAAAAAATTCAAAAAAACATATCAATTTTAAGGTGTAGTTGACGATGAAAAAAATAATTAATTGATTTTACAGATTAATTTTCAAAGACTATAATAATCTTAACAATTTTAAAAGTTAAGGATTCCTTTATTTCTCAGTTTTAACCCAAACGATTTTTTAAAATACGAAAATCAATATTTTGAAAGAGACAATTTTTAAATTTACTAATTAAATTTCCGTCGATTCAAAACCTTACAAACTTACGTTAACCGATAAAGTTTTCTTTAGTTCAGAATTCATTAAAAACTACGAAATTTTTGTAAGAGGTCAGCTAGTTTTAATTTGAACTTTTAAAATAAATTAAGATGAGAACAAAGTTTGCACACTGTGATCAGCTTTTATCAATATTTAAAGAGATCGAATAGTATTTTAAAGTTCAGAGAAACCTAGAACAATCAAGCCTAAGTCTAAAATCGGTACTCTAAAAGTTAATTAAAGCCGTCTGCCCAGCCAGCCTGTAACAGTTGATGTCGTTTCTCTCCGCGCACCCTCGGCCTACACCGTCACTAATCAAACCGCATTACATCTGTTCCTGTTACAGAACACGCGCCCGTCTGTTATTCGATCACTGATCAAACCGATCGGCTACGGTCTGGTCATAAAATACTTGACATTATTTCACACTGAATTTTGCCCGCGGCTTCGCTCGCGTGAACGTCGATTTTGTCGCAGATTCATATGTTAATAATAAGAATAATTTATTAACCCTAAATAATTCAATATGATATTGTTACAAAACTGTTTTCTGAGTTGGCGGAATAAATATTTATTTACAATAATTAAACACAATAATAATGAATGCAACAACGAAAAGTCAGTTCTAACAATCAACACAAGTAAACAAAGCAAAACAAACAACTATATACAATAATTCGTAACAATTAACTATATACCCGGACTATTTATTTCTAGTTATTTATGTTTCAAATATTTATATTTACTGTATTTATATCAGACGCACTATTTGTCGCTCAGTATTTTCCATTGACTGATCCCTCACTCACTCGTACTGCTGTTTATATAGGCTGCGTAGCATAAGCCTAGTGTGTTCTCGCTTTCTCTAGAACTTTCGTGCAGGTACCAGTTGTTACAGTAAGCGGACCCCCGTTTCTCAGAACTCTTGCCTGCCGGTTATATACAGGGTGATCCGTAACAATATCAAAAAACTTTTTAATAACAAGCTTTTGTTGAAATGTAGGTACTGAAACGGAAAAAATAATTATAAAAGCGTAAGTTGTAAACTCTATAGATATAATAGTTTATTAGTCACGACCCACGCTTTTATAATTATGAACCTAAAATAGTAGATTGTTAATCTAGTTGCGCAATGACATAATATTACTAACGAGTAAGTGACAGTATGTTAAAATGAGCGCAGCGAGTTTTAACATCCACTGTGAATTATAGACGCTCGACATCAGAGGTCATTAGCGTTATTAGAGTCATAATATCATTATGAGATATATAAGGTATTTTTTGCCATACCCACTATAAAATACATGCTTTTCATTTCATTTTCAGCATTTTCAAAAAAAATTGACAGTTCATTTGTGTCGCAAACTTCACTTCTATAGTAGGCCGAGAGTAGCTGTCGCACGCACAGTAGTAAGTAATAGCGGGTGGATCAGGGCGAATAAATATAATAAATCACTGGAAATGGTTTGCTTTCTCCACAATAGTGTGGGAAAGATACGTTCCCGCACACCGCGGCCTGTCAAAAGTCACTTTACATATATATATAGATGTATGTAAAGTAGTTATTTTATAGTGGGTATGGCAAAAATGATTTCTTTCTTTTCTGTACATTTCATAAATGCTTGTCAATAAACACTTTTTTTAGTAATATTCGAGGTAATATTATATTTTGTTCTTTTTAGTCATTCAAAATTTTTATTATTAAAATATTTTCATGTTTTGTCATCGGGTGTACATATTATGTATAAAAAATTTCAAATCAATCGGATATGTGGAAGGTGTTCAAAATTGACTTGCAATATTGTTAACTCTCGCATGTATAGTGATTAGACTGTTTAATATGCTTTGCTAGTTTATTTGAATAGTCGACTTTCGCATGTAGTGTGTTTTCAACGTGAAATTGCTATATAAGAAAGGATCGGTTTCCACTCTCGGCCACTGTGGAGAAATCGGTAACTCGCCTAGCCGGAAACTGGGAGTTTCGGGTTAAGTCCCGACAGTAGTCATTTGATTTTTTCTTAGATATAGCTCAAAAATCATGGCAGCCTAGCTGTCTGAGATATTTATTATTTTCACCTCTAATTGTTATGTGAATAATATGGTGTGGATATAAGGGGTTTTAAATCGATTGATTTTATCATATATCAATTGCAAGATTTGACCCAAACATACTAACAGGTGAAGTTAAATAAAAACTTGTAATAAAAACAGAAAGGTGTGTCACCAAACTGTGGTTTTAAAAAAATGGTAAAAAATTAAATTAAATAGACGATTATGGTACTCCATTTCTATTTAATAGACCACCATAACTACATATATAGTATTGTTGAACTCTAAAAATAATTTTACACCCATGAAAAAATTTGTAACTGTTAATTGGTTACAAAATACAAAAAAAGTGTTTAATAAAAATAGAAAATAATGAATGAATATATTTTACAATCAATTGAATAAAAAAATCAATGTACCAGAATCAACCACCGACTCCGGTAGCGGAAAAACACCCCAACAAACGATCGCCATTGCACCACTATCATAAAATTTTATAGAGCATTCAATTTCTTCTGCCGTATTAAACTTTCAAGGACTGGCCGGGATTGTATTTTTATATAGGAATTTATTAATACTCACAAAAAATTTGACGCTTTATTTATATTTTTTATGGACCGAATAATATTGAATAATTTATTCCTGTCACCGAGTTGATATTTTATTAATCAATATTATGGATTTTATTTATTTATTTACTAAAATATTGAAACTCAATCATTGGACAAATGAACATGTATTATTTTTTCAACGGATACGGCCAGCCTTAGCGAGACTGAGTCGAATATTCGTACGATATTAGTTATGTAGACGTACAATATAGTTATAAACGTAACCGTCGCTGCTTTTCGATGAGTATTGGTCTGGTCGATCGCTTCGAGTGAATGTGACGTGGTACTCGACATGCGTAACCGAACGGAAAAAACGAGGCTAATAGTAATAACTATATATATATATATATTGTTACACGTACGTATCAAGAGCAGTGGCGCTTCAGTTCGGTTGATGACAATTACTACCGACTTAGGTTAACTGGCGTATAACCATAGACAATTACCACAACCATAGACAATAACAACAAGACGTATGTATTAGCCTAGCGGCACTGGCGAGAACTAATTGTGCTAACACGGCACACGGTGAATGGTCCGCAGGCGGATGGGGGGGGGGTCAGGGGCATTCCGGCGAACGGCGACGCGCGTTCCACACGTGTATAGCTACGTAGCTAATAAAAGTGTATTTTTACGGACATAATAAAACGGTATAAATAATTTCCGTAACAATATAATAAATAGTAATAGTAATAACGAGGCTAATAGTAATACTTTAAAAATAAAGTAAAACTTGATCGACAACTATAAGAAATCAGATGTATTTAGGAATAGTGAACGCGGGTTTAGAGAAGAGGAAGTTGGCTCTATAATTGAGAAACGATCGCGATCAGCGTGTAAGCACAATAAAGCAAGCAAATCACTTTGGAAACAGAAGCAAATGTACGAACGGGGGTATAAATGCTTCGTGCTACTTTATAGCCAGGTTATATCCGATCAAATGTCCAGTAAATTTTATAGCCTCAACAGAGAAATACAATGCCAGAACATAGCACATAGGTGTAGCTATATATGTGCTATATTATATTTAAAGCTTACGTAATATGTATAGTTTAGTTTAAGATATCTGGTTGTGACTAAAGTGGTAAAAATCAATAACAATAGCAAGTTTAAAGATCTAAACAAATAAAGATAATTTGACAATTTTTACAAAAAATATTCGGAAGTATTAATCGTATAATATTTAAATTACTTAATTTTTAACATTGGAAATGTTTATGTTCGTATATGGGGGCAGAGTTACGAGTTTTCGTTCAAGGCCAAAAGACAACGGTGTCGCGATCAAGTGAGGAGCAATCATGCAAAATTGAACAAGTGCAATTTTTTCGAAATGTGTTTTATATCATGTCTAGTTAATTGAGAGGTATTTGCGACGATCTGCGGTGTTATTTTTGAGCAAATGTTAATAAATACTGTAGAAAAATCCATTTAAAAGTTAAGTAATCAAGCAAAAGTGAACGAGTATACAAAAATACAATTTACAATAACGGTAAGAAAAGGAAACAGTACGGGATATATTAAATTTAACACGAAAATTTGATCACTAAAAAACTAGGGTGGTTTTATGAAATCACGGTGCAAGTGAAACTTTTTGTCATAACCCTAAACGCTTTTAACCCGAAATCGCCAAAAGTATATAATTTTGTTTACGTGGTTTAAACTCTGCAAAGCTAAAAGTGCACACCCCGCTAAGTTTGAGAATGTATGATAGCAAATATGAAAATAAAAAATAAATAGAGAAAATATAGATAACCAAATTAGAAAAAAATATAAATAAATATCAAGTGGAATATGGAATAGAAAAAGAAACTAAAATTAATGTAAGTAGGCTTTGGATACTTATGTTTCCATGGCTTACGGGAAAGTTCATAAATTATCATGACATGTCAAAAATAAAAATAAGTCAATTGGGATCCGTCAAATGGGTGGAGCTTAAAAAACATGGCGCAAAGAGGGGGAAATTTTATATACGGGGTATACTTTTGCGTGTAATTTTGTGATTTTCAAAGTGATAAGAAATAATAAATATAAGTGCAATTTGCGATTGGGCCGGTACGAATCCTAAACAAAGGAATTTCGTTGAAGGAGAACGGATTCTCAAAGCCGGACATATTATCAAATGTGTGAAAAAAACAAGATAACTGAGCTGTCAAAAGTAGTAATCTTTACGGCATATTGCTTAAAAACATCAAACTTAAAAGAAAATCTCCACGAAATTAATCATCCGTTCAATGCTTCTTTAAGGCAGGGTTAGGTGAATAATGTAAATACTAAATACATAACTGCAACATAATATGTTATATTGTAATAAGTAGGTAAGTTACTAACCTCAAAATATTTGTATACAAAGTTAGTCCTATAAATTTGTCAATCATCAAATGATTTTACTATTGTAGTACAGTATGATAATAAGTGCATCTTATTATTAATATAAAATATTTTTTTAATTCATAAATACAGTTTTTCCACATTTCATTAGAAAATTATTCGCTGTAAAGTAAGTTTTACATGGCAATAACTGACAGTGTTTAATGCCATGATATTAGAAAACGTCGCGAATTCCATTTTCGATAAACTTTTGACGGATCCCAATAATTAAAATTAAAAATGCCAAAAACTTCAACGAAACGTGTTCTAATGAAAAATGTATGAAGTATAACTTCCACCATGCGCTTATGTGGGTGAGGCACACAGTCAATTTTTTCAGAAATATAAGACTGTTAACCCTGTAATTACTGAACTGTTCAATATAAATGTAGTGGATGAGTGGTTTTTCGGTGATTGTTCAGTGTAAAAGCGAACTTAGAGCATCAATCTTAATACATTCAAGAGTTGGAGAAGTATAAGATAGTTTCACCCGTTAACTCTAAGCTAAACTCGGTAAACTTAGCCATTTCTGTCACGCTCGTGGTTCGAATCTCGTCGGATGAAATGCATAAGACGTTACCAGTTACAACGTGCACCGCCACCTCGCGTCTTCTTTTTGATACTTTATTCTCTCAACTCGGTCAACTCAATTGCTTTGCTGTCTCCGTCTGTCGGTGTGAGAGATTCTATGTTACATTTTAAACACGGCACTTATGGAGCTCTTAAACTAAAGAGACATCGCGATGATAATAACACAATTCGGCTGGGGAGCCAGTCCTACACTTCCCATCTAGTGGAGCAAAATGATTACATTCCATTTTTAAGATTATTAAGATTTAAAATTTCTCACCTCCTACGCTCTCTCTCCATCTCATTTAAAATTTAGGTTTACGAAAAATTCGCAGTACGTCTATTGGGATCCGTCAAATGAGCATATGACATCTGGTGGGAGAAAATTGTACTCAAAACGAGGGAAAATTTTACATGCTAACAGTGCAAATTTATCGTGAAATTGTTTATTACAAATATAAAACAAGTAAAATAAACAAAAAGTTTATCGAAAATGGAATTCGCGACGTTTTCTAATATCATGGCATTTAACACTGTCAGTTATTGCCTTGTAAAACTTACTTTACAGCGAATTATTTTCTAATGAAATGTGGAAAAACTGTATTTATGAATTAAATAAATATTTTATATTAATAATAAGATGTTCTTATTATCATACTGTACTACAATAGTAAAATCATTTGATGATTGACAAATTTATAGGACTAACTTTGTATACAAATATTTTGAGGTTAGTAACTTACCTACTTATTACAATATAGCATATGATGCAGTTATGTGTTTACATTATTCACCTAACCCTGCCTTAAAGAAGCATTGAACGGATGATTAATTTCGTGGATATTTTCTTTTAATTTTGATGTTTTTAAGCAATATGCCGTAAAGATTACTACTTTTGACAGCTCAGTTATCTTGTTTTTTCACACATTTGATAATATGACCGGCTTTGAGAATCCGTTCTCCTTCAACGAAATTCCTTTGTTTAGGATTCGTACCGGCCCAATTGCAAATTGCACTTATATTTATTATTTCTTATCACTTCGAAAATCACAAAATTACACGCAAAAGTATACCCCGTATATAACCCCCCCCACCCTTGCGCCATGTTTTTTAAGCTCCAACCATTTGACGGATCTCAATAAAAATGTGTAAAAATTGCAGCATAATAATGTACAAAAAAGGCCCCCAGGGGAAAAGACATAAAACATAACTGCTGTGTAGTGTGTCAATATATCATAGTAATTGGAATCTCCCCGTGAAACAAGATTGGCCTACTTGCTACTTCATTGCCAGAATTTGATGCTTTCTTTTCTGAATTATTAAGACAGATTTGTGATCCTACAAACATTATTCTTTTACTTCAATTGTAAACCAAACTTCAGTTGGGTTTTCAGGGAATCTTCTCGCAAACTATTTTAGACCAATCTTGACTCCAGGGTTCCCCGACGTCTGGGCTACCTCGCGGCTGCAGTGTTTCGCGGTATAGCAGCTACGCCAATGTGTAACATCACGTTCAAATGTAATATGCAGCCGTTAGTGCAGTTGGCTGTGGTGGCGGTTGGCGAGTGGTGCAGTCAGTAAAGCACACTCGTGCGTGAATATAGTATATGTAAAGAATTGTAGACAACACACACTGAATGTATGTTATGAGAATTCAAATGCTCAAAGTTTATACAGCTAGTATGAAATACCTTTGTCTTGCTAAAGCTCTCACACTGTTTTTTTGTTTTGAAAGTTAAAAGTGCACTGTATGATTTGCACCGTCTTCTTACCGCATTGGACCTCAAAGTTTCTTTTTCAATTTGAATCAGTGACACTAAGAAAGAATACTGTAAAAGTTGAAAATAGTTAGTGGGTAGAGTTCATTTCGATTCGATCATATATTTAACAAGCGACTAGGCCCTGTAGTCAGGGTCCATTCTGATTGGTCGAATACCCCATCTTGATGTCTTTTGACACGCACATACACACCTAAACGAACGTAACAACTAATTAGTGAACTCGGTATACTAATATGGATAGTTGATAGCAATTAAAAAATGGGTTTTGTATGTGGAGAATGTTCAAACACATATTCTTCAAGACAGGCATTAATGTTCACAAAATTAGAATGAAAACTTCAGATAAGGCTTGTAATCAAATTCTTTCTATAAAATTCGATCAATTTTCTGACATTTCAAAATAAAACTTAATTAAAATTTATTTTTCGATTCCAATTTATTAAAAACACTTACTGTATAAATTTTGGACATCCTAATATCTCAAATAATAATATTAAATTAGGTTTTATTTTGAAACGTCAACAAATTGATCGACTTTTAT
This sequence comes from Mongoloraphidia duomilia, assembly GCA_039654895.1. Lineage (NCBI taxonomy): Eukaryota > Metazoa > Arthropoda > Insecta > Raphidioptera > Raphidiidae > Mongoloraphidia > Mongoloraphidia duomilia. Next base: position 2,857,880 of record CM077517.1, read on the forward strand.
AGAAAGAATTAGATTACAAGCCTTACCTGAAGTTTTCATTCTAATTTTGTGAACATTAATGCCTGTCTTGAAGAATATGTTTTTGAACATTGTCCACATACAAAACCCACTTTTTAATTGCTATCAACTATCCATATTAGTATACAGAGTTCACTAGTTAGTTGTTACGTTCGGTTAGGTGTGTGTCAAACGATATCAAGATGGGGTATTCGACCAATCAGAATGGACCCTGACTACAGGACCTAGTCGCATTGTTAAATACATGATCGATTATGTGTAGGAAGAAGGCAGACTACAGATCTGTGATCAATCACTATGATGTGATTAGTAAATATTTTATATTATAAATTGGTATTTCTTGATAATAAGTTTGGACACGTCTTGCCTCAGGCCTCGTCCGCGCGAACATCAATTTTGTCAGCAGATTCGATTACGTTAACGTTGGTTTTAACGGGAAATTTTAACTCGATCTCGAGCATAGTCGGGTAAAAATTGCTCTGTACTGTAAGTTTGGGTATCAATTAATAGAGTACCAAGTTTCATCAAAATCGGTTGATACTGGTATAAACGAATTCTCTCGTCTATAGGTATCATACAAAATATAAAAAAAAAAAACTCGCAATGATATCAAATTAGGTACAGAGATCTGGTTAGGTACCTACTATTTTGTATAAATGTAAATTTTATTTAGTATATTTCCATTTTTACTTCCCACCTCTGCTATGGTAGGGAAGTAATGGATTTAGTCCGAAAAAATATTTCGAGATTTTAACAGATCTTCACGTTTTGAGACCCTAGCAATCGTTTAAGATCATTTTCTGACTGATGTCTGTATGTGTGTGTGTGGTCAATTTTTCGCCTTCGATATCGTAAAAACGGAACAACATATGGCCATGCCGATTGTTCTATTGTGTTTATCAGCCTTTAACTTAGATCTGATTAGATTTTGAGTCAAATCGGTTCAGTGGATCCTGAGATATTAAAAAAAACGTTTTCAATGTCACGTATTAACTTAGGCAAAAAAAATTATAAATGAATTCTAGATGTTACAATATGAAAAAAATGTATATATTTTTTTCTCTAAAATGTATAGTTTTCGAGAAAAAAAATATTTTACTAAAAAAAGAAAATTGTACGTAAATCAAGGTAACCATGATTTTTGCTATATTAAGCTAGCCATCAGTAGATCACTAAACAAAAAAGAGGGCCATGCTTTTTTTCAAAGAATAAAAAAAGAGTGTTTATTTTTTGCAAATATTTACTAAGTGGGAAGTATAGGACCTGTCATCAGTCGAATTTTTTGTGTTTAAATAACAAAAAAAAAATGTATTATTTTATCTCAGCTTCCAGACGTATGCATTGTATTAAAGAAATGTGTGTCTAAAAAAATACTTATATATTATTATTATTAATGGTCAACGACGAACGAAGAAAGTAATCAGTGAAAATTGAGACTGAAAGTGTCAAATTCGAGTAGTGTATTTATGTATTTATATTGCATATACTCGATTACGCAATATATATTTTACCCGTGGTCACAAGGAAAAGTGAATTATGTCACATTTTTTGGTAAAATAAAAATTAACGACGATTTGATCCTCCAATAAGCGCAAAGTTTTCAACAGTGATTAAGTTGTTTTTTTTTTCCTTTTTATTAAATACAGTATACGTGCTTTGAAATATTTTTTTAGCATCCATGTATGGCGAATTATGAAGGGAATTTATTTAATAACGTGTATTTTAAATCTTAACAAGCCGTGAGGGGGGTCGTTTATTAGTACTAAAGTTACTTTTAATTGGGACTCACAAGTGCGACCCTTGAGGTCCACACGACGAACTTCCCAGTTTGATGAATATTTAATATCAATAATTAAATTAGAAATTACACAGAAAAGTAATCATTTTAATCATTAATTATTATTTATTTTTAACAATAATTAAAAAAAAAAAAACGGCTGAACCGATTTTTATAAAATTTATGTCGGATCAAAATGACGTTAACACGCCTCGATTGACACCCTTACGAAGTCGATATAATTTTTTATTCGCGAGATATTGTGTAAAATCTACTTTTTTGGAGGTTATATTTGGTTAAGAAAAAAGAACGGCTGAACCGATTTTGAAAAAATTTCTTTCAGATCATATTTACGTTAATACGCGTCGATTGGCACCCTAACGTAGTCGATATCATTTTTCATTCTCGAGATTTCGTCTTAGAAAGAAATGAACACATACGTACACACACATACACACACGCAGACATCTTTCTAAAAATAGTGTAGTGACCTTGAAACATAAAAATTTGTTATACATTTTGATTTCGATTTTCGGACCCATTACAATAACTTCCAATGGAAAGTTAAAAAGAACCAACACAAAAGCCATTTTGTGTTGTGGCCACAACTCTTGACTAATCAGTTTTGTAATTCCGACGTCAGACAATATAAATGCTCGTCATTAATTCGGTTATCTGTCGTCGGACGGAACTTGTTTTTAATTAACCAAACACACCTGTGTCCGGCTGATTGAATGAGTTCACCTCACTGAACAGAGTTTCATTCAACTTTATCGTTCACGTTTAAATTGGTGTTCCAAGTTGGAAAACACATTCGCCATCCGTGCCATCTATGGTTCACTGTTTCAGTCTTAAACTATAGACTGAAAATAGAAAAATTTCACCCGCATATAGTTTATGCGGCTTGACTTTCTAGTTTTTTTATGAATGTATTTAATTTTTTCATGTAAATTAGTTCAATATCTGGATGACCGAACTTTGCTCGGATGAGTTCAAAAAAAATAGTACTTAAAGTTCCCATTTCATCAAAATCGTTAGTCGTTTTTAAGAAAAAAAATTACATACCTATAAGTAGATAATATTATTATACGTCAGTATACGTCATACCACATACTACATATTTTATATAGGTAATATAAAAGTAATATACCTATTTATTTAAATATTAGTTAAAAAAATAACAACAATAAAATCTAAACATAATTTGTAAGTATAATTATGTTTAGATTTTATTGTTGTTATTTTTTTACTTTTCAAATAATTACTGATTATTTTAATAAGTTAAAGATTGTCTGTCAGAGTAATTTGACATAAATAATGAAAATAGTTTGTTTTTTTCAAAGCCTACTCATCATACGACACTGTTTTTTAAAATGATAAAATCGATAAGAAAACGAATTTTTCCAGGGATGAACCTAGCTAGATCGATTTTTTGCCCCCCGAAACCCCTTTTCGGTAAATTTGATCAAAATCGTTAGAGCCGTTTTCGAGAAAATATTTATATAGGTACATAGGTACATATATACAAGATTTGCTCGTTTAATAATATAGGAATATAACAACAGTCTTATAAATGCAGGATGAGTATGTTGGGATATAGGTAATTTAAAATATTTTTTAAGCCACCGATTGCCTAGATTGCCGGGATCTAGTACTACTAATTATTAATATTAACAATTCATATTAAATATAATATAAAAAAGCAACGCCACTGTGTACACTACACTGACAACTGAGAGATATAGATTAAAGAAATAATTTTATTTTCAGTATCTTCATCGGGTCAAACAATAAGAACATAAAAAACCCCGTCCAATAGTCATAAATCTCTTTGATGTACCGCTTTCATAGCGATCACAAAATATGTATGTGTGCGCTGTGTGGTATTGTTTGTAAACACGTCCACACTTACTCTGTTTTTCGTGTATGCAATGTATTTGCGTTTGTTGCGTGTCATGTTTGCATTCTATGTGTCTGCAGCTTTAGATTCAAATAACAAGAATAAGATATGTAGTTTAAAAAGAAAAGTGAAGAAGTGTTTTTGTTTTGTAAAAGCTTTCAGGACTTCTAAAGTACCTTGCAGGCTTGCATGTAAGAATATTAAGTGTAAATGACACATCAACTATATAGTTAATCCATGAACTTTCAAGACTTACTACATGCTTAAAACGGTTTATTTCTTTATTTATTCCTTCAATAGTACATTTTTGAAAAACAATTATAATACGTTTAGAATTTTCGCACCCAACTTGGCAAGCCAGTGCTAGGGTGGGAATACAAAAATTATTTGTTGATAGGACTAAAATAAAAGAACAAATAAAAAAAAATTCAAATTAAATAATTTAGCGCTGTGTCAATATCGCAAAACTATCTATTGTGATTAGATATTAATTATTCTTATCCTTTCAACATCTAATAATACAGTAGAGAGTCGATTATCCGAACCTATTAGAATCATGAGGAAATAACAAAAATATGTTATATAAAACTCTTAAACAATTATTCAATAATCCGAACAAATCGGAAATCCAAATTATATGCTGTAACAATTAGTCCGATGATCGACGATTTACTTTTGGAGCGGTGTGTTAATAAAATAATCCTTAATCCTTGTATCAACATGGTGTCAACTGAACTTCATTTACAAAGTACCTCGCGGGAGTAAAAAAATATATCGGGATTGGACAAACACTGCTTTGTTGTGTTGAATGGAGATCATTGAAATTCATAAGTAAGCCATTGAGCCAAAATTATCCACCTTCTCTACTTACTTAAACTTTAGTCTCAAACAACCTTATAGCTAATAAGTATTAGTTAAAAAAATAACAACAATTAAATCTAAACATAATTATGTAAGTATAATTATGTTTAGATTTTATTGTTGTTATTTTTATACTTTTCAAATAATTACTGATTATTTTAATAAGTTAAAGATTGACTGTCAGAGTAATTTGACATAAATAATGAAAATAGTTTGTTTTTTCCAGAGCCTACTCACCATACGACACTGTTTTATAACGTTAAAAAAACTGATTTTTAAAATAATAAAATCGATAAGAAAACGAATTTTTCCAGGGATGAGACCTAGCTAGATCGATTTCTTGCCCCCCGAAACCCCTCTTCAGTAAATTTGATCAAAATCGTTAAAGCCGTTTTCGAGAAAATATTTATATAGGTACCTACATATATACAAGATTTGCTCGTTTAACAATATAGGGATATTGTTTCACACAACAATGTTGTCTTTAACGTTACAAGGCCATCAAAGACGTTAACACATAAAAAAAACGTCAACTATTCTTTTTACTTCCCACCTCTACTATGGTAGGGAAGTAATGGATTTAGTCCGAAAACAACATTTCGAGATTTTAACAGATTTTCACGTTTTGAGACCCTAGCAATCGTTTAAGATCATTTTCTGACTGATGTCTGTATGTGTGTGTGTGTGTGTGTGTGTGGTCAATTTTTCGCCTTCGATATCTTAAGAACGGAACAACATACGGGCATGCCGATTGTTCTATTGTGTTTATCAGCCTTTAACTTAGATCTGATTAGATTTTGAGTCAAATCGGTTCAGTGGATCCTGAGATATTCAAAAAAACGTCCTCAATGTCACGTATTAACATAGGTAAAAAAAAATATAAATGAATTCTAGATGTTATAATATGAAAAAAATGTAAATATTTTTTTTCTCTAAAATGTATAGTTTTCGAGAAAGAAAATATTTTACTAAGAAAAATAAAAATTGTACGTAAATCAAGGTAACCATGATTTTTGCTATATTATGTTAGCCATCAGTAGATCACCAAACAAAAAAGAGGGCCATGCTTTTTTCAAAGAATAAAAATTAAATTGTGTTTTAAAGATCACCAACAGCTAAGGTTATTTGGGCCTAGTCAAAGAATAAAAAAAAAAGTGTTTATTTTTGCAAATATTTACTAGGTGGGAAGTATAGGACTGGTCATCAGTCGAATTTTTTTAGATATAAAGGCTTTTTTGGCCTCTTACAACTGGACTGGACCACAGCTATGGAAGGAATGTGAAACGAAAGGTATATTCTGTCTCTGTGTATTTTGAACTTTAATTGCTTGTCATCATGGTGCAGACTATATAGCAATTATAGTGATTATAAAATAGCGATTCACCTCTTCTCAAAAAGAGACAACGCATTTTTCTATCATATTAACAATCGGTCACATCGCTGTCTGTTAAAAGTCCGGACGTTGGCTATAAAATGTAAATGACTGCCTTTCTTGTTTTATGATTTCTATGATAGGACCTTCTAAATGTTTTAACGAATGCATTAGAATCCCGGGTTGGCCGAACTGAAGTCGCTGTGAAAAAGAGTTAAATAGCTGTTTTGGTGCTTCATAACAACTATAGTATAATATAAATAATAATTATAATTTTATTATAGCCAGCTCTAGGAACACCTACTTTAAAGCCGGGCTTATCCAAACTACAATCAAACACTCTTACAAACGGCGCATACCTAATGTGCAGGACGCAGGTATATGTTACGGCAACATACTGTGTTTTGCAATCATGCTGTTTTTTCTTATAGCTAATTGTAGATTGTATTTCTAGTGTCGTAATGAGGTATATTACTGACGAGTGATGAATAGTGACAGTATGTTGAAACGAGCGATTTAGCGAATTTTAACGACTAGGCTCTGCAGTCACGGTCCATTCTGATTGGTCGAATACCCCATCTTGGTGTCGTTTGACTCACACACATACACCTAAACGAACGTAACAACTAATTAACTAGTGAACTCTCTATACTAATATGGATAGTTGATAGCGATTAAAAAATGGGTTTTGTATGTGGGCAATGTTCAAATACATATTCTTCAAAATACGCATTAATGTTCATAAAATTAGAATGAAAACTTCAGATAAGGCTTGTAATCTAATTCTTTCTATAAAAATCGATCAATTTTCTGACATTTCAAAATGAAACTTAATTAAAATTTATTTTTCTATTCCCATTATTTCTCAAAAACACTGTTACTGTATAAATTTTGGACATCCTAATATCTCAAATAATAATAATATTAAATTAGGTTTTATTTTGAAATGTCAATATTGATCGACTTTTATAGAAAGAATTACAAGCCTTACCTGAAGTTTTCATTCTAATTTTGTGAACATTAATGCCAGTCTTGAAGAATATGTGTTTGAACATTGCCCACATCCAAAACCCATTTTTTAATCGCTATCAACTATCCATGTTAGTATACAGAGTTCACTAGTTAATTGTTACGTTCGTTTAGGTGTGTGTGAGACATCAAGATAGAGTATTCGACCAATCAGAATTGAACCTGACTGAAGGGTCCAGTCGCTTGTGTTTTAAGAGTCACACAAGTCTATCTATTTATTTATTGTAGATTATAGACGCGTCGACATCACAGGTCATTAGCGTCTTTCAACTACACTAAATAACAACTTTCTTAAAACTAAATAACATCACAAAACATCCATGAGCGCTGGTGGGATTCGAACCCACGACAGTCTAGTCTAGAGGCTGCGGTATCAAATACGCTATTCACTAGGCTACACTGCCCTCGGCGCTGTTATCACAGTTTTATGAATGGTAACTATATATAGCATAGAGTATCGGTACTATCGCAAAGTTACGTTAATAACCTTAATATTTGTCTTTTCAGAAGACGGGAATATGTCTGTGACATATACAGTGTGTACACTAAACGTAGCATGAATTGCGTAGACATTACACGCACACGCGCGTGAGCACACCTGACATAATATTCTGATATTCCAATTATCTTCCACTGACATATACATGATGTTCAGAAAAACCTCAGTGCTTGTATTCGTGATGGTTTAAAACAACATACTAGGAACATAATTCTAAAGATGCAGTTGCACGTAAAAACGATATATATCGCAGAAATTTACATAAACCTATTTTTGTTACAGCAGTGCACTCTTATTCCAAGTCTTCATGGTTTCCGGGCTTGTAGGCCGTGGTCCGGCGGTATTTCTACCTGACGTTTCGTCTACAACTGCGGTAGACATTCTCAAAGGCGATGTGGCAGCGGTCGAAGTGTTCTCCTTGGCGGCTCACAGGTCAATGTGTCAGTGACTGGTGTCCTCCCTTCTTTTATGTCTAGTACCAGTGTGTTCTCTGTTCGGTCGTAGTCCGTCTCTCTGTAAATTGGCGAACTACGCAGTGTGTAGTGGTGGGGGTGAGTTCTCTACTCGGTCGTATTCCGTCCTTGTACGACTGGTCATTGGTTTTGTATGTCGGAGTGCTGGTGCCCAGGTTTTACTGAGATTGAGGCCTTCATCGTTTCGGTTGAAATTCTGTGTGTGTTTTTTTTGTATTTCTATGGCCTCTCTGTATATTCGTGGGTAATTTCTGATATTGTCGATGATTCGTTAATTAAAACATAATTCATATTTTTTCAGAAGTACCTATTTTAATTAGTGATGAAATGAAATTCAAATTATAAAACAAAATATTCGACATTCAGTTCTTTATTTGAATTGCACATTGTCTACCTCTATATTGACATGAAATTATTTAAATCGCTTTATATTTCAATATAAATTAGTTTTAAAACCAATAACTGATTTTGTCAAATTGCTCTTTGTTCATTAATAAATTGCAAAACTGAAATATACATCCATGATTTCTATAACTTGAATAATGAGTTTTTTATTATACAAAAACAATTAGCAAAATTGTTTACACAAAATACAAAAAAATAAAACAACGTAGTAAACATAAAAATATAACACTAAAGGGATTAAAAAAATGTCAATATTTGTAGGGGGATAAAAGTAGGTAATAATTTAAAATAACACACGCAATTATATTGCAATACTATATTATACGAGTGTCGACTAACGAGTTCCCCTTTCGTTTGTACAGACATCAGTATAAACTATAAACGTAAAACCCATATTTGACAAAACAATTTTGTTACCTTTATAATTAAAATTTGATGGTTATTACTATTTATAGTCCAAGCGGCAGGTAATAAATGAAGGGGGAACCTGGAATGTATTCCGAAGTTAATGATATTTTGGTGTGTTGTTTGCGGGCACTCTGTGGAGTAGAATCTGAGTTTTCGACCTCGAGGACCCCGTGCTAACGTGGGGGGAGCCGAAAAACCACGATATTTTACCACCTTTTTTGCTTTTTTCGAAATCTCTCAGAAACGGTCGACTTAAGGAATTCTTTGATTATGTAATGTTTTAAAGAGGATTATATTTCCTACAATTTTCATTCCTACAACTTTTCTGTGGTACTAATGGTAAGCGCGCTGCAGCTTCTTGAAAATCACCTGCTCCGCTTTTTGTAACCTTGGTTCCAACATCAGACCCTCGTTACCAAATTGAAATTATCATAATATTGTATTGTCACGGGAACTCAATGTGTGTGCAAAGTTTCATAACAATCGGTTAAGTAGAAGTAGTTGAAAAAGCTGTCGCAAGATTTGAAACAAAGATAGTAACAAACAAATATACGGCGTCAAGCTAAATAAAACCGTTTAAAATAGATACCTAGGCTTATTTTTGACCATATTGTATGTGTGCATATTAAACGCTGATTATAATATTATTATTTTTATATAAAATAATCAAAGCGGAACGGAAGATTTTACGTCATAAAAATAATTTATATTCATACATTCCGTTGCAAACCTTCTGTGTCGAGATTTAAAAAAAATTTAGATTATCTATAAAGTTCAACGTTGTAATTGTATTATCATGATGATAGTAAGTTAAAAGTTTAGTGAGAATGCTACCCAAATTATGTACTGCCGTTTATCACGATTCTTTTCAGAATTATGTATTTGCAAATTTATAATTTTTATGCAGTAATTTATACATATGAGAATTTTACTCAAATTAAATTATAGGTATTTAAATTTCATGTAAGAAATAGTGTTTTTTGTATTTGTGTGTTTGATGTCAGCTAAAATATATGGTGATTAAGTGACAGGGGGACAAAGGGGACTACTCTACCGAGCCCCGAACCAGGGAGTCGCCCCGTACCAAATAGAAATAAACGTAACAATATCTATAAATAATATGTGACAAACAACATGATCAATAAACGAATGATATATTTTCTTTTTAAACAGTATACATGCTGAGTTGTCTGAATTTCTCAGAATGAAGCCACCCTAGAAAATATAATCTATCAATTGATTTATTTCAGAATATAAGTTGAATTTTTTGTTTTTTTTTTTCATTTAGGAAAATCGATAATCGCTGAAAAGTGGACCGTAGTTTTTTTAAAGTTTCGAAAATTGCCAAAATACAGACGGAAAGTGCACAATCAAAATAAAAATGTCGTTTATAACGCTCTTTTTGGATTCAACTTCTAAGTAAATCATACCTAATAAAAACGTCGGAAAAACTCCAAATATAATGAGCATGAATTTAACCGAAAATCGCCGTATTAGCGAACCACCGAAAGCTAGGCTCTATTGTATTGTAACAAACCCCAAGATGTTACGCCACTGCCTGCAATAGAAGCGTCGAGAAGGAAAGGTCACAGTGGTGAGGCGTGGAATGGTATCGAAGATACGAGTACCTGCCGGAATGTTCTGGAGAGCGCAAGAGCGTGCTGGGCCAAGCTGCTCGACCTATATAAGCGAAGTACGTCAGTCAGTCGTGAGTCAGTGTCGTGTTGAACTGCGAATATAAATACAGTACTGGTATATAAATATAGTTATTTGTTCAGTGTTATTTAAGTGTTTCACTTTGTTTAAGAATTACTGTTTCGTTATTATTATCGTGTTGATTGTTAGAATTGACATATAGTTGTTGCGTTTATTGTTATTGAATGGTTAATTATATTAAATAAATATTTATTCCGCCCACGCAGAAAACAGTTTTGTTACAGTATTTACAACAATTTAATTTCAAGCTATAATTTATATACAAAATACCTACAAGACACTTCAAAAATTATGCAAACATTGTGTGCAAACATGGATTTCATAGAAAATCTTAGTATGAGCTGAACGCTGAAAAGCAGGACTTACTGTATTTAAAATCTTTAAATTTCCAGCTATAAATTACATACGAAATATAAGCAATTTCAAAAATTATGCAAATTATTGTCGTCTTATTTTTTATGGACTGTGTATCTGACCGTACAATTATATAACGATGAAAAAGTTGTCTTTATATTAATTAAGAGCCTTCTATAAACTGCAGGTGCGTGCGATAATTATCTTGTGTTGTTTAAATTTCATTGAAAACAACATTTACCGTTCGCTTCTTTAAAGAAAAGGAAAATAAAAAAGAGAATATATTTCAGTACATTTACATAACTCATTTGCATGGAATTTTTATATAATAATTTTTCACTTCTTCGCATTTTTTTACTGTTATAATGATACATATTAATGTTAATATAGTAAAGTGACGATTATTTATGCACGAATTATCAAATAAAATATTTCTTTGACATTTGCTTTTTTATTTCAAAAACGTGATATTACTTGGCCAGAAATTAATACCCCTTTTCACTTTCCTATACAGAAATCGAATTTTTGCACGAGCACATTTCCCCTACGTACTCAGTAGGTATACAGGGTGATTTATTAGCTCACCGACAAACTTTGACAGATGAAAGCTCATCTAATCTTACACTGTATACTTATGAACATAATATGTTCCTTTACACGATAACTCTCGACAGACTTAATCGATTTAAACGAAATTTGGTACACACATTGGAACCCATCACCGCACGAAGCCTATTTAAAATGGGCCCGATCGGACCATTTTTAGGGTAGTTTTTAGGGGTTGAAAAAAGTTTTTGAGCCCAAAAATACCGAAAAAAATCTCAGAATTGTTTCAAAATTGGAATTTTATCCTTTAGTAGAGATTAAAATGTGTTGCTAAAACGTTAACAAAATCGGCACAGCAGGACCGGACTTACAAATTTTATGAAAACACTAGTTCGCGGATAGTGATTTATTTGCTGACGGGTGTATTTAATTTGGTACAGAGGTTGAATAATATTGAAATTAAGAAAAAAAATATTATTTTAAGGGATATATTAAGGGGTTAATTTTTTTATTTTGTCCAAAAACAAATTTAAGTTCACAAGGCCTGTATTAGCAAATACACTATATTGTCGGCAGGGTTTGGCACTGCGACCCGAGTTTTTTTCACCTTAAAACACTTTAAAACATAATTCAAATCAATTCAGTGGTTCTTTAGTTATAAGTATAATTTTCCTTTAAGTACGCTATGATTTTCTCCAAATGTAAAAATCAATAGCGTCAACTTTTTGTGAACATGGCATAAATAATAACTACCAATATTTAATTAATGCATATTGCATGTATAAATGTAAATGCTGACAAGTAATTAACAAATTGCAGACTTTATAATAATTATGTAAGCGCCAGAATAAATAAGTTATAAACACATAGAAATGTTGATCATCAAGCAAGAAATGCATTCAATCATTTTAACAAACAACACACAACGTACAGTACTACAGTTAATGTAATTACTTTTTTCACGCGATTCGCTCGACTTCTGTAGTTGAATGTTATGAGTAGGGATGAGGACGCTGTTTAACGAAAAAGAACGAATTGAATGACGAGAAATTACCATTATAGTAGGTTTTAATAAACGAATATGACCAAAATTGCATTGTGCGAAAAAGATCCCTTAAATTGCTCACTAAAGCTTGATTTAAATTATCCGGTCAGACACGGCGCGGGAACGTAGCGTTTCCGGCAAGACGAACATTTTTACATGCATTTCAAATACGAGTATTGATACATGTCTGAACGGACGGGATTCGCTAAGTATTCGTATTTGAAATGCATGTAAAAATGTTCGTCTTGCCGGAAACGTTACGTTCCCGCGCCGTGTCTGATCGGATAATATAAATCGAGCTTTCAAAATCTACTATTTCATGTAGAGGTGTTACGGATCAGCCTGTATATAACCGGCAGGCAAGAGTTCTAAGAAACGGGGGTCCGCTTACTGTAACAACTGGTACCTGCACGAAAGTTCTAGAGAAAGCGAGAACGCACTAGGCATACGGCACGCAGCATATATAAACAGCGGTACGAGTGAGTGAGGGAGTCAGTCAATGAAGAATACTGAGCGACAAATAGTGCGTCTGATATAAATACAGTGAATATAAATATTTGAAACATATAAATAACTAGAAATAAATAGTCCTGGTATATAGTTAATAATTACGAATTATTATATATAGTTGTTTTGTTTTGCTTTGTAATTACTGTTTAGTTATTGTTGATTGTTAGAATTGACTTTCCGTTGTTGCGTTCATTATCATTGTGTTTTTAATTATTGTAAATAAATATTTATTCCGCCAAATCAGAAAACAGTTTTGTAACAGAGGGAAATCTCTCACTCTGGTAACGTTGCTTTAACAATCATCATAGACCACCTGGATGACGAGTGTTCTGCCGTTAAGTTTTCTTCGCGGCAAGTAAAGTGTTAACACAATACTTTTATGTAAGATAATTGAATTAGATTGTGTGCACGAGAACAACGGACCGTGAACGAAGTGCTAATTCTGTTTGCATAAATGTGATGCGCATGCGACGTGTATGGGAACCCGAACAGGACAGTCGACAGTCGCAACGCACAGCTGTTTTATTTCCATGAGATCCTGCGATCGGATCTGAGAATTTACAAATATAAACACAGATTTAAAAAAATTTATAATCACATGCATTCGATGGAGCCAAATTTATACATTGAGAATGAAGGATTACGAAAAAGAGATTGTAGATTATAGACGTTCGACAACTGAAGTCATTAGCGCCGAAGGATCACGAATTTACAAAAAATGTGAGCTTTATTTGAAAGAATTTTAGTAAAGTTGTATGTATACCTCATAACATCGAGTGAGAATTTCAGTTTTTAAAATGCAACAGCTGAGCTAGCAGAGCGTAAGTGGTTACAATTAGAGTAATCTAACTTTAATTTATGTTCAGTGCTAACTAGAAATTATTATTTGGGTTTAGTGGATAAATTATTGAAGTTATACTTCTTTTGGTGCGTTATGGAAAAATGATGACAGTGAATTTTTACGTTTAACACCATGAAGTTAGTCGGTAGTAATACCACGAAGTTAGTCGATAGTAACACCATGACGATAGTAACACCATGAAGTTAGTCGATAGTAACACCAAATAAATTGGTTGATCTATCACTACGTTAATAATACCGATTTTAATGAGTACGTTTTTTCAAATATTTAGTACCTATACATATTTAATAAATTAGGCATTTAGTAAATAAAAATTCATCTAATCCCTGAACGAGTTAAACATCCAGCTCAGAAGACGGAAGTCTCGCAAACTGATGCCTCGACAGAACCCGCATATTAACAACTTGTTCTCTTAATGCGCAGCGAAATAAAAACATTTTAAAAAGACGTAATTTGCGTTCTTCGGATTAAAGAGGACTCGAAAGCGCACTCGGCGTTTGGCAATTATAAGAATGCAAATTGTTGCTATTTACATAAGGAATCAACGCTCGACCTCTATGCACACTGGACTAGTCTCCTCAAGTATGAGTTGGAACACCAGGTGACGATTTTTGCTTAATGCATTCGGACTTCCATTACTTTACAGTTTACATACATAACTAGGCTTTTCCCGCGGAAATTTGCTCGCGTTAATGTTTGCTTTTGCCAATGATAAATGGACTATCCAACACAAAAATAATTTTTCAATTCGAACCAGTAGTTGCTGAGATTAGCGCGTTCAATCAAACAAACAAACTCTTCAGCTTTATAATATGTATAAACAGCATTTCAGAGATTTTTGAGTTTTCTTAAAAATGCCAAAAGTAAGAAGACCCCCCTCTTTGTACAAAATTGCGAAATTTTTGAAAAATAAATTCGACCCAATTCGTTTGATATTAAGTCTATTTATAGAAAAAATAACGCTGAATCGCCTCCAACCACTCGCACTTTTAGATTTAAAGATATAAACAGCATTTGAGAGATTTTTGAGTTTGCTTAAAAATGCCAAAAGTAAGAAGACGCCCCTCTTTGTACAAAATTGCGAAATTTTTGAAAAATAAATTCGACCGGAATCGTTCGATATTAAGTCTATTTATAGAAAACATAACACTGAATCGACTCCAACCAGCCGCACTTTTAGATTCAAAGATATAAACAGCATTTGAGAGATTTTTGAGTTTGCTTAAAAATGCCAAAAGTAAGAAGACCCCCCTCTTTGTACAAAATTGCGAAATTTTTGAAAAATAAATTCGACCCAATTCGTTTGATATTAAGTCAATTTATAGAAAAAATAACGCTGAATCGACTCCAACAACCCGCACTTTTAGATTCAAAGATTAGTATAGATTATAACATTAAACTTATCTTAAAACTTATCCAAGCTTTTGGATTATTAATATATTTTTATATTTTGTTTTTTAATCAAACGATTCATATTTACTTAAGCCTCTGTTCCTTTTCGAGTTTATTTAATTGAAGATAAATCATGTTCAGTATTAATTAACATCCCAATCTATAATTTTACTTGAAATTCATTGTCAAATTAATCAAAAAACATGATTTCGTCGTCGTTTACAAAATAATTAAAATGCTTTTGTTTTATACATCAAACGTATGCGATGTTGGCGCCACGTGTTTGAAATAGGGAACTGACGGTGGAATGGGGTTCAGAAGACGCGATGTTAAATTAATGTTCGCGGGACATTTCAATCAAAATGACGGTTTACAAAGTGGACTGTGTTTCTATGTTTATTAAATAAGGTGAATGTATTACGAATAAATACATATTAAACAGATATTCGGTATTAAAGTGTTTGGTAGCTGTGATTAGTTCGCGATGTTTCCGCTATGTTTACGGGAACATGACATTATTGAATTACTATCTACTGTCTAATCCTTGTCATGAGACAATGACAAACCACAACATTTGTCAATAATTAATATAAAAATATATATGAGCACTGTGGTTGGAATAAATAATAATGGAATAATGTAAGTTTGGTAAAGGCGGTAAGTACGACCCATCATTTAGATAGCTTTGAAAGCATATACATTGCTAAGTGCGATGGTACCAAGCTTTTGAATTGGATAATGGCCCTATACCTTATTCTGCTTTATTTGATCTTTTAGACCATAAGTAATGTTCTAGATAATTCGCTTTGTTCTTCTGTGTTCTAGGTCAATTTGTTTCAGGTCAATTTCTCAGTCGTCTATCCGTAGGTTTTGACTGCCGGATCGTTCTATCCTCCTGTGATACTCTAAGTCTATAGTTAAGTTTTCAATTTGTTAATTATTTTATTACCTGTAATATTAGTATATAAATACCCGTTATGTAATTTCATTCATGTAGTGTTCGCTGAAGATGAAAGCTTAGCTTTCGAAATGTACATCCATCAATAAAACTGTTGTGGTAAGAAGTAACTATATTTTATTTTGTTTTTAATAATTAATATATTTCGTATATAATAGTCACAAAATTTATATTATAAGTAAAAGGATAGTTAAAACTTAAAATGGATAAAACATTATTATTATTGAAAAAATTTTCGTTAGAAAGCAGCCAATTATATAATTGTTTAAAAAATATTGGAAAAAATCATTTTACCAACCAGTACGTTTCACGTGTTGATTATCAATGCGACGTCACTATCATTATCAGATTTCTAATGGGTATACCTCTAGTAAGAAGCAACACGTTACTTAACGCACTCGTAGTACTTTTATGTAAGTTGTGAAGTATTACGTCATTCGCATATTTAATAAACGTAATTAAATGTCGACGCAACGGTGTTATGTTGTTAAAATGCCGTAACATGTTAGAGATATTTTGTGTGTAAGGTTATATGTGCGAAGACGGAATTTTGAAAATGTATCAAATTTCAACGAATAAACAAAATTCATATATACTCGCTTCAATATTGGCAGTAGTAATAGAGGCGATTTAGACAGACAGCGATTTAGACATGGTATTTTATTTTCTTTTCTTCTGGTCTTGAATTTGAAAAACGCACACGGTTGTGCCAAATCTCTGCTAAAACACGTACGTAAAAAACGCACCCGGACGTGAAAAATAAACGCACGTACTTGAAAAAATTTCACGTCCGGATGCGTTTTTCACGTACGTTTTTTTAGTAGGGATTAGACACATCCGTGTGCGTTTTTAAAGTTTTTTAAATAATTACACGGACGTGAAAAACGCACACGGACGTGAAATTTTTTCAAGTACGTGCGTTTATTTTTCACGTCCGGGTGATTTTTCACGTACGTATTTTAGCAGAGATTTGGCACATCCGAGTCAATCTCGCGAGATCTCGAATTGCCAATCTCGAACTCAGACTGATCTCGCGAGATCTCGAATTGCCAATCTCGAACTCAGACTGATCTCGCGAGATCTCGAATTGCCAATCTCGAACCCAGACTAATCTCGCGAGATCTTGAATTGCCAATCTCGGCTCGAGATTGCATTCCCTAAATTTGTGCTGCACAATATCGTCAAGGAATAGACAGAAAATAAGTCACACTTTTATAAAAGGAACCGATTGGGACAAACCGACCTAAGATTGCCTCTGGGTTTTGGTCTATATAATATAGAAACTGTTCGACGATGTTTAACATTGGTTTGTTAATTTGGTCTCTATATGGAGGCCGACATGTCCAATATTGGTCACTGCTAGAATAGTGAATGGGCGCCAATGTGTTAAATACGGTTAAATACACATTTAGTCGCGTTGTAAAATATGCTGCTGTATATATTCTTCAAACATGTATGTACAATTCGTCGTCTTTATAGTTATTGGTCAATACATTTATCGTACATAATATGGCCAGAGACAACCATGCGGCATACCAAACGCTGGTCAAATCGACGCTAGCCGATAGTCGACTGTAAGCTGCGTTTTAAAGCATGTACTTTTACATACACGTAATGTGGTTTAAACTTGAATATAAATCTTCTCAATGTTAAATATTGTTACGGATCACCCTTATGAACGACGGGCAACAGTTCTGAGAAACGGGGGTCTGCATACTGAACAACGAGTACCTGTCGGAATGTTCTAGAGAACACGAGAACGTACTAGGCTGGGCCGCGCAGGGTATATAAACAAGCCGGTACGAGTGAATCAGAATCAGTCGACGGTGTCACGCAATCGGCAATCAGCGAATGGTGAGTCGTGCCATCAAGCGGATATAAATATTGATCAGTCAACGGGAATCAGTCAGTGTAGATTGTACTGTGACAGTGTTGAACAGCGAAATAAATCTGATATAAATACAGTGACATAAATAATTACAAATAAATAATCGTTGTATATATAGTTATTTGTTAAGTGTTATTTAAGTGGCTCGTGTAGTTCAATAATTGCCGTTTAAATTTTTTTATTGTTAGAATTGACTTTTCGTTGTTGCATTTATTGTTATTGAATTTTTAATTATTGTAAATAAATATTTATTCCGCCAACTCAGAAAACAGTTTTGTAACAATATGATTTGATTTACATAATTTAAGTGATCTAATCAGTCATTATAAAAGTACGAGCAGGTAAATATTAATTTTATGTAGTATATGAATCCGTTCTATAAATCATGGGTATGTAGTATTTTAATTTTCTGTTAAACGCATTTTAATTCAATTTTGATGAACCCGCTTTGATATATAATTAAATAAAATTATTTAATTGTTATATATATATGTTAAATATTCAACTGTTTTCTAGTTTATAACACTATGAATACTTATACACACATAAATATATAAATATTCCAAAACAAATTAAAATGCA
This sequence comes from Mongoloraphidia duomilia, assembly GCA_039654895.1. Taxonomy (NCBI): domain Eukaryota; kingdom Metazoa; phylum Arthropoda; class Insecta; order Raphidioptera; family Raphidiidae; genus Mongoloraphidia; species Mongoloraphidia duomilia. The sequence continues at coordinate 2,876,475 of CM077517.1, forward strand.
CAATAATCCTCATAGCATTATTCAAATTAGTTTTTACAAGTGAAAAATGTAAAAATATAATCTTACGATATACAGGATGGTTAGCGTAACTGCTGCACATACGAATTTAACCCGTAAAATCAAACTTTCCCAATTTCCTGCTTCCCTAATTATTGTAGGAAAAATATCTTCAAATAATAGTTTTAGAAAATAAAATTCTGCAACAAAATCATTAAACAAAATTAATTTTGCATGCTTTGTAACGGCAGAAATTTGATATGAAAATGTCAAAATTACCTCAAAAACAGATAGCGATAGCCATGGAACTTGAACAAAATGATTACGTTTTAGCTGTCAGAATAATTTCTAATCATTTTGTTCAAGTTCCATGGCTATCGCTTTATAGTAACCGCCAAGGAGGACACTTCGACCGCTGCCACATCGCCTTTGAGAATGTCTACCGCAGTTGTAGACGAAACGTCAGGTAGAAATACCACCGGATCACGGCCTACAAGCCCGGAAACCATGAAGATTTGGAATTCCATCATAATTCATCGTTGTATTTATAATTTGGCGTAGAATGGAACAAAAAAAATAAGAAGTTGCTTACAAATTCAGCTATTTTTATACTTCTTATATTCTGTCAGAAAATCAGTTTTAAAAACGAATGCACACGGTTAAAAAAGTGCTGACAGAGCTTAATGGTGACAAGTACGAGAATTTCTTTTCGGAAACGACCTATAGGTACCGAACGCCTAAGGGTGCGTAAGCATTTCCAATTTATTACAGTTTCTTTTGATCGTGCCACTGCGTTTGTATACCTACCGTGCTGACTGACTAGGTGTAACACGTTATAATATTATGTGTTGGAAATAGTTGAGCGAGTTTCACAAGTTATGTACAGTCGTCATATATGAACAACGAAGTTTCACTGGTCGAGTTGGAAGTTATTGTAATGGGTCCGAAAATCGAAATCAAAATGTATAACAAATTTTTATGTTTCAAGATCACTACACTATTTTTAGAAAGATGTCTGTGTGTGTGTGTGTGTGTGTACGTACGTATGTGTCCATTTCTTTCTAAGACGAAATCTCGAGAATGAAAAATGATATCGACTACGTTAGGGTGCCAATCGGCGCGTATTAACGTAAATATGATCTGAAAGAAATTTTTTCAAAATCGGTTCAGCCGTTCTTTTTTCTTAACCAAATAGACTCCAAAAAAGTAGAATATCTCGCGAAAAAAAAATTATATCGACTTCGCAAGCGTGTCAATCGAGGCGTGTTAATGTCATTTTGATCCGACATAAATTTTATAAAAATCGGTTCAGCCGTTTTTTTTTTTTTTAATTATTGTTAAAAATATATAATAATTATGTTTTAATGATTAAAATGATTACTTTTCTGTGTAATATCTAATTTTATTATTATTATTAAATATTTATCAAACTGGGAAGTTCGTCGTGTGGATCTCAAGGGTCGCACTTTAGTCCTAATAAACGATCCACCTCACGGCTTAGCCTGTTTGTTCCGCGATGACAATAATTGAATGCGTGGGCCAATTTGAACTTATGGCTGAATCTGCGCAAAGCATAAAAGGCAGTCTCGATAGGTGTCTGTCTGTACCGGCTAATTACCAGAACTACTGAACGGATTTTATTGCGGTTTTTACCATTCGATAGCTTATTACTTAGGTTTCGATCTATATACTAGCTGCGCGGCCCGGCTTCGCCCGGGTGCAAATCAAGTTTACGTGAAAAACGGTGTGAAATACATTATATCCAATAGGTAATAATTTATTATAAGTTGTGGGCAGTTAATTATAAATTCAATCGAACGAGCGATTTGAAAAAAATTTTTTTGTTAGATAGCCCGTTTATTGAGGCTATTCGAGTTTTTTTAAATTGAACTCCAAAGGGGGTAAAACGGGAGTGTAGGATTTTTTTACTATTTATACTATACTAATATTATAAACTGTAGGCAAGTACGCAAAGCGAGAACAACAATAGTCGACTTTGCTTCGCAGGGAGAGAATTTCTCGCGGGGGGGATGAATCTTAAATTCTTATCTCTGGAACAACTGAACCGATTCTAAAAATTCTTTCACTATAATAGAAAGCTACACTATCCCTGAGTGGTATAGGTTATATTTAATTTTGATAAATTAAACGCGGGGGGTGGGAAATAATTCCTGTGGGATGGTAACACAACGTAACTCTGCAATACTTTTGCATTTTAGCGTAAAAGCGGAATCCCACTAATACTATATAAACACCACCAGCCCGACTTCGCTTCACAGGGAGAGAATTTCTCGCGGGGAGAATAATATATCTAAATTCTTAGCACCCGGGCGAAGCCGGACGGGGACTGCTAGTTAATTATAAATTTCCCCATAATGAAATCATAACGAAGTCGCGATTAAAAATTTACTTTTTTAACACGCTTATAATATTAGCTTCACTTGTATATTGTGGGTAATATGTAAAAAAATCTTGAAACTCGATTTTCGTCCTCTTCCAAATGTTCAATTGACGTGAAACTTTGCAATCGTATGTAGTTTTGATGACAATACAATATTCTGATATTTTATCTATAATAATACTTATATAACAAGTTAAAAAATGGAGACAAAAACAGATGGTGGAAGTTACGGTGTTGGTGGTGGGAAAACGTGTCTCCAGTAGTTCAAAATTTAAATATAGTATTATAATATACGTAATGACTTAAAAGTTAAAAATAAAAAAATATATTTAAAAAATAAAAACACATATCAACGCACCAAAATTTTTCATTAACTTTTAAAACCTTTATGCCCAGCTCTGGATTTATACGTTTTTTAAAAAAAAATGTCAGTTGTCAAATAATGAAAAATGAAACCGGTGCGCATGGTTCATTTTAACTCTAAATATTTCATTACTTACTTGTAAGTTCACTAAAAATACCTTTTACACTGGAGTGTATGTATGCTTTATACATACGGTAGCGGAATTTTAAACTAACTCTGCAATATAACGCGCTAACTGCCGAATGCCAATCATTGGCCGATATCCTCGGGCTACTAAAAGGATTCTGTATCAAATAAAGCAGGATACACAACCAGAAACGAAACTGCCTGTCAAAAAAACTTACACGATCTTTGTGTTATAGTTACATTGGTTATTATGAATTTTGTATGAATTTTTTTCCGACATATCCTGATTTTTTAAAGAATAAAATATGAGTATTATTTATTTTCCAATTCTTCATGGTTTCCGGGCTTGTAGGCCGTGGTCCGGTGGTATTTCTACCTGACGTTTCGTCTACAACTGCGGTAGACATTCTCAAAGGCGATGTGTGACAGCGGTTGAAGTGTCCTCCTTGGCCTGACCTGTGAGCCGCCAAGGAGGACACTTCGACCGTTGTCACATCGCCTTTGAGAATGTCTATCGCAGTTGTAGACGAAACGCAGGTAGAAATACCACCAGACCACGGCCTACAAGCCCGGAAATCATGAAGAATTGAAACAATGCCGGCCGTGAAAGCTTGCACACCTGGATTATTTATTTTGCTAAAAAAATAAGTTTAACTTTATTTATTGTAAATTATAGACGCGTCGAAATAAGTTTAACGATCAACCATTATTTAAATGAGTATTTATAGATAAGGCTGATGAATGCCAGCGCAATACAGCGGAGAACACTTTTCGAAACATCTAAATTTGGTGAGTGTCAGAGGAGATGAAACTTATTATGCACCTTGCAAAATTTAGTTGCCAGTTAAACTCATATTTTAAAATGATTAAGTTATTAATGACATCTATCAGTGCCCTTGCAAACTTTTATACCCAGGTTACATCATAAATTTATTAAACCATTTTTGTGTCGTTATTAGTTAACAAAATATCGTTGATGTCTTTTAGGATGAAGCCTTTTAGTTTTTAAAGAGCTGACAGAGTATTTAATCATTTATCATTCGTTCGAACTCAAGAGGTAAAGTATGACATGAATTAATGTTCTTTTGCCGTGAAATATGAATCTCGATATTATTTATAGTTGATAATATTATTTTTAGATTTTATGAACCGTTTTAGATGAACAAAAATAATAATTTTACTATTTTTCGATTGCTTCAATCTATAAAATGTCGTAAAATTTTTTTTCAGTCATGTCAAGCATTTTTCATTTTATTTAACGATTTTTGTGCATTTTTTCCCGTTTTGTTCACATGCGAGCTTTTTCTAAGTGGAATTTATTATGCGAGTTCGGAACGTTAAATATTTAACGCTAAAGTAGAGGGAGGATAAGGAAAGAGAAAAAATTTTCTTTTCAGTCATGTCAAGCATTTTTCATTTTATTTAACGATTTTTGTGCATTTTTTCCCGTTTTGTTCACATGCGAGCTTTTTCTAAGTGTAATTTATTATGCGAGTTCGGAACGTTAAATATTTAACGCTAAAGTAGAGGGAGGATAAGGAAAGAGAAAAAATTTTCTTTTCAGTCATGTCAAGCATTTTTTATTTTATTTAACAATTTTTGTGCATTTTTTTCCCGTTTTGTTCACATGCGAGCTTTTTCTAAGTGGAATTTATTACGCGAGTTCGGAACGTTAAATATTTAACGCTAAAGTAGAGGGGGGATAAGGAAAGAGCGCGCGCACTATATTTTCTACACTTATAGCATACGTGGCAAGACGCTAATGACACTTCAAAAAACATTAGTTACTCAGAACTCGCTACTCAGCAAATATTTTTGAAATGTACCATAAATGAGTGACTGTCGAAATGAGTTATAGTTAAAACTTCAGTTTCAGACGTATAAACAAGAGAATGAACTATTTTCTATTATGAAGTATTAGAAATACCTTGTATTATGTCCGTCTTGTGACTTCTTGTGATTTATCACTACGCGTTTCAGCAACGAGTTGCCATCTTTAGGTGTGGTTAATTATTATTAAAAAACACACATTGAGTATTCGTAATACTATATAATATTATGATGCTAACGATTTTCTTTTAAACTTAATTCTTTTGAAGTTTCACGTCTTTCGAATGTCGCAATTTTTTTAGTTTAAGAGAAAACAGGGGGGCTCTCTTAATATTCATATCTTAATATTTGTACGTTGGTACTCTCAGTAAATAATAATAATTAATTACAGTTTGATTTGAATACTCGGATGTAAACGCAAATTATTATTCATATATTTTATAAAGTTTGGTAATGATTATTAAATGAGAAAAAAGTACATTAAATTTATTAAATTCCAGACAATGTCTGGAAATTGATTTGAATTTAATGAATGAATGAGCTTATTTTGGTCCTATATACAATATTGAACGGTTGATAATATTTTTTACATTATCTACATAAAGACATTTATTTTAGTCTCGTCCTTCCGCTTTACATAAATTGTTGAAAATCTGTCTGTACATAATAATTTTATATACCTACCTATTTTGCGATATCTATAATTATTTTGAAACTGCATTTTTGCTTTTTAATTTTAAAAAAATTTATTAAGAGTATTTGATATCGGAAGTTGCTCCCTGTACTCTTCATCTCAAATTCATTCCACTCGCCCGAAAACAGTTCTGACTCTCCCGACGCTATTTTTATATTTTTAAAGCTAAAGGGTTGGGGTAAACGGCACATGAAGGACCAAGAATCAAAATTATAGATATCCTTCAGGCGCATTTTTTTGAAAAACCTTTTGGCTACGTGTGAACGATTACGTAATTTTTAAAAAGTTGTAAGTTTTCCCAGAATTTTTTTTAAATTTTTCACCTGAGGGATCTGTACTATATGGTTCTTGGTCCTTCATTTGTAGCTTTAAAAATAGCGTCGGGAGAGTCATTTTTAGGCGAGGGGAAAACGTTTGAGATGAAGAGTGCAGGGTACAACTTTCGATATCGAATACCCTTAAACCGAAATATTCAATTTATTAAAGGGCCTTGAAATAAATTATAATTACAATATTCTATTATTTTGTCGACAGGGTTTTGCACTGCGAGCAATTTTTGTTTCTTTTTTAATGCCGACCGATATCACGAGGTCAACCGAAGCGGAACAAACTCCGCCCCCTACCTACATGTATAAATACAACCTGCGCCCGAGAATTTGTCATTCTACATCCAGCATCGGAGACGGAAGGACCTCTGAAGAAGCTCGCCACTCGTGCAAACGAAACGTTAGGAAGCAATTCCAACCAACGACGGCCTATAGACCCGAATCAGAACAACACCAACTCTTTTTTGTTGTTGTTATTGCATAACTTTAAAAATTTAAATTAACGGGAATCCGAATGAAACGTTTGTGTCTAGATTGTTACTGTCTCTTCTTGAAGATATTTCATGAAACGGAAATTATATGATTTTATGTGAACCCTCCAAAAGATATTTGTGTATCTTTTGACGTGATAGTATTGAGTGCGAAATGCAACTGTTATATAACCTTCGTTATTACTATAAGCACGTACCCCGTAACTTCATATATCACGAAACTGCATATACCGGGTTCTTTGCAAATAGGATGAATGGTTATTGATTAGTAGTAGTTCGTTTACGACAAATTTCCGAAAATATTTCCACGGTCTCGTTGATAACGAAAAGGACAGCAGTCAGGTACTTTTTACCTGGAAAGTATTCCGAAGTTAATGATATTTTGGTATGTTGTTTGTGGGTACTCTGTGGAGTAGAATCTGAGTTTTCGACCTCGATGACCCTGTGCTAACGTGGGGGGAGCCGAAAAACCACGAAATTTTACCACCTTTTTTGCTTTTTTCGAAATTTCTCAGAAACGGTCGACTTAAGCAATTCTTTCATTATGTAATGTTTTAAAGAGGATTACATTTCCTACAATTTTCATTCCCACAACTTTTCTGTAGTACTAATGGTACGCGCGCTGCAGCTTCTTGAAAATCACCCGCTTCGCTTTTTGTAACCTTGGTAACCAATGGTTAAAATGTAATATTCTTTTCAATAGTTTTATTTATTTTGTTCTCCATCGAACTTTAAATTGAAAATACACATGTTACACATTGGTTACCAAGGCTACAAAAAGGGGAGCGGGTGATTTTCAAGAAGCTGCAGCACGAACTGAAAGAGAGAAAAAATATAATAATAAAACCCATGGGCTATTGATGATCGAACATTCGATAAATGCAATCGAACCACAAACCTATAGCAACTGTTACTTTGACTTCGTAGGTCTCTATTGACGGCAAGGGTGATTATTTGATTGGCTTCTGAAGTGCCGAATGCCTATCGAGCCAACGTCTACTATAAAGAAGAAAGTCTACTGTGGAAGCTGCTTGCGTAGGTTCATCGAGTTATAGACATTTGCTAAGAGGAATTGAAGATTGTTCTTATATAATGCCTATTTGATCTTTGTATTCGTTTTATGAGCTGCCCAATCATAAAATGAAAAATGTGTTAAAATTAATTTCACATGCAAAATTTCATATACACATAATATGTCACGATATTTAGCTCATAAATATTTTAACGTTCATGTTTTCAAAATGGTTTTTAAAATTATTGGGCGCTATAGCATAATAATTTACAGAAAAAAATGAAGATTCAAGAAATTTTAAAATGTCCGATGTTAATTTTGCTCTTAACTAAAAACAATTTAAAATCAATAGATATACTAATAAATAATTTGGAAAGACGCATCTCCCTGTAATTTCGGGTTTTTTCAAAACCGCGTCTTCAACATTTTTGTGTGCGAAAGTCAGTTAATTGTTACATAAATTTACAACTTTTGGATTTTTCGTTTTTTTTTTTTGTTCACATATTTTACTATTGAAATTATTATTTTTGTAATAAATAGTCTCTAAAAAATCGAAAAAAAAAACAAAAAGAAAACATATCAAGACGAAGCGGATTACGTTATATTAAATCGTGCGTTGTTACCAATTTTGTCTAGTTTATATAGTACTAGCGGTACCCGTCCGGCTTCGCCCGGGTGCTAAGAAAGCCCGGGTGCAATACACTACTCACTCGCTTCGCTCGTTTGCTTGAATATTATAAATACACTACTCACTCGCTTCGCTCGTTCACTTGAATATTATTATTACATTACTCACTCGCTACGCTCGTTCGCTATATATATATAAACCTTCCGGGAACAATTCCGTCATACATGATTTTTGCGTAACTTTAATCGTTTACGCAGCGCACGCAACGGAAGCTCTCAAAAGGAATGATTTTTCCCGTTTTTGCAACATTTTTCATTGATGCTCCGCTCCTATTGGTCGTAGCGTGATATTATATAGCCTATAGCCTTCCTCGATAAATGGACTATCCAACACAAAAATAATTTTTCAATACGAACCAGTAGTTCCTGAGATTAGCGCGTTCAACCAAACAAACAAGCAAACAAACTCTTCAGCTTTATAATATTGTAGCAAACCCCAAGATGTTACGCCACTACCACCAACAGAAACAACGAGAAGGAGGGGTCACAGTTGTAAAGCGTAGAATGGTATCGAAGATACTGAACAACGAGTAGGTACCTGCCGGAATGTTTTGGAGAGCGCGAGAACGTACTAGGCTGGGCTGCGTGACCTATATATAAGCGAAGTACGAGTGAGTCAGAGAATCAGTCGACGGTGTCACGCAATGAAATAAATATTGATCAGTCAACGGGAATCAGTCAGTGTAGATTGTACTTTGACAGTGTTGAACAGCGAAATAAATCTGATATAAATACAGTGACAGAAATAATTACAAATAAATAATCCTTGTATATATAATTATTTGTTAAGTGTTATTTAAGTGGCTCGTTTAGTTCAATAATTAACGTTTAAGTTTTTTTTACTGTTAGAATTGACTTTTCGTTGTTGCAATTATTGTATATACAGGGTCTTCAAACTTAAGTCGGCACTATTGCTAACTTCGTTATTTTTGGATCTACAAAATCGGTTAAATTAGCAAACTAGGAGTATTTTTTCCGTTGAATAAAACGATGAAAACAGAAAAACAATTGAACATCGCGTTTTCGAGTTATGTCAAAAATTTCTATTTTTTTAAATGAGACACCCGGTATACAATATTCACAATCGATAGACAGTTGAATTCTGAACAAAAAGTGTCCCATAGTCTTCTATCCTTATGTCAAAAATGACTATGTTAATAATGATTTTTCAAATTCAAATTAAAGGTAGCTGCGTTAGTGGCAACTTTGGCTCACCATAAAATAGAAAGTGACAAGAATATCCATAAGGTGAAAAATATCGTTTATTTCAAATTATTCTATAACTTGGAAGAAAACAAAATTCAAATAAGATTCTCAAAACATCACCCTCTTGGTCCAAGCATTTTGTAGCCCGCTTGCAAACACTCCTAGTGACTCTGGCAATCATAACTCGAAAACGCGATGTTCAATTGTTTTTCTGTTTTCATCGTTTTATTCAGCGGCTAAAATACTTCTAGTTTGCTAATTTAACCGATTTTGTAGATCCAAAAATAACGAAGTTAGCAATAGTGCCGACTTAACTTTGAAGACCCTGTATAGTTAATTGTTACGAATTATTGTAAATAAATATTTATTCCGTCAACTCAGAAAACAGTTTTGTAACAATATTAGTATACTTAGATTAATTGTAACACAAGATAGTGAATGAATTAGCCATTCAACAATTGTTTGCCTTTGTTTAATAGGTAATTGTTTTCATCTCAAATGGAATCCAAACTGAAATTCTAGAAAAACATTTACTGCGAAAACTCGGGCTCACAAATAATCATCGGATTATTGCTCAGGTTTAGATGAGGACATAATACTGGGACATGCCGGTTCTCCACTGATTTCGTAATTATCTTGTCACAGAACATGGCGGGTCACCTTTCGTGGTAGCCGCGTTCGCGAAAGTGGTCGGAGCTTTGAGGTTTCTCTATACACAGTTAAACTTACCCAATTAGTTAGTACGGCTATACAAGTCAAAGTTTACGTTATTTGTTGTCTGAACTTAATTGATTTCATCAATACAGGTCGATGTTTCTAGGTAGGAAGGACAAATCCGTACCTACAGCCACGTTGATAGAAGTTTTGTTTTATCACTTTGATGTAACTATATGCCTGGCGCTAGTGATGGGCGATTACGAGATATTTTTACAATCGAAACAATTGTAATCGTTCATAATAACAATCGAGTCCACAATCGACTCGGAGAGTAGCAATAGGAGCGATTTAGACAGACAGCAATTTAGACGTGGTATTTTATTTTCTTTTCTTCTGGTCTTGTGTTTGAAAAACGCACACGAATGTGCCAAATCTCTGCTAAAACACGTACGTGAAAAACGCATCCGGACGTGAAATTTTTTCAAGTACGTGCGTTTATTTTTCACGTCCGGGTGCGTTTTTTACGTACGTGTTTTAGCAGAGATTTGGCACATCCGTGTGCGTTTTTCAAACACAAGACCAGAAGAAAAGAAAATAAAATACCACGTCTAAATCGCTGTCTGTCTAAATCGCCCCTATTACTACTTCGGAGTTTGATTTTACAATCGAAATGCTCGATTGTTCAAGTCGATTATTTGCCACATAGGTTGTAGCAATAGCAGCAAATGAGAATACAATATATAATCGCGATTCAAGGTTATATGCTAGTCGACTGACGTTCACGCGACTCGTTGATTCGGTACTGTGATTTCTTCGCTATTGAATTCGTATTACGCGATTACTGCACAATCGACCATCGACTCGACTACAGTTGTTGAGTGATGAACGATGAACGATTGCATATTACGTGGCTCTCGACAGTGTACGATTCAGTACTATGCGACTCGGTCTCGGTGAACTATGAAACAATAACAATCGAGTCCAATTGACAACCATCCAGAGTCATCGAGATATTTGAACAATCGAGACAATCGACTTAAACATCTCGTATCGCGCATCACTACCTGGCGCCACTTTTTGGTCAAAAACTATATCTTAAAATTCAAAGTTAAAATATTCGTACATTCGAGTGAGCAGAATTTTTTAAAGTGCTTGCAAAATCATTGGTCAGAGCGAGACAGAATTTAAGTGTGTTTGTTAGAGAATAGTCCTTCCTTTTGAAGCAAAATTCCAGTTTAATTTGTGTCAGATGTTACATGATATTATTATGTACAAAATCAAATTAAAACAAGATTAATTTAACAATGTGTTAATAATTTGGAACACACAATACGTTACATGTTGTTAAACCCATTTGTATAAAATATAATTTATATAGATACAACCATGCAAACATTATTAATTATTATTAAATTATGAACACTTTTTTCAAATTTTAATCTATAATTAAATCGCTATTGTTAATAAAGATTTGTTTCATAGTTTTTAAATATTTTAATTTTGAGAAAAAAATCAAAACTAAAATGTTATTTTAAATTGATAAATGACTCTTTTAATTACTTTTAATGACTTACCGCATTGTCGATATAGGAGCAGAAAAAATATTTGTACATACCTGAAACAAAATAATATCAGTTAGATTGGAGCATAATCTCTAATTTATTAAAAATATACCCAAACCATAAAAAAACAAATTTTTACTCAAAATTTAAGAGATGACATTTCATAGAATGGGGCTTTTAAGTTTAAAATGGGCTAGTTATAATTCAAATGTAAAACTATTGTCGCGAGTTTATCGTACATTTAACACGCTGTTTTGTTAATAGCTGTTAAATTTTTACACATAAAACATAAGAAGTAACCATAGAAATAACAGCGAATTAACATGACAGCGTGATTAAAATGTACGATAAACCCGACATTTGTATAATAATGAGAAGTTTAAAATATTTTCATTTTTGAATGACCGAATGAAATGGTTATATATTTTGAATTAAAATTTTTATTTCTTCAAACTGGGTCGTACGTATAGTTCCGTCTTTACCATAAGGGCACGTGGGGCACGAGCCCGGGCCCCCGGCCTGATGGGGGCCCCGAAATGCCGAAACCCTGTGCCTATGCATGCAAACAGTAATTCCTTACATTGATTTATATAAAGCTAACCATAATAACCAATAAAGTCACTAAACAAAAGTAACAGACGCTAATGACCCTTGTTGTCGAGCGTCTATATTTCACAATTCATTCATTCATAAACAAAAGTATATTCTGATGTTTTCATTCACGTTTTTTTTTTTGGCTTTCTAAAATGGCCATCAAACTGTGTGCCCAAGGGCCTCTGCATGGCCTAAGATAGCCCTGATCGTAAGTGGCGTTATCTGCTATTTTCTTAAAAATAATAAGTTTTGGTATAAGTACCTAATTATTTCGTCAAAAAATACATCTGACAAATATGCTCTCAAAAACTTTAAGTATAGGTACTCAAATCTATTTCCACGATCGTTAGTAATAAATTTGAAATTCAGAATTTATTGGAGCATTCTATGTGCAATATACAAATGATGTACTTGAATAATTATTCAAATTGAAGTATGTTATACAAATTGAGATACAGAAAACTTACAAGTGTTTCTAAGACAATGCAAAAAATACAAGCGAAGCAAGTTTTGAAAACAAAAATAGTCCAGCATATAAAAAGCAGGTCGACCAGTCACGTTTTATATGTAGAGCCGCCTGACCATATTGCTTGGTCGTGAAGGTGTGTTTTTTTCTTTTCCAAAGTGGCTGATTGTTATACGAGCGCCAGCTGCCGCCCGTACACGCACAACACCACCGCTTCAACTTCCACCCCCACCTTCTACAGCGCTACGTAAATTGTGTATGGAACTCCGGGAACGATGCTACAATAACCGGATCAAAACTGAAATTAGCTAGTGATGGGCGATACGAGATATTTTTACATCACTTCAGGTGTGCCACAAGAATCGGTCCTTGGACCTTTACTTTTTATTCTTTACGTGAATGATTTGCTGACAATATTGTTCTATATGCTGATAATACCTCATTAATTACTACAGCTGATAATTGTACCGAATTGGAGGCCAATATGCAAAATACATTGGGTGATGTTTCCTTGTGGTGTAATGATAATGCACTATGTTTAAACAATACAAAAACTCATTATATGATCTTTCAGGCCTCTCAGATAAAAAATTATTCTTTGTCCCTTAACCTAGCCGGTAATATACTCGACAAAATATCTGAAGTCAATTTCTTTGGTGTGATTATTGGCAGTAAGTTAAGTTGGATGCCTCATATAAATACTTTATGTCTTAAGTTATCAAAATCTCTATATGCTCTAAGGGAATAGTTGCTTTCTAATTGAACCTTGTATAACTGCATATTATGCTTATTTCTTTCAATACGTGAGGTATGGAATAATGTTTTGCGGTCGCAGCTCCACTGGACTGCATAAAGTGTTGTTACAAAAGCGAGCAATTAGAATAATTTTCAAGCTAAAATCGCGTGAGAGCTGTCGTGATACTTTTATTTCTAATAAATTTTTAACTATTCCATCAATATACCTATGCACTTCGCTTTATTAAAAAGCATATTGCTGAATTTCAAACTATAAACTCCCACTATTCTTATTTAACTCGTAACTGTGGCAATATCTTATTACCTAAATGTAATCTCTATCTCTTTAAAAACAGTTCGCATTATGCTGCCTTGAAGCTTTTTAATGATTTGCCTAATGACTTTAAAGACTTGCCTTTCAATACATTTCAAAAGAAACTTAAGAAATCATTGATTGCACAATGTTTGTATATCGTTGATGACTTTACTATGAAATAATTTATTGTATTGTTTATACTTTATTTTCATATCTGCTGTAGATTTACTTCAAAAATTTTAAAATAAAATACAGCTGTTGTATATATCACAGATGACAATACTGAATTCAGCAGTACAATTTGTACTGACACACTGGCAACACTGGATCATATAATATTCTCAGTCTCTACTACTCCATCTGTGCCGTAGTGTAGGTACATATTCCGCAACTAAAACGACATATACATTTTAATAGAAATGAGATTGTTTTAAGTGTGTAGGATCAGAACCACTCTTATGTTTTGAATCAACTATAACTCACACATATTTATTTCAAGCTTTTGAATCCTGCTCACAGAATGATGCGACGGTCAAATCTGGCCTTCAAAAGGTGGGTCACTCGTTAGTACAGCCACAACATATATCTGTATATATATACCTATGTCATCTGTGCTAAAACGTATAGACCGTTTACTGTGTCACCCGCCCTTCCTATATTACTATACATGCTTTTTTCGGCATATCGTGTATATATAGTAGATAGGTATTTTACGTTTACTATAACTTTCCATCCCATCTTGCCGCCGTTTGCTTGCAAACTAGCTTGTTGAAAACGAATAAAAAATATCAACAGGGTTGTATTTCTACAAACCAACATATACAAAACTAAACTCAAGTGTATTATACAGGGTGAGTTCGACCACCCGTATCAGTCGTTTTTTTCGAAAACGGTTAGTCGTAGAGAGTTGTGTCAAAAATTTGTATTATAAAAGCCCTAATAAAGAATCGAATGGTGATAATTTTTTTTCCGGGAAGGTCGGCTTCCCTTTTTAGTTTGCTCCAGAATGTCCAGAACTCCGGAATTATAAATGTAATGATAGGTCGAAAGTGGTATTGTTGAAAAGATCTTTAAAAAAATAGCAAGTTTTGTACGGATTTTTTTTTATTACTGCCACCCCTGTCAAGTAATATTTGTTTGAAATTACTAAATTAAAATGTCATAATAACGAACTTTTTAAAAGTCCGCATTTAAAATCTATAGTTACCTATCTATATCATTAAACACTGAAGAAGTACACTCACAGTATAACCAGAAGAGCTCAGTAGTATGTATTAAAGAGTAAATGGAAGACAGTTTGAACACTTGTGACAATGTCTAAGGTTGCTAGATTTTTAATGCCGACTTCGATCGTTATTATGAAATTTTGATTTAATAATTTCAAACGATTGTTACTTAACAGGGGTGGCAGTAATTAAATAATTTTTCCTACAAAACTTGCCTATTTTTTAAAGAGCTTTTCAAAAGCACCACTTTCAACCTATCGTGCTTTCTAAAATTCCGGAGTTTTGACCATATAATAATTTATATTTATACTTATAGAAATTTACAGGGGTGGCAGTAATAAAAAAAATTTTCCTACAAAACTTGCTTATTTTTTAAAGATCTTTTCAACAATACCACTTTCGACCTATCGTTCCATTTATAATTCCGGAGTTCTGGACATTCTGGAGCAAACTAATAGGAAAGCCGACCTTCCCGAAAAAAAAAATTATCACCATTCGATTCTTTATTAGGGCTTTTATAATACAAATTTTTGACACAACTCTCTACGACTAACCGTTTTCGAAAAAAACGACTGATACGGGTGGTCGAACTCACCCTGTATATTGTTACAAAACTGTTTTCTGAGTTAGCGGAATAAATATTTATTTACAATAATTAAAAACACAACAATAATAAATACAACAACCAAAAGTCAGTTCTGACAATCAACAAAAGTAAACAATTACTATATTTACAAAGATTATTTAATTCTAATTATTTATGTTTGTATATTTATATTCACTCAGATTTATTTCGCACTATATTCGCTGTTCAACACTGTCACACTATAATCTACACTGACTGACTGATCTCCGTTGAACTGATTAATATTTATATCACTGATCCACTCGATTGCACGACTCACCATTCACTCCGTCTTCGACACTACTCTGACTGACTGACTGACTGCCCGCTTTCCTCGCACTCGCTTGCTTATATACGCCGCGTGGCTGGAGCCCAGTGCTTCTCGCGTTCTCTAGAACATTCCTGCAGATACTCGTTGTTCAGTATGCAGACCCCGTTTCTCGGAACTCTTTGTTTGCCGTTTATATACAGGGTGATCCCCGTAACAATATGTATAATTATATGTGACTGTGTTATATTTAATATTTATCATATGGTAACGGATCGAAGTGCGCCGTTTGAAGTCAACCAACATTCTAGAATGTTCGATCGCCAATTTCAATTTACGTCATTGACATGTAAAAGTCAACTTTCATCCCTGAAAATAAGTACATAATGTTGCACTTTCAAAAAAATAATTTCTGTCGTAAGGCCGTTCACAATATGCAAGACCATGTTAAAACAATTAACGTAACGTTATGAAGTGCAGTTTTGTATAATGAAGACTGAGTTGGTGTACAGCGCACGAGTGCATACAAGAAATGCACTGTTATTAATTGCTTTAACAGTACCTACATCTAATGCACAATTATGTTGCATTTTCGCTGTTTTGAACAAAAACTAGTCTTTTATGACGTCGAGAGGATAGATGAAGGACGTCCTTAACGTGACTTCCTTTTCCTTTATAATTTAAATTCTTGTTTCGTGGGGATTTTGATCTTACATTCATATTTTATTTATATGAACTTTTACACTGAATGCTAAAAAAAAACCAGAAAACACCAAAACACGAACACTAGTATTGCCGTCTAGACAAGACAAGACTTCACTTAAGTCTTGTCTTGTCTAATATCAAGACTAGATTATTTTCAAGAATCTAGATTAACCGAGTGGTTTACTTTACCTACTACTACTTAATTTATATTCTAGACCAGGGTTCGGCAGCTGGCGGACCGCGGTCCAAGTCCGGACCGCGGAAGGTCAAAAACTGGACCACCAAAATTTTTTTGAATTATTTAAAAAATATTTTTTTGTACTTTCCGCTACGAAAGTTTTATTTTCGAGTGTTTTGTGGCGGTAACAAAGAGACACATTTTGAAGAACCAATATCACTCAAGATTAACGACTGCCCACCTTGATACACTCTTCGCATAAGCTGCTCCCCGCGTGAACCTAACTTTAAAAAACTGACTCAAGACCGCAAATGTAGGTAATTTCTCCCATTGATTTTTGAATACAATTATGCCTATCTATTGTATTTCATATTATTTTGTGAGTGAAAATTAAAATAAAAAATTAGTAAAGAATATGAGTTATTTTTTTTTTTTGGACCTCGATAAAAATTTTCAACAGTATCCGGACCCCACCTATAATTACTTGCCGACCCCTGTTCTAGACACTTGAAAATTGTCTAGAGTTTTGGCAAGAGTCTTGATCTACATAAAGCAAGTCTTGTCTTGTCTTGAAAATTTCTAGACAAGACTTTTGCAACCTGAAAAGATCACCAGATCATTAAGTAATTTGTGCATTTCGTGCCCATCCTATTTTACTAGGCGAACAAATATTTATACCCTTGAAATTGTGGACAGAATAGTTATTCTTACGATTTATACCTGTAGTAAACTTAACTACGTTTGGTGAATTGAATTATCGCTATTTATTCCGAGTAATAGTTACCAAGGGAATAAATCAACGAATAAATAGGTTCGGTAAATACGGACCTAAATAGAACTATTGTCAGTTAGTAAACTAGAATGAAAAATTAACCTTACAATTATTTTCTCATAAAATGTTTTGATTTGCTCGTTTCAGTCAATAAATGTCACATAAAAAAAATCCTATTGTTGACAGTTATTGTAATTAACAAACA
This sequence comes from Mongoloraphidia duomilia, assembly GCA_039654895.1. Taxonomy (NCBI): domain Eukaryota; kingdom Metazoa; phylum Arthropoda; class Insecta; order Raphidioptera; family Raphidiidae; genus Mongoloraphidia; species Mongoloraphidia duomilia. Next base: position 2,893,918 of record CM077517.1, read on the forward strand.
GGTGGTGAACTGGAAAGAAAACGTTGGTGTTTTTATTTCGTTCTTTTGAACCGTTAAAAACATGATTGTATTTCATATCAAAATCGATTTCCACTTTGTTCATAGCAATATTTTATTCATTTGTGTAAGTCTCCTGAGACCTTTTCGCGGTACCAGGAGTCTGAGCTTCAGTTATTGACTCATATTCTGCAGCAGACGAATGTCCTAATAAATTCTACCAATGCGATTTTCTTATAGTAGGTAGGTACTTGGGATAAACAATTCATTTAATTTTGGTATTAATAATGCTTTTTCCCAAAAGGTATTTTGTTATACAGTAATGTTACTAATTGGTTTATTTATTGTAAATTATAGACGCGCCGACAACTTAGGTCATTAGCGTCTTGTTTACATCAAATAACAACTCACTTAAACCTAAATAACATCACAAAACATCCATCAGCGCAGGTGGGATTACCCACGACAGTGTGATCCAAAGGCCGCTACGCTAACCGTTACACCACTCTGTCTTCCATTACTAATTGGTGTTTTTATTTCCTATCGAAGGAGGGATTGTAGATTATAGATTTAATTAAATGTTACTAATTAAGTCCTAGATGCTGCAGTGCTCCCGGCGATAGAACGGATTTAAAAGCAAAAAAAAAATGCACTAATTTTATTGCAAACCTTTTACTAACTTCACTTGTTAGATAGACTGTGTTAGTTCGATGACAATAAGTTTTCCTTCATTATCGGAATTTCCGTAACAATCCCGTCATTTCCGTCACCATAAATGTTCCGTTTTCAAAAAATTCTGACAGTTCATTTGCGTCGCCATCTTTTCTTCTAGTGTGCCGCGAAGTTCGTGCAAGTAAGTAATGCCAGGCGTACGCAGGCGTATAGAGCGAATTAACAGAAGTTGCCATGGCAATCGTTATTTTCCGCGCTAGTGCAGAAAGTAAACCATTTTCCGCTGCATACCTGCCTGTTAAATGGGTCATTAATGGCCGCTGTACATACATCGAAAGTAGCTATTTTGTAGTGGGTATGGCAAAAAAATGTTAATTAGTCCAGGTCCAGTAGGAGGTCTTAAAGAAAGGATTAAAATATTACTATTAAATTAATAAAATATCTAATGACTATAGCCTATTAAGTTCGTTATCGCTCGTATAGATAAAAAAAAACTAGAGTAGTAGGTACCTACTTTTAGATATTTATGCATATTCACTATACTTACTAATGTTAGAGTATGTTGAGTTCTACCATTGTCTGGTTCAATATGTGCAACAAAGCAATCTGAACTTCAAAGAGGCTGTTATTATTAAGGAGAAAACTCTTTGTTATGCAACAAAAGCGTTGTAAAATGCACCACTTGTGACAGCTCCAACAATGAACCGCAGTGATGCAGTGACGTACACAAGGTATAACAAAAAGTTTATCGACACAATATGATACATTCTGTAAATAAAAATTGATGGTTACGAACTAATATCATTTAAAAAATTCGACTTATGACCAGTCCTATACTTCCCACCTAGTAAATATTTGCAAAAAATAAACACTCTTTTTTTATTCTTTGAAAAAAAAGCATGGCCCTCTTTTTTGTTTGGTGATCTACTGATGGCTAGTAAAATAGCAAAAATAATGGTTACCTTAATTTACGTACAATTTTTATTTTTTTTAGTAAAATATTTCTTCTCTCGAAAAATGTACATTTTAGAGAAAAAAAATATTTACATTTTTTTCATATTATAGAATCTAGAATTCATGTATATTTTTTTACCTATGTTAATACGTGACATTGAGAACGTTTTTTGTAATATCTCAGGATCCACTGAACCGATTTGACTCAAAATCTAATCAGATCTAAGTTAAAGGCTGATAAACACAATAGAACAATCGGCATGCCCGTATGTTGTTCCGTTCTTAAGATATCGAAGGCGAAAAATTGACCACATACACACACACACACATACATACAGACATCAGTCAAAAAATGATCTTAAACGATTGCTAGGGTCTCAAAACGGGAAGATCTGTTAAAATCTCGAAATATTTTTTTCGGACTAAATCCATTACTTCCCTACCATAGTAGAGGTGGGAAGTAAAAAGAGGGCCATGCTTTTTTTCAAAGAATAAAAAAAAAGTGTTTATTTTTTGCAAATATTTACTAGGTGGGAAGTATAGGACTGATCATCAGTCGAATTTTTATTTAAGGCCTCATATGAATATGATAAGTACCTACCTAATACGCTTACATCTACGTAAGCTTTCATATTTTGAACATTAAACGATGTTAATAAAAAATATATACTTGGAAAATATTTCTGATGTGGTTTGGGCATTTCTAAAACTATTTGTTGCCCTCAGAATATTTTTTAATTAAATAATTAATTGATTATTTTTTAAAACCAATATGCACGAAATTAACTGTAAGGTTAATTTGTGAAATTATTTTAAAACAGATAGGTGCTCTAGTCTTTTCCATTTTGAACTACCTTCGTTCATTTTATGAAACCAACAGTTTTGAACTATTAACACAGAGATCAGTTTATCATTTTTTTTAATAAAACAACGGTTTACTATTTAAAAAATGGCTTTTATTACAATTGTACATTGCTTTGTAAAAATACTGCTACAACTTAATGATTATATGTCGTATATTTTTATTAAGCTGTTGTTCGTTAATTTTACCTATGTATGTATACTTATAGAGTATTTTAATGATAATTGAAAAGTTCTCTATTTAAAAATAATTTTTCTCTATTTTTCCTTTTTATTTATTATTTGTGTACTTGGAATACACCTACCTAGTTTGATTTATTTGATTTTGAATGCTTTAATTTGGCAATTTTTCAGTTATATTTTTAATGTGAAACATCTTATGTCGGACTGTGAACAGCCGCGTGAGGGGAAATATGCAACGAAATAATACAACGAAATGTTCTCCTTCGCTGCTGTTCTCCCCACCACTGCGCACTTATATTGTACTGGATAAATAATATATAAATTAATTGTCCGGGTATATTAAGTGATACATATATCAGTAACAACGGCTGTCTAGACAAGTTCATCCGTAGAGTAGTGGTACGACTTTAGCCTTCTATGCATGGGGACTTGGGTTCGGAAACTCATGGCATCGTACAATTTTTGACGTTTTTTTTCTAAATTCTACATATTTATTTATAAAATTTTTTATTTTTGTTACTTATATTCTTTCTTTGACAATAATTATAATTTTTTGAAATTTCATGACACCAAAAATTAATTTTTTTGTTTTTTTTTAAAAAACGAAAATTTGGATAAATTAGGGTATTTAGGGTAAATTAGGGCAAATTAGAATACATTAGAGTAAATTGGGGTAACTTAAGGCAAAGGGGGCTAAATAAGAGTAAATTAGGGTATTTAGGGAAAACTAGGGTAAATTCAAGAAATTAGGGTATACTAGGGTAAATTTGGGTAAACGAGGGAAAATTAGGGTAAATTGTGTTAAATTGTAAATTCTTATCTTTCGAACTACTGAACCGATTCTAAAAATTCTTTCACTTATTATCTTCGCAGGGGGAGAATGTCTCGCGGCGTTGTAATAAATCATAAATTATTATATCTGGAACTATTGAACCGATTGAACTGCTACATAAGAACGTTTTTTATCGATGTAGTTATTTACATTGCTAAAACCAATTCTTCCGTGATATGAAACATTCACAGTTGTCAATTTCTTAATAAATATGTATATTTTTTTATTTATTATGATTGAAACCGACCATTTCACATATTTCTATAAACATGCAAATATACTGAACGCTATCAAGTGGAAATGCAAAAGTGGGTGGTGCAAAACGAAAAATGTACCTCATACATTTTAAGCAAAAATTTAATAAACTCGAAATATTTTTGAAATTCTGGATGCAAAACAATGTAACAGATACCACGAAACAAAACTGGTGATATTGTATATAGAAAAGTGTTTTCCATAAAACATGAAAAAGAAATCTCATATGAAGAAAGTAGCAGCGCGTTGCATATAAGGTAGGTACATCATATGTATCTTTTTGTTGGTTATATGTTGCAAGGAATGGAATGGTACTAGGAATCTCTGTTATTTGAATCTGGCGTTTTTCCCGTGTATATGAAATGCTCTTTGTATGTCAAGTCGTGTAGGTGGCTTGTATTCTATGATAGTAGACTACAAGAACTTGCTATAGATGCATCAGTTATGCATACCGCTACCCGCAAGTAAAACGTTTAGAGCTATGACACACACAGCGGTTTGGTCCGACTCGCCGATGACACACACAGCGGTTTGGATCGACTCGACGATGACACACACAGCGGTTTGGGTCGACTCGACGATGACACAGACAGCGTTGTCAACTCGGCAGCCAGGCGGCCGTGATGTAGAGTGCCCGCGGTGAGAGATGAAGCCAGGCACGTCATCAATAATATGCTAGTGAACGCCTGCTTGCCCGCAGACAGTGGTACACAAAACTGCACATTGGGTTTTATGACGTTAGGTACAATTTTGGCAAACTGCTATTCATGACAATAAACAGCCAATAGCAAGTTAGAAGGCGGGCGCAAGGCATTCACGTTACTATGACGCGGTGGCTTCATCTTTCGCCGCGCGAGGTCTACACAACGTTGCGGCCGAACGAGTGTCTGCCCTATAGACCGAGAGCTAGTGACAATTTTTTGGTGTTATTTATTCAAGGTTTTATTTTTGTGAAGATGTTGAGGGAGGCACATTAAAGTACCCTGAGTAAGGGATTTTGCTAGATAGCGGTATGGGAGGGATGCCCCCAACATGTAACAAAAAAAATGGTAACAATTATTATTATACAAACAATTTCAGCCTTGAAACAATAATAATTGTGACCATTTAATTTGTTACATGTTGGGGGCGATCTGCATCCCTCCCATACCGCTATCTAGTAAAATCCCTTACTCAGGGCACTTTAATATGCCTCCCTTAAAATCTTCAGAAAAATAAAGCCTTGAATAAATAACACCAAAAAATTGTCACTAGCTCTCGGTCCTAGTAGACGAGAGCTAGTGACAATTTTCAAGTGTTATTTATTTATTAAATGTTTACTTTAAGTAATTAGTATAAGTTTGTTCTTTTATAACGGATTTTAGGTTTAATACTAATTACCTGTTTTTAATTTTAAGAATTTCTGTTTATTTATAAGTTTGTTTGAACAGTGTATTCATTATTGCTTGAAAAGGGTATCTTATAACAGACCGAAACGTAGTACTTAAAAATAAAGTTGGACAGCTATAGCCAGTTTTTGTGTGTTTTATTTATAAAGTTTTTAATTTGGCGCGCTTTAAATGACACGTTTATTAGTAAACTTTTTAAACCTAGTCCAAAAATGAGATGGCGTTATTTTTTTTAAATTACCAAGGTTACAAAAAGCGGAGCGGGTGATTTTCAAGAAGCTGCAGCGCACTTACCATTAGTACCACAGAAAAGTTGTGGGAATGAAAATTGTAGGAAAAGTAATCCTCTTTAAAGCATTACATAATGAAAGAATTGCTTAAGTCGACCGTTTCTGAGAGATTTCGAAAAAAGCATAAAAGGTGGTAAAATTTCGTGGTTTTTCGGCTCCCCCCACGTTAGCACAGGGTCCTCGAGGTCGAAAACTCAGATTCTACTCCACAGAGTACCCACAAACAACATACCAAAATATCATTAACTTCGGAATACTTTCCAGGTAAAAAGTACCTGACTGCTGGACTATAACAATATATTTTTATTCTATAGTGTAAACTCCAATACAGACTTATAATGTCGATGCAATTAGATATTAAGATGTTGACACTGAAGCAGAAACTGTAATTGGATTTGTGATATGTTGTGTAAAAAATTAAGCGTTTTTATAAACAATAAATAATTACCGCATTCCGTAATGTGACAAATATTTTAACCGTGCAAGCGCATTAAAGTGTGTATAAGTCTGATGTCTGACAATCATTTCAACAGGTAAGAAAAGGAAAATCTTCTGTTCTTATATAATGGTTGGTGGTAGCTTGGCAACAGAGCAGCGAAGAGAGAAGCTTTTGTATCAAAGCTTTCAGACAGACCGTGATTGTCACCGTAGCGGCGGTGCAAGTAAATATTTGTCACCAGAAACAATGGCTGAGTGTTGTGTATTGGGTTATTCACTAAGAAATATGTGAGGCATTAACCTACTTTCGGTAAACATCTTACGGCTACGCCACCTGAAGCAGTTATGAGATGTCTCTGGAGATACACAGTACACTTATTTATAACCAGACATTACTCACTCATCTGTCCAGGTGGAGACTAATTATGAATCATCAGAAGCCAAATAGCAATGCACAAAACCTAGCTTATACGATTGATATTTTTTGTAGTTATACTGCTTTAGCGAGGGTAGTAAATCGGAAAAACAAAACATAAACCGACAAATAATTAATGACAAGCCGTGAGGTGGGTCGTTTATTTGGACTAAAGTGCGACCCTTGAGGTCCACACGACGAACTTCCCAGTTTGATAAATATTTAATAACAATAATTAAATTAGATATTACACAGAAAAGTAACCATTTTAATCATTAAAACATAATTATTATTTATTTTTAACAATAATTAAAAAAAAAGAACGGCTGAACCGATTTTGAAAAAATTTCTTTCAGATCATATTTACGTTAATACGCGTCGATAGGCACCATAACGTAGTCCATATCATTTTTCATTCTCGAGATAGAAAGAAATGGACACATACGTACATACACACACGCAGACATCTTTCTAAAAATAGTGTAGTGACCTTGAAACATAAAAATTTGTTATACATTTTGATTTACTGATGGCTAGCTTAATATAGCAAAAATTATGGTTACCTTGATTTACGTAAAATTTTTATTTTTTTTAGTAAAATATTTTTTTTCTCGAAAACTGTACATTTTAGAGAAAAAAAATATTTACATTTTTTTCATATTATAACATCTAGAATTCATTTATATTTTTTTTTACCTATGTTAATACGTGACATTGAGAACGTTTTTTTGAATATCTCAGGATCCACTGAACCGATTTGACTCAAAATCTAATCAGATCTAAGTTAAGGGCTGATAAACACAATAGAACAATCGGCATGGCCGTATATTGTTTCGTTTTTTACGATATCGAAGGCGAAAAATTGACCACACACACACACACACACACACACACACACACACACACACACTTACACACATCAGTCAGAAAATGATCTTAAACGATTGCTAGGGCCTCAAAACGTGAAGATCCGTCAAAATCTCGAATTTTTTTTTCGGACTAAATCCATTACTTCCCTACCATAGTAGAGGTGGGAAGTAAAAAATAGCCTGCTTGTCGATTATTTGCCAACAAGAAACTTGTACTTGCTCATATACAAGCACAAATAAATGAAATGTATGTGTGTTGTCTGCGGTTATGACATATGTTTGTATGTATATGAGTTGACTATACAGAAATATTGCGCTTAAGTTTGCACCAGAATCCCATTCTTGTACAATATTTACCGACTTTAAGATTCGCACACTGTTCTGTTCCTTTATGTAATTGACTACATCCTGTGTGCAGTATCCTTGAACTAAGTTTAATCCCCAACAGGAAACGAGTAAAGAATGTAAAATGGTACCAACTCATAAATTCTATTTAAGAAATTGCTGCCAACCTTATGAAAAAATATTAACCTACAGTGCATTCACAACATATGAAGTAATTCATGCAAAAATGTTGAAACACACATTTTATGGGAGCAAAGAAAAACAGCTTCAGTCCAATTTTATGGTAACTATAGCTTTATATTTTAATCTTAAAACATCTTATCTCTATTATACATAATAGTAACTAATAAACTGAAAATGAACCGCTACTAACTTTGGTGATTGGCGATTGCACTTTAAATAAAAAACTTTTTAACAAAAAAAAAACCTCCTTCAAAAAGCCACTAAAAAGAAGAAAAAAATGAAATTTTGAGGTCTGCGCCAATTTAATAAAATATGAAGTCTGTTAAAAAGAAGATATTAATCACTATAGGTACTATACTTTTTAACAGACTTCATATTTTATTAAATTGGCACAGACCTCAAAATTTCATCATTTTCCTCTTTTTAGTGACTTTTTGAAGGTTTTTTTTTGTTAAAAAGTTTTTTACTTTTTAGTGTAAAAAAGTGACATTTATCTTAAAGGAATCACACGCCGTTACTCACTTTTATTAAAATCAGCCGAACTACTGAACCGATTTTGATGAAATTTCTATGGGACTAATCCTTTTTTGAAGTCGGTTAATAAATAAAAAATAATATTTAAATGGCATTTTAAAACTCTTAATTAATCTTTATTTTTTGAGAAAACGTCATTTGGAATTTTAAATGAACGCTGAAAAAATTAGGGCGCAAACTTGACATTTAAAATTCTTGGAACCATTGTTTATAGATAGTTTTTATATTTATTAAAAATAATCAGACAGAATGTGGTGGGCGAACATAACTCATAGAAAGAGCGGCATCTACCTTAGAGCCTATAGGGACCGCCCCTGTCAAAATCAAAGAAAATGATCAAAGACCAATGATCAACGTAATTGTTAAGGCTCTACTAGAATCACTAAAACATCTTATCACATGCATGGAAATTGCATTGAGAAACTAATTTTCAATCAAATAATGCACTTAACGTTATTCTTTACTGTAATATCATTAATTACTTTGTTACTAAGCGTATAATATTAATTTATTAATCTTTATTATCTGAGTGGATTAATAACTACATATATTGTATCCTGAAATAAATTTACAACAATTTAGAAAGTTTATTTTAAAAAGCTTTTAAGGTAATGGATTGAAGTTTACTCAACAGAAATTTTCATTTAGTTAAAAGTACATTAGAACATAGTATAGTAAATTCCGCGTATTAAAAAGTTGAGCTGCTTGCTTTAAAATTTCCACACTGCGACATTTTTTTTCTAAACGAAATAATCCTAAAATATTTTTATTTTTAACAACAAAAATACATGTTTTCCTATAATTATAATATATTATGAGGATTATATCAGGCCCAATTTCCGCAAAAGTATTTTTAGACATAAACTCTAATGCTATATAAGTATTAATGAAAATACCTTTCCATATTTTACTAGCTTTGTCATTAAAAAAATGTATGTCCTATTAAAAATGTCTCTACTAAATGAGTATTAAAAGCATACATAAATCTAATATCAGAAATGAAGAAAATAAATTATCAGTGGAATTATAAAACTTTGTTTTCAAAGGTAACTTTTGATGCTAGCTAAAAACTAACAATTGTCATTAAAACTAGTCATTAACGCGTTTAATGAGTTTTTAATTACACTTTGATATACGATTTGCTCTATTAAGTTCCAATATATGGAGAGTATTTTTTACAATATATCGAAGCAGTACAATAAAGCACATAATAATATCATAAATAGCGTTGTTTAATACTTTGTTACACGCATCAAGAGCCTAGTGGCGCTTCAGTTCGGCTGATGACTATTGTACTACCGACTTAGGTTCACTGGCGTATAACCATAGACAATTACCACAACCATAGACAATAACAACAAGGCGTATGATTAGCCTAGCGGCATTGGCGAGAACTAATTGTGCCAACACGGCACACGGTGAATGGTCTCCAGGCAGAAATGGAGGGGATTGGATTGGGGCATTTCGGCAAACGGCGACGCGCGTTCCACACGTGTATAACTACGTAGCTAACAAAAGTGTATTTTTACGGACATAATAAAAGAGTCGAAATGTTACAATTACCACAAAACACCAAACCATAACAAACACTCTCGACGTACGTTTCGCCAACCAAGTTGGCATCACCAGGAGATGATTAAAACTGTTTTAATCATCTCCTGATGATGCCAACTTGGTTGGCGAAACGTACGTCGAGAGTGTTTGTTATGGTTTGGTGTTTTGTGGTAATTGTAACATTTCGTATCTTTACACCAAAGGTTCCACCATTTTTTATTGATAATAAAAGAGTATAAATAATTTCTGTAACAACTTCTTATCTATAATACTACGAAATAGTTTCTGTAAAATCGGTCGCTGCCGTGCTGCTCGGTACATCATTATTATGTTAAAGATATGAACTGTTCACACGGATGGTCAATATAGGGGCGGCTACTGTTTCGTATATTTCATGTGTTTTTATTGCTTCCGACTTCAGTGGCGTATCCAAGGGGTGTTCAAGGGTACATTTGCACCCCCTGTACTAGGAATGTGTATTAGAAAACTTTCAATCTGTTTTATTGTTGAAAAATTTAATCGCACTGTATTTTATAGATGCTTTAGTTTAAAGAGCTCTTCTTTCCAAAGGTGCGTTTGGTATCAAAGTGTAGTGTAGATAATTTTGCACTGAAAAGTGTAAAAAGTTCACCAAAAGTGTAAACTAAATGTACACTTGTAACAAACGGGCTAGTGTACATTCTGAGTAGATTGTACATGCGCAATACAAAATAAATTAATGACAGATTGGCTGAGTTCATTATTTCTAGTTTTTACAGTTTTTTTTGGTCGTAAAAATGTTAAACTCACTGCCATATTTTCTTGTACCATTACATTTTGAAGCTCATTCATTTTTAAGAGACAAAAAATGTAAAAAATTGAGTTCGGAAAAAGTATCAAATCTGTCAAAGCGATTGTCAATTCAGACATATATCACGTGACCTACACTACACTACATGCACCTGCTCAAAAGTCAGGACTAATAGTTGTTACACTTTTAGTCCCACACTGAAATAACAAACAGATCAGTTATTTTACACTTTTGTATAACAAACGTAATAGTGTCAAAAGTGCTTACACTTTTTACACTACACCTTGATACCAAACGCACCTCAAAACAAGCCGTGAGGTGGGTCGTTTATTAGGACTAAAGTGCGACCCTTGAGGTCCACATGACGAACTTCCCAGTTTGATAAATATTTAATAATAATAATTAAATTAGATATTACACAGAAAAGTAATCATTTTAATCATTAAAACATCAATAATTAAAAAAAAAAAAAACGGCTGAACCGATTTTTATAAAATTTATGTCGAATCAAAATGACGTTAACACGCCTCGATTGACACCCTTACGAAGTCGATATAATTTTTTATTCGCGAGATATTGTGTAAAATCTACTTTTTTGGAGGTTATTTGGTTAAGAAAAAAGAACGGCTGAACCGATTTTAAAAAAATTCCTTTCAGATCATATATACGTTAATACGCGTCGATTGGCACCCCAACGTAGTCGATATCATTTTTCGTTCTCGAGATTTCGTCTTAGAAAGAAATGGACACATACATACGTACGTACGTACGTACATACGTACACACACACACACACACACACAGACATCTTTCTAAAAGTAGTGTAAAAATAGTGTAGTGACCTTGAAACATAAAAATTTTTTTTCCTTTTTGATTTCGATTTTCGGACCCATTACAATAACTTCCAATGGGAAGTTAAAAAAGAGGAAAAAGTGGTCCTTCAAATTCAATTTATTGGATACGTCCCTGCTAGGTTTAAAACTTCGTCCTATTAGCGAAAACCGCGTTGTCTGTCGAGTAAACTCTACAAATTAAGTTATATAATTTATAATATTAAATGGATGAAACGTTTGGACATAATGTTGTCTGGCATTGTTTAAATAATAAAGCATCAGAGAACAGTGAATATAGACACTATTTTGGAAAAGCTTGAACAAGAAGTCAGCGGCATGAAAAAGTAATTACGTACATTAGGCTTTGTTATTATACATAATAGCCACAAAATGAGCTTAATTTTAATGTGTTCATTGTTTAATGTCATTATTCCAGTGACGTGTAGACTATTCCAACAAGTTTATGCCGCGATTATTTACATGCCTTTACACATACAGCGTGTCCACGACAGTTCTTTACAAATGGAATTTTTTTTTATTAATTATTGGAGCAAAAATTTTTTTCTGAGGAAAAGATCTGCTTCGTCCAAAACCTCTAAAACACCAAAGAAAATTTTGGAAGGAGAACTGTTCTTTGTATGGAGAGAGATGGAGGACATGTTGAATTCTGATTTATAATTCTGAATAAATAATTACTTAGAAGTTAGTTATGTTATAATTTTGAATTAAATTTGATTATGTAACTAATTTTGCGAAAATCTTGAATATCACAGATAATTTTTATTTTTAGTAAAATAAAACTTTTTGATTTACCTCGTATAACTTTAGGCCGAAAAAAATTTTCTTTGGTGTTTTAGAGGTTTTAGACGAAGCAGAACTTTTCCACAATACTTTTGCTCCAATAATTAACAAAAAAAAATTCCATTTGTAAAGAACTTTCGTGGACACGCTGTATAACGCAACTGAAAATGTTTAGCAATCTCAGTAATGTTACACAATTTTTTTAAGGGAATATAGAGATTTAGTTTCTTAACCTCAAAAGTAAATTTATCATTAAGATAGGGTTCTAGTTAACGCGAAAAAATCCACAAACAAAATTGACGTTCGTTCATGTGAATGAAGCCGCAGGAAAAAGTTAGTTAAAATTTAATTATTATAAGAATCACAGGTACTTGGATTTTATTTATTGTAAATTATAGACGCGTCGACAACTTAGGTCATTAGCGTCCACAGGTACTTGGACAGTAAAATAAAAAATCAATGGCTTTTCATGTACTAACGTTTCGTCGCTTCAAAATTAACTAGATTTAATATAATTGTAAAAGTGTATGTTGTTTACAGTACTTGAGGAAATCGCGAGCGACGAAATGTCGTACAACTACATTACTATAATATGAAAAATCAATAACTTTTATTATACTGTCCAAGTATACCTGCGATTCTTATAATAATTTGAACTATGGACATATGACCAATAGACCTTTTCATGAGTAGTTACGCGCAAGCGCCGTCGCCATGGTTACGATGGCGACTTTAAGATGTTTCGTACTCTTTTCGTACGCTTTTTGACGCAATGACTAGGTCAGAAATGTTTTTCAATGTTAATTTAGATGAAAATGTTCCTAACGGTGCTAAATTAGTGCACAAAACAGTGGAAGAACATACTTGTGCTAAATTGGGACGGTGGTTGAAGTGTCACGGCCGGAAAACTGGTGGAAGTAAACGAAAATTGGTTGAAAGGTTAGAATCCTACCTGTCATAAATTGTTTATCGTAAAAAGTTTATCTTCAAAAGTACTCAAATATTTTTCTGGGGTGTTGTACCACTTCTAAATAATATTTCTTATTTAATTACTATTTACTTTTTTCAAAATCAATCATTTGTCATCTCAGAAAAATGGTGGAACTGGGTACATGCGCAGAAAAAAATTTGATAACGAAAAGGTCTATTCACATATTAAATTTTAATATTTCATGAAACAAAGCCTTTAAACATTGTTTATCAACGGAAGTAACAAAATAATCGTTTGTAACATTCGAGCATAGTTCGTGATATCAAAGTTGGATGAGCAAAATAAAATACTTCCATATTATGTTAGATGGGGTACCGGGTGGTATATTATGGGAAGTTCCGTTTCAATATTGAAGTATAAAACATACACACAACGAGGTATTAGGAGTAACAAAGATGTAATTAGTGTTTTTGTTCGTAAACAACTGCGGAAGTGTAGTTGATCCAGGAATCAAAGCGAGGCAGATAATAAAACACATCGTTCTGTTCAAATGGTTACGTGACTGGATTTATAAGTTCAATATTGCCTCCTCTTGATTTTTAAAGCAGTTAGTTTTAACTACAAAGGTGATAGTCCGAGAACCGTGGTCTAAAATTGCAAGATTTTTGTAAAATATATAATATTTTGAGATTAGCAAATATTTATAGGGTGTAAATAAAAATACTACATTTAGCAAGTCCGCGGTTAGCGGGGCGCTTCGTTGCGCAACCTATATAAGCGAAGTACGAGTAAGTCAGGGAATCAGTCGACGGTATCACGTAAACGGGAATCAGTCAGTACAGTGAAATAAATATTGATTAGTCAACGGGAATCAGTCAGTGTAGATTGTGCAATGTTGAACAGCGAAATAAATCTGATATAAATACAGTGACGTAAATAATTACAAATAAATAATCCTTGCTCGATAGGTGATACTTTGCTTTAAGACAGGCCATAATAACTAGCCGGCCCGGCTTCGTGCGGGTGAAAATCGGGAGTAATTTCAAAAATTACTGAACCGATTTCAATTTTTTTTCACTGTTCGATACGTGATACTTTGCTTTAGGACATACGCTATAATAACTAGAGCGAGTGAGTAATGTTTAAATTAAGCATAAATACGAGCGAACGAGCGAAGCGAGTGAGTACTGTATTTATAAATCATAAATTCATAGCACCCGAGAGCAAACGAGCGAAGCGAGTGAGTATTGTGTTAATAAATTATAAAGTATGATGAATAAGTACTTCTAATCACTTGTGTGTTAAAATTAATGTAGTTGATACAAAATCCTCACTATATTGTGAGGATTTTGTATCAACTATATTAATAAAGTATGAACTGACTCTCTCTTGATACTTGGCAGAACATGATTAAATGATTTATTAATAACACAAACAGTCTTGAAGAAGTACTACAACTAATTTAACATTATTATACTCAAGACACTTTGTACACTTAATACAAACAATCGAGTAATTTTAGCTACAAGCTAGAGTGCCCTCGGTGAGAGATGAAGCCAGGCACGTCATCAATAATATGCTAGTGAACGCCTTATTGTTTAAAATTCCACCTATCGACGCTCATGGATCTCCAAAACAGCCAATAGCAAGCTCGAAGGCAGGCACAATGCATTCATGTTACTATGACGCGGTGGCTTCATCTTTCGCCGCGCGAGGTCTACCTTCAATGCAACGTAGTCATTGGATAGATAACATCAAACAACAAAATCAAATTTCCCGCAGTTTGCAAACAAGACGAACTTTACAAGTTCGCAACAGGCATAGATTATACGTAACGTAATTGCTCAAGGATATTTAGACAATTTCTGGTTTCGAATTTACTAGCTGGGAACAACTAATTTTAAAGTTAAAATTTTGGTTTTGCATTTCCATCTAAATTATTATTCTCTCTGTGACTTTGTGAAATATATAAAATATAGAAGATAACACAGCGATATTTCATTTTATGTTGAATTCAAATTAAGTTAGATAAATACAATGTTGGTTGTATTGAGCACTGTTCAATATTTAAATATCCTGTTTGTGGAGGCCTAAAGTAGCTCTGTATCATCATCATAAAGTTCCCTATCCTTTACAGGATGTTGGAGACCATTTTTTTCCACCGCACTTAAAGCAATAAAAGAATTTATATTTGACCATAATTTCAGGTTCGCTATCCACGTGATCCTCTTTCTTCCTCTCGATACATGCCCCTCCAGTTTGCCACACATAATTAGTCTTTGTAGTTCGTATTCCTTTCCTCTACAAATATGCCCGAAGTACTGTAATATTCTTCGTTTTATTGTGGTAACCAAACATCTTTTGTAGTCAACTCTGCGAAATACCTCTTCATTTGTTAATTTGTCCGTCCACCTTATTTTTAACATATTTTTCTGATGCACCAAGTTTCAAAGGCATGCAGTTTAAATATCCTGTTTGTGGAGGCCTAAAGTAGCTCTGTATGGATCTTTTAAAAATGCTTCATTTTTTATAGCCCATAATGACATCTATTTTACCATTCGCTCTGTTGATAAAAATAGCTGAGTGTTGCAAGAAAACTAGTGTTTCATATTTTCTTATATAAAAATTATAAGGTACTTTTTGAAAAAACGGCAAACCCCGAGCCGGCGGGCCCCCTTCGGAGGCCCGAACCCGGGGTACCTTTGCCCTGCTTACCCCCCCCCCTAACTCCGACCCTGGTCGAGGGGTATTAGTTATAATAACTATAATAAAAAGAAAAAACAGAAAAACTGTATATAAACAGAAAAAACAACAGAAAGAAATTTTATGCTAATAGGATGCGAATGCGCACCGTGTTATTATCGTTTTCATCGTTTTGTAAAAAGAAAATACTGTACAAAAGACTATATATATATGAATTATAAGAGCAAGTTTGTTACGTAATGTACCTTTCGGAGTAATATTTCACAACCGTCACTGAATATGTGGTCGTTTGCACGTAATTGGTATTTTATAATTGCAATTCTTTTCTTTTCTGGCGGAGCAAGGAGCAGTTATGAGCACGAGAAAGCCTCGGGCGTTTTATAATACGGTGTTTTCTCTGCGTATACCCTACAGAGCTATCAGAAAATCGCGACATTATAAATTTTGTCTTCAATAAATCTTTTAATGGCTTTTGTATTTTAAATTCTTCAAATTTATATATAGAAAATAGTTTACAGTGAAAAATTTTTTCGTTGGAGAGCAGCCAATTATATAATTGTTTCGAAACATATTGGAAAAAATCATTTTACCAACCAGTGGTCACAGTCAGGATTCTAGCCTGAACCTTTCCACTTTCGCGGCGGAATGAGCTTACAATACTCAACCGTGACAATATTGCTAAATTAATATTCTCCTTATATGCTTCAGAATCAATAGATTTTCACTACATGCGAGTGTCAATTCATATATGCTAATTCAATAGCTATGATATGAAGTGAATCTTGTCACGGTTGACTACGAGGTACACTTTATGAAATGACTTTTTGAAGACATTGTAAATAAATGTGCACCTACAGGGATGTTAAATCAGCAGTGTTAGAGAACGAGAAAGAATGATGCTGTCTATATAGTTCTTGTTTCTATAGAGAATGACAGTCGGTAATTTGATATCCAGTGAAGTTAGATGTTACGTCTGAAACCTTTATTTTCCCAGGGCATTCACATTTAGTTTCAACGTAAAAGTGATACGCAGGGTCAAGCAGTGTTGATTTTGACTTACAAAAATCTCATGTTATTTGAAATTTCTTGCTTCCCAGTGTTTATTTGGTTAACATTTTTGACGGATCATTAAATTATAATGTTACGGATCACCCTGTATATAAACGGCAGGCGGGAGTTCGAATAGCGGTGTCTGCTTACTGTAACAGCTGGAACCTACACGAAAGTTCTAGAGCCAACGAGAACGTACTAGGCTGGGCCGCGTAGCGTATATAAACAAGCCGGTACGAGTGAATCAATCAGTCGACGGTGTCACGCAATCGGTAAGCAGTGAATGGTGAGTCGTGCCATCAAGTGGATCAGTGATATAAATATTAGTCAATCAACGGTCGAATCAGTCAGTACAGTGATATAAATAGTGGAGTGGATATAAATAAATAGTACTGAAGTAACTGAGTAAATGACCGACATAAATAAACTTTCGAAATAAATCTGATATAAATACAGTGACATGGATAATTTCAAATAAATAATCCTTGTATATACAGTTATTTGTTAAGTGTTATTTAAGTGTTTCGCTTTGTTTAAGAATTACTGTTTAGTTATTATTATTGTGTTGATTGTTAGGACTGACTTTTCGATGTTGCATTTATTATTATTATTATTATTGCGTTTTTAATTATTGTAAATAAATATTTATTCCGCCAACTCAGAAAACAGTTTTGTAACAATAGTTTATAATCACAGCGATTGCAATAGATTTATAATCTTGCTATCACAAATAGGTTTTGAGAAAACTGGGTTTAAATTTCGTATTTAAATAAATTGGTAAACATACTTTTATTCGTTTTTTTTCAAACTTTTCCTTGCAATATCCAGCTTTCTTAAAACCTATTTGCGATAGAAATTTTTAAATTATTGTAATTTTTTCCAGAGTTTGAAAACTGATATTCTAGTGAAGAATAATACATTCATCATAAATTGGGATTCTGACAACGGATTTTTAAATTTTTAAAATTCAATGAAGCGACATAAACAGCACCGTCGCTTGGACCTGGTAACAGGGGCTCACGCCAGGGGCGCAAATGTCGGAGGACGCTATCAGAGATTCGATTTGTAGTATTTAATTTTTGAGGGCGCGAAATCAAAACTTTGCCCTGGGCGCTGATGACCCTAACGACACTGGATACAAACAAGTATTTAAAAAGTATCCTAATTTACCTTAAATTAACTTATAAATTAATTAATTGTAGATTATAGACGCGTCTTCAACACAACAAATAATTCATTTGTGTATTAGAATCCGCTAGCCGACATACACAAACCAACTGGTACAAGCTCGGGTCCCTGGGAGCGCAAATTCCCAAAGAACATCGGAATGCAATTTGCGATAGCAACTACATTCCAATGTCAATGGGGGGTTAACTTATAAAACTTACTGAACTAAATCATTGTGCTTTATATTGCACTTCGGGATTACATATTATTATTAGGTCCTGACTTTTTGCAATCGACTGTATTGAGTTGTGTTAGGTGTGTGCCTACAACATAAAGCTTTTACATTTCCCCGAGCGACTGAAATTGGGCAGTCAGTTGCCGTCGAATGGATGCGAACCTTGCCACTGTAACTGTTCTGCTGTTTGACAGCTCCCTGTACTTACAGGAGAAGAGATTGTGTGCAGAAGTCAGAAACACTACAAAGGCGACCACTAAGAAAAGAGACGCCGTTGGCTATAACTGAATAATATTAGCTGACGGTGATTCTGTCAACATTATATAATGCCTGCTTTCTCTTATTCATAAGACACGATGCCCGCCAGAAATGCGTTTTCATTTCACACTGCAGTTTCCATTAAGAAATCACTCGTGTGTTAAAATAAAAAAAAATTTTTTCCATCTTCTTTTGATGGCTATTTTTATTATTATTAGTATTTTTTTCTTTTTTCTAAAAAAAAAACCTCCTTCAAAAAGCCACTAAAAAAAGAAAAATAATGACATTTTGACGTCTGCGCCAATTTAATAAAATATGAAGTCGGTTAAAAAGTATAGTATAGTGATTAATATCTTCTTTTTAACCAACTTCATATTTTATTAAATTGGCGCAGACCTCAAAATTTCATTATTTTCTCTTTTTAGTGGTTTTTTGAAGGAGGTTTTTTTTTGTTAAAAAGTTTTTTATTTTTTACTTTTTAGTGTCAAAAAGTGACATTTACCTTAAAGGAATCACACGCCGTTACTCACTTTTAAACCAACTTTCTTACGCTGTCTGATGTGTCAAAAAGTGACATTTACCTTAAGGAATCACACGCCGTTACTAACTTTTATTAAAATCAGCCGAACTACTGAACCGATTTTGATGAAATTTCTATGGGACCAATCTGAAAGTATATCCTTTCAAATAAAAAAAATTCCAAATCGGTTTATAAATGACGTTTTGAGGTAACAAACATAAAAAAAAATACAACCGAATTGAGAACCACCTCCTTTTTTTGAAGTCGGTTAAAAAAACTATATTAGCTTGAATACATGAAATAACCCAAAAAGGGTGTAAAAACCCAACCACCTACCACTCGATAGATAAGACAAACACGTAAACACAACACTCCCTTGGGCAAATAATAAAATCATAAATAATAACAACAACAAAATATAACTAAAGGATCGCTGATCCACCAGAACCTTGCCAAGGCGTAACCAGGATATTCTTAAACTTAGGGGCTACCGAGTGAAAATGATAAGGGCGCCACGACTTAAGCCCTCCACAGCTACCCTCAGTTGTCGAAGCTAGGCTAAGGCTCTTCTTTTTTTAAAATATAATTATCCACTAAAAATTTAATCATAGATTTAAATATTTATTTCGAAATTGAATATCATGTCATCATTATTAAATTACATATAACTTGCCGAAATATCTGCATGGATTCTCTCAAAAGACCCACTCTCAATAAAAACTCTAACATAGCATACAGCTTAACTTTAAAATTGGATCGACCTTAAGTTGCAACTTTAGAGAAAATCGGTTTAGCAATTTTTGCGTGATACTCAAACAAACAGACATGACTGCTATTTTATTTATATAGAAGAATACAGATCAGTATATGCAGGTAGGGTATTGTGAGACGGTAAAAGAATACGACGAAATTTCAAGTCAGCATATTATAGCGAAGCAAGAGTTGAACGGGAATCGAGAAGAAGAAGAAGAAGAAGAAGAAGAGTGCACAGGCATTCCCATACATCCAACACACATAGACATAACTAACGTCGGGACAGCAATTAGTGAAAATATCTTACACAGCGAATAAGTCACGAACGGTTTATATACGGATACGGACAAGTTTATTTAGCTGAACGTCTGTCATTGTCAGCACGGCTCTATGCGCTTAGTCCTTACTCCTTAATTAACATCTTAACGAACCAAATAAATAACTGTGTTCCGTGTTGAAGCTTCGCCACTTCAGGATGACCAGTGGCGCCGCTAGGTCTATCTGTCAAAATTACAATAACATTTATCATGGATGTAAATATACTGTTACACGCATCAAGAGCAGTGGCGCTTCAGTTCGGCTGATGACTATTGTACTACCGATTTAGGTTCACTGGCGTATAACCATAGACAATTACCATAACCATAGACAATAACAATAAGGCGTATGTATTAGCCTAGCGGCAGTGACGAGAACTAATTGTGCCATCACGGCACACGGTGAATGGTCTCCAGGCGGAAATGGAGGGGATTGGATTGGGGCATCCCAGCAAGCGGCGACGCGCGTTCCACACGTGTATAACTACGTAGCTAATAAAAGTGTATTTTTACGGACATAATAAAACGGTATAAATAATTTCCGTAACAATATATTAATCAACTTAAAGCAGGATGACTGAGTTTGTCCAATTTTTTTAAACAGTAATAATGGACGTAAGATAATTAATATCTTAAACCACCTTGCTAGAAGTTTATTACAAGCTTTTATTTAACTTGCAATGTATGTTAGTTTGTGTGTTTGTTTGTGGGTTTGTGTTACACGCATCAAGAGCAGTGGCGCTTCAGTTCGGCTGATGACTATTGTACTACCGATTTAGGTTCATTGGCGTATAACCATAGACAATAGCAACAAGGCGTATGTATTAGCAAGCGGGAGTGGCGAGAACTAATTGTGCCAATACGGCACACGGTGAATGGTCTCCAGGCGGAAATGGAGGGGATTGGATTGGGGCATCCCAGCAAGCGGCGACGAGCGTTCCACACGTGTATAACTATGTAGCTAATAAAAGTGTATTTTTACGGACATAATAAAACGGTATAAATAATTTCCATAACAATACATTAATCAAATTAAAGCAGGATGACTCATGAGTTTGTCCAATTTTTTTAAACAGTATAAATGGACGTAAAATAATTAATATCTTTAACCACCTTGCAAAAAATTTATTTTTACAAGCTTTTATTTAACTTCAACTTGCAATGTATTTAGTTTGTGTGTTTGTGGTTTGTTTAGGTCAAATCTTGCAAGTCAATTTTGAACGACTTTCACGTATCCGATCGATTTGAAATGTTGTACATATATGTATTCCCGATGACAATACATGAATAAATCGTTTTTAGAAATAAATTCAACCCCTAAGGGGTTCAAACGGAGATGTATGTTTTTTTTTGACTAATCAACGCCCAGGCCAAATCGCTTAAGCTAGAAACTTGAAATTTGGACAGTTGCTTCTTTTTCTGACGTAAGCATCCACTAAGAAAGGATTTTTCGAAATTCAACCCCTACGGGTGTCAAAGAGGTGTAAAATTTTGAAAGACTAAAATGAACAAAATAAATATTAATTAAAACTTTTTAGAGACAAGCCTTTTATTTAAATGCACTAAAAAGGAAAAAATAATTTTTAATAATTTAGGTTCATAATTATAAAAGCGTGGGTCGTGTCTAATAAACTATCATAGAGTTCACAACCCACGCTTTTATAATTATAAACCTAAATTATTAAAAATTATTTTTCCTTTTTAGTGCATTTAAATAAAAGCTTGTCGCTAAAAAGTTTTTTTTACTTATATTTATTTATCTTTAAGAGAACGCGGGATATAGAAGGCAAAAGAATAACAATAATTGTTTGTCAAATCAAAATACAGAAGATCTGTAAGGTAGTTACGGAAATATTATAATTTACAAGAAATTATTGTTCCTATCCGTAAATAAAATCACATATTAGTGAATAACACAATATATCAGACGACATAATATTATCGCCATGAATTTTAATAGAAGTGACATTTATATTTTTCTTATATTATAGCCTTCTATTAAAAATCATGGCGATAATATTATGTCGTCTGATATATTGTGTTATTCACTAATATGTGATTTTATTTACGGATAGGACTAATAATTTCTTGTTAATACTAATTGTTTGCTTTATTGTTCATCGTTTCAACACTATAAAAGTGATTAGCCGTATAAAGAACTAGCGGAACTATTTGTCAACTCAAGATAGTTTGCAAACGAATTATGGCTTCTTGACGTGAGATATTGTGAAAAGATTTTTTTTTTTCACTAAAATTTAAATAATATGTACTTGACGATGTTATAAAATACATAGTAAATTTATCAAACTCTAAATTATTAAATTTCAATAAAAGCTTCGACGCATATTTCGTTAACAAGAATATAATTGAGGAGATCACACTATTCAAACACTAACCTGTCATCTGAACAAGTTACAAATTGAGATGTTTCCTCACTGTAAAAACAATAGAAGAGGAAAAGCCAATTGATTATAATATTATTTCAACGCTCGTCCTTTTGATAGAATAACATTGTTAAACCCTGCTCTTAAGACGTAACATATTTAATAACGTGGATAATTGAGAAGTTTGATAAGGAATTATTTACACACTGTGAGATTTTCTGTGTCGTCGGTTGATAATCGCATGTCTCTGCGATCTTAATAGGAATTCTATTGTACAAGCGTCTGCGGCCTGCGGGGATATGGAAAACACAACAGTCAACAGTGTTTTGTTTGTCTGTGTTTGTGTTTTGTTTGCGCATGTATTTGTGTATTCGCAAACAGATGACAGCATGGGGATGTTCTGTATGGGCGGTGTGTGTGTAGCGATAAGCGTCCGTTGAGAACGCATTTGAAACGCTGTTTGGAAGTGCATCAAAATTGGACAAGCAAGTGAAGTTAAAATAATAAGATCGTAAAAAATAATTATAAGATTGTTCAAAAATATATTAGTTAAACATAGAGTTTACTTTTTGATTTTTTATATTTTCGTAAACAAATAACTAAAATAATATACTTCAGAAGATTCCGAAGATTGTTAAGGTCGTTCTTAGAATATTTCAGTGGAACCTAAATTACGTACTTGAATGTTTACAGTGTATCGTCTTCAGTCTACACTCTACGTATTGTAGCAAACCCCAAGATGTTACGCCACTGCCTCCAATAGAAACCACGAGAAAGAAATGTCACAGTAGTAAAGCGTGGAATGGTATCGAAGATTCTAGACAACGCTAGAGAATACGAGAACGTAATAGGCTGGGCTGCATAGCGTATATAAACAAGCCGGTACGAGTGAAGCAATCAGTCGACGGTGTCACGCAATCGGTAATCAGTGAATGGTGAGTCGTGCCATCAAGCGGATCAATATAAATATTGACCAGTCAATGGGAATCAGGCAGTGTAGTTTGCACTGTGACAGTGTTGAACAGCGAAATAAATCTGATATAAATACAGTGACATAAATAATTACAAATAAATAATCCTTGTATATATAGTTATTTGTTAAGTGTTATTTAAGTGGCTCGTAGTTCAATAATTACCGTTTAAGTTTTTTTTATTGTTAGAATTGACTTTTCGTTGTTGCATTCATTGTTATTGTATTCTTAATTATTGTAAATAAATATTTATTCCGCCAACTCACAAAACAGTTTCGTAACAATATTATGTATCCAGCTTGGGCATTACAATTAATATATTCTTATCGTATCTTATCAAGGTTACGATAAATTGCATAGAGCGATTAATCTGTTCTCTATGAGAGCGATTGAGCAGCGTCCTGACGCATACAGGGACATGTAATACATATGTTGGTACCTATGTAAGGGATGATTTCTGTTCTTGTTTACATAACGGTGTAGGTAGGTACACACATACACACATATGTACACATGTTACGTAATCACTAATCAGTAAGTAAGAACAATGAAACGTCGGCGCGCATGGAACTACCATTGTATACAGGTTTTCTAAGAAAAATTTACGTCCAATTGTTATACTTCAGTGCGGACTTGGGTCATTAAGTCAGTTGTCTATTATCGGATCTTATTGTCATAGGACAGTTTTTCTCAGGGATAAAAATCAAAAATGGCTAAGGACGGTTTATGTTTTTTTTTATTTTCTTTTTTCAGCTAATTCATTTCTTTCTGATAGATCAATTACTTAAAATCAAAAAAAAAAACAAAAAACAACTGACTTTATTTTCAAAATATCTACGAAACTACAAAGTTAAGAAAAAAACTTTTAACATTGGAAATGTTTATGTTCGTATATGGGGGCAGAGTTACGAGTTTTCGTTCAAGGCCAAAAGACAACGGTGTCGCGATCAAGTGAGGAGCAATCATGCAAAATTGAACAAGTGCAATTTTTTCGAAATGTGTTTTATATCATGTCTAGTTAATTGAGAGGTATTTGCGACGATCTGCGGTGTTATTTTTGAGCAAATGTTAATAAATACTGTAGAAAAATCCATTTAAAAGTTAAGTAATCAAGCAAAAGTGAACGCGTATATAACAGAAGAATAATAGGGTTATTCCTGACAAAACTAAACAGTGCATTGATAAATATTGTGTATATAATAAACAGTTAATTATGTTTCATATATGCTGTTATCATTTCCAATGTCCTCGATGGTTGCAAGGATTGCGAAATCTGTGAATTTTTTGTTAAAATGAGTAGAATAGTAAATCGCCGTAAAAACAACGTTATATCAAATATATCTTCTGCGCATGAACCGATTTTCCCCAAAAACAATAGGGTTCTTCCTTTTTACATGTCAAACATCCTACCAAATTTGATTTTTATTCGTTCAGTCGTTTGGCCTGTATCGTGCTCACAGACCAACAGACAAACAGACTTTTTCCAGAAATATGTTTTTTGGACTCCGGCGACCTCGAAATGAAACAATATCGCAAAATTGCGAAAAATGAATTTTGACCCAAATTAGTACCTAGTACTATTCCCAACTTTAAAAAATGGTGGAACCTTTGGTGTAAAGATACGAAATGTTACAATCACCACAAAACACCAAACCATAACAAACACTCTCGACGTACGTTTCGCCAACCAAGTTGGCATCATCAGGAGATGATTAAAACTTTTTAATCATCTCCTGATGATGCCAACTTGGTTGGCGAAACGTACGTCGAGAGTGTTTGTTATGGTTTGGTGTTTTGTGGTGATTGTAACATTTCGTATTCCCAACTTGTGGAATTGGAATGGTAAAATAGACGTTCACGGTGCTACGTGATACAAATGTGTTTGCACGTAGGTCGTGTTAAATTCGTAGAATATCTAGCGCGCATATCCTAACAATAAACTTGCTAGGAAATTAGAACAGTATTTTAATACAAAAACACTAAATTTTATGTCAAAATTGAAGTCAAAAAAGTATTCATATTTTAAGATTTCGAATTTTTTCAGCACAATTTATATTTTTAAGCACATATATTTTAATACAACCCTGTATACAACTGTATATAAAGGGAATCCTTATCTGATACGTAGGTTAGTTGGTATTGTGCGTTTATGTTAACACACTTGTTAGGTACATACCGGGTGCTGATTTGATTTGCGGGTAATAGGGATTTTACATGTAAAATCATGTTTATGAATTTTCCTGCTTCCCTATATAGTTTGGTGAAAAAAAAACAAATACAAAATTTGTTCATAATTAAAAACTCGACTTGCTTGCAAATTACCAATATGCAGCTTTTAATTACAAAATAATTATTAAGGAACTGTAATTAAGTTTATTTTAAAAATATTTTATCCGAATAGCCATGATTTTGTTTAAGTCATGGTTTTTAATTTAAACTTAATCACAGCTCCTTAATAATTATTTTGTAATTAAAAGCTGCATATTGGTAATTTGCAAACATACGTGTCGGGTAGAGTTTTTAATTATGAGCAAATTTTGTATTTGTTTTTTTTTTCACCAAAATATATAGGGAAGCAGGAAAATTTATAAACATGATTTGACATGTAAAATCCCAATTACCCGCAAAGAGCACCCGGTATATGCTTATATACCCTCGACTTTGAAACTAGGGGTAGTTGTTGTTAGGGTTGACACTCTGACTTAATATATACATAATTTAGGGTTTAGTTAACTCTACTATACTAATGGAGTTTGAATCTCGGATAAATTGTGGTATTGAAAGGAGTGGGAGTACTAGCAGGCATTTTGTACCAACGTGGGCTTGAAAATAACTGAGATTTTAAGACGCCGTTACCGTTACGTGTATCTCCATCGCACAAGCACGCGTTTGCATTTGTCTCACCGCGTATGGACAAATACTTTTGCGTTTCTGTAAACGTGCGGTTTGATATGACACGTATGCATATCTGTGGCGGACCTCTCAAACCCTATAATTCAAATAGAAATGTCCATTAGACTTAGTTTATTATTTAAACTAGTTTTACGGCACGACAGGTAGATTTTGGTTTGACAGCGAAATAATCAAGACTGACCTCTCACATATTATATGACTTTATTGTATCTCTATAGACTACGAGCAGAAAGGCAACTGTCAAATTTCATTTATTCTAGACATAACCTCGTTTTTTTAAACGCGTCGTCGTTAATAATTAAATCAATTTATTATGGGATGGTGTCTTGTACCTGGACGCAGTTATAATGAAAATTGTGACTGCAAAAAGTTTAAATTTCCGACTGAGGAAAAAGCTAAAATAATACCTAGATATCCAATACCTAATTGAGGAAAACATTTTTTTTTCCTTTAGCTTACCCTACCTTGATCTAACGTAGCTCAGACGACTTCAGAACACTTTTTCAACGCCAAATGGAAAGAACAAACTCAATTTCTAATTATAATTGCTTAAATTACACCTCGACAAACGTCAACGAAGTTAAGTTAGGTTAGAGTAAACGATTCTGGCTGAATCAAGTTAGGACATTCATTTTTCATAAATTTTTAATCTCAAATAAAAAATTATTTCACACGAAATAATAAAGTTTTGTAGCCAATAATGACGGGATTTATTAATTATTTTTATGAAACAGCCACTGTTTTGGTAAGAAATGTGTTTTAAGAGAATAGTAACGAATAATCCGTTAAACCCCATACATTTTTGAACAGCTTAATTTTAAAAATATAGCGTCGTCAGAGTTGTAACCGTTTTTAGGTCGTACCCCCTGCATTCTTCATCTCAAGTCCTTTCCGGTAGTGAATATTCGTAAAATGCAATCATTTTTTTTTTGTTTTGCATTGAAGTTGAATTCTGAGAGCACATAATAATAATTATGATGCGTCTACAGTTGTAGACAAAGTTTGTTACATTACAGTAGCGAAACGCTGTTGGTGTAAAATACTTTTAATTTTATTTCAGCTCTACAAAAAGAAATAGACGACATAGTTGCAGCTAATTAATTAAAGGATGTTATACAGAGAAATAACGTTATTTTCGTTTACTGACTAAATCAACATTAAATTATGTAATCAAATTAAACAAGCTTTGGTGCAGAAATCTAGGCGGAATTGAATATCATCTTTTACTATACGACAATGCGAGTGTCAGATGCATGAACGCCGCTAGAAAATTTTCCAAGGGAGAACGCAAATTTACATTTTTTGCTATGAACTTGGAGAAAAGTGCTATGCAAAAAAACTATTTCACATACATTATTATTTATTTATCAATTTTAAACTCAATGCGTTTTTTTGTTTTAGAATTTTCCTAGCGGATTTTCACTTGACGATTTTGATAAAAAATTATATAACTCTGTATATAGTTGCCAGCTCTACTTTGTTTTGCGATTCTTTAATAGTGATTCCATAATATAATTTGATTCCATACACTTTGTCTCGTCATCGACGCGTAAGCACAGCTAGTTATTATTTTTGCATCATCATTGATTCCAATTTTAAATTTTTGGCGGCTTCTCGGCCTCGTAAAGCACCAGTTCACCGTACATTTTGCCGGTTTCTAGTAGCTCCAGTCAGAGCATGCATGTATTAAACACATTTCGAATAATCAAAAAAATTAAGACAGGGTAAATTAATAAGATTTATACGGCTGAATTGCAACTGAAAATTTTTCGTTGGAAAGCAGCCAATTATATAATTGAATCGAAACATATTGGAAAAAATCATTTTACCAACCATAGTCACAGTCAGGATTCTAATCTGAACCTTTCCACTTTCGCGGCGGAATGAGCTTACAGTACTCAACCGTGACATGATTACCAAACTAACATTTTCCATATATGCTTCGGAATCAATAGATTTTCACTACATGCGAGTGTTAATTCAATATAGCTAGGTTGTAGAAGTGAATCTTCGTACCAGCGAGAGCTCATCATGAAAGTGAAAATTATTTCCAATACCCTTAATAGGGATACACTCCTAGATATATCAATGTTATAGATAACCAATGATTGGTATTACTACATAATATTCTGGAAATAATTATATTTTGTAGACATCGTAAGATAATCTACATGTTAGATACATACATAAAACACAGTATAGAAATCAACCAACGAGTTTGATTTTTACTTCCCACCTCTACTATGGTAGGGAAGTAATGGATTTAGTCCGAAAAAAATATTTCGAGATTTTAACAGATCTTCACGTTTTGAGACCCTAGCAATCGTTTAAGACCATTTTCTGACTGATGTCTGTATGTGTGTGTGTGGTCAATTTTTCGCCTTCGATATCTTAAGAACGGAACAACATACGGGCATGCCGATTGTTCTATTGTGTTTATCAGCCTTTAACTTAGATCTGATTAGATTTTGAGTCAAATCGGTTCAGTGGATCCTGAGATATTCAAAAAAACGTTCTCAATGTCACGTATTAACATAGGTAAAAAAAATATAAATGAATTCTAGATATTATAATATGAAAAAAATGTAAATATTTTTTTTCTCTAAAATGTATAGTTTTCGAGAAAAAAAAATATTTTACTAAAAAAAAATAAAAATTGTACGTAAATCAAGGT
Source organism: Mongoloraphidia duomilia (assembly GCA_039654895.1). Lineage (NCBI taxonomy): Eukaryota > Metazoa > Arthropoda > Insecta > Raphidioptera > Raphidiidae > Mongoloraphidia > Mongoloraphidia duomilia. The sequence goes on from CM077517.1 coordinate 2,922,988, forward strand.
AACCATGATTTTTGCTATATTAAGCTAGCCATCAGTAGATTACCAAACAAAAAAGATGGCCATGCTTTTCTCAAAGAATAAAAATTAAATTGTGTTTTAAAGACCACCAACAGCCAAGGTTATTTGGGCCTAGTCAAAGAATAAAAAAAAAGAGTGTTCATTTTTTGCAAATATTTACTAGGTGGGAAGTATAGAACTGGTCATCAGTCGAATTTTTTTAAGATAAATTAATAAGATTTATACGACTGAATTGTAATTGAACATTTAAGACAGGGTGTTTTGGCATATTTGATTATAGTCCCATCTTTAGAGTAGAATCTCAGTCATCTGTGACAGTTAGATAATGTAATATTGTGACATAATATGATATTCCCCGGTGTTAGATGCACTGGTTATAGACGTCATAATTCTGCAATGAATAGACGTACATATTACACACATCATACATGGCACGGGTTGACAATAGCTCAAGTCACACTTGCATAACTGACGAGTTAGAATCTCCAGTGGAGAGAACGTTATTCTCCTCGTTTCACTTCAGGGATTATGAATTTATGCACTGTTTATTCATGTACGCCTGCACTGGAGCTCGCTGGGGACACAGAAATCACTGCATCGCGTTTTATCTCTACAGCAGGGGTGTCAAACTCATTTGAAATGTGGGCCATTTCTTGTATTAGTGTTCTTGCGGGCGGAACATATTGTTACGGATCACCCTGTATATAAACGGCAAACAAAGAGTTCCGAGAAACGGGGTCTGCATACTGAGCAACGAGTAACTGCACGAACATTCTAGAGAACGCGCTGTGCCGAAGCCGCGCGCCAGTATATGGGCAGCGAGTCGACGGGAATCGGGGAATCAGTGAATGGTGAGTCGTGCAACCAAGCGGATCAGTGATATAAATATTAATCAGTCAACGAGAATCAGTCAGTGTAGATTATACTGTGACAGTGTTGAACAGCGAAATAAATCTGATATAAATACAGTGATATAAATCGTGCAGAAATATAAATAGTTCCGTGAGATAAGTTGATAAAATAAATAACTAGAAATAAATAGTCCTGGTATATAGTCAATTGTATATAGTTAATTGTGTATAGTTAAGTGTTAATTATAACTGTTTAATTATTGTTTACTTGTGTTGATTGTTAGAACTGACTTTTCGTTGTTGCATTCATTATTATTGTGTTTTTAATTATTGTAAATAAATATTTATTCCGTCAACTCAGAAAACAGTTTTGTAACAATATTCTATAATATACAAACGTTGCCAATGCAAAGTCTAAATCCGGCCGACACTGATGACTTCAGCTGTTGAGCGTCTATAATCTACAATCTAATCTAAAGCCGGCTCCAAACAACATGGCAAATGTCGTCCAATGTTGACATTCGGGCAATTGCCATGCCGTGTGGATGGTTTTCCTGTGCCCTATATTTAACAGTCACCAAAGTTGGAATTGGAAGCCATTCGCTTTGAGGGAGATTTTTTGAGCACACATCAAAGGGATTGGTTAACGCTGGCCTCGACTTGCAAATATGACTTTGTTTTCGTCCAGATTTGGGTAGAGCTTGACATTCTAAATACAGCCCTATGCAAAGTGTGTGACCTTCAACTTGAAGATTTTTGAGATAATCGATCTTAAAAATTAAAAAAAACAAAATTGAAATATTTGTTTTCTAAATTTTAAGATTGATTATCTCAAACATTTTCAAGTTGAAAGGACACATTTTGCAGAGGGCTGTAAACTTGAAAATTATTTTTATTTATATTTAGAATTAAACTTCTTTGGTGTAAAACCAGGGAAAACCGTTTACAGGATATAAAGATAGGCATAGTTTGGGGACATTTGAATCATCTGTATTTGGTCAAAAAGCTCTGCTAGTCTCACTTCTATCAGAAGTAAGATATTTTTTTTTTCGATGTTGATAAGTTATCTAAGCTTGATGTAGCTTCCATTTTCAAATGTGAAATGTAATATAGAGATAAAGCATGAAAAAATCACAATCCAATTTCCGGACGGGAAAATATTTTATTTCAAAAAAAAATATTTTACTACTATAAACTTCAGATTTACATATGAACTGAAACTGTAAAAAAGTGCAAATAAAAGCTGAAATTTTATTACACGCTCACTCGTATAGGGCGCTACTGGCCAAATTTTAAAAATTTTGCATTCAGGTCACACAACACGCTTCTAAATATTCGATGGACATCAGCTCGACTAAAACAGATTTTCTATATTTAAACGGACCCTCTAAATTCAAAAATAAGATTTTGCCCTTGTTGGTTGCATTTAAACCTATATTTTATTCGTCATTACATAATAGTGTTACGGATCACCCTGTATATAACCGGCAGGCAAGAGTTCTGAGAAACGGGGGTCCGCTTCCTGTAACAACTGGTACCTCACGAAAGTTCTAGAGAAAGCGAGACCACACTAGGCTTATGCACGCAGCATATATAAACAGCAATCAACGGTGAGTCATTCATTCAAGCCTACGAGGAGGCAGTCAATGGAGAATACTGAGCGACAAATAGTGCGTCTGATATAAATACAGTGAATATAAATATTTGAAACATAAATAACTAGAAATAAATAGTCCTGGTATATATAGTTAATTGTTACGAGTTATTGTATATAGTTGTTTTGTTTTGCTTTGTAATTACTGTTAATTATTGTTTACTTGTGTTGATTGTTAGAATTGACTTTTCGTTGTTGCGTTCGTTATTATTGTGTTTTTAATTATTGTAAATAAATATTTATTCCGCCAACTCAGAAAACAGTTTTGTAACAATAGGTACTTTGTGTATACCTATAGTGTTAATAGAAAGGTCCTCTTAAGCAGTGGCGGACTAAGCCCGTCGAAGGCCCAGGGCGGCAGAACTAAATGAGGCCCCCGGTCTGCTTTAGAAATTGCTGTATTTGTAGTGTAAATTTCGTAAAAAATGAATTATATAGATGTAATGGCTGACAAAAAAAAATCAAATATTTATAATAAACGACCTATACCTACGTTTATATTTATTTTGTATACGTACGGGGTCTCCAACTACTAAACATATTTTGGCCTTGTTTGGGATTTTACTAAGAAGGACTTCTAGAGATTTGAAGGACCCCCAGGATCAGAAGCCCAGGGATAGCCGCCCCCTCCGTCCCTCTTAGTCCGCCACTGCTCTTAAGATGTTAAAAAAATTGAATCCTGCATGAAATGAATATCAATGCGAGACTCTTCAAATGATTGTACGGATGAGACACTAAGCATGTATATTCTAGTCGGATAAAAATAATATGTAGTAGGATATTATTAGTGTATATTTTTTTATTATTTGTCAGTACCAAATGTGTTTTAAAAAATATATAATAAAAAATTCAAAGTATGTCACAATGAAAATAAAATATTAAATGTTTATTATAAATTGAGCATTTTTCTAAACGAGTAATGATTTATTTTTCAATTTATTTTTCATCATTTGCAAACAATAAAGCATCATTCGCTATGTAATAATAGTAGCCATCAACGAGATTTATATTAAAAATATTTTTTTTATAAAACTCAGAAGCGTGCATCAGAAAATTGAAAACAAGTTCGAAATATCTCCAAATGAGTTCGAAATTCCGTATGTTTACTAATGGTGTACGTCTAAAAAATTTGAACTAACGTTTTGAAATAATTTGTTTCGTGAAATATTTTAGTCTTCCATAACTTTTTTAAATGAATGTTATTCGAAACAAGGAAAAATTAAAATTTCATGGAATAGATCCATATTTCCGACAGACCTTTTTCTTCAAAATCAAAATCTGACAAAATATCCCAATGAAAGCCTTCAAAAAAAAATTTAAATTACTATCAATAAAAACCACGATATTATTTGGTAATTACTTAAAGATTAGGTAGGTACCTGGTGTTTAAAGCTTTAGTTAGGGAGCCACGATGCTATTATGATTATATTCAAATTAGTATATTTTAAATTGATGTCTTCTTGTACACTTCGTGTATTTTTGAAATAAATATATAATCTATTCTATATTTTTTTAGCCGACTGCTCCAGAAGGAGGGTAATGTTTTTCGAGTGTATGTATGTATGTATCTATGTATATTTTTTTATCGCGCTCTGTAGCCTAAACGGCTTGACGGATTTTGAAAAATGAGGTGTCATTAGATTCGTCTGAATCCTCAGAGTGACACACGGTATATGACGTCACGGAAAATGCAATATGGCAGACGCTAGACGCCATTTAGTCAGGATGCAAAAGTAATTTTCCTTCTAAATACATTAATTGATATAGGTACCAAAATCAAAACAAAAGAAAGGTTTCGTTGACATTTCAAATAGGGTACATGACGTCACGGAAAATTCAATATGGCGGGCGCTAGACGCCATTTTGTCAGTACGCAAAAAATCTTGTACTCACAATGTTGGAGACGTATTGGCTAAATAATGATTTAGTAGTAGGTGCGCCACTGTTATAGTAGTTCTGTAGTTGACATTATATATGAGAAGTATACACCTGCTATCCATACATCCATATTTTCATTATACACACCTACATGTATAGGCATTCAAAGTAAAATGTTTTTATAGAAGCAAAAATATGTTATAAAAACATGACAAACTGAATTGCATAGAAAAGTGCCAACGCGAACGAATATCATTTATTTTCCACGAACGAAAAAATTTTTGAAAAGCGAAATATGCTCAACACGTTGTGTACATTTCTATGAAAACAAATGATAATTTTTCATCGTCGTGTTGTTTTTTTCCATCCTGTTCGCCATTAATATACGTCCAAAATGCAAACATATACGTCACATACAGGTTGTCCTAAATGAAATTTATTTACATTACCTATTATACAGGGTGTCCGGATTTCAAGTGTACATAGGAAAATAATTTTTCTCAATTTCCTGCTTTCCTAAAAATGAAAGGAATTCATGTGTAGAATAAGATAGTATTTAAAGAAAAATTTATTTTGTTTTTTTTTTTGGAAATTTGTATTTTCATACTATCGTAATTAATACCTTAAATATCCTGACTAATACTCATAATAACTTTTTTGTAAATTTTATCCATAGATTTACGTTGGTAAAGTTAGAAAACAAAATTAAAAAAAAAACTATTTTTTTTTCAAATTTTTTTAACTTTTATTTATTTACCCAAAAATTATTATGAATACGAGTCAAAATAAAAAATAATTTCCTATTATGTACACCGTATGTATGAAATTATCATTAGTAAGGAAGCGTATTCTAAGAAATATTCATAATAATTTTTAGGTAAATTTGAGGGTAAATTTTTGCTACAGCTTACGTTGGTAATAAAAAAATTTCAAAAAGTTTGAAAAAATAGGTTTTTTAATTTTTTAAATTTGTATTCTGTTTTTATCAACGTAATCTATTAATAAAATTGAGAAAAAAGTTATTATAAGTATTAGTCAGGATATTTAAGGTATTAATTATGATGGTAGGTATAGTTAAAATACAAATTTTCAAAAAAAAAATAAAATAAAAAAATCTTAAAAAAATACTATCTTATTTTATACATGAATTCCTTTCATTTTCGCCAAGTATGTTTTTTCTGTAAAATGTATAGGAAAGCAGGAAATTAGAAAAATCATTTTCCCATGTAAATGTCCATATGTACCCTTGAAATCCGGACACCCTTATGAAAATGGTTTTTATTACAAAGTTTTCTTTCTCTCAATGATTTTTTACCTGAATTTGGGAAACTACTCTATGGTATTACTGGAATCTATAAAAAAACAATACACTCTTTCAGGATAGACTTCTAGGTAAAACACAATTATGATGGTGGAAGTAACGTGATGATATTTTAATATATTGTCTATATTTAAAGGTATAACGCAAAAATTCATTTTATTGCATACACCCTGTGGTACTACTAAACTTACATAAGACATTATTCCTTTAAAGCTTTCTTCTGTGAAAATATTTACTTTTTTTTAAATACGCAAGTATATACTTCTTTAATATAAAAAAAAAATAGAAATTGACATGGTAGAAATTGAGCGTTTTCTATGCATATATTATTATATTAATATTTTCTAACAAATAAAAATATTGTAGCAAACCCCAAGATGTTACGCCACTGCCTCCAATAGAAACCACGAGAAAGAAAGGTCACAGTCGTAAAGCGTGGAATGGTATCGAAGATTCTAGACAACGCTAGAGAATACGAGAACGTACTAGGCTGGGCCGCGTAGCGTATATAAACAAGCCAGTACGAGTGAAGTAAGCGGTGTCACGCAATCGGATCAGTGAATGGTGAGTCGTGCAACCAAGCGGATCAGTGATATAAATCAAGCAACGGACGAATCAGTCAGTACAGTGATATAAATACTGGAGTGGATATATATAAATAGTACTGAAGTAACTGAGTAAATGACCGACATAAATAAACGTTAGAAATAAATCGGATATAAATACCGTGATATAAATTTACCTGATAAAATAAATATTAGTGTAGTCAATTGTAAATAGTTAAGTGTTAATTACTTGTGTTGATTGTCAGAGCTGACTTTTGGTTGTTGTATTTATTGTTGTTTTCAATTATTGTAAATAAATATTGTAAATAAATATTTATTCCGCCAACTCAGAAAACAGTTTTGTAACAATATATTAAAACACGTTCTTATATCTAAGTATGTTTTGTAATCAAAGCTATTTGAGAATATAAATTGGGTTGCTTTATTCTGCTGTAAGATACGATGAAACGGGCACTCTGTATAGATTTGTACAAACCTTGTAAAAATTTACCTTCTGGGACATTTTACAATAAAATAAATACGTGTGTTGAAAATTTTAATGAAAGTGTCTTAGAAATTGAATCATTTTTATTACGCTGTTAAAATCGCAGCAGGGTTAATATTGATTTTGATAGTCTAGTAAGAAAGGACACGTTGGAGCGATTTATAAATAAATTAGGGCGAGTCGAGTTTGTGAAAGTACTAACTCACAACTCAAGACAATTTTATAAATAAAAAATCAGCTGCAGCATGCAGCAGTGGTATAGTCTACTTGCACAGCTTGTCTTTACTGTATTTACAAGGTGTACCTACATTTCAACGTGAACTTGTCGAATGGCAATGTTCCTCTAATATTTATGTACTAATGTTACCTGTATGTCAAACTAATCACATCAGAACTTGCAGTACGTTCAATGGTATCTACAACTAACTTTTGCCTTTGTTTGCGTGAATGTCGATTTTGTTCGCAGATTCTCTCGCGGTAATGTCGGTTTTGACCGTAACCTAATCTTAACCCAAATGTAGCTGGGGTAAAAGGTACCTTCTACTTGGGGATAGTATAGTGTTACGGATCACCCTGTATATAAACGACAGGCAAGAGTTCTGAGAAACGGGGTTCGCTTACTGTAACAACTGGTACCTGCACGAAAGTTCTAGAGAAAGCAAGAACACACTAGGTTTATGCCACGCAGCCTGTATAAACAGCAGTGCGAGTGAGTGAAGGATCAGTCAACGGTGAGTCACGCAGTCAAGCATCGGTGGATCAGTGATATAAATAGTGCCGTGATATAAATAACCAAATTGATAAATAAATACGAGTGTAGTGGAAATAGTTACGAATTATTGTATATAGTTGTTTTGTTTTGCTTTGTAATTACTGTTTAGTTATTGTTTACTTGTGTTGATTGTTAGAATTGACTTTTCGTTGTTGCATTCATTATTATTGTGTTTTTAATTATTGTAAATAAGTGTAAATAAATATTTATTCCGCCACCTCAGAAAACAGTTTTGTAACAATAGTAAGATGGTTGTTCTGTAATTTTGATCTGTAACAACCTATCTAGAACACTATAAATTTACATAAGCCATGTTTCCATCGAGGTAAAATTTTTGTTAAATAACGAACATTTTGCGATGGAAACACAACAGATTTCACTAACCCTGAGTTATAACCTAAGTTTAGTGATCTGTAGTTTAAACATCGATGGAAACGTTAATAGTTATATTAGGAAACATAATAAATGGTGGGTTATATTTCCTAACTGTGCAAACATAATTCACCATTTAACCCAAATCAAGAACCTTGTAATTTTATAGATTTATGTTCTTACCTTATAGGATAAAAAAAGTTTATTCTATCACACTGACAGACCTTTTGCATTTTTTTTCAGTTCAACTCGGGACCTACCCGAATGGTATTAAAAATTTCGAAAACTGTTATTTCCAGCTTAGTTTTTAAGACATGTTATATCTGAGGGTTTTCAAGGCTGGTAAAACACGATTCTACCGTTGTTTTTCGAATAATCAGGCTATTTTATTATTTCAAATGAGCATTAGCTCCAAAACATGTAAAAAAATAAAATTGAATCACATGACAATTAAAATCGTAATGACGATTCCCATTTTATTTGAAAAATATCTGAATGACCGAGCTCTACTCGGATGAGTTCAAAAAAATAGTACTTAAAGTTCCCATTTCATCAAAATCGTTAGTCGTTTTTAAGAAAAAAAATTACATACTTATAAGTAGATAAAGATTGACTGTCAGAGTAATTTGACATAAATAATGATAATTGATATGCACATTGCAATGTTATACTGCTTGTATTTTTTATGAAAAAATAAATTCATTTCAATTTCAATTTCAATTATAATGAAAATAGTTTGTTTTTTCCAAAGCCTACTCACCATACGACACTGTTTTATAACGTTAAAAAAACTGTTTTTTAAAATGATAAAATCGATAAGAAAACGAATTTTTCCAGGGATGATACCTAGCTAGATCAATTTTTTGCCCCCCGAAACCCCTTTTCGGTAAATGTAATCAAAATCGTTAGAGCCGTTTTCGAGAAAATATTTATATAGGTACATATATACAAGATTTGCTCGTTTAATAATATAGGAATTCAATCAAAAATGCATTACAAGGAGCAAATTCATAATGTAAGTAAAAAGAGTCTATGTACCGAACCAGTGATTACATCAGTCTTCTTCAGTATCTATGCTAAAATCTAATTCTACTCTATAGGTATAATATTAGTCCCAAATGCGTCTACAGCACTCCGGAAATAACACAGGCTAGATGGTGCTAGGTTACTAGATGATTAATTCATGTTCTCAGTAAAATTAACTTGGGTCGTATACATATTTTGTAGTATGTTTTTGCTCCCGTATATGTTACATTGTTGTCTTTTACAATGTTAAAACTAGCCCTATATCTGTTCGTGTTAGTGTCCGCTTTGACAGAAACCTTATCCGACAATGTTTATAGCAACATTTAAAGTATTGTTACAAAACTGTTTTCTGAGTTGGCAGAATAAATATTTATTTACAATAATTAAAAACTCGGGTCGCAGTGCCTAAACCCTGCCGACAATATAGTGTATTTGCTAATACAGAGCTTGTGGCTTTAATACATGAACTTAAGTTTGATTTTGGACAAAATAAAAAATTTAACCCCTTAATACATCCCTTAAAATTATATTTTTTTTCTTAATTTCAATATTACTATCAATACAACCTCTGTACCAAATTAAATACACCCTTCAGTAAGTAAATCACTATCCGCAAACTGGTGTTTTCATAAAATTTGTAAGTCCGGTCCTGTCGGGCCCATTTTATTAAAATTTTAGCAGCACATTTTAATCGTTACTAAAGGGTTAAATTTCAATTTTGAAACGATTCTGAGAATTTTTTCGGCATTTTTGGGCCCAAAAACATTTTTCAACCCCTAAAAACTACCCTTAAAATGGTCCGATTGGGCCCATTTTAAATAGGCTTCGTGCGGTGATGGATTCCAACGTGCCTACCAAATTTCGTCAAAATCAATTAACTCTTTCGAAAGTTATAGCCCGTACACATATATATATATAAATATATATATATACATATATAAACAGACATTTCTAAAAATGGTGCGAAAGTGTTCAGGAGGCTATGAAACGTCGAGAAATTTTGGTCCGACCCCTAGGTCCCGCCATCCGACCGACGCCAATAGTGTATGTGCCATATGGCAAATACACTAAAAATCAACACAAGTAATTAACACTTAACTATATACAATTGACTACACTAATATTTATTTTATCAGGTGAATTTATATCACGGAACTATTTATATCAGATTTATTTCTAACGTTTATTTATGTCGGTCATTTACTCAGTTACTTCAGTACTATTTATTTATATCCACTCCACTATTTATATCACTGTACTGACTGGTTCGACCGTTGATTGACTAATATTTATATCACTGATCCGCTTGTTTGCACGATTCACCATTGACTGCCCGACTTTCTCGCACTTGCTTACTTATATAGGCCGCTTGGCTTAGGCACAGCGCGTTCTCTAGAATGTTCGTGCAGTTACTCGTTGTTCAGCAAGCAGACACCGCTTCTCAGAATTCCTGCCTGACGTTTATATACAGGGTGATCCGTAACAGTATACTAAATAAATATCTAAACGTTAAATTATCTCTGACATCAAGTAGTAACTAACTGAAAGAGTCTAAATGAAACCCGTTCGAACTGAACGCATACTTTAGTGAACGAAGTGTAGAGACTATTGAGACAAAGATAGAAAGGTGTACATAATATTAACTGACCGACCGCTTCCTTTTGCAACGCCGGCACATTATTACATTTACATAACGTACATAATTAATGACATAAAAACATGACACTTGAATTATTTACATGTTGGTACCTCTTTGTGCAGTGCGTAGTTTGATGCCCCACTGAGGGCGCCGTTGACCCTGGCGTCCATTAACGCGAGTACTTTGTTTTTATATATTTTCAAATCGCAATTTGTAAATGTGCATAAAAATATAAATATCTTTATGATCTGGTATATGCATTCTGCACTAGCCTTTACCTGTGACTTTGCCCGCATTAATTCAGGTTACTTTGGTTACTGCTCATCCCCCTTTTAGTACAGTAAAAATAGTCCCAAAAATTATGGGAACAAGAAAAAAATTCCTTCATCAACTAAAGCATACTAAAATTTGAGCCTTGAACTAATAATATAAATTTCGTCGGGTACATGACACGTTTAGGGTAATCTTCCACCCCTTTAATACTGACCAATTGATCTGCAAATATTATAATGACATTATTGGGTCACCGACAAGCTATACAAACAATTCCAACCTTGAAGTAATAATAATTGTGACAATTTTTTTTGTTACATGTTGGGAGCGGTCTGCATCCCTTCCATACCGCTATCTAGTAAAATCCCTTACTCAGGGCACTTTATTATGCCTCCCTCAACATCTTCACAAAAATAAGGCCTTGAATAAATAACACCAAAAAATTGTCACTAGCTCTCGGCCTATAAAGAAGCCCAGTGTATTTTGCACCACAGAGCATACATATTTATGACCAGACGAATTCATAAAAACCAGTTTCTGTTGAAACGCGATTCCTGTCAGTTGAACTGAATTATTCAAATAATGAGCTATCGTTGCTAAGCATCTCAGGTATTAGCGTACGTTTAACTCATTTTTATTATCGCATGCGCATGTTTTATGATCAAATTATGCAACACACTTCGCAGAAAAAATGTTACTATACATTTTAACCGTAACATATACAGGGCGTTCTAGGTATTAGTTGATCATCATTTTGTGTGCGTATTTCGGATTGTTTGGGGGAGGGGGGGTCTAAGAGACTTTAGCCCTAATCAAAATAAATTTGGAACAACATTAATAAAAAGGAATATCACCATGTAAAATGTCAAATTAAAAAAAATTACTGAGCTCGTACCTGCTGCGTTATTTTTTTATCAATAAAATATTATTATAAATTATTATTATTATAGAGTGAGAATAATTTAGTACTTTATTTGTTTCGTCCTTTTGCGCAAAAAAAGCGTGTAGCAATGCTGTTGTTTACATGGCGTTGCTATGGTTCCTCTATTACAAGTTTGTCGAGCGTCTATAATCTACAATTCTATTACAAGTCCCCAGTTCCCGGGTTCTAGCCCGAGAGCTGTAAAAGTGTCAATTAGATTTTCAATTTATTATTAAAAAAAAATCAATTGAAAATATGAATTGGTGCTAGGCCCAAATAACCTTAGCTGTTGGTGGTCTTTAAAACACAATTTAACAAAAAAAGGATTAATAATTTTCTTAAAACACCTTGTTTGAAATCAAGACGTTAATGACCTCTACAATAATGACTCTACAATAAATAAATAAAAAAATTGTTTGAAATCTATTTATTTAGGAGAATGGAATATAAGGCAAAATAATGACAAAATTTATTTGCTAAAATTATTGTTAAATGCCCAACGTTTAACACTAATTCTGCTTTCTTCAGGGTCTTAAAATTTTGAAGGTTCTGAAGAAGACACAACGGTTGATCATTAAATCTTTTGCCTTGTATGCTAAACAATTAACGAGTACAATTTTGTTTACAATAATTCGAATTTTTGTCTTGTTGGTTACACAGACTGAACCAATATCTTATGTTAGCTTTTCATTAACTTCAATGGAGCGTTCCACCTCTATTAAAATGACAATACACATCTAAAAAAATGTGTACTTATCTATTTATATTTGTTTAATATTGTAGAATTATTATGTATTATATTATTATTTCATAATACGATTATTTACAATTCAGTGGCATTATTAAAAAAATTATGTTTTTGCAACACAAATATGAATGTAAATAATATACGGCAGCAATTAAAAAATATTAATGTAATTAAAAAAAATTGTAGATAAAAAATATGTACCTATACAGGGTGTTAAAAAAAGAGTGTAACATATTTAAAGAGGTAATAGTATGGACCAAAATAAACAAAAAAGTCTTAGTAAACATGGGTCGGCAAAGTAACGGTTTTGAAGATATGGAAGGTTATTCTTTTTTTAAACATTTATTTGCAATTATTTATTACTTATTTAGTACGTACAAACAAACAAAAAAGCTTCTAGCAAAACCAAAAAATAAAGTTACTTAAAATGTTCAAAGTGTCCTCCTTCCATTTCCAAGCAGGCACGACATCTTTTTATTCTGAAAAAACTTGCATTTTCTTATCATAGTTGGCTACGAATGCATCAAAAATGCCAACAAATACGAGCCAATAAGGGGGTTTTAGAAAGAGTTCGAATATCTTTCAGACAAAGATGTCGTGCCTGCTTGGAAATGGAAGGAGGGCACTTTGAACATCTAATGTAACTTTATTTTTTGGTTTTGCTAGAAGCTTCTTTTGTTTGTTTGCACATAATAAATAAGTAATGAAAAATTGCAAATAAATGTTTCAAAAAAGAATAACCTTCCATATCTCCGAAACCGTTACTTTGCGGACCCATGTTTACTAAAACTTGTTTGTTTATTTTGGTTCATAAAATTACCTCTTTAAATATGTTACACTCTTTTTTTAACACCCTGTATATTCCAAAATGTGCATGCAATTTTAATAAAATCATTCCTTTGAAAATTATATGACCTGTTAATAATGCAAATTAAAATTTTAAACTCTTCAATAAAATAATATCAATTTAAACATAAAAAACTCATTAAACGCGAACGATAGAATTTGCATGAGTAAATAAAAAAGTTATATGTTTCATTAAAAATTTTCAACTTTCGTCTACACCCTTCGCTCCGCGTTTCTCCAGGCGGCTAATATAAATATTGACGTATAAACGATGGATTTGTAACATGAAGATTTACATAGGAGTCGAGTTTAGACTCCGTTGCTACTTCCATAAATATTAAAAAAAAAAATTGTCATTATATTATTTAACTTTTTTTTGCAAAATATAATCAATACAAATAAATAATGGTCCAAGCTTTGAACGTACAAAAGTCTGTTGGACAAAACTATTAAAATTTTATTATTGAATTTAACAGATAATATGATAAAAAACACCAAATCGGTGGCAAACTAATTCAATTTTTTTATCATTTTAATTGTTGTAAGTATCTCGAATACGGCTCAAGCTACTTGATGACGTTTATACAGATTATACCCTAAACGTGTCATGTACCCGACGAAATTTATATTATTAGTTCAAGGTTCAAATTTTAGTATGCTGTTACGGCGACTGTTTTAAGCATATATTTCAATTTGCAGAACAAAATGTCGGTATTAACCCCCTCTCTTAAAGGAAAACTTGCTCGCCTAGGTGTTTATATCGTTCTGCAAGGGGGTTAATACCGACATTTTGTTCTGCAAATTGAAATATATGCTTAAAACAGTCGCCATAACAACATATTAAAATTTGAACCTTGAACTAATAATATAAATTTCGTCGGGTACATGACACGTTTAGAGTGATCTACCACCCCTTTAATACTGACCAATCGATCTGCAAATATTATAATGGCATTATTGGGTCACCGACAAGCTATACAAACAATTTCAGCCTTGAAGCAATAATAATTATGACCATTTTTTTGTTACATGTTGGGGGCGGTCTGCATCCCTCCCATACCGCTATTTAGCAAAATCCCTTACTAAGGGCACTTTAATATGCCTCCCTCAACATTTTCACGAATATAAGGCCTTGAATAAATATAACACCAAAAAATTGTCACAAGCTCTCGGTCTATATGTGTATGATACGTATTCCAGCGATCTGAGATATTGCACGTCGTATTATATATAGTATCGACAAATAGTAGAAATGAGGTAACAACGGTAATTAAGATTTGAACCAAAGTAATTTCACGGAATGTTTAAAAATAGAGCAAATTTCTGCTCCGTCGTACCTTCATTGGCATCATATATACACTATTTCTAATATTCAAAAGGAAATTAATGTTTTATTAAACTTCCGAAGATTTCTATTAACGTCTGCACACGTACGTACCTATATAATATTGTGCACATTCTTAATGTCAATGACAGGGTTTTCACAATTACAATTACGTATTAATTTATTAGTTTTAACTGTCCGCGATAACGTTGATGTTTTCTCGTCACAGCTGGAAAAAAGCGCCCATTAGTTAAAGTTTGTGTACAAAGTTTCACCAAAATCAGTCTAACCGTTTTCAAGTGATATTGGTGCAAGCCGATAGATAAAAATTCTGGAAACGTGCTTTCCCGTCTAGAAATATAAAATAGGTGTTCGAAAAAAAAAAAACAAAATTTAAGTATTCCCTATATAGGCACTCTTTATATCCTGATTGTTTTTCTGTATCTACGATTCCGAGATTTTACTTTTTTATCAAGAATTTTCTATAATAAAAAACAAAATGTTTATCACCATCATGTAAATAAATAAATGATTTTATTATACAAGATTTTGGGAACGGTTTTATTTATTTCATCAAAATCTGTTTCACTATGAAGATCCCAAACACCTCGGCGGATATATCTTATAAAATGTTTCCTATTTTAGAAATATTTTTCATAAACCTTACTTTTTTCTATTAAAATAAAATATTAGTAAAAAAAACTTTTTATAGACAAGCTTTTATTTAAATGCACTAAAAAGAAAAAAATAATTTTTAATAATTTGGGTTAATAATTAATAAATGCGTGGGTCGTGACTAATAAACTATCATAGAGTTCACGACCCACGCTTTTATTAATTATGAACCTAAATTATTAAAAATTATTTTTTCCTTTTTAGTGCATTTAAATAAAAGCTTGTTTCTAAAAAGTTTTTTTACTAATATTTTATATTGTTCATTTTAGTCTTTCAAAATTTTACCTCCCTTTGACACCCGTAGGGGTTGAATTTCGAAAAATCCTTTCTTAGTTGATGCTTACGTCAGAAAAGGAACCAACTGTCCAAATTTCAAGTTTCTAGCTTCAGCGATTTGGCCTGGGCGTTGTTAGTCAAAAAAACCCTACATCCCCGTTTGAACCCCTTAGTGGTTGAATTTAATTCTAAAATCGATTTATTCATGTATTGTCATCGGGAATACATATGTGTACAAAATTTCAAATTGATCGGATACGTGGAAGTCGTTCAAAATTGGCTTGCAAGATTTGGCTTAAACAAACAAACACACAAACTAACATACAATGCAAGTTAAATAAAAGCTTAAAATCATTTAAATCTTAGTCTTTCCGTTTCTCTGCAGAAAATAAAAAAGTGGGTGCGTGACGCGTGTACTTATATACGCGCGCGTTAGAAGTCTTTGGCGTGATTAAAAATTAATTTTTAATTTGCATGCGAATAATTTATTGAAATAAAATAATAAAAAACAAGATTGTGTTTATATTATGGTAACTATGGAAATCAATCCTGTTAATTTTGATGTCACAATTCGTGTGTCACAGTGTGCGCGCGCATCATAAAAATTCACTCTCATAATTTTTTCATAACGCGCCTAAATAAATATAACTTCAAAAATCTGTAGCTTTAGAAAACTTTCCTCCAAGCTGACGTCACTGCTACAAACTTCTAAACACGAATTTTGCGTTAGCCCTGCATAAATAGGGTCTATAATAGATTGTAGTAGAATGAGTCAGTGTATATGTTACGGTGTTCCTAGCAAAATTAATTAATTCACTGCAGAAATACGAAACTGTTATTTGCCGACACGAATGTACCTTAAATTTATTATTCACCTGTGTACATTAATATTTCATTGCTTCTCAGGTGTCGCCTTTTGTATTTTGCATGTGTGTGCACTTACAGTGGCGCACATTCAACTGATCATATTCGCTACAAAAATACCCACAAGTGAGATTCTATCTCAAAATTAATTTTTTATAGCTCCTGCTTCTATAAAGTTCAATATTCGAGCAGAAATTTGATATGAAAATGTCAAAATTACCTCAAAAACAGATAGCGATAGCCATGGAACTTGAACAAAATGATAACGTTTTAGCTGTCAGAATAATTTCTAATCATTTTGTTCAAGTTCCATGGCTATCGCTATCTGTTTTTGAGGTAATTTTGACATTTTCATATCAAATTTCTGCCGTTACAAAGCATGCAAAATTAATTTTGTTTAATGATTTAGATGCAGAATTTTATGTTCTAAAACTTTTATTCGAAGATATTTTTCCTAAAATAATTAGGGAAGCAGGAAATCGCAAAAGTTTGATTTTACGGGTTAAATCCCTATTACCCGCAAAGCAATTCAGCACCCTGTATATCACTTATATGTAAATTCACAACATTAACAATATATTTCGTTGTTTAAAAATGTTGATCTAAGATGTAGTGTGAATTAATTTTATAATAAAGTGGCAATATACAATGACACATGCATGTTCGATTTCTCTTGTTGCATAGAGGTTTATTTCTCGGATGAGTGGAGGATGAATCTGATGTGTAAATGACATACGGCGATGCATTTTTAATGTGATGTTGACAGCAAACCCCGGGCGTGTCGTTCTGTCATTACGAAAGCACACAGCAATGCTTTGCTTATTTATGTAAATACTAGGGACACAAACAGGGCGCAGTGGAAAGTCAATTTAAAAGTAGGTATATTTAATTCGACAAAATTAAAGAGCAGTGCACGGTATATATAATACAGGCTTCCGCAATCAGTACTGGTGGTTTTAAACCATCTCGTATATGGTTATTGTACCCAGCGATGTAGCTTAGTGGTACAGCGCTAGACTCGCATTGGAAAGGTACTGGGTTCGAATCCCGGCGGAGGCAGATGTGGCTAGAACTTTTTCCTACTGCCTCACGCCGAGAAACAGTAATTCCTGTACCAGTACCGGCCATCTTGTTTGAGGTTTTCCATGGTTCCCTCAATAATTCCAGATGAATATTGAGATGGTTCCTTTGTCAAGGCCATGGCCGATTACCTGTCAAACTCCTATGCTCCTAAAGTTGCCTACCTTATCCTAATGTCCTATAAATCCTCCATTCGCACATTGCTATTAATTAAGTTGAAGTATAAAAATGTATATTTTGTTTCCTTGAAAAAACAATGTAACCAAACTAACTTCCAATGATACTTTATAGTAATATCATATCCCGTCTGATGTCGCTAGTACTACTCAATTCACTATTTTCGCTTACTGCTAATCCCCCATGAGGAATATTGTGACAATTCTAATTGGAGATGAAGATTCAGCCTATAAGGTATAGGTCTGCAAAGTTTTATTAAAATTTGTCCAGTGGTTTTTGCGTGATGCGCTTACAACCCGTACATCAGTTATAACTTTATTATAGTGTAGATTGTTGTTTCTAAACCTTCAAACGATATAGATATGTTATTTAATAGTAGATTGTATGCCTAGATACGTAATGGGGCATATTACGGCGAGTGATGACAGTATGTACAAACGATCTAGTCCAATGGTTGATGAATATTGAATGAATAATCAGTGCCTCTTATCTTATTAGTGCATTTTGTATGAATACACAACGCAAAATATTTGAAAGTTTGAAATTTTATAATGTTTGTTTTCCTTAGGGATATTTTCTGTGCGACGATATTTTCTATGTAAAAAATATAGTATTTAACTTACCACATATTTTGTGCAACAGTAAAATAAAGGAAACATTTACCTGCAACAAAAAAATTTCAATTAGATAACAAATATTACTTCTGAATTTCAACTTGAGAATATCAATACTGTTGTTTATTTAAAAAAATTTGTACATATACGAATTAAAATTTGCAATTGTTAAATAAAACACAAATGAAGAAAAATAATAATTAACGGATGATATGAGTCTTTTTCTGTTTTTCCCATAAAATGTAAATATATAGATCTCTTTTATTTGTTATTCTCTTTCAGTTTCTGTACACATTTTAAATTTACCGATGATAATAATTTTTTATTTTCATGTATTTAACGATATCGTTGTGTTTTTTTAAAACAATTTACCTATTTATATTTGTTTATTTATCAGTTGAGTGAAAAATGTGGACAAAACGAATGAATGAATGAATTGTGGATTATAGACGCTCGACAACAGAGGTCATTAGCGTCTGAGTGGACAAAACGAAGGTAAACATTGGACATCATTGTATACAAGGATCAGTTTTATGAAATTCGATTCATAGTGTTGTGCGGGTTGGATTCTTCTTATTTTCTAAAGAAAACTTATAACTTTTTGAATCCTCCCAAAGAATTTAAAAGTAATTTTTGACGTGAAACATCTTATGTCGGGCCGTGAACAGTCGCGTGGGGGGAAATATGCAACGAAATGTTTGGTCCGCTCCTTCGCTGCTGTTCTCCCCACCACTGCGGCACTGACTCAGGCATGCACTCTAGCACACGCGGTGTTACAGTGCAGTATAGCACACGCGGTGTTACAGTGCAGTATATAGGATTACGTCAGCATAACAATTAGTTGCTGCTTTTGAGAGTGCGTATAAATATGACACGAGGCGAGGCTCTGTCTTAATCTTACAGTGGGTGCCAATTGTTACTATGCTAGAAAATGAAACAGAAAATTCTACAGTTTCAATTGTTGCATGCGATGATAATGAATAAATTAAAATTTTTTGGTAAAAAAAATATTTATGGTAAAAAAATATATACTACTACATAGAGAATACCACCGAGTTCAATAACGTTTTCTTTGATGTTTCACATCTGTCGGGGGTCCCGAGACCCACACCGTTTTTTTGTTTCACCGTATATTTTTATAAACATCCCTTTCTATAGAGGTACCGCTGAGTATATTTCCAAACAGAAGGCACAAGGGAACACTGAAAGTTCAAAAATAATGTAAAAGCTTTTGTCCTTTACATAGCGACATAAGCACTTTGTTTCGTGCATGTTATTTTCTTTTTAAATACATTCATTTTTTAATCATTTAACAGCCCCAGAGACAATCTGATACTAAATAACCCGTGCTGAAAAAAATATTGTGAAATTGGATCTTAACTTTTAGTGCATATATTTATAGTTGCGAGGTGAAGTGGCTTATGTCCGTTTTTGAATAAAATAGTACTTATATAATAACGGAATTACACAGTGTCTCTCGAAAATAACATTAAATATGAAATGGTTCCTTCTTATTTAACAGAGGATGTAAAATCTGTAAGTAGTGTTCTTAATAGTAATTAACTACTAACAAATGTGACATTGTTTTCTTTATTTCACGTAGTAGAATAATTATTATTCTACTATGTGCAATAAAAAAAATTCGACTGATGACCAGTCCTATACTTCCCACCTAGTAAATATTTGCAAAAAATAAACACTCTTTTTTTTATTTTTTGACTAGGCCCAAATAACCTTAGCTGTTGGTGGTCTTTAAAACACAATTTAATTTTTATTCTTTGAAAAAAGCATGGCCCTCTTTTTTGTTTGGTGATTTACTGATGGCTAGCTTAATATAGCAAAAATCATGGTTACCTTGATTTACGTACAATTTTTATTTTTTTTAGTAAAATATTTTTTTTCTCGAAAACTACATTTTAGAGAAAAAAAAATATTTACATTTTTTTCATATTATAACATTTAGAATTCATTTATATTTTTTTTTACCTATGTTAATACGTGACATTGAGGACGTTTTTTTGAATATCTCAGGATCCACTGAACCGATTTGACTCAAAATCTAATCAGATCTAAGTTAAAGGCTGATAAACACAATAGAACAATCGGCATGCCCGTATGTTGTTCCGTTCTTAAGATATCGAAGGCGAAAAATTGACCACACACACACACACATACAGACATCAGTCAGAAAATGATCTTAAACGATTGCTAGGGTCTCAAAACGTGAAGATCTGTTAAAATCTCGAAATATTTTTTTCGGACTAAATCCATTACTTCCCTACCATAGTAGAGGTGGGAAGTAAAAAGATGAATCACGTGAATTTTCGTACTGTCAGATTATGTTAATTTGACAACACTGTTTCAGAAACAAGAGACAATTCACAACGTTAGAATGGTGCAGTGATTTAATGGATTAACATTATTTATTCATCGGGATGTCAGAGATTATTACAGCGACAAATGCAGACAAACAAGTGAAGTACAGAAACAAGAGAAGATCAAGATGCTATAGTCATTTAGCGGGCAACTTCAGAGTCACGTGATGGCTTTGTAACTGTGCAAGGAACGCAAGCGTCGCGCGCATGACACGCATCAATTATTAACCGGTCATTAAGAGATTGGTTCAAACTAGAAGTTCAAGGCATTGTCTCAAATTATATTAGACTAGTTTGTAACTTTGTTTCCGACAGGCAAGTTCGAAATAAGAATCCAAGATGTACCTATTTGATATTTTAGAAGAGAAAACAGAAGGCGTAAAATAAATGCCTGACTATTCTGAAAACCTCCCTTGTACACACTGTATAATAGACCGAGAGCTAGTGACAATTTTTTGGTGTTATTTATTCAAGACCTTACTTTTGTGAAGATGTTGAGGGAGGTATATTAAAGTGCCTTGAGTAAGGGATTTTGCTAGATAGCGGTATGGGAGGGATGCAGACAGCTCCCAACATATAACAAAAAAAATATGGTCACAATTATTATTGCTTCAAGGCTGACATTGTTTGTATAGCTTATCGGTGACCCAATAATGCCATTATAATATTTGCAGATCGATTGGTCAGTATTAAAGGGGTGGCAGATCACCGTAAACGTGTCATGTAGTCGACGAAATTTATATTATTAGATCAAGGTTCAAATTTTAATATGTTGTTATGGCGACTGTTTTAAGCATATATTTCAATTTGCAGAACCAAATATCTGTATTAACCCTCTTGCAGAACGATATAAACAAGTTTCCCTCTAAGAGAGGGGGTTATTATCGACATTTTGTTCTGAAAATTGAAATATTTGCTTAAAACAGTTGCCGTAACAACATATTAAAATTTGATTCAATGAACTAATAATATAAATTTCGTTGGGTACAAGACACGTTTAGGGTGATCTGCCACCCCTTAATAATACTGACCAATCGGTCTGCAAATATTATAATGGCATTATTGGGTCACCGACAAGTTATACAAACTTATTTCAGCCTTGAAGTAGTAATAATTGTGACCATTTTTTTGTTACATATTGGGGACGGTCTGCATCCCTCCCATTATCCCATACCAGAACGAGTGTGTGATACACACTCGTTCTGGTATAAATGCAACATAACCTTAAGAGAGTATTGTAAAATCGCGACTGTCAGATCCGTCACTTTACCCACGCGTTACATACAATATTTTTTGCAACAACTGTTTCAAAAGTTCAATTTTAAACATAGAAAACACAATTTGGATAAACATATTTTTATTAGTGGCATTATAGCAAAGTAATATATAAAGTACTTTATTACGCACGTGTGTTATAAAGTAAAGCAAAACAATACTACTTTATAGAACGGAGTGCATTAAAATTTACTTTAAATACTACCGTTCGAATGCAGTAGAAGCTTCCATAAAGAATCACTTTTCAAACGGTACACAGCCATCTAAAATTGTACTTTTGATGCAAGTGTAGCAAAAATACATTTATTTTTATTTTTCTGCATACTAAACAGACAATGATAAATAAAAATTAAATAAAAGAGGAAAAAACTCGGGTCGCAGTGCCAAACCCTGCCGACAATATAGTGTATTTGCTAATACAGGTATTGTAGCGTTATAATGTGAATTTAAGTTTGTTTTTGGACAAAATAAAAAATTTAACCCCTTAAGACATCCCTTAAAATAATATTTTTTTTCTTAATTTCAATATTATTATCGATGCAACCTCTGTACCAAATTAAATACACCCTTCAGTAAGTAAAGCATTATCGTCAAACTAATGTTTTCATAAAAATTTTAAGTCCGGTCCTGTCGGGCCGATTTAATTAAAATTTTAGCAGCACATTTTTAACTTCACTAAAAGGTTAAATTTCAATTTTGAAACAATTCTGAGAATTTTTTCGGTATTTTTGGGCCCAAAAACATTTTTCAACCCCTAAAACCCACCCTTAAAATGGTCCGATTGGGCCCATTTTCAATAGGTTCCGTGCGGTGATGGATTCCAACGTGTGTACCAAATTTCGTTAAAATCGATTGAGTCTTTCGAAAGTTATCGTGCTAACACACACACACACAGATATATATATATATATAAACATTTCCAAAAATGGTGCCAAATTGTTTAGGAGGCTATGAAACGTTGAGAAATTTTGATCCGACCCCTAGGTCACGCCATCCGACCGACGCCAATAGTGTATGTGCCATATGGCAAATACACTAATAATGTTTCAAGTCGCTTAAAATTGTGTAAAGAAACGAGTGCAACTGTGAAATAGTCTTCATCATCCAACATTAACGATGAAACTGCAAATATTTTACTTTATTGCCAACGTAACCCAACAGTACGGAATGTTTTCACAAAACAAATTAAATATACACACATATGAAAGAAACGGCGGTGGGGGAGAGACGCAAAGTTACAAAGGTATGTTAATTATTTACCGGGGTAGAAAGAAGACGGCATTGTAGCCGCACAAACAGCGTCCATATTTTTATGTTACATAGTACCTACGACGCTCCAAAAATAGGTCTGCACATATTGAAAAAACCTCCTTCAAAAAGCCACTAAAGAGGAAAATAATGAAATTTTGAGATCTGCGCCAATTTAATAAAATATGAAGTCGATTAAAAAGTATAGTATAGTGATTAATATCTTCTTTTTAACGAACTTCATATTTTATTAAATTGGCGCAGACCTCAAAATTTCATTAGTTTTTTTTAGTGGCTTTTTGAAGGAGATTTTTTATTTTGTTAAAAAGTTTTTTATTTTTTTTTCACAAAACCGTTGAACTACAAACAAAAATTCACACAGCTCTACATTTCCCTTCCGTGTAAAAATTGTCTTTTAAAGACCACCAACAGCTAAGGTTATTTGGGCCTACCACCAATTTATAAATTCAATTCATTATTTTTTTTTTTCAATAATAAATTGAAAATCCAATTGACACTTTTACCAGCTCTCGGGCTAGAACCCGGGAACTGGGGACTTGTAATAGAGGAACCATAGCAACGCCATGTAAACAACAGCATTGCTACACGTTCGGCTATTCTCAAGAACTCCCTTCCGTGTACATAGTACCTACATACTCTATTGTGCCCATGGTGGCGAAAAACGTAAAATTTTTGAATGACTAAAAGCATTGACAGGTTTTATTTATCTGAGAACATGAAAAAAAACTCGAAAGGGAAATTTACATTTTTAAGTGCGAAGTTGTAAAAATACAAATAAAAGTACCTACCTCTTCAATAATTTTTTATTACATAATATTATTATACTTTCAGTTTCAATGAAATAACTTTTTTTGCCAGCAGCTATTAGATTTTTACTGTGTTCGTTTTGTTTAAAATAGAAATACAAAAAACGCAATAATTCACCGAGTCGCGTCGTAATTTGTTATTTTTCTCTCGGGTTTTAACATCATGTTAAAACTTGAAAACTGCGGGACTTGTAATAGAGGAGCCATGGAAACGTCATATAAACAACGGCTTTGCTACACGCTCGGTTATTCTCAAGCACGTGGCGAATATTTGTTGAAAAACTGATCAAGCGTGAACGTAGTTCATGTGCCGAGGATTACATACCGTGACATAAATAATTACAAATAAATAATCCTTGTATATATAGTTATTTGTTAAGTGTTATTTAAGTGGCTCGTTTAGTTCAATAATTACCGTTAAAGTTTTTTATTGTTAGAATTGACTTTTCGTTGTTGCATTTATTGTTATTGTATTTTTAATTATTGTAAATAAATATTTATTCCGCCAACTCAGAAAACAGTTTTGTAACAATATTATATTCTTGTAGTTTCCAGGCTAACTCACACAATGAGCTATGTAACATTTCAGAAAGGACATATTATGCTTCTGTTATTCTTATTACACCTACCGACAGCAGAACAAATGAATAGACATAGTTCGATTCGGAATCGCGTTACATTGCTACAGTTTACTTGATTCTAAAATTTGTATTTCCAGTGTTTAGTCCTATCATAGTAAATTACGACTCGCAATGAGTCGACCCAATTCGGTCCAGCACAGCACAGAACAATCGGTTGTTTTAGAAAACAAGAATAAACGAAGGTCTGCGCACTGAACCGATTCGGTGCAGTGCGCATTTTTGTATTCTCTAAGAATATGCGATACCTGAAGGTACTACCTGCACTCTTCATCTCAAATCCTCTCCCCTCGCCTAAAATCGGTTATGGCTCTCCCGACGCTATTTTTAAATTTAAAGGGTTCGGGTAAATGCCAAATGAAGGACCAAAAATCACACTACTAATCCCGATCAAGCGAATTTTTTGTAAACCAGTTTTTGCTACGTGGGAAAAATTTTAATTTTTGAAAAGTTGTCAGTTTTTCCAATGAAACGTTTTTTTAATTTTTCGCCTGAGAGATCTGTAGTGTGATTCCTGCGGTCCTTCATTTAGCGTTTATCCGAATCCTTCAGCTTTGAAAATAACGTCGGGAGAGCCATTACCGTTCTTAGGTGAGGGGAAAGGATCTGAAATGAAGAGTGCAGGGGGTAGCTTCCGGTATCGAATACTCGTAAAATGTGCCGATTTTTTCGTTCCTTGTAGAATCCATCTTTCCCTAGTGTGATTCCTGCGGTCCTTCATTTAGCGTTTATCCGAATCCTTCAGCTTTGAAAATAGCGTCGGAAGAACCATTACCGTTTTTAGGTGAGGGGAAAGGATCTGAGATGAAGAGTGCAGGGGGTAGCTTCCGGTATCGAATACTCGTAAAAAGTGCCGATTTTTTCGTTCCTTGTTGAATCCATCTTTCCCTAACCTAAATAGGTATTTATTCAGCGCTTATATTAAATAAATAAAACTGAAACCTCAAACACGTAGAGATGGGAAAATAATGGATAAAATCTTTTAGGTATAATGCGCTGTTCCGAACCGCAGCACAAACACATGAGAAAGGGGGTTAATCGGACTGGGGTGCGGGGCGTATCGCACTGCGGAAGTTCGTCACAGACGAGTGATCCTCGCTCTCTAGTCTCTACCTGTATTATGTGAAGCATCAGGTACACTACACTGCGGACAACGCTTATGTTCTGTGTACAGGTAAAAGAAGTTCGAGTAATAAAAAAAAACTGTAGGACTCTTTATATTTCTAATTTAAATTTTACGATTCCCTTAACAGGTTATTAGCAAAAACTCCGTGTCAAGTTATAGTAAATAGTATACAGTAGCGTTTTGTTAAGCCTTTCAGAAAAAAATTTAAGAGTACCTATATGCCAAAGCATAAGGGTTAAAAATATCGCTAATTTTTGATAGAATGGATCAAAGACGAAACATTTTCCCAGGAAAATGTTTTTCAATTTTTCGCCTGAGGTGTGGAATTTTGCGCATTCTATTTTTGTGGATCAATTCACAGCTCCCTAACATCATCAAATTTCAGCTTTCTAGATCGTCGGTGAACTACACTAAATTGACCGAATAGACGCACCATCACTGACTTTTTATCTCGATTTCCCTCTTTTTTCTGGGAAAGAAATTCCAAGTTGTCTGTTTTTTAGCGGAATAATTCAACAGCCTCAAATAGCTTACTTGGTCGTCAAGAAATTATACACTAAATCTAACTGAGATTTGAAAGATATACACGCAAAAGTCTTATATAAATAAATGATTAATAAAATGAAAACTCCAGGTATATTATATTTTGTATTTAAGAGTGGTTACTCGATTTCTCTCGAAGCTTTTCAAATCCCAGGTAGATTATAAATCTCCGGCAGTGGTCACAATGCATGCCATATGACCAAGAGTTGGATAAACGGGAGGATTGGGTGTTGAAGGAGGTGGAGTTGATTCTCCCGCAATAAGCACTTGACTAGAGCTGCTAAAGAGGGCTGTTAGTGTATAGTGTAGTGGAGGTGTATGTAGTGAGTGCAATGCACAATAGACACAATGGTGTAGTGTAGTGTAGTGTTAGTGCATATAGAAATGTCACCGACAGCATGCG
Organism: Mongoloraphidia duomilia; assembly: GCA_039654895.1. Classification (NCBI taxonomy): domain Eukaryota; kingdom Metazoa; phylum Arthropoda; class Insecta; order Raphidioptera; family Raphidiidae; genus Mongoloraphidia; species Mongoloraphidia duomilia. The sequence continues at coordinate 2,949,803 of CM077517.1, forward strand.
TCGCACAGTGGCTCAGACCATTGTACGCCTCGTGTAATATATTGCGGTCTCCAAACTCATGGACATGTACCCATTTACTACTTCACTACATCTGCACGTATAACCCGTATGTGTTTTGGTGGAAGTTAAGGTCTGCACACATGCAAAGACAATTGAATTGTCCGTAGGTATTTACATTCTACGTAGATAAAATTAGAGGGGAATTTTTATCTGCAGCGAAAAAAAAAACTCGGGTCGCAGTGCCAAAACCCTGCCGACAATATAGTGTATTTGCTAATACTGGCATTGTGGATTTATTATTTATTTATTTATTTATTTATTTATATAAATAACCTACAAACAGGCCAAGGCCTAATATTATGTGAACTAAAGTTTGTTTTTGAACAAAATAAAAAATTTAACCCCTTAATTCATCCCTTAAAATAATATTTTTTTTCTTAATTTCAATATTTTTATCAATGCAACCTCGGTACCAAATTAAATACACCCTTTAGTAAGTAAAGCACTATCCGCAAACTAGTGTTTTCATAAAATTTGTAAGTCCAGTCCTGTCGGGCCGATTTTATTAAAATTTTAGCAGTACATTTTAATCGTTATTGAAGGGTTAAATTTCAATTTTGAAACGATTCTGAGAATTTTTTCGGCATTTTTGGGCCCAAAAACATTTTTCAACCCCTAAAAACCACCCTTAAAATAGTCTGATTAGGCCCATTTTAAATAGGCTTCGTGCGGTGATGGATTTCAACGCGCCTACCAAATTTCGTCAAAATTAATTAACTCTTTCGAAAGTTATAGCCCGCACACACACACACATATATATATATGTGCGGGCTATAACTTTCGAAAGAATTAATTAATTTTTGATATATATATATATATATATATATATATATATATATATATAAACAGACATTTCCAAAAATGGTGCCAGTGTTCAGGAGGCTATGAAACGTCGAGAAATTTTGGTCCGACCCCTAGGTCCCGCCATCCGACCGACGCCAATAGTGTATGTGCCATATGGCAAATACACTAAAAAATTGTTGAGACAAATATGCGGAAGAATATCGATAGTGAAGAATGGCAACCTTCCATGTCATGATTTGCAGAAATTCAGCAAGCTTCTATGTCAAAAATAGACACTTTTCAGGAGGAAGATAACAATGTTTAGAACCATGATGTTCTAACATTTTCTTTCATATTAGATTAAATTAATACACTGATAAGAGTTTGTGTAACAAACTTCTATGTCTGACATAGGAGGTTGTCGTTCTTCACTTGACATAGGAGTTTTGTTATATAAGTCCGTATTTATTCTTCATTTACATGGGAGATTTTGCCATCAAAAAGAAGGCTAGTTTGTAAATCGTTTAATTCATAATATTCAAATCTGCAGAAATTGACATAGAATGTTATTGTTTGGCTGCAAACGGAGACCTAGGAGTTTGCTGTTCTTCACCATCGATATATTGCTATTTTATTTTAAATAATTTCCACATTAAATAATGAAAACAAATAAAAAAATGATTAATATAACTAAAATTCAATTCAATTAAGTAATAAAAGCAAGCGGTTTGAAGGGAACCTATGATTTTCTGGTAACCGAAACGAAAAAATGGGGGCCATGCACTTCTCTGTGAGGGCGTCGTTCATAAATTCTTCTAGCGGTATTAACATTTGCTGCTGCAGTTAGGATATATCTTTTCGATCACGGGTTCTTTATCTTGTACTATTTACCTTGATTAACATAGACACCCTGTATATATTATATTTATATATGGAAACAATACCTTGATTATTTAATTACATATTTAATTTTCATATAAAATTTCTTTGATGTAAATAAACATATTGTACTCAGCTTCCTACCCTATCTTCCTGATGGTACCTTTTAGTCTATTGATGAGCTCGGTGAATAGGTTATCCAACCTTTGTGCATTTTATTATAAGATTAAACTATATTTACACTGTGCAGATCTTGAAGTGCGTGTGTGCAATGTTCTTTATTTGTGACAGTAGATCTTTATAGTGTTGTAGGTACTTATGTTACCTACTGTAAGTATATTATACAGATTGTAACAAAAATAAATTAATTATAGAAATTGCATATCTTGTAGCTATGATAAAAAAAATACTTCATTTCCCCAAAGAATTGTGATAAGGAAGTTTTAACATTGGAAATGTTTATGTTCGTATATGGGGGCAGAGTTACGAGTTTTCGTTCAAGGCCAAAAGACAACGGTGTCGCGATCAAGTGAGGAGCAATCATGCAAAATTTAACAAGTGCAATTTTTTCGAAATGTGTTTTATATCATGTCTAGTTAATTGAGAGGTATTTGCGACGATCTGCGGTGTTATTTTTGAGGAAATGTTAATAAATACTGTAGAAAAATCCATTTAAAAGTTAAGTAATCAAGCAAAAGTGAACGCGTATATAACAGAAGAATAATAGGGTTATTCCTGACAAAACTAAACAGTGCATTGATAAATATTGTGTGTATAATAAACAGTTAATTATATTTCATATATGCTGTTATCATTTCCAATGTCCTCGATGGTTGCAAGGATTGCGAAATCGGTGAATTTTTGACATTACAGAGAAAAATGGTGGGCATAGATCGTGTTCAATCTCTTATTAAAGAGTTTCTAATACTAATAGCCTAGATGCCAAAATTTATAATTCCTATTTGTAACATCCTGTAGTCTTTCCTGTATGTTAGGACATTCTGCTAGTCACATAATTCACTGTTTTACCGCCTACAGTGCTGTCAACGTGTAGTTTATACGTATATACAATTAGCTTCCTGGTTTCTGCTATCATATCAGCGTTATACGTACCTAAGGTTTAACAAAGAACAGCTAAAAGCTCGCAGTAAACAAAATGGACAGTCGATAATAAAATATGCTTATTAGGATTTAATAATTTAAAATAACTTCATCCCTCGCGTCTTATACTTAATTTAACTAGTTGTATAAACTACTATTGAAATTCCAGAAACGTTACAAAATTATTTGACAATTCAATGACTTTTTCAGAATCTCAAATTTTTCTGACATTTCTAGGTTTTCCAGATTTCCCAGACTACTAGATACCCCGTTAATAAATTAATAACTGCAACACAGGTAAAATGAATTTATGATATTATCCCTATATTATTAAACGAACAAATATATGTACCTATATAAATACTTTCTCGAAAACGGCCCTAACGATTTGGATGAAATTTACTGAAAAAGGGTTTTGGGGGGCAAAAAATCAATCTAGCTAGGTCTCATCCCTGGAAAAATTCGTTTTCTTATCGATTTTTATCATTTTAAAAAATAGTTTTTTAACGTTATAAAACAGTGTCGTATGGTGAGTAGGCTTTGGAAAAAATGAACTATTTTCATTATTTATGTGAAATTACTCTGACAGTCAATCTTTAAATTATTAAAATAATCAGTAATTATTTGAAAATATGTAGGTACATACGTTATGTAGTATGACTTATTATACTGACGTATAATAATATTATCTACTTTAATAGGTATTTTTTCTTAAAAACGACTAACGATTTTGATGAAATGGGAACTTTAAGTACTATTTTTTTGGAACTCATCCGAGCAAAGCTCGGTCACCCAGATATTTTCTATTATAAACGATTCATCTAAAAGCTTGGAAATAGGATTTTGCATGAAAAAGTATTTAAGTTCTTTTGCCTTTGAAAGTAATTTGAAACTTGAACATGTTATTAAATAAAATATGAGAAAAGAGCAAGAAGTTTAACTGAAAATGGAAACAAAATTAGTACTTAAATAAGAATCATTCCTAATGATATTTAAAAAGTATTCAAAAATATACCATACACGTAGTTGAAGAGGAGAAAACGTCGAGAAATCTTTTAAATAGGCATAATATAAATGTCGCTTAACATCGTATCGTGCATCGTCTTTAAATCTTGTTACAAGTTTTTATAATTAGTTTTTGGAAGTCGTAAGCTATACGTACTCTCAACTGGATGGAAATTGCTTTTTTTCTTATTTGGAAGGTAAGTTGCGAGTCGCGCTTTTCCGCGATAAAAAGTACACACATATATTTTCCTAGTTCTTTCTCAACAATGTTTTCCAGCTCCAATTCCCTCGACCTTTTGTATGTATCTACATAAGACGCGACACCGTTTTTTTTTTCAGGAGTTTACAATCAAAATATATCATGAGATCAAACAAAACGAATGATTCTTAAATCTTCGTAATAAAATGTAGTTCGAAATGTATAATTGAAAAATTAAAAACTCGATTGATAAAAAAATACAAAAGAAATGTGCTTATATAAGTACAATGTCATATTATTTAACTTCCACGATCTTCCTCTTCGAGCAATTATAGTCCTTAACAAAAAATTTGCAGCCGTACGGCCGGGTCTCGGCTGGACAACCCTTTGTGAGACAGTGCCATAGATTTGGCATAGTTGCCACGTACTCTTTGGTGTTAACCAAACTAAGTATTGTAAATGCTCATGACTCATGAAAAGTTTAAAATGAACGATTACTGCATTAGTTTAAATAGGGTATTGAATCGTGACTCAAATATAAGTAAGATTCGGTTCACTGAACGATTCACCTTTTCGGTAGGTTGACTTCAAAGTAAATGGATAGATATTAGCCCAAAAAGATGCGTAAGAAGTGACTGACCTGAAGATCTGCGGCGCTAGGATCATAGAGAAGAAATGCTGAGATTCCCGCAGCCGAGCAAGGAACTTGTCGTATATTCAAAACAGTTGAGATAGTCAACGATGGCCCAAAATGCATCCACGTGCTCGTAGATCAATCGATCAGTTTAGACCTCCAACTTTCACAACGCACTAATCCACTTTATGAGATATGTTTTACCACTCACGTCATGTAAAATTATCGTCAACATTTTCAACGAATAATACCCAAAAAGGCAAAAATAGAAATTTATTTACCAAGCAAACAACTTGATACTTTGAATAAAAATCGCCGAATGAGTTCGTTCTACAAATCTATGCGATTAAAAATTTTTAAGATATGACCCGTTACATAAAATTCATAAAAAGACAAAACTAACCGTGACGTAGTAGTATTAAACAACACAAGTGTTCTACTAATTTGTTACTCAATCATAATATTGATGAATACAGAATCAGATGTCTTTCCTTTTGTATTGGATGCATATAATTGCTATTTGATTCATCATCAGTAATGGTATCAATCATAGATAAGAGAGTTATATAGATAGCCCACTCTATCATGAATGCTCTGACCCTTTTAGTACTGACTGCAAAAACTTATGGCGCTAGTGTGCAACCATAGATAGAGTAGTATAGATATCCCACTCTATCCTTTTAGTACTGATTACTGCCACTATGGAGTATGGCGCTAGTGTGCCACAATAAAAGAAGCGGTAATTTCAAATATTTTACTCGTATCTTTAAATTTAATTTTCCTAGAAATGACGTACAAATTGAAAAGGTTAATTAAAAAATAAAAGAAATGTTTTTTTTTTCAGTTTTATTACAATTTTTCATAATAACAAACTATATTAACATAAAAAAATAACATATGAATACGAAATAAGTCACTGAACTAAATTATTATAATATTATCAAGTCATGTAAATATAAAATAATACAACAAAATATTAATAATATAGTTTTCAGAATTGTTTCATAATAATAATATTGATTTTCACGGCTTCATATTTGCAATCTTCAGAGAAATGAGCTTCACACACTCGGACATTTTTTCGGACTCGATTTTTAGGACTATCAAGTAAATCCCTACGATTGATCGCAAAAATCCACTGATAAAATCTCTGTAATTAAAACATAATTTAAAGTATTTTAAACACTTGTCAATCTCAGATTTTTAATATTTTAAACATCTGTAAATATTATTATTTAATTCAAACAAAATATAACGACGTGGAACTTGAATAAATGTGATTATATGATTTTTAAGTTATAGTATCTTACTTATAATATCATAGTCATAGATAAATAAATTATTCTTACCTCAGTTTCCTTAGGAAATGAATAAAATGTAATCTTCCCACTATTAGCATTATTGTTAAATTATAAAAAACTCGGGTCGCAGTGCCAAACCCTGCCGACAATATAGTGTATTTGCAAATACAGGCCTTGTGGCTTTAATACGTGAACTTAAGTTTGTTTTTGGACAAAATAAAAAATTTAACCCCTTAATACATCCCTTAAAATAATATTTTTTTCTTAATTGCAATATTATTATCAATGCAACCTCTGTACCACATTAAATACACCCTTTCATAAGTAAATCCGTATCAACAAACCAGTGTTTTCATAAAATTTGAAAGTCCGGTCCTGTCGGGCCGATTTTATTAAAATTTTAGCAGCACGTTTTAATCTTTACTAAAGAGTTAAATTTCAATTTTGAAACGATTCTGACAAATTTTTCGGTATTTTTGGGCCCAAAAACTTTTTGGAACCCCTAAATACAACCCTGAAAATGGTCCGATCGGGCCCATTTTAAATAGGCTTCTTGCGGTGATGGGTTCCAATGTGTGTACCAAATTTCGTTTCAATCGATTAAGTCTGTCGAGAGTTATCGTGTACACACATATATATATAAATATATATATATATATATATATATATATATATATATATATATATATATATAAATATATACATACATATATATATAAACATTTCCAAAAATGGTGCCAAATTGTTCAGGAGGCTATGAAACGTCGAGAAATTTTGGTCCGACCCCTAGGTCCCGCCATCCGACCGACGCCAATAGTGTATGTGCCATATTATGGCAAATACACTAAAAATCATTTTTTTCACTTTTACAAAACACGAATATAATGACTGCATCAGTATACAATGGAACACCCATTTTGACAATGACGTAACATAATACTGTAGTCAGCTATGTTATGATGCCAGTCATTATGCATTCATTTAATAATATACTACGTTACCTAAGATATTGTGATCATTAATATTCAAAAGTTAGCAGCGCCAATAATTTCGGTTTTTGCAGTCAGAACTAACATGGTCCGAGCTTTTCTATAAGAGTGAGCACAGCATGGAATCAGATGTCTTTCTTTTTGTATTGGATGCATATAATTGCTATTTGATTCATCATCAGTAATGGTATCAATTCGATCCCATATGCAAGAGACCATTATGTTTTAACGATTCATCGTTTATGAAATCAGGTGTTAAAGGAGGTCGTTCTACATTAATATTAATATACAGGTGAATGAAAGATGAGGGTTAAGAACACATTTTAAAATTATAAAGTTGTCAGCCGGAATACACTATGAATAAATTATTTTTAATTAAGTATATTATGAACAATTGCATGACACAAATTAGTTCATTACAAAACGTTAATAACAAAGTGACAATTTAAAAAATAATAATTTCTGTAATTATTGAAGACATGCGATTTTTTCAAGGCACTTTCGATAAAAAATATTTGATCATCGCTATTATGCATTTACTAATGGAATCAAAAGAAACACGCAAAAGAAGCATGTTTGTGGGAACCTTGTTACAAGTGAGTTATTATAATTGGTCCAAAGCTTCTGACTTTTTTTCTTAAACCTGGAAATAATTTATTGAAATTGTTACATAATATAGCTAATCATAATAATTGTTCTTTTATTTTTTCGAATAGTTCTATTTTGCAACTTCTTGGTAGATTTGTTCCTAGTTATATAATAGAACAAAACTATATTCTGCTTCTCGTATTTGTTGCGGATTTCCCTTCCTTCTCCTTACTTTATCTAAAGATAGAAAAAATAGTGCCAAACGTATGTACTAATTGTTTTTCTACTATTCAAAATTTTGTCGATTTTTTTTATCCATTATAATTTTTTTATAATCCTGAACGCTAATATGACTTGATGTCAACGGATCCATAAATAATAAAAAAAATTATATATTATATAATTATATTATTTTACTTAGCCGACTAGACACACGATATGTTGTAGATTTCATACATGTGTTACAAAAAAACATAATATTATTATTGAAATTAGGAGAGGAAATCTCAGTGGGAAAGGATCAAATAAATTGCAATACTGATGAATTAAAATTGCATTGTTAGCTAACGTTATTAACAATTCAATTTTAATTCACCAGTATTGCAATTTATTTGATCCTTTGCCACTGAGATTTCCTCTCCTAATTTCAATCATCATCTACGGATCACCATTTCTCTATATCATAGAATTTTTTAACATAATATTATTGTTACGGATCACCCTGTATATAAACGGGAGGCAAGAGTTCTGAGAAACGGGGTCTGCTTACTGTAACAACTAGTACCTGCGCGAAAGTTCTAGAGAAAGCGAAAACGCACTAGGCTTAGGCCACGCAGCATATATAAACAGCCAGTGCGAGTGGGTGAATCAGTCAACGGTGAGTCACGCAGTCAAGTCTACGGTGGATCAGTGATATAAATAGTGCCGTGATATAAATAAATAAATTGATAAAATAAATACTAGTATAGTGGTAATAATTACGAGTTGTTATATATAGATTAAGTGCTATTTATTGTTTTGTTTTGCTTTGTTTAATAATTACTGTTTAGTTATTGTTTACTTGTGTTGATTGTTAGAACTGATTTTTCGTTGTTGCATTCATTATTATTGTGTTTTTAATTATTGTAAATAAATATTTATTCCGCCAACTCAGAAAACAGTTTTGTAACATTATTATGTTTTCAAAGTTTGGAAAGAAAAACCCCTTTGAATTAACAAGAAGAAAAAAATGCAATTTCTGAAGCGGAATTCTTGGATTATGTTCGATCGTTGCGTACAAAGACAGGACATATTTCTCCTCGGTATGTACTCAGGATGAGTACCTAAGTATGTATATGGTATACTTACATAGGTATACTCTATACATACACGTCTCCATCTTCTTTGTGCGGGCTAAATATAAATGCAAATTTTGTATCCATCGTAGTTGAAAATGAATTTGTTTTACATGAGCATATGTCGTGCTACGCTCCTCTGGGATTCACCTCATTCTACTTTTTTCTAGCTTTTTTCTCCTTAACTGATTTTTCAATTAAAATGTTACCTATTTCACACGGAAAAGAATGAAAAGATTGGCGATGCTTTGTTTTTCTTTTTCTAAGGTTAGTAAATAGGTACTAGCTGTTCCATCCGGCTTCGCCCGGGTGCTACGAATTATGATTATAAATAATAATATATGAGCTAGGTAATTGTGGACAACAATATAATAATTATTATTTAATTCAACAATGAATTTTTAATCCACAAGGCATCCACTAGGTAGTGAATAGTATTTCTTAACATATCAGTCAGCATATTATACTATCATGATTGTTAAACGTCAAACGATTGTTATAAGATATATAAGGAAAAAATCAGAAGCCACTGTCGGGACTTGAACCAGCAATTACGGGTTCAAGTCCCGACAGTGGCTTCTGATTTTCAAAATTGATTTATCCTTTAAAACGTTATACAAAATATGGAGATTTCAATTAGGTACAGAGATTAATAACATAGATTAAAAATATAATAAAAGAAATAAAATATTTACCATTATATTATAGGTAAAACCTCGGGTAAAACTTTGCTGTTTTAAAATTATAATTTAAAAATTCGTCAATTTTATGACTCAAACTCTAAGTAACCGACCTCTAATAACAATGAATTAATTAAACAAAACAATTAGGAAAAAAAATTTTGAATCAATTTATTGGAAAAATAATTTTTTACATTCCTTGAATGCTGTAACAACTTCTTATAAATTATTAATGTTCAGCCTGAAGAAACGTGTTGAAAAGTTTCAATAAAAAATAAACTTTGAACTAATTTCGGTAATAATTGGTGTAATTTTTCTTTATGCATGTCAATTTACTGCTGTAGGTGACAGAATTAATTAAAATCAATTATAAGAGATTAAATAAAAATGTTCCTTAAGGAAAATGGCATTCTTGAATTTTTAGTTTGGTAGACATGAAAATAGAATGTTTTTAAACGATAGTCTCCTGCCCTAGCACTTGTCTTCCAAGTTGGGCAGGAAATCCTCTTTTTGTAAAACAGTTGTATATTTTTTTTTACTGAGGAATAAATTTTGAATTTGAAATTCAATGTTTAGTCGGCCATTTTGTATTCGTAATGCTAGCAATAACACATATTTACATAATATGTGCCAAAGGGGCCACCCCGGAGTTGCACATTTTTGGGGGCGGAAAAATCTTCAGAAAATTAAAATGTTCCAAAATACAAACGACTGGAACACAATATGAAGACTATATTTTACAAAAAAAATCCTTCTGTAAGCAATTTAATATTGACGCGTTCATCTGCTTATTGGCAAATTCAAACGGAGTCCCTGAACCTAAATCTGCTTCTGCGGTTAACATATTATTCCTATGTAAGCGATAGCCTTAATTAGGGTTGTGCATTTGACTGATCAAATATTAACCAGCCAATTAACCAAGAAAATTACTGTTTTATAAGAAAGAATAAAAATAATACAATATTATTTTTGTTTAATTAATTATAAGTTATAATATATACATATATATATAGCCAGATCCTATTAAAATATAAAGTGAATAACAAAAACAAAATGATCAAAAGTTACAAATAACACAAATATTATAATATATAAAATATAAAAAACTTCAACTAAGCTGTTTTCATGCATATTATTATTTGACCGTCAAATATTTTTGGTAAATTGACCGCGGCACAACACTAACTTTAATAATTGCTTTTCAGTTTGACAATATTCAAGATAAGAACGAAGGAGAAGATGCAATTAGCTTTTTATCTTTGTTATTAACTTTAAAGTTTTCCGTGTAAAAATTAAAAATAGCTTAAGCTACGTTATCTTTAAATCTACCAGGTTTGTTACAATATTTTAATAATTACGATTTTTACTATAATGGATCATAATTATCTTAAAGAGCAAAGCTTGTATTATTAACATTTTTAAATACAAAAAAAATTCATTCTATATCTCCTATAGTTTCATTTTTTACTAAACTATACGGTGAAACCAAAGGAGGGTAATGTGTTTCACAAATGACAAGTATGTGACTATGTATATTTTTTACTGGCTAAACCGATTTGAAAATTAACTGGTTGTGCTATCCAAAAACAGTTTTTCATGACTATAATGGTGGTAAAAAGACTATTAAAACTTAATTCAATTTTTTATTTATTGTAAATTATAGACGCGTCGAGAACTTCGGTCATTAGCGTCTTGATTACGTTAAATAACACACTTAAAACTAAATGACATCACAAAACATCCATAAGCGGAAGTGGGATTCGAACCCACGACAGTCTGATACAGAGGCCGCGACGCTAACCACTGGATCACACTGTCCTCAAAACTTAATTTAAAAAAATTAGAGATTAATAACCCAACAGCAGTTATATCTTATTATTATAAGAAAAAAAAGCACCACGAGGGAACAGTTTCTTCAATACTTTAGTCTGCTTTCTTCTTTAAATTTTATACACAACAGATACCTATTATTCCGATATCTGAATAGATATGTATAAGGTTTGACTGCGAACGGTGTTGAGCACATTTCGATAAGTTAGAAAAACGGATTTCTAGCTATATTTCTACAACAATTCATCTGCGAATCGTGTCTTCAAAAGAGACAGAGAGAGATAAAAAAATCTTGTATATGCCGTGAACACAATGTACGATGTGTAGGTATGATAAATCTTAGCCAAGATCCATCATACACACGTCTTCTAGCCGCAACCACCGCGCGTCGCTGTAAATCTGTGGTTACACTGTCGTTTACTAAGCACGACACGAACAAACATTCCAACTGAAGATTGAAGGGTTTCATTCCCTTCGATCTTCAATTGTAATTTTGGTTTTCAAGGTCACGTCAGTGCATAGTTTCGAGATATTTTCGGTTTTAATTTTTGCATACTTATACAAATATTGGATATAAAAAATAATATCTCGTTACGTTTTTAATTTCCCATTGGAAGTTATTGTAATGGGTCCGAAAATAGAAATCAAAATGTATAACAAAGTTTTTATGTTTCAAGGTCACTACACTATTTTTAGACAGATGTCTGTGTGTGTGTGTGTGTACGTATGTACGTACGTACGTATGCGTCCATTTCTTTCTAAGACGAAATCTCGAGAATGAAAAATGATATCAACTACGTTAGGGTGCCAATCGACGCGTATTAACGTAAATATGATCTGAAAGAAATTTTTTCAAAATCGGTTCAGCTGTTCTTTTTCTTAACCAAATAGACTCCAAAAAGTAGATTTTACACAATATCTCACGAATAAAAAATTATATCGACTTCGTAAGGGTGTCAATCGAGGCGTGTTAACGTCATTTTGATCCGACATAAATTTTATAAAAATCGGTTCAGCCGTTTTTTTTTTTTAATTTTTGTTAAAAATAAATAATAATTATGTTTTAATGATTAAAATGATTACTTTTCCGTGTAATATCTAATTTAATTATTATTATTAAATAAGTATTTATCAAACTGGGAAGTTCGTCGTGTGGACCTCAAGGGTCGCACTTTAGTTCAAATAAACGACCCACCTCACGGCTTGTTTTTAATAAAATTATAGTAAGAGATCAGAAATATATAATTTAACTGAAAATACTAATTATACAAACTTCTAATCTGATATACTATCTTCCCTGAAAATTTCATCCAGTCAGAAATGGCCTTAGAATATTTACACCTGGCTCTCAACCTATAAGTACTTGTTACCAGAATGAAAAAATACATTTGCCGAAAAAAAAAATATTTCCTAGAAAATGTCCAGATTTGTTCTTTTATCGCTCGTGTTTTTTATAAGATTATTTTAAATCAAGAAGAAATCTTCCGTGGAATCGCAAGCTGTGAAAAATGTAATGTTTAACGATTTCTATGAATAAATATTTTGATTGAAGTGATTGATATTTTATGTTTTCATCGCATTTATGAAAACTCCGGACACGTCACAACTTCGCCCACATTTAGGGCATGTCAGAATTCCATCCGCAGAGTATGAGAATCCCGGATCGGGACTTGTCCGGAAAATTTCGGACGTATGGCAAGTACCCTACTTATATAACAATTTCAAAATTTTAATTGTCCATAAAACCACACCTCATTTAACCAGGGCCGGCGTTAGGGGTGGTAAGCGGGGTAAAATTACCCCGATCCCGGGCTCCCGAAGGGGGCCCGCCGGCCCGAGTCCCGAACAAAATAAAAAAAAAGTTCCGAAGGGGGCCCGCCGGCCCGAGTGCCTAACAAAATAGAAAAAAAAAGTTTCAGGGGGCAGGGGCCTGAGAATGCTTACCCGAGGCCCGAAAATCCTAGTTCCGGTCCTGCATTTAATCCAATAGTAAAAGCAGCCCCGCAAAGAAGTAGACCAAATTAGTAAATTCCGAGTACAGATGGAATAGAATGGGAAGTCTTAGAAATATAGAAAATAATTTGTCCAGGTGTGCAAGCTTTCACGGCCGGCATTGTTCCAAGTCTTCATGGTGAGCCGCCAAGGAGGACACTTCGACCGCTGCCACATCGCCTTTGAGAATGTCTACCGCAGTTGTAGACGAAACGTCAGGTAGAAATACCACCGGACCACGGCCTACAAGCACGGAAACCATGAAGACTTGAAAATAATTTGTGTCGAATCTCTGCTCCAAACTGGATAATGAGAAAAATAATGAATACTATCTCATTTTAATTTGCGCATCAGTGTGCTACGAGCTTTAAGTTTCAAACAGTCGGCGGTGTTGGCAGAGCTTACGGCGCCGCATGCGTGAAGCTTATGTGAAGTATGTGCGATACGGCGAATGAGATGAACATAAGGCGAGAGAAAAAAAAAACTATACACTTGGGAGTGACAAACACGCGAATCATCTGACGCCGGCTTCCGCTACTCGTCTAACATATTCCCAACAACCGCACCGTGTTCAAGTCGGCATAGGAGAACCTGAAAACTTAAACGGGAACACAAGTGTTGCCAACCTTTATCAAAAAATGCAACCCATAACTATTGTTTAAGTATCTAATTGTAATACGTCCCCAATAACTTAAGAATCCCATTCACCCAGCGATGTAGCTTAGTGGTACAGCACTAGACTCGCATTGGGAAGGTACTGGGTTCGAATCCCGGCGGGGGCAGATGTGGCCAGGACTTTTTCCTACTGCCTCACGCCGAGAAACGGTAATTCCTGTACCGGCCATCTTGTTTGAGGTTTTCCATGGTTTCCCTCAATAATTCCAGATAAATATCGAGATCGTTCCTTATTCAAGGCCATGGCCGATTACCCGTCAAACTCCTATGATCCCAAAGTTGCCTACCTTATCCTAATTTCCTATAATTCCTTCACTCGCACATTGCTATTAAAAAAAATAAGGTGAAGTTTAGAAAATGTAGAAAACAACGGGAAAAGTGGTTAAAATGGAAAAAATAGTAATGGTACGAATGGCGTCTGTTATGACATAATGTCGAGAAACGGACGTTAAACGCATTATTATTATTATTATTAACTTAAGAATCCCATTCGTTTTGGTTTTCCCAGAACAGCTTCGGTTTTATGGACTGTTGGTGTCATGATAACTTTAGTTCAGTATACACTAAGGCAAATTCTCGAGGACAGTGTGGTGTAACGGTTAGCGTAGCGGCTTTGGGATCACACTGCCGTGGGTTCGAATCCCACCTCCGCTCATGGATGTTGTGTGATGCCATTTAGTTTTAAGAGAATTGTTATTTAATGTATTTAAGACGCTAATGATCTAAGTTGTCGACGCGTCTATAATCTACAATAAATAAATAAAAAAGGCAAATTCTCACATTGCGACACGACGCGGTGCGATGCGATGCGACAAAATGCTGCTTCCAGTTAAAATACACACTAGACAGACACGATGCAGCATCAGCGCTACGCGACAAAATTCAAAGCTTCGGAAGTATGTTGCTTCGAGCCACCACTTGATAATTTCCAATACAACTGCAATAATACTTTGTCGACATAGTAGGGGAAGTCATTTCGCGTCTTCCTAAGCAAACTGTCCTCTATTAATATACCCCCCAGGGGGGACATTGGAATGTGGTTGCAATCGCAAATTGCACTCCAATGTTCTTTGGGAATTAGCGCTCCCAGAGACCCGAGCTCGTACCAGTCGGTTTGTGTATGCCGGCTGGCGGATTCTAATACACAAATGGATTATTTGTTGTGTTGAAGACGCTAATGACCTGAGTTGTCGACGCGTCTATAATTTACAATTAAATACTCTATTAATATATTTCATCTTCCAAAGCATATTCAGAGCTGTCGTGCCAAGTCGCGTGAGAATCGAGTATACAAAACTGTCGCATCGAGCCACGCCTTGCCGCCATGTGAGAATTGACGTTAAATATTCTGGGATTTTTCAAGTCGTGAGAATAAGAATTTTTCTATGAATTTTGCATTTTTTACTTTCACAAAGGTAAAGGTAAAGTGATGGTGAAAGACATCATTAAATGGCGACTACGCAAGAAGGAATATATATATATATATAACTGTATAAAATTAAAGCTTCACAATTTTATTTTTCGGATATGCGTGTAAATCACTGTAAAAGCAGATATGTGTGACAAATTTTTCGTAGGTATTTATAAATTTTGATTAAAAGTAGCTTATGAAAAAATTTCAGTTGTATTATAAAATTTTACACAAAAAAAAATATAAAATATAATTTCTTTACAGCTTCAAGCTGTGCGCCATGGTGTTTAGTTCGTCGTTGCTTGATTTACATATACAGAGGGTAACAAAAAGTTTTAAAATAAAGTTAGATCAAGACAGATACAAAACTTTGATGTCAAATAGAATATTAAAAATTTATTTTCAATTTTTAATAGCTTCCATTTAATTCGTTCCAATTTTCTCAAGGTATTACCTTTATGGGGTTTGCGCTAGTATCTTGCACTTCAGGATTTTTTAAATTACAAAAATGAAAATAGTTTTAATAGTGTAAGAAGAATTAGCAGAAAAAGTGAAAAAGAAAAAAAAAGTGATTTAGATTAGTGAGCATTACTTATGTCTGGAATAACGTAATTCAATTAAGAGTGTTGAAGAAGATCATTAGATACGTATAAAAAAAATCAGTACCTAGATGAACAGTGTCTGAGTTTGAGTAATGTTCATATTATTGTTATTAACTTCCTACTGGAAGTTATTGTAATGGTCCGAAAATCGAAATCAAAAAGGAAAAATTTTTTTTATATTTCAAGGTCACTACACTATTTTTACACTACTTTTAGAAAGATGTCTCTGTGTGTGTGTGTGTGTGTATGTGTGTACGTACGTACGTACGTATGTGTCCATTTCTTTCTAAGACGAAATCTCGAGAATGAAAAATGATATCGACTACGTTAGGGTGCCAATCGACGCGTATTAACGTAAATATGATCTGAAAGAAATTTTTTCAAAATCGGTTCAGCCGTTCTTTTTTTTTAACCAAATAACCTCCAAAAAAGTAGATTTTACACAATATCTCGCGAATAAAAAATTATATCGACTTCGTAAGGGTGTCAATGGAGGCGTGTTAACGTCATTTTGATCCGACATAAATTTTATAAAAATCGGTTCAGCCGTTTTTTTTTTTTTTTAATTATTGATGTTTTAATGATTAAAATGATTACTTTTCTGTGTAATATCTAATTTAATTATTATTATTAAATATTTATCAAACTGGGAAGTTCGTCGTGTGGACCTCAAGGGTCGCACTTTAGTCCTAATAAACGACCCACCTCACGGCTTGTCATTATTTTGGTTTCAATATGAATAATTTTGCAGTCTTATGGCCGGTTTATCGTACATTTAACAGTGTGATTATAAAAACATCGTGATTAAGATGTTTTTGTAACCACTGTTAAATGACGGGTTGCTATGCAGCAGCCAATGAACATGTAGGAATCAAAATTTAACATTGTGATTAAAAAACATCGTGATTAAAATGTACGATAAACTGACCTTTAGTAGCCTTCGTTCTCGTAAAATTGATAATTATTGTTTGGATTTGTCTTTCGAGCGACTGGATTTTACATAATATAACTTACTATACCCTTACGAAATTGCTATCGTGTTTCAGTCTTTATGAGTTCTCTAATATTTGGAAAATGGACGTGGCTAACTGTTCTACGCAACAAAAGCCAACAAATCATATAAAAAAAGGGTATGGGTCTCGGGACCCCGACAGATGTGAAACATCAAAGAAAACGTTATTGAACTCGGTGGTATTCTCTATGTAGTAGTATATATTTTTTCAAAAGCAGCAACTAACTGTTATGCTGACGTAATCCTATATATACTGCACTGTAACACCGCGTGTGTTACAGTGCACGCCTGCGCCAAGAGAGAAGGAGTGCCGTAGTGGTGGGGAGAACAGCAGCGAAAGAGCGGACCAAACATTACGTTGCATATTTCCCCTCACGCGGCTGTTCACAGCCCGACATAAGATGTTTCACATCAAAAAAACATTTGGAAATCTGTTTCCTTAAATCTTTGTTGGAAGATTGTCGACAACTTTCCATTATACTCTGTATAAAGACACGTGTCGTCAACGTAGTCTATATATCTAACCACAGCCAATGAACGAATGGATGATAATGAAAAACAAACATTAACCCATTAGCAACCGACGTTACAAGGCTCAATTTATTGAATATCACAAAAAAGCCGGAAAAACACATACTATGCAAATGAAATGAAATCACAGGTGCGGTTAGACCACGTGATTTAATGACGATTTTCACAGGAAAGCTGATTCATCGTTATAGTATAGACTATGCTTTACAGGATATCTGAATAAAGAAACGAAATAAGGTACAGGAGTTGATATTATTTACTTTTGTTGAAGCATCGAATCCTTAAATTGATGGTGATGTAAAAAATAAACAACACTAACAGAGTAAAAAAACTCGATGTCTGTTCGCTAATAACGTTAGCAACGAATAGCTCGGCGGTTTCTCAATTTAGATACTATGTTTATTTATTTTTATTTATTGTAAATTATAGAAGCGTCGACAACTTAGGTCATTAGCGTCTTGATTACATTAAATAACCACTCACCTAAACCAGCGATGTAGCTTAGTGGTACAGCACTAGACTCGCATTGGAAAGATACTGGGTTCGAATCCCGGCGGGGGCAGATGTGACTAGGACTTTTTCCTACTGCCTCAAGCCGAGAAACGCTAATTCCTGTACCGGCCATCTTGTTTGAGGTTTTTCATGGTTTCCGTCAATAATTCCAGATGAATATCGAGATGGTTCATTATTCAAGGCCATGGCCGATCACCTGTCAAACTCCTATGCTCCCAAAGTTGTCTACCTTATCCTAATGTCCTATAATTCTTCCATTCGCACATTGCTATTAATTAAATTGAAGTATAAAAATGTATAAAACGGGAAGTGGTAAAAATGGAAAATAGTAATGGTGCGAATGGCGTCTGTTATGACATAATGTCGAGAAACGGACGTCAAACGCATTATTATTATTATTATTATTATTATTATTATTATTATTATTATCACTTAAAACTAAACGCCATCACAAAACATCCATGAGCGGAGGAGGGATTCGAATCCACGACAGTCTGATCCAGAGACCGTGACTCTAACCACTGGACCACACTGTCCTCGATACTATGTTTGTAAAGTTATTTTTGCATCTAAATACATCATTTAACATGTTTTTAAAATTCAAAAGACACCAAACATTATTCAGGGATATAATTTTAAGTACTCGTGCTGTGTGTGGTAGGTATACCTACATGATTAAAAAAACACCGATTTAACCATTGATTAACCATTTTAAGTCCAAACATATTTCTTTCCTTCTATAAATTGGATCAAGTAGTTATGAAATTTTCTATATAAATAAAACTGAAATTCTTATGATGAATTTCTCACATTTGAGCCAGGATTGATTTCGCCTCGAAGTAAGACCATTCTGAACACGTATTCAAAATTTGAGCAAAATCGCCAGTGGATTTGGGTTCTAGATGCGACCATAGACAGACAGCGATTTTTTAAAACCATTTTTGGGTTCAGAGGACTTGTAAAAATAAGTTATATCTTCAACTTGAGTCACCATTTACAAAATGGTGGTCTGTTACTTACACAGTTTTATGCTAATTTTCAAAAATTTTGCAATAAAAAGTTTTTTGTTTAAACATTGTTATAAAGTGAACAGAACTGTAATAAAAATTTAACAGTGCTGTGAATTACATCGGTAAATAATTCGTTAAAATGATATAAAACAGTTAATAATAGCAGACGGTGTGTTTTACTAGTGACATGTTGTGTTACAGAAATGAACGTTTCATCCTGAATATTACAAAACCCATATTAATGCGTAGTACAAATGTTATTAACGTATCATAGAAAATTAAATTTATAATAAATGCAAATCCTGAATGTTTCAAATATAGTGAAATATCATCGTCATACAAGAGTTGTGGTCACAAGGCAAAGGAGTTTAAGTCAGGTGTTTGATAATAGTTATTTTCGATACGTGTGCGTGGTATTCTAGTAGGCTTAAATTGAGAGCGGAGCGGGTGATTTTCAAGAAGCTGCAGCGCGCTTACCATTAGTACCACAGAAAATTTGTGGGGATGAAAATTGTAGGAAATGTAATCCTCTTTAAAACATTACATAATGAAAGAATTGCTTAAGTCGACCGTTTCTGAGAGATTTCGAAAAAAGCAAAAAAGGTGATAAAATTTCGGCTCCCCCAACGTTAGCACAGGGTCCTCGAGGTCGAAAACTCAGATTCTACTCCACAGAGCACCCACAAACAACATACCAAAATATCATTAACTTCGGAATACTTTCCAGGTAAAAAGTACCAGACTGCTGGACTATTATATAAATAACTGCGGTTTTTTCCAGTCACATATAAGTAGATCGCTATAGTATCATTTTTGTGCAAGTCATTGTGAGATACGCATTTTCATCGAAACATATTGGCTTTGTTTGTCCCAAATCCTATTACCGTTTATCTGTCCTTAGGGACATTTTTTCGAAACGAAATAATAGTGTTGGCCTACTTGAAACAAAATTTAGATTTTTTAAGAGATTATAAAATATTTCAAATCGAAAAAAAAATAAAGAGCACCACACTGGGTACTGGGTTCCATTGTACAACATAAATAGTAAAATTAAGACATTTTCAGATCTTTCGTAAAAACTCAATGCTTCGTGTATTTGATTTGTTCTTATTCAATATTTTTATTTCAACCTTTTTTAAAAACTTCAATCAATCCCTTTAAATAAACTCTGAATAAATATAAAAAATGGGAAGAAATTGCAGACGTTCGAAGTTGTGGGATGCGATAGATCTCACAGATGCTTGTGGATTAAAAGCTATACCTACAAACGTTTTTAGATTTTCATTTTAAAATTTTTATGTAACTATATTATTCTGTTGAATGGTAATTTTACAACAAAAAATTGTGTTTTAAAGACCACCAACAGCTAAGGTTATTTGGGCGTAGCACCATTTCATATTTTCTATTTATTATTTTTTTTTAAATAATAAATTGATAGTCTTGTCTTGTCTTGAAATATCAAGACTTCACTAAGTCTAAGTCTAGATTAAAAAACTATTGTCTTGTCTAATATCAAGACTGTAGATTATTTTCAAGAATCTAGACTAATTGAGTGGTTTACTTTACCTACTACTACGTAGTTTATCTAGACTCTTGAAAAGTGTCTTAGAGTTTTGACAAGAGTCTTAATCTAGATAAAGCAAGTCTTGTCTTGTCTTGAAAATTTCTAGAAAATTTCTTTTGCAAGTCTTGTCTTGAAAATCTAGACAAGACAAGAGTCTAGAAAGTCTAGATCTAGACGGCAACACTACCTTGTAAGTACACTTAACACATTTGACATTACAAATCAATTGATCACTTGCCTGATTTTTCAGCTTGGAGCACAAAACTGCAGCAGAGCGTTCAGAGTCCCTGAGCGAAGTGACTTCCTCCATGATTTGACTGAGCGTTGCTTCATATTTGAGTTGTTCGGTACGCGCTCCTTCCAACTCCTTATTCATGTTAGTCACGTCTATTCTCAATAGCGCCAATTCGCTCTCGAGTCCTTCGCGTCGCTGCAACGTCACCGACGCGTTATGTGCGCGTTGCACTTCCTGCAGTTCAGTGCGCAATTCACTCAGTGCATCTGATAACCACATGACAGTCAGATGATCATTTTTGTTTTTATGTTCGTCTTTGACGTGTAAGTAATCCGGGGTGCCCCCGTTTTTCTCGCGTAGATCTTGTAACTCCTGTCTGTGAAAAAAAAATATAATTAATATCGGTGTATTAATATAAACCGATTAACGAATGGACTTTAAAGAAAATTTTAAATATAACAATCGATAAGATGGAAGGGAGTTGAGCTTGGCGACGATGGTAAAGTGATGTTGGTTTATGCAACAAAAGAAAAAAAAGAACCACTTGGCTTTTATCTACAAATTATATCACTGAAAAAACTTACAGTAGATAGTTTTCTGATATGAGCATTATACAATTATCGAGAATTGCTGATTAAGTGCAAACTGACATTGATGCCCTTGTCTAAATTTTTTTTATCAGTTCAATTTCTATTTAGTTTCTTGAGGTCCATGTGGCCTGAACCATTGAGGCGCCAATCCCAAGTACCCGCTTGTGGCATCTGTGCGGTGCCAGTAATCCGTCACTTGCTACTAATATAAATTATTAACTTCCCATTGGAAGTTATTGTATTGGGTCCGAAAATTGAAATCAAAATGTATAACAAATGTTTATGTTTCAAGGTCACTACACTATTTTTAGAAAGATGTCTCTGTGTGTGTACGTACGTACGTATATGTGTCCATTTCTTTCTAAGACGAAATCTCGAGAATGAAAAATGATATCGACTACGTTAGGGTGCCAATCGACGCGTATTAACGTAAATATGACCTGAAAGAAATTTTTTCAAAATCGGTGTAGCCGTTCTTTTTTCTTAACCAAATAGACTCCAAAAAAGTAGATTTTACACAATATCTCGCGAATAAAAAATTATATCGACTTCGTAAGGGTGTCAATCGAGGCGTGTTAACGTCATTTTGATCCGAAATAAATTTTATAAAAATCGGTTCAGCCGTTTTTTTTAAATTATTGTTAAAAATAAATAATAATTATGTTTTAATGATTAAAATGATTACTTTTCTGTGTAATATCTAATTTAATTATTATTATTAAATATTTATCAAACTGGGAAGTTCGTCGTGTGGACCTCAAGGGTCGCACTTTAGTCCTAATAAACGACCCACCTCACGGCTTGTTTAAAATGGTTTTGAATAGTTTAACGGTGTTTTTCATTTATATTTAAAATCTTCAAACCAGATGTATTAAAGGATGTTTGTTTAAATAAATTATGAAAATAATTACATATCTCAATGCAAAATGTATAGAGTAAAGAAACATATAATTTTTGTTTTTAGGAGCCACGCTTAAGTGAGCAGTGTAGACAAATCCACCATTTTGTCGTGTATTTGTTATAGTGCCCTTGACGACAATCAACTATTAGTCATGTACCTACGTATGTTATACCAACATCGTGCAATAAAAATACAATATGAAGTATACTGTATAACCAGTGTAGTGTGGAATCATCGTTCGCTCCACAGCTGTTACCAACAACAGAAAACAAAAATACCCAACAACAGAGTCGTATATTTGGATAGTGCATGTTGCAAAGTGGTGTGTATTGTTGTGTTTTATTGTTTGTTTGCGGCGACTGTAATGATCGTTAGGGCTGACAACACGCAGATGAAGCATGTAGATTGTTACAGACGTCTTACATCCAATACAATGAACCATTTTCCTGAGAATAGTTTTTTCAATTATCCACGTTTTCTTACAAAATAAGAGTTCGGCGAACATAATATAAGTTTTTAGTATACCCACTACAAAATAGCAACTTTCGATGTATGCATATCGGCCATTAATGACCCATTTAACAGGCAGGTGTGCGGAAAATGGTTTACTTTCTGCACTAGTGCAGAAAATAACGGTTGCCATGGCAACTTCTGTTAATTCGCTCTATAAGCCTGCGTACGCTTGCGTGCGCCTGTCATTACTTACTTGCATGAACTTCGCGGCACAGTAGAAGAAAAGATGGCGACGCAAATGAACTGTCAGAATTTTTTGAAAATGACGTAAAAAGTAGGTATTTTGTAGTGGGTGTGGCAAAAAATACCATATATGTCTCATACGTAATGGTATCACGGCTCGTGTGACTGTAAAAACTTGCTATCGCGCGTTTTTACATACTGTCATCACTCGCCGTAATATGCCCCATTAAGTATCTAGACATACAATCTACTATTATATATAGAGGGCAGTATAGCCTAGATGTTAGCGTGCTTGGCGCCGCAATCTCTAGACTGGACTGCCGTGGGTTCGAATCCCACCTGCGCTCATGGATGTTTTGTGATGTTATTTAGTTTTAAGTTAATTGTTATTTAGTGTAGTTGAAAGACGCTAATGACCTTAGATGTCGACGCGTCTATAATCTACAATAAATAAAAAAATCTACTGTTATAATATTCTAGGTTGAGTGTGAGCTTTCTGATTTTGTTATATACAAAATCAGATTATAAATGGGGCCATTTATAATCTTATCCTCCCGTGTCCCTTAACATAGTGTAGCAAACCCCAAGATGTTACGCCGCTGGCTACAATAGAAACGTCGAGAATAGGTCACAGTGGTGAGGCGTGGAATGATATCGAAGATATTAGTACCTGCTAGACGTCTGGAAAGTACTAGAACGCGCTGTGTTTAAGTCACGTAGCTCTATATAAGCAAGGAGCCGACGGGAATTGAGTCAGTCGTAAATAGGTGTCGTGTTGAACAACGGAAATAAATACAGTATAGTTATTTGTTCAGTGCTATTGAAGTGTTTCACTTTGTTTGAGAATTACTATTGTGCTGACTGTTAGAATTGACATATAATTGTTGCTTTGATTGTTATTGAATTTTTGTTACATTTTTAATTATTGTAAATAAATAGTTATTCCGCCCACGTAGAAAACAGTTTTGTTACAATAGATATACACTTTAGATTTGGTCACAAAATTAATATACACTTTGATGTAGACCGTAGGGTAATTAATGGCAACGCATCTCTGGAAATATTGAATATAATGTCCTGTCTATGTGTGAAAGACTCTAAGAGCAAAGGGTTGGTGAACACGATATACACTAGGTGCCGATTAAGTCGGTGAATGTAGCCAGTTGTTTCGTTTTAATAGAAGGGTATATTTTCAGTATTTAGCCGGAAACATGTTTAACGCCGCGACCAAACGGACAATGCGTGTCTCATGGCTGTACCGTGGTGGGGTGGGATGAAGGATAATAAACATTCGTTTTGATATTATGTTAAACATAATAATAATGTATAAAAATATATGAGCACTGTGGTTGGAATAAAAACAAAATTAAAGATAGTTACTTCTTACCACAACAGTTTTATTGATGGATGTACATTTCGAAAGCATAGCTTTAATTTTTTGTTGATAATAATAATGTATTTTTCAGAGTTCAACAGATGGATGACTATGGCTGGAAAAATTTAACTATACCCCGGAACAACTTAATGAAATAAATCAGCTGAATCATTTGAAATGTAAAACCTAATTTCTAATGTTGCCAGTTCTAGCTCAAACTATTTTCCCGTTAACAGCTTAATTCCTGAGTAATTTACTTCATGGGTAAAGATAATCCGTGTAATATTTTCAACGTCCCCTCAAGCGCCTGCTAATTTCAGCGCACTGAAACACCGGTATTTGTAATCTCGTATTATACTTCTCTACTATCCCTAAACTCCAGTGGAAGAGAATTTTACCTGCTCTATACGATGGGCGATACGGTAAATCCGGTCCACAGGAATAGAAATTAAAATCAAATATTCCTCAATATAAGTACAAATGGAATTAAGATAAGAATCTTTCGGGTTTATGAGCCGTGGTCTACTGGAATGGCTTCTTCTTCTTCCAGACGTTTCGTTTGCAACTGCGGTAAGCATCTTCAGTGGTGTGTTCGACGTGGTCGTAGTGTTCTTCTCGGTGTCCTGCTGTCGAGTCACTCGACACCAGGACACCGACACTCGACAACAGGACACCGAGAAGAACACTACGACCACGTCGAACACACCACTGAAGATGCTTGCCGCAGTTGCAAGCGAAACGTCTGGAAGAAGAAGAAGTCATTCCAGTAGACCACGGCTCATAAGCCCGAAAGATTCTTATCTTAATTCCATTTGTACTTATATTGAGGAATATTTGATTTTAATTTCGATTCCTGTGGACCGGATTTACGGTGTCGCCCATGGTATAGAGCAAATAAAATTTTCTTCTGTCCTGCTGTCGGGTGTCGGTGTCCTGCTGTCGAGTGACTCGACAGCAGGACACCGAGAAGAACACTACGACCACGTCGAACACACCACTGAAGATGCTTGCCGCAGTTGCAAGCGAAACGTCTGGAAGAAGAAGAAGCCATTCCAGTAGACTACGGCTCATAAGCCCGAAAGATTCTTATCTTAATTCTATTAACGCCGGCCGTGAAAGCCTACATTCTTTTATAAGTAGAAATGAATTGAGTCATTGACAAACAATTTTTGCGTGTATATATATATATATATAACACACTAATACCTACTATATTTTCTGTTATTTTTAGATGAGCAAATCACTTAGGTCAGTTCAATTAATTCCTCGCTAGGTACTTGGTAGAACATGATTAAATACAATGAAAAAAGATACTTGAAAAGTCTATTATATTTATTAACACTTGACGCGTTTCGGGCTATCAACAGATCTTATAGGCAATAATTTAGTATTTAGGTTAAAATATAGTAGGTAATTAGTATATTTAGATTCTACATAAGGATGATTTTGTATTTTATAAGTTTAGTATAGTTTTTGTACTCCTGAAGATGAGTTGATAGCCCGAAACGTGTCGAGTATCAATAAATATTGTAGAATTTTCAAGTGTCTTTTTTCTTTGTACTATAATAGGTATTAATCAAGTACAGAATATATTATCATGATTTCTAATCATTAACAGGACATTTTTTATGTAAACCGTTATACATAACACTTATTTTGTACAAAATCGCGAAAGTATTTGAGTTTTTTCGTGTTAAATGAAAACATTGGGTTCTTTTGATGATTAGTGATCAGAATTCCGTTCCCGACCCTATAATTACCTGTGAACTATGCACAAAAAGGTGGAATGGTGTCACCGTAACAGAAACGGATACAAGCAAGGTAGTACGTTGACGTTCATGATTAAAAGATGAGAAGCTCTATCTACAGTCTACAGACAGCAGACAGACAGACACCGCCGCGACGGATGGTGATGGCGTGTGCTTCCAAACAACATCACTAGCAATAGATTATTCAAAGGTTCACAGGCTATATTGATGATTTTAAATTGCATGCTTAATAGCTTTATATTCGTTTTATTGCCTTTAATTATTCTGACATAATAATTTGTAGTTCGTTATTGCATCTATAAACTGAATGAGAATGCAGAAATACTGTTTTGTGATTGATGTTAAAAGTTACAAATTTAAATTTGGCAATATTTAAAATGTAAGCCATCCTTTTTCTTGCATCCAGTTCCTTAATTTATATTTTTGTCCATCCGAAAAATAATCGGCTCAAAATTGTAATTTCTTTATATTAAATGCCTATATATTACGATATTACAGTTTATCTACCATTATTCCACTACATTTGGAAAAAGAGAGGAGATAAATACTTGATTATAGACGCTCGATAACTGAGGTCATTATCGTCTAATTATGTAGCTGGGTAGTTTGCTTTAAAATAAGAAGAGGTAATTCTTAACATTTCAAGTTCAAACTTCAAAAATTATTTTTTGCCGATGTTTCGATTGAGCAATAAAACTCACGTAATTCTATCGAACTTCCACCATTTCATTCTTGTTTTTCTGCCAGTCATGCCCTAGTAGAAAATCCTTTGTAAATTTGTATTATTTATGTAAATATTCGGAATAAAAATGCGGGATATTTTTGGTAACAACTGTATACGAAGCTTTTAAGAAAGATTGAAAATATGAAACGCGTTACAAATCATCCGTAGAGTAGATAACGGTTATATAATAATTACCTACTAAATATAACGAACCTACTTTGTTCATACAAAGATGTAGGGTACTATACCCGATGTGTTATATTCACTCAGTGTGGATACGCGTTGTATAAGGTGTTAGGTAAGTGTAATCAGCAAAGCGCTATTTACAATTAATTTAATTAGTGAAGGCGGTAATTAGCGCTACGTGCGGATAATGTAATGATACGTGTTTATGCTTCCATTAACGGATCTCAGCTAAATGTTTGATGTTTGCGTTCAACGTCGTTACTATATATATAAACTACACCTACACACATTACATGTGCCGTGGTAACATATACGGAGATTGTGATTTAATGCCTGCATGTGTGTACGGTCTCTTTTACATTAACGGCTGCACGTACCGCGTTTACGTGAACGGTTGCGCGCGCCACATTTACGTGAACGGTGGCGCGCGCCTAAACGGTCGGATCTGCAGCTTTTCCACGTGAGCGGTTAAGCTCGTTTCATTCGAAGATTCTTGTAACTGCAAAATAACATAGGTAAGGCTTATGATTTATCATGAATTATTAATAATAATAAACACTCTGAAAGTATGTATTAAGACTAGGCCTGAGGACAGTATGGTTCAGTTGGTAGCGTCGCAGCCTCTGAATCAGACTGTCGTGGGTTCGAATCCCACCTCTGCTCATGGATGTTTTGTGATGTTATTTAGTTTTAAGTGATATATTATGATATTTGTTGTATTTAAGACACTAATGACCTAAGTTGTCGACGCGTCTATAATCCACAATAAATAAATAAATAAGGACTAAGGCCTAAATATAATATTGGCACTGGAATTGGATAGCATCAAAATTGATTATAAGTAGAACATAGTAGGCACCCTTTAATAAAGGACTGGACACGGACTATGTCCGTCATTTTTCTTCAAAATTCCTGAAGTGATCAAACACACAAGTGGAAACTTTCCCGACGCGAAATCGGGAGTTCTGGGTTCGAATCCCGGCGGTGCATTTACATTTTTCCTATACAGCCTTCTATATAAATATCATGGCGATAATGTCTGATATTCTTATGTATTTAGTTACGGTCTAGAGAATTAATCATATTGATTGTTTATCTCCTGAAGTGATACTGAAATATTTTTGATCTCTCTACACTTGATGCAAATGATCTCTAATCTCGATCTAGAGCGGACCAGTCTCTTAGGCATTTTAAGCTAAATATTAACCAACTTGTCGCTATTGATTCACCTTCTGTGTTAATAAACCCATAATGTAATAGGTGTTACCGTGTACGTGAATACAGTGTGTCCACAGACTCATCCTCAACATGGGGATCTCCGTTGTTATGGGAGATAGAGATTTGGTTAAATGAGACAAAATGTGCAGAATCTCCAGTACTACTACCCTGTGTAATCAAACTTTCCATATTTTGCTTGGTTCGCGACCGACAGTTGAAAAACGAGATTTACCCATTTTCGTTTTTTGTTTATAACTCGCTTATTAAGGAAGTTAGAAAAAAAATATTTTCACTTTCTTAAGGCCCTTTTTTATGAAGATTTCAAATCTCTTTTCATATTTTTATTTACTTTTATAGTTTTCGAGATACTTGTATTAACTTTGTTTTTTTAAATACACGTCAAAGATGGCCATGGCACCACTCGAAAGAGATTTTTTTCCTCTTTAATTTGATATGAGAGTTGATGGATTTATTTTCAAAAATAACAGAGTTATACGTAAAACACTGATTTTTAATAGTAGGCTATGCTAAATTAATTGATAAAACAACAGAAGGCTTAGCAAACAGTTAAAATTCGCGTTGGCTTGGTAAACGGCTGTTTTGTTTTAGCTGTCAAAGTGTAGTTTGTTGCTAATTTGTCAGTTTACTAAGTGATTTATTAAATTTACTTTTGTTATCATGGAACCATTTTGTAACAATGAAAAATATGATATGTTATCTTGTTACATTCTATGTCACAAAAATTCGACCAGAGCTGCAGAAATGTACTTCGATCAGTATCCAGAACGAAGACAACCTCATTCGTCTATTTACAGAAACTTACGAGTAAATTTAATAAACTATGGATCATTTAAAAAGCCGTTTACTAAGTCAACGCGAATAAGTGAAGAACACAAAACTACTGTTTTACGATCAATTGTTGAAAATCGCTTATTTTTCATTGTTACAAAATGGTTCCATGATAACAAAAGTAAATTTAATAAATCACTTAGTAAACTGGCAAATTAGCAACAAACTACACTTTGACAGCTAAAACAAAACAGCCGTTTACTAAGCCAACGCGAATTTCAACTGTTTGCTAAGCCTTCTGTTGTTTTATCAATTAATTTAGCATAGCCTACTATTAAAAATCAGTGTTTTACGTATAACTCTGTTATTTTTAAAAATAAATCCATCAACCCTCATATCAAATTAAAGAGAAAAAAAAATCTCTTTCGAATGGTGTCATGGCCATCTTTGACGTGTATTTAAAAAAACAAAGTTAATACACGTATCTCTAAAACTATAAAAGTAAATAAAAATATGAAAAGAGATTTGAAATCTTCATAAAAAAGAGCCTTAAGAAAGTGAAAATATTTTTTTTCTAACTTACTTAATAAGCGAGTTATAAACAATAAACGAAAATGGGTAAATCTCGTTTTTCAACTGTCGGTCGCGAACCAAGCAAAATATGGAAAGTTTGACTACGCAGGGTAGTAGTACTGGAGATTCTGCACATTTTGTCTCATTTAACCAAATCTCTATCTCCCATAACAACGGAGATCTCCATGTTGAGGATGAGTCTGTGGACACACTGTATAATGTTCGCTAGACACTGGAACTAGACAGTAGACAGGTCCATGTGGGACGAACAAATCTGACAGCTGCTTTAATCTCCATCGCTTCATCATGCAATATTTTCTCCCACCAAATGCTTTCTGCTGCCCGTCTCGCTTTTCACAATAATATTTTCTTCTCGCGTACAATAGTATTTGCTACATCATAATGTGAGGTGTTCAGTCTGTTCAGACCACTGGGATTTTCAATTATGAATTGTTAGTTTTCATGCATTCATATCATTTTTGGGGATGTGGAACGGGTTAGGAAGAATTAATTTCCTGTATACAGTAAACCCTCACTTTAGTGAGTTCCTCAAGGAAAAGTTAGAACTTCATGTAGCGGTTTTTGATAGGTGCATTCGTTCCATCATACGTAGCAGAGAAACAACGAGAGAAAAACTGAATTAGCATCTCTTTACATATCCAAGTGTGCAAGCTTTCACGGCCGGCATTGTTCCAAGTCTTCATGGTTTCAAGATTGATAATATCCATTTTTTATTAAATATAGAACGGAACCGAGAAATTTGCAAAAAACCGTTTTTCGTGAACTTGAACCTTGAATATCTGGCAGCACCGGCACGATATTGATGGGGACTTTTTACACGTTTTTTAAAACACCGTAAGGAAGGTGTATACAAAAATTGAGCTAACTGGGAATTATTTCCCTGATTGGTCGTTCTTATGTATAAAATAACAAGAAATAACACTAGAAATACACTAGAAAAATAGTTATCTATACGGTAGTTGAACTATTTTTCTAGCTAATTTTTCAATGAAAACCTTATTATAGAAAAATAGTTTTTACTTGACTTAAAATGTATTTTAATTCGATATTTTACAAAAATATTGATACTGTTTTCTCTAACATCACATCGAGCTGGTTTCTTTACATTTTCTTATCTCTCGTTTTTTGAGGGCTTCGCTTACTTTCTCGATAATTTCCAGCTGAGGAATCTTCTATATAGGTACGTTGTAAAGCTATACATAGCACGGGTATCGATCGTTCCGTAGTCAAGAATAAAGAAAGGAAGCACACATATAATATACAGGGTGTAACAGCAAAGAACTAACCGTATTGAACTTATTCAGGATTATATACAATTAGCTATATACAATTAACTACACTAATATTTATTTTATCAGGTGAATTTATATCACGGTATTTATATCAGATTTATTTCGCTGTTCAACACTGTCACAGTACAATCTACACTGACTGATTCCCGTTGACTGATCAATATTTATTTCACTGTACTGACTGATTCCCGTTTGCGTGACACCGTCGACTGACTTCATGTTTCACTCACTCGTTTATATACCTGCGCGGCCCAGCCTAGTACGTTCTCGCGTTTTCCAGAATGTTCGTGTAGGCACCAGTGTGTTCAACGTCAGACACCGCGAGTGTAAATTGTTGCCCGCCGTTCATATACAGGGTGATCCGTAACAATAGCATAAATAAAATCTGAATTGTAAGGGCATTTTCGATTTACGCTAGAAATACACGCAGATTATGTATAGGACGTGCTTCGGTGCTCGAGCATCCATGGGATTTTTTGCATGACTTTTGTACTAGTGCCACAAAGCTGCAGTTTGTTCAGTCGTTTATTTGTAATGGAACGATTATTATAATAAATCATTAACATTTTGTGGACATCTGTGAGTCGTTTGCAAAAACAGCTATTATAGTTATTGATACTGTGTGAGAGCACGCACGACGAATTTCAAATGCCGAGAAGCTAGACATAATTACATTCAAAGATCAAAAGTCACTCTCTAGTCCAGGGGTTCCCAATCTTTTCTTTACTGTGACTCCCTTTACGGGAGTCGAGCATCTATAATTCACAATTCATTCATTCATTCCCTTTACAGGTTGCAATTTTTTGCGACGCCCTTCTAATAGAAGATAGCTCTATAGCGGACAATAAAATTACTTTATTATTCAAAGAAAACTCCAATGAATATCGAATCTTAATTATTATTTATTATAGATTCTAATTATAATAATTAGAAAACAAAAAACTACAAGCAATAAAATTAATGAGCACGATAAGCTTGCTTTTCTGAGCATAACTTCTCAAATCGGGACTGAAGTTCTGAAATTGCGACTCATCTAGGATAGCGCCGCGACGCACAGTTAAAGAACCTCTGCTCTAATCTGTAAACTTTCAGGTTTGGATGTGCACGTCAAAAGTGGCCCCCTGTTTTTTACAATTTTATGTGCTTTTCTGGGCATTAAAGTACTACTTTTTGAGATAAAAATATTGAGTTATTTTTTGGTTAAAAAAAATTGAAATAGCTCATGTAATCTTTTCAGTCTAAACACAACCACTGAATCATTCTATAAATGCAATTGGAAATGGCGGCATATTGAATTTGTGTGACCAATTTCGCTTAAATTTTAGGTGTGTCAGTACATTTTAGGGACATTAATAATCCAATATAAAAATTTTACGATTTCTCGATCTAGGTGAAAAAATATTACCGCCGCCATTGGTGGGTTTCTGTTCGCGCAGGTTTATACCCCACATCCACGTTCTCTATTTGAAAGAACTTTACAATATGCATAAAAATTTGATATGACAGAGGGTGCAGTATATTGATATTGTTAATATGGCTTGTGAGAGGTCACAGTTAACTCAGTGACGAGAAGGTACGGGATTTATGAAAAGAACAATACAGATATCCTGAAGGAAGACCCACGTCCTGTGACGTGCTCACAATGTGACGACTGAGAACCATAACTTATGTTGTCCGTGTACTATAAGCCATTCGTTGGATTTAATAAAGAAGTAGAAGCAGGGTGGAGTTTGGTCAAATGGTTTGGATAAAAAATATGATTCACATATTGCTGTCAATCTAAATACAGGATGCGCCGATGGTACTGTTAATATATTTTTTTTACTTTAAAAATTAAATAAATCTGTAAATTTTTTACCCCTACCTATTCTTATTTTTATTATTGTACGGAACCCTCGGTGCGCGAGTTTAACTCGCATTTGGCCGGTGTTTTAATAGTTTGGTATCGTTTTTGTAACACTTTTTATCAATTTCTGATTTCATCTAGCCTTATGCCCGTTTTCTGAAAGGACCGGTAACTTCGCGACGGTGCTGTTTGTTGTTACTATAATTTTAGGAATGGCGACTATGATATCAGCACTGGCCTCGTCGCGAAATAGATTAGGAAAGGAAGGCGTGGCGGAGTCGCAACTGTCTCATTCTAACTAGAATCTGCGTCAAACAACACAACACAACACAACTGTCAAATTTCATTCATTCTACTGACATAACCTCGTTTTTTTAAACACGTCGTCGTTAATAATTAAAGCAGTTTGTTATGGGATGGTGTCTTGTACTTGACTGCAGTTATAATGAAAATTATGACTGCAAAAAGTTTGAATTTCCGACTGAGAAAAAAGCTAAAATAATACCTAGATATCCAATACCTAATTGATGAAAACATTTTTTTTGTACTTTTAGCTTGCCCTCCCTTGATCTAGCGTAGCTCTGACGACTTCAGAACACTTTTTCAACTCCAAATGGAAAGAACAAACTCGATTTCTAATTATAATTGCTTAAAAATTATACCTCGACAAACGTCAACGAACTTAAGTTAGGTTAGAATAAACGTCACTGGCTGAATCAAGTTAGGACATTCATTTTTAATAAATTTTTAATTTCAAATAAAAAATTATTTCACGCGAAATAATAAAGTTTTGTATTCAATAATGACAGTTTTTATTAATTATTTTTATGAAACAGTCATTGTTTTGGTAAGAAATGTGTTTTAAGAAAATAGCAATGAATATTCCGTTAAACCCCATAAATCGACTCCACTTTATATTTCGCGCTCAAATTAGGACCGCCTACTTCAGTAGTCTATTTACGTACCAGTCCTTTCAGAAGGTGGACATTAGTGTAAAACTGTTAAAAAAAATATACATTTTATCCTCCATAGAGGTCAGATCTACAGCAAACAGTTGAAGCCTTCAAAAAAAGCTGTACATACCCGTAAGTTTTGACGCGTCAGTTTTTTACTTAATAAAACAACTTCAGCTGCGGCAAAAAACGCAAAGAAAATATATACAATACGAATGACTAGTCGAGTCGATAGAACATGTACGGATGAGAAAATGGGAGGGATTGATGTACTAGATAAGATTGAGAGAGAGAGAGAAAAGTAACATCAAAGCCACATATCCAATTATATTCATGTATTTGTCGCAACGATAAACACAGTAATGCACTTAGTGTTTAGTGCGCCGGACTACCTGACTCGACCGGCAAAAACAAACCTTCGATTTAATTACAATATGCAGGTCATTTCGCTAAAAGCATCGAGGACCAATTCCATTTCATTATCTGCACAAAACCAGCAGAAGCAATGTTTTGCTAAAAGTGAGAGGAATAATTGTGTTGGTTTGTATACGAAAATTGTAATAATTAATGAAACAGTAGAATTCCCATTATCCGACATTCTGGTTTATCCAATATTATACTGTTTGTTCATCTGCTCTAGTTTAAGTCGTTTCATACAAACTGCGACTCGTGACGTATTCCCCATTTTTAATTCGTCAACATCTTTAGTGCCCCTCCTGCCCACTCTTTTGTTACTAAAGTAAAATATCCTGGAACTGAAATTTGTTTTAAAAATTTAACACAATTTTGCAAAAAAAAAAACTATCTTAACAAAATATGATCGCCTCTAAAAAATTGCTGCCTTAGGTTCGGGTTTCTAAGAGTATCGTATACCCTTTTTTTGGAAAGGCGCGAACTTAGATGTTTAACACATGTACACACAGTTCAAGCTTCTCTTATAACGGGTCTAAGTTCAATGTCAACTACGATTATCCAGGTGTGCAAGCTTTCACGGCCGGCATTGTTCCAAGTCTTCATGGTTTCCGGGCTTGTAGGCCGTGGTCCGGTGGTATTTCTACCTGACATTTCATCTACAACTGCGGTAGACATTCTCAAAGGCGATGTGGCAGCGGTCGAAGTGTCCTCCTTGGCGGCTCACAGGTCAATGTGTCAGTGACTGGTGTCCTCCCTTCTTTTATGACTAGTACCAGTGTGTTCTCTGTTCGGTCGTAGTCCGTCTCTCTGTCAACTGCGCAGTGTGTAGTGGTGGGGTGAGTTCTTTACTCGGTCGTATTCCGTCCTTTTACGATTGGTCATTGGTTTTGTATGTCGGAGGCCTCAATCTCAGTAAAACCTGGACACCAGCACTCCGACATACAAAACCAATGACTAATCGTAAAAGGACGGAATACGACCGAGTAGAGAACTTACCTCCACCACTACACACTGCGCAGTTGACCAATTACAGAGAGACGGACTACGACCGAACAGAGAACACACTGGTACTAGGCATAAAGAAGGGAGGACACCAGGCACTGACACACTGACCTGTGAGCCGCCAAGGAAGACACTTCAACCGCTGCCACATCGCCTTTGAGAATGTCTACCGCAGTTGTCAGGTAGAAATACCACCAGACCACGGCCTATAAGCCCGGAAGCCATGAAGACTTGGATCAACTCCGATTTTTTGACAATGCGTTGTGCAACCCAGCAAACCAAAAGGTTTAAAGTCAAGCCTCCATGTATAATTTCCAACGCCGACGAATCCATTGGTTTTTACCCATAATTTTTGGTTATTCAATAGTTTTCATGAAACGATTAAAAATAACGATGTATGTGGAGACCTTTAGGTATATAATATATACTGTTACGGATCACCCTGTATATAAACGTCAGGCAAGAATTCTGAGAAGCGGTGTCTGCTTGCTCAACAACGAGTAACTACGCGAAGTTTCTAGAGAACGCGAGAAGCACTGGGCTCCAGCCACGCGGCGGGTATAAACGAGTGAGTGAAGCGATCAGTCAATGGTGAGTCGTGAAATCAAGTGGATCAGTGATATAAATAGTTCCGCGATATAAATCCACCTGATAAAATAAATAAGTAGTATAGTCAATTGTATATAATTAAGTGTTAATCACCGTTTAGTTATTGTTTACTTGTGTTGATTGTTAGAACTGACTTTTCGTTGTTGCATTTATTGTTATTGTATTTTTACTTATTGTAAATAAATATTTATTCCGCCAACTCAGAAAACAGTTTTGTAACAATCTAACTAATATTATAAATGTGAAAGTTTGGATGGATGGATGTATGGATGTTTGTTACTCAATCACGCCAGAACGGCTGAACGGATCTGGATTAAAATTTGGCACAGAGATAGATTATAGTCTGGAATAGCACATAGGCTACTTTTTATCCCGGAAAAATGTACGGTTCCCGTGGGATAGTTTTGTTTTTGTTTTTCACTGAGCAAGGGATCGACATGATTTTATGCATAGTGGTAGTTTAGGGGTCAGAGAATGTTATAGGCTAATTTTTATCCCGGAAAAATGTACGATTCCCGTGGGATAGATTTGTTTTTGTTTTAACTCTGTTATTACTAAACCGATTCTAAAAATTCTTTCACTAATAGAAAGCTACGCAGGGGGGGGATTCTCACGGGGGGATAACAAATTAGGGGGAAGATTCTCGCGGGGGGGATAACAAATTAGGGGGGAAGATTCTCGCGGGAAATAACAAATTAGGGGTGGAGATTCTCGCGGTGGGATAACAAATTAGGGGGGGAAGATTCTCGCGGTGGGATAACAAATTAGGGGGGATATTCTCGCGGTGGGATAACAAATTAGGGGGGGAGATTCTCTCGGTGGGATAACAAATTAAGGGGGGAGATTCTCGCGGTGGGTTAACAAATTAGGGGGGAAGCTTCTCGCGGGGGGATAACAAATTAGGGGGGGGGGAGATTCTCGCGGGGGATAACCAATTGGGCGGGGAGATTCTCGCGGGGGGATAACAAATTAGGGGGGAGATTCTCGCGGGGGGGATAACAAATTTTGCACAGGAGTTCTTTATATAGGTATCGTAGGTGAGCAATAATGTATAAATAAAATTCGAGCGAACGAGCGAAGCGAGTGAGCGGAGTGAGTAATGTATTAATAATATTCAAGCGAACAAGCGAGGCGAGTAAGTAATATATTAATAATAATCAAGCGAACGAGCGAAGCGAGTGGGTAATGTATTAATAAAATCCGAGCAAATGAGCGAAGCGAGTGAGTTATTTATTATAAAATTCGAGCGAATAAACACTACCAGCCCGGCTTCGCTTCGCAGGAGAAGAATTTCTCGCGGGGAGGATAATAAATTATAAATCGTAAAATACGTGGGCGAAGCCACGGGTAACGGCTAGTACCTACATAAACGTGTTTATATTGAAATGGGTTTCTAAGGCACTTATACATTATAAACTATAACTCCATTCCGGATGGCAGTTATTCGTTTGCTTAACAACGGACTCCGTCGTCACGGACCACGAACACGTATGTACTATTAAATAACTTATAATGAGGGATTTCATAGTGCAGGTCCCTAAGCAGGCACTAGCAATAATTATAAAGTTATATGGATCTACCTACATTCTCTGTTTGATAAACCTATTCAGAACAACCCACTGACGACATAGCGTTAGGACAGGCAACTGTCCTAACGCTATGTCTAAACTAAAAAAATTCGACTGATGACCAGTCCTATACTTCCCACCTAGTAAATATTTGCAAAAAATAAACACTCTTTTTTTTATTCTTTGACTAGGCCCAAATAACCTTAGCTGTTGGTGGTCTTTAAAACACAATTTAATTTTTATTCTTTGAAAAAAGCATGGCCCTCTTTTTTGTTTGGTGATCTATTGATGGCTAGCTTAATATAGCAAAAATCATGGTTACCTTGATTTACGTACAATTTTTATTTTTTTTAGTAAAATATTTTTTTTCTCGAAAACTATACATTTTAGAGAAAAAAAATATTTACATTTTTTTCATATTATAACATCTAGAATTCATTTATATTTTTTTTTACCTATGTTAATACGTGACATTGAGGACGTTTTTTTGAATATCTCAGGATCCACTGAACCGATTTGACTCAAAATCTAATCAGATCTAAGTTAAAGGCTGATAAACACAATAGAACAATCGGCATGCCCGTATGTTGTTCCGTTCTTAAGATATCGAAGGCGAAAAATTGACCACATACACACACACACACACATACACACATACACACATACACACACACATACAGACATCAGTCAGAAAATGATCTTAAACGATTGCTAGGGTCTCAAAACGTGAAAATCTGTTAAAATCTCGAAATATTGTTTTCGGACTGAATCCATTACTTCCCTACCATAGTAGAGGTGGGAAGTAATAAACCAAACAGTCCACCTGCACCTGCATATAGAACGTTACTGAGCGGTGAAATGCGATGAATACGTCAAACGACGCAAGTATAGATATTTAATTATCTGTAAGATTACATACAAAAGAAAAACAGGAATCTCGCTGCTCAGGCTCTCAAAATGTGTAAAGGTTCAGATTCAAATGCAATGGTAGCTACATATTATTATAACCTCAAACAATTTTGACAGCCGGCATTGTTCCAAATCTTCATGGTTTCCGGGCTTGTAGGCCGTGGTTCGGTGGTATTTCTACCTGACGTTTCGTCTACAACAATGACCAATCGTACAAGGACGGAATACGACCGAGTAGAGAACTCACCCCTACCACTATACACTACACAATTGACCAATTACGGAGAGACGGACTACGACCGAACAGAGAACACACTGGTACTGAGCATAAAAGAAGGGAAGACACCAGTCACTGACACACTGACCTGTGAGCCGCCAAGGAGGACACACATGGCCTTTGAGAATGTCTACCGCAGTTGTAGACGAAACGTCAGGTAGAAAAACCACCGGACCACGGCCTACAAGCCCGGAAACCATGAAAACTTGGAATGCTCATATTATTATCTAACCAAAAATATCTCTAGAAGTCTTTCAATTTTGATGCGATTTTCACAATAAATTGTAGAGCATATATCGAAGAAGGTTTAGGTGTGTAAAACATCAATCTTAAATATAAAAGGGAACCGAAGAGTGACGATTTCAGTAAAGCAAGTCGACGAAAAATAAATATTGTAGATTAAAAACTCCCGACCAACTGGAATTCTAAACATGTAATGTGGCCGTTTGCTTTTCCCTTTCAGAGAATTTACGATTTCATTTTACGTAGATGACTTGAGTGTTATCTGTTTAGTAAAATAGAACAGGCAAGTTTCGGGAGCACAGGTATGTTCTGGGACCTGCATATACCTATTTGCATACATAGATACGGAATAGTGAGACATGTATGCATAATATCAAATGTAATAACTTACATAATATACCGTGTGTCTCATTAGGATTAGACATATTTGTTATTACTTAATTATTAGCAGCATCAGAAGGTTATTGACGAGTTGAGCTGGAGACAGGAGAAGTTAATTTCGAAAACATGTTTTTTCACTACAGTCGAGTTATTTGCAAAAAAAGTAGTCAGTTTTATTCAGGAATTTATTTTCAACTCGTCTTTTGCACGGAACAAACTATTTTAAAATTGAATCTTCTTCGAGTACCGTCAGCTACGTCCTTCCTCTTGCGCTCACGTAAGTGTTACGGATCACCCTGTATATAAACGTCAGGCAGGAATTCTGAGAAGCGGTGTCTGCTTGCTGAACAACGAGTAACTGCACGAACATTCTAGAGAACGCTAGAACGCGCTGTGCCTAAGCCAAGCGGCCTATATAAGCAAGCGAGTGCGAGGAAGTCAGGCAGTCAACGGTGAGTCGTGCAACCAACCGGATCAGTGATATAAATATTAGTCAATCAACGGTCGAATCAGTCAGTACAGTGATATAAATAGTAGAGTGGATATAAATAAATAGTACTGAAGTAACTGAGTAAATGACGGACATAAATAAACGTTAGAAATAAATCTGATATAAATACAGTGATATAAATAGTTCCGTGATATAAATTCACCTGATAACATAAATATTAGTGTAGTCAATTGTATATAGTTAAGTGTTAATTACTTGTGTTGATTGTTAGAACTGACTTTTGGTTGTTGTATTTATTATTGTTGTGTTTTTAATTATTGCAAATAAATATTTATTCCACCAACTCAGAAAACAGTTTTGTAACATAAATATACCTAGAACATCCTTTATTTGGATATATTTTATTATGTTTTTATTAATAAATTAAAAATTAAAAAAAAATATAGTTATAAAATTTTTTAATACGTCGTTTGTGGAGACCCCGGGGCTCTCGTCCCGTTTATCCCGTCGTAAGTCCGGCTCTGTTCTCAAGTCCACATATTTATCTAAATAAACTAGAAATATTTGCGAGTTTATTTACTACTGTATCGAATTGAACATACAGTATACAAAGGTATGTAGGAATTATTCTTGTTTGAAGTCGGAGTTGGGCACAAGCCCGGTCTCGAGGGTACAGTCTCTTGGCGCTGTGAGATGTACACCAGTTACATGCACAACTAATTTATTCATAATTTTAGACGTGCTTAAATATTATGAACTCAATATTATATACTCAGCACTGTTCAAACTTACATAACAGTGGTTTTATATAGTGGACAAAATTTACACAAAACTGTAACTACAAACTTAAGGCTCATTACAAGCTTTTATTTAGCTTGCAATGTATGTTAGTTTGTGTGTTTGTTTAGGTCAAATCTTGCAAGCCATTTTGAACGACTTCCACGTATCCGATCGATTTGAAATTTTGTGCACATATGTATTCCCGATGACAATACATGAATAAATCGTTTTTAGAATTAAATTAACCCCTAAGGGGTTCAAACGGGGATTTTTTGACTAATCAACGCCCAAGCCAAATCGCTGAAGCTCGAAACTTGAAATTTGGACAGTTGGTTCCTTTTCTGACGTAAGCATCCACTAAGAAAGGATTTTTCGAAATTCAACCCCTACGGATGTCAAAGGGGTGTAAAATTTTGAAAGACTAAAATGAACAAAATAAAATATTAGTAAAAAAAACTTTTTAGAGACAAGGTTTTATTTAAATGCACTAAAAAGGAAAAAATAATTTTTAATAATTTAGGTTCATAATGATAGTTTATTAGTCACGACCGACACTTTTATAATTATGAACCTAAATTATTAAAAATTATTTTTTACTTTTTAGTGCATTTAAATAAAAGCTTGTCTCTAAAAAGTTTTTTTTACTAACATTTTTTTATAGGTTAGTCCTCTAAAACACGTCAATCTATTTGAACTCATCTTTCGATAATGTGCGCGCTCGCCCTTCTCAATTTTTTTATTGCCAATAGTATAAAATACAGTTAAATCGATATTGCTGTCGGTTATCCTTTATTAAATATTCCTCTATTACAAGTCCCCAGTTCCCGGGTTCTAACTCGAGAGCTGGTAAAAGTGTCTTTGTGTGTGTGTTTTTAAAGACCACCAACAGCTAAGGTTATTTGGGCCTAGCACCAATTCATATTTTCAATTCATTATTTTCTTTTTAATAATAAATTGAAAACCAATTGACACTTTTACCAGCTCTCGGGCTAGAACCCGCGAACTGGGGACTTGTAATAGAGGAACCATAGCAACGCCATGTAAACAACAGCATTGCTAAACGCTCGGCTATTTTCAAGCCTTGGTAAAAGTGTCAATTAGATTTTCAATTTATTATTTAAAAAAAAAAATAATGAATAGAAAATATGAATTGGTGCTAGGCCCAAATAACCTTAGCTGTTGGTGGTCTTTAAAACACAATTTTTTTGTTGTAAAATTACCATTCAACAGAATAATATAGTAAAATAAAAATTTCAAAATGAAAATCTAAAAACGTTTGTAAAACTGTGTAGATATTTGTGAAATTACAAATTATTACATTGTAAATTATGACGATGTT
Source organism: Mongoloraphidia duomilia (assembly GCA_039654895.1). Classification (NCBI taxonomy): domain Eukaryota; kingdom Metazoa; phylum Arthropoda; class Insecta; order Raphidioptera; family Raphidiidae; genus Mongoloraphidia; species Mongoloraphidia duomilia. The sequence goes on from CM077517.1 coordinate 2,991,637, forward strand.
AATTACAAATTTAACAAGCACTAATATTAAAAATAATATTGTAAGGTAATTTTTTGAAACTTTATTGAATTTATAATTTCCATATTGTGAATCGAGCAAGATAGAGATTATCCAAGTGTGCAAGCTTTCACGGCCGGCATTGTTCCAAATCTTCATGGTTTCCGGGCTTGTAGGATTAAAAACTCCCGACCAACTGGAATTCTAAACATGTAATGTGGCCGTTTGCTTAAACGAGATTAAACAGACAACAACCGACTACTTTGCCTCTAGTTTAGATGAGACCTTTTTGGAAGCTGGAAGACCCTAGCAATTAAAAAAATATAAATTCTTTTTTTTTGTAGTTCGTAAATTTACTTTCTTATATGCTTTGTTTTATCATTTTTATTTACTTTAAAAAAGGCCAATTGGCTAACCAGGCATTTCTTTACCTATAGTTGTTTATAAAAAAGCATAATATGAGCATTGTTTGTGCTACTCAGGACATTTTCCCATAAACTTACGTTATAAGTTATCATGCAAAAAGTTAAGAACGGGTTATTTAGGCAATAACAAATATACTTACTAAATTATTTATTTCCGATCGACGTTTCGACAAAAATCTTGCCTTCCTCAGGGTATAATTATAATGTTATAAGCTCAATAGGTATGAAAACTATACGGTGAAATGAGCGTTTTAAGGCATTTATCTTATTTTAAAATTTAAAAGTTATTCCTTATTTAAAAAATAAAAGAACTAAAGAAAACTAACATCTTTTCCCATCACCTCTTGTAAGCGATAATTTAAAAATCTAAATATTCTTCTCCTACACAGTTTGTATACATCACGTTTGTTATAAAAAAATAAAGAATTATTCACAAAATAACAAGATTTTCATAATCGTGATACTGGAGGAAAAGCTTTGCTCCAGATTCCCGACAGCATCTCATTATTTAACAAAAAACATGTTATGTAATTTGTAAGGTTTTATAACAAGTTGCTGGATAATTTTAAATCTATTTATTTTTAATGTTAATAATTTTACTAAAGTTTTAAAATTACTTTTTAACGACCGCGCTTTTTCAACCACTTTATCTCAATTCATACTAAAAATTTTTATTTTTTACTATAGGTAATTTTAAGATTAAATTCTTTGTAAACTTTCATGAATCACAAATACTCTAAAATCAAAATTAAATAATATAGGTAACAGAAACGTATAATAATGCGTTTATATTTTTAGTAGATTTTTGACGACCCTAAATATGTTAATCTAAAATTTTGAAAGAATTTATCGGGTTACGGATCTGTGTATACTGCGTTTTGTACATGCAACTGCAACTGAAACAGTGTGCGCACGTACTGTTGATATGACTGTAGAGGCGGAGCAAACTGATCTGAATCACTTTTCATTATTAGTGAGTTATGATTTTATGTAGAATGATTCAACCGTCGACGGGCTTGAGAATAGCCGAGCGTGTAGCAATGCTGTTGTTTACATGCCCGCCCCCCAGGGGGAACATTGGAATGTGGTTGCTATAGCTAATTGCATTCCAATGTTCTTGGGGAATTAGCGCTCCCAGGGACCCGAGCTCGTACCAGTCGGTTTGTGTATGCCGGCTGGCGGATTCTAATACACAAATGGATTATTTGTTGTGTTGACGACGCTAATGACCTGAGTTGTCGACGCGTCTATAAACTACAATTAATTATTAATTGTTTACATGGCGTTGCTAGGCCTCATTACAAGTTACTAGTTCCCGGGTTCTAGCCTGAGAGCTGGTAAAAGTGTGTGTATATTATTGTGATTTATGAGTTGCAAGAAACATGTATGGTTATTATGTTTGTCGACACTTGAACATTTTTCGATAATTCAATATTTTTTGTGAGAATAACAACGAAGGTAACTCCGCGATTCGAAAATGAAAATACAATGTTTTGATTAGTTATTATTAATTCTTTGAAAAAATAACGAGTAGATAGGACGTACACATAATATACTTATATATTGAATTATATTGTTTTTTTGATTTTGAGTATGGTTTGAAGTTTTCCCTGTTCTGGTTACAAATAAAACATAACCTAATGAACACGAAAGCCGGAGGTGAAGTAGAATGAGGTTATATGTTAGGTACTGCTTGTCTACATAAAGCAAGTTTAACTATACTAAAGGTTACCATATACAGGGTGTAACGCAAAATATTTGAAATAGTTACACGCTAATTTAATAGCGAGCTAGTGACAATTTTTGATGTTATTTATTCAAGGCCTTAGTTTTGTGAAGATGTTGAGGGAGGCATATTAAAGTGCCCTGAGTAAGGGATTTTGCTAGATAGCGGTATGGGAGGGATGCAGACCGCCCCCAACATGTAACAAAAAAAATGGTCACAATTATTGTTGCTTCAAGGCTGAAATTGTTTGTATAGCTTGTCGGTGACCCAATAATGCCATTATAATATTTGCAGATCGATTGGTCAGTATTAAAGGGGTGGCAGATCACCATAAACGTGTCATGTACCCGACGAAATTTATATTATTAGTTCAAGGTTCAAATTTTAATATGTTGTTACGTCGACTGTTTTAACCAAAAAATTGTCACTAGCTCTCGATCTATAAGGCACACCGTTGAATATTCTAGATTTCTTCTTTTTGGGGATATTTGCAAACATTAGTCTATGGTACTCCTGTAAATAGCCTCGAGGAGCTGCAGCTACGAATTAATCAAAAATGCCAACAAATCCGAGCCAATGAGGGGGTTTTAGAAAGAGTTATAATATCTTTCAGACAAAGATGTCGTGCCTGCTTGGAAATGGAAGGAGGCCACTTTGAACATCTTATGTAACTTTATTTTTTGGTTTTGCTAGAAGCTTCTTTTGTTTGTTTGTACATAATAAATAAGTAATAAATAATTGCAAATAAATGTTTCAAAAAAGAATAAGTAAATGCCCTTAAATTAATGTTTGTATTAAATCCAACTAAAAAGTTTTTGGGACACATTGTACACAGATCAACACATATATACACGGTGTACATATATATGTTTGACTTTTGGCCTTCCGCCTTTTACCCTGAACCTGTCTAATTGTAATTAAATTCGTGAAAGTGTAATGAAAGAGCTACACAAGTTCCATTCTGAATGCACACATATAGTACTGTGTGAAGACGTGGTGCGAGCAGCGTCCCCCGTGCGTCGGAACGAAGGGTTAATGAGCAAAGAACTTATCCACGACTCGACGCCATGCCGCACCTTACCGCACCGGCCTCCGCTGCCGCATCACGCAATGTTATCACATACAAATGTACCGTAATTCTACCTACCTATTTTCTTATTTTTTTTTAACAAATTAGTTTTGAAGGTTTGGACAAGACTATATGTCGGGTTTGAATACATCCCTTCCGCTAGCAGAAGTATAGATGATCACAGTTGTCCTTGGAATATTTAATATAAATAAAAAATGTATGCATCCCGCTAAGTTTGCCACTGTATGATAAAAATGACTTGTTTACAAGCTACAACAGACTTAGAGGGCAGTATAGCCTAGTGGTTAGCATGCTTGGTGCCGCAACTTCTAGACTGGACTGCCGTGAGTTCGAATCCCACCTGCGCTCATGGATGTCTTGTGATGTTATTTAGTTTTAAGTTAGTTGTTATTTAGTGTAGTTGAAAGACGCTAATGACCTTAGATGTCGACGCGTCTATAATCTACAATAAATTAAATAAATACAACAGACTTGTTTATAATAATTAAATTACTGAACGCGTTTCAATAGGGTTCTATTCTAATAGTAAAAGAAGCAAACAAAAAATAAGCCAAGTCGATCCGTCAAGAATTGCGACCTGTAGAGCTCGGACGTACGTACAACAGACCAACCGATGACTGCTGTTCGAGATTTTCAATTACAATTTTAGAACTTATTATGTACTCGAATAAACCTAAAAATTGTTCCATTTTCTAGAACAGAATCTCCTTTTTTCGAAAAGCTATACGATTTGAATGAATTTTTTTTTACGAAATTAACGTAGAAGCGATAATAGAGCACACTTCTGCGAGCGGTGTGCGTGCAGTAATATTTTATAAATAAATGGACTGAACAAACTTATTAACACGCTTATATTAGCTTCACCTGTATGTTTGCGTGCTTGCTTGTTTGTCAGTTTGTAACCGACTTCTTTGAACTTGATTTTGACCAACTTTGAACGGTCAGATTTAGTTTAAACTTTGTCGACTTATCAAGGACCGACGACAATACAATAATTCCATAAGTTTGTCCCATTATCCTGACCAGGATCTCCAGGACTAATAAAAAAAAGCAAAAAACTTCAGATTGAACTGAAACTTTGCACACTTATCAAGGACCGATTACAATACAATAATTCCATAAGTTTGTCCCATTATCCTGACCAGGATCTCCAGGACTAAAAAAAAAGCAAAAAACTTCAGATTGAACTGAAACTTTGCACACTTATCAAGGACCGATTACAATACAATAATTCCATAAGTTTGTCCCAATTTCCTGACCAGGATCTCCAGGACTAAAAAGCAAAAATAAATTATAATTTAAAAAAACTAAAAAACACGCTTTAATGAACTAAAAAGTAAAAACTAATTAATTTTATTGTAAAAAAGCGTGGGATGCTTTGTATCATATTTTCATACTACCCCACGCTTTTTTACAATAAAATTAATTATTTATTACTTTTTAGTTCATTAAAGCGTGTTTTTTAGTTTTTTTTTTTTACACTGAGTTGTAGGCATTGAAAGGGACCCAGACAGCATTCAAATCAGAAAGACTTCTGTGCGAAGTCTTTGAAAAGACTTCTTGCAGAAGTCTAATTATGACTTCTTAAAGACATCATTTTTGACGAACTCCAAATTACAGAGGGCTCTGGGTGAAAACTTCATGCCTAAGATTGAGTGAACGGAGTATGTGAATGACGTCCTTACGATATTCTGTTGTTTTTAAGGTAGAGTATCGACAAAATAAGAATGCTTTACAGATCTATACGCTTTATTTGTCTTTTAGTTGGATTAAGCTTCCCACTGGAAGTTATTGTAATGGGTCCGAAAATCGGCACAATCAAAAAGGAATAGAAAGAAGTCAGGTTATGTATGTGTCACCTCTACAGTCGTGCACTACACCAGGTTTACACGTCGACTTGTGTAGAATAGGTTACATGTACATGTGTGCTGTGTCAGTGTGTCGAACTGTGTGTCACGTACGTACGTGACGCTACGTAAGCGTGTACATTATCTTTCACAGTACGAAATCTCGAGAACGAATTAAATGATATCTGTGGATCCAATACCGGGGCATTAGTGGTGCCAACTCGGCACGCGTATTAACGTCAAAGTATGACTGCTTGAAGCTACTTCGTGAGACATTTGTTTCAAAATCGGTTCAGCCGTTCTTTTTTCTTAACCAAATAACCTCCAAAAAAGTAGATTTTACACAATATCTCGCGAATAAAAAATTATATCGACTTCGTAAGGGTGTCAATCGAGGCGTGTTAACGTCATTTTGATCCGACATAAATTTTATAAAAATCGGTTCAGCCCTTTTTTTTTTTTTTTTTTTTTTAAATTATTGATGTTTTAATGATTGAAATGATTACTTTTCTGTGTAATATCTAATTTAATTATTATTATTAAATATTTATCAAACTGGGAAGTTCGTTGTGTGGACCTCAAGGGTCGCACTTTAGTCCTAATAAACGACCCACCTCACGGCTTGTTTATAATTATTTTACGCATGCGCACCATGCGTAGCTTTACTCTTATTGGCTGTTGGAACACAAGCGCAGACTTCCTACGACTCCCATCGCATTGTGCAAAAAGTATGCTTGATAATTAATGGTAATTATACCCTCATGTTGGTTTACAAAATCTTTGTGTCATATTGTGCATTATTCTATAAAATAAAGAACTGAAGTAAGTATATAGCATTTTTAATCAAAATTAATATTTATTTTATAGTACTATATGATAATCGAATAATTACACATTGTTCAGTACTGTTAGAGATTTGAATTGCGCGCTGATCAGCTGGCGCACGTGGTCGAGGCTTAGAGGCTAAACTAGCCTCAAACCAGGGTACACTACAGCATCATTCATTGCACGCATGACGCAATGTCTGAATGTTGTTGCCGGCTGTAGAAACACATTCATAACAAACTATCGTTTCTCAAATAATAAATTATAATTTCGTTGAATATTAATAATAATATCATGTAATAAAAGTTGTAAACAAGAATATAATAAAAGATTTGATATCACAAATCAGTGATCTAAACAAGTACATAGTTTCAGACGTAAAAAAATTAACCTCACATTTATTTTTTTAATAGATGAATTTCGTTGTATTTTGTGAGGATTGGTGTGCAACCGTGCCAGAGTGTTGGGATAAAAAAAGAACAGCAGGTAATGAAATGGCCTCGCAAAAATGAAAATGCCTCTACAGCTTAATAAGAAAGGGACAAAACCAAAAGATGATTGGCTATCTATAAAATATACTGGCTGTTAGGACCCTTGAGTAAGTTTTCTTGTATTAATTATTAAACATATCAAGCCATAATATATTATTAAGAGAATTCTGATTTTTTTTTCATTTTTTATCTTAATTTAATTTTTTTTCTTTAAGAAAACTACAATACTGCTAGGGATGTAGAAATTGCTAATGTTGAATAATTGTCAACGAGTGACGAAATATCTTTTAATGACAACGGCGTGTTACAGTAATTACTGAACCGTACACGACTAAAAACATCAGCACGCTATAAACTCTGATGGAGGTTGCAGTTACTAGTGATGAACTGAAAGTATGTTATTAACTTGTTATCTATATATTCGGATAATTAAAAATGTATAGTGTTCTGACTATTTTAAATCGTTTGTTATAGGTATTAGCTCAAAAATACGTGAAGATAACCCCAAAAATTCTTTTAATTATACGCCCATTGATTAAAGCCGGGTTGACACGATAAGAGTTGGCTCGGACCGAGTGCACTCGGATTACTACTCGGACGCTACTCGTATCGTGTAAACATGTAATCCGAGCGTACTCGGACGCCGGCATCTAATCCAAGTGGACTCGGATTTTGCTCTATTTTTTCATTCACTCGGATCTGAACTCGGATCATTTTAATTAAAAATAATGGCGGCGTCAAGGAAAAAGTGGTCGGAACGTGATACTGTCAGGTTCGTGGAACTGTATGAAGAAGAAGAAGTGTTGTGGAACGTGAGATCAGTCTGTTCCATGTTGAGCAGATCAGTGTGTTCCGTGAGTTGACACAAAATTGAATGAACTTTGATAAGAATACTCAACGAGCGTGTAAACCATTATAGGAGTACACTCGTATGACGCTGACTCGTACGAGTGTACTCACATGTGACTCGGTCCGAGCTGACTCTTATCGTGTCAACCCAGCTTAAACTAAAATAACTAATAAGTCCACATTGTTATTGGAATATAACATAGTGATGGGCGATTGTAAGATGTTTTTCCAATCGAAACAATTGCAATCGAGTCCACAATCGACTCGGAGTTTGATTTTACAATCGAAATGTTCGATTGTTCAAGTCGATTATTTGCCAGCGAATGAATACATATAATCGCGATTCAAGGTTATATGCTAGTCGATTAATGAAATCTGACGTTTACGCTACTCGTTCATCGTTGATTCACCGTTCACACTGTTCAGTCGGTCTCAGAGCACTCGATTACTGCACAATCGACCATCCATCGACTCGACCACAGTTGTGGAGTGATGAACGAGTATATATTATGTGGCTCTCGACAGTGTACATCGTCTGTACGATTAAATACTATACAACTTGGTCTCGGTGAACTATGAAACAACAACAATCGAGTCCAAGTGAAAACCATCGAGAGTCATCGAGTTGTTTGAACAATCGAGACAATCGACTAAAATATCTCGTAACCGCCCATCACTAATATAACATACGATTGATTCCAAAATAGGTACCATTTTAAAATTATGTTTTATATTAAATTAATCATTATTAAATTAATCAAATTAATATATTTTACGTACTAATTTTCTTTACACATTTTGTATTGAAAATTATTTATAAAATGTGTTTGGGAAATCAGCCAATAATATTTATTAATAATTTTCTTCTATACCTACCTATTTTTTTTTTTATAATTTTATAAAAAACTTACAGAAGAAAATTATTAATAAATATTGGTTGCTTTTCCAAACACATATTATAAATTATTTTTCATTCCTATAAAATCCAAAATAAGAAATCCTAAAGAAGTCTTAATTAAGAGTTCTTCCTGACCTCTCTTTCAAGAACTCAGAAAAGTAAGTCCGTCAAGAAGTCTTTTTTATGATTCAGAATAAAGAGCTCTTAAAGAATTCTTGTTTGCGAAGTCAAAAAAAGAATTCCTTAAGAGTTCTTATTTAAGAAGTCTTAACTTTATCAGAAAGTGGCGCATTCGACTTCTTAAAGACTTCTTAAACAGTTCATTTTAATATTAGATCTGACGTCCTAATCAGAAATAAGAACTCTTTTAAAGTTCGTCATGACTACAAATTGTTGTCTGGGGATCTGGAAGTATAAGATTTTCAATAGCACAAACAATTCTCACCTTTTCAAGTGTTATTGTTTATTCTCCGAATAAAGCGAAGTTTATATTGGAAAAAGTTTAAAAGAAAATTTCCTGATTCAGATTTTAGGAAATGGCAAGCCATCATTTTTGACAAACTATATGACATAGGGCAATGGGGGTCAATAAATGCCTAAAATTGAGTGAACGGAGTATGTGAATGACCATTACTATATTATGTAGTTTTAAAGGTCGAGTTTTGACAAAAAATAAGTTTACAGATATATACGATAAAATTATAGTTAAGTTGGAAAAGCAAGAAACTAGAAGTTTTAAATGGAAAGGTTAAACGGCACTATAAAAATAAATAGAAAGAAGTCAGGTTATGTTGTGTCACCTCTACAGTCGTGTTCTAAACCAGGATTAATGTCGACTTGTGTGAATAGGTTACATTACATTGGCTTTTTCAGTATCTCGAACTTGTTTCAAGTTTTAATTGACGCAACCTAAGCGAGTATATTATATACACAGTAAAACTGTAACAATTAAATATATCTGTGGATCCAATACCAGGGGCATTGTGTTGTTTACTCGGCAAACTTTTATGTCAAAGTTGACTGCTTTAAGCTACTTCGTGAGACTTTTGTTTCAAAACTGTTTGCACCGCTTTTGTTTTCATTTTGGTGAAGACAGCGGAATTAAAATATTATACCAGCTACCTCGATTTCAATTAAAATTATATTAATTTAAATTTCTTGTTGAGAATACTGTTTTCACAAATTGAATATTTATTTATCATTCACTTAACTAAATTAAAATTAATTACATTTAATGAATTGAATAGTGAATAAAGAAGGTATAAAACGAAATTCAAATTGAGACATTTTGAATAATAATAAAACACAAAGTTTTTAAAAATTTACACTATAACTTTATTTTATAACAATTGTTTCGTCAACACAGTGACTTCTTCAGAACATATGACAATTGTCATAAAATAAAATTATAGTGTAAATTTTTAAAAACTTTGTGTTTTATTATTATTCAAAATGTTTAATATTAATTTACATCAAGTAAGCACCCATTCTATAATATATTTCAAATTGAGACGGTCGTTCTAGGGTGCGGAAAAAAGTAAATATGAAAATATAGCTCCTTTTGTCGAAGTTCCATGACAAAAATATATTACGTATTTAATTTTTAATTTGACTCGTTATTTCAGTCATATATCTATTTAAATCTCAAATACGATGATAAAATTTTATTCAACTTATTAATCGACTTGCAATGTTCTAGAAGAAGAAGGTCAAAATATTTTAAAAATCATGAAGAAGCCGAAATCAAAATATGGTCGACAATAAAGAATTTTCACAGTAAACCAGCCCTCGGCAATCCGGCGATTTTCTTCAACATCCTAAATACATTATCCTCTCTATTTAATGCAGCGTTTACTCTAGCGTTGGTAGCTCGTCTGGCACCTACTGTAATCCGGTGTATTTACGTTATTTTTGTGCATCTTTCCAGTAATCCGGAGCCCGGAGGTGTCTCCGGAACGGGAGGCGCCGGATACGTGAGTTTCTACTGTTTTCATTCAAGGCCAGTACTATAAAATACTTAACAGTAATGTGCAAGCTTTCACGGCCGGCAGTGTTCCAAGTCTTCATGGTTTCCGGGCTTGTAGGCCGTGGTTCGATGGTATTTCTACCTGACGTTTCGTCTACAACTGCGGTGGACATTCTCAAAGGCGATGTGGCAGCGGTCGAAGTGTCCTCCTTGATCTGTGAGCCGCCAAGGAGGACACTTCAACCGCCTTTGAGAATGTCTACCGCAGTTGCAGACGAAACGACAGCTAGAAATACGATCGGACCACGGCCTACAAGCCCGGAAACCATGAAGACTTGGAACTTAACAGTAAGTTGGTATAAACCATAGATTATCGATTGTTTTGCTGCTTTGCAAACACACTTTTATTGTAACATTAGATGTCGTTAATTTAACGTTACCGGCCACTAATTGCAAAGTAGAGTTTATGTTGTCATTATAAAGTTGAGCCATATTCAAAGTGATATAAATTTAAATAAATTCAGTCGCATCAAATCGTTATTCTGAACATCGGCTAGGTCATAATATGCACATTAAGCTGTTAGAAGGCAACACAACGCGGTTAACACAAGTCGGCATTGTTTGACCCGCATGTTATGTAATAATACGGTGTACAAACAGACCCTGGCTTGGGGCGTCACAGATGTGTGGTTGGGGGAGGTTGGAATACAGCTGCCGCTGAAAAGGTCACTCATCGAATGTCGAGCAAATCCGAAGAGAATAGCCACAATTGAATTTAACATCGTATACAAAACGTTTCACTGAACTATATATTATTATGTTGTCATGTTGTGTGAATACGCTTTTACATCGTTTCTCCAATAACACGGTATACGCGTTTCTAAAAATCCCCGCGTTATATGAAATTTCGTACAATTAAAATAGTAGGGTATATGGAGACAATATTATAAGGTTATAGGTGCGCCTACAGAACACTAAAAATATAGTTTAGTTAAGGTAATATGTTTAAAAAAATGGGTGACCAGTGACCACACGACAGAAGTGAAAACTTCAGATTTTCTAATTTTTGGTGTCATCTATTATAGCGCATTTATGAACTAAAAATATAGTAAAAATCATGGTTACCTTGATTTACGTACAATTTTTATTTTTTTTAGTAAAATATTTTTTTCATATTATAATATCTAGAATTCATTTATATTTTTTACTTCCCACCTCTACTATGGTAGGGAAGTAATGGATTTAGTCCGAAAAACATATTTCGAGATTTTAACAGATCTTCACGTTTTGAGACCCTAGCAACTGAACTTGCTGCACATGACGTATATCCGTTCGGTTTTTTGTCACATCAAGTTTTTAAAAGTACTGTCGTTTAAAATTTTTTTCGGGGCGTGAAATCATTTAATAACAGGTCTGAAATAACCAGTGATTAAGTAACAGGTCTGTAAGAAACTTGTTAATTTTAACAGTATAATTTTGATAACACGTATTTTTGAAATATGTTTTCGGTAACAGCTACTTAACTTTTGTTGTTATTTAATCCCATCAATATCCTAATATTACATTCCATAAAAATGTCGCATTCAGATATGTTTTAAACAATATTTGAGCCTTAAGAATGATGGATGTCGGAGTTTAGTGACAGGGATCGCGTGTTTCCGTTAAAAATACGACATGTACATCAGCCACAATATTATAGATGAATGGTGACTGGAGTACGATGATGTTATATACTAATCCCCTTTTACAAAGACACACACAACGAGACAAAATGCTATACTGTTTTATTGATTCTGTTTTGTTTGGAAGACGAACGAAGCACACTATGGGAGATAATTCACGTATCCCATGTAAATAATTATACAGGGTGTTCTATGTTCATCTATAATTTTGACCCAACTCTTTCGTTATTAGTTAATAAGTTATTACTTATTTACAAATTAGGCGGAACCGTTTCCACCCCCAACAGTGTCCATTTTGAGAATTTATAACTTTTGAATAATAAGAAATTTCAAAAAATTTTCCAAACAAAAGTTGTTGGATACATCCTCCTTAATAATTTTTGTAATAGTAATTTTTCACGTACAAGCAGTATTTACCAAGATATATGATTTCAACCCTTAAATTCAAGATGGCGGCCACCCCTTGCGGAATCCGAGGGGGGAAATTTGACTGGAGTGTTCTAGTGGCACCCCCTATCTACCATTAAAATTTCATCAAACTTCTAATTAACGCAATTTCAGACCAATTTTTTCGACTATTTGATTGGACTAATTAAAGATAATATAGTTCGAATTGTGTATAGTGGGGTTATAATACTCTCCCTACTTGTAATCCTTTAAGAAATAAATTGAGGGGAACGTCACTTTAAGTAGAGCTGATTTTACAATTTCAGATATACAGAAATTATGCAAGATGAAAATAGAAAAACTGTATCCCAATGAATACCCGAAACATTAACATAATTAAATATTTTTTTAAATGGAACATGCAATATTTTATTAAAGAAAATATGTATATTTACTTCGCGTTCTAATTTTCTAACTTGTAACTTTAAAGTTTTGAAAAGACATAACCACACCATTTTCTAATATACAAAATAACTGTATATTTGTTTAAAAGGTCACTCTTATGGTGAATCAATGTTAAAATTTCATACGTAATTCGTATAGAAAAGGGTCACATCGTAAACACTTTTGTATATCTAGTACAGCTCGTTTATTTCAACATGTCCCATAGGACGTACACAAAATGGAATTTCCAAGAATAGTCCTCATCACCTAGTATTGTCTCGCTGTTCATACTATATTCTGTTTAAAACCATATTGAAAAGAGTTTTGTTCTATAGTATAGTTCGGTATAGAAATGAACCACTGTAGGCATCTTATTGACATAATAATAATGCCACACAACTGGACGATTTTTACACTATACTACTATTAGTACCGCAAATAAATATTTTTCCGTCTTAGAAAAGTAATTTGACAACTTTAATTCCTGAATGTGGAATCTCTATAATCTATATATAAAAAATTCGACTGATGACCAGTCCTATACTTCCCACCTAGTAAATATTTGCAAAAAATAAACACTCTTTTTTTTTTATTCTTTGACTAGGCCCAAATAACCTTAGCTGTTGGTGGTCTTTAAAACACAATTTAATTTTTATTCTTTGAAAAAAGCATGGCCCTCTTTTTTGTTTGGTGATCTACTAATGGCTAGCTTAATATAGCAAAAATCATGGTTACCTTGATTGACGTACAATTTTTATTTTTTTAGTAAAATATTTTTTTTCTCGAAAACTATACATTTTAGAGAAAAAAAATTCGACTGATGACCAGTCCTATACTTCCCACCTAGTAAATATTTGCAAAAATAAACACTTTTTTTTTATTCTTTGACTAGGCCCAAATAACCTTAGCTGTTGGTGATCTTTAAAACACAATTTAATTTTTATTCTTTGAAAAAAGCATGGCCCTCTTTTTTGTTTGGTGATCTACTGATGGCTAACATAATATAGCAAAAATCATGGTTACCTTGATTTACGTACAATTTTTATTTTTCTTAGTAAAATATTTTCTTTCTCGAAAACTATACATTTTAGAGAAAAAAAATATTTACATTTTTTTCATATTATAACATCTAGAATTCATTTATATTTTTTTTTACCTATGTTAATACGTGACATTGAGGACGTTTTTTTGAATATCTCAGGATCCACTGAACCGATTTGACTCAAAATCTAATCAGATCTAAGTTAAAGGCTGATAAACACAATAGAACAATCGGCATGCCCGTATGTTGTTCCGTTCTTAAGATATCGAAGGCGAAAAATTGACCACACACACACACACACACATACACACACATACACACACACACATACACACACACACACACATACAGACATCAGTCAGAAAATGATCTTAAACGATTGCTAGGGTCTCAAAACGTGAAAATCTGTTAAAATCTCGAAATGTTGTTTTCGGACTAAATCCATTACTTCCCTACCATAGTAGAGGTGGGAAGTAAAAATAAGTATCCTCAATAACTGATTGACTTACTGAATCAACGCACAACCAAAACGGCTAAACCTCGAAACTAAGTCTAACTGTAGGTACAAAGATTTTTTACTTTTCTACTTCCTGCTCGTAAATGTTGCTTTCTTAATCGCAAAATCGCACCTAGCTCAAATGTGGGAGAAGTGGCTCCCCTAAAAACCGGTAAAAATAGGTAAAAAATATCAGTAAAAAAACTTTTTAAAGACACGCTTTTATTTAAATGTACTAAAAAGGAAAAAATAAATTTTAATAATTTAGTTTCATAATTATAAAAGCGTGGGTGGTAAACTCTACGACATTTTATTAGTCACGACCCACGCTTTTATAATTATGAAAGTAAATTATTGAAACTTATTTTTTTCCTTTTTAGTACATTTAAATAAAAGCGTGTCTTTAAAAAGTTTTTTTATTAATATTTTATTTTGTTCCTTTTAGTCGTTCAAAAGTTTATCCCCTTTTGACTCCCTTAGGGATTGAATTTCGAAAAATCCCTTCATATAATGGGTGCTTACGTCACAAAAGAAACCTACTGTCCAAATTCCAAGTTTCTAGCTTTAACGGTTTGGCCTAGGCGTTGAATAGTCAAAAAACCCTGCTCCCTCGTTTGACCCCCTTAGGGATTGAATTTAATTCTAAAAACGATTGATTCATGTATTGTCATCGGGAATGCATATGTGTACCGAATTTTAAATCGATCGGATACGTGAAAGTCGTTCAAAATTGACTCGCAAGATTTGACCTAAACAAACAAACTAACATACTAACATTGCAAGTTAAATAAAAGTTTGTAAAAAGACTGGAACACATGGACATTCTCTTAGTACCAACGATTAATGAAAGGCATGACTATTGACTAGTTCCTTCTAGAAAATGCACAATGGGGGGAGACTGCGGGGTTAACGATGTACGTACTATAATATCCTACATGAGAACATTAGTCCAAGTTGTGTCCGACCGTTTCTTTGTAGCGCGTAAACTTTTTACATTTTAAAATAAGAATATAATATAAACATTTCGAGAGAAATTTAAGAATTCCTACTGCAATCTGATTAGGGAATTGTCTTTGTTATTCGATCGAACTGCAGCAGGAAAATATAGGACAAAGCTGTAATCTACTGTACAGTACACAGCAGGGGTACAGAAGCAGCAGCGGCAGTGACTGACGCTGCATCAAGCTCTAATCCCTGTGCTCCCGGGGGAGCATTACGTGGAGAGACGCTCGTTAGTACCGGTCCATGGTACGACTACATCAGTTCGACAAACCGTTCGCATCGCATCGCACAGAGAGCATCTTACAAATTATACCACTCATCTATTATTTATTGCCGTGTGAATTATTCCGGACGATAATACCTCACAGCTTTCATTTAATAAACATAGCTTTATATGCTCAATTTGTGCGAACAAGACACTGTCTTTATTGTGTCTAAATAATTCCATCGATTGGCAGGGTTATTTGGGTCTAATACCAACTTTCTTCAATAATAAATGTTTATTTATGAGTCAGTATATCTTATCCAGTCCTATAGAACGATAACTATTCATTAAAACTATTTTTTGTCATACCCACTATAAAATAACTATTATGAAGTATTAGAAATACCTTGTATTCTTTGATGTCCATCTTGTGACTTCCTGTGTTTTAACACGACGCGTTTCAGCAACGAGTTGCTATCTTCAGGTGTGGTTAATTTTTTTTTAAAAATTACACATTGAGTATCCGTAACACGTTATAATATTAAGCACATGCGTATTATAACGTGTTACGGATACTCAATGTGTAATTTTTAAAAAAATTTAACCACACCTGAAGATAGCAACTCGTTGCTGAAACGCGTCGTGTTAAAACACAGGAAGTCACAAGACGGACATCAAAGATTACAAGGTATTTCTAATACTTCATAATATTCATATAGTGACTTGGAGACCCAACACTCTAAAAATGTATCATAAAATAACTGCTTTACATGCATGCATGTAAAGTGACTTTTGACATGCCGGTGTATGAAAACGTATCTTTCCCACACTAGTGTGGGAACGCAAACCATTTTCATAGTGATTGTTTCTTCGCTCTGATCCGCCGCTATTACCTACTATACTGTACGTGCGACAGCTACTCTCGGGCTACTATAGAAGTGACGTTTGCGACACAAATGAACTGTCAATTTTTTTAAAATTACTAAAATGAAGTGAAAATCAGCTATTTTATTTGTATGCCAAAAAATATCATATTATAAACTCGCGTGAGTGTTAAATTCGCTATCGCTCGTCACTTACTCGTTAGTAATATACCTGACGCTAATGACCTCAGTTGTCGAGCGTCTATAATTTACAATTCATTCAGTAATATACTTACATCATTACGTAACTAGATATACAATCTACTATTTTATTTTTTCTTCAATGAATTTAAATCGCAAAAGAATTTGTTCCTGTTTTTAACCGATTTCAAATAAAGCTAGGTACTAAAAAAAAGGAAAATGATAAAATCTTGAGGTCAGCGCCAATGACCTGAAAATTTAATTATTTTCCTTCTTTTAGTGGTTTATTTTAAGTAGTTCCAATTTTTTCTAAGTTTGTAGTAAAATTTAATTCGCGTAAAATAAAATTTTTTTTGCAGACTATCAGTATTATGTATTTGAAGAGAAGTAGCTTATGTCTATAACAAATGAATAATTTTAGGAAGTACCTACTTTTTGGTAAGACATTAATTAACTTAAATTTATTGATACTATTTTTTTCAAACCTGCAGAATTATGACGATTAGTTATGCATGGGAGATGTTTTGTACGCAAATTTTCAACATAATTTACATAAATATGTTTTGCATGCTCTAGCGTGTAGAAAAGCACTTTACATAACCACTGCGTTTGTGAAGATGAACAATAACAAAAATGATTCCGTGCTTATAAGGGCTTACAAGGGCTATAATCTTCTAATTTCATAAACAAGACAAAATGTAATAGAAAGTTATGCTCAAACTTTTATGGTGGATAAATCGGATCGAAGTGTACTTAGGAACACGTTCGACAATGAGTTACTAAATACATAGTAATTTATAAAATGTTAAATTTTCGATGACATATTACGAAAAGCAAACGTTTCAACAATTGAAAAAAAACCCTCGTATTTTGCTCATAATTTAAAGTAGATGAGTCTAACGAAAAGTAACAAATTCTGAGCTTGAGTCTTAATTATTAACTTCCCATTGAAAGTTATTGTAATGGGTCCGAAAATCGAAATCAAAATGTATAACAAATTTTTATGTTTCAAGGTCACTACACTATTTTTAAACTATTTTTAGAAAGATGTCTCTCTCTCTCTCTCTCTCTCCCCCTCTGTGTGTGTGTAGGTATGTACGAACATACGTACGTATGTGTCAATTTCTTTCTAAGACGAAACCTCGAGAATGAAAAATGATATCGACTACTTTAGGATGCCAATCGACGCGTATTAACGTAAATATGATCTGAAAGAAATTTTTTCAAAATCGGTTCAGCCGTTTTTTTTTAATTATTGTTAAAAATAAATAATAATTATGTTTTAATGATTAAAATGATTACTTTTCTGTGTAATATCTAATTTAATTATTTTTATTAAATATTTATCAAACTGGGAAGTTCGTCGTGTGGACCTCAAGGGTCGCACTTTAGTCCTAATAAACGACCCACCTCACGGCTTGTTTCATATAGTAATAGTTGGTTTTTAATTGTCGATAGAGACAAGAAATTACTAAGAAGAATTTGATTGAGTGGAAGTGCAAAAAGAAATATGTTTTCCGTAAGTATTTTATTTGTTTTTTTTTTCATTTTCATTTAAATGAAAAACAAGCCGTGAGGTGGGTCGTTTATTAGGACTAAAGTGCGACCCTTGAGGTCCACACGACGAACTTCCCAGTTTGATAAATATTTAATAATAATAATTAAATTAGGTATTACACAGAAAAGTAATCATTTTAATCATTAAAACATAATTATTATTTATTTTTAACAATAATTAAAAAAAAAAAAAAAAAAACGGCTGAACCGATTTTTATAAAATTTATGTCGGATTAAAATGACGTAAACACGCCTCGATTGACACCCTTACGAAATCGATATAATTTTTTATTCGCGAGATATTGTATAAAATCTACTTTTTTGGAGGTTATTTGGTTAAGAAAAAAGAACGGCTGAACCGATTTTGAAAAAATTTCTTTCAGATCATATTTACATTAATACGCGTCGATTGGCACCCCTACGTAGTCGATATCATTTTTCATTCTCGAGATTTCGTCTTAGAAAGAAATGGACACATACATACGTACGTACACACACACACACACACATACACACACACAGACATCTTTCTTAAAGTAGTGTAAAAATAGTGGTGACTTTGAAACATAAAAATTTTTTTTCCTTTTTGATTTCGATTTTCGGACCCATTACAATAACTTCCAATGGGAAGTTAATAAATGGTGACATTTTATTTATAATTAACTTTCTTCGTATAGATTATAGAAAACAGGTATTTAAAATACTTGTTGCTTCTATACGGATTTGTTAGTAGCCTTTAGAGTAAAGACTGCCAGGTTCTACGATAAATTAATAGATTTTTTTAAACGGCTGAATTGCAATTGAAAATTTTGTTGGAAAGCAGCCAATTATATAATTGATTCCAAACATATCGGAAAAAAATCATTTTACCAACCATAGTCACAGTCAGGATTCTAACCTGAACCTTTCCACTTTTGCGGCGGAATGAGCTTACAATTACTCAACCGTGACGTGATTAATAATCTAATATTCTCCTTATATGCTTCGGAATCAATAGATTTTCACTACATGCGAGTGTTAATTCAATATAGCTAGGTTGTAGATGTGAATCTTCGTACTAGCGAGAGCTCATCATGAAAGTGAAAATTATTTCAAAACTATGGTTGGTAAAATGATTTTTTTCCGATATGTTTGGAATCAATTATATAATTGGCTGCTTTCAGTTTCTACGATATCCTTATATTAAACTTTTACAACTTGCATAGCCATTTCTATACGGTGTACACTTTATAATATACCTACTATGGTAAGTCATACCGCAACGTAAGCTTGAGTAATTGAGCTATGGATTTTACTGACAGTCATAATATGACGGCGAGAATCTGAGTTCAGCTGGTGATGAAAGATATTGCTAAAATAATAAAGCGCGACGTTCATTTCTTATGAATGTTTGGACAGTACAGAGGTTATAAAAATATTAAAATTAGAAAAGAACATGGCACAAAAAATCAAATGTTATGTGATCATAAAAATGATTTAAATGAAACTTCAAGGAGTTAATAATTAATTCTTGTTTTAATACCTACTTTAGATCGAAAATTTATTGTCAAACTGCAATGTCGCATTAAAGATGGTCTAATAAGATAATTTTTTAATGAAACTCATTTCATTTCATAGATATTTTTTGATACACCTACTTTCGTTGATGAATAATAAGCATTTTTTTGGGATCATTAAATGTTATTTGTAGGAAAATTGCAGCTAAACGGACTAACTTCGGATAGTTTCTCTTTTCCTTGTCTTCGGACGCATTTGTGAATTTAAACGTTTATAGTAGGTATTGTCAATTTACATCTGTAACCATGGTTATGTATTTGTGATAGAAATCTATTCTCTAACTCTTTTGCACCGACACTATTTTGGGTGACTTCCCTCCTCTATCTATATCTCTATGGCATACACATAACTACAATTAAACTACAATGGTATTAAAAATTAATATACAAACACTTGAAAAATTCTACACATTTATTCATCTCAACGATCGTTTCGGGTTTCTAACCCATCATCAGGAGTTTACTTTAAAGTAAACTCCTGATGATGGGTTAGAAACCCAAAATGATCGATGAGATGAATAAATGTGTAGAATTTTTCAAGTGTTTGTTTATTAATTTTTATTCAATCATATTCTACCAAGTGCCTAGCGATAATTCTATAGAATTTACAATGGTATTGATAACCTCTTTTTTTAAGGTCCGTTAAAAAACTTGTTATAGGCGTGCAATCGCAAAGCACGCATATAACAAGCTTCTATAGTTAAATGCTTAGTAAAAATATAACGAATTTGAAAAAATAAAATTCATGCAAATTATTCGTTTGCTGTTGTACAGTAGAAAACGCAAATATTAAATAAAATGAAAAAAAAACTATGAAGTTACTATTGTATGTACTAGTGAGTTTTGTGTTCTAGATTCTAGATTAAATACTTAAGCCTTAAAACAGCAATGCAGTAACTAGACGTGCTTCGTCATCTGATAAGCGGATTGCTAGAATATTTTATTCTTATTGGTCGCTAGCGATGCAATTACTACGCACGTGAACAGAGTAAAATATAAGTTGGACTAGTAGAGATACTTTAATGGATATTGTATACGGTTTGTGTGACTTTCCTGTAACATTTCTCGTGGAAAACGGTCAAATATGCATGAATTCGAGTTGTAGTACACATTTAATAGGTTGTCAGACCGTTGTCAGCCGATTTTATAGTATATAAAATGTCGAATTGAAACTCGCATTCTGTTTACAATTGCCGCACTTAAGTCTACCCTTTTTGTTAGCAGACAACACTTGTTCTAACCTTTGCTTCATTCGCAAACATTCTTTACCGAGATTGATTTTCTCTGAAAAAAAACTGAACGTTTACAACGGGAGATATGAAAATATGGGTCAATGAAAACATTAAAAAAAAACTTTAACGAACAATGTTTCGATATAATAGATAGAAATCAAGGTATAAGTACAATTGATCGTTCTCAAAATATAAAAAAGTAAAAAAATCAGCAATAGCCTATCTCAAAGTGTCTTCAGGTTATTTAAATAGATTTATTGTCAATTTTATCAAAATTATCAAGAATGATATATTAATAGGTTACACAATAATAATTACATTTATCTATATAAAATCACAATAATCTAATATATGTAGGTGTTAATTTCATCTATGATCTGCAAAAACAGGATTAATTTTATATTTTTGATCTGTTTGTTCCATGCGAGATTTTATATTTGATAGTTATAACTTATAAAGTTATTAAAGACATATTCTTAACGAAAAGGCCTTAGCGTTTTATATATTTTATTTTGTGATAATATGTACATTGTACAATGTACATAAATAACACAAACAAATATATATTGAATTCCCCAGGGCTCAATACTACTGTTCATGTTATTATAGTATTAAAATTATCGTCGATATTTTTTTATATCTACAGACGATTCTATACGAGTCAACAAAGAGATAGCGATAACAAAACGTTGGTCTAATATAGTCCCACAAGGCTCACATGTAACAAATGTATATAAATTCATGTACAAAAATTTGCCGTTCAGTGGTAAATTAAATTATCAAAAGAACACTGAGAAATCTCAAGCAAGGACTAAGAGTATACAAGTTCAATTTATAAGAAAATATTTTAACAGATTTATTTTAGAAAATCTTTAGTTAAATAGTACAGCAGAGTTTTTAAAATTTTAATTGTGATTTTACATAAAATATAAGGAGAATATTAATTTAGCAATCATGTCACGGTTGAGCGAAAGTGAAAAGGTTCAGGTTAGAATCCTGACTGTGACCACTGGTTGGTAAAATGATTTTTTCCAATATGTTTCGAAACAATTATATAATTGGCTGCCTTCCAACGGAAAAAAAATTTTTCAATTACATTTCAGCCGTATAAAACTATTATTTATCATAAAATATTACATTTTTTCATTTAATCAATTTTAATATAACAGTAACATGTTACGTGATCTATGTCTGTAGTTTTGTTTTCTTGCGTTTTTCCTGCAATATTTTGATATAATACCTGGACGGAAGAGAGGCATTTTCTTCCAAACAAATTTACTGACACTGATGTTAACTTACACAATCTTATCATCAATTAAAAGAATTTTGATCTAAAGTTAATATTATGTAAATTTGAACAAGATCTTCAAGTCAACAGCAATTAAATCTACTTACGTAAAACCTTACAAGGTCGAATTTATTGAATGTAGAATTTATTTATTTCGAAAATACGCCTCATGTTATGGCAACAAAATCATATAAAAGAGTGTAGGCTTTCACGGCCGGCGTTAATAGAATTAAGATAAGAATCTTTCGGGCTTATGAGCCGTGGTCTACTGGAATGGCATCTTCTTCTTCCAGACGTTTCGCTTGTAACTGCGGGAAGCATCTTCAGTGGTGTGTTCGACGTGGTCGAAGTGTTCTTCTCGGTGTCCTGCTGTCGAGACAGCAGGACACCGAGAAGAAGAAGATGCCATTCCAGTAGACCACGGCTCATAAGCCCGGAAGATTCTTATCTTAATTCTAACAAAATCTTAGTTCGGCAAGGTTCAAGGGTATGACCAAAAGTCATCATTGTGTCCCACTATTTTTAGCCGCCGATTTTACGTGGATTGACAAGCTTGCAGCAGCCACAGTCTTGTCTACAGAATCCGGATGTACAGAGGTAAATGCATGCAAGGAAAGGAGTCACTGGAAGACGCAGGAAACTCCCCATAATGCGCTAATAATGTCTAATAAAGCTTTGAAATTAATGCACGGCCGGAACTACGTGACTCGAGACTGTCTCTGCATGACAATGAGATGAGAGCCGCTCTCCCTGTCGTAAGATGTTAGCTTGGTGATTCGCGTGCAACTTAGGAAACTGCTGGATCTCAAATTGTTCTCATTTTGAACCAGCATTAGTCGACTGCAAAATATGTATGGTTTTTGGGGCTTGAGAATGGCCGAGCGTTTAGCAATAGCCGAACGTGTAGCAATGCTGTTGTTTACATGGCGTTGCTATGGTTCCTCTATTACAAGTCCCCAGTTCCCGGGTTCTAGCCCGAGAGCTAGTAAAAGTGTCAATTGGATTTTCAATTTATTATTTAAAAAAAATAATGAATTGAAAATATGAATTGGTGCTAGGCCCAAATAACCTTAGCTGTTGGTGGTCTTTAAAAACACACAATGTATGGTTTTTGTTTTTTATCGATATCAATATAGTGCATTAATTAGTGTTAAATTTAATTCTAAATTTATTTAATACATGATTTATTAAATGTTTATACAAAATCTCGTCCACAATAAGAATCTACTTTCATTACCGAATTTCAATTTTCAGACAACTATGTTGCCATTATTATAATAAACTAATATTTATTACCCACAAGTTACTCCAATTTCTTACCTGATTAGTTGTTTAATTCAAAATAATTTTCAATTTTGATAATAATGATTTAGCTAAGAATTTTGAGAGCTCGATGAGCCATTTTCCTGAGAATACTTCTTTCAATTATCCACGTGAGGCAACATTTGTGGTAGGTACAAACATTATTTATTTCCCATTAGTGTCGTGTCATTTTAGTCATTTTAATTATTAAATTATTATTGTTATTAAATTAATTAAACAATTAGGTTATACCACTAAAATGACACGACACTAATGGGGAATAAATAATGTTCTTACCTACCACAAGTGCTACCTCTCGTGGATAATTGAAAGAAGTACTCTCAGGGAAATGGCTCATTGAGAACCACTAAAATAGACGTTTGCTCGATGTTTTTTTAAGAACAAGTTAAAAAGAATAAATACAACAATAAAATTATGATATGGTAGATGTCCATGTCGTTTTTTTTATTTAGAACAGGTGTGGAAAACTTTAAATTTATTAAGGGGTTTATTGCATAAATCGGCGCAACTTTATAATAGATCACGACACAATTATTCTGATAGGCTTAAAGTGTTCTTTTGAACTTGATGACATTATGAACTTTGGTATCCGTCAAAAAAGTTTTTTTAAATGTTAATTAACATGGAATAAGAGTTATTACAAAATATGTATTAAGCAAGAGATTTTATTCGGTAAATGAATTTTTAGTAAATAATTTTAGAAATATTATGTACTGTTACATACAAAATTGATACCAATATATTTATCTATCCAGTATAATTTCATCACATCATTTTAAGTAGACAAAAAATTAACTGTGAAAGGCACCCAAAATACGACTATTGATTCTATGCTCTCAAAACTAGATCCAGACGAAATAAAATTTAACGTAATTCGTTTTCTGAAAATCGAATAACCCTTTTATTTTCCCTTTCTTCTGTGTTGTTTCAAATTGTTTACATTTTTTTTGAGTCTAAATTACGGTATGTAGATTTCATGTTTTAAAATTAGGTATTGCTTGAGGAATACTTTCTCTTTCGAAAAACACAACAACATTGAAATGTTTTTTTTGTTGAACACACAGCTGGTAAAGTTTTTTTATTTATGTAAATAAAATCAGTTATGTGTACTGACACATTTTCTGTTTTTGTTTGGACGATTCAGTTTCCATATTATATTATGCATTCAGTTAACGTAATACATAAAGTAGAGGTTTATCTTTTAATTTAATTTTAAATTACTTCGAATAACGAAACATAAAACATACCTGAATACTTAACAAAATTGAAATCTAACGCTTTAAAATTGTATGATAGCTTTTGTGTGAAGCTTTAATCAAGAAAAGCTTGTTAATCTCTTCTTTTAATGTTACTTTAAAAACGTCAGATACTCGTAGCTTGACAATTCATAATAAAAATACACTTCAAAAAAGTAATGCAAAAACATTTCGTGAAAGTTTTAAAGAAGTTTTGGCTGTTACACAATATGCTGCAATTATCCCCCTTCCCCTTTTCACGTGTGCAGATTCTCTATAGTGTTTGAATGTGATGTAGTTATACGATTATTTGACGTTGAAATAATTTTTGAAAAATAAAATTGATCCATGTTATTTTTAACACAAAGATGAAAAAGGGACGTTCTTAATTTATAAAAAGTAATATTTAAAATAATTTGATCACTTTGAAATTAGCTACGTCATGTGGTAATGACATTTGAAAATTTACTTTTTTGTTCAGCACAG
The DNA here is from genome assembly GCA_039654895.1 of Mongoloraphidia duomilia. Taxonomy (NCBI): domain Eukaryota; kingdom Metazoa; phylum Arthropoda; class Insecta; order Raphidioptera; family Raphidiidae; genus Mongoloraphidia; species Mongoloraphidia duomilia. The sequence continues at coordinate 3,016,750 of CM077517.1, forward strand.
CTTAGGATACTTTAAAAAATAAATATTATGGCAAACAACAGATAAATGAAATCATAAAATATATATTGATCGTTACAGAAAAATTGAATAAATCTACTAGACCGGGAGTTAATGACAATTTTTTGGTGTTATTTATTCAAGGCCTTATTTTTGTCAAGATGTTGAGGGAGGTATATTAAAATGCCCGGAGTAAGAGATTTTGCTAGATAGCGGTATGGGAGGGATGCAGACCGCCCCCAACATGTAACAAAAAAAATGGTCACAATTATTATTGCTTCAAGGATGAAATTGTTTGTATAACTTGTCGATGATCCAATAATGCCATTATAATATTTGCAGATCGAATGGTCAGTATTAAAGGGGTGGCAGATCACCCTAAACGTATCATGTACCCGATGAAATTTATATTATTAGTTCAAGGTTCAAATATTAATATGTTGTTATGGCGACTGTTTTAAGCCATAACAACATATTAAAATTTGAACCTTGAACTAATAATATAAATTTCGTCGGGTATACATGACACGTTTAGGGTGATCTGCCACACCTTTAATACTGACCAATCGATCTGCAAATATTATAATGGAATTATTGGGTCTCCGACAAGTGACACAAACAATTTCAGCCTTGAAGCAATAATAATTGTGACCATTTTTTTGTTACATGTTGGGGGCGGTCTGCATCCCTCCCATACCGCTATCTAGCAAAATCCCTTACTTAGGGCACATTAATATGCCTCCCTCAACATCTTCACAAAAATAAGGTCTTGAATAAATAACACCAAAAAATTGTCAGTAGCCTATACGTAATAGTTTGAGAATTTGTTATATTGCAATTCAACTGTTTGAAAACAGGACGACTCTATTTGAAACAAGGTGGAGGCGTCATTATGCAACCGCAAGACTTTTTGAAGACACAATAATTTACATTCCCTTTCTTATTCTAATTGTACAGTAAGTGTTGAAGCTTTTTCCCCCTTTCTAAACAAAACTATAACAGTGTGGAAGAAGAGAATTTTCAATCTTGTTGAGTAGCATGTTTCATTCACAGAGATATTTGTTTACAGTAAAACCATTTCGAGTGAGATTACTCAAATCTTAGGCTTGTCTGTTTTTAAAGTTAAAACCATTTAAGTATGCAGTAAATCGGCTTATTGTTGGGGAGCTAGAGTTTGTTTTGCGTGCGATTTATCTTTTCTTTCTAAACGGATTTCAGTTTAATACGAGACCCAAACAGATTTCCTGCTGTCAACTTTATTAAAATCTTATAATTAATGACAAATGAGGAAATGCATTCTTTATAAACCAGACCTTTTTATAGTGAACTTTATTGTTCGTTTAGGGATTAAAATGTCATCATTCAAATACCAAAAGCATTTTGATGTAACCGGTTTTAATCGATTGAAATATTTTTTACACTGAAATTGATATCGTAGGCTCGTTTCAGTCTAAAATGACACTTAGAATTTTTATTCGTTTGACGCCGTTGTCAAGTTTTTTTACAAAAAAATGTTTTAATGGTGGAAGTACCGGGTATTATATCATAGAATTATGTCTGTGTCCAGTTACACTGCAGTTATTTTTAAGTACAAATTAGTAATTTTACACGAGAATGAAATTAAAAAAAATAAAATAAAAACGTTATTTATAATACCTCTATTTATTCAACTTTATTTTTAACATCGGATAGAATAACGCTTTATAATTGAGTAAAAAAGTTCAGAAGCAATTATACATAAATAATTAACTGTAACAGCATATTGTGCAAACAAGATAACCAGAAAATAATATACTTTAGTGTTTATATACTATGTATGTGTAGTTATTTAATTAAAAAAAAAGGAAACCAAAAGAAAAAAATACATAAATCACGGCACCTCCACCACATTGTCGTACAAATCTTTTGTAGTGATTTTAAACTGCAGCTGATACTTTACAATAGTGTTTCCCAAACTGTGGTGCGCGTACCACTGCTGATACGAAAAAAAATTATCGGGTTTCATGAGGTCTTTGCAGTTCAGATTGCGAATAACAACTATAAAAATAAAAAAGCCAATTTCAGCATACGTCATAATTTATTTGGTATCGACTTTATTATCCTTTGTACCTAAAGCTGTCTAAAAATTTAGTTTAGTTGCAAGATTTGTTTTACTTCTACAGGGTCAAGATAAGTTTGCAAAACATCTTACCTGTTGACATCTAATAGAAGACCTTTTAAATAAAATATAAATATCTAAAGCTTAAGCGTTAAATTACTAGGTACTATATTATTACTGTTACGGATCACCCTGTATATAAGCGGCAGGCAAGAATTCTGAGAAACGGGAGTCTGCTGCTGAACACACTGGTGCCTACGCGAAGATTCTAGACAACGCTAGAGAATACGAGGACGCACTGAGCGTACACCGCGCGCCCTATATAAGCAGCGAGTCGACGGGAATCGAGGAGTCAATGGTGAGTCGTGCAATCAAGTGGATCAGTGATATAAATATTAATCAGTTCAACGGAGATCAGTTAGTCAGTGTAGATTATACTGTGACAGTGTTGAACAGCGAATATAGTTCGAAATAAATCTGAGTGAATATAAATATACAAACATAAATAATTAGAATCAAATAATCTTTGTAAATATAGTTATTGTTTACTTGTGTTGATTGCCAGAAGTCAGAACTGACTTTTGGTTGTTGTATTTATTATTGTTGTGTTTTTAATTATTGTAAATAAACATTGTAACTAAATATTTATTCCGTCAACTCAGAAAACAGTTTTGTAACATTACTTAAGCCAGTGGCTGTTGGATTTCAGAAATAATTTTTATGTGGGTTTTGACAGAAGCTTTATCTTAACCCGATCGTAACCGCATAAAAATTAGTCTATATTTTAAGATTCGAGACCAGTAGACAGTATACCAAATTTTATCAAAATCTATCCAGCCTTTTTTTCAAGCGCTGCTGGTATAAATAGACGAATAAACAACAATTTTGGAAAATTGTTTTCTTATCTGACAAATTATTTGCGTTTTTTTTTGGTTTTTGAGCGTTTCGTATAGCAAATAAAAACACTCAAAATTTCAAAAAAACCCGCAAATTATTGTAAAAAGAGGTTTCGTTACAATTTTATTCGACAGTGTGACCTAATTAAATAAATAAGTTACGTACTTTTGTGTCTGAATCTGGTGATTACAGCAGCCTGTTAAAAACCGCATCACGTAAAACCGGTTGGCGAAAGAGAGAAAGTATTGAGTGTAAGTAAAAATAAATTAGTAGTTCCCACCGGGATTACATCAGTACAACTGAAAGGCCGGTGTTCGAGTCCCGGTGCTAACACAGGAAACAATATTCATGACTTGTGCTCGTTGGCCACGTGTTTCCCTGTGGTGGGCATTTCTAAATCCCTTAACGAATTATGTAACTACTAATTTGAATTTCAAAATGGAGACGCTCATAATAGATATTATGTAAGATTTGTGCGAGCAGAATTTCCTCAATATATATATAGACTACATTTATACGGTGTGTTTGTGGCGGGGGTGTTACGAATATTCGCATCCGCATCCGTAAATGCGGAATATTCGCATTAATTCAGACATCTGCATCCGCATTCACATCCGCATCAATCAATGCGGAGTTTTTACGGATGCAGATTCACATCAACAAGTAACTACATGTAAAGAAAGTGGGCGGAGCCAGAGTGGCACGTGCTAAAAATATGATTAAATAAATAAAAAGTTAAAATTAAATTGATTTTCAGTTATTTATGCACTTAAAATTTAAATAATTATCCTTTTAAAATCCCAAAATTCGTATCCGCATCCGCGGATGTGAACTTCTAATAATCCGCATCCGCATCTGCATCCGCGGATGTCTAAATTTTTGCATCCGTAACAACCCTGGTTTGTGGTTCGAAAACGTAAGAATGGATCTTTCGGACTGGCTTATGAATATAAATATTGTTACAAAACTGTTTTTTGAGTTGGCGGAATAAATATTTATTTACAATAATTAAAAACACAATAATAATGAATGCAACAACGAAAAGTCAGTTCTAACAATTAACACAAGTAAACAATAACTAAACAGTAATTACAAAGCAAAACAAAACAACTATATACAATAACTCGTAATTATTACCACTACACTAGTATTTATTTTATCAGTTTATTTATTTATATCACGGCACTATTTATATTACTGATCCACCGTACACTTGAATGCGTGACTCACCGTTGACTGATTCCTTCACTCACTCATACTGGCTGTTTATATATGCTGCGTGGCGTAAACCTAGTGCGTTCTCGCTTTCTCTAGAACTTTCGCGCAGGTACTAGTTGTTACAGTAAGCAGACCCGTTTCTCAGAACTCTTGCCTGCCGTTTATATACAGGGTGATCCGTAACAATATCAATCTGTCTGTAATTTGCGGATTTGTATGATATTTCATATATAATATTACTTTTCTCAAAAAGTGATGGCGATACAAAATGATTTCATGACATTTTTTTAAATTTTTTAAAATTTTTTTGTTTTTTTTGTTGTTTAAAAAATATTTTTTTCTCTTTAAAGTTTCACATAAAAATATGTTTTTGTAATTTGTAAAGAGCCAATGTGAAACCGAAGTCTGATTGATCCTATGAATAGGTATATTTAACCATTTTTGTACCTTAAATCATTATTCATTAAGATGAATAATATATATTGGGTACTATTATAAAGGTCTTTAATCATTTTTTTTAATATCAAAGCAGACGCTCGTTTGCTTCCTTTTTTCCAAATTAACCTTTTTCTTAATTTACTAGACAATTTTTGTTATTGTATCAGTGACGGACTAAGGGGGGAGACCTCTGATCCTGGGGGGGCTCCAAATCTCGAGAAGTCCTTCTTAATCAAATCCCAAACAAGGCAAAAATATGTTTAGTAAGAAAGAGACAGTTTGGAGTTGGAGGCCCCGTACTTATACAAAATATAAACGCAGGTATAAGGTCGTTTATTATAAATATTTGATTTTTTTTGTCAGCCATTACATCTATATTGTTACGGATCACCCCGTATATAAACGGCAGGCAAGAGTTCTGAGAAACGGGTCTGCTTACTGAACAACTGGTACCTGCGCGAAAGTTCTAGAGAAAGCGAGAACGCACTAGGCTTACGGCACGCAGCATATATAAACAGCAGTACGAGTGAGTGAGGGAATCAGTCAATGGAGAATACTAAGCGACAAATAGTACAGTGAATATAAATATTTGAAACATAAATAACTAGAAATAAATAGTCCTGGTATATAGTTAATTGTTACGAGTTATTGTATATAGTTGTTTGTTTTGACTTTGTAATTACTGTTTAGTTATTGTGTTTTTAATTATTGTAAATAAATATCTATTCCGCCAATTCAGAAAACAGTTTTGTAACAATATTATTCATTTTTACGAAATTTACACTATAACAAATACATCAATTTCTAAGCAGACCGGGGGCCTCATTTAGTTCTGCCGCCCCGGGCCTCCGACGGGCTTAGTCCGCCACTGTATTGTATACTGGATTGTACTTTAATTAGTACAACGTAAATTTCGATCGTAATCGTAAGATAAATAGCGCCATTTTAATTCAGACACATTGTATAAAATATTGTAACGATTTTAAAAAGACAAATTCAAGCAATATTCGTCAGTATCTTCAGTCGGTTATTATAAAAAATACAATTTTCTTTTATGGCTAAGACGTCCATAAACTGGCAATTTAAAAAGTGAAAGAACAGCATTTTAAGTTAAACGTTTTATCTGAGAATTCTGAGCACACTCTTTGTCTATAATTTTATTGTTACTGTGGGTTATTACTTACGTCTTATTAAACGAGAATAAAACTTCAGATGGCTGAATAAGTTTGAGATTATATTGAATTAATTAAAAACTGTCCCATGTTATTTTACTACACGTAATCATGTTACTATGACGTTAATTTCTGTTTTATATTTTTGATATAATAGAAATAATTTATTATCAACAATGATATTTGTACTCATTTTGTAGTAAAATTAATTTAAAAACTTGTTGATGTGAAACATCTTATGTCGGGCTGTGAACATCCGCGTGAGGGGAAATATGCAACGAAATGTTTGGTCCGCTCCTTCGCTGCTGTTCTCCCCATCATTGCGGCACTCTCTCTCTCTTGACTCAGGCGCGCACTGTAACACACACGGTGTTACAGTGCAGTATATAGGATTACGTCAGCATAACAGTTAGTTGCTGCTTTTGAAAAAATATATAGGTACTACTACATAGAGAATACCACCGAATTCAATAACGTTTTCTTTGATGTTTCACATCTGTCGGAGGTCCCAAGACCCACACCCTTTTTTTTATTAGATAGGTATACAATACATAATCATTATATAGGTACCTGCTATAAAAGTAATGTACCTAAGTGCTTTATTTTTAAATGAATATAAAACATCGCTTTTTTGTTTATAAAATATTTAAATACTAATTTTGACATTATTAAGCTTTTAAACACTATAAAAAAAATAAAAATACAAGGTTGAAGAGATAATTTTTGAAATGAAACTTTTTTAAACACGATGAGAGTAATTTCATTTAAAAATGACAGCGTCACGAGTGGAGGAAATGAAAATCTGCTAGCGGAGAACCAATCGGAATTGGCTTGCAGATAGTGTGTTGAGAGGGAAACTCGATCGACATGCCCCTTTCTGTTCGCATAGTAGAAATAATAGCCGAGGTGGGGGGGGGGGCTGAATACCGAGACGCCAAGAGTATAGTTTAGCGATCTGTGATAATTAGATGAAATTAACTATATACGTAATGTATATATAGTTAATGTCAGAACCAACATATATTAGTGTTTATTTGGTGTTTACACATAATACAAACGTTTACCCATAAAGTTTCACTTCAGAGGCGTGATAATTTGGAAATACAAATTTTCTACCTTTTTGTCATAATATATGGAAATAGCATTTCATAATTCAAAAGTTCATTTTTCAGTTTCAATTTTTTAAGAAATACAGTTTGATAAATTTTCAAATAAATACGCAACTCATAATAAGAAGTATTAGAAATATCTTATATTTTTGGTGCCCGTCTTGTGACTTTATGTGTTGTTAACACGACGCGTTTCAGCAACGAGTTGCCATCTTCAGGTGTGGTTAATTTTTTATATTATAAAACACTCACACATTGAGTACTCGTAATTAACACGTTATAATATTATGATGCTAAGCACTTGTCTATTATGTTGTGGATTGTGAAGTACTGATTTAAATTTCGAGATTTTATGATTTATATAGTAGGTAGATGAAATGGAAGTGTAAGTGTGTATGTATGTAGACGATTAATGAGTATTGGGTGTTTGTGTGTTAACTATTGTGTCGTATATTATGTTCGATTTTAACTTTAGTTTGTCATTAAGAATGTATTGTTAAATTTTGTAGCTTTATATATTTCATATTCTAATATTTCTAATACTTCTTATTATTCATATAGTGACTTGGAGACCTAACACTCTATAAAAATGTATCACGCAACTCATGTTAATAGAGAATTAATAATGTTCAAAAATTAGAAATTATTTAATGTATATATAGACGACTTGAAAGTGAAAAAAGTAAATTTAAACACTTCTATTGTAACAAACCACAAAACTAACCTATGAAAATGTAATTAACGTGGGTCCGAAACGGAGAAAACCCGTGGGAATTTTATTGAGAGAGAAAATATCATTTTCACTCGTATAAAAACAAATACAAAACACAGAAAGAGCAGACACACGAACGGAGTTTTCCGGAAAATAGACAGTATTCGTTGTGACCTGCGGTCTTTTTCTTTGTAGAACTGCATGCGGTTGAAAAGAAAAACCAACCCTGACTGTTTGTGAAAAGAGACACTTTGTTATACGTGTAAAATGTGGCACATCTAGATTGAAATTAACCCATTGAACTGTCAGTCGCTACCCGTATCACTACAAAATGGCGTGATTGTCTGTCAAAGAGGAAAGATATCTCTTATGAAAATATTCAGCTAATTGGCTGAGGAAATTATTCCAACTAAACTAAAATTATTTTTACTATCAGTTAAGACAACTTAAGACTCCAAATCTTCATGGTTTCCGGGCTTGTAGGCCGTGGTCCGGTGGTATTTCTACCTGACGTTTCGTCTACAACTGCGGTAGACATTCTCAAAGGCGATGTGGCAGCGGTCGAAGTGTCCTCCTTGGCGGCTCACAGATGAGTGTGTCGGTGACTGGTGTTCTCCCTTCTTTTATACCTAGTGCCAGTGTGTTCTCTGTTCGGTCGTAGTCCGTCTCTCTGCCATTGGTCAAATGCGCAGTGTGTAGTGGTGGTGAGTTCTCTACTCGGTCGTATCCCGTCCTTGTACGATTGGTCATTGGTTTTGTATGTCGGAGTGCTGGTGTCCAGGTTTTACTGAGATTGAGGCCTTCATCTTTTTCGGTTGAAATTCTGTGCGTGTTTATGTATTTCTATGGCCTCTCTGTATATTCTTGGGTAATAGCTCAACGTTCTGTCTATGGCTTGGGTTTCTTCGAAGAGGATCTTATGATTGTCCAGAGTCAGAGTGTGTTCGGCTATGGCAGATTTTTCCGACTGTATACGACCAAAAGACCAAAAGACATATTTTATGATGCTAAACTTGCTGGTGTAATTTTTGGCTTAAGAATTCTGATTTGCAACTCCGATATAAATGTCGTCAGAATAGCTTACTTCGCTCTTTTCCATTCTATCTTATCCTACGGCTGCAAATTTTGGGCAAACTCAAGCCATGCTGCTGATATTTTTATTTTACAAAAAAAAGCTGTTCGAGTAATTGATAAAGCAGTATATAATGCTCACTGCAAACCAATTTTAAAAAAATTAAAAATAATGACGTTATATAGCCTGTTCATTTACCAACAAATTATACACGTCAAAGAAAACATAACTAACTTAAAAAAAGTCTCGGATGTTCATTCCCGTAACTTAAGACGTAATGACAAGCTATACGAGGAGAGATATAGATTAAATAAAAGCAAAAAATTTCATATGGGATCAAAATTATATAATAAATTGCCTAATGATTGGAAGATTTTGTCTCTCAATAAATTTAAAATTATTTTTAAAAAATTTTTAATAACTGAAGCGTTTTATTCCACGGAAGAGTTTTTAGACTACAAATTTTAATTATTGTTAATTTTTATCTATTTATTATCAGTTTTTAATGTATTTTTTATCTATATCTGTTGTATATTATCTAATATGTCGGACGTGTCAGGATATATTTTATCCGTTTATAGACAAAATAAATTATTATTATTATTATTATTATTATAACTACCATAAAATACGCTATAATTATCTGGGACGCATCAATAGACCGAAGCAGAGTTTTTAAAATTCAAAAGAAAATTTTGCGATTGATTTTCAATCTAAAATATACTGAATCTTGCCGCTCACTTTTTAAAGATAACATGATTTTAACATACTATGGGATTTTTGGTTATGAACTGATTACTGAAATGCTTAAATTAAATTACTTTGTTGCAAAGGATAGCAATTTGAAACATTATGATACGCGACCCGATATGTATAGATTATTGAGGGAAATTATAATGAAAGAGTTCAACAAGATGTCCGTTTATCGTCGAGAAGCCGTAGGAAAAAGTCCACATCTGTTCCCGCAGGGATTCGCACCCTGTAACTCCCGAATATTAGTCCAGTGCTCTCGCTATTACCTACGCCATCTGAGTTATACTCTTTCCCACCAACAGATATAGTATAAGCGCTATATTCTTGAACAAGGATTTAGTATCAATTTAGGTATCATTGATACGTAAATAGATCCTCTATCATTGTCCAAGAATATAGCGATTACTATATCTGTTGGTGGAAAAGAATATATTATATATAAAGAAATACATTTAATACTTCATATTATATGAAAGGATGGAAACAGGTTTTTTTCCTTCTTTTTTCAATTTATATAGTAATGTCATGTTCAGATATTTATGTGAAAAGCCTTTTATATATGAACAAGCCAACCAGATTTAGAGATATCGCTATACAAAAAGATTGTTATTTGTTCGGAACGCGAAACTTGGTAATTGGTGTGCTTGTTTGTAATTATACATGTCATACTTTAATTTATATAATTGAAAATTTTTAATTCAACGTAGTTTCTCTAAAATCTAGTACTTCTGACTAGCTATAGGGACGAAAAATTCTGAAGCAATTTTCTGATATTAAAGTACCAATTAAAAAAAACTAAATAGACGGCTGTAAAATCTACAAAACAATTTTTTCTAATATTAAAAGAAAAACTCAAATTTACACAATACGTACACCCAATCTTCGCGGTAAGATTTCTGAAGACAGAAAAATACAAATATATTTGTTATCGAGTTTCCACTCTCAACCTATTGTTACGGATCACCCTGTATATAAACGGCAAACAAAGAGTTCCGACAAACGGGGTCTGCATACTGAACGAGTATCTGCAGAAATGTTCTTGAGAACGCGAGAAGCACTGAGCTCCAAGCCACGCAGCGTATATAAACAGCGAAGTACGAGTGAGTCGGGATCAGTCAGTCAGTGTAGTGTCGAATACGCAGTCAAAGGTGAGTCGTGCAACCAACGCGGATCAGTGATATAAATAGTGGAGTGGATAAAAATAAATAGTACTGAAGTAACTGAGTAAAGGACCGACATAAATAAACGTTAGAAATAAATCTGATATAAATACAGTGGTATAAATAGTTCCGTGATATAAATTTACCTGATAAAATAAATATTAGTGCAGTCAATAATTTGTATATATAGTTAAGTGTTAATTATTTGTGTTGATTGTTAGGACTGACTTTTGGTTGTTGTATTTATCGTTGTTGTGTTTTTAATTATTGTAAACAAATATTGTAAATAAATATTTATTCCGGCAAATTGACTCATCCACAGTGTGTTTATGAAATGTATTATTTTTTATTAAAATATTACTGTATGTATTTACGAATCTCGATCCCTCTCGATCCCAATGCGAGTCTCACAGAAATGTAATCCCGATCCTAAATCACGCTTAAAATGCATCGGGGTCCAGAGATTTCGGGATTGGAAAGTCTAACTGAGACTTATTTTGAATGAAGACTTTACTGAGGTCATATCAATGTGAGGACAGCTCGTAGAATTGCAAATTGGCGTAGGAAATGACGATATATGCGGTTTATACATACATTATGATAAAGTGGAATATAGGATAATAAATGCAGCTTGTTGCGTATGCGTCGTAATGTTGTGTTGCAGACGCCGCGCCGCTTGGAATCGGTAAATGGAGTGAAAACACTCACGAGAGTGCCACCGGAGCTAATTCAAGTCAGTGTAAGCCGTGTAAGTCTACAATAAACAGCGCACACACTTGAACGAATAAGTTTAAATAGGTTCGAGCATTTGAACATGTCAGAGGTGGATTTAGGTTTCGTGACGTCCTCGATGACACGACATGCTTTATCTCTAAATTATTTTGGATATTTTTTTGTTCGTCAAATAGGTAGATATCTTGAATCTTATACCTATTTTTATAAGTAGGCATCCTAATAAAAGCTAGAACAGTATGTTGACATCAAAACCAGAAAAATAGATTTGTTCGTTTGAGAAAGAAAAAAATCAAAACCTATTTTGAATTTGTGCTTGTAGTCAAGATTCAGAAAAAATTTTTTTAACCAACAGAGTATAATATTGTAGCAAACCCCAAGATGTTACGCCACTGCCTCCAATAGAAACGACGAGAAAGAAAGGTCACAGTAGTAAAGCGTGGAATGGTATCGAAGATACGAGTACCTGCCGGAATGTTCTAGAGAACGCAAGAACGTACTAGGTTGGGCTGCGCGACCTATATAAGCGAAGTACGAGTGAGTCGACGGGGTCACGCAATCGGTAATCAGTGTCGTGGTGAAAACGAAGTCAAGTACTGAGCGACGAATAGTGCGTCTGATATAAATAAATCTGACATAAATAATTACAAATAAATAATCCTTGTATATATAGTTATTTGTTAAGTGTTAGTTAAATGGCTCGTTTAGTTCAATAATTACCGTTTAAGTTTTTTTATTGTTAGAATTGCATTTATTGTATATAGTTAATTGTTACAAATTATTGTAAATAAATAATTATTCCGCCAACTCAGAAAACAGTTTTGTAACAATATTTTCTAATACAACTAAAAACAGTGTTGTATTCACTAGCCTAAATTTTAAAAAGGCGTTCATATTCGGGCTTAGATATATACGAAGCTTTACTATAAGTGTGTACGAAGCTTTCCAATCTATACCAAACCTCAATGAGTTTAAAACGTTTTGCAAAATTAAACAGAATCTCTAACTTCGTCTTATGTGAAAATTGGGAAGCATAATGGTGCCAACGCTTCATGAGAGAAACGGGAAAATGATACGACGCTTGAAGTGCCTCTATGAACGGATACCTTTCAATACGAATGTATAATTTTCACATTCCCTGATGAGCAACAAAACATATTTGTCTGGAGGGTCCTTCGCTGCTGCATTCATAATCCAGTCAATGCAAAAAATAAAATGTTTGAAGTGTTTGTGCAGAATGCAATTTTGTCACGTAAACCTTGCGGCGGAAAATGATAAAATCCCGTACCTACCTACATATAATTTTAATCTAACTACCATAACCATTGATTAGATATTTGCACACATAAAAATTAAAACTACCTGTTTTAGTAGAAAACCATCTAGTAAACTAGCAAAAAATAATGATATTATATATGGGTTTTAACATGGCTGTATTTATACAATTATATGATTTTTTTATTTTAAAAAATAATGATTTTTTCTAATATAGCAAAATAATGTTATGTATTTGGCTGTTTTTCCAATAAAAAAAATCCTATAAAAATAATTGGAAAAAAGTTTACATACTTTATACACAGGGTGAGTTCGACCACCCGTATCAGTCGTTTTTTTCGAAAACGGTTAGTCGTAGAGAGTTGTGTTAAAAATTTGTATTATAAAAGCCCTAATAAAGAATCAAATGGTGATAAATTTTTTTTCTGGGAAGGTCGGCTTCCCTATTAGTTTGCTCCAGAATGTCCAGAACTCCGGAATTCTAAATGTAACGATAGGTCGAAAGTGGTATTGTTGAAAAGATCTTTAAAAAAGTAGCAAGTTTTGTACGGATTTTTTTTTATTACTGCCACCCCTATTAAGTAATATTTGTTTGAAATTACTAAATTAAAATGTCATAATAACGAACTTTTTAAAAGTCCGCATTTAAAATCTAGTTACCTATCTATCGATCATTAAACACTGAAGAAGTACACTCACAGTATAACCAGAAGAGCTCAGTAGTATGTATTAAAGAGTAAATGGAAGACAGTTTGAACACTTGTGACAATGTCTAAGGTTGCTAGATTCTTAATGCCGACTTCGATCGTTATTATGAAATTTTGATTTAATAATTTCAAACGATTGTTACTTAACAGGGATGGCAGTAATTAAATAATTTTTCCTACAAAACTTGCCTATTTTTTAAAGAGCTTTTTAACAGCACCACTTTCAACCTATCGTGTTTTCTAAAATTCCGGAGTTTTGAACATATAATAATTTACATTCATACTTATAGAAATTTACAGGGGTGGCAGTAATAAAAAAAATTTTCCTACAAAACTTGCTTATTTTTTAAAGATCTTTTCAACAATACCACTTTCGACCTATCGTTACATTTATAATTCCGGAGATCTGGACATTCTGGAGCAAACTAATAGGGAAGCCGACCTTCCCGGAAAAAAAATTTATCACCATTCTATTCTTTGTTAGGGCTTTAATTATACAAATTTTTGACACAACTCTCTACGACTAACCGTTTTCGAAAAAAACGACTGATACGGGTGGTCGAACTCACCCTGTATATTAGTCAATATATATTAGCTGCCTCACTAAAAATTTCTAGAAAGCAACATATACAAAAGGTAATCTATATTTTTTGGTTATATAGATTTTTTTACGTCTATAACAACCTTATAATAACAAAAACAAAATAAAAATTTTAAAACTGTTTAAACACTTATTCACTACACAAACATCCTTCAGTGAGCAACAAACACAAACGAATAATTAGATTTAATTCACCCCATCGAAGTATGGTGGGGTTTGACCTTTAAACTATGTTAAAGTAAAAATAGAAGCGATTTTCAAAGGAAACTGACAAGCGGAGAATGAAACTATATAACGTGCGGTCGATATATAAGTGTCGGAAATCTGTGAGCTCTAAACAGCCACATGGATTCTCCTTGATACAAGAACAATAAATGATATGAATATATGATAGATCAAAGTAAGAGGGATGGTATTTTCCTCTTTCATGTGCCATTATTTTATACAGTGTAATCCAATATTTCTCTTAACATTGTACATAGGTATGTATCTTATCGCGGAAGTTATAAAAGGAAATTAGATAAAAATAAGAAAATATATTATGTTACATGCTCGAAGCAATATATGTTTCAGGCAGCTTATTTTTGTACATCATCATCGAGTTATAATTAGTTGAAAGGGCTCGTTATGAGAAATACAATTATATTTTTTTATAATTTTAAAATGCATATAGAAAATATACTAAAATCGAGTATTCCTCCCCCTCTATCAACGAAACTACTAAGCATAAAATTTTGAAAAAATAGGGAATATAGGGCCTCACTCATATTTTACCGGAAAACCTAAACGAAAATCCTAAGTCTTTAAATTCCCACGGGAAACGGAATAGTACGAAACCTTCTCCATGCGAGTCCGACTCGCACTTGATCGTTTTTACTTCCCACCTCTACTATGGTAGGGAAGTTTGGATTTAGTCCGAAAAAAATATTTCGAGATTTTAACAGATCTTCAAGTTTTGAGACCCTAACAATCGTTTAAGATCATTTTCTAATTGATGTCTGTATGTGTGTGTTGTGTGTGTGTGTGTATGTGGTCAATTTTTCGCCTTCGATATCGTAAAAACGGAACAACATACGGCCATGCCGATTGTTCTATTGTATTTATCAGCCTTTAACTTACATCTGATTAGATTTTGAGTCAAATCGGTTTAGTGGATTCTGAGATATTAAAAAAACGTTCTCAATATCACGTATTAACATAGGTAAAAAAAAATATAAATGAATTCTAGATGTTATAATATGAAAAAAATGTAAATATTTTTTTCTCTAAAATGTATAGTTTTCGAGAAAAAAATATTTTACTAAAAAAAGAAAATTGTACGTAAATCAAGGTAACCATGATTTTTGCTATATTACTAGCCATTAGTAGATCACCAAACAAAAAAGAGGGCCATGGTTTTTTTTAAAGGATAAAAAAAGAGTGTTTATTTTTTGCAAATATTTACTGGGTGGGAAGTATAGGACTGGTCATCAGTCGAATTTTTTTTTTAATTCAGACTCCAATAATGTGTATCCTTTGATGATTAGGTTATCGAATGTATCTAAAACGGCACACAATTTTCCCAATTGAGGGAATTCAATTTACAGGTGCATATCCTCAAGCGATCGATGCTAATCGGAGGAACTGTTAAAGTGCTGATAGAATGTATCACATACGAATCTGTGACCATACGGCAAAAACGGCTAATGCACAATGATGTTCCAAATCATATTAATATGAACAGTATTTGCTTATTATTTTTGGATCCTTAAGCCATTTCAAAGCTGTCTTCTTTTTGAAGGAGGTTTTTTTTTTGTTGAAAAGTTTTTTTTATCTGGTTTCGATGGGGTTAAGATAAGGTTTGTGTCAAAACCGATAAAAACGCGAATGAAGCTGCAAGGCAGATGATAGTATTACATAAAATAGAGTAAAAAATATATATTCGAAAATATAGAAAAAGAATTTCGAAAATTTATCATAGGTGGTTTTGTCTTGTGTACATATATTGTTGTATATTGAAGCATCAGCACCGTGGCCCTACTCTACTCATAGCAGTCTAGATATTGTGAAGGCAGCTCCCGACTCCCGAGAGACATGTTATACTAGCTACACATATTATATAACTAGACATATACAATAATATACTGGCTGACTGATTCCGAATGAAAGATAGACAATTTAATACCAATGTCATATTAAGTTATAAATTATAGTTCAACACAGTGAACTACTTGCAGCTAGGGATAGCTACAGAAACGTGAAACAGTAATTTAAAAAAATTGAAACATCTTCTAAAAAGGAGTCAGAATCCCCCGAAAAAGGATAAACTAATATTTTTTAAACATTGATGTTTATCGGTCATCCCTACTTTTTAACGTGTGCATTTAAAAGAATTTTGGTTTATGGTGAATTTTAGCTTGTTAAATAAAAGTGAACATGCAACACGAAGTTTAAAATAAAAATATGATAAAATGAATGCCTACATATTTCAGTAAAAAAAAATTTTAATGTGCTTTTTACACTTTTCAAAAATAATCATGTTTTCAATAGCTTTGTTTCTTATTCCATTTTATTAATTAATATTTTTAAGTCTTATTTGTCAACAAACAATTATTAAAAGATAACGTTAAATACGAGTATGTATCCACATATTTTAGGCACCATTTGTTGTGAAATGTGATACAAAATGTATATATAAAATGAAAAAAGTATTTGAGATTAAACCCCTACCGTTTTCTAACGATCTTCGGCTGTTTAACATTAATAGTAGTTGTTATTTACCTGAAACAAACAAATAAAAAACAAGCCGTGAGGTGGGTCGTTTATTAGGACTAAAGTGCGACCCTTGAGGTCCACACGACGAACTTCCCAGTTTGATAAATATTTAATAATAATAATTAAATTAGATATTACACAGAAAAGTAATCATTTTAATCATTAAAACATCAATAATTAAAAAAAAAAAACGGCTGAACCGATTTTTATAAAATTTATGTCGGATCAAAATGACGTTAACACGCCTCGATTGACACCCTTACGAAGTCGATATAATTTTTTATTCGCGAGATATTGTGTAAAATCTACTTTTTTGGAGGTTATTTGGTTAAGAAAAAAGAACGGCTGAACCGATTTAAAAAAAATTCCTTTCAGATCATATTTACGTTAATACGCGTCGATTGGCACCCCAACGTAGTCGATATCATTTTTCGTTCTCGAGATTTCGTCTTAGAAAGAAATTGACACATACATACGTACGTACGTACGTACGTACGTACATACGTACACACACACACACACACACACACACACACACACACACAGACATCTTTCTAAAAGTAGTGTAAAAATAGTGTAGTGACCTTGAAACATAAAAATTTTTTTTCCTTTTTGATTTCGATTTTCGGACCCATTACAATAACTTCCAATGGGAAGTTAATTAATTAAATGAAAAATTCCCCATATAGGATATTTAAATTATGACGCACAAATATTCGTAGACCGTGGTGTAATTAATCATTCAGAGTACATTTTAATATGGACATCAATTTATTTTATTTATTCTTTTTAATCGTACAATAATTTGGTTGAAATTATTTTTGTACAAAAAAAACAAAGGTATATGTTTTGAAAGGTTTGAAACAATTCAAAAATCGCTTACACTTATAAAATACTTATAAAATATACCAGAATAAGTACACGATTTTTAACTTTACATGTTTTAGGACCAGCGCACACATATTACTTTTTGTATCGAAACCGTGCGATTTAGCAATTGGCGATTACTCAGCTACTCGAAATTTCTCGTTCGATCGCACTATTTGGCATGGCAACAGCACGGAGACTCAACTTTAAACTCAATCGCACTTTCAGTCGATCTAGCGATCGATGCGTTAGTTTCGCATTCGCGTGCCACATCAGAATCAATTGCAATTTGCATGGTGTCTACAAAACGTAATGTTACGGATCACCCTGTATATAACCGGCAGGCAAGAGTTCTGAGAAACGGGGGTCCGCTTACTGTAACAATTGGTACCTGCACGAAAGTTCTAGAGAAAGCGAGAACACACTAGGCTTATGCTACGCAGCCTATATAAACAGCAGTGCGAGTGAGTGAAGGAATCAGTCAACGGTGAGTCACGCATTCAAGTCTACGTTGGAGCAGTAAAATAAATAACCAAATTGATAAAATAAATACTAGTGTAGTGGTAATAATTACGAATTATTGTATATAGTTGTTTTGTTTTGCTTTGTTATTACTGTTTAGTTATTGTTTACTTGTGTTGATTGTTAGAATTGACATTTCGTTGTTGCGTTTATTATTATCGTGTTTTTAATTATTGTAAACAAATATTTATTCCGCCAACTCAGAAAACAGTTTTGTAACAGTAGTATATGTGCGCTGGCCCTTAGTAAAGCATTTGAATTACAAAACCATTACATATAAGACTGATATATGGGATTTCATTCACAAGATTTATATTATGTGCTGTTACGCATTCGAAAATTCACACTGTACGTACGTAAATACACAGTAATATATTGTATATTAATTTCAGATAAGTTCATACATAACACATAATATCTCCGAGAATTTACGAGAACCTTTGTCAACCTCAGCAGCTTTTAATCCACAACGAGGCAACATGGTGTAGAACCATGTCTAAATTCTAGCCGGTTGGTCGATAGAGTCGGTACCTGCGGTTGGTCAATGGTGACATGTCTGGTGATCCATGACTACATTTGTGGTCACATGGCCAAGTGTCCAATATCGCATTAAAAATCGCACCGTCAGATAGATTTTTAAAGATTAAAACAAATAAGAGTATGATATAGAGAAATGGTGATCCGTAGATGATGTAGAAATTAGGAGAGAAAAAACTCAGTGGCAAAAGGATCAAATAAAATTTGCAATACTGATGATTAAATTTGCATTTATAAGCTTTCGGTGCTCATATTGCACCATCCTCAGAGCATCAATGCTGTCAAAAAGTCAGTATATTGTACACTATTAGTTTATAATTAAACATCATGAATTTTTTGTGATTTTTACGTAAAAAAGGTATACTTTGTAAAAGTGGCTAGGAGTAACCTTTTTCAAGATATTTGCACTTAAAGTAATCGATGCAATGTGGTTTTAAATGGCAAATTTTGAAAATGAACATAGGTGGCTTTGAAAACGCCGGCGCGGCGTTATCATGGTAATTTTGACAGTTTTATTTAAAAACTCAATGTTTCTTATTAAAATGCCGCGTCATAATGATGAAAATAAAAATTAAACTGTGACACCCTGTATCTCTTTTAATATCAACTTTCGGAATAGATATATGTTGGGGTCGATCGCAATATTTTTTTGTAAGGAATCAGCTGTTACTTTATGTCCCATTCTTTTTGGGACACCCTGTATTTTAAACCAAATTAAACTCGCAAAAGCGTCGAGACTTCTTTTGGGAAGCAGCATTGTTCCGAATTTATTTAGATTTTAAAGAGACGTTGATAAATTAGTTTTGATTCAACCGATGTTCACATCATAGTTGACAAGTTTCTTAAGAAATGTGAGAGGAAATGCTGTCATTTTCTATTGCAACAAAAAGTAGACAATTGAATCGCATTTGTAACCCACTGAAAGGAGTCATTAGATTTTAACAAAAATGTGACACAAGCCATTTTGCCTTGTGATCATAGTTATGAGATAGTGTCGACGCGTGCTTGCTAACGAAACCATTTAAAACCCATCCCCCAATGCTTCAACACGAATAGTAAATTTAATGAGGTAAACTTGAAAATCAATTTCTCGGTATACACACAATACTTTTAATTTACACAATGTGGTCACTAACTGTAGGTACACGCTGACATAGGGTGGTTTAGTATTGTTTGTTAGGAATTTCAAAGAATATAAATACTAGAAATTTCGAGGCACAAAAGCGATTAATCTTATGCAGATTTTTTTTATAATACGACACTTAAATAATTTATTTTAAAAACAAAATTAATATTTAAATAAGCATTTTGTGACTAGTCATTTATTTAATAAAATACCGGGTGGCACATCTTAAACAATGCAGTGAAATATCTCGTAAACGGTACAAACCATAAAAAAAATGTTATAAAACAGTTATAGAGTATCAAGAGGGACAGAAGTTTGTGATATCAGATTTAACATAGGTGGTGTTGTAAAGGTCAGGCGAAGGTCAGCTTCGATTTTTTAATTGTAACAGTGCATTTTTATTCCAGAATACGATACAGTATTTAATAGTGAATAGTAAATTATTAACGCACATATGAGCTAAATATTGAGATATTTAGAAATTAAATAACAAATTTAATTTGTCAATTTGGTTCTTTCACGAATTGAATTCAAGCCAAGAAGGCCGGTGCGTAATATCATGGCTACCTGCTATGCCATAATTGATCTAATTTCGTTCATTTTGGCCGTTATTTAATTTTTAAATATCTCAATATTTATTAACTTTAGCTGATATGTACCTTAATAAATTACTGTTCACTATTAAATACTGTATCGTGTTCTGGAATGAAAATGCACTGTTACAATTAAAAAATCGAAGCTGACCTTCGCCTGACCTTCACAGCACCACCTATGTTAAATCTTATATCACAGTCTTCTGTCCCCCTTGACACTCTATAACTTTTGTATAAAACATTTTTTTATGGTTTGTACCGTTTACGAGATATTTCACTGCATTGTTTAAGATGTACCACCCTGTATATTATGATTGTAAAACAACGGAAAAGAAAAATTAAAATAGAAGAAAGAAAACCAAATATATAATTTTCGTAATTTGCGAGTAAATTAAAACATCGATCTCAAAAAGTGAAATGATAAAAATCTAAAACCATAAGATTCAGGAAGGTAATTCTGTTCACATATTAGGAATTAATGGTTATCACTCATTGTTATGTATATTTTGTCAGTAGGAATTTGGAACGTTCTTCTTAGGACTGTCAGATAATAATCTCATTAAGATGTAAATTCTACTGAATTATACTATACCCTGGCAGATCTTTAGCGCAGGCCTAGTCATATAATTGTAAGGATTATATTCAGTAATAATTTTCGTCAACGACAATAGCTGTTAATTGTATCTTGATGAGGAGTATTTAATGGGGTAGTAGGCCGAATACAGCAAAAGTCGAACATGTGAATACGTAGGTATTAATGAGAATACTTTAGTTTCGGAGACGAGAGTCAGTTTAATATCCTTGCGAAGCAAAAGGCAAATCCCCAGATCGCAATCAGATCAAGCGATAATGAAACCCTACAAGACATTGTTGACGGTGGCAGCCTGTGGGCGTTAGAGCCTTTTATTCAGTACGGTAGCTGTTAGGTTTCCATATTACATACATATGTATTATCTATATACGTATATAGATAAGTCTGGCTTGTAACAAAAGAGGTGATGTCGTTATTGGCATGTAATATTCTCCACGCCATCAGCTGCAGGTTTCAACACCGCGCCGTCAGCACTGGCGGCGAACCGCTTAAGCACTTATACATAACATGAACATTATCTATGCTGCACCAGTGCAGTACTGTTACAATTAAATTATTTTGAAAAGGCGCAGACTACCAATTATACTATCTGAAGCATCATTACACTGCCCTAAAAAGCAATTGGCAGTAAGTGACCAATTTATGAATTTGAGTAAATCAAGATTAAATAAAAATGTCTGGACCGTTTGATTATATATAAGGTAAAGTAAGGTAAATACACAAATACTGCCATCTGTCTAAACATAGTATAATCAAAAATCAGTTACTGCTGTTTTGCCTCATCAATCTACCTAGGAAGGAAGTGTGTAATTCATCAGGGGGTCGGTTTAAAAGCTGCAGCACTTACTGCTTTCATTGTCCTCAGTATTAACTCATTTTGTAAACAAATGTCACTTACTGCCATTTGCCTTTTTACGGCAGTATAGCGTTGATAAAACATTTTTTCTTATTTCCCTAGAGATATCGAATTCGTCGTGAAGAAAGGAAATATCAATATTTTTTTTAGACTTAACTGCTATAAAAATAATTACCTATCTTAGAATAAACTGAGCGATTTACATATAATGCCATCGAGCTCTCAGCTCATGCTGAAACGGGCTTAATTGCGACGAAGACAGTAAACGAACGAAATATCAAGATCTTATTTTTGAGCTTATAAGTACTTTTATAATTAGTATTCTTGGTGGAGTAGATCATCATTCGTGGTCAGTATCCGGCGTCACGGACGTAAAAGGCTGTTGTTACTAGTTCATTCCATGTGCTCATGCATCCGTGGTAATTTCATGATTTCAGACACTGTTATATGAACTATGGTTTCAACTTGTCCTACAAGTGGTGTAGGATGGGGGCGATCCCATAGTTGTTTGCTGATGCAACATTTCTTATGAAATTATTTCCTCCACATAAAAAAATGTGCAGAGATGCGATTTATTTGAAATACTTCTATTTAAAATGCAAATACAAAATGCAAAATACCTATTTTGTATTTTGCATTTAAATGCCTTTTAGTAAAAAACATTTTGTATTTTATTTGAAATACCTTTCGAGATGTATTTTGCATTTTTAATATTCATTTCAAAATGCAAAATACTTTGTGATTAAGTTTAGCCAACATCACCAGTCAAACAAAATGAAATGAACGAATGACGCTTGTATTGCCGAATTATTTTAAGTGAGTATTATTATTATTATTATTAATAACATAACAGAATTTATTGATACGCGTACTGATAAATATGACCAAAATGTCATGCATAAGGTGCCATGTTATTAGACGTTTTTGTTCGGCTCGGCATTGTGTCTCTATTTCTCATGATAAATACCTAAAATAAATAAAAATATCTGGTAAAAAGGTATTTTATTTTGAAAAAGTATTTTGAAAATACCTATTTAGCATTTAGCATTTGAAATACAAAACGCAAAACTATTTGGTATTTTGCATTTGAAATAGTAAATCTGAAAAGTATTTTGCATTTTGTATTTAAATGCTTTTTTAAAACCATTTTGTACATCTCTGAAAATGTGTTAACCATCCGTTTCTTAAAGTCACTCACAGCTTTACTATTTTCTTCTCACGTTTTTTTTTATTATTTTACATTCATTTTACTTTTTTAATAGTCAACTGAGAGCGGATGAATGGTAGTGCCTTGCCTTCTCGAATGAATTGTAGATTATAGACGCTCGACAACAGAGGTCATTAGCGCCTTGCCTTCTCGAATCAACATTTATATACATGACACCTACATTGTCATTACAACACCATTTTATTTTGTTCTGGAAATAAACAAGTAGATTTTGTAATGAAATTAGAAAAAATAGAATTTAATATCCTTGGATAATTTCTCGGGCATGCGCCGTAGATGTGCTCGTGAACTTAGTGGATACCCAAGCGATTGTTTTTACTTTTTATGCGGTGTCGATGAATTATTTTTTTGCGCATGCCTCGGAAAAGGTTCTTATAAGATGTCGCACGTTCTAAAATTCCAGACGCACACGCAGAGCCATCATAATAATAATGTTACGGATCAGCCTGTATATAAACGTCAGGCAAGATTTCTGAGAAGCGATGTCTGCTTGCTGAACAACGAGTAACTACGCGAAGTTTCTAGAGTACGCGAGAAGCACTGGGTTTCAGCCACGCAGCGTATATAAACGAGTGAGTGAAGCGATCAGTCAGTCAGTCAGTCAACGGTCGAATCAATCAGTGAACAGTGAGTCGCGCATTCAAGCTTACGAGCAGGCAGTGTAGATTATACTGTAACGGTGAAGTACTGGGCGTTTACAAGTACCTACGGGCGATAAGAATAGTGCGAAAATAAATAAATCTACAGTGATATAAATAGTGCGTCTGATATAAATACACCTGATAAAATAAATATTTGTGTAGTTAATTGTATATAAGTTATTGTTTACTTGTGTTGATTGTTAAAACTGACTTTTCGTTGTTGCATTCATTATTATTGTGTTTTTAATTATTGTAAATAAATATTTACTCCGCCAACTCAGAAAACAGTTTTGTAACAATAGTTTTGAAAGCACACCATAAATTCAACGCTTACGCTTACTATCTGGATTTTATTATTAAGTAAAACGAACGCGTTAACGTCTGCTTTTTATATCAAGTTTATAAAAAAAAACAACAGAGTAAGTGTTAGTTTCCTTTGAAATGGTTCAAATAAACGACAAGGTTCCGACGCTGCCGGCTAGAGACAGGACACCGCCCCAGTTTCAGCTCTCACTCCATGCACACACATACGCGCGCGTGCGTCCCACACACATCTGTGCGATATAATGGCTTGCGTGTTCTCAGCCCCACAAGGATAAAGATAAAATATTATTTTGAACCTGTTGAACTCCCCGTATCTTTTTCCCTTCAACAATATAATAAAGTTCGATTGTATCGCTATATAATATTATTATAGATATTGATGATATCATATTGGAAACTTACATTAAACTTTAATAGAAAGGAAGACCGTCTTTTTCTCTTCTTTTACCGTCCTACGTCAAAGTTGAAAGATATTGTTATATTACGTTCTTATTATTAATTCCCTTTAATCCTTTCTTTCAAGTTTAAAAGAAAGAATTCTTTTTATATAAATTCTAGTAATCTCCCCAAATCTGTAGGAGTATAATATATTCAAGACTTTTATTTTAAAAATGTAGATTAAAATCTTGAAGGAAATAAAATGAAAGAGCTTCTTTAACACATGTTTCGTGCTTTCGCAAATTTAAAATGTTTAATTAATGAAAACTATAAAATCTGATTTATTTTAAGATGGAAATGTACGTAAAAAGATTTATATTTCTTTTTAATTATTAATTTGGCATTCTTAATTAATTCTTATGAGATATACATTTTGTATGAACTCTACAATAATGATATGAATATTATACAAGTACATATTTTGAAATGTAGTTTAAAATGAAATAGAAGCTTAATCAATGATCCAATATAATCAATATATTGTTACAAAACTGTTTTCTGAGTTGGCGGAATAAATATTTATTTACAATAATTAAAAAATACAATAACAATAAATGCAACAACGAAAAGTCAATTCTAACAACAAAAAAACTTAAACGGTAATTATTGAACTAAACGAGCCACTTAAATAACACTTAACAAATAACTATATATACAAGGCTTATTTATTTGTAATTATTTATGTCACTGTATTTATATCCGATTTATTTCTAACGTTTATTTTTGTCGGTCATTTACTCAGTTACTTCAGTACTATTTATTTACATCCACTCCACTATTTATATCACTGTACTGACTGATTCGACCGTTGATTGATTAATATTTATATCACTGATCCACTTGATGGCACGACTCACCATTCACTGATCGCCCCAACACGACACACTCGCCGTTTATATACCTGCGTGCGGTGTACGCTCAGTTCGTCCTCGTATTCTATAGCGTTGTCTAGAATCTTCGATACCATTCCACACTTTACTACTGTGACCTTTCTTTCTCGTGGTTTCTATTGGAGGCAGTGGCGTAACTCTTGGGGCTTACAGAAATGTTTCAAACAGTCCAAGTTTTTGATTAAAATAAAAAAAGTAATTTCTTGAGGGCCAGGGGGAGGGGCTTTCAGACGAGGACCCAGGCGGTAACTGCTCGTTTGCCGCCCCCCTTAAATCTGTTACTTACAATAAGCTACTCATGCAACTTAATAGCAAAAAAAAAAAACCGTTCTGCATTTTTTTTAAGCAAAATGTCCGGCGTATATTAGTATAGGCAACTTTCCTCCTCAGTTTGTTTAACATAGTCACGTATGGAAGTTTCGCATGATCAGAACTAAATTACCGTAAACTGAATGAACACTTCAAACAGATAAAGGAAGAGCAAATGATTCAGCACTTTTCAGTTAAACAGTCAGACGATCGACCGGATGGTGCAATTTTCCAAATTTCCGACGTAAAATGGAAAAAAAAATCAACACCAAACTAATTTACTCGTCTGCAGACATTTCATCCTTTATGTAAAAGTAAATATTGATGGTCAATATCCGTAATTTCCTTTTTAATTTCCTGTCACATTATTGTATTCCAATTGTAGGTATGTAGTTTATGACATGATATATTATATATAAACAAATAATCATTACCTGCCCAGAGTTCTTAGAAAATATCGATTGGTCGTATAAATTTTACAACAGACTTAGTAATGTGCACGGTTGCGTATAATACTCGTAGTAACACTACGCGGCCACTATTCGCACTAATCGATAAAATACATTTTCATTTGAGTTGCCGGGCAAAAACCAAAAATAAAGAATTGTTCGTTTTAGGCGTTTACTGCAGTTATGTCATGTTACTGGAAGAAAGGTAAGAAAACCAATTAAATAAAACAAAATATTATATATAAATGATACAGGCATGAGAATAGAAAATTTTGAGATTTTCAGACAAAAATTGATAACAACAACGGCAAAAATATTCTGCATTTGAATTGGTATTACTTCCCACCTCTACTATATGGTAGGGAAGTAATGGATTTAGTCCGAAAAAAATATTTCGCAATTTTAACAAATCTTCACGTTTTGTCTGATGTCTGTATGTGTATGTGTGGTCAATTTTTCGCCTTCGATATCGTAAAAACGGAACAACATACGGTCATGCCGATTGTTCTATTGTGTTTATCAGTCTTTTACTTAGATCTGATTAGATTTTGAGTCAAATCGGTTCAGTGGATCCTGAGATATTAAAAAAAACGTTCTCAATGTCACGTATTAATATAGGTAAAAAAAAATATAAATGAATTCTAGATGTTATAATATGAAAAAAATGTAAATATTTTTTTTCTCTAAAATGTACAGTTTTCGAGAAAAAAAATATTTTACTAAAAAAAGAAAATTGTACGTAACCATGATTTTTGCTATAATACTAGCCATCAGTAGATCACCAAACAAAAAAGAGGGCCATGCTTTTTTTCAAAGAATAAAAAAAGAGTGTTTATTTTTTGCAAATATATACTAGGTGGGAAGTATAGGACTGGTCATCAGTCGAATTTTTTTTATTATTATCTATTTTTTATTCTACCTATAAAAAATAATATAGATAATATGATACAAATTAACTATAAAATTGGGGAAATAAATAAATTATTACTTCAGGCATTTAATAATACAGTATAGTAGGTATTATTAAATGCCTGAAGTAATAATTTATTTATTTCCCCAATTTTTCGAATGAAACGAATGAAATATACGAAGCCGGGAGTTTACAATATATATCAATTATCAATATATAATCAATAAATAAAATACACCCTCATCAAACTTTGTATTCAATATTTTCTACATAAATTTCAAACTGCATAAAAATTTTTTGTGTAAGGTCTTATTGTTGTTCCCTTCTGTATGAGAAAAAAAATCTAATAATGTGAGTAGATTAACCTTTCAGCCTGTTTTCTATACCTGTTTGTGTGTATTATGTATGTAATGTATACGGTATACAAGGTGTACGTGGTAACGTGACACTACGAAACGTAGAATATCTTTATTTTGCACGTGAAGTGTAAATACAGTAGGTATGTAGACGGTAGGAGAATAAAATGTCTTTAAAATTGTTAAATCAATAAAGCGAAAGCATTTGAGGATTTTGTATTTTTTTCCGTTTTTCCGTTTATCTAGAATTTTCGTCTTTTCATCAAATACCAGATTTTACTCGCGGTTTCGCTCACGTCAATGTTGTTTTTTAACCGACTTCAAAAAAAGGAGGTGGTTCTCAAATCGGTTGTATTTTTTTTTATGTTTGTTACCTCAGAACTCCGTCATTTATAAACCGATTTGGAAATTTTATTTTTATTTGAAAGGATATACTTTCAGATTGGTCCCATAGAAATTTCATCAAAATCGGTTCAGTAGTTCGGCTGATTTTAATAAAAGTTAGTAGCGGCGTGTGATTCCTTTAAGGTAAATGTCACTTTTTGACACTAAAAATTAAAAAATAAAAAACTTTTTAACAAAAAAAAAAACCTCCTTCAAAAAGTCACTAAAAAGAGGGAAATATTGAAATTTTGAGGTCTGCGCCAATTTAATAAAATATGAAGTTGGTTAAAAAGAAGATATTAATCACTATACTATACTTTTTAACCGACTTCATATTTTATTAAATTGGCTCAGACCTCAAAATTTCTTTGTTTTCCTCTTTTTAGTGGCTTTTTGAAGGAGGTTTTTTTTTGTTAAAAAGTTTATTTTATAAGAACTTTATATTAAATGTTTTAGTAATCAAATTGGCGTAGATCTCAAATTTGTATTAAATTTTCTTCTTTTTAGTGGCATTTTTGAAGGTTTTTTTTATAAAAAGCTTTTTTTAGAACGGTAAGTAAGGGAGTTAAAATAGATTTTCACTTCGGAATAATTCCTCGATCGATGATTTTTGTTGAAACGTGTTCAGAAAGGTGTGGAGAACAAAATATCAAAAAGTAAGAAATTGTGCGGTAAATTGTTTATTAAACAATGTAGGTGTTAAAATACGATATTTCATGAATAACTTTTTAAATTCAATTTGTATGGAAAGAACAGAAAATTTTACTGAAGAAACATATGAGATGTGTTTTTCGAATTAAAGTTGAGCGAGCAGTAATTTGTTAACTAACGCTCCAACTTTCCCTACGTGCGTCGGCCGTTCACTCGCTGGAATAGGTTTGCGGGAGCGCGTGTGCTGTACATAAGTGGCTATAACTTTTGATTGGCAAAAGCAAATGATATAAAACCAATTGGCCGTTCGCTCGCTGGAATAGGTTTGCGGGAGCGCGCGTGCTGTACATAAGTGGATATAACTTTTGATTGGCAAAAGCAAATGATATAAAACCAATTGGCCTTTCGCTCGCTGGAATAGGTTTGCGGGAGCGCGTGTGCTGTACATAAATGGCTATAACTTTTGATTGGCAAAAGCAAATGATATAAAACCAACTGGACATTAAAAAGTAATATTTTCTCGAAGTATTACGTGTGTTGCAATAATTTTCTCTATAAACAAAATCCATATTTCTACATAAAGCTGCACTGTGAAATAAGTACTTATAGTTTCGTATACACACTGTATCTTTTGTTTATATGTACCATCTTCTCAGTACAGATGCGTATTAAATCCAAGCCAGTATTCAAGCGCGGTAAAAATATCCACCGTAATTAGAGATTATAATAAAAAGGTTTTGTAGATAGACGAGAACCGCACGGGGCGCAACCCCAACGTAATAACGGCTAACAGTGTTTATGAAAATCTACCGCTGATAAAGCGCCATTCTCCCTTGTTTTTTTAATCTCTATAACTATACGAAGATTCTTTAGTTGGCCGGCTGCTGTTTAAAAATAGGTTTTTTTTTTAAATTTATTTATTGAAACTCATTAACTGTCAGCGTTATCTGGGCCTTGTACCAATTCTCATTTTTTAATTTATTTATTTATTAGGTATATTATATTGTTACAGAACTGTTTTCTGAGTTGGCGGAATAAATATTTATTTACAATAATTAAAAACGCAATAATAATGAATGCAACAACAAAAAGTCAGTTCTAACAATCAACACAAGTAAACAATAACTAAACAGTAATTATAAAGCAAAACAAAACATCTATAGTATACAATAACTCGTAATGATTACCACTACATTCGTATTTATTTTATCAATTTGGTTATTTATATCACGGCACTATTTATATTACTGATCCACCGTAGGCTTGAATGCGTGACTCACCGTTGACTGATTCCCTCACTCACTCGTACTGGCTGTAATTTTGTTGAATCGAGAAACGATAATTTATGTAATATTTTCCCGATTTTTAAATGAAGTAGAGGGATCATCGAGAAATCTGTAAGATATAAGTACCAACATATTATACTAACATCGTTCTTAATTATTTTTCATTATCATTACGGAAGAGGGAATTCCTTATAAATATTCATTCGTAAGTGTAACTACCCAAAACTTTAACTTCATCACCGCCTTACAAGAATCTTGCTTCAGAAATGACATCATTATTTGCTTAGTACGTTTTCTTAAAAATGCAGCGCTGTCTTTGAAGTTTATGAACGCGCAAGCGGAAGAAAGCATAGGCAGGTTTATTGCAGTTGCAGAGGAGTTTCAGAAGCGTCAATATTAAATGCTTTATACAGCAATTTCATTCTATCAGACGTTATTTTCTTCTCACATAATAATTTCGGTAACGCCGTCAACAGCATATCGGAGGAACGTGAGAAACGGAGGAAACACATACATGCATCCACACACCTACACACGGATACATTTATACAGGGTTTAAAAGCAAACAATCTAGAAAATACGGAACTGGAATTTCTCACAAGGTACAAATCAAGAAAAACCGCTCATGTCAACGCGAGGAAAAATACTTTCCTTCTAATAAAAAAACGTCTCTTAATTTTGGTCGTTTTGTATTTATTTATTTATTTATTGTAAATTATAGATGCGTCGACAACTTAGATCATTAGCGTCTTGATTACATTAAATAACAGTTAACTTAAAACTAAATGACAGCACAAATCATCCATAGGCGGACGCGGGACTCAACAAATAAAGGTGGATCCAGCTTTATTTGTTCGTATTGTACTCGAACCAAGCAAACTTATGAGATTTTTGAAGTCAAACTTCTGAGTTTTTTTTATATTTTATTTTATTGAAAAAGAAAATTCACAGATTTCGCAATCCTTGCAACCATCGAGGACATTGGAAATGATAACAGCATATATGAAACATAATTAACTGTTTATTATACACACAATATTTATCAATGCACTGTTTAGTTTTGTCAGGAATAACCCTATTATTCTTCTGTTATATACGCGTTCACTTTTGCTTGATTACTTAACTTTTAAATGGATTTTTCTACAGTATTTATTAACATTTGCTCAAAAATAACACCGCAGATCGTCGCAAATACCTCTCAATTAACTAGACATGATATAAAACACATTTCGAAAAAATTGCACTTGTTCAATTTTGCATGATTGCTCCTCACTTGATCGCGACACCGTTGTCTTTTGGCCTTGAACGAAAACTCGTAACTCTGCCCCCATATACGAACATAAACATTTCCAATGTTAAAACAGATATAATTTTTTCCCCTCCACTTTCTGAATGGGCCCCATAAATTACTGGTGAACCCTGTATGATGACGTTGGGGACGCAGCGAGGTAACGAACGAGCATAGCCACTAATCCGTGGAGTACCTAAGTCCTAACAAGGAGTCCGGGCATCCGCACTACCCCTAGTAGTACCATAGTAGGTACACTGTAAGGTAGTGTATGTTATAGTACTATGTACACTAAAAACAGGTCTCTGAGTAAAAAGTCTGTCGCACGCCATGCGAACTCTACGGTTAACTCTTTACTGCACGCTTTCAAAATTCACCGAAGATCGCATATTATATGATAAAAAACTTGGGTCGCAGTGCCAAACCCTGCCGACAATATAGTGTATTTGCTAATACAGGCCTTGTGGCTTTATTATATAAACTTAAGTTTGTTTTTGGACAAAATAAAAAATTTAACCCCTTAATACATCCCTTAAAATAATATTTTTTTTCTGAATTTCAATATTATTATCAATGCAACCACTGTACCAAATTAAATACACCCTTCAGTAAGTAAAGCATTATCGTCAAACTAATGTTTTCATAAAATTTTTAAGTCCGGTCCTGTCGGGCCGATTTCATTAAAATTTTAGCAGCACATTTTGATCTTTACTAAAAGGTTAAATTTCAATTTTGAAACAATTCTGAAATTTTTTTCGGTATTTTCGGGCCCAAAAACTTTTTTCAACCCCTAAAAACAACCCTTAAAATAGTCCGATTGGGCCCATTTTAAATAGGTTCCGTGCGGTGATGGATTCCAACGTGTGCACCAAATTTCAATTAAGTCTTTCGAGAGTTATGCCGCGAACACACACACACACACACACACACAAATATATATATATATATATACATTTTTAAAAATGGTGCCAAATTATTCAGGAGGCTATGAAACGTCGAGAAATTTTGGTTCGACCCCTAGGTCCCGCCATCCGACCGACGCCAATAGTGTATGTGCCATATGGCAAATACACTAATAATAGTTTTATACGGCTGAAATGCAACTGAAAATTTTTTTGAGAGCAGCCAATTATATAATTGTCTCGAAACATATCGGAAAAAATCATTTTACCAACCAGTGGTCACAGTCAGGATTGTAACCTGAACTTTTCCACTTTCGCGGCGGAATTAGCTTACAATACTCAACCGTGACATGATTGCTAAATTAATATTCTTATATGCTTCAGAATCAATAGATTTTCACTACATACGAGTGTCAATTCATATATGTTAATTCATGCTAAATCATATAGCTATTGAATTAACATATATGAATTGACACTCGCATGTAGTGAAAATCTATTGATTCTGAAGCATATAAGGAGAATGTTAATTTAGCAATCATGTCACGGTTGAGTATTGTAAGCTCATTCCGCCGCGAAAGTGGAAAAGTTCAGGTTAGAATCCTGACTGTGACCAGTGGTTGGTAAAATGATTTTTTCCAATATGTTTCGAAACAATTATATAATTGGCTGCTCTCCAACGAAAACATTTTTCAATTAATATTGATGTAGTCTTAAAAAATAGCATCAGGGTGTATTCTACTTTACATAGCAAGAATATGTGCTGGTTGAACAGCTAACAGCCACTTGGGATGACGAGAGCAGAAATGGTCTCTTCTTTCTCTCTCATCAGAGTTTAGAAACTTCAAACTGGCAACAGAGACTCTTCAAACTGTTTTCAAAGTTTAACGAAAACGCTCTGGCAAGCACTACACATTGCTAGAACCTATATACTTGTTAGTTTGCTATACGTTTGAGTGCGTATAGCTAATTCCATATCTAGACACAAAGGAAACTTATTGTGGATAAACACTTTGTGATTAAAATAACACCGTTTATTGAGTTTCGAACAAATAAAACAGAAATAACATGCTGGAAATACGATAAATTACTGAACAACGCTTCAAAACTGATTTAATAGAACATTCAAGTTATCTACGAATTCTGCTGAATTCATTTTAAATACACTGTCGCCATAAATGGATAGAACTATATTTTATATCAGGCTATACAAAATAAATACGCAAATCATCATAGACCTCGCGCGGCGAAAGATGAAGCCACCGCGTCATAGTAACGTGAATGCATTGCGCCTGACTTTTAGCTTGCTATTGGCTGTTTATTGTCATGAATAGCAGTTTGCCAAAATTGTACCTAACGTCATAAAACCCAATGTCAGTTTTGTGTACACGGCACTGTCTGCGGGCAAGCAGGCGTTCACTAGCATATTATTGATGACGTGCCTGGCTTCATCTCTCACCGCGGGCACTCTAACATTTGCGATGCCAAAAGACCGACAGCTGATGAGACAAGTTGGTGTTGCGGTTTTACGATATAACGTTAAGTATAGTGACGTCTAGACTAAACAGGCACCCCTATTACGTTACCATGTTCTGTTGTAGGTCTACATTCACCTTTACAAATGTGTTTGTAGCTTCATAACATGTAGGCAGTTATGAAGATTTGTTTCAAATGTGTTGGTGGCTTTAGTACCAGCATACTATCTATTCATATCCTTAAGAAAAAAGGAAACGGTTACGGACTAAAAAAAAAGGGACGCATGCGCAATAAACGAAAAGGTAGTACGAGACAATAAGATATGAAAACGTAAAGAACAAACTAAAAGATTATAATGAATCCGTGGAAGAAATGGGAAATCTGGTAGCTAACTACCGTTGCTATTACAACGCACATAGACATTACAAAACTTCCGGAACTGCTCCGGAGTCCGGGAATGTCTGTGTTAGTGTATATATGGGTCAGTAGCGTTACGTGAAACTGCTGAAAAAATCTCAACCGTTTTCACCAACTGCAAGTAACTTATTTTAAAATTATGACGTTTGAGGTCTTAGATCAGAAAAAGACAGTAATATATTATATACACGAATACTTGACTTAAACTGGAACTTTTTTGTGCTCCTGAAGATGGGTTAATATCTCGAAATGATCGTCGACTGAATTAACACATTTTGTTTGTGGAACCTTTTTAAGTGTTTGTGTTTTTATTTAATCATGTTCTTCAAGTGCCTAGCAAAGAATCTGTTCAAATGAAAATATAGATCTATACCTACTGGAAATATTATTCAAGAGCGTATAAATGCAATGTCGGAGACATACATTATGTTATTTTAACTACAGTCCAGTACAATTATTTATTATCCCTATTCCCTAGCAAGTACACTTGGATAGGTATATGAAGCCACACCTGCTAGTTCATTTTCAAGTCACCCTGCCTTGGTGTTGCGGGTGCCAACGCCGCCAACCAACTGCGGATGGTTCGTCCCACACCTTCCCTGACCGTTTCTAATTTCCTGTTGCCTATTTACAGGAACGAGTGTTCGCTACACGACGCACCTAATCAAAATAAAATTACGAACAGACTATTTGGAGAGAATAACCAATTCATAAATATCTTAATGGAATTTGTAAATTTCGATTTAAATTATTGTTTTTTGATGATACGCAGGGCGAGGTATAACGTGAAGGAAGCTTTCTCACTGCTAAGAAAGAGTTTACATTGCATTCAGCAGGTACCCGGTTTAATTCTGACAGGGGAAAGCTTGCAGAACTACCGAAATCACGCACTTTTTGAAAGTACAGTATAGATTATATAGAATATAGGATGTTATCCAGTATAATTGAACTACAGCAATAATTATAGAATGCAATGTACACTGTAAGAAATGAGAAGGCCGATTACACAGATTATCGATGGTCCATTTGTAGCCAGCGATTAATCTGGAATAGGCACACAAAGAGACAATGGCGTCGCAAACAGGTATCGTCTGCACATCGCGTAGATTCCATAAAACACATTGCGCATGCGTGGTTACTAATTTTACATTAATTAACTTCCCATTGGAAGTTATTGTAATGGGTCCGAAAATCGAAATCAAAAAGGAAAAAAAATTTTTATGTTTCAAGGTCACTACACTATTTTTACACTACTTTTAGAAAGATGTCTGTGTGTGTGTGTGTGTGTGTGTGTGTGTGTGTGTGTACGTATGTACGTACGTACGTACGTACGTACGTATGTATGTGTCAATTTCTTTCTAAGACGAAATCTCGAGAACGAAAAATGATATCGACTACGTTGGGGTGCCAATCGACGCGTATTAACGTAAATATGATCTGAAAGGAATTTTTTTACAATCGGTTCAGCCGTTCTTTTTTCTTAACCAAATAACCTCCAAAAAAGTAGATTTTACACAATATCTCGCGAATAAAAAATTATATCGACTTCGTAAGGGTGTCAATCGAGGCGTGTTAACGTCATTTTGATCCGACATAAATTTTATAAAAATCGGTTCAGCCGTTTTTTTTTTTTTTTTTTTTTTTTTTAATTATTGATGTTTTAATGATTAAAATGATTACTTTTCTGTGTAATATCTAATTTAATTATTATTATTAAATATTTATCAAACTGGGAAGTTCGTCGTGTGGACCTCAAGGGTCGCACTTTAGTCCTAATAAACGACCCACCTCACGGCTTGTTTGTTTTGTATTCGTCCATTTTATATATGTAACTATACATTTTATTTTGTAATTTTTACACATTTTATTGGAATATTA
Source organism: Mongoloraphidia duomilia (assembly GCA_039654895.1). NCBI lineage: Eukaryota > Metazoa > Arthropoda > Insecta > Raphidioptera > Raphidiidae > Mongoloraphidia > Mongoloraphidia duomilia. Next base: position 3,052,365 of record CM077517.1, read on the forward strand.
CACAAATGATGTAACTTTAATTTACTTTATGTAAAAATCACAAATTTGTTTAACTTTACAGTAAAAGTCCAAGTTTTTATGAACTTTTCTGTATAAAAATAGATAATAAAGTAAAATCACTTAGAAAATCGAGCGAATTCTACCAAAGTATTTTTACATCCATTTTTTACATTGCAAGAGACGGCTAATTAATATTATAGATACAGAAAGGTAGATAGTTAATTATAATATTTTAAAGGCAAGATGGTATACCGGGTGCTGATTTGCTTTGCGGGTAATAGGGATTTTACATGTAAAATCATGTTTATGAATTTTCCTGCTTCCCTATATATTTTGGTGAAAAAAAAAACAAATACAAAATTTGTTTATAATTAAAACCTCTACCCGACACGTATGTTTGCAATACCAATATGCAGCTTTTAATAACTTACAAAATAATTATTAAAGAACTGTGATTAAGTTTAAATTAGAAATATTTTATCCGAATAGCCATGACTTCAACAATTAATTCAAATTGTGTTCATTGTGTTTTTGCCGCTTCAATGTATGATTGTGGTTAGTAAATCATGGCTATTTGGATAAATATTTTTAATTTAAACTTAATCACAGTTCCTTAATAAAATTATTTTGTAATTAAAAGCTGCATATTGGTAATTTGCAAACGTTTCTGGTAGAGTTTTTAATTGTGAACAAATTTTGTAATTGTTTTTTTTACTTCCTACCTCTACTATGGTAGGGAAGTAATGGATTTAGTCCGAAAAAAATATTTCGAGATTTTAACAGATTTTCACGTTTTGAGACCCTAGCAATCGTTTAAGATCATTTTCTGACTGATGTCTGTATGTATGTGTGTGTGTGTGTGTGTGTGTGTGTGTGTGTGTGTGTGTGTGTGTGTGTGTGTGTGTGTGTGTGTGTGTGTGTGGTCAATTTTTCGCCTTCGATATCTTAAGAACGGAACAACATACGGGCATGCCGATTGTTCTATTGTGTTTATCAGCCTTTAACTTAGATCTGATTAGATTTTGAGTCAAATCGGTTCAGTGGATCCTGAGATATTCAAAAAAACGTCTTCAATGTCACGTATTAACATAGGTAAAAAAAAATATAAATGAATTCTAGATGTTATAATATGAAAAAAATGTAAATATTTTTTTTCTCTAAAATGTATAGTTTTCGAGAAAAAAAAAATTTTACTAAAAAAAATAAAAATTGTACGTAAATCAAGGTAACCATGATTTTTGCTATATTAAGATAGCCATCAGTAGACCACCAAACAAAAAAGAGGGCCATGCTTTTTTCAAAGAATAAAAATTAAATTGTGTTTTAAAGACCACCAACAGCTAAGGTTATTTGGGCCGTCAAAGAATAAAAAAAAATAAGAGTTTATTTTTTGCAAATATTTACTAGGTGGGAAGTATAGGACTGGTCATCAGTCGAATTTTTTTCATCACAATATATAGGGAAGCAGGAAAATTCATAAACATGATTTTACATGTAAAATCCCTACTACCCGCACTGCAAATCAGCACCCGGTATACATAAATTTAATAATAACGCAAAACTTTGAGTTGATATTGAGAACGCATCGTGTTCAGAGAGAATTTGTAGCGAGTTTTTGTGTTACACAATGTAATTTGAACATTTTCGTAAAGCCTTGCAATGTTTACAATGAAGATTCTTGTTTGAGCTGTCTAACTCAAGAAGACGTCTCACAGAGCACTGCACGGTACACCTACTGCGGTGCCACGGCAGACATACGCTCGGTCTCATTTGCATTAGTAAATTAGCTGCTCCGCTCCGACACAGCCGAACATACCCTGTATAAGGGACGCGGAAAGGGTTGGCTTACCCTCAACGAAATCTTTATATACATAATATCTGCGATCACAAAATGAGAAAGTGGCTTATGTCGAATTATTGATATTTTTAACTTCCCATTGGAAGTTATTGTAATGGGTCCGAAAATCGAAATCAAAACGTATAACAAATTTTATTGTTTCAAGGTCACTACACTATTTTTAGAAAGATGTCTGTCTGTGTGTGCGTATGTGTGTGTGTGTTTTAAGGTACCTATGTACGTACGTACGTATGTGTCCATTTCTTTCTAAGACGAAATCTCGAGAATGAAAAATGATATCGACTACGTTAGAGTGCCAACCGACGCGTATTAACGTAAATATGATCTGAAATTTTTTTTTTTTTTAAATCGGTTCAGCCGTTCTTTTTTCTTAACCAAATAGACTCCAAAAAAGTAGATTTTACACAATATTTCGCGAATAAAAAATTATATCGACTTCGTAAGGGTGTCAATCGAGGCGTGTTAACGTCATTTTGATCCAACATAAATTTTATAAAAATCGGTTCAGCCGTTTTTTTTTTTTAATTATTGTTAAAAATAAATTATAATTATGTTTTAATGATTAAAATGCTATTTCGCCCACTAGTGGGCGAAATGGCATTTCGCTCACTCTGTACGATCAACAGTCAGGGAATTCATTATTTCGCCCACCCTCAGTAGAGCCACGAAATTACATATTTCTTACGGGTGTTGAACAAAATCGTTATTTATTTTATTTCATCAAAAATCTAATATAGGCCACTTTGCCTTTCGGTCACAGATAAATACTAATATATAATATTATGTAGTAGGGTGGGCCGAATCAGTGTCGAACAGGCTGATGAAGCAACTGAATTCCTTGCCTCACTACTGCAGAAAATTTAGAAAAATCAGTTTGCTTAAGGAATTACAATGGAAATAGCTTCCTATCTTTACGCGCGGTTGAAGTGAAACTTACATGAATGTATATGTAACCCGGTTACATGTGACTCGTAACGATCTGAAATAACGCCTAACAGACTGACTTACTATATCGTGACAGCTCAAAACGCAGGTTATGAAGTTTCACTTTCAAAAATGGTGTGTCGCAGAAGTAACGCAAAGTTCCGTGTACAGTCAGTTATATGCTATCCTACATAATATCCTATAAGGATTCCATTTTTTCATTCTGAGATGGAGAACCCTAAAAAAGATGTGAATAACAAACAAATCTATGTTTATTGTAATATTTAGAAAGCATCTATTAACAAATTGGTTGAGGCTTTCGCAACCAGTTGATGGTGTTGTCCTGATTCGGGTCTATTTATAGGCCGTCGTTGGTTGGAAATGCTTCCCAACGTTTCGCTAGCACGAGGACGAACTTCTTCAGAGGTCCTTCCATCTCCGATGCTGGACATCCAGCACCGGAGATGGAAGGACATCTGAAGAAGCTTGCCACTCGTGCTAGCGAAATGTTAGGAAGCAATTCCAACCAACGACGGCCTATAGACCCGAATCAGGTCAACACCAGCATCTATTAAATTGTGCCTGAAATGTGAAAATGTTAAATTATACGCACGCCAATGGTTTGCATAATAGGTATATAGGTAACTATAGAATAAACAGATAAGTCCATTAGATTCAAACTTGAATTTATGATTATGTACAAAAAGTTTCTTTATGAGGATTAATTGGTGTGCAAGTTTACTAGTGGTTTGAGCAGAAAATAACTGAACTTTCGACTCGGTATCTATTATATAGATGAGACGGGGTTATTGTGCCGGTAAATTAGAAAAAGGATTTTAGCTAGTTTACACTAATATAGAGTTACCTATAACATTAACAATAGATATGAAGTGTTTATTTCATTAAGTTTTTAAACACTCTTTAAATATTAAATTCTATTTAGGATTCTTAACGTACCTATACAGGGTGTTTCAGGCTTAATCTATCAAACTTTAATAGTAGATTCTCCCAGTCGTCCTGATTCAGAAAAGTGTATATTATATGCCTTTATCTCGCTTATTAGAATATTTCGCATATTAGAATGATGAAACTTCTAAAAGAAAACACCGTCATAAGTAAATGTAATATTACGGTTTTCCCCCTTAGCAAATGTAGAGTAATGGTATACAGCTTGGCCCCACAAGACTGAGTTGCAACTTGCAATACAGATTTTATCTAAATTTGCATAAGTTGCTCATATGCCCTCAAGCTTTGTGCAATTCAAATCATTTCAGCGGTGTGTTGCTTATCGACTTGTTCGGGATCGACTACATGTGCTTTTTATAAGGCATACCGTCAACGTTGTTAAATTAACACGGTTAGAATCGGTTACCATTAACGCAATAAGCGAAATATAATTACTGCATTTTTCAGTAACAAAGAAATAACAACATTACTGACGGTTTATAAAAAACATGAAAATAATCCAAAAACATAACTCACAACTTTCTCTGGAAAACGGAGTGCAAAAACTTTTATATAAATCGACACACGAAATGTTTGGTCATAGGCTTGAGCCTTGTAGAACTGTAACCACATCTGTTAACTTTAAGACTTTATCTCTACAAATCTAAACTGTATAGGTTCTGCAGTGAAGAGATTTCTTCAAAAGAAATAAAACACGATAATAGGCTTGATAAAGTTCAAGATAATAAAAGACGTGCTTGAACTTGTTGAGCTCCAGAACAATGCTGGTTATCTCTTCAGTAACGCGAATTTTGTTTTAGGTGTCGAAACAGAATATTTAGAGATGCAGTGTCGGTTAAATTTATTGTGCAGACGCAATAAGTATAGTTTGGAAATTTTAAGAAATTATACCGATCATGTGAAGTTATTAGACAGTATTCCAGGAAGAAAAAAAGGCTTGGTATGTGGATAAAACCACACTGCTCACTTCCCATTGGCTGCCCTTAGAGATTAAAAAAAATCGTTAATTGAAACTTCCTGAAAACCTAATCAGGTGTTCATTATGTAAATATATGTCGAATGAAATTGGTCTGGAATCGATTTCATTATTTGTTTTCGAGATATGCGAGCCAAAAAAAAGTTCACCAACGTACGAACGAACGAACGTACACACAGACATCTCTCTAAAAACAGTAGATTCGGGCTCTAAGGCATACATTTTCTTAGTCTAAATTTTTTTTTGATTTTTTTAAAAGTTAAAATTTCTTTTTCAGTTGAAGGATTATTTTCTCGTTCATACTGTTAATTAATAAAATTATCAAAATTTGCAATCATTTTTCGTTAAACTCTGATCTTTGCTTTATTAATTTACGCAAAATCTGCAATATATTACCTCAGCGGGCTTAAGTGTGTTTCTGATATTAGCAATTTTTAAATATATTGATGGCCGCTTTCTGGTAGAGATCTACCAGGTAACAAACACCGTGTTACATTTGACAGCCTAGTACAGTGGTTCCCAAAGTTGACTGGACCGCGACCCACCTAACAATAACTTCCAAATTCGGGACTCACCGCGCTCACCTCTTGGCTGTCATGAAGGAAAAAGGGGCATAACTATATGAATGAAGGACTGTTCAAATAAGAAAAAAAAATGTTAATACTTAATTAAATACAAGGAATGCTATTTCAAAGAGAAGGATGTATTTGTCGGTCGGTCGATGTTTCGTCCTATTTTTCAGGGCCCACCCAATTATTCGCTCGCGACCCATAGTTTGGGAAATGCTGGCCTAGTATATTTATATTATTATTAAATTTATTCATTTCGGACCATAAAACGGGTAATCGTCATACATAAGAAAGTACAATACAGTTGACACATAAAAATTTGCATTAAAGAATAACGTGTCGCTACCGGCTCTGATGTCACAAAATGTCGTTTCAGAAGAACATCGGAGCACGTATCGTGATGAGCTAAGGCACCTAGACTATATAAGTACGCGATAGTGGAAATAAACACGGCACGTGTCCACACGTGCTGTTACGTGTCATAGCAAAAGTGTGAGATAATTTTGGGTTATTTTATACGGGATATAATATTACCTTTGGATAAATGTATGTTCAGCAAGTTCTATAATACAAAACTACGTAATATTGTAACCTTAAAGTGACCATCCGTTCCGATTTAGGCGGGACAGTCCCGATTTTGAGCCACGAGTCCCGATTAAACAAGCGTCCCGCTTTTGTCCCGTTTTCATTAAATCACGTGCATTAAGAATGTTTATTTTTTGTCATTAGATATTTTTACCCACTCAAAGTATTTTATTTATCAATAATTATATAATTGATACCTACCTTAAAAAATAAATAATATTTAAAATAAAAACTTGCTAAAAACCCCCAAAAACTCGCTAAAAACCCTTAAAAACTCGCTAAAAACCCCCAAAAACTCGCTAGAAACTCCCAAAAAAACGCTAGAAACCCCCAAAAACTCGCAAAAAACCCTTAAAAACTCGATAGAAACCCCCAAAAATTCGCTAAAAACCCCCAAAAACTCGCTAACAACCCCCAAAAACTTGCTAGAAATCCCCAAAAACTCGCTAGAAATTCCCAAAAACTCGCTAGAAACCCCCAAAAACTCGCTAAAAACCCCCAAAAACTCGCCAGAAACCCCAAAAACTCGCTAGAAACCCCCAAAAAATCGCTGGAAACCCCCAAAAACTCGCTAAAAACCCTTAAAAACTCGCTAAAAAACCCCAAAAACTCGCTAGAAACCCCCAAAAACTCGCTAGTTTTTGGGGGTTTTAAGCGAGTTTTTGGGGGTTTGTAGCGAGTTTTTGGGGGTTTCTAGCGCGTTTAAGGCTTTTTTGGGCGTGGAACCCAACGGTTGCCTGCGCCGGGATTTTATAGACCTTGTCCCGCTTTTTGATATTCAGGATTTGGTCACTTTATGTAACCTGTACTTTTGTTACAATACGTAACATTGTTAATTCTGTTCTTATCTTTAGGTCGACTACTTATATGTACTGACTCTTTAATACTATTATTATAAGTAATCAGTGTGTGTTGTAAGTATCGCTTTATAGTGTCTATAAGCTTATTTTATTGCAGTGATATTAGTACTAACTTAGTAAAGTCTATTAATATCTGAAACCATGAACAATGTAAGCTGATTTTAGCTGTTTCTTGCATACAAAGCGCGATTTAAAATTAATGTCCTGCCAATGTGCGCCGCTCTTACTGGAAGCGCTAATGTTCATCTTGAGCTGCAAAGTTCATTTTACAGCTGAAATTAACATATTTGCTTATTAGCGAATCATGAACGGTATAATAAATTAATTTGTATATTATTATTCAGTGTGCAGTAATACTTGAAGTAAGAACTGATGGTGAATTGCAGATGAGTTTATAAATTAATATAGTTTTTAAAGAAAAGAAAGAGATTTGAAATGTTCAGCGTCCCCCTGGAAAATTTTAGCAACACAATTTTGCGCATATCTGTATTTCTTCCTATCATCAGTATATATTTTAAATATCAATTCGCAAGCCACTGAAGGGTTACTCTCTATTGGGATTTATAATTAGAAATGTTAAAAATTTTACAGATATAAATGTTATAAAATTATTATACTCATCTTTAGTGAGATCGCGATTAGAGTTCGCATCAGTAATATGGAACCCAAATTACTTTATGTATGACAATATAATTGAGAAAGTACAAAAAAAATTTCTAAGGTATTTGTTTTTCAGGCAGTTTGGATACTACACATAATAATATATAGTACCTTTCAATCAAAATCTGGTAACATTTCACATGGCTTCATTAAGTGTAAGGCGCAAAGTTGCTTGTTTGATGTATATTTATGGCATAATCAACAGTCAAATTGACGATAATGCAACATTATCATCAATATCTTTTTACAATCCCACATTCTACAGTCGAAGTTCTAATCTTTTTAATATCCCTAGATGTAGGACTGTTTTCCGTGCCTCTTCTCCCATATACTTTATGTTAATATTATATAATGGTTTATCTTCTAATTTAGACATTTTTAAAATGAATAAAACTACGTTCAAAAAAACATGCTTTGCATTATTGTCAGGCGACTCATCCTTATGACCGAGTGGTAATATCGTGGTTGTCATTTAATCTGCATAATATGTAATATGTTGTAGTACATATTTTGAAACATTTTTATTGTAATTCTGTACCTATCATATTATTATTTATACTCAATTTAGATTTTAGAATTATGTATTCGGACCTTTTGTTTTTATTTTTTTTGTTTAATATTATTATTTTGTATTTCAACAATGCACTAGAATGCATATTTACGTGTACATTTCAACTGTAATTGGGGTGTCTACCCTGTTGTTGAAATAAATAAATTAAATTAAATTAATAAGCCGTTTTGAATTGTAGGTGAAATTTATAATTTATATTACACAATGCAATAAAGTTAAAAAATCTATTAAAGATTCAGAAAATATCACGAATAATTCGATGGCTGTTTTGCCTTTTAGGCACTGAAACATACTTCATAATTGAGTTGACTTTAATCTTTTGATATTTGTTTTAGGCGCGATCTAAGCAAAGCTAGAAACGCCTATATACAGTATACACTCGCTTTGTCTGTATGTCTGTGAATCTGTAACGGATTTTTTGTATCCGTCGTGCAGCCCAAACGGCTTAACCGATTTTAAAAAACTTTTTTTTGTTCGATTCCTCTCGGGGTCTATTTGATCCTAACGTCGCCCGATTTTTGAATTTTGGCCCCAGAGGGGAGAAAATTAGAAAAAACGGTGTTTTTTGCTTATAGCTCGCTCAATTCAAGTCAGATTGATTCGAAACCTGTCTTAAACGAAAGAGGAGAAAATTCTACATAGATTTTATGTATAATATTGTATCAACACAGTTTTTTTATACAGATTTGTATGAAATGACACGCTTCACAGCCACTCATATGCGCCGTTAAGCTTATACGTATGGATGTGTGTGTGTACAGTCGACGCGTTTAAAAGTTTCACTTCTGTAGTGTGTACTGTAAAATACACGGTATTTTTTTAAATAATAGGTACTGTTTTGTATTATAGTTTAACAATATGGGGTCTTGAGAAAATTAAAAATGTTCAAATAAGTACGGCCCTGATAACACTGCAATGTGTTTATCATTAATTGTTAACACATACTTTACAACAAAATGCCATTAAACATCGAATGCATGAATGCACTGAATATTTGTTGGTCTGAAAACCGGATATCCTATATAACTATATAATATACAGTGATTAACTTTTCATGTTTTCGAAAAAGTGCACATGACAAAATGCCAATAACAAATTTTTTAATTTTTACTTATGGCAGGGAAGTATTGGATTTAGTCCGAAAAAAATATTTCGTGATTTTAACAGAGACCCTAGCAATCGTTTAAGATCATTTTCTGACTGATGTCTGTATGTATGTATGTATGTGTGTGTGGTCAATTTTTCGCCTTCGATATCGTAAAAACGGAACAACATATGGCCATGCCGATTGTTCTATTGTGTTTATCAGCCTTTAGCTTAGATCTGATTAGATTTTGAGTCAAATCGGTTCAGTGGATCCTGAGATATTAAATAAAACGTTCTCAATGTCACATATTGACATAGGTAAAAAGAAATATAAATGAATTCTAGATAACATGAAAAAAATGTAAATATTTTTTTCTCTAAAATATAGTTTTCGAGAAAAAAAATATTTTACTAAAAAAAATAAAAATTGTACGTAAATCAAGGCCTGAGCACATTAGCGCGGTGGCGTTTTTTGAATGGGCCATATTGTTGCGGTGACTTCGTACAGTTTTTAACTTTCTAGATAAATTTTGTAATTCTGTTGTGTTTGACCGCCATCGCGCCATAGAACGCTGCACCAGAACGCTCTTAACGTTGACAAGCAGCGACATATATGCTCGTGTCAATTTGTTTTTTAGTGTTGCGTTCAAACGCTACCGCCACCGCTATCGCCACTGCCACCGCGCTAATGTGCTCAGGTCTTAATATAAGAACATAATGCGAGCTACCCAACTATCCACGCTGTATGAACGGCTTCATTGTCGGTTGGTAGTATGATCCCTTCATAATCAACTGCCAATATGATTTCGTTCTTACAAGTCAGGCCACACCTCGTATAAAATAATCCTACAGGACCAATTTACGGAATAGGATACGCATATTATCAAAATTAGAAAATTAATAATTATGTTTTATAGAATATTAATTGTTAACTAACTGGTAAATGTGTATAGTTGCATTATGATACAACGTAATAATTAGCTTATCTTTTGAATTAATTAATTATACTTTAATTAAATTGGCTCACACATACATAGTATTCGTTGAAACTATCATGACTGTACTGTACTATTCAATATGTAATTTGATAGTCGCTATAGTAGATTCTGCTGCAAAATTGAATTCTATTTTTAGGTATTTCTATTAAAATGCAACGTATAATTTTTTTTGCTAATGTATTAGAGAATCTCATGTTTCCGGTGACAAAATATTTACCTGAATTGTAACAGTTTAGGTTAATATTTTAGTACAAGGTCGCAGCACATATCAAACCAGTGTTTCTCAACAAATAATAAATGAATTCGGATCAACTATAAAATATAATATACTTATTACTTCCCACCGCTGCTATGGTAGGGAAGTAATGGATTTAGTCCGGAAAAAATATTTCGAGATTTTAACAGATCTTCACGTTTTGAGACCCTAGCAATCGTTTAAGATCATTTTCTGACTGATGTCTGTATGTGTGTGTGTGTGTGTATCTGTGTGTGTATGTAGTCAATTTTTCGCCTTCGATAACGTAAAAACGGAACAACATACGACCATACCGATTGTTCTATTGTGTTTATCAGCCTTTAACTTAGATCTGATTAGATTTTGAGTCAAATCGGTTCAGTGGATCCTCAGATATTAAAAAAAAAAAACGTTCCCAATGTCACGTATTAACATAGGTAAAAAAAAATATAAATGAATTCTAGATGTTATAATATGAAAAAAATGTAAATATTTCTTTCTCTAAAATGTACCTACAGTTTTCGAGAAAAAAAATTCGACTGATGACCAGTCCTATACTTCCCACTTAGTAAATATTTGCAAAAAATAAACTCTCTTTTTTATTCTTTGAAAAAAGTATGGCCCTCTTTTTTGCTTAGTGATCTAGTGATGGCTAGCTTAATATAGCAAAAATCATGGTTACCTTGATTTACGTATAATTTTTATTTTTTTTAGTAAAATATTTTTTTTCTCGAAAACTGTACATTTTAGAAAAAAAAATATTTACATTTTTTTCATATTATAACATCTAGAATTCATTTATATTTTTTTTTACCTATGTTAATACGTGACATTGAGAACGTTTTCTTTAATATCTCAGGATTCACTAAACCGATTTGACTCAAAATCTAATCAGATCTAAGTTAAAGGCTGATAAACACAATAGAACAATCGGCATGGCCGTATGTTGTTCCGTTTTTAAGATATCGAAGGCGAAAAATTGACCACATACACACACACACATACAGACATCAGTCAGAAAATGATCTTAAACGATTGCTAGGGTCTCAAAACGTGAAAATCTGTTAAAATCTCGAAATATTTTTTTCGGACTAAATCCATTACTTCCCTACCATAGTAGAGGTGGGAAGTAAAAATATTTTACTAAAAAAAATAAAAATTGTACGTAAATCAAGGTAACCATGATTTTTGCTATATTAAGCTAGCCATCAGTAGATCACTAAACAAAAAAGAGGGCCATGCTTTTTTTCAAAGAATAAAAAAAGAGTGTTTATTTTTTGCAAATATTTACTAGGTGGGAAGTATAGGACTGGTCATCAGTCGAATTTTTTTGTAAGGAATCAGCTGTTACTTTATGTCCCATTCTTTTTGGGACACCCTGTATAATAAAAAAATACGTATAATTAAAAAAAAGAATTAACCACGTAAAATAAGGGCTGTTAAACAAAAATGCTTGAGTTTTCGTCTTTGGAAGTAAATGTTAAGGCTCTCTTAGTAAAAATTCCACTTAAAAGATAATAATTAAAAAAAAAACGATCCATGCAATTATTATTTATAAAACAGTGCTGTAAAAATAATGTAAAAGTAATTCGTTGTTTTATTGTATTTATGAGTTTTCAGACAAATTAAACAGAACAAAATTCACGATGGCAGATATAATCTAAGCCCGACATAATTATAATTAAAGTTCTAACATTGAATGTATACACATATGGTGAACTAACTCAACTCAGGTAAACACTGACAAACATACTCTTGCACCTGGGAATCGGTCGATAAAATAGCAGATATGTAGGTAAACCTATTTCTATTTCTTTACAAAAAGCAGTGGAGTCGTATGTATACATAATATTGAGAACAAAATATGCTATTAGGTTATATACTATAAATCCAACTCACTGACTGCCACACTGACCGACACACACAATAAACAATATTGAGGATGACAGGGTGACCACTGACCACAAATATCTTACGGCCGTATTCATAGTTAACCCTTAAGTAGTAAGGGACACTTAACTCTACCCTCAAATCGAATATGCGTTTCATAGTCAAAATTGACGTCTGTAAGGGCCCTTACATCACCCTCACCTTAAGGGTGGATAGTATGTCCCTTAAGTGTCGAAAAAGTATGTGCGTCTTTATTTAGACAAAGGCGCAAATAGACGTAGGTAATAATTATTATTATTCTGCTAACCTAACCTGCATTCTCTGTGTAAACAGCGTAATATTACGTAAAATCAAGATTAAAAAATGGACGATTTCGACGAATTGTACGATAGTAGTGATGAAACTTGAACGTTTCAAAAAGAGATACATACGCGATCTTAAAAATCCTTTTGAATTTTACGAAGAAAATGAATTTCCGAAAAGATTTTGATTCAGCAAAGGAGTTGTAATAGATATATTGTTAACCGTTGGTATTCCATCGTTTGACGAAAATTAATAATCGTTGTTAATCGTGGCTAAAAACACGCATTTATATCAAAAATGACAACTAAACACAATCGGTCTGCAGTATGACCAACTGTTCTAAAGGAAAAAATCATGGAAGTCTACTATAATTCTTCCGTCACTCAAGGAAATGACTATGAAATGCTCCTTTGAATAAGGTGCCCTCAGCACGCAAGCGACCCTCAGCGAAGGGACCCTTATCACTTACCTTAAGGGTTAACTATGAATATTGGTATTAGACTGTTAAGGTACAAGTCAGTCAATAAATCTTATTCGCCCGCTAATTGTGTCTATCATTTGTTGACACGCAGTGTGAGGCTTAGCTGCTGTATCCGTTATCAGAAAAGAATATTATTTTCATATTTTCTTTGACCATAATTTCCCTAACTAAATGAACATTCCCTGCCTTTTTAAGCTTTTCGGTCATCCTGGAATTGGATGAGCACTTTCATCATAACTATCACTTTTATAATCGATATTGATTGACTGACGTTTTTATTTAGTAAAATAGTAGCTACAATATATTGTTTAAATGTACGGTTGGAGTAGTATTAAAATTAACAGAGTCCGGCCAAAGTTTTGTCTACACAAAAAATTCACAGATTTCGCAATCCTTGCAACCATCGAGGACATTGGAAATGATAACAGCATAAATGAAACATAATTAACTGTTTATTATACACACAATATTTATCAATGCACTGTTTAGTTTTGTCAGGAATAACCCTATTATTCTTCTGTTATATACGCGTTCACTTTTGCTTGATTACTTAACTTTTAAATGGATTTTTCTACAGTATTTATTAACATTTGCTCAAAAATAACACCGCAGATCGTCGCAAATACCTCTCAATTATTTATGATATAAAACACATTTCGAAAAAATTGCACTTGTTAAATTTTGCATGATTGCTACTCACTTGATCGCGACACCGTTGTCTTTTGGCCTTGAATGAAAACTCGTAACTCTGCCCCCATATACGAACATAAACATTTCCAATGTTAAAAATCATATCATCAGGTACAATACTGCATATAATAGATAAAATAATTGTATCTTTGATAAGCATGAATTTTTCCACACTAGACCTTGCTGATAGTTTCTCGATATGAGAGCATCTCTGTAAAAATGAAAATCCGAAATGGCCTCTTAATAATAATTTCATATACAGACATTCCCAGTATGTTGTGGTTTAAAAATCATGTTTCTGTCAAAGGCAGAATTCTTTTAAATATTTCAGCTATTATACTCATTATACGGACAAATTCTATTCTATTCTATTAAATATAATTTGAATTTCTTTCATATCAGGCTCACGGTTTTTACTTGGACTATTCTGTCAATATTACTTATTTTACCCGTTCCAATTCTAATGTCATCCACGACAGGCGTAACATCGCGGTACATAAGTTTTGCGCAAACTACATTATGTAAGTTTGCATTATGTGAAACTTTTGAGTGTTTGAAGTATTTGTAATCTCATCAGAGTTATGTTGCAGCTGTCCAAAGATTTTTCTTTTGTATACTGTCGTTTCTGTTTTAATATATAACTTTTTAAGTTCTTAAAAAAAAGTAAAAAATCTTTGGCTATAGTACATCAACAAAGAAGGAATATGAAAAATTTGGAAGTGAGCGATGCTTGGAGAGATGTTTTGATATATTACTTTGGTCAAATAAAGTAAAGAAAAGTTATGGGTTAATTTTGAAAACGAAGTTTTTCCAGGATTATTTGCAATCATTGACCTATTTTTTTGGCAAAATGTATTTCATTTTTATAAAAAAAATTACACCGACCACAGTCTGAAATGAATTTTTGTAACTTGACGAGAAATTTACTTTTTTGCGAGTTTATTGACAAAAAATATGTTTGCCATCTGGGTTATAATGGACATTGTTAGGTCTGAAAAAAGTTACAACTAGCGAATAATCAGCTTCGTTTTTGATTTGTTGCTTGCAGAAATCTAGCACAACAAGTGGACCAGCGTAGGTATAATTATGTACACTTATGTAACAATAAGATTCCAAGAACTGAAATCCTGTTTTCATTCATATATTTACTGTCCGTCATTAATAAATAAAGTAGTTGCGCAATTAAAACCTATTTTCAAGGTAATTATTGAGAAAACTATAATAATGAAACTTCTTCTCACGAAAACGCTGTTCTATATAAAATATATAGGACGACATTTTACATCAATTTTATGTATAGAAAACCCAAAAACTGCAGAAACAGAAAACTGTACATTGCGAAAATAGTGCCATGGAGTAATTTTATTTTTATAACTCCTGTTTCTAAAGTTCAATATTCGAGCACTGTGAGGCGGGCGTGAAGAGGCGTATTTTAGTAAGCGTGCGTAAAAGTACAGTCACCGTGCGTGAAAGTCCAAAGCGTGCGTAAAAGTACCATCGCCGTGCGTAAAAGTCCAAAGCGTGCGTCAAAGTCCAAAGAGTGCGTAAAAGTACAATCTCTACATCTTATTAATTCGAAATGTCCGCACTTTGTACAATACAAGCACTATTTACTGGCAATCAATCGATGTGTTACTATATATAGTAACGCGCCTACAAAGTCCACATCATGAGAGAGTCATGTTTTTACTGATTTATACAGAAGTTAATAACTTTAATAATAATAAACTAAATCGTAACTTAGTCTGTAATTGTAAAGTTTTAAGGACTCGAAGAGCGAATTTTCGGTTTTCATAATTTTTTTCTCTCTCTATTAAACTTTAGATGTAATCGTTATAAAAAATTATGTTCGATACGTCCGCTTAAAGTTAGATATCTAGTAGGCTTAAATTGAGGCACTCGCTAAAGGGACTGACGCATACACAACGAGATCTCGTTGTGTATGCGTCAGTCCCTTATAGCTCGAGCCTCAATTTAAGCCTACTAGAATACTTCACTTCACGCACACGTATCGAAAATAACTATTTTTGTACGACAATTTATCTAATATAATTCAATAAATAAATAAGTACACCTTGTTGATTTCTGTTGAAATAGGTACTCAAGTTTAGTTACTGAGAAAACAAACATTTTTGTATTGCGTATCTTTTATAAAATAAAAAGTGATGTATATATTGGAAAAGACCATTCTGCTTGTTGAAAATAAAAATATTGATAATTTTTAAACTTTTGCAATTTTCATAATTAACGAAAAATGTTTTATAACCTATAAAGTAAAGGTTATGCGCATATCATTATACATATAATGTATGTCAATCCGTAATTGTCACGCAAACAATTAAAAGTTGCTACATATTATATAATGTTTATATCTTTGAAATGTTACAAATAATAAAATCTTTTATTATTATATAACAGAAAAGATTGATGGAGAATGTTTTATTAAGTAAAAACGAAAGACAAACAAAACAAAAGTGACGAATAACGTATAAATAAATAATACAAACATTTTTAGACGACTCATCCTAATAATCAGTTGCAAAGTTAAATAAAAAAGTTTGTAAATAAATCAGGTCCTATAAAATGATCGATCGGCTTGTCATTACTTGAAAGCTTTTCTTTAAAAAACTAATCTACGTAGTTGTCATTGGCACAAAACTTAACTGACAACACGTACAGGAATAAGGATGTGTAAAGCAGGGCGCGAGTTGAAATTTTCAGGAAACACGAATAAACGAACATTCCCACATTGACCATTGTCTTGTAGAATAAGTTCTGTGCCTCATTGATTCGATGAGCTTTAGTAAGGTTTGTTTAAAGTCCCCAAATATTACTATCTATAGCTGAGTATTTTACTTGGATATAGTAGCTTGAAAACTTTAATCAAACCAATTGCGTTTTTACCCAGTTTCATACAAGAACACGAGTATTCACGAGTATAGTGAGTTCCTGCACCGCGTATTTTCAATTTTATACTAAGGTTATCTTATAAACACACTGATGACAGCAGTGCTGTGGAAAATAGCAAGTTTCTTTAAAAAATTCAAAAATAGTTTCGTTCGAAGCGAATGGGTTAAAGAAACTATATTATGATATAAAATAGTCACTGCAAAAATATGCAAGTTTAATTAAAATTGCTTCAGTAGATTTTGCACTAACTCTGTACAGAAGGACAAAACAACATTTTTAACCGACTTCAAAAAAAGGAGGTGGTTCTCAATTCGGTTGTATTTTTTTTATGTTTGTTACCTCATAACTCAGTCATTTATAAACCGATTTTGAAAATGTTTTTTTATTTGAAAGGATATACTTTCAGATTGGTCGGCTGATTTTAATAAAAGTGAGTAACGGCGTGTGATTCTTTAAGGTAAATGTCACTTTTTGACAAATCAGACAGGGTAAGAAAGTCGGTTTAATAAAAGTGAGTAACGGCGTGTGATTCTTTTAAGGTAAATGTCACTTTTTGACACTGAAAATTAAAAAATAAAAAACTTTTTAACAAAAAAAAAAAAACCTCCTTCAAAAAACCACTAGAAAGAGGAAAATAATGAAATTTTGAGGTCTGTGCCAATTTAATAAAATATGAAGTTGGTTAAAAAGAAGATATCAATCACTATACTATACTTTTTAACCGACTTCATATTTTATTAAATTGTCGCAAAATTTCATTATTTTCCTCTTTTTAGTGGTTTTTTGAAGGAGGTTTTTTTTTGTTACAAAGTTTTTTATTTGTTACACTTTTACGTCCTAACTACTCAACCAATCTTTGTGAAATTTTGCACACGGGTAGCTTTCGCAATGGATAAATCATAAATTCATAGCACCCGGGCGAAACCGGACCAAACCGCTAGTTATATTATCAAAAAAAAAAAAAAAAAAAACAGTATCTAGTTCATTCCTACAAGCAAACGGTTAACGGCAATACAACGCTCAACGCTTTCCTGAATAACGACTCGACGTTAAACAACTGCCTACCGTTATGGCTGGATACGCAACTGACCAAGGGTACAAGTTATTGTCTTTACACAAGGATACCCCCAATAGAGCGATACAATCAGTTAGGTTGCTAGTTAACTTTACAGGGACATCACTGAACACGGTTCATGCCAATACTATAAATTTATAGTGAAAACAAAAGGCAAACGCCTACCGTCCGACCTACTTCTGTGCGACCCTAC
Source organism: Mongoloraphidia duomilia (assembly GCA_039654895.1). Taxonomy (NCBI): domain Eukaryota; kingdom Metazoa; phylum Arthropoda; class Insecta; order Raphidioptera; family Raphidiidae; genus Mongoloraphidia; species Mongoloraphidia duomilia. The sequence goes on from CM077517.1 coordinate 3,070,195, forward strand.
TTTCTTAACAATGTTGCCATAAAGAATGAAATATGTATATACCTATATTCCAAACCCTTGCGATCGAATCGGTTTGAGAAAAATGCACAGACATTATTTTGCATTTTCCTTTTTGGTAAAATGTTAAAGAATGTAACTAGAATGGAAAGAGGTATCATAGGAAAAAGAGAATGCGTAAATGTAACGAACTTCGTTAAAGTTTTATAAAAGATGTCTTTACTTTTCAGTATACTTAGTAGGTATGTACTGTATTTGTTAAATGAACAGAAAAATTATAGGTGGCTTTAAAATACTAATTTATAATAAAAGCATATAATTTTTTTTTCAGTGGAAATCATGTACATTTTACAACCCAGCAATTAGAGACTTTCTCACTCCTAGGGGACAAGGAAAAACAATTTCTTCTAAAAACATTTCAGTTTACCGATTTGTTATTGTTTTTATAATCGATCAATACTTGGGATTTTTGTAGTGGGGTAACGAATTCGCGTTTCTAGATTGCTCGATAAAAAGGGTTATTAGCGGCGTTTTTAGAAGTGTATGGTATCCAAACTATTAAATAACCTTTCTTTCGACAGATAAATAATTAATAATCAATCATGAGTTAAAAATAGAATTCAATTTATTTATATTCGGTGTATCTTTACCATTGTATAAGGAAATAAAAAATATTAAAATATATCGAAAAAAAAACTTCCAAATTTCTTCGATTTGCTTTGTAAATTTTGTCGTCGTTTTTGTTCCTTTTTGTAGTACTTATACGTATTGCATAATATGATTATTATTAAAACGTTAAAGACGCCCATACAAGAAAAGTTTACCTTCATTTGTGCCAACAGTTATTGTACATAATAAAATTGAGAAAAATCGCAGGATAGTGGACAAAATATTTGATTTATTAAATTAAATGTACGACGTTTCGTCTATAGATTTAGACTTTTTCAAGTACATACATAAAAATAACAATACTTGAAAAGTCTAAATCTATAGACGAAACGTCGTACATTTAATTTAATAAATCAAATATTTTGTCCACTATCCTGCGATTTTTCTTAATTTTATTATAATCACGATGGACACGATTTCTAATATAAAGTTATTGCACATATTATATTCTTTTAATATGTCAAAAGGAAAAGACATATTTTAAAATAAATGTACATCAGAGTAATTAATTTCTCTGGCGAGTTTTTCTTTTGTTTCAATTGTCTATCTTACTATACAATGTGAAATTTTGTTAGGAATCCTAGTTTGCCTCCCGTATCTACTTCAAGAAGCCAAATTCTTCCTCTTATTCATAATAAAGTTATATGTGTACTCTAAAAGTCGTTGTATGAGAACATAGAGGCGGGGGTTTCATTTAGACAACAACTGGTCATCTATTTTTAAGCTTACCTCAATTGTTCAAGTTCGCTTTTGACAGCAATCATTTCGGTGCTTTTTTCTAAACTTTTCCGCATACTGTCCTCCATCATATTGAAATCTTCGCGCCTCCTGTTTAAGAGTGCACTCACTTGTTTACTGAGCAATGTCACTTGTTCTCTAAGCGAGTCATCGTCAGCACTGCACTGCACAAGAGCACAGGAATAGAACATCAACAACAAAAGCATGGACCACTTCGCACACCCGGCGGAAAACAACACGCGACAACGTAGAGACATGATTATACGCCACGTTCGACTAACAGAAGAACAACCGACACAACACTGTCGACCAAGAGCTTTGCTGCCTATCCTTTATAACCTTCTCGTAAGGAGACCATACGCATGCGTCTGTTTTCTGTACAGAAACAGCTGAACTAGAGCTGTTGTATAATGGACTCGCAGTTATACGTATGTACATTATAATAATGATCAACCGTGTACATTTCTCATTCTCAATTGCTTTATTTAACTCCAACACTGATCAATGCTTCGATCGAGATGTATCGGCGGACTGTTGGTTGTAAATTGTCTTCCGAAACTTTGTGCTCTATCTACTCCATGGAAACGAAACGTGAGTGTGGCGAAACATAGTGAACGTGCGTGTGGAAAAACTAGAAGAAAGGATGTCGAACGGTAGTTTAGTGACGTGATAGTTTAACTAGATCCTGTTAAAGCAGGACGATGAGGGATTTTCTTCCCTTGCTTCTTGATTGATTTTCTTTCAATCAGTCTGAATGAGCCTCCTAAAAATAAGCCTGCATTCGATCATTCTCTTATCTTTTATTCCTTACACGGTTGGGAAGATCAGCTCTTTGACAGGTGAATCTTAACCGTTCTGGAATTTGACTTCAGAAGGAAAAAATCAAAGATAGTCAGATTTTAAGAATTTGAAGAATTGATTTCTCTATATAATATTAAGAATTGGTCTGTAAGATCCTCAATTTGGGGTCAAGGTAGTGGCCCTGCCAAGTCGAGCAAACGACCATCACCTGGAACCCTTTTCTCGAAGCACGAGGCACTTTTCAACTTTCTGTATCTCTATTACAAATACAAGCAGAAGCCTGAAAATTACGTTAGAGATTGTAGCTAACGTACTTAACTAAATTCCCAAATTACTAGTTTCTAATTAAAGAGTTCAGAAAATATCTGTCATAAAATGTTCGCTATTTCGTCATACACTCACTCACTCATTCACTGACACTCATTCGCCGATCATTGAAAATCTAGGGTACTTCCCGTAGTCTTAAAATGCTGAAATTTGGTATGCAGGCTGGGTATCGCGTACAAGTAACGCGAAAATTGAAAAAAATCTGTGATTTTCCCCCTCCGACGCCTAAAAGGGGGTGGTGCAGATTTCTATAGGTCCGTAGTCAGAGAAAGCTGAAATTTGGTATGCAGGGTAGGTTTCGCGTACAAGTAACAAAAAAATTAACAAATCTATGTTTTTCCCCTTTCTACCCTTAAAAGGGGATGAAACAGATTTCTATATAAAAGAAACATCCTACAAAAAGAATTGAAATACCATCAAAAACAGTTCTTGTAAAAATAAGACCACAGTCACAGTCAGGATTCTAACCTGAACCTTTCCACTTTCGCGGCGGAATGAGCTTACAATTACTCAACCGTGACATGATTACTAATCTAACATTCTCCTTATATGCTTCGGAATCAATTGATTTTCACTACATGCGAGTGTTAATTCATTATAGCTAGGTTGTAGAAGTGAATCTTCGTACTAGCGAGAGCTCATCATGAAAGTGAAAATTATTTCAAGTATTTATATCATGATAATAGTTCGAGTATTATTATTTTTAATTAGAAATCATTGTCGTAGAGACAACGGGAATTAGAAGACACGTAGGAATCTTACGTATGGTTCACAGTAATTCAGTGTTTAGACTCGTACATGAATTTATCGTGCAAAGACCATAAAAAGCGTAAATAAAAAAGAGGCCTTTGTTTTATTTAAAAATCAATAGTCATTAAGGAAGAAAGGTCCGTGTTTGACAAGGGTAAGTTTACCTACCTACATACATATTATGTGCCTAAAGTGTATATGTAGGTTTATGTGGATACATAGTCAAACAGTTCCAACGATAGCCATAAGGATAGCTTTTTCTTTGCCCGGTTAACTCAACAATTATTACGGTCTATACTCGCACAACGATATCGTATCCTCGAAAAAAATAACAATTTTTAGTTTTTAGCCAATATTCTCGATAAAAAGTTTTACTCAAATTCGGAGGAAGTCTCAAAAACATGGCGCAGATGGGGTAAAATTTCATGTACGGGGTATACTTTTGCGTGTAATTTTGTGATTTTCAAAGTGATAAGAAATGATACATATAAGTGCAATTTGTGATTGGGCCGGTACGAATCCTAAACAAAGGAATTTCGTTGAAGGAGAACGGATTCTCAAAGCCGGACATATTATCAAATGTGTGAAAAAAACAAGAAAACATGAGCTGTCAAAAGTAGTGATTTTTACGGCATATTGCTTAAAAACATCAAAATTAAAAGAAAATCTCCACGAAATTAATCATCCGTTCAATACTCCTTTAGTTATGTGAATAATATAAACACATAACTGCAACTAATATGTTATAAGTATTGCAATAAGTAAGTTACTAACCTCAAAATATTTGTATGATTATTGTTAGTGCTAAATTTGTCAATCATCAGTAATTTAACTATTGTAGTAGTACAGTATGGTAATGAGTACCTATACATATTATTAATATAAAATATTTTTTTAATTCAAAAATACAGTTTTTCCACATTTCATTAAATTCACTGTAAAAGTTTTACAAGGCAATAACTTGATAGTGTTTAATGCCATGATATCAGAAAATGTCTATTTTCGATATACTTTTTGTTTATTTTACTTATTTTATTTTTGTAATACACAATTTCACGATAAATTTGCACTGTTAGCATGAAAATTTTTCCCTGATTTTGAATACAATTTTCCACCACCAGATGTCATATGCTCATTTGACGAATCCCAATAGCGGAACTGATCTAAACGAGCCGCGTTATAGTGAGACATTACTGTAGAAATAAATTCATAGCATTTTATTACTTCAAGTTTGAATAATATTTCACCTGCATGATGAGAGTCAGCTGGCAGATGTTTTTTAAACCGCACCGGGCTGTTGCGTTTACAGGAAAACAGAGAGGTTTGATGGACCACTATTGTTATGTGCAGGTATAAATTAGTTTTATAACAGTTGCATATGAGGCTCGCGCCTTCTTAGAATTTAGTTTATTTTAAAGAAAATTGAAAAAAATTACTACGTTTAAAAGCGATCGTTCTTAGCAATCAATTACAGAAATAAGAATTTTTTTTATGAGTAATCTGTAATGTAAATCACATGAATTTAACTCTTGATTGCTCTTGCACACTCTTGCGTTTCATGTATTGTCAACTGCAGACAAAATCTGTCCACACTCGCAACGACGCACGATTATAGTTACGCGTATAACAAATTGTGTTTCTTCTGCAGGATGGTTCAAAAAGCGCGTCGGTTTTGAATCTCTCGCCATTTTGTTGTTTGTTGTTGTATAAAGGGCCGATGACACCACCCGCCCAAAATCCACACCAAACCGTCACTCGCTACGGATACATTTCCCTTTCATGAATTGAATGAGGATTTTCTGACCCCCAAATACGACAATTTTGTTTATTGACAAATCCATTTACGTGGAAGTGTGCCTCGTCACTGAAGATGATTTTCCTCGCAAAGGCGTCGTCCTCCTGTTGTCTTCTCGCAGAACCCAGTCAACAAAATCTTGTCTCTTCTGGTGATCGGGCACTTTCAGTTTCTGGGTTTATTGAATTTTGTAGGGGTGGTAATGAAGATCGCGCACAAGAATTCGCCGCAATGAAGACTACCCTATGCCCAATTGTTGGGAACGACGTCGAACCGATTTCAGTGGACTAACATTGACACTATCACGAACTAACGCAATGTTTGGTGTGGATTTTGGACGGGTGATGTCATCGGCCCTTATTTTTTTGCTCAGTTGAAAAGCGTTCCGTGATGGCACACAGAATTAAATCGGAATGTTAGCAGATGTCAACTTTTTTCAAAACAAACAACAAAATGGCGAACGATTCAAAACCGGCGCGATTTTTGAACTACCCTATACAACGGACAACGCTGATATTATTCTAACAAATCAATATGGCTATACTTGGTTAAGCTGTGCTCACTAGAATACAGTTTTTTTACACTGTTACTGATTTAAGTGTAATCCAATATTAACGGATCGTTATACATATTATTTTTCTCCATTGGTCACATGAACTACACTCGGTATACCCTAACTTACACTGAAGTCTGAACTGTTCTGCACTACACGGTAAAAGTATGGGAGCTGGACACCTAAGTTTTTTAGGGTTAGAAATTATATTTAGATACTATTGGTCAAAAGAGAAGATTCCACTCGCGTGTTACCGCACTCGCTACTCTCGTGCGGCAAACACCACGCTCGAGGAAAATTCTCTTTCTCCCATTAGTCGCACAATATACTTAACTGATTTATTATTTACGGACTTAATCAACTGTCAAACAGATATTTTCTGTGTGTAGAATAAATTAAAACAGATTTACCATTTGACGTTTTCTGATTGGAATATTATTTGAGCGTACGTTTAAATATAATATTATACAAAATATGCTGAGAGAGCAAGTACGCAAGAGTTAACATCTAAACTAATACTTATTACGTTTATCACATTATTACTTCACTTTACCGTATTACAGAGGTTGCATAATGCCCGTTTATGATTTCCTGACCCGAGCGTTATCCTTACGACCACGGATGGAAAATGTGATTATCCTTGAAAATTCAAAGCATAACTCCCCGCGCTTCTGTTAATTTATTCCTATACCTTTTCTACTGTTATTAAATTCCTGAATTCGACGCCGAAGTACACGTATAAAGCTTTCAAAACGGTTTAACAAAAAATTTAATTATATACTTAACTGGCGACATATTTTAAATCGGAAATATTCTCAAATAGAAAAGAAGATGAGAATAATGTACAGTCTGACCAATCTGTGGTTGCTGCAGCATACTGCTAGTTATCGTCATATAGTTAAAAATATTTGATTTGTAGTTAAAAACTAATTAACCATAATATGATCCAATAAAAATAAAATATTTGAAACAAACGCATGTTAATTACACTTTTAAAGACCTATTCAACGAATCATCCCACCTTTCCATGTATGAGAAGGTACTATAAATTGGTTTATGCAATTTCGCTTCATGTGACTCACGTCTGTCTTCGGGTTAACCAAAATCATTTTCCTGCAAAATTTCATCACAAAAGATGAAAAAATTACAAGGCTGTGGACTGATAGACGGACGACCATGACGAAATTATAAAGGTTCTTATAGTTTCTACGGAACCGCAAAAAGCTTAAACAACCGTCCTAAGACAGGATTCAGACTAATTTTAATAATTAATGACTTATAGACCGAGAGCTAGTGACAATTTTTTGGTGTTATTTATTCAAGGCCTTATTTTTGTGAAGATGTTGAGGGAGGTATACTAAAGTGCCCTGTGTACGGAATTTTGCTAAATAGCGGTATGGAAGGGATGCAGACCGCCCCCAACATGTAACAAAAAAAATGGTCACAATTATTATTGCTTCAAGGCTGAAATTATTTATATGGCTTGTCGGTGACCCAACAGTGCCATTATAATATTTGCAGATCGATTGGTCAGTATTAAAGGGGTGGCAGATCACCCTAAAAGTGTCATGTACCCGACAAAATTTATATTATTAGGTCAAGGTTCAAATTTTAATATGTTGTTACGGCGACTGTTTTAAGCATATATTTCAATTTGCAGAACAAAATGTCATTGGTCATTTTTTTTATTTTATCAAAATAATATGAAATGTGATAATCATAGTATTTCAAGATTATTACGACCGTATTGTATTTAAAGATGATTTCAACCTCTTTATATGAAAAGAACGTGGTTTTATTTTACAAGGAAGGCGCAATTAAATTCCACAAGTTTCTTTAATTCGGGTCAACAGAATGGATTTTAATTACGGTCACTATTCATCGGATACATTTCTAATTTAAAGTGACATTCCTGCTTCGGAAAGCTTTCAACTCTAAGCTTTTATAAAGATAAAGCTTTCGTCTCTTTTTGATTTCTTGACGACAAAAATAAAACAACGTTTTATTAAATAATATCCACGATTTTTTTATAAAATCCACGGAATATTGAAACACCACAAAATTAATAAATTGTATTTTTTGTAAAACGCTTATATCTCCAAAACTAAAGGGCTTCACCGGGCGCAAATTTTTTGGGCGGTCGCCGGGCTCGAATTTTTTGGGGGGTCGCCGGGCGCATTTTGGGGTCATTTCGGGGTCATTTTGGGTTTATTTTGGGGTCATTTTGGGTTCATTTTGGGGTTATTTTGGGGTCATTTTGGGTTCATTTTGGGGTCATTTTGGGTTTATTTTGGGGTCATTTTTGGTACATTTTGGGTTCATTTTGGGGTCATTTTGGATTCAATTTGGGTTCATTTTGGGGTCACTTTGGGTTCATTTTGGGGTAATTTTGGGTTCATTTTGGGGTCATTATGGGTTCATTTTGGGGTCATTTTGGGGTTATTTTGGGGTCATTTTGGGGTCATTTTAGGTTCATTTTGGGGTCATTTTGGATTTATTTTGGGGTCATTTATACGTTATAGATATATATAACAGTCTGAAACATATCTAACGTCTCAACAGCTTTCGCTTTAAGTTCCGCATCAATATGGCGCTACGCAAATAAGTTTCATACAATGGCCGTTATTCGCAATCCATATATTAGAAACCAGTGGTTTTTAATCTCTCAGCGGCAACTTCGCAACAAATCAAACTATTTGTGCTTTATGAGCTAAGTTCGCAGTGCAGTGATAAATAATAACAATAACCAGGTACTTAACAGTACCTGCATACAAATATGTGACGCAAGATTAAAGTTTATATTAAAGTTCTGGATTAGTAAGTTTAGGCGTTGATAGATACTAATTAGATTACGCAACTTCCGTGTACAGTAACTGTTTCTTGTAGTGGCAACACAAGTAACTGGAGAAATGCGAAAACGAAAATGGACCGTACGACAATATGCTAAATTACTAATACAGTACTCGAATGACTGAATTGTAAATTATACACGCACGACAACTGAGGTCATTAGCGTACAGTACTCGTCCGCAAGACGGTTTTGCGCAACGCGCTGTTGTAGACTTTACAATTCACATTATTTGATTTTATTTATTATAGACTAGCGGTCCGGCCCGGCTTTGCCCGGGTGCTAAGAATTTATGATCCAAAAACCAGGACCCTGACCATCCCCTTTGCGGGACTAAATTTAAAAAAACTCGAATAGCCTATAACCTTCCCAGATAAACGGGCTATATCTAACAAAAAGAAAATTTTCAATTCGGACTGGTAGTTCTCGAGTTATAAGCGCACATACGGACAAACAGACAGATGATGCATTTTATATATTAGTATGGAATATAGACGCGTCGACAACTTAAGTCATTTGCGTCTTAATTACATCAAATAACGTATCACTTAAAACTAAATGACACCACAAAACATCCATGAGTGAGGCGGCTCTCGAACCCACGACAGATCGCTCCAAAAATCAGGACCGTGATCATTACATCAAGCTGTCTCTACATCATTTGACTTCATAAGGAGCCGACAACGTAAATTTCTACTCGATGACACGGCGCAGCGGCAGGCAGGCTGAAGTGGGCAACAAGGTTAATAAGTCGTGCTGTTTCAGTTTGGTAGGTGTGCGTTTCGTTGCAGGCAAGTGATGTATCTGTCTGTGTGTATGCAATAAAAGTCCGTTGATTACACCGATGGGACTTGATCTAGTTACTGCGGGTTGAGATAACACGGATCCCACAAACTAGGGTCGCGTGTATTCATTCTGTCAGTTCTCTACAAGGTGAAATGGAAAGTTTTATGGGCACTGCGGAGAAATAGAGAGATAAATGCGGTTATAGGCAAAATCGAGTGTTTTCAATAATCGATATGTTGGTATTAGATGGTCGTGATTTCCGGGAATGTCCCGCAATTCGTTGGTTTGTCCCGTGTCCCGAAATTTAAGTCTTCTATCCCGGAAATGCATAAGTTCAACGAATTCGTGCTCACGATCGCAAGAAACGACACTAAGTTACATGCTAAGTAGTACTTATTTATTTAGCACTATCTGCAATTTCTGTACATATTATATATTTTTTTACTTGTATTCAATTGTATTTTTCGGACTTACCCTATGTCGGTAAAGACAAATTGGGAACAATAAAATGAATTATTAAAGATTCATACGAAATTAAGCGTGATTTACACAATCAGAAGCGCGTGCCACATCTCAACCTGCAATGGTGTGTGATAAATGAATAAAATTAGACAAGTCTAATGATAAATACGAAAAAATAGTAAAATAATAAAACGTTTTTTTCACAATAACTCCCCCCTCCTGAAATAAATTGTCTTCGCAGCTTAGAAATGTCCCGAAAATCTTGGTTTTTGATTTGGCAACCCTAGTTGGTATCCAGAATATTAATTCAATTTGTTAATATTACGGAATGTTTTCATTTGTAGGAAAAAATATTTAGAAATGTGATTTATTCTAGAGTAGCTGTAGAGCCGTGTTCATGGTGGCCAGATCTTTGTAAACACGTTCAATACTTTTTAGTGTATTTGCCATAATATGGCACATACACTATTGGCGTCGGTCGGATGGCGGGACCTAGGGGTCGGACCAAAATTTCTCCACGTTTCATAGCCTCCTGAACACTTTGGCACCATTTTTAAAAATGTTTATATATATATATATATGTGTGTGTGTGTGTGTGTGTGTGTGTGTGTGTACACGATAACTCTCGACAGACTTAATCGATTGAAACGAAATTTGGTACACACATTGGAACCCATCACCGCAAGAAGCCTATTTAAAATGGGCCCGATCGGACCATTTTCAGGGTTGTATTTAGGGGTTCCAAAAAGTTTTTGGGCCCAAAAATACCGAAAAATTTGTCAGAATCGTTTCAAAATTGAAATTTAACTCTTTAGTAAAAATTAAAATGTGCTGCCAAAATTTTAATAAAATCGGCCCGACAGGACCGGACTTTCAAATTTTATGAAAACACTAGTTTGTTGATACGGATTTACTTATGGAAGGGTGTATTTAATTGCGTGTACTGATAAAATCCATGTCTAATATTGAAATTTAGAAAAATTTAATTATTTTAAGGGATGTATTAAGGGGTTAAATTTTTTATTTTGTCAAAAAACAAACTTAAGTTCACATAATAATGCCACAATGCCTGTATTAGCAAATACACTATATTGTCGGCAGGGTTTGGCACTGCGACCCGAGTTTTTTTCGTTATAATCAGAGTAAGTATCTATTCTCAAAATTTACTATTTACTTGTTTTAATTACAGTGCTGCTTCTAGAATCTAGATTATATTTAGATACGATTTTAAGGGCGGTGGGAATTCCGATAACTTTTTGATACACTCTGTATTATGCATCTTTGTTTGCTTCTGGACTAACTAGCAATATATAAACAAAAGTGGACGATTCAACTGACTGACAAATTTACTCAATCATCACAAAATTTTAAAAACAGTTCTAAAGCAAAGCAAAAAGTTTTTATTGTACACACAGCGAATTACGAGATTAATTTGCTGTGTGATTAATAAAAACTTTTTGGTTTGCTTTAGAAATGTTTTTAAAAATTTTTGATGAATGAATATTATAATAATACTAGCGGACCCGTCCCGGCTTCGCTCGGGTGGTATGAAATTATGATTTAATAGCGGTCACCCATTACTCCGCTCACGTATATTTAGTATAGCTGATCCGGCAAACGTTGTTAATAATTTCTAGGAATAATTACATTACTCACTCGCTTCGCTCGTTCGTTTGAATTTTATTAATACAGTACTCACTCGCTTCGCTCGTTCGCTTGAATATTATAAATACACTACTCACTCGCTTCGCTCGTTCGCTTGAATATTATAATTACATTACTCACTCGCTTCGCTCGTTCGTTTGAATTTTATTAATACACTACTCACTCGCTTCGCTCGTTCGCTTGAATATTTTCGCCTACTCACTCGCTTCGCTCGTTCGCTTGAATATTATAAATACACTACTCACTCGCTTCGCTCGTTCGCCATATATGTATTTTTTAAAGCTTAATATAAAAATCGCGATTAATAATCAGGGGTTGATCGTATAAGGGTGAAAATTTAGAGTTGTATGTATTTTTCAATGCTGAATCATGAAAAAATTAAAACAAAAAATTTTGTCAAAAAAATAAAAAAAAATTTTTTAGGGTGGACCACCCTTAACATTTAGGGGGATGAAAAATAGATGTTGTCCGATTCTCCACCCTACCCGATAAGCACACAAAATTTCATCAAAATCGGTCCAGCCGTTTCGGAGGAGTTCAATAACGTACACCGCGACACGAGAATTTTATATATAAGATTAATAAATTACTTAAAATTATTTTTAAAAGACTGGTAACTGTTCGACCTAACCTATTAGTTAAGTGCTATTTATTGTTTTGTTTTGCTTTGTTTAAGAATTACTGTTTAGTTATTGTTTACTTGTGTTGATTGTTAGAATCGATTTTTCGTTGTTGCATTCATTATTATTGTGTTTTTAATTATTGCAAATAAATATTTAATCCGCCAACTCAGAAAACAGTTTCGCAACACTAACATATTTTAAATTGTTGCAAGATCCTCCCTCGAAGTTATTAGTCATAATTTCCGGTTGCTCTCAAAATGCAAGAACCCTTAACTTGTACATTTATTTTGCATGAAGGTATTTGAAATATGTATGTTAGTTGCTTAGGTGTGTGCGGAGACTTAAATGTATGAAATGCAATAATGCATTCAACAAATATACACATCACACACTGGGTGTATAATAAAGATTGACCGTTTCTAGGGTTGCGTACCAAAATGATAAAAAACAGAACCATTTAATTGTCCATCCGCTCTTCTGTCTGTCACGCGTCTCTAACTCCTAAACGGTTGAACTTAGAAAGGTATGTCTGAAAATATTAGATTTAAAATTTTGAAAAAAAAAATCTTTACTCTTTTGGTCGCTCGAAAGTAAATAAAAAACTTTTTAACAAAAAAAAACCTCCTTCAAAAAGCCACTAAAAAGAGGAAAAAATAATGAAATTTTGAGGTCTGCGCCAATTTAATAAAATATAAAGTCGGTTAAAAAGTATAGTATAGTGATTAATATCTTCTTTTTAACCGACATCAAATTTTATTAAATTGGCGCAGACCTCAAAATTTCATTATTTTCCTCTTTTTAGTGGCTTTTTGACGAAGGTTTTTTTTTGTTAAAAAGTTTTTTATTTTTTGCTTTTTAGTGTCAAAAAGTGACATTTACCTTAAAGGAATTACACGCCGTTATAGGCACTTTTATTAAACCGACTTTCTTACGCTGTCTGATGTGTCAAAAAGTGACATTTACCTTAAGGAATCACACGCCGCTACTCACTTTTATTAAAATCAGCCGAACTACTGAACCGATTTTGATGAAATTTCTATGGCACCAATCTGAAAGTATATCCTTTTAAATAAAAAAAAGAATTTTCAAAATCGGTTTGTAAATGATGGAGTTCTGAAGTAACAAACATATAAAAAAAATACAACCGAATTGAGAACCACCTCCTTTTTTTTGAAGTCTGTTAAAAAAGTGTCCCTGACCGCGTATAAGAGATAACTTTCCGGTTGCAGACAATATAAAACTACACTGTAAAAAATGGATGTAAAAATACTTTGAAAGTTAAGGTAGAATTCGCTCGATTTTCTAAGTGATTTTACATTATTATTTTTTTTTACACAGAAAACTTCATAAAAACTTGGACTTTTACTGTAAAGTTAGTGATTTTTACATAAAGTAAATTAAGAATACATAATTTGTGTAATATTCCAATAAAGTGTGTAAAAATTACAAAATAAAATGTATAGTTACATATATAAAATGGATGAATACAAAACAAATTAATGTAAAATTAGTAACCACGCATGCGAAATGTGTTTTTATGGAATCTACGCGATGTGCAGGCGATACCTGTTTGCGACGCCATTGTCTCTTTGTGTGTCTATTACCAGATTAATCGCTGGCTACAAATGGACCATCGATAATCTATGTAATCGGCCTTCTCATTTCTTACAGTGTATTCCGCGCTTACATTACGTTTACGAACCCTTCAGTATACAGCTAGAAGATACAAGCTTTGAACTAGACGTGGTCGTTATTTCACGTCACTAGTTACAATAACTAGCTACGCGGTATGTAACCGAATCACTAGTTTCGAGTTACATTACAAGTAGTGATTTTTGCAAATGCGTTACTAAGCGAGAGCGAGTGACAGTGACACGAATAAATCCGAAGTAACCCGAACACGCACATGCCGTGATTTAAGTGTATAGCTACAAACACTTAGATAGTGATTTAATGTATTTTAATTTCGTCTCGTTTCGTGTGTAACTGTATAGTTGGTAACTGGTGGAGGTATTTATGCAAGCAATCACAGTAGCTGAATAAAAATAACTAGTTACAAAAATCACTAGTTTTGAAACAGGTGACGCCGACCAAGTCACTGGTTTCGTTACGTTTCTTGAAAATAACGTAACGACCCACGTCTACTTTGAACATAATATTATCTAAATACCTAAGCACAAGTGAATTTGTGCTCGGTATGAAATGCTTGTACTAATATTGAGGTGTAAATATTCTATGTATACTTACGTACTACATATCATGTTTGTACATCGTGTGTACAATATCACATAATATTACGCATTTACCGGATGACTGACAATACAAGACTTGGATAGTTATATATATTAAATTTCTTTGGTTCCTTTAGGAACATAGGGCTTCTACAAATGCTCGAAACGAGGTCTATCGAGAGCGAGTCTCTTAACTTCTTGCCAGGTGACGCCATATTCTCTCATTTCGGCCTCCATAGTGCGTCTCCAAGTATTTTTTGGACGTCCTTGGTGTCTGCTTCCTTGCGGGTTCCACTCTAGTGCGGTACGAGTAATATCAGTTTCCTCTTTTCTAAGAGAATGTCCTATCCACTTTCATTTTCTTGATTCCGAACATGTATAAATCCAGGAACTGTTCTCTGTCGGAGACGTTTCCTATATTTCCCAAGAACGCACCTTAACATGTCCATATACTTCCATTTGAGAGGAGTTTAATTTATTCTAATAATTTTTAAAACCTACTTAACAAAACACATAGATTAAGGGTTTATTATCTGAATCCAGGTTGAAACATTTCGATAAAATAAGTGACCAGGAGAAAGAAAGGGTTCCCTATTGGTTATTACAATAATTAGAACTAAAGAAAGATTAGGAATGATTTTAATCCTAGTTATTTCCTTCAACGGAAAGGTACCAGCTTGAACTTAAATAGTTCTGCGGACATGTTTCTGTGCTATGGCAACCGTTTACTTACCGCACTTGCTATTTAATGGAAACACTTTTGCACACCTGTCTTTTAAATGACCCAATACAGGCCGGTATTCATGCATCGAAAGTAGCTATTTTGTAGTGAGTATGGCAAAAAATATATTTCATTGTTTTCAAATCGTGTTAATGGTGTTTTAAAGACCACCAACAGCTAAGGTTATTTGGGCCTAGCACCGATTCATATTTTAAATTCATTATTTTTCTTTTAATAATTGATTGAAAATCCAATTGACACTTTTACCAGCTCTCGGGTTAGAACCCGAGAACTGGGGACTTGTAATAGAGGAACCATAGCAACGCCATGTGAACAACAGCATTGCTACACGCTCGGCTATTCTCAAGCCCTTCGTTGTTTTCTTCGTCAACCTGTATATGAACAAATAAATATATAAACCGACTTAGCCAGTTGTTCGCATATTATTAAGTTAGGTTAGGTGCATACTCCCTAAGTAATACATAGTAGATAGTATGTAGGTACTAAGATACTACGTACAGTACCTAGGTACGCCGTACGATCGGCAGAATGGTCTCTCGGTTGTTTACAGTTTACATATCACAAAGCATTAAAATTATTACCAGCTGTACAAGTTATTAATATTAAATACACAGACCGTTTCATTTAACGCTAAAATAAAAAAAACGATGACCTTCGGGAATTGTCTCGAACAATTTCTTGTAGTTAAACATACTACCGCAGTAGCCCAGTAAGAGCTACTTTACGGCAGAGCTAAAGAAAACTATCAATTATTACTCAAGTTCATTTTCAAGCAACAACATGTACTGATTTCTGGGTTGACTTTCATTTTGAATTCGAATTTATTTAGTCCTTGTAGTAACAGTTTTGAGCTGATAATGGTATTATTTATTATCTACATACAGTGCGTACGTTTGTTCGTTATTGTGGAACAATTATTCATAAAAAAAAATCCCAGATCATCTGGGCTCAAAATTTTCTGACAGGTCAACCTTATTTTTTAAAAGCGCGTCCTTTTTTAGTCCCCTCCTTTTCCGCAATGACGTCATCGTCTTTCTTTAATGGCACTCCCCAATTTTTTTTTGCAGATTTGGATAGATAATCAAAATCTGATTTCAGCAATATGCCATTATTTGAATATCAGATTACAATATGTGAAGTTGGGGTGTTGTAAAATAGGCGAGCCATAAAATTGTAATCAAAAAATCCCGACAATTTTGGCTAGTGTCAAACTCTGTAGTAGACCTCGCGCGGCGAAAGATGAAGCCACCGCGTCATAGTAACGTGAATGCATTGCGCCCGCCTTCTAGCTTGCTATTGGCTGTTTATTGTTATGAATAGCAGTTTGCCAAAATTGTACCTAACGTCATAAAACCCAATGTGCAGTTTTGTGTACACGGCACTGTCTGCGGGCAAGCAGGCGTTCACTAGCATATTATTGATTACGTGCCTGGCTTCATCTCTCACCGCGGGCACTCTACCATTTTATAATGCTATCTCGTTCTTCATGTTAATAATGGGCATTATCACTTGGTTAAACTTTTCTTAACATCAAGCAGTTTCGGTTAAAAATGAGAAAATTTTCTGGGATGGCATCATGGCATGCATTGAAAAATCTCCAGAGATACTTTTTCCACGATGAAATATAATTGTTTTTATTTTCATTAGCTTTATATTTTTTACAGGAGATGAAACACGTCCGTATCCAGTAAGATTTTATTTTTCCTAAAAATACATATTTTTTATGCGACCTGTCAAGAAAGTAGGTTTTTGAACTTTTTGACTGACAGAAAGTGATTTTTTTTCTTAGGGTTTTTTATTTTTTCCCTACTCTTCCAAATAAGGGCATAGCTTACTTCTCCAAAAATGAGTAGGTACCTAGTTATTTACGGTTCCATGACATTTGATCCCAGCAATTTTATACCACGACAAGTGATCCCACGACAAGTGATCCCAACGACATTTGATCCCAACGACAATTGATCCCACGACATTTGATCCCAAAAGATTGTCTATAAACTAACAGAGCCTGATATGTAATAAAGTTATTAAATTTTATTAATTTAATGAAATTATTTAATCGAGGGAAATTTGTTTGAATTAAATTTGTAGACGTTATGATATATTTGTATATTTGTAATATTTGGGATTAGTTGTCGTGGGATCACTTGTCGTAGTATAAAATTGTTGGGATCAATTAACGGCACACCGTTATTTACTACAGATGAATGAAAATCAAAAATGGCGATTTACTCGAACACGGCTACGATTTTGTTCATATTTCATCAATTATGAATGAGCCTACAATATACCACCATTCATTTATTTTGAAAAAAAATCAGAAAGAGTATGAACAAATATTGACAGTTGATTTAGTTGAACAAGAAAGTATAAGGGCAGCTGAGCAGTACCTACCTACCATTTTTTAAATTAATTCTTCCGATAGCGCCGCGCTAAAATTCAGTATTATTTATTGAAATTTTTATCTTTGGACAAGAAGAAAATAAATCAAAACGTGAGAAACGTGTTATCAGTAAGTAGTTCGGGAGCTGAAGAAAAAAAATTCCAATATTCGAGTCCCCGACTACTGATAACAAAAAAGCTAAGGCATTACTAGATGTTTATGCCCTCGGACGACTTACAAACCCTCGAGCCAGAGGCCCTCGGGTTTGTAAAATCGTCATCTTCAAGGCATAAACATCTACTTATTACCCTTGGTATACATAAATAACTATTATGGCCGAGAACTAGGGTTGCCTGATCAAAAACCAAGATTTTCGGGACATTTCTAAGGCGAAGACAATTTATTTCAAGGGGGGTTATTGTGAAAAAAAATGTTTTATTATTTTACTATTTTTTGTATTTATCATTAGACTTGTCTAATTTTATTCATTTATCACACACCAGTACACGGTGAGATGTGGGACGCGCTTCTGAGTGTGTAAATCACACATAATTTCGTGTGAATCTTTAATAATTCTTTTTATTGTTCCCAATTTGTCTTTACCGACATAGACTAAGTCCGAAGAATACAATTAAATACAAGTAAAAATAAATTGCAGATAGTGCTAAATAAATAAGTACTACTTAGCATGTAACTTAGTGTCGTTTCTAGCGATCGCGAGCACGAATTCGTTGAACTTATGTATTAGAAGACTTAAATTCCAGGACACGGGACAAACCAACGAAATCCGGGACATTCTCGGAAATCCCGGCCATCTGGTAACCCTACCTAGAACACTCGCGTGAATAAGACAAATCGAATTACACCTCGATTATGAAAATCGGTTCAGTAGATTTGGTCCTACATGAAACTTACATACGACTATTGAAATCATAACCCTATTTTTTCGTAGTCGAGTAAAAATTAAACATTTAATTAAAAATTGATAATATGTTTCTTTGCGAATGTAAATTAGTAATTTTAAATATACAAAGAGGTTAAATGAAAGTCAATAGTCTATAAACATCTGCGCATTTGTGATTGGCTGTTCAAATTAATAATTTTAAGATCTCAGCTCCAGATCTGTGATCTAGCAACGGCGCTGTGTACCTCAACTGTTCAGTATTCACCTTTGCAGTGGCAAACGGCAGGTGCAAATCGTACTGTAGCTACAAACACAACAGAGAACCAGCCGCCAGGTGCCTGCGGTCTAATTGCCTGCCGTTTGGCCGCGTGTCCTCTGCCATAACACGCGCACGCTCTGCCCCGCCGGACTTACATACTAGGCCTTATTCGGACCTAACTAGTAACTATAATACTAGATTTCCCGTTAAGTCATACATTTATAAGAATAATTAAGAGCACTGTGGTTTAATTTAATAATAAAGAGTTTAGTCACGTCTAACCACAATAATTTTATTAATCAATGTACATTTCAAGAGCTATGCTCCCATCTTCAGCAAATACTAAACTTTTTAGTATTTAGTTTAGAAACTTCTTACCACAATAATTTTATTCGTGAATGTACATTTCAAGAACTAAGCTCTCATCTTCAGCACATAAGAGTGTCAATCGAGGCGTGTTAACGTCATTTTGATCCGACATAAATTTTATAAAAATCGGTTCAGCCGTTTTTTTTTTAATTATTGTTAAAAATAAATAATAATTATGTTTTAATGATTAAAATGATTACTTTTCTGTGTAATATCTAATTTAATTATTATTATTAAATATTTATCAAACTGGGAAGTTCGTCGTGTGGACCTCAAGGGTCGCACTTTCTAATAAACGACCCACCTCACGGGTTGTTGCATTTTTTATTGGATGGAAGTGATGAAAAACTATTATTTTAAATAATTCAGTGTATAGTTTGGTGAACAGTATTGTGAATTTTTTGTCAATTCGTTACGCACGTGCCATCTAGGAAGAATCTAATATAGACTAAACTATCTAAAGAGAACCACTAAAACAGCTGTAAACCATATTATAACTTAGGTGTTTAGTTTGTTGACCGTGATAAATAATACGCCTGCATAGAACTGTTATTTACTTGATCAAAAATGGTTTAACTATTTACTTTACTTATTTTAGAAAGGTTTTAGAAACATTTTTATAATCAGTATTTATTTGTCATCATGGATAGTTTGAAAAAAGTATAAGTAAAAGTTGCCTCTTGGGCATATTTAGGGGGAAAAAAGGGAGGAATAACACAGAACTTTCATTTCTATTCCATCAATTTATTATGTGGTGAGATTTATTAATTTTTAAAATATTTACAAATTTACTGATTTCCTAGTTTGATCATAGAAAAATTAATGTTGGTTTGATATTGAAGTGCAATTATTTTATTATTTTTTTTGTTTAACAAAAACATCTCAAAGAAAACAAGTTTAGCGCACATTATAATTTACAGGAATTCGAAATTGTGACACTAATTTTCATTAAATCTTAGAAACCAACTCATCAACGCACAACCGAAAGCACTGAACCTAGAAACTTGATATTTTAGAGATGTTTTTCTCTTATGACGTAGGCGCCCGCTACAATCGGATTTTTGGAAATTTAATCCTTAAGGGGTGAAAATGTGATTAAAATAAAAAACTTTTTAACAAAAAAAAAACCTCCTTCAGAAAACCACTAAAAAGAGAAAAATAATGAAATTTTGAGGTCTGTGCCAATTTAATAAAATATGAGGTCGGTTAAAAAGTATAGTATAGTGATTAATATCTTCTTTTTAACCAACTTCATATTTTATTAAATTGGCACAGACCTAAAAATTTCATTATTTTTCTCTTTTTAGTGGTTTTTTGAAGGAGGTTTATTTTTTTGTTAAAAAGTTTTTTATTTTTTACTTTTTAGTGTCAAAAAGTGACATCTACCTTAAAAGAATCACACGCCGTTACTCAATTTTATTAAACCGACTTTCTTACGCTGCCTGATATATAAATATATAAAATCAGCCGAACTACTGAACCGATTTTGATGAAATTTCTATGGGACCAATCTGAAAGTATAGCCTTTCAAATAAGAAAAAAAATTTCAAAATCGGTTTATAAATGACTGAGTTATGAGGTAACAAACATAAAAAAAAAAATACAACCGAATTGAAAACCACCTCCTTTTTTTGAAGTCGGTTAAAAATAGGCTTTTACTCAAAGTGAAACGTGAAACTTGGAAAAAACACCCTTCTCAAAATACAAAAAATACATGTTCGACTATTTTTCGGAAAAAACTAAGAGATGAACGGGAAGAGGATGGGTTTTTAGAGTTACTATCACTATATTTAGAATCAGCGAAATGCATTACACTGGGTGAACCCGGGCAGAACAGCTAGTTATCAGTACGCACTTTAATTATTTTGTATCCTGCTGCTATAATACAAAAACAACAGAATCTAAAAAACCATCTGCAGTCAGTTTTTAAATGTTAATAATTTTATAAAGTTTCAACAGTAGTAATGCCGAGGATTTTAAGAGCATACCAAATCGTTGTGGAAATTCGGAATGAAAAACTCAATTATCATTTCCTTTATTTTACGTCCTCAACTTCCTCTTCTAAGATACCAAACATATCTTGGATTCTTTGACTTCGATGATTCGCCGAAGACAGATTGAAACACTAGAGTATTTAAAATTTTCATGCAGCGCAAGGTATGAGTATCATGTGACATAATATGTCGCGGTGGTTGATGTAACATTTATCATAACAGTGCGTGGTAAAGCTGCGGTTTAGTTAACTCTGTTTAGAGCAACCGCGCGATGCGTCGGTTCTTTGTGTTATTAAAGCTCACCGCAGTCACATAAAGCTTTCGTCGACTTACAAAGCACATTATTAATTATGACTATACGTAAATAACTACAACGTATAACACATAGATATTATATTAATGTTCTTACTTCAAACTTTCGCAATTTCGGTTAAAAACACTATATTCTTTAATCAAAAAGAGTTGTGTTTTTAACCGACTTTTTTTTAAAAAAAGGAGGCTGCCAATTCGACGTTTATAGTGTATACCTTTTTAACACGCTTTTATTAGCTTCACCTGTATGTTTGCTTGCTTGCTTGTTTGTCAGTTTGTAACCGACTTCTTTGAACTTGATTTTGACCAACTTTGAGCGGTCAGATTTAGTTTAAACTTTGCACACTTATCAAGGACCGACGACAATACAATAATTCCATAAGTTTGTCCCATTATCCTGACCAGGATCTCCAGGACTAAAAAAAACAGCAAAAAACTTCAGATTGAACTGAAACTTTGCACATTTATCAAGAACCGATGACAATACAATAATTCAATAAGTTTGTCCCATTATCCTGACCAGGATCTCCAGGACTAAAAAGCAAAAATAAATTATAATTTAAAAAAACTATAAAAAACACGCTTTAATGAACTAAAAAGTAAAAAATAATTAATTTTATTGTAAAAAAGCGTGGGGTGCTTTGTATCATATTTTCATACTACCCCACGCTTTTTTACAATAAAATTAATTATTTTTTACTTTTTAGTTCATTAAAGCGTGATTTTTAGTTTTTTTAAATTATAGTTTTTTAATGTTTGTTCAGCCTTAACCTCTCGAGGGGTTAACCAATTTAAATAATATCGAAGGAAGATGACGAGATAGTCCCATATAATTTTTATTTAAATGGATTCAGTAGCTTTTATCCTACTAATCAAATTTCATTCTTATGAACGTTCAGCCATAACGTCTCGGGGGGTTAACCGACTTCAATAATTTCGACGCCGTTTCATAAATCGGTTTAGTAGTTTTTTCCTATAGGCACTATTCAAATATCATTACTCAATACTCGAAATAAAAATTGACAGTACTATGAATCAGGTTTTACACAGGTCACATCAAATTTACTGTCGACAACATCGATATTTTCACTTTACCTGGTTTACCTGTCCGTTGGGGGGAAGGGGTTGGAAAAGGGTTGGAGAGAGGAACGTATTCACGTCAGGCATAGATAAATTTACTATATATATGTATGTTCAATTTATATACTGAACTGCAACCCTACATACCGGGTGTATCTAAATATAGACATTGAGGCAAATATACATAAGAAAAATAGTAATGCTAAATTTCTGTAGATGTAATAACTATAGTTGCACGTTTTTTTATCTGTTAGGGAGGAAAATTCATGGAACTAAGCAAATATACAAAGACATAATATGGTTCCGTCTCTCGACCAAATGACTACACTGAATGAATGAATTGTGGATTATAGACGCTCGACGACAGAGGTCATTAGCGTCGACTACACTGAAGTAACGTTTGCTTGACATAGAGTATGTCAACACGTAGGTATAAGAAAAAAAATATTAGTAAAAAAAACTTTTTAGAGACAAGCTTTTATTTAAATGCACTAAAAAGGAAAAAATAATTTTTAATAATTTAGGTTCATAATTATAAAAGCGTGGGTCGTGAATTCTATGGTCACGACCCACGCTTTTATAATTATGAACCTAAATTATTAAAAATTATTTTTTCCTTTTTAGTGCATTTAAATAACACCATGTCTCTAAAAAGTTTTTTTTACTAATGTTTATTTTGTTCATTTTAGTCTTCCAAAATGTTACCCCCCTTTGACACCCGTAGGGGTTGAATTTCGAAAAACCCTTTCTTAGTGGATGCTTACGTCAGAAAAGGAACCAACTGTCCAAATTTCAAGTTTCTAGCTTCAATGATTTGGCCTGGGCGTTGTTGACAACGCTTTTGTGCAATCGAGCATTAACCAATTAGTTCTTGTGACTTCGTAGGATTTCTAGCAAGATTTTTTAACTGAATCGCCCCTCGGTCGATATATCTACTAAAATTGAAAAGTAAAGCATAAACCAATTTAGTCTGGGCAACTTGTATATTCAAAAACGTAGTTCGTTAAAATTGTTCAGGTGTGTTGGTGTGTGTGTGTGTGCGTATACGCCACGTTGTACGCTATACAGATGATATGCTTCGAAATGCCATATGCGGTGGACCGCACGCTTACTGCCCCCGGCTGTATAGCCTATTGCCCTGTTGCTAACCACCGGCCTATATGCACTGTGTTACTGATACTGGTCTATACGTACAGATGGTCCAGACTCCAATGTTGCCAATATTTATCACAAAATGAGCGAAAGACGCTATTTTTTATGGCTAAGAGTCTAGTTGTTCGGTTTGTAGAGATTAAAATTGCAGGAATCAATGAAGAAAAAAAATTAAGATTCTATAGGTAAAAATATATGAGCACTGTGGTTGGAATAAAAACAAAAATAAAGATAGTTACTTCTTACCACAACAGTTTTATTGATGGATGTACATTTCGAAAGCTATGCTTTCATCTTCAGCAAACACTATACATCAAGATGTATAGTGTTTGCTGATGATGAAAGCATAGTATAAAGATCTTTTTGACTTGGTTTAATAATAAAATTAATAATAAATAAATAAAACACAATAAAATTTGATTTAATCAAAACGAATCTAAAATAGGTCTGATCACAACGAAATTATAATTTTGAATTACTTGTTTGTTGCAAAAGCGTAGCTCATAGAAACTCCAAAACAAAACAATGTTGTGGTCGACTATGTAGAGTATTAATGTTGACTCAAAAAGACACAACAATAGCTTTCGAAATGTACATCCATCAATAAAACTGTTGTAGTAAGAAGTAATTATCTTTATTTTTGTTTCTATAGGTATATTTGATATCACCATCCAGAGCCCAGTTCAATGCTTTAAAAGTAGATTTAACGTTGAAAGTCGTATCAGAACGAGAGCATAAAAGTATTCACTTTTATGCTTTAATTTAATTTTTTATTTTATTGCTTTAATGGTTCGTAAATGTACATACATGGACACACGTATTATTAAAATCTCTTAGCAAATTAATACTGTCCATAAAAAATGGCAGAAATGGCAATTACAAAAATCAGGATCAAGTCGCATCTGATCTCATTTTTACAATTACCATTTCTGCAATTTTTTATGGACAGTATTAATTTGCTAAGAGATTTTAGTAATATTATATGTATTTATGGAGCATTAAAGCAAATAGCAACACACAAACCGTTTAGTGCCGAAATCATGAGCAATAAACTTGCATTCGAGAAGTACTCAATTCTAATTTGGGCAGAGGCGACAGGAGTGTTCCGTTTTGCACCTCGCCAACCATATTTTTGCGATTGTTCATGTTTTTTTAGCATTTCTAGATCCATGTTGAGATAAGTAGTCTCTTACACATATTATACAACTCTATGAATCTAAGCCATCGAGTGTCTGTAATCTGCAATCTGTATAATATATTAATATTGTTACGGAT
Source organism: Mongoloraphidia duomilia (assembly GCA_039654895.1). Taxonomy (NCBI): domain Eukaryota; kingdom Metazoa; phylum Arthropoda; class Insecta; order Raphidioptera; family Raphidiidae; genus Mongoloraphidia; species Mongoloraphidia duomilia. The sequence goes on from CM077517.1 coordinate 3,094,910, forward strand.
CACCCTGTATATAAACGTCAGGCAAGAATTCTGAGAAGCGGTGTCTGCTTGCTGAACAACGAGTAACTACGCGAAGTTTCTAGAGAACGCGAGAAGCACTGGGCTTCCGCCACGCAGCGTATATAAACGAGTGAGTGAAGCGATCAGTCGATCAGTCAATGGTGAGTCGTGCAATCAAGTGGATCAGTGATATAAATACACCTGATAAAATAAATATTAGTATAGTCATTTGTATATAATTAAGTGTTAATTACCGTTTAGTTATTGTTTACTTGTGTTGATTGTTAGAACCGACTTTTTGTTGTTGCATTTATTGTTATTGTATTTTTAATTATTGTAAATAAATATTTATTCCGCAGTTTTGTAACAATATATAGAAGGGAATGAAGATTTAAAAACTTAAAAAAGTATAAATTTCTTGTTTATTCTTGTAAATTGATAAATGAGCCATTTCAAATCTAAATAAACGGAAAGTAAAATGTTTTAAATTCTGTATTTAAGTTGTCCGTGGTTTTGTTTACTTTATTTAAAACATAAATAGCAAAGACAAACAAACTTACCTTACAGGAAACAATTCTGCATCATATAATTCACCAGATTTGAGCAATCTGAAATCGAAAAATACTTGATAATATTAAAATAAAACTATCAAATTGTTTACAGAAATTTCATAAAGACTACTTTTTTATATAATTATATTCAGCGATAATAACGCGGCGTTCTCTAAACACATCTATACTAATATAATAAAGCTGAAGAGTTTGTTTGTTTGGTTGAACGCGCTAATCTCAGGAACTACTGGTTCGAATTGAAAAATTATTTTTGTGTTGGATAGTCCATTTATCTAGGAAGGCTATAGACTATATAATATCACGCTACGACCAATAGGAGCGGAGCATCAATGAAAAATGTTGCAAAAACGGGAAAAAATATTCCTTTTGAGAGCTTCCGTTGCGTGCGCTGCGTAAACGGTTAAAGTTACGCAAAAATCATGTATGACGGAATTGTTCCCGGAAGGTTTATATATATAGCGAACGAGCGAAGCGAGTGAGTAGTGTATTTATAATATTCAAGCGAACGAGCGAAGCGAGTAAGTAGTATATTGCACCCGGGCTTTCTTATTAACAATATACTAAATATATACGTGCAGAGCACGAGCCATGGGTGACCGCTATTAAATCATCATTTCATACCACCCGGGCGAAGCCGGACGGGTACCGCTAGTATAATTTGATTTCGGATGTTTTTTCGCTAGTTTAAGGGCACTATAAATATTCCAAATTTCAGTTCTTCTGCTCGAAAGTAGATCGAGTTTCCGGACATAAAATTTTTTTCTGCTTTATATGTATTAAGTTTTCATTATAGCTTTAATAATGAAAGAGATACAGGGGATGGATCTAGTATGAATAGACATTCGACAATGGACATTGGACACCCTATATATATAATAATATATATCCACAAAATAATATATACCATAAGATTAGAAATCTGTGGATTACAAAGATAGCGATATAATTTCCATTCGGACCATGCTGCGGTTTTGGGACTCCGTACTCTGATCAGTTGATCACAGATCATTGAACGCAATGAGGACACCACATCTCTAACACATCCCGCCACCCTCAAAGAGCTATAATTGCGTTGTGAGCTATAAATATCTGAGCTTTTAATTAGTTACCGTGCCACCGTAGCGACCCCGCTATAACATTGGCGAACTATCTAATGAAACTCTGATTCAAAAAACGTGTATTTCTTATCATTTTTTAAAGTAGATAATTTGATAATGTTTTTAACATCCGTTCTTCATAATTTTTTATTGAAAATTCATCTAACAATCTCGTGACAAATTCTTTTGAAAAATATAGTTCAAATTTATTTCTGGCACTAGCCGTGTTTACCCACGTTTTCCTTATTATAATAGAGTAACGACATAAACTTTAACATTAATAATTATTGTTACGGATCACCCTGTATATAACCGGCAGGAAAGAGTTCTGAGATACGGGTCTACTTACAGAACAACTGGTTCCTGCATGAAAGTTCTAGAGAAAGCGAGAACACTCTAGGCATATGCACGCAGTATATATAAACAGCAGTCAACGTTGAGTCAGGCATTCAAGCCTACGGTGATTCAGTCAATGGAGAATACTGAGCAACAAATAGTGCGTCTGATATAAATACAGTGAATATAAATATTCGAAACATATATAACTAGAAATAAATAGTCCTGGTATATAGTTAATTGTTACGAGTTATTGTATATAGTTGTTTGTTTTGCTTTGTAATTACTGTTTAGTTATTGTTTATTATTATGTTTTTAATTATTGTAAATAAATATTTATTCCGCCAACTCAGAAATCAGTTTTGTAACATTATTATTATCTTAACAGTCATACTTCGGAGACCAAAACGGATCTTCGATTCGGAATAAATAGACCTTCTCTCAATGTTCTGGGAGAATGACTTCTATGACACTTTGTATTTGTTTTTAGTACCTATTCAAAAATGTATAGTATTTATGCACATTATTAATAATCATTAGGTAGTTTTGGTTTTGTTCTGTGAAATTTACATTTACAAAATATGTCAAATCACTACAACTAAATATTCATATGCTGACTTTAAACAAATAATGTATTTTCATTAGGGAGGAAATTATTAATAGCCATACTGGGTGTTTCACGAGACAATAAATATTTTGGGGTAGAGTGTGTCATTTAAATCAAAAAAGTTCATATTAATAACTAGCGGCCCCGTCCGGCTTCGCCCGGGTGCTAAGAAAACCCGGGTGCAATACACTACTCACTCGCTTCGCTCTTTCGCTATATATATAAACCTTCCGTGAAAGATTATCTAACTGATGGTGAAAACCGCATCAAAATCCGTTGCGTGGTTTAAGAATTACACTACTCACTCGCTTCCGTGAAAGATTGTCTAACTGATGGTGAAAACCGCATCAAAATCCGTTGCGTAGTTTAGGAGGAGTTAGCGGTTAAACAGACAGACAGACGCGGAAAGCGACTTCATTTTATACTATGTAAAGGTAATGATTTTCTTTATTCATTTGTGTCAATTACAGCGTAGACAGCGTTAAAAAAACATGTGTCTAATACCGAATTATTATTTATTATTGCTAAACGGGGTGGATGAGGAGTGAGGTTTTTAAGTTGAACTTTTGAGAGAGGAGCTGATCGCTAGCATTTTTAATGCTGCTAGTCGTATAAAAGAACGAAAGAATCGAACTTTAAATTAACAACACGCAACTTTTTGACGCGAGCTGCGAAGTGCATTTATGTTGACGGTGAATTTTTTTGTAAATATATAGGTGAAATGTTTCCGTACTAAATGATTCGCAATTTACAACTTTGACTTCATTTATTAAAACACAAATTAAATACAACTAAATTAATAATTACGCAATATTCATACAGATCATTTATACTATTAAATAATTTACTATTTAACCCATTCATACACCACAAAAACCATTTTTCTTATTTTTTTATTTTCAACTAAAAACTGATGTATCTCCTAACTCCTTAACCATTCAGTACTAGACACGTTTATATGAACTTTTTAACCGACTTGAAAAAAGGAGGTGGTTCTCAATTCGGTTGTATTTTTTTTTTGTTTGTTACCTCATAATTCAGTCATTTATAAACCGATTTTGAAAATTTTATTTGAAAGGATATACTTTCAGATTGGTCCCATAGAAATTTCATCAAAATCGGTTCAGTAGTTCGGCTGATTTTAATAAAAGTGAGTAACGGCGTGTGATTCTTTAAAGTAAATGTCACTTTTTGACATATCAGACAGCGTAAGAAAGTCGATTTAATAAAAGTGAGTAACGGCGTGTGATTCTTTTAAGGTAAATGTCACTTTTTGACACTAAAAAGTAAAAAATAAAATACTTTTTAACAAAAAAAAGAAAACCTTCAAAAAACCACTAAAAAGAGGAAAATAATGAAATTTTGAGGTCTGTGCCAATTTAATAAAATATGAAGTTGGTTAAAAAGAAGACATTAATCACTATACTATACTTTTTAACCGACTTCATATTATATTAAATTGGCACAGACTTCAAAATTTCATTATTTTCCTCTTTTTAGTGGTTTTTTGAAGGAGGTTTTTTTTTCTGTTAAAAAGTTTTTTTTCTTTAAACGACATAGGTACTCTATCACCTCTGGAAATGTTTTCCTTTCCACGTGAAACATCCTACATAATAATTAATAGGTCTGAATATAGGCATACAAGTGGGGAAAACTGATTATGTGTCTGTGGACTGTAACTAATAAAGGTAACAAGCACAAAATTAATAACACGACAACTGCTAAATAATTTTTGTCTTCAAGCAAATTAATTTGTTATTTACATTTCAGTTCAATCACAGAGACATTATATATATATAATACTTAGTGCAATAATTTATATTATGGAAAAACTATTGTTACGGAAATTATTTATACCGTTTTATTATGTCCGTAAAAATACACTTTTATTAGTTACGTAGTTATACACGTGTGGAACGCGCATCGCCATTCGCTGGAATGCCCCAATCCAATCCCCTCCATTTCCGCCTGGAGACCATTCACCGTGTGCCGTGTTGGTACAATTAGTTTTCGCCAGTGCCGCTAGGCTAATACATACGCCTTGTTGTTATTGTCTATGGTTATACGCCAGTGAACCTAAGTCGGTTGTACAATAGTCATCGGCCGAACTGAAGCGCCACTGCTCTTGATGCGTGTAACACACACCAACAAACACACAAACTAACATACATTGCAAGTTAAATAAAAGCTTGTAATAAACTTCTAGCAAGGTGGTTTAAGATATTAATTATCTTACGTCCATTATTACTGTTTAAAAAAATTGGACAAACTCAGTCATCCTGCTTTAATTTGATTAATATATTGTTACGGAAATTATTTATACCGTTTTATTATGTCCGTAAAAATACACTTTTATTAGTTACGTAGTTATACACGTGTGGAACGCGCATCGCCATTCGCTGGAATGCCCCAATCCAATCCCCTCCATTTCCGCCTGGAGACCATTCACCGTGTGCCGTGTTGGTACAATTAGTTTTCGCCAGTGCCGCTAGGCTCAAACATACGCCTTGTTGTTATTGTCTATGGTTGTGGTAATTGTCTATGGTTATACGCCAGTGAACCTAAGTCGGTAGTAGAGTATCATCAGCCGAACTGAAGCGCCACTGCTCTTGATGCGTGTAACACTATATTAATTCGAAAAGTTTAATCAGATGCCAGATGTATTTTCGAACCGATAATAAATCACAGAAAAGGCGTTGTGGCATACCCTATCGCTACTGCTTTTATTGAAATTTTCAATCAAAATGGCCGCTGAGAAAATATTGTTTCTCAGCGGGACACTGGAATAAAAAATCCTCTCAGATATGAATCCAATCTTTTCCAAATATGAGTTTAAAGCTTTCACTACGTCGTCAGTCGCTCTATATGCAATCATTTTAAAACAGTGCTAATGTGTTTTTGAAGATAAATATAATGTGTTGCCCGAATTTTTGAATTTATCTCACACTTAAAGGGCAAATTAATCAAGTATTGTGTTACTCCATAATCATTTTAGTTACTAAAATATGATACTCGAAATTGTGGATATTAAATTGTTAATATCGAGTTGAATTTATTAGACAAACCGCAGCGAAACAATAAAAAAAGAAGCGGTTGGTCCGATACAGCGTCAGGCCAGTTAATTATCCAGTTTGCGGTGAAAGCAAGCGTTTATAGGGTGCGTTGGAGAGGAGAGAGGACGCAGTAGGGTTGACCAAAAATATATTATGATCAATTTTTGCTCGTATGGCTTAATCGCGTGAACATCGATTTTATCGGCAATTTAATTCACGTTAAAGTCAGTTTTGACAAGAATCTTACGTCGGGTTAATTATCCGTTATCGTACATTTTAATCACGCTGTTTGTTAATTCGCTGTTATGTTAAAATTGGGCCCCTGGAGACTAGGAGCCCGCAAGCACGTGCTTGTTGTGCTTCTCCAATGATCCGCCACTGGCGTAAACATATCGATAACATAGCATGCGTTAGTTCTAATGGCAATTCAAATTTCCCGCTAGAGTTGTCAACCAAAGCTCGCCTCTCTTTCATTACGCGATTCCGCTTCCAAGAAGTTTCAGGCATTCTATAGGAACTATAGTCGACAATCCACAATCTATATATATTGTAGCAAACCCCAAGATGTTACGCCGCTGTCGAAAATAGAAGCGTCGAGAACAGGTAACAATGGTGAGGCGTGGAATGATATCGAAGACACGGGTAACCACCAGAATATTCTGGAAAGCGCGCGAGCGTGCTGGATCAAGCTGCTCGAACTATATAAGCGAAGTACGAGGGAATCAGACAGCCAGTCGTGAAAGAGTGTCGAGTTGAATTTGCGAACATAAATACAGTATATAAATAGTTATTGTTCAGTGTTATTGAAGTGCTTCACTTTGTTTAAGAATTACTGTTCGTTATTATTATTATTGTATATAGTTGTTATTGTTGCATTTTATTGTTATCTATAATTTTTTTGTTAACATTTAATTCTTGTAAATAAATAATTTATTTCGCCCACGTAAAAAACAGTTTTGTTATAATATAATTAGAGATCAGAAACCTTTTAGAGAGATTGTAGATTATAGACGCTCGACAACTGAGGGATCAGAGACTTTTTAAATACAAAACTAGTGCCCTTACCGCAGTATGCTACCAAACGCCCCTAGTGTGTACACAATATAGGCGCAGTAATTCATACTTGTGCCACTGCCCTCGACACTAGACCCCTTAACTCGCTGCACCATCTATAATCTATATAGTACAAAGGTACTATATATATCGTTACACAATTCGTATAGCAGTCGGTCGGGCACTGGCAGCCATATAACCGACCAATAAACGTTAACCATTAGCGATGTGAAATGAAACAAATACCAATGAATCATAAATCCAAAACAGTACAACTGTATCGCAGATGCAATACGCACAAAACTTTGAGCTCGGCCATTCTGCAGATACCCGGTACCTGTTAGTAAAAACAAAAAGGATATATATATTATAGAGTCGCCGTGGAACTTAAAAAAAGCGGGACTGTAAGGCTATACTAACGAACGTACCGTCAGTGTGCAGAACTAGTTATTATACAAGGTTCAAGAATACGTTTTTGGGTTAATGTTAAAAGCTGGCATATACATGTAATCTAATAATAGTTTTTTATACGGCTGTATGCAATTGAAAGATTTTTTCGTTGGAGAGCAGCCAATTATATAATTGTTTCGAAACATATAGGAAAAAATCATTTTACCTACCAGTGGTCACAGTCAGGATTCTAACCTGAACCTTTCCAATTTCGCGTCGGAATGAGCTTAGTATTGTAAGCTCATTCCGACGCGAAATTGGAAAGGTTCAGGTTAGAATCCTAACTGTGACCACTGGTAGGTAAAATGATTTTTTCCTATATATTTCGAAACAATTATATAATTGGCTGCTCTCCAACGAAAAAATCTTTCATGTAATCTAATGATTACCACTACCTAAAACAATCAAAAGTTCAAGAGACGGATATAATGAGCCATCTCCTCAACATTTTTAAGGCGCCATCGAGGGCGCCATCTTTCTCAAAAACTAGGGTGCGGTTTTATGAAACCACGGTGGAAGTGAAACTTTATTGCCATAACCCTATGAACACTTTTAACCCGAAATCACCGAAAGTATATAATTTTGTAAGTTCATGCGACCAGCTGACGCACAATCCCCCTTCCACGATGCAGCTGACGATTATTTTTCAACTCACAATGATGTCAGCTATTTATAAAAACGAGTTTCAGCCGGCGTACTAATACTTATAAAAAAAATTTTTTTTACCACTTTCGCAGCCTCTCACACCCACACCCACCGTGGGTGCCCCAGCTGACGCTTGGTTTACTTATTAGTCATAACAGATTTATCGAAAAAGATAACAATCGATCGGCGTAAAAACACTACCTAAAACGCAACGCAAACTCCCGGGCTATATTTATTCAATATAAAAAAGTAAAACTTACAAGAAATTTTGTTCTATGTAATTTTTATTGTAACTATTTTTAGCTTTTTAGATCACATCGGAAAATAATTTTAGTGTAGAAGTTCCGTGGACTTCTGTCTATAGGTATTCACAAAACTGTTACATTAAATCAAAACAAGGATACGGCCGATAATTCTGGGAAACGAAATTAATTGATGATCCCCTATTCGATTAAAAGCCTAGCAAACTGTGGGAACTCTGATTCACGGTATACAGGGGCATTTAAAACAAACACAAAACACGTCAAAAAATAATAATGCTCATTGAATGGATTTGAGAGAATAGCCGAATGGTAGGAAATTCATGTAATATTCAGGGAGTACTCATGAGTATACAAAAAAATTAACAATAAATAATTAATTATGTTAATTAAAAATCGAATTACGAGGCCGTTCTGGTGCAGGGCTGGATTGAACGAGGGCCTCAACAAATGTTTGTTTTTTAAACATATTATTTTAATTGCGGTATAATTTATACTTCGATGGTGAGATTCAATAAGCTTCCAGCCTCCAAATTGCACGCGAATGGCAGTCATTTATTTTATTAGATACTAATACTTAAGAGGGGTGTAGCCCCCTCCCTCCCACCTAAAATTTTCTTAAACGCCACTGATCGTATTTTTGATCCAAGGATAGATTTGTCGGCGTTAAATTGAAGGTAATTGTCTCCTCTTGGGACATTACAGGCCAAATTTTTAAAATTGTGTGTCCAGGCCACGCAACTAGTGTTGCCGTCTAGATCTAGACTTTCTAGACTCTTGTCTTGTCTTGTATTGTCTAGATTTTCAAGACAAGACTTGCAAAAGTCTTGTCTAGAAATTTTCAAGACAAGACAAGAGTTTTTTAATCTAGACTTAGACTTAGTGAAGTCTTGATATTTTAAGACAAGACAAGACTTTGAAAGTCTTTTCTTGTCTAGACGGCAACACTAATTTCGAAGGAAAATTACTTTTGCATTCTGAGAAAATGGCGTCTAGAGTCCGCCATATTGCGTGACAAGCGACGGACAGTATAGTTTTTTGTTTTTGTCATTACATAATCGGTATTTTGGGTGTAGTGTTAATCGAATGGCCATCATAGGAAAAAAATATAGTTGCACTGCGAACAGGTAGCACGAATACTTTTTTTTAACTTGTAATTTTGAGGGTGTCAAATTTACCGCCCTTAAATCAACGCAACACTACAGTTATAATACTAAATTCTTTGTTTCAATAAATTCCTATATTATTATTATTTTGTAAAATAATTATAGTTGTAATTTCTAAAAGATGGCAATAAGTTCTATAAATAAAGAGCTGTATAATGCATTAAATATACGTCGATATAATCAATTATTGTGGTTTAATTAAATTGCAGCAGATAATTGATTTAGCATGTTCATTACATACGTGCTCTCTCTGTACTCTGTACATTATGTAGCCTTAGTTCCGAACAATCGTACATTGTACACAGGGTATAACAGAAAAACTAACATAGAAATTTAACTATGACAAACGGCGATACAGTTATTTATTTATTTACCAATTGATATTCCATGTCCAATTACAGGTAAAATGAAATGTATAAATAATAAAAAAATAATATTCTAGTGTCTAGATGCGCTTACTTAAAATCTGATTATTGCGTTTAGGTTAAAATACGCAGTAATTATATGATGTGATTAATTAAAATATTAAACTAGTAATTATTAACTAATTGAGTGTCTCTTCAAGAAAGCTATGAAGATACATGTAAGTATGGGGTAATGGCAAAACAGATAAATAATAATTATAATTACAAAATAAAAAAGTAATATACGATATATCAATCAAGTTGATCATGGCAACGCAACGCTATTTTGAGCTAAAGTAAATAGTAGATTGTATATCTAGTGGCGTAATGAGGTATATTACTGAAGAGTAGTGACAGTATGTTAAAACGAGCGATTAAACGAGTTTTATAACAGTCACACAAAATATCATTACGCACGAGATATATATGGTACATTTTGTCATACCCACTATAAAATAGCTGCTTTTCACTTCATTTTCAGTATTTTCAAAAAAATTTGACAGTTCATTTTGTGTCGCCAACTTCGCTCTATAGTAGGCCGAGGTACGCACAGGAGTAGGTATTTATATGTAATAGTGGGCGGATTAGGCGAATAAGCATAAATCACTAGTGTGAGAAAGAGACATGACCGGACACCGGTCTGTCAAAAGTCACTTTACATGCATGTAAAGCAGCTATTTTATAGTGGGTATAGTAAAAAATGACGTTTTGTTCCGTATTAAGTTAACGTGTAGACATCTAAAACAATTCAACCGTCATTTTGAATGAGAACACTTGTGTTAGCATAAACTTATAGGTACTTATTATTGGTTTGCATAAAACTTTATATTGACAAGTTGAATGCCTAACGTCAAATTTATTTGATCAAACCTGTGTAAGTTTTGTTGCTTCTGTTCACTTATAAACTTACACAGGTTTAATAAAATAAATTAGACGTAGGCATTCATATAACGTCAAATTTATTTGATCAAACCTGTGTAAGTTTTGTTGCTCCTGTTCGCTTATAAACTTACACAGGTTTGATCAAATAAATTTGACGTTAGGCATTCATAACGTCAAATTTATTTGATCAAACCTGTGTAAGTTTATTAGCGAACAGGAGCAACAAAACACCGTTCTAAACACTGGTGTAGGCAGTAAATTGAAGCAGGCAGTTCTGGAAGTGGTTGATGATATTTGTTGCCTAATAATTGTGCTGCTGAAACTGTATCGACAGCTGCATATTTCGCAACCCACGTTCAAATATAATTAGTTTATTATTATGAATTATTACAAGGTCGGATCTTTTCTACGAGTATTAAATAATAACAATTTTCAAGTAAAATGACTAGTGATAGTGATAACCTAGATAATAATCGAAAATCTGAAGATTTTCGCATAGAAAAAATTACGCTGAATCGATTCCGATCACTCCTACCACACTGTATCACTTTTAGTTTGAGATATAGCATCATATTCATATAATGAAGGCAGTATAGTCTAGTGGATAGTGTACTTGGTACCGCAGCCTCTAGACTAGACTGTCGTGGGTTCGAATCCCACCTGCGCTCATAGATGTTTTGTGATGTTATTTAGGTTTAAGAAAGTTGTTATTTTGTGTAGTTGAAAGACGCTAATGCGACCTGAGATGTCCTGTTGATTACTCTTTTGCAATACCCCTTTAATCTTTTGTTGTCACAAAATCGTACCATTTTATCCTTAGTATATTTCTCACGCCATTGCACGTGATATGAATAATAATAATATATTCTCTGTTCAGTTGTTTTCTTTCTGTGAACAAATGACGCGCACTCATTATTTCGGAAGATGGCGCGCGGTGGTGTGGGTAATTTGTTTAGACATATGTGCAGGTGAAGCAATGACGGGCAGGTGTGTTGCAGACAGTCGCGAATGTACGACAGAATAAGGGCGGTTGCGAGATGAGAGCTGTTTCCGCTTTGTTATGCAGTATCTATGTAAATCAATATAACTACACATTTGTTTTTGCTTTGCGTGTAGCCTCTTATTATAGTTACACATCCTCATGGACTTATCTGACGCAGTAGAAATCTACAAAAACGTCTGCGGACAGCACGAATAGTCTGCATTGATATCTATCTCCAGTGTATTCCTTTTCATGTATTGTCTGCGAGGTGAAGAGGGGGGTGTGTTTGTGCGACGGTTTTGTCTGCGGGGTGAAGAGGGGGGGGTAGAAGCGGCGCAAAAAAAATTAACAAATTATTCTTTCACATAGGAACATTAATCGAATTGCAGGACCGTGCAATTCTTGCGGGGGCAGAGTTTCTCGCGAGGGGGGTGTTTGTGCGACGGTTTTGTCTGCGAGGTGAAGAGGGGGGGTGTGTTTGTGCGACGGTTTTGTCTGCGAGGTGAAGAGGGGTGGTGTGTTTGTGCGACGGTTTTGTCTGCGGGATGAAGAGGGGGGGGTGGAGTCAGGTAAAAATTTTAGATAAGCAGTTTTACCTTTTTGTCGCAGATATGTTATTTGATGGTCGATTGGTGTGTCATCCTATATAGATGACAACATGTGAAGGTAGAGAGTGTTAACATGAAGCCAACCAACTCGGCTCAGTGAAGTTCGAAGAGCTTCACTATTTCACAGTTGGAAAGAGCTGATTACGATTTAATTTGGCAGTTTAAGGCCGCTGGGAAGTGACGTGTGCCGATCATTTACGGCTTGTATTCACTATCTTTTGTATAAATAGAGATGCATTCTTGTGCGGTATCACGACAAAAGGACGCGTCAATTTGGACGCGGGACAAAAAAACGCGTCAATTTGGACGCGGGACAAAAAAACGCGTCAATTTGGACGCGGGACAAAAAAACGCGTCAATTTGGACGCGGGACAAAAGGACGCGGTCATTTGGACGCGAGACAAAAAGTCGCAAGGGACAAAAGGACGCGGAGAAATTTGGACGCAAGACATTAGGTCGCCTTCCAGTTGGACGCAAAAGGCGGATTTTTATTATTATATAATATACTGCAGTGTCTCTCTTACTCTTTTACTATCTGATATAATTGTGGTTTTAGCATCGAGGGAGAAAAGTTGATAATATTTTTAGATGTAAGCCAGTTATCTGTTTTTTTGGAGTTACTGTAATATTTTTTAAATTCGATTTAGTTTGCAGTGTTCACTTCTGTCGGGTGTCTCACGACGCACATTTCTTTCACTTGGGTGCCCTCTAGATCAAAAGTGAATTTAGATTTTGCCTTACCGTGTCTAAACGATGATACTTTTCGCATTTAATTAACGTTTTTTTTCGGGCTAAGTATCTGGCGTTGCTATGGTTCCTCTATTACAAGTTCCCGGGTTCTAGCCCGAGAGCTGGTAAAAGTGTCAATTGGATTTTCAATGTGTTATTAAAAAAAAAATAATGAATTGAAAATATGAATTGGTGCTAGGCCTAAATAACCTTAGCTGTTGGTGGTCTTTAAAACACAATTTAACAATTTAAATAATTTCCTTTGTTCATATAAAAATGCCGAAGGTAATTCCTTCATAATTTGATTAAAAAGTATTCCATTTTATTGTTCACAATCATTTTCACAAAACTTACTAAACACACTCGTATATATATGATATTAAAATATAGAATGTTGTAGGTGAAGCCCAGGGGGTTGTCGACTGATGAAGAGGTGGGAAGGGTGATGTTTTTCGGTTGTGTAGAGGTATATGTACAACCGAGCGGAACTAATGCGCTAATATCAGATAAATCATTCCACTATCAGAGCCCGGATTAGATTTTTCTACTAACAGCAAAAGCAATCTTCTTTGGCCAGTCGGTGTGAAAGAACATGGTTGGAAAAAAGCGACCGATGAAGACGGTTGTGTCGATGTGTACGAATTTACTGCGAAAGCCATGGAAAAAGTACATTTCTTATAGCAACGATTCGCCAAACAAGATTGCTTTATTATTGACACAAAATTAACGACTACACTAAATCAATAAAATTCGTCAGTTTGCCGTTTTTATTTACTTCGATCAGTTCAGTGGATAAATCAGATTGTACTCGTATTTAGATACTAAACTATTCCTTTTTTAATCAGTTTGTATATTTGTAGCATTGATTCCCGACTTTTTTAAGTTCCAATTGGAAGTTATTGTAATGGGTCCGAAAATCGAAATCAAAAAGTATAACAAATTTTTATGTTTCAAGGTCACTACACTATTTTTAGAAAGATGTCTGTGTGTGTGTACGTACGTACCTATATACGTACGTATGTGTCCATTTCTTTCTAAGGCGAAATCTCGAGAATGAAAAATGATATCGACTACGTTAGGGTGCCAATCGACGCGTATTAACGTAAATATGATCTGAAAGAATTTTTTTCAAAATCGGTTCAGCCGCACAGGAACTATACATTTTTCCAGGATGAAAAGTACCCTCTATGTCCTATTCCAGGACCCAAATTTCATGAAAGACTGTTCAGCCGTTATGGAGCTGAGTGGTAACAAACGTTAAACGTACACACAAATTTTCGCATTTATAATATTAGTAGAGATTTTAGGTGAATTTACAATGTAGATTAAAGCGATGAAATGGTCATTTTATTAATCCCAGTTTTGAATTTGGAATTTTAGAAATAATTTGAGTGTCCGTCGTTTCCTCGTGTGTTTTTATTACCACTCTAAAGCATGACATTTCAAAATAAAGGATTCGTTTCAGTTTCGAAAAACAGTCAAAGAAAAAAGTATTATTGTCATTTTGTGCGTTACATAACATGACATTTGAATACAAGCAACTTACATTGGTGTGTAAGTCAACAGGTGGCGAACCGCACGGGACAGCTGCTGTCTTCATACATTATGCTAATATTTAGCAAATGTTATTCAGTCATTTTAATAATATGCACAAGCTGCTGTTCAAAAATATGACAACTAATAAACAACCATCTATATTCTATAATATATAGTCATGTCTGAAAATATAATATATATGTTACGCTCAATACTCGAATACGTTCTGCCTGTTTCATAAAAATGAGTAATCAGTAGTCGAACAGTAGTCGAACATAGACGTAGTCCTACATCAAAAAGACATTATGCACGAACCAGTAGTAGAATAAGTATTTAGGGGTCTCAAATTCAATGTGTGTTTGAAATCTCTAAAAATTTTAAATAGTTTACATCAGGGGTCGGCAACCTTTTGAGACGGAAGAGCCAAAAGTTACAATTTACAAAATTTCCCAGTTTTTAAAGAGCCACTAACATTTTTATTTCAATATTATGGTATTTGATTAGGATTAGGTATATAAAAAAAAAAGTTCTGACTGCGACCGTTGACGACACAATGCACCAATAACTAAACAAACAGAACAGTGTTGCCACATTTAAAAAATGTCAGCTGTCCGTATACTCTCTACTCCACATATTCTCACTGTTCTCTGTTGAGTGTTTTTATCCTGTTTAAAGTTTTTTTTGCAGTATAATATTTTTTATGAGTGTTGAAAATAAAATTATATAATTATTAAGAGCCGCATCTTGACATCATAAGAGCCGCAGGTTGCCGACCCCTATAGTTTACATCGATGTAAATACCAAAATAAATAGTTTATTATATTTCATCACACATCCACACATCCACATTAATCACGTGTTACCACTCAAACCGAAGTAAATACGAATATTTTAATAAATAACGTGTTTTCTTTAAGAAACATCAAAGAACATTGATTATCTGATATGAAGAATCTTTGGTATTTTTTTTTTCGTTGGAGAGCAGCCAATTATATAATTGTTTCGAAACATATTGGAAAAAATCATTTTACCAACCAGTGGTCACAGTCAGGATTCTAACCTGAACCTTTCCACTTTCGCGGCAGAATAAGCTCTCCAACGAAAATGGAAAGGTTCAGGTTAGAATCCTGACTGTGACCACTGGTTGGTAAAATGATTTTTTCCAATATTTTTCGAAACAATTATATAATTGGCTGCTCTCCAACGAAAAAAAAAATATTTTTTCAATTGCATTTCAGCCGTATAAAACTATTATTTATCTTTGGTATGTTCGCCCTCTCATCGATGTAAACTAAAACATCGATCTAAACCGCGTCATCGAGGCATCTTTGGCATGTTCGTACCCTTACAGCCTTCTAGCTCCTAAATTGTAAGTGCTACAAGAATGAAATCGACATAATAAAGGAATTTATAATTATTATAATATAATTTAAGTTGATGGCTCAAACTCAAACAAACACAATTTATTTTATTGAACTAATTTTTGTCCTTTTTTACACCCTGTAGGTATAGACGCAAAAATTTAGTGGCACTCGCTAATACAGGCGCGGATCTAGAGACTTCCAGCGGGGGGGGCGACCCAAAGAAAAAAGCAACATATATATAAAAGACAAGTGGGTAATGAAAAAAGAAAAAAAATATTTAGATATAAAGCATTTATTTTATAAAATATTGTATGAATTTCTATGGGCTATAAAAATTGAACTATAGACTTTAAAAGCACAAAACCGCAGCGAATCAAAGAGCTATACAAATTATATTATTATATCACAGGCTTTGAAACTACATGACGAAATAGAATACGATGGATATGAAATTTTAAATAGAGGTTTTAAATCACAAGCCAATTAAGGGCTAAACCAAAGACTGCACATTTGAACATATATGAGTTTTTAAATCCGTTTATTAATTTTTAAATCTGCTCAGATCTGAGCACGTGCTCAGATCGACCTTCGCCTTTTGGTTTTTAATTAATTTTCATAGCCCTCTGTTCTTTACTTCGTTCATTTGGTTTTAAAGTCTGAGGTTTAATTCTTACAGATCTCGAATTTACCTGTTTTTTTGGTTTAAATTAATTTTCATAGCCCTCGATTTCTTGTGGATTGAAAGCCTCCGGTTTTCAAAAAATAAAAAGTTGAAAATGTGCCTGTCTTGGGGGGGGGCGATCGCCCCCTTCGCCCCCCCCCCCCCGTAGATCCGCGCCTGTAATATATGTAGACATAGCTGACATTTTATAAACAAGCCTTACAAGTTGACATGCTATTTTATATCATGAGTCAGGTGTGTGACATGTTGGATCAATGAAATCTGTCTAAATGAAATCATTAAAATTGGCGTGAAATTACCCTAACTTAGTTTATGACGAGAAATATTGGAATTCAACGCGCTTTCAATTTTTGCCATTAAAAATAGATATAGGTATACTCACCCTTCAGATTAAAAATATTTTATGATATTGCAGTTCACCAGAACCTAACGTCACAAAACGAAGCGAATGAGATCGCTTAAACGAAACCGAACGAGCGAGGCGACTGAGATCCTGTTTTAATTCAACCGAATTCAAGCGAAGATGGTCCTATTTTAATTATTGACCGCCGAAGGGTATAAGGTATATTCACCAGGAATCATAATATTTCCAGTGTTTCACCAAATTTATTAAAAAGTATATGAAGGGAATATTTTTTAATGACTAATTTCTGAGATCTTTTTCAAATGAAATATGCTGATAGAAAGTGACTAAAATGAGCCATTTTCCTGAGAGTAATTCTGTCAATTATCCACGAGAGGCAGCACTTGTGGTAGGTACAAACATTATTTATTCCCCTTTAGTGTCGTGTCACTTTAGTGGTATTTTAACGTAATTATTTAATTAATTTCATAATAATTATTATTATGAAATTAATTAAATAATTAAGTTATACCACTAAAACGACACGACGATCCTTTTATGGCAAGTAATTGTTCAAGAAATGTTGTGTACAATATTTGAGAGAGAATACCAAAAAAATTCATAGGTGGTCGAGAATTCAAGTAGTCGGCGCGATTGTGCTTTTAAGCCTAATTAAGGTCGATTTATATTATCCGGTCAGACACGACCCGGGAACGTAGCGTTTCCGGCAAGACAAACATTTTTACATGCATTTCAAATACGAATATTTATACTTAGCGGATCCCGTACGTTCAGACACGTATATCAATATTCGTATTTGAAATGCATGTAAAAATGTTTGTCTTGCCGGAAACGCTACGCTCCCGCGCCGTGTCTAACCGGATATTATAAATCGACCTTTATTCGTACGAATTTTTAGATTCTTTATCTATATTACAATTTGTCTAAAAAGTAATTAGTCCGTCCATTTCAAATTCGGTCAACCATTTTTAACAATAATCCCACTGAAAACGGTATATGCATTGCACGATGCAAGGAGTTTGGGTGGTAAGAAAGTACGATGAACGTCTTTGTCCGTCCGTCTGTGTGTCTGTCCGTTTCTACGTGTAGGATTACAGACGGTTCGCTGTGTTTCGTGTACACTTCATCTAAATCCTTTAAATTAATTCTAAGCTTGTACCAGACGATTTCAACTCAATTTAACATTAAGCCTGATGCCTGCACCTATTATAACAGGTTTAATTAAAGAATTATTTATCATATGCCTCCATCACGACGAAGGAAAGTCACACTATATAACTATTTTCCTCTAGATTAATTATGAAGTCTCATCTCGTATCATCGAGAAATAGTCGTTCTCGTCTCGTTATGTCGAGACGAGAAATTTTACAACTCTCGTCTTGACACTTTTTCGATAATGTTTTTTTGTCTCGGTGGCAACGAGATGTCATCAACTTAATCTCGATCTCATCTCGAAATATAAGACGAGAAAAATTGTTATCTCGTGTTGAGAATGTTGAGATACAAAAATCTTATATCTAGGCAGCAACACTAATCTAGATTATTTATAAATTTATTAAAGTAAACTTAAATATGTAAATATTTTCCACAGTGTAGGTAGGTACATTAAAATAATCTAATATTGTTCTTTTAAATGAAAAATATCAGTAAATTTGCCATTAAGTGCTTATACGATGCTATTGCAGGTAGGTACAAAATATTCTTAGGAAATCTAAATTGACTAAAATTCTTTCGAATGCCGCAAACCCAATCTCAATCGGTCGATCCGTTCAAAAGTTATTCAAGGTTTACATACAAACATACACACATACAGACATCCACTTGGAAATAGTTAGATTAGCTTCCTAGAACCTCAAAACGTCTGTTGAATATTCAATTTTCGAAAATCGGACTGAAACCATTAACTTTCCGAATTTTTTAAAATTTACAATTTTTTAGCAGGAAGTTAAAAACAACGTTATAGTACATATCTCTTCTGCGCATGCACCGATTTTCCCCAAAAACAATAAGGCTCTTCCTTTTTACATGTCAAACATCCTACCAAAATTTGGTTTCAATCCGCTCATTTTTTTGACCTGTATATCGTGCTCACAGACTAACAGACGAACAGACTTTTTCCAAGAATATGTTTTTTGGATTCGGGGGACCTTAAGACGAAAAAATATTGCAAAATTTCGAAATGTAAATTTTGACTTAAATTAGTAGGTATACCATTTCCCACTTGTGGAGTTGTTTTATTTATTTATTGTAGATTATAGACGCGTCGACAACTTAGATCATTAGCGTCTTAAATACATTAAATAACAACTAACTTAAAACTAAATGACATCACAAAACACCCATGAGCGGAGGTGGGATTCGAACCCCCGACAGTGTGATCCAAAGGCCACTACGCTAACCGTTAGACCTCGCGCGGCGAAAGATGAAGCCACCGCGTCATAGTAACGTGAATGCATTGCGCCCGCCTTCTAGCTTGCTATTGGCTGTTTATTGTCATGAATAGCAGTTTGCCAAAATTGTACCTAACGTCATAAAACCCAATGTGCAGTTTTGTGTACACGGCACTGTCTGCGGGCAAGCAGGCGTTCACTAGCATATTATTGATGACGTGCCTGGCTTCATCTCTCACCGCGGGCACTCTACACCACACTGTCCTCACTTGTAGAGTTGGAATGGTAAAAGATGTTGAGCAAATATTAAAACTGAAGTTTAAAATTTAATATTCACTATATTTGTTGTTCTGACAATTAAAAAAAAAAAGTTTGTTGAAAACAACGTAATAAGGAAAAAGTTTTTAAAAGTGTTAATTCGAACTTTTTCTACACCCTATACACCAAATATAATATTTCTTAACCCTTTCTATTCTAGTTTTCCCAATACTTTAAAATGAAAGTCTTGCACAAAAGTGTTTTTCAAACAATATTAAGAAGTTTCATAGCCATTTTCCCCTCTGTATCTGATGTGCTGGTCGTTATCTGTGGCCACAAGTCAAAGTCACTTATGTTGAAAAAAAGGCATTTGTCACGGCACACATGGTGACATGACTGAAGTGAAACTTCTTATTTATGAGTATTATAAAAATCAATTAGGGTTAGGTGCATTTGTATACTTTACTTATGTCGTGCGAAGTCCTCATTATCGCTATTAATCTTATTTTGGCGAAATCTGACGTACATCACTTTTCCTTGTGACCACAAATACATGTATACAAATAACATTTCATCAAAATCTGCGTTGAATCTCAACGTAAATAGTACTATTTCAAGTGAACATTCAAAATTGGAAAAAGATTGAATATAGGCATTTACAGTGTGTCCACAAACTCGTTCTCAATAATATGGGGATCTCTGTTATTATGACAGATAGAGATTTGGTTAAATGAGATGAATTAGTATTCCTTAGGTAAAGTTGTATCAAATAACATAAATAAAGTGTAGATATTTTGCGTAGTTTAGACGCTATAATAAATAAAAAACTTTTTAACAAAAAAAAAACCTTCAAAAAGCCACTAAAAAGAGGAAAATAATGAAATTTTGTGTGGATAGAATAGCTAGGCTTTAAAGCACGCAACTCGCTGAAGAACAATTGCAATAGACTACAGAAGTAGGCGGTCCTAATTTGAGCGCGAAATTTAAAGTGGAGTCGATTGGCGTTCAAAAATGTATGGGGTTTAACAGAATATTCATTACTATTCTCTTAAAACACATTTCTTACAAAAATAATGACTGTTTCATAAAAATAATTAATAAATCCCGTCATTATTGGCTATACAAAAATTTATTATTTCGTGTGAAATAATTTTTTATTTGACATTAAAAATTTATGAAAAATGAATGTCCTAACTTGATTCAGCCAGTGACGTTTATTCTAACCTAACTTAACCTCAGTCGAATATTTAAACTTTTTGCAGTTATAATTTTCATTATAACTGCAGTCAAGTACAAGACACCATCCCATAATAAATTGTTTTAATTATTAATGACAACGTGTTTAAAAAAACGAGGTTATGTCAGTAGAATGAAAGAAATTTGACAGTTGTGTCGTGTCAATGGGTGAACGTACGTTTAATTAACGCATATTCTAGTTAGAAGGAAACAGTTGCGACTCCGCCACGCCTTCGTTTCCTAATCTATTAAAAACTAGTCAAATTCAAAGAGCATAATTTTATGAACAGCCTGTAAATGTAAACCAAAAGTATACACAATATAATATCGTATGCGTGTAAGTAAAAGTTTCATTCCAATATTGATGTTTTTTCTTTTTCTACCTTAGGGAGAAGAGTAAGAGCATTTTATCATAAAAGATAAAACGAAATTTTGACATATGTTTATTTCTGCATATGTGAAAAAAAGCATTCCTTGAGATGGAGTTAACCAAGCCGAACCCCAGATCGAGTCGCATACAAATATGTATTATATTTTGATGAATACAATAAACAGATATGTTTCTATAAAATGCATACAAGAAACATTCATGACAAAAAAATAAGCGCCGCGTGGCAGTTGGTAGACTTATAATAAATAAACAAAAAAAAATTACGAAAAAATTTACACCGCCGTGTCTGTCTTTATGTATGTTCGCGCTAATCTCAGAAACTACTGTGGGGATTTTCATTCGGTTTTCACCAATAACAGACTGGATCACGAGCAAGGTTTAGGTATATAATTTATGAATATTTTGTGCAAATTAGCTAATGTTATGATGATATTTGTCGATTAAGTCGGAAAAAATTAGCGTATTGGCGGAATCTTATACTAATATTATCAACACCACCAGCCCGGCTTCGCTTCGCAGGGGAAGAATTTCTCGCGGGGAGGGGAAATTCCCATCAACCCGGTTTCGCTTCGAAAGGGCCGAATTTCTCACGGATAGGGGAATAATTCCTGTGGAATAGTAACAAAACGTAACTCGGCAATTTTTCTACATTTTAACGTATTTGGGGAATCCTACTAATATTATATAAAACATCACCATCCCAGTATGTCGGACGGTGTCGCCCTTATCCGACAGTCAACGGATCGGTGCGTCATTGTATTTTGCGACACGGAATGGTGATATAAAGGCCCAATTCCACAGAATATAACACAAGAAGAATTTTAAATAATAAATGGGTATGCCTGTATGGCATACTTTACCACACAGCCTCCTGGCTTATCTCAACATAGACCTTAAAATAGGTATATTTTCAGAGATTCGTCACTCGGCACTTGTTAGAACATGATTAAATTATTAACAACACGTACGTCGTACCTACTTGAAAAAATTTTACAAATAAGTCTAAGTAGGTATACTCTCTGAAGATGGACTAAAATATGTTCGAAACGATCGTCAAAGTTATTGTTTATTTGTAGAATTTTTACCCGACTGCAACGCAAAGGAGTGGTAATGTGTTTAACAGCCTATGTATGTAATGTATGTGTGTATGTATGTTCCTTTGAAGCACTATACAGACCAAACGCCTGGGCCGATTTTTATGATTCACACGTCAATCGATTCCCCTTAGTCCGGCGAGTGTCACTAAAGACATGACGTTAGTGAAAATTCAAAATGGCGACTACAGGATGCCATATTGTGAAAATGAAAAAAATGAAAGTCAACAAACTATGTCAAGTGGGGTATCGTTGAATAGGTATTTAAAAATCATTTTTAGTTTTCCCTCAACATTTTTCGATTCGACTGACCGTTTAGGATCTATATCGATTTATTTTTAATTAAAAACATTTGAAAAAATCACATAATTTAAACTTAAATTCCAGTGCACTGATGCTGATAGGAAATCCAGTCTGGTACATAAGCTAGGTACTCATAACTAAAAAGTATAAAATAAAAAAAAATAATTTAAAAAATCAAAAAACCCGACTGCGTAAAACTGAAAAGAAAAAAACAAGCACTTAGAAGTCCGGTGGTCAACTGAACAGTCGGGATCCATTATTCGACAGCCAATCAAATTTTTCAATGGATCCGAATGAGTTGACCACTGGACTTCTAAGTGCTTGTTTTTTTCTTTTCAGTTTTACGCAGTCGAGTTTTTTGATTTTTTAAATTATTTTTTTTTATTTCAAGTGTTGTTAATAATTTGATTGGTAGGTACCTATATATGTTTTGTTTTACATTGCGATAATTACTACCTTCTATTTCCGTAACATCTCATATTTCTCAAATCCCACCCCAGTATAAGACATTAGATGTTATTCACGTCAAAATCGTATTTTGCAGCTTTGATTTGCCAGCTTTAAGTTTAAAGCTTCACGCAGAAATTCGATATTCATTTTATTGTCGTCGTGGCTATACCCCTATCATAGTGGTCCATCCAATGGTCTACCCTATGACAGCCGCACTATTTGCACTGATTGCTGAGTCCACCCTGCCTTTTTTTATATTTAAAAAAGTGATAAATTGATCAAGGTATTGTTTGAGTAATTCTGAGAATGAAAGGGTAGTCCGTGAATGAAATTTGTTGTAGGAAATTAGCCTTCGGCATATAAAACTTTATATGTTTTTCAACTCATTGTTTTCTTTGTAAAATTAAAAAAATCGACTTTGTCGATTTTTTGTTGATGAAATATTAATTAAAAGATAATAATGTGTATATATTATTAAAAGAAAATTACCATAATAACAAACAATTGTATAATTAATAAAAGATGTAAATGATTTTCCGTCTGTATAATTGAATTAATAAAAGAAAATGACCAAAATAACAGACAATTGTATAATTAATAAAAGATATAATAAAGAATGCGACGTTTCGGCGATATATGTTAGCCTTCTCAAATAATAAAATAATGAAAGAAAATAAAAATAATACAATAATCTGAAAAGAAAAAAATTAAATTTTATAATTAATAGAAAAAACAAAAATAAGACTGAGAAAAAGAAAAATAAAACAAACCTATACCTAGATGAAAAAAATATAGCAAATTGTTAAAAAATAGATTCAAAAAATATTTGAAAATATTGGAAAATTTGAAAATATTAAAAGTGACAGTATAAATAATATTTTTGTTCAACACCCGCAAGAAATATGTAATTTCGTGGCTCTACTGAGGGTGGGCGAAATAATTAATTCCCTGACTGTTGATCGTACAGAGTGGGCGAAATGCCATTTCGCCCACGCTCACTACGGGGAACGTTTACGCAATCAATCAGGTCACCCATTATTTCATCCACGCTCAGCAGAGCCATGAAATGACATATTTCTTGCGGTAGTTGAACAAAATATTGTGTGCGACTATTGGTCGAAAGAGGAGATTCCACTCGTGTGTTTTCCCGCACTCGCTACGCTCGTGCGGCAAAATCCACACTCGAGAAATCTCCTCTTTCTCCCACTAGTCGCACAATATACTATTGTTTTTTATAGAAATTAATTAATAATATATATCTTCTTCTAATATATAAAATTCTCGTGTCACGGTGTACGTTATTGAACGCCTCCGAAACGGCTCGACCGATTTTGTTGAAATTTTGTATGCTTATCGGGTAGGTCTGAGAATCGGACAACATCTATTTTTCATCCCCCTAAATGTTAAGGGTGGTCCACCCCGAATTTTTTTTTTTTATTTTTTGGACAAAATTTTTTGTTTTAATTTTTTCGTGATTCAGCATAGAAAAATACATACAACTCTAAATTTTCACCCTTATACGATCAACCCCTGATTTTTAATCGCGATTTTTATATTAAGCTTTAAAAAATACATATATGGCGAACGAGCGAAGCGAGTGAGTAGTGTATTTATAATATTCAAGCGAACGAGAAAAGCGAGTGAGTAGGCGAAAATATTCAAGCGAACGAGAAAAGCGAGTGAGTAGGCGAAAATATTCAAGCGAACGAGCGAAGCGAGTGAGTAGTGTATTTATAATATTCAAGCGAACGAGCGAAGCGAGTGAGTAGTGTATTGCACCCGGGCTTTCTTAGCACCCGGGCGAAGCCGGACGGGACCGCTAGTTATATTATATACTTATATTATTTTCTGTGTATTAGAACAGTAAAATTCAAATTCAACCGACACTATAAAGAACAACTAAAATAAAATTAATAAAAATTTTATTTCGATAAAAAAATATGATACTTTTATACATACTACGGTGCAGACTGTAAATATGTGGGGGTATAAATTTGAAAAATCAAATTTTATAGACCATTGTTGGTTTACGACTGGGACCCTCGCGTAAAAAGGAATAATACTATAAGGTTCGCACTACGGCTATAAACCTTGCTCTTATTACACTAGAATTTACAGGTGCCGTAACCTTTACAATATATCTCTGCACATGTGCTAGGCGTGATGAACTCACGCGCAAATGGGCCCTCAAAGACGATGCTTAAATGTTTCAGTTAAATTTAAATTAAGCAAAATCGCAGGATAGTGGACAATATAATTTGATTTATTAAATTAAATGTACGACGTTTCGTCTATAGATTTAGACTTTTTCAAGTACATACATAAAAATAACAATATTTATGAAAATTAATATTAATTACTAACCATAGCAATTAACATAAGATAGGGTACATAAGACAAAAACATGGTAACAAATTATGTTGACTATAAATTTTAACAATCAATAATAATAATAATACAAAAGTTAGCATAATTTCATAATATAATTGTACTGACTACTTAAATTTTGAGTGTCTGTTCTATAATTGATTGAATTGGTTTTTCTAATAAAACACATTTCACTGATATTGCGTTTCTTCCAATTTGACTCTTTATCTAATATTTGAACTTCATTGAAAAGAAATTTATGCCCAGCGTCGAAATGATGAGATGACAACGCCGTCTTATTATCACTTAATATACCGTGCGAGTTTTTTCAAAACGTACATAGGCTATTTCACAATTTGAATCGTGGTATAAATCGTGGTATAGATATTGTTAGAAACTATGGAAACGAATGTTTTTATTTACAATATTTATTATTATTGAGTTGTAATAATAAATTTTATAAGTTCAGAGATTTATTTATAATTTTTGCTATAAAAAAATGTACACAGTGGAAGAAAAGGTTCTTATGTACAATTTGTGTTCTGGTGGAAATAGTTGTCAGCAAGTCTCTGCGTTATTTAGTGTGCAGTTTCCAGGCAGACCAGATAGATACCAACAATGTCTATACCACGATTTTAAATTGTGAAACAGTCTATGTACGCTTTGAAAAAACTCGCACGGTATTATGAAATTATGCTAACTTTTGTATTATTATTATTATTATTGATTGTTAAAATTTATAGTCAACATAATTTGTTACCATGTTTTTGTCTTATGTACCCTATCTTATGTTAATTGCTATGGTTAGTAATTAATATTAATTTTCATAAATATTGTTATTTTTATGTATGTACTTGAAAAAGTCTAAATCTATAGACGAAACGTCGTACATTTAATTTAATAAATCAAATTATATTGTCCACTATCCTGCGATTTTGCTTAATTTTATTATAATCACGATGGACACGATTTCTAATATAAAGTTTCAGTTAAATTTAAATTCAAAAAAAGGGGACCCCCGACAGATGTGAAACATCAAAGAAAACGTTATTGAACTCGGTGGTATTCCCTATGTAGTAGTATATATTTTTTCAAAAGCAGCACCTAACTGTTATGCTGACGTGATCCTATATACTGCACTGTAACACCGCGTGTATTACAGTGCACGCCTGAGCCAATAGAGATAGAGAGTTCCGCAGTGGTGGGGAGAACAGCAGCGAAGGAGCGGACCAAACATTTCGTTGCATATTTCCCCTCACGCGGCTGTTCACAGCCCGACATAAGATGTTTCACATCAAAAATGCGTATGCGAGAACGGTTTTCTTGAAATTTTAACACACAGTAAAACCAGGGCCGTTCCTAGGGCAGTCAGCGCCCGTGTAGAATATTGCAATTAACCCCCCCCCCCCCCCGTCGCAGTTCAGATAATTTCTATTCTATAGTAAATTAAGAAAAAAAATATATAATATGTGATAATACGAAACTCTGCCATCATTTCGTATTACTGCGTACCTAATAGCCTAACAATCAGAATTTTTTTAAATTATCTATTATAATATATTATTTTAGTTTATTATTTTTGATCAACTGTTTCCCTCCACATAACATATATTATAAAAATTAGGTGTATGAAACGTTATTTTTCACATTAAATTTTTATTAGATTTGTTATTTTTTTCCTCGGCGCCTATTTGGCGCCCTTTCCTATTGGCGCCCGTGTGCGCCCCTCCCCGCCTTGACACCCGGCAGGGAACAGCTCTGGGTAAAATCTTTTTTCAACGTTGAAGATAATCTCTGTTTTTTACGTCCATCACATATGTTAATATAATATAGTATTGGGTAATAAGGACCAGTTAAATGTATACATTTTTTATTATTTGCCAACGTTTCGTTGCAAATTTGCAACTTCTTCAGGGCTCAAATAGTCATTATTATACATTTATTGTCAAAATTTCTTGTTACTTATACTTGATAGTGAAAAATACATAATATACAGGGTGATTCCAAAGTTGACGTTATCCTTTCACCAGCGAATAGGGCTTCAACAAATAAGATTTATTTCTTTTGGCGCTTTTTCGAAATATCAACATCAATGGAGATACAGGGTATCAAAGTTTTATTTAAAAAATTAAAATTTATTAATAACTGCCAAACCACTTGAGATATTTAAGAAAAATTTTGTAAAAAAATAAAATACATATGGATATATTCAAAACTTAATTTCAGGTGCCCATTAAAACGGTTTTTATTTTTTTACTCGAAAACAAGGAATTCAATAATAATTTTTATTTTTAGAAAAATCAGTTTTTTTTTCTACGCGCGCCACTGGTCAACCCAAAAATATTTTATTTATTGAAGAATTTCCCTCTCCCGTAGCTATTGACACCTACAAAATTTTTCTTAAATATCTGCCAGTTATTAATAAATTTTAATTTTTTAAATAAAACTTGACACCCTGTATCTCCGTTGATGTTGATATTTCGAAAAAGCGCCAAAGGAAAAAAAATCTTATTTGTTGAAGCCCTATTCGCTGGTGAAAGGATAACGTCAACTTTGGAATCACCCTGTATAATTGCCACATAATTCGGTTATACTTATATTTACTTATTTTAACGTTATTTATGATTTTAATAATAATTGTGAAATCCGCGACCAAAATGACAGTTCTATTTATGAAGATAATGAAACTTCTCTTCAGCGATGAGCTTGAAAAATACCGTGAAACATTACAAAATTTCTATTAAATTTTTTTGTTACAAAAGCCATTTCAGCAAGCGATTCTTACTTCCATGTTCCGTAATTCGAAATGGAAGTATGGTGACAGAGCTGGGCTGCAGTGCTGAAAACTTAGTGCTTGCAATAATGCTTAAAGCACTTTGTAAAGCAGACGCTCGATGCTTAAAGCACTTGCATAAAGACTTGCTACTTATTAAGCACGTATAAGCATAATAAATTGCTTATTAAGCACTCAACAAGCTTATAGATAAATAATAGTTTTATACGGCTGAAATGCAATTGAAAAATTTTTTTCGTTGGAAAGCAGCCAATTCGAAACATATTGGAAAAAATCATTTTACCAACCATGGTCACAGTCAGGATTCTAGCCTGAACCTTTCCACTTTCGCGGCGGAATGAGCTTACATTCCGCCGCGAAAGTAGAAAGGTTCAGGTTAGAATCCTGACTGTGACCATGGTTGGTAAAATGATTTTTTCCAATATGTTTCGAAACAATTATATAATTGGCTGCTTTCCAACGAAAAAAATTTTTCAACAAGCTTATGTTAAATTGTTTGTTGCTTGAATAAATCGAGCATTTATAAAAGTGATTCTCGGTGCTTTGCCCAACTCTGCATGGTAATATGGTTGGAAAATCATGCCCGAGTAAATAAAAAAAAACAACAAAAAATAAATAAACAAATAACACAGTGAATCTGCGACCAAAATCGAAATTCACGTGAGAAAAATTGGTAGTCGTGTGAAGTTGGCACCCTTTTTTCGGAAAAACAGTTAAATTTTTGGAGTTCTGGAAAGTTTTAGGAGTTCCTGAATAAAATTAAAAAGAGTTCTATCGATTTAAGCGCAATAATTAAAAAAAAAAAGTTTTGGGGGTTCTAACTTCACGCAGCACCCTTTTTTCACCAAAAAAGAGTTCAGAGCGGTTATTTCGATAGAGAAACAATATTTCTAGAGTTCTCTTGCAAAAATTTGAATAGTTCCGGGTAAACTTCCGAGTAAAAAAAAATGTATATGGTATGATAAATACAAACATTTCAGATTGTTAAACCTTGATAAAGTACGTACGTAAGCTTGAAGGCCAGTGGCGGCTTCTCCTATGAGGCAGTACCTCACCAATAATTTTGTAAATTAAATAAATTAGAAATTTATAATATTTTACTATTTGCATAAATATACCCATTAGAATTAATATTTGGCTTCATAGAAATCAGTAAAATACGGGCCTGCCGTCAATCTTAACGCGCTAGGCTAGAAATATCATTCATCCCATTTCTGCATGCGGTCGTATATGGTTAGAGGCTCGCCTCGCGCTTCCTTGTCTAGCGTGTTAGTAATGTGAGTAATGTAGTGTTTATGATACCGTAATAGTCCAGTCGAATCTAGCTTTAAGTAGCGCATAAAAACATTCTTTTGAGGCAAGCCTCTACGTAAATTTAATGCGACATTTAATGTGTGTTATTATAGTTTTCGGTAAATACTTTTGTGGTTTTTCGTACTGATTTTTGTTTTGCTTTACAAACTATTTTTTAATTTTTTAAATTTAATATTATAATTTTTTTTACAAAAGCTATTACACAACTGACGAAGTAGTGACCACTAGTCTACTAGACTTTAAAATCTAACCTTACTAAAAAAAAATTATTTTCGACTGTGCCTCACCATTTTCAAATACCACGAGCCGCCACTGTAATGAAGGCACTTTAACGTGCTCCAATAAATGAGTAAGTTTGACACGCTTATAACTTAGGCCACATATTAGGTGTGTGGAATATTATATTGTATTGACAGCTCGTGTCCTGAATTAGATGCTGACTATTGGAATTATGGAAATATATGTTAATGTTGGGGCAGAGGCGGACTGATCAGTATTATTCTAAGTACTACCTTTTACCCGTGGCTTTGTTCGCGTAAACATCGATTTTGAAATTTTGAATATAGACTATATTGTATCATTACGTTATCTTATCTGTTATTAGTTTTTACCCGCGGCTTGACGTTGACTACAGCTATTATCATAAAATTCTAACCAGTTTCTTAGGCGCTGGTCTCTCTGAACAGCCGTTGCTGCAGCGGTCGCCGACGACCGACGTGGACACGTCACGCGTGACGTATGAATGGTATATGGAAAATACACAGGACTGGTCTGTCTGGCCGGTCGCGTGGGTACGTTCATTTCGACCGCGGCGAAAGTCACCCACTGCACGCGTCGGTCGCTATCATTTCGGAGCATGAGAAGAAAAGGCTTACTCACGCGGACAAGATTAAGATATGATATACTAGCGGTCCCATCCGGCTTCTCCCGGGTGCTATGAATTTATGATTTATAGCGGACCCGGGTGGTATGAAATTATGTTTCAATAGCGGTCACCCATTGCTCCGCTCCCGTATATTTAGTATATTGTAAATTTGTTATCCCCCCGCGAGAATATCCCCCCTAAATTGCTATTCCCACGCCAGAATCTCCCCCCCTGCGTAGCTTTCTATTAATGAAAGATTTTAGCATCGGTTTAGCAGTTCCAGAGATAAGAATTTATGATTTATTACCCCACCGAGAATGTCACCCCCTGCGTAGCTTTCTATTAGTGAAAGAATTTTTAGAATTGGTTTAGTAGTACCAAAGATAAGAATTTATGATTTATTAACCCCCCCCCCCTGCGCGAGTACCCCCTCGCGTGAATCTCCCTCCCTGCGTAGATTTCTATTAGTGAAATTATTCTATACTTTAAGTTTGAGTATCAATTGATGTTTTACCAAGTTTCATCAAAATCGGCCCAACCGATGCAAACGAATAAACAAAATTTCTGGATACACGGTCTTTTGTCAATGCTTATTGTTAATCTCTAAATACTTAGTATAAAACAAAGTCGCTGTCTGCCTCTGTCTTCTTCTCTGCTTACTTCTTCTAAACCACGCAACGGAGTTTGAAACGCTTTTCACTAATAGAAAGAGCGATAAACGAGGAAGGTTTGTGTATATAATTTGTAAATATTTTGTACAAAATGGCTGAACTATGACAGTGTTTTGTCAAAAAAAACTGTGTTCGTACGCTTACATGGTACATACCACCCGGGCGTAGCCGGGACGGGCCGCTAGTAAACTATATATGCGACATCTTAAGCGAAACAATTTTTGGGGATCACAAACCAATTTATACAACGACAGTCAACCGTAAGTTGTAATTCTGAAGGGCAGCTAAAGAAATAAGGGATGTTAACAGGCAGATCTCGTTACATAACATTATATAACTGACTTGAATGAATAGCCGCAGTTTCACTGTAATGATACCATTTACTAAATTACTTCTACTGTAATGCGCGAACAAACTCATGAAAGTCGTGTTAACTTTTCATACGTGTTCGGCCATATGGCTTGCATACTTCTACCGGGTGATTGATTATATCCACCGCAGTGAGTACATACAAAAGTACATGAAGAGTATAATTTAGTTAGCAAAACTATTTAAGCTGGCACTGAATGGAATGGAATAGTTAAAAATTCGACTGATGACCAGTCCTATACTTCCCACCTAGTAAATATTTGCAAAAAATAAACACTCTTTTTTATTCTTTGAAAAAAAGCATGGCCCTCTTTTTTGTTTGGTGATCTACTGATGCCTAGTAATATAGCAAAAATCATGGTTACCTTGATTTACGTACAATTTTCTTTTTTTAGTAAAATATTTTTTTTCTCGAAAACTATACATTTCAGAGAAAAAAAATATTTACATTTTTTTCATATTATAACATCTAGAATTCATTTATATTTTTTTACCTATGTTAATACGTGACATTGAGAACGTTTTTTTCAAAATCTAATCGGATCTAAGTTAAAGGCTGATAAACACAATAGAACAATCGGCATGGTCGTATGTTGTTCCGTTTTTACGATATCGAAGGCCAAAAATTGACCACACACACACACATACAGACATCAGTCAGAAAATGATCTTAAACGATTGCTTTAGGGTCTCAAAACGTGAAGATCTGTTAAAATCTCGAAATATTTTTTTCGGACTAAATCCATTACTTCCCTACCATAGTAGAGGTGGGAAGTAAAAATTGTCTGATATCGTAGTTTTTATAAATTGTGCGTATATTTCAAAAAGTTTTTTCTAATCGACTACCCCCAGACAATAAAATTGGTAGACCCATACATTTAAAAGAAAACTGGAATAACCTCCAATCGTTGATCTGTATTGAGCTTGAGTGTAAAGTCAAAATATTCCAACGTTATGTTTATCTAAGTACATAGACGAAATTTAATTATCATGTAAACGCATAGGTAAGTATTGGCCGCGGCTTCGTTTACGTTTACCCAACCATATTTTTTTATCAATTTTAGCTAATATTATAAAAACCATAAACGATGATTCCAAGAATTTGCGTCCTTTCCTTTTTAGCTTTTAAGTTTTATCTAAAATTTTCCGCCCCCTAAAAATGCCGCTTTATGGGTTCCAGCTCCAGGCTCCAGCCTATACTTAGCCTATTGGCAAATTCGTCCCTGGATTACCATTTACGTACCAATCACCCGGTGTATATTTACCACAAACGTACAGGTGTTCCTAAGATGATTTTTCATTTTGTTGCTATAATATGATGTACTCACGTACAAAACAGATCTCTTTCAGAGACCATCCAATTTTTAAAATATGGACTGTAATCATTCATTTATTGTTATTTGTTAGAAATCGCTATATACCCAGGTCATTGCCATGGGCGGTGGAAGGGTGGTGCTAGGGGAGGGGGGTCAAGCCCACTCGAAATTAAGCTTTAAGCAAACTACAAAAATATTAGATCGCATTCTAGGGATGTGACTTTGAGTAAAAAAATCGATTATTTAATAATCGATTTTTCTCTTTTCAATATAAATCGATTATTTAATAATCGATTTTTCTCTTTTCAATATAAATCGATTTGTAAAAAATCGATTTTTGAAGAAATAATCGATTTTTGTGAAAAATCGATTTTTTCTATATTCGAAAAATTGCGTACTTTTATAATGAATGAATACAATTGGAAGGGTATCGATATGAAACTATTTTACATAATACATACAGATGGCGCCATTTTTCTACTGATTAGTTTACGTTTAGTGAACTTATTTTACGTTTTTTCATCCGTCGCACAGATGGCGTTGCTTACAAAAATCGATTAAAACGTGTAATTTGTAAATGTTGGCTGCATTGGGTTTCCCAAAGCCTATATTCTTTCTTAATATTAATATTAATAAAAAAAAAATAAAAATAAATAAAAAAAAGGGTAATTTATATAATCGATTTAAAAGTGTAATTTATATAATCGATTTATAAAAAATCGATTATTATTATTAAAAAATTAATCGATTTATAAAAAATCGATTATTACTATTAAAAAAATCGATTGTTAAAAATCGATTATAAGAAAAAAATAATCGATTAATATAAAAATCGATTATTTTTTCACATCCCTATCGCATTCGCACCCCATCCATTTTTAGTGCTCGTCAGGGTGTTCGAAAAAAGTGTCTCGTTATAACTTGATACAGCACACAAGCTACAGCTTTACTAGAAAATCAGGTCGCAATTGCGTGCTTTTCAATTTAAACTGGTCTTCACGTCGCGGCGTTATATTTGCGCTAGTAAAATATTTGTGCATTCGTACGACACCCGATGCTAAAAGGTTAATAAAGAAATAGAAACGGAAATTTGTAAAATTTGCACCCTGGGCAAAGACGATTTGGCGCCCTCCTTTCAATTAGGAAGTTTCCCTTTTTTAGTTTTTTGGTCCTAATCATAGTTCTAAAAATTATAAAACTAATGGCGGAAGAATTTTTGAATTATCTTTAAAAACAACAAAGTTATGCTACCTCAAAGTTTGAATTGACAGTTCTCCAAGAAATTCCGTTTTCAGTCCAGGTGACGTCACGCGGCACGATATTTTTAAAAGTTATTTTCAGTTTGTATATGTGGTAATTTAACAGGGTAACTTCCGATAAATCTCTTTCTTTAAACTCGTAAATTGTTATGGAAACACTAAAAACAAACCAGTTGATGACGGAAAATATGGACATATTTAAATTTTTGACAGTTAATATTGATTTAATATAAATAGAAAAGTCTGTATTACAACAAAATAGTTACTAAGTAACTTAGGTTCTAATTACTCACAAAGCTAAAAAACAGCAAACTTGTACCGCGTGACGTCATATTCAAAAATCAATTTCGTTTGCGACCCCACGTGCAAGAAATTGAATATCTCCGTTCAAATTAAAGATATCAAAATAATTCTTTCAGAATTTTTAAAGTTATCTTTATTATAATGATTTGACAGTATCATAATTAGTATTTTCGTCCAATGGAAACTTCCTAATTCCAATTTCTCTGCGCCCTACACATGGCTTCTGATATTAAAAACATAATTAATTGTTAAATTGTGCTATCCTCTCAACTTTACCGGTCTGAGCAAGTGCTCTTTTCGCCATTAAAATACTATCCAAATATCGAAACCATAATATTATTTATAAGTATACCTAATTGTGAAGTTCTATATCTTTACCTAATAGATATTAATAATAGCATACTTTCTACAGTCAAAAATATAACCTAGCATTAAAAAAATATTTTACTATTTTACCTTGAATCTTGATTCTTGATGTAGCTGGTA
This sequence comes from Mongoloraphidia duomilia, assembly GCA_039654895.1. Taxonomy (NCBI): domain Eukaryota; kingdom Metazoa; phylum Arthropoda; class Insecta; order Raphidioptera; family Raphidiidae; genus Mongoloraphidia; species Mongoloraphidia duomilia. The sequence continues at coordinate 3,129,566 of CM077517.1, forward strand.
TCAGGTATTAACGTACATAATATACATATTTTGTATAGGTAATATAAAAATAACATACTTAGGTACCTATTTATTTAAATATTAGTTAAAACTACTTACATAATTATGTTTAGTTTTTATTTCTGTTATTTTTTACTATACAAATAGTTCACGGATTATTTTAATAAGTTAAAAATTCTGTCAGAGTATTTTGACATATAAATAATGAAAGTAGTTTGTTTTCTCCAAAGCCTACTCACGATATTACAATGTTTTGACAGGTCAAAAAACCGTTTTTAAAAATGATAAAATCGATAGGAAAACGAATTTTTCCAGGGATGAGACCTAGCTAAATCGATTTTTTGCCCCCCGAAACCCCTTTTCGGTAAATTTGATCAAAATCGTTAGAGCCGTTTTCGAGAAAATATTTATATAGATACATAGAAACATAGATAGGTATATACAAGATTTACTCGTTTAATAATAATATATAGGGGGATGAGTATATCACTATATTAGGTAGGTATCAGCTTTCTAAGGTCGAAACACTCCAATTCTCCTTAATTATTAAAGTTCCACAAACATTTATTAAATGTAAAGTACAAATTTCTATTTTAACAATATTTATTACACAAAATCACAAAAAAATGCCAAAAATAAAATAAGAACATTAAATGTCTGCCTGCCACAGAAGTCACTCCATGGCACATCTGTATGAATGTTAAACGTATAATAAAATTTACAAAAAATGATTATTGAGCAAGTATAACCTAGTTGCATAATATTATATTTTATTTTCATTACGTGATTGTGGGTTCGGTTAGGTTGATAAAGGTTTGTTTTTTGATAACACTTTAATAATTATTCCAAACCGTCCAGATACTGGATATGCATTCATTTGTATTTTATCTGATTTTTAATTGACAATCGTTCTAATCCATTAAAAAATTGTAGTTTCCATTTTCTAATATTAGGTATGTAATATTATTATATTTTGGTAGGTAAGTACATAATATAAGTAGGTATTATATTGTTTGTCCTCATAACAATGGAACCAAAGGACAGTGTGGTCCAGTGGTTAGCGTCGTGGTCTCTGGATCAGACTGTCGTGGGTTCGAATCCCACCTTCACTCATGGATGTTTTGTGATGTCATTTAGTTTTAAGTGAGTTATGTTATTTAATGTAATCAAGACGCTAATGACCTAAGTTGTCATTATCGCGGTGGACATTATTATCGATATGGAGTTCAAAACAGCAATTTTTACAATTTTTGTCTGTCTGTGCACGCATCACGCGGAAACTACTGAACAGATTTAAATGAAAATTGGCATGTTGGTAACTTATGTCCTGGATCAATATATAGAATACTTTTTATACCGGCAAAAATGCAAAAATGGAGTTCTCGGGGGGTAGTCAAAAAACTAAATCTCTTGATGGCTCATGGAATAAAGTAAAACCTTCATGTTTCTATTAATAACACCATTTACCTGGGGTGCATTCCACTTGGCGATCGCAACGGTTACAACGGCCAAACGTAATGAACGCGGCCATAAGGCGCGAGCGTAGTGGGCGAAATGGTCGCCAAGTGGAATGCACCCCAATATATGTCGCAAACAATAATATTTCTACTACTCACCAATAGATGTCGCCACGAGTATTTCATAACGCTCGAACGTTGCAATTCACCCATGAAACACTTTTCTTAGGAATTTGATCTTTGAATATCTAATAGAAAAAAGGATAGACTACAGAACCGGAGAAAACAAGCCGTGAGGTGGGTCGTTTATTAGGACTAAAGTGCGACCCTTGAGGTCCACACGACGAACTTCCCAGTTTGATAAATATTTAATAATAATAATTAAATTAGATATTACACAGAAAAGTAATCATTTTAATCATCAAAACATCAATAATTAAAAAAAAAAAAAAAAAAAAAAAACGGCTGAACCGATTTTTATAAAATTTATGTCGAATCAAAATGACGTTAACACGCCTTGATTGACACCCTTACGAAGTCGATATAATTTTTTATTCGCGAGATATTGTGTAAAATCTACTTTTTTGGAGGTTATTTGGTTAAGAAAAAAGAACGGCTGAACCGATTTTAAAAAAATTCCTTTCAGATCATATATACATTAATACGCGTCGATTGGCACCCCAACGTAGTCGATATCATTTTTCGTTCTCGAGATTTCGTCTTAGAAAGAAATTGACACATACATACGTACGTACGTACGTACGTACACACACACACACACACACACACACACAGACATCTTTCTAAAAGTAGTGTAAAAATAGTGTAGTGACCTTGAAACATAAAAATTTTTTTTCCTTTTTAATTTCGATTTTCGGACCCATTACAATAACTTCCAATGGGAAGTTAATAAAGCATATCGTGAAGGAGCAGTAAAGGACAAAATAAATTTGAAATTATTGAATTTTCATTGATATAATTGTTTATTAAATTAAAAATTATCTATATTATGAAATTAACACGTCAGGTATTAATATTTGACCATTTTTTATTATCATATCACCTTGATCAGTTTTTATTATAATATTAGTTTCATCAACACCATCTAACAGCTGATTGTCCGAAACATTAATATCTCCGTCGATTATTTGATAACCTTCAGGTAAATCGTTTAAATTAATCTGTAACGTTTCTTTATTGGCCATATCATTTACTTCGATTATATTGTTCTCCATAGGGCTCGATTGCATTTCAACTAGATTAGAAATGTCTTGACTTTCTTCCTCACTTAAAAGAGGCGTTTCTGTTATTTCTGGTTCTTCAAACTGTGGTTTAATGACCATTTTATATTGACATTTCGGTTTGTTATCAAGTGCGCTTAAATCGTTATGGTCAGTGGCCATATGTTTTGACCATCTAAAAAAAAAAATTATAGGTACCTACTCTATATCAAACTAAAGATTGAGAATTGCTATTTTTGAAGTGAAACTTCTATAATTAGGTTAAGGATTGATTGCGTAATGATTCTTGGTCGATCGCCGAATATATATCTGTTACGTTCAGAATAACCAATTTGAATGAATGAATGAATTGTAGATTATAGACGCTCGACAACAGAGGTCATTAGCGTCTAATAACCAATTTGGATAGTAATTAATACAATCGCTGGCTATAAAACTTGAGAAGTCTGGAATATTGTGCTTACTACCTATATTTTTATAGAAAAATTGTCTCTTGCTCAATTTATGAAAAAGTAGATCATGAATGGATTTTTATTGGAAAAGTAGATCTTACATAAAAATAAATTATAATTTAAAAAAACTAAAAAACACGCTTTAATGAACTAAAAAGTAAAAAATAATTAATTTTATTGTAAAAAAGCGTGGGGTAGTATGAAAATATGATACAAAGCACCCCACGCTTTTTTACAATAAAATTAAATATTTTTTACTTTTTAGTTCATTAAAGCGTGTTTTTTAGTTTTTTTTAAATTATAATTTATTTTTGCTTTTTAGTCCTGGAGATCCTGGTCAGGATAATGGGACAAACTTATGGAATTATTGTATTGTAATCGGTCCTTGATAAGTGTGCAAAGTTTCAGTTCAATCTGAAGTTTTTTGCTTTTTTTTTTAGTCCTGGAGATCCTGGTCAGGATAATGGGACAAACTTATGGAATTATTGTATTGTCGTCGGTCCTTGATAAGTCGACAAAGTTTAAACTAAATCTGACCGTTCAAAGTTGGTCAAAATCAAGTTCAAAGAAGTCGGTTACAAACTGACAAACAAGCACGCAAACATACAGGTGAAGCTAATATAAGCGTGTTAATTAGTTGACATTCCTGCTAACCACTTTACAATTGACAATTTTAAATAAGAGTAAACTTACATTTTCCTTTCATTGAATCCTTTACCGCAATGGGAACATTTATAAGGCCGTTCCCCAGTATGAGTTCGAATGTGCCTTTTTAAAGTCGAACTACATATAAAGGCAAGTGGGCAGCGTTCACACTGATATGGTTTTTCACCCGTGTGAGCGCGTCTTTTATGGACTGCCAGTAATGATGTATGAGTAAATTTACGACCACATTCCTTGCATTCATAAGGTGTTGGATTGTCATGCCACAATCTGCAATAAAAGAATGGAACATTATTTATATTGAGTTGTTTTTAGTGATGTGCCGGATATCCGTATCCGTATCCGCGGATATCTGAGGGAAAAGAAAGATCCGTATCCGTTAGTTTTTTGGCGGATCTTTTACGGATCTTTTACCTTATCAATTTTCAATTCATAGATAAAATTTTATATATAGGTATAGGTGATTAGGTAATAATGAAAAACAGTTAAATTCCATTCAGATTATTTTTTATTTTTTAATATCGTGGTCAATAACTTTTTCCCATAACAGATAGTCTCTTTCCAAAGGTCGATGTGCAATATTTAGTATTTACCGCCGCGTACTCTAAGAAAGTTAAGATCCGTATCCGTATTCGCGGATCTTGAGACCAAATATCCGTATTCAGATCCATATCCGCGGATATACATTTTTAACGATCCGGCACATCACTAGTTGTTTTATTGACTTTAGTGGCATTTCACACTATACGGTTTCGGTCGTAAGAGTTTTTGTCAGGTATCTACTTAATGCATTCTGTGCATTTTAAAATTATTTGGGATTAACTTATCCACCGTGTATAATAAACAAAGTGCCTAAGATCTATGAGGCTGTTAGAGCTTGAGAATGGCGGAGCGTGTAGCAATGCATACCTATGAACCCGATAAGTAGCATTGAAACAGAACTTTTTCCCACAAACATCGCAAACATAGCGTTCCTCGTGAGTATGAGCTCCCATGTGTTCATCTAAAATGACTTGAGACATAAAACCTCGTCCACAAACTTCACAAAACACCTTGTATTGACCTGTGTGTGTGGCTATGTGACACCGCAAACCCGTCTAAAAAAAATTATTTTTTATTTTACTGAAAAGTTTTAAAAAATTGTATGTAAGTAATTTTCTAAAACTTACTCTTGTTTTCAAAACTCGGTCACAATGAGGACATTTCCAAACTTTAGATTCTTCTCGTAAATGTCTCTGTTCGTGGTATCGGAGCAAACGTCGAGAACCTTTTATATCTTTACCACATATTTTACATTTATTGTCTTCTCTGTGGTCATATTCCATATGATTTTTTAATATTATTTCACGTGAGAAAAGTCTTTGGCAAATCTGTTAAAAAAATCGAACATTATTTTTAACTTTTCAAATATAAAGTTTAGGCGTACATCCAGATACCTGGCTATTTTATAGTGTACTCGGTTTGCCGAGCATTAGTTTTACCCGTCCGAGTAATAATGAAATTCATAAAATATCCAAATAATTGAATTTTTAAAAATTAATGTTAAATTCGACTTTGCGCAGCAGAAGTACCTACCATGTGTTAATTTGATGGCATTTTTAAACAGTCAAGGAACTAGATGCACATCACAAACAGACAAAGGGACATCGGAATATTAGCAATAGGGTTTCTTCATAAGTTAATTGTCATTATTAGTTATTTACTAAATATAAGTCTATTGACGATCAGCATTACTCAATTATTATATGTGAGGTTTATCCTGCTTCCGGAAGAGCTGTAAGAGGTGCCATCTATAAGACTGGTAGCAAAATACTCGGCCGGGTACCTGGTACTCGGCTTTTAAATTTGAGTGAATACCCGGAACTCGGTTTTTTGAAAAATTAGTTCTCAGTGCATCTCTAATACAATTAGATACAATTTGATACCTAGGCCTCTTTTCCACGAGACGCTGGTGTCCGGACACTGGTGTCCAACACCGGTGTCTCATTCTAGCCGATCATACAAATATATGCATGTTTACCCACGGAACACATCTATCGGACACTCGGTTTCCGACACGGCGACTGTGTCTCGAAGTGTTTCTGCTCCGCCACTTTTTGAAAACACAGACACCTGTTTCTGTTTAGCAAAACATTGAGATAAAGCGTGCTCTACCCACGGGACACGCCACCACGCCAGTATCTCACAGTTTCCGCAGCAGTTGCATGTGATTTGTGATTGTCGCGAAATGGAAGTAAACACGGAAGATTTGACGGACATGCGGAAATATTGAAAGAATTTATCTGGATGATTTCGTAAATCCAAATATAAGAATGGGTAAAGCCCTTTTTCATGCCTTTCGGCGTACCCAAAATCTTCGTTTCTTCATACATTTCGCCTTTTTTTGCCGCCTTTTTCTTATTAACAAGAGACCGAGCAAAATTAGCGCGTTGTCGTCTAGTGCATCCATCTCGGCATTCAAAATACTACTAAAAAATTCTTTTGGCAAACGCTGTGTCCCACACTGGTGTACGGTATATTCTCCATCGAACACCGGTGTCCAGACACCAGCGTCTCGTGGAAAAGAGGCCTAAAGTTAAAAACTGCAATGAAACAAAATCCAATTTATTACCGTGCAAGAAAAAGAAAACATTTCCTGATTCATTTTTTTGTGCTTTTTAAACGATCTTTTATCACTAGTTTTATTATTATGAACGGCGCCATTAGACTGTTGTTCTTTATATTCAGCATCCTCTTTATGTTTTTCCAGATGTTTTTGTAGTGAACCGCGTCTACAAAAACTTTTTATACACACATTACATTTATATTTGTTTTTTTTATGAATACTAATATGTTTTCTCATTTCGACATCTTGAGTAGTTTTGAAGTCACAAATTGCGCACATGTATTCCATGTATCCTTTTTTTTTACTAGTTGAATTTTCAGAGCAATTTTTTGTTTCTGAACTTTCATATTCATCGGTACATTTATTTAAAACAGATTCGACTGGAATCTGATCTATTTCTATGTCATTATATTGCAGAGTATCGTTATCATCTTCTAAATCATTTAACAATTCTTTAATATCTTTCTCATTGTTACGTTCAGTTTGACATTCAGATAGTTGTTCTGGATCAGGTAATTCATCCAACACTACTTTTTGCATCGAATCATAACCGTTCTCTTGTCTTATTTCTAAATGATCTTCTATTTTAGCGCCACTCTGTACTGTTGTAACATTACTAGTTGTATCTTTTAAATGACTGTCTTCGTGTTCTCTAAATACAATAACGTTTTCAAAACTCTTTTTACAATTGAGACAGAAGTAAATTTTTTTGTTCTCAGTTTGAGAGTGTCTTAGTTCACAATCATGCATATGCTTGTTCAATTTAAGTGCGCTGGGAAAAGGATGACAACAAAATTCACAGCTGAAAACCGTATGTGTCGTCGAGTGATTACTCAATTCTGCCTGCGTATCAAATGCTTTCGAACATTGTAAACATTTATAAGGTTTAAAATAAATTTCTTGTTGATTTTCAAATAAATTTTGCAGCGATTGTGGATATGACAAAGTAGAATTATGTTCTCCTTGCGTATTATTTTTTTCTTCTGAATTTACATGTTCTGCGTATTCGTTTTTGTCAAATGTGATCAAATTGCACGATGTGCGTTCATATGTATCATCGCCATTGTTTAAATTTTTCTTTGTATCTTAAACAAAATATTATATTTTGTTAAACAAATATAGATTATAAACGCTCGACAACTGAGTTCACTAGCGTTTAAACTGACTATAATATAATATTTCTTATTACAGACAATTTTTCAATGACTTTAACTGCAGTTTCTTTTGAATTAAAATTTAATGTGAAAAATTAATTCATAATATAATGTAGGTATACTTATAATTACCTGGCTGAATATTATTTTCTATTTTAGTTTTGTCAACTTTTTCTATTGCAATTTCCGGTAAATAATGACTTCCTTCCGACAATTCTTCTTTAAATGTTAAAATATTATCCAATTCATTTGTGTCGATATCATGTTCAGCTAAATCATATTTTTGTTTTAAAAAACCAACAATTTCTCGTTTCAGTTCGATCAGATTGAACTCTAATTTATCTATCTCGTTTAATAATTCAGTACATCGATAACAAATTGTGTCTTCGGGTGTTAAGAATACAGCGAATTTACATCCGAGAAGCATTGCTATCATTTCTGGGTAAGTTTTTTGCGAAACGGTCGTTTTGGCTGTGCACAGAGTATACAAGGCGTCATCACTGCATACATTATCACATATGTAACAATTCATACTATTTTTCTATTAATTAAACAAAAATATAATTAGTACTATACGTACGTTAAATATTTATATATGACAAGACATATCAAATTATCAATGACAGTACAGAAATTTGGGGACAGTTTGTTGGTGTAAGCAATGTATTCTTAAATTAAGCAGCATTATATTACATGAGTAAATTACTAGCAGCAAATATATTTTTTAATATTTAATAGATTTCGTGTCCATATTTATATAATTAATGTAGTAAATTCGCAGGTATGTGGACAGTAAATAAATAAATAATAAAACAAACAGTTTTTTTAAAAGTACGACGTTTGGTTTATCGATTTAAACTTTTCCAAGTACTTTATACTGGCAGTAAAAAATTAATTAAAAATTTTTTTACTGCCAGTAGGTATAAAGTACTTGAAAATGTTTAAATCAATAAACGAAACGTCGTACTTTTAAAAATCTGTCCGTTTTATTATTTACTGTCCACATACTTGCGAATTTACTATATTAATAATTTTTAATGTGTAAAAGAAAATATGGTATCTTTAATGATAATCAATAATAAGGGATTGCGCCTGCGGTTTAAATTTTCAAATATCAGTATGTTCGTAAATTTTGTCTCAGAACTATCTCCCAAAAAGAAAAAAAATACTGACAGATGTGAATTGAAAATTGTACATTCCTAGTTTTACGATACTCCCAGAAGTTATTGTTAATAAACACTTACCCATTCATCCATTTTGTATTAAAAATTATACTATATTCTATGAGCTTATAATAGCAGACTAGTGAAATTTAAATTGGGTATTACATTTATTCAAATTTTTTTGTCAAAAACTAAATTAACAGCAGCAAAAAGAAAGGACTTGGATTTTGACTTCTGAGACTACCATTGAGCGCAACGTGGAAACGTCAATTTTTAGGTACGTTCCATTTATAAGCCATAAGGTCGAGCTGTAATATTGTTGACTGAACAAATCCATAACAGGATCATTAGGCATAATAATTTATTAATTATTACTTAAGCGTTTTAAATCTACTTTTAAATTAGGTATAAAAAAATATTTTGGTTTTCTGTAGTTTTTATTTGACAAAAAATAAAACAAACATTTTTTTCATGGAAGATACTTGAATAAAATAAATCGAATGCAATGTAACTTATTTATGTATGTGGGTATATACAGTTTATAATCTAGATTATAACTATAGATTCGTAATAAATAAATATTAACACTATCAATAAATTCATAAATAAATGGATATTTATAATTAATAATATAATATTGTATTTATTTTCAATATAATTTAAAGCAAGTTACAGTATCATTCTCACTTGATGATTTTGTCCTTTCATTGCCATATCGCACAATTCTTCTAAATTGATTTCGTCTTCTTTACTGTGCTCAATTACATTGGATAAATCAATTTTCTTATCGTCAATTATTTGAATTTTGGTTCTTTCATTTAATACATGATTTGAAAATGTATTGTGTTGTTGCGCGTCTTCACTAACGACACTTTGTAATAATTCGGATACTTCTGAATTTTGTAAAATGTCCGCAGTATTAGTTGTCACCATTCCATTGGACATTAACATATTATGATTGTTAGAAGCAGACGTAATGATTTGTTCATTTCCAGAACTGACAGACATCAATTTTACGATATCATTGTTGTCATTTTGTATTAAAGTTATATTATCTGAACCAATTTTTGGGTCCAATGATATGAATTTAATTCCACCGTTTTCTTCAGACATAAGTTGCACTTCCTGTATGCCATCATGAGTGCTAACAGGAATGAATTTGATTTCTCCATTTTCCTCAGTTTGAAAAAATTGTATTGTTTGTGAGCTATCTGATTCAGAGTTTAAAGTATTGTGTGTTTTCAATAAATTCATATCATCTATATCTTTAATTTCATTATTAACTGGAATTAGTTTTATTTCGCCATTCTCTTCAGTTTGGATGAATTTTATAACAGATGAATTATCGTTACACATATTTTGTGTATCTCCAGATATTTCCAATATTTGTATTTGTGAATCAATTTGACCATGAGACGTAGTCAACAAATGTATTTGTAGATGACTGCTGTCACTGAATATTTCATTACAGGCATTGCATTTATATATGTAAGTCTTATTGTTGCTTTGATCTACAATAGATGAAATCACATCAGAATTTTGAGTTTCGATGTTTTGATTTTGCTGAACGAGATTTTTCATATTGTCTGCTTGAACATCTTCAAAAATGTTTTGTAAAGTTATGTCCGACATATTTCTTAAATTGTCGTTGTCATTAAGTGTTACATTATTTTCAGATTGTTTTACATCTGAGTGAATTTTTTCGAAAATACTTTCCAAATCAATACTGTTACTTGAAACATTTTCTTCTCTAATGCTATTACCATTTTGTGTGTTGATGTTTTCATGTGTTTTCATATGTTGTGCGTAATTTGATTCATTGATGAACGTTAACTGACAGCTGTTGCAAGTAAAAAATTTAATTTCTTTGGATTCACTTTTCGATTTCTGATCAGTTTCTGAATCTTGCAATGCCTCTTCTATCGATGCCTGTAAAAGACTTTGTGTTGATTCTGAAGTGATTTTTGTTTCTGGACCCTGTTCTTCATTTTTCTTTCGTTTGTTGTGAATTGATAAATGTTCCATTAGAACTCCCCGTTCTTGAAACATCTCTGAGCAGATACCACATTTGAAATAAGCTGCTCTATGTTTTTTCACGTGAATATTTAAAATATTTTTTGATTTAAAGCGTTGAGAGCAAATTCCGCATTTAAATAAATGCTTTATTGGGTGCGTTTTTTCATGTTCCAATAATTTTTGTCTATTAGCCGCAATAAAATTGCAATTCTCACATCTAAATCTTTTAGTTGAGCAAAGTTTAGCTGCTATATGCGTTTTGTAAGTATGTTCGTCTGTGAATGTCTTATTACATGCATTGCATGCATTTTTTTGAATATTTTTTTTGCATATAATGCTGTGCGGTTTAAATTCTAAGACATTAGCTGTTTGAAAATCACACGACAGACATTTGTATAATTTTGGAGTTGGACGTTTTCGTTTAACAGAAGGATTTACAGGGTTTAATTTTACAGGTGATCCAAACATATTTGAAAGCTCCTGTTCTGGTTTCTGATTTTTAAAATTATTCTTAATATTTTCAAGTCCGATTGCCAAAGAAATATCTTGTGAATTTAAATCCAATTTTTGAAGTTGCTGAGGAATCGGATGCAACTGGTCAGTTATTTGATATTTTTGCTTTAAATAGTTTGTCAATTCAATCTTGACCTGTTCAGTTTCCATTTCTAAACGATCTAGTAAGTTAAATAAATTTATACAATGAATGCATATCATATCTTCTGCGGATACAATAACCATGAAATCATTACCCAATAGCATCCCTATTTTATTAGGATATGGTATTTTATAATAGGGTGTTGCCGCACTTGTTAATGCAGCACCACGACCGATAATTTTTTTATCACAGACAAAACATTTTGGAGCGGAATCCTCTATACCTCTTGGCAAAATTGGCCGCAAAATTGATTCAGATTTTTTTCCTGCCTAAAAAATGTTTGAATATATAATTAGCAACAGGCTATTGTTGAAAATAAAAAGTTTATTAATTGTAAACAATGCATGTATTTTAAAAACGGCGCTTAAAATTGCAAAACATTTTTAGTGGATGCGGTAGCATGTTCTGTAACCTTACTTTGAATTGTTACGATCTAATTAAATTTTAACAATTTCTTTGTATCAATCAAAACTTGTGGGGGAATTATTTACCTTATTTGTATTTACTTCTGATTTCTTCATTTTAAATTATGTTTAATTTCTGTGTTACGTTCAATTCAGTAACACCCCTCTTGTCATTTTACGTAGGCTGACAACAGGAAACTGGCGATTCGCTTTTCAAGCGGATGCACCATAGACCGACCAGATTGATTAACTATTGAGCTCCTGTAGGACGCGGAAATCGAAATTAATTAAAAGTTTACAGATGTAAAGACTATTATAGCTTCAACCAAAGGTTTTAACAAAGTAATTAATTACTTATTTCATGAATATGACCATAAACTAGGAAAAAACCTCTCTAATATAAAGACTCTTCTAGCATTTTCTTGTCCTATCGTCCATAGTTAGACAAAGACCTCGAAATCTTTAACAAAGACAGAGAGTCAGTCGTCAAGGGAACCGGACGCCAAACTAAATACCTTTCAAAAGAAATGTCAGATTTAAATAAATAACTATAAAAATGAGAACTATCCCGAAATGGGCGGATAAAATTCAAGATGCCGACAAAAATGCACAATGGTTAGCTTATTTTATCAAAATACATAAATAGTTTATGTCACTTGAATTATTATAATGTAAAATTTGAGAGTCCATACAAACTATTTGTACTGATAGCATAAATAAATATTAGTCAAAATTAATTATAATGGGCAACATTGTTTTCACTTAATTATGTATGCAATTAATGATTTTTTAGCGTATATGACCTTTGTTTTCATCCAAATGGCAACCTAATTATAGTGGCATCAGGTTTGCAAGTATTAATTTATTCAACTGAAGATGGCTCTTTAATACATGCTCTAAAAGGCCACAAAGACAATGTTTATTGCGTATGTGCGGCAAAAGATGGTAAGAAGTTTGCATCAGGTAGTGCTGATAAAACGGTAATCATATGGAATGCCAGCTTCGAGGGGATTTTGAAATATTCGTAAGTTACGTATACATTAAAAATTTCTATGACTGACTATTGATAACACTCTAAAAATGTATCAGGCTGAAGATTTTGCCGAATCTGAGTTGAATTTACTGAATGATAATAACAAAATTATGCTGCAGAATATTAAAAATTAATAAAAGTGTTGTAAAAATAAGATATAAAAAAATACTTCTCAACTTCACTACATTTGCGTCCAGCTTACAATAATAAGTATTTTTCGTCGCGTTTTTTAGTACATATATTATCAAAGTTTAGCTTCGGCTAAGAAATTGACTTTCGGTCAGACTCTAGAGATTTCCGTTAATGTAGCATATTAACGTGATCAGTTTTTTCATTTACGTTTTGCAATTATTGAATAGAAACTGAGAAAACATTTATAGTTTTAAAACTAATAAATAGAATATTTTTCAGCAACAATGTTGATTGATTTTGTAAATTTTACGTTTTTTGAAAAATTGTGGTCCGACCATCCGTGTTGAATTTGTAGGTCCAGTTCATACTAGAAACGTGATCATTCAATGCTAAGGTTGTCTAAGAAAGACTTACGTTTGTTATGCATTGTGTCAATTTTTGGACAGAAAACAAATATCAAAATAATTGTCTAAAAAAAAAAAACGTTGAAGGTTCACTGATGCAAGATTTTCTGTAAAAATATTTAAGTTACTTACAACTTAACTAGTGTTTATTTTTTTTTTGTTCAGTCACAACGATGCAGTGCAATGCTTAGCATATAATCCAACATCGAGCACTTTGGCATCGTGTGCTATATCTGACTTTGCGTTTTGGTCTCAAGAACAAAAATCAGTACAGAAACACAAATCTAATGTAAGAATTAATTGCTGCTCGTGGACAAATGATGGACAATATATTGCTCTTGGTTTAAGTAATGGCTCCGTATCTATTAGAAACAAGGTAATTCACCGCTATATCATCAATCATGGTTAATAATTGTAATAATATGTTATACGCTCATTTCGTTTTTCATTTTTTCTATGGCACTTGTCAGTTTTTTTTTATTATTAGTGTATTTGCCATAATATGGCACATACACTATTGGCGTCGGTCGGATGGCGGGACCTAGGGGTCGGACCAAAATTTCTCGACGTTTCATAGCCTCCTGAACAATTTGGCACCATTTTTGCAAATGTTTATATATATATGTATGTATATATTTATATATATATATATTTATATATTTATATATATATATATTTATATATATATGTGTGTACACGATAACTCTCGACAGACTTAATCGATTGAAACGAAATTTGGTACACACATTGGAACCCATCACCGCAAGAAGCCTATTTAAAATGGGCCCGATCGGACCATTTTCAGGGTTGTATTTAGGGGTTCCAAAAAGTTTTGGGGCCCAAAAATACCGAAAAATTTGTCAGAATCGTTTCAAAATTGAAATTTAACTCTTTAGTAAAGATTAAAACGTGCTGCTAAAATTTTAATAAAATCGGCCCGACAGGACCGGACTTTCAAATTTTATGAAAACACTGGTTTGTTGATACGGATTTACTTATGAAAGGGTGTATTTAATGTGGTACAGAGGTTGCATTGATAATAATATTGAAATTAAGAAAAAAATATTATTTTAAGGGATGTATTAAGGGGTTAAATTTTTTATTTTGTCCAAAAACAAACTTAAGTTCGCGTATTAAAGCCACAAGGCCTGTATTTGCAAATACACTATATTGTCGGCAGGGTTTGGCACTGCGACCCGAGTTTTTTATTTAACTATTATCACACTCAAATGCTCTTTTATGATTTTTTTTCTTGAATATTCTATTCGAGAACGTTTTAAATTCTTTTTTTTTAAGAATAAAATTGTTTTTTTTATAACTCCTGCTTCTAAAGTTAAATATTTGAGCACTGTGAAGCGGGCGTAAAGAGGTATTTTAGTCACCGTGCGTGAAAGTCCAAAGCGTGCGTAAAAGTACCGTCACAGTGCGTAAAAGTACAATCTCTACATCTTATAAATTCGAAATCTCCGCATTTTGTACAATACAAGCACTTACTGGCTATTGATCGATGTGTTCCTATATATAGTATCGCGCGTACAAAGTCCACATCATGAGAGAGTCATGTTTTTAATGATTTATACAGAAGTTAATAACTTTAATAAAAATAAACTAAATCATAACTTAGTCTGTAATTGTAAAGTTCTAAGGACTAGAAGAGCGAATTTTCGTTTTCATAATTTTTTTTTCTCTCTATTAAACTTTAGAAGCAATCGTTATAAAAAATTATGTTCGATACGTCCGCTTAAAGTGAGATATCTAGTAGGCTTAAATTGAGACAGTCGCTAAAGGGACTGACGCATACACAACAAGATATCGTGCGCTTACCCCCACTCGCCTATTGGCTCGTGGGGGTATACAGCGCACTCGATCTGGTTGTGTATGCGTCAGTCCCTTATCTCGTGCTTCAATTTAAGCCTACTAGAATACTTCACTTTACGCACACGTATCGAAAATAACTATTATGTATCAGTCACAGTTGACAGTTACATTAACTTAGCCGTTGAATATATTGCTGTAATTAATTAATCATATGTAATTATGGATATTATTTGGGGCATGGGGATAGTCAAGACCGTTGAGTAGTCGTTGTTTAGGTATATTCGACGTTTTATACTCTCAGTTACCAGGTCCTAATCTGAGAACTGATTAAAGTACCTAATAATTAGATTTTCAGTTCACCATAAAAATAAGAATAAATTTAAATCATGATTTGATAACCCTGGAAGTCTTTGCTTGAAGAACATTATTATTTTTTTATTAATAGGCTGGTGAAGAAAAGAGTCGTATAGATCGACCTGGTGGAAATGACGCGTCAATATGGACGCTTCAGTGGAGTCCAAGTAAAGAATTATCAGAAAATGTCGACATTTTATGTATTGCCGATTGGGGAAAAAATCTTTCTTTTTACACACTAGGTGGAAAATTAGTCGGAAAAGAAAGACTGTTAGGCTTCGAACCGTTGAGAGTGTCGTATTTTCCATCTTCGGAGTACATTTTGGTCTCCGGTACAAATAAGACGTGCGTTCTTTTTACTAAAGAAGGGATAAAATTATTGACGATTGGAGAACCTCAGCAACACTGGGTTTGGTGTTGTGCTGCACATCCCACAGCTAATTATGTTGTAAGTGAAATGATTAATGATATTTTGTAATAGTACATTGTGCCACAAGGGAGGAAAGTACTACTTTTCCTCCCGTGTTGCGCATACTACTTTTTCTCCTGCCAGGCCGAAAGTTCGCAAAATTGAAAAAAAAAAAAATTATAAAAATAATTTTAATTTGTAGGAGACAGAAGTAGGTGCGTGAGAGCCGGCAGAAGTACTATTGCGCACGCGCACTTGTCCGTACCACGGGAATAAAGAGCGACTTTGTTCCCGCTTGGCAGGGACGAAAGTACGAACTTTCGGCCTAGATAGGAGAAAAAAGATTTTGATAGCTGATATTCTATAATTGTTATTTTTAAGGCAATCGGTTGCCAGGATGGTACATTGGCGTATTACCAGCTGGTATTCAGTACAGTTCACAGTCTTTACAGGGAACGATATGCATTTAGAGATAATATGACCGACGTAATTATACAACATCTTCTTACCGATCAAAAAGTTAGAATCAAATGTCGAGATTTAATAAAGAAAATTGCCATATATAAACATCGATTGGCTGTAAGTAAAGTTCAAGCAATAAATAAATACAGTAAAGCCCCGATTATCTGACTCTGTTATCTGACGTTCTGGTTTATTCGATGTATCGTTTGTTCGTCGGCGCTAGTATCTATAATTTGTGTCATACACATTTTTCGTAAAAAAAAAGATCGAAAAAAGTGTGTTCAATTGAGCAAAAATCAAATTTAAATTTATATTTCGACTTGTATTCAATTTATATTTCTTTCTTTCTGCGTCAGCTATTTCCTCTGTATTATCCAATATTTTCGTTTATCCAACCAGCCGTGAGTACTGTTTATGTCAATTAATCGGGATTTTATTGTACCTAATAATAGTTTTAATCTCGTGCCAAAAATGATATTTTTGGATAATAAAATTTGATGATCTTATTCGCATAACATTTGGATATTTTGTTGTAAATAAATAATTTTTGGAAATATTTAATGTTTGTGTCTGCGTTTGCAGGTGCAGTTACCCGAGCGTGTAGTCATTTACGAACTAAATGGTTCCGAATCCGATAACATGCATTATCGTGTACGAGAAAAAATTGGACAACGTCTGGACTGTAATTTGCTCGTTGTTTGTTCTGAACATCTTGTTGTGTGTCAGGAGAGAAAATTGCTAGGTCTGACTTTTTCTGGAGCGCGTTATCGTGAATGGTTGTTGGAAAGCGCAATACGTTATATAAAAGTCATCGGAGGGGCTCCTGGAAAAGAGGGACTTGTGTTGGGTTTGAAAAATGGACAGGTGTGTTTTTATTTTGAGATATCAGTTTATTTTATCCAATAAAAATTTTTTTAAATTCTGTCACAAGCGATTTCAACTACCTTCAAAATCAACATTAAAGCAAACGAAATCGCGAGTAAAAGCTAGTTCTTTATTCAATGCGCCATTTTCCGGAGAGTAATTCCTTCAATTATCCACGAGAGGCAGCACTTGTGGTAGGTACAAACAATATTTATTCCCCATTAGCACAGTATATTCTTTCTACTGTGCCATTAGTGTCTATCTCACAGTGTGGTCGTGTCATTTTAGTGGTATAACTTAATTATTGAATTAATTTAATAATAATAATAATTTAATAATTAAGTTATACCACTAAAATGACACGGCACTAATGGGGAATAAATAATGTTTGTACCTACCACAAGTGCTGCCTCTCGTGAACAATTGAAGGAACTACCCTCAGGAAAATAGCTCATTAAGTAATTAACTGTAACGTTTTTATATGCAGATTTGGAAAATTCATATCAATAGCACGATGCCTATTTTTCTGTTGAGTGTCAGCGATTCTGTTCGGTGTTTAGATCTGAGTTCGCAGAGGAATATGATTGCTATTGTTGATGATAATTTGGTGTGTCACGTGTTCAATATAGAAACTGGAGAATTATTGTATCAGGTAAATATAATATAGAAACTGGAGAATTATTGTATCATTTAAATAAATCCAAGACCACTAACTATTAAGGTGTAGACCAGGTGTGCTCAATCTATTGATAGCGATCGACCGGTCCATGGACCGGTCGGTCGCCGCAACATCTTATGTCAGGGGTCGGCAACCTTTTGAGACGGAAGAGCTAAAAGGTACAATTTACAAAATTTCCCAGTTTTTAAAGAGCCACTAATATTTTTATTTCATTATAAGGGGCCATCCATAAATTACGTCACACGTTAAGGGGGGGGAGGGAGTCAACAAAATGTGACATCGTGTGACGAGGGCCAGGGGGGGTCATAAGCTTTGTGACGTCACATGTTAAAATTTAAATTTAAAATGGTATTTGATTAGGATTAGGACTGTTGACAACACAGTGCACCAATAACTAAACAAACAGAACAGTGTTGCCACATTTAAAAAATGTCAGCCGTCCGTATACTCTCTACTTCACCTATTCTCACTGTTCTCTGTTGAGTGTTTTTAAAGTTTTTTTTGCAGTATAATATTTTTTATGAGTTTTGAAAATAAAATAATATAATTATTAATATTTGCGCATGGAACTGGAGAGCCGCATCTTGACATCATAAGAGTCGCATGCGGCTTGCGAGCCGCAGGTTGCCGACCCATGTCTTATGTGGATCTCAATTTGTTTTCGAAAGGTTTTTTTTTTTTATCCCGAAAGTATGACAAAGCTCGTTTTTTACGCGAAGGACAGTAGCAAGCGTGATAGGAGACTGGTGCGAACCCTTACCAAATTTCAACGATTTGTATTAAAAGATTAGTTATTTTCTGGTAGTATTAACTCGAGGCGTGTTTTTTTTGTTTGAGAACTATCATATAATATTTGTAGACTTGTCAGCTCTACTTTGTTTTGCAATTTTTTAACAATGAATCCGTCTTTACCCCGTCATCGACGGATAGGCACAGCTAGTATTTCGTCATTTCACGTATTTATTATGGTAAATTTGTATTTAGGAACATGACACTAATAGTGTAGCATGGAATACTTGTTACGAAGACATGCTTTGTTTCTCTGGCGACACTACTCTGGGTATTCGTGTGACTGGATTTTCCGCAAACCGACAATGTCATACAGGTCTAGTTGTTGGTTTTACTGCTAATAAAGCATTCTGCTTGCAAGGAAATTCTATGACAAGCATTCAGCTACCATTGTCAACTTCGATGTATCAGTATTTGGGTAAAAAAATGTTCACGTACGTTTTTTTTTCATTTAAAATATTTGTTTGATCAGTTTTTGCTTGCAATTTCTATTTTTTATCCCAAAGTCTTTTACTGGCGACATATCGCACATTGCATTAGTGCCGTTTTAACATTTTCATGGATTTTAGACATATCAATATTGTACTAAATGAAATGGTTTTCAAGTCTTCATGGTTTCCGGGCTTGTAGACCGTGGTCCAGTGGTATTTCTACCTGGCGTTTCGTCTACAGCTGCGGTAGACATTCTCAAAGGCGATGTGGCAGCGGTCGAAGTGTCCGATTACAGAGAGACGGACTACGACCGAACAGAGAACACACTGGTACTAGGCATAAAAGAAGGGAGGACACCAGTCACTGACACACTGACCTGTGAGCCGCCAAGGAGTACACTTCGACCGCTGCCACATCGCCTTTGAGAATGTCTACCGCAGTTGTAGACGAAACGTCAGGTAGAAATACCACTGGACCACGGCCTACAAGCCTGGAAACCATGAAGACTTGGAACAATGCCGGCCGTGAAAGGTTGCACACTTGGATAAAATGGTTTTGTTAAGACATTGAATCAAAGGGTAAGTTCGGTTTTACGCTCGATTGATCGAGCCGAGCGAACAGATTTTTGGTCACTTGACAAGCGAGCAAATCGAGCCATCTAAACAATTCCGAACGTAATCTAGCAGATTTTTCCAAACGTCAGAATAAAATGGCCCCAGCAAGTTAAATTCTTATTACTAAAGCCGAAATACATTCTTTATTGCTCCTCATTTTAATTTAATTCAACATTGTTATAATAATAAATCATGATTCACAATTTTTTTCGTTTTTATTCCTTTATTTTAAAATTAATAGTACTACCGGTTGTTGATTTTTTCGACCCATAGATATAATAAATATTTTATTTAATCATTCTGTGCGATATAGACTTATTGGTTATTACTATTCTTGGAATAAATATTATTCGTGTATTTTTACCTATTGAAAAATTACCTCATATAAATAAACTTCGAAATTTATCCATTCTCACAACAAGGGTTTCCGCTCATTTTTAAAATGAATGCTCTGAAGATGGTTGAATCTGTTTGCTCGCTCGCTTTCCTCGGAGCAAATCGAGCGCGCTCGATCTGCTCCAGATCTTAAAACCGAACGCAGGATAGGGATCTTTCAGAGCATATAAATGTTAAATTCAAACGTATTAGAGCACTCCGATCAATCTGAGCGTAAAACCGAACTTACCCAAAGAATCTCACAAACAAACTAATCTTATATACATAACAAATACAAATCTTGTTAATAATTATTTAATTTCCATGAAGAGATGCGTACAATGTGGCATGTTTGGGAGTAACGGAGAGTGATTGGGAAGAATTAGCTGCAACCGCTCTTGAAAATCTAGAACTAGAAGTTGCAAGACAAGCATACATTCGACTTCAAGATATTCATCATTTGGAATTGATTCACGAACTTCAGGTATGGCAATAAAATAAACTCGCTGTTTATTTTTGTTTTTGAACTTAAAATTATTTTTAGGAACGACAGCGCAAGGGTGAACACAATTTAGAGCTGTTAAAAGCTCAAGTACTCGCTTTTCGAGGAAAATTTAAGGAAGCAGCGCGCCTTTACCAGCGTTTGGGTCATAGTCAAAAGGCACTTGCTATGTATACAGATCTTCGTATGTTTGATCTTGCTCAGGTGATTTTGTTTTTATATGTAGACGTTTTTGTTTTTATAGTATCTATTGCGTACTTTTATCGAATTCGTGTTTTTCTCAATATAGGACTTTCTTGAATCTACTAATGACATGGATCAAAAAGCACTGATTCGACAGAAAGCCGATTGGGCTAAAAATATTAATGAGCCTCGTGCAGCTGCGGAAATGTATTTGGCAGTAGGCGACACTCGTAGCGCAATTGAAATAATGGCTGAACATGGCTGGAGCGAAATGTATGTATTGTTACAAAACTGTTTTCTGAGTTGGCGGAATAAATATTTATTTACAATAATTAAAAACACAATAATAATGAATGCAACAACGAAAAGTCAGTTCTAACAATCAACACAAGTAAACAATAACTAAACAGTAATTCTTAAACAAAGCAAAACAAAACAATAAATAGCACTTAACTAATAACTCGTAATTATTTCCACTACACTAGTATTTATTTTATCAATCTATTTATTTATATCACGGCACTATTTATATTACTGATCCACCGTAGACTTGACTGCGTGACTCACCGTTGACTGATTTCTTCACTCACTAGCACTGACTGTTTATATATGCTGCGTGGCCTAAGCCTAGTGCGTTCTCGCTTTCTCTAGAACTTTCGCGTAGGTACTAGTTGTTACTGTAAGCAGACCCCGTTTCTCAGAACTCTTGCCTGCCGTTTATATACAGGATGATCCGTAACAGTATAATCAATGAAATTATTTCGAACTAGCGTCATTTTTTTATTACAATTTTTTAAATTACAGGCTTGTGGATTTGGGACGTCGCCTAGATAAAGCTGATAAAGCACATTTAATGTTAGTTGCAGAACATTTAAGACGATTAGGTGATATATCGGCAGCTGGTGAAGTATACCGTCGTCTTGGAGATGACGCTGCACTTTTGTCCTTACATGTGGAGGCCCGGCAATGGCCGCAGGCATTCGCGCTAGCGGAACGACAGCCTCAGCACAAACAACTGGTCTATGTGCCATATGCAGAGTGGCTGGCGGAAAATGATAGGTTTATTGAGGCACAGAAAGGTATGGTTATAAAATTAGTAACTAATCGCTATTAAAGTAATTCACACTGTATAGAAATATTATTGTATGAAAATAGTTATAGCGAGCGAAGATCAGTGTCAAAAAAGAGTGCGCACAATATGTGAACAGGGATGGGCAACATTTGCGGGCTCTAGGGAAAATTCTAGGTTATATTAGTATCGGATTTGTATGACAAGTGGATTGTTTTTCAGCATTTCATAAAGCTGGTCGTCCTGAAGATGCATTACGCGTTTTAAAACAATTGATTGAAAATGCTGTTCATGAAAACCGATATCAAGATGCTGGATTTTTGTACTGGATGTTGGCTCGGCAATGTTTAGATATGAACGATTCAGGTGATGCGAAACAAACAAAAGTTAATATAGCAAAATTCCATCAGAACGAAAAATTGGCAGCTATTTATTATGCTTATCAGATTTTGCACAGCTATTTAGAGGAACCTTTTACATCGTATATGCCAGATGGTTTGTTCAATATAGCAAGATTTGTTATGAATGAAATTAAGGATATAAAGCCAAGAGGAGTATCTCAATTGTATCCTTAACTTAGTGTTTGAATTTTCCTAAATTGTGTGTTTTAAAGACCACCGACAGCTAAGGTTATTTGGGCCTAGCACCAATTCATACTTTCAATTCATTTATTTTTACTTCCCACCTCTACTATGGAAGGGAAGTAATGGATTTAGTCCGAAAAAAATATTTCGAGATTTTAACAGTCACGTTTTGAGACCCTAGCAATCGTTTAAGATCATTTTCTGACTGATGTCTGTATGTGTGGTCAATTTTTCGCCTTCGATATCGTAAAAACGGAACAACATACGGCCATGCCGATTGTTCTATTGTGTTTATCAGCCTTTAACTTAAATCTGATTAGATTTTGAGTCAAATCGGTTCAATGAATCTTGAGATATTAAAAAAAACGTTCTCAATGTCACGTATTAACATAGGTAAAAAAAAATATAAATGAATTTTAGATGTTATAATATGAAAAATATTTTACTAAAAAAAGAAAATTGTACGTAAATCAAGGTAACCATGATTTTGGTTATCAGTAGATCACCAAACAAAAAAGAGGGCCATGCCTTTTTTTCAAAGAATAAAAAAAAGAGTGTTTATTTTTTGCAAATATTTACTAGGTGGGAAGTATAGGACTGGTCATCAGTCGAATTTTTTTTTTAATAATAAATTGAAAATCCAATTGACATTTTAACCAGCTCTCGGGCTAGAACCCGGGACTTGTAAGAGGAACCATAACAACGCCATGTAAACAACAGCATTGCTACACTCTCGGCTATTCTCAAGCCTGAATTTCCCTAAGGAAATGCAAAAAGCCATAAATAATTTTTACAATATAATCGAGGTTGGAATAACATTTGTGCCACATTGCAATATGGTGTTTAGTTTTGTAAATTCAGCAAATTCCAAAGCGGCTACATTACTGCGCAATGGGGTTGACCTACTGTATTGAAAGTGGCTGTTTTTTTACGGATATCATTGTACTTATTAGTGTATTTGCCATATGGCACATACACTATTGGCGTCGGTCGGATGGCGGGACCTAGGGGTCGGACCAAAATTTCTCGACGTTTTATAGCCTCCTGAACAACTTGGCATCATTTTTGGAAATGTTTATATATATATATGTGTGTGTGTGTGTGTTAGCACGATAACTCTCGAAAGACTTAATCGATTTTAACGAAATTTGGTACACACGTTGGAATCCATCACCGCACGGAAGCTATTTAAAATGGGCGTAATCGGACCATTTTAAGGATGGTTTTTAGGGGTTGAAAAACGTTTTTGGGTCCAAAAATACCGAAAAAATTCTCAGAATCGTTTCAAAATTGAAATTTAACCCTTATGTAACGATTAAAATGTGCTCCTAAAATTTTAATAAAATCGGCCAGACAGGACCGAACTTACAAATTTTATGAAAACACTAGTTTGCGGATAGTGCTTTACTTACTGAAGGGTGTATTTAATTTGGTACAGAGGTTGCATTGATAATAATATTGAAATTAAGAAAAAAAATATTATTTTAAGGGATGTATTAAGGGGTAAAATTTTTTATTTTGTCCAAAAACAAACCTAAGTACACGTATTAAAGCCACAAAGTCTGTATTAGCAAAATACACTATATTGTCGGCAGGGTTTGGCACTGCGACCCGAGTTTTTTTCTAGCTGTTCTTCCTTAAAAATATACTGCAGTACTGTTTTGTATTCTCTTTCGAAACAAGCAAGGATCTTAGGCGCACACAAGTTGACACGTCAATTGCTTGATAAAATACGCTTGCTTTGCATACCAGCGAGGCTTCAAGAAAGCGTCGAAGTTGCAACTTTGACCGCTCGTACAAAACCGCATCATGATCCAGAAGAATTGTTGCCTATGTGTTACAGGTGTTCAACATATAATGCTCTGCTGTCTGCCACAGGAAACACGTGCTTACACTGCAGACAACCATTTGTCCATTCATTCCTTACTTTTGGTATGTACTAAACTCACTTGTTTTGATGTAACAAGTTTGCGCAAACAATTTAATATTGTTACAAAACTGTTTTCTGAGTTGGCGGAATAAATATTTATTTACAATAATTAAAAATATAAATAATATAAAAGCAGTAAATTCAAAAACGGTAATTATTGAACTAAATGAGCCACTTAAATAACACTTAACAAATAACTATATATACAAGGATTATTTATTCGTAATTATTTTTGTCACTGTATTTATATCAGATTTATTTCGCTGTTCAACACTGTCACAGTACAGTCTACACTGACTGATTCCCGTTGACTGCCTCCTGATCGCTTCACTCACTCATTTATATACCTGCGCTGCCTAAGCCCAGTGTGTGCTCGTATTCTCTAGCGTTGTCTGGAATGTTCGATACCATTCCACGCTTTACTACTGTGACCTTTCTTTCTCGTGGTTTCTATTGGAGGCAGTGGCGTAACATCTTGGAGTTTGCTACAAAATTCTGAACATGACAATAAATTTATAAACATTCTGAATATGACAATTTATAAAATGCTGAACAGTGTGAACTTGTTAATATCATAAAATCAAAGAAAATTTAAGTAAGATTTTTTTGATTATATGTTGAAAGTTGAGATAGCGTGTATTTTTTTTCAGAAATTTTACCCTTGGTTGAATTTGAATTGGAACCAGATATATCAGATTCCGACGCCGTAAGATTAATTGAAGCTCCACCCCCCGAATCTTCTGTAGATGATAAAGATGACGGTTGGGTTCAAAATATTGAGGAAAATCAAGAAACTTTGCAGCTCGACGAATCTCCAAAAACAGTAGAGGATTCATTTACCGCGAGGCTATCAAATTTTCAGGTATTCTTGAGTTCTGGTAATTGTTGATTTGGGATCGTTAAAAAAATTGTTAAATTGTGTTTGAAAGACCACCAACAGCTAAGGTTACTTGGGCCTAGCACCATTCCATATTTTCAATTCATTATTTTTTTTAATAATAAATTGAAAATTCAATTGACACTTTTACCAGCTCTCGGGTTAGAACCCGGGAACTTGTAATAGAGAAACCATAGCGACGCCATGTAAACAACAGCATTGCTACACGCTCGGCTATTCTCAAGCCCCTATATTGTTTATAGGCTGGCAGTGAAGATTTTGTCCCTGTAACTGTTAATCGTCCGATATTACAAGCGATGGATCCATCGACAGTGCTTATATGTAAATGGCCGCCACCTTTACGATACCAGTACTATAAAAACTGTTTACCAGAATGGCAGATCAGACTTTGCGATTCTTGTTTTAAGGTAATTAGTTTATGTAGGGTTTAGCTACACTGCATAAAGCCGAGAATTTGTTAAAGAAAACTTTTCATGTTATATCTGACAGTATTCCAATAAATACTTTTTATATAACTAATTATCTAACGTTCTAGGCATTTCATATTGAAGATTTTGAACTTCAGGTCATACAAAAAGAGTTTTGTCCATTTTGTCGAGCTCCAGTTGATGTTTCAAATGGCATAATAAAAACAGAAGAGCTCCCAGATGAAAATAATGAAACTGTATTTTAAATTTTTAACGTGATTATTTTATTCCGTCCAGTAAAGCTTTAACACTAAATGAAAATATTTATTTTTTAAGTATTTTATGTAATTTGTTAATTTTTAAAAATAAAATAGTATTTATTGATAAATTTTGGGCTTTAGAGCCATTTCATTAAAATAAAAATGCTATAAAATTAATGAATTTGTAATTTTATAAACAAACAAAAAAAATCCCGACATACCATAACAATTTTTATTTATTTAGAGGACAGTATGGCTCAGTTGGTAGCGTCGCGGCCTCTGAATCAGACTGTCGTGGGTTCGAATCCCACCTCTGCTCATGGATGTTATTTAGTTTTAAGTGATATAATATGATATTTGTTGTATTTAAGACGCTAATGACCTAAGTTGTTGACGCGTGTATAATCCACAATAAAAAAAAAATATTTAATTGGGTAAACAGAGGCAATTATTCTGTATGACCAATGTTAAAATTCTGTGTTGTCACTTTTTAACAATTTAACATTGCAAACGTGAGACAACGTCGTCATAGGGCATCAATTCATATAGAATCGCACCATTGGATTAAGTTAAATTACTTAGTCAATGATCGCACGAGTCGAGCGTCTATAATTCACAATTCGTTCATTCAATGATCGCACGAATGTGTGTGAAGTTGTATGGACCAACTTTATTTTTTCAACTTTTTCAACGCCATTCGTTTGTTCTGGACGCCTACAAAATTTCAGTGTTTGTTCCGAAAAAATAAAAAGTTATTAGCAATAATAGGTGGCCAGCCAACTTGACGTCAAGTTGTATGGACCACGTCCTAATAACATTTTGAGAACTTTTATTATGCCAATCGTTTGTTCCGGACGTCTGCAAAATTTCAGCATTGGTCACCTATTTTTTCGAAACGTTGAAATTTTGTAGACGTCCGGAACAAACGATTTGCATAATCAAAATGTTAAGACGTGGTCCATACAACTTGACGTCAAGTTGGCTGGCCACCTATTATTGCTAATAACTTTGTTTTTTCGGAACAAACGCGGAAACGATTGGCGTTGAAAAAATGTAAGTTGGTCCATACTAGTGATGGGCGATTGCAAGATGTTTTTACAATCGAAACAATTGCAATCGTTCATAATAACAATCGAGTCCACAATCGACTCGGAGTTTGATTTTACAATCGAAATGTTTGATTGTTCAAGTCAATTATTTGCCAGCGAATGAGAATACATATAATCGCGATTCAAGGTTATATGCTAGCCGACTGAAGTCTGACGTTCACGTGATTGTTCACTGTTCAGTCGGCCTCAGAGCACTCGATTACTGCACAATCGACTCGACCAGTTGTTGAGTGATGACCGATTATATATCATGTGGCTCTCGACAGTGTACATCGTCTGTACGCTTCAGTACTATGCGACGCGGTGAAAACCATCGAGATGTTTGAACAATCGACTAAATTCTAAAATATCTCGTAATCACCCATCGCTGATCCATACAACTTGACACTCATTGGAATCGCACGACTGTATTTTTATTATTTATAAGGTCATTAAAATAAACTCATCTTTACGAGAAATTCGTATTTGTTTTTATTGAATTTATACAAAATATAATATTTATTCTGTTTTCTTAGTTCTTGGTTTCTTGATTGGTGCCGGTTTTTGCGATCTTAATACAGCACTAGCTCTGCGTAAAGCCAACTGTAAAAAAAACGAGGGAATCGAAAATTACTATGTTTTTAAATTTAAAATCAAACAAAAAGTCAAATTAATGCATCAGTTATGGTGGGTGATAGATATTAGTCATCACGATATAGTAAGCTTTTTGGACACATCATTTAAAAATTTTGTAGTGTAAAAACAAACTGATGTAGATATTACGAACCTTTGTCAAATCTCTGCGATATTTGTTCTTGTTCAAAAGACGCTTCAATTTGTATAACGATCTTCGTGGACCAGCTTTCATTGTTCTTTTAATTAATGATTTACCGGGTTTATGCTGAAATAAAAAAAAAAAACTATTAAAAATGAAATGACTTTCTTTTTGATTAAATTTTAATAATAAAAAAAGTGTCAGAAAATAATATCTTCAAAGCCATTCTGAGATCTTGGTGATAGTAAAAAAACATCATTCAATTTAACAAAAAAAAAAAATTTGATAAAATACAAAAACAACTTACATGAGCTTTTGGTTTTTTGTATACGACGGTGAATCCCTTCTTATCGGGTGCTTCGACAACGCCCACTGTCTTCTTGTGAATCAATCCATTGTAACGATATGAATTTAAGTTGTTTAAGTTGCTTGCTTCCTTAAAACAAATTGTTCAAATAAACACATCCGAAATTTGTGGTGCAATAAAAATACATTTTTTGGGTAACATGTAATATTTCTGTATAAATTCTTCAGAACTAAATTCTCTTCACAGTGTTCGGAGATCTTGGTGATAGTAAAAACATCATATGAACTTATACAGGCTTTTAATGGGTAACATGCACAAGAACATAATATAATCGATCCTCACATTGGGTATGAAACAATATTTTTGAAATAATGAATGGATCTAAATTATAGACGCTTGATGATGGTCACAAGCGTGTCATATTTTTTAATATAGTTAATCCCATGTAGGTATACCATACGCGCTCTTAGTTCTCGGCTTAATTTTTCACATAAACGTGGCGAAGCAAAGGCTGATAATTAACTCATAAAATACATTTTAATCTTATCGCGCTAAATTTTAAAATTAACCCATACCTAACCATAAACCAAACTATTTTTGTTTACAACTCGCGATTTAATTTCTTTTTTTCATATGTGTACCGTAATATTTAGACTGATACGATACTTTAACTTCAATGGCCAAAGAACTGAGATCAAGCAGATAAAATTTTTAATTGCGAATTACTCAACCCAATCTCAATCCGAATTTTGAACGTTCACGCACCCATACAAACTATTAAAATCTTTGCTGGTTTAAATGGTAGAATGGAAAAATTAAAACAGTAAACAACTGTTTAAATTTGATTTATAATTACTGGTCTGGAAGGGCGTAAATTTAACAAGATCAAAGGTAGTAGTCACGCATTTCATTTCAGTACAAAAAGCGTTGTGCGATAAATTATGAAAAAATACACTATAAATAGAGCAAAAAAAATTATCTACGTACCGTGCTGAAAGGTTTGCTGATATTTCTTTTCTTCAACAAAAAAGAATTATTATTTCGAATGATCATCCAACACAAATGGGACGACATTTTGATCTGAAATCAGAAAAATCATATACGTGTACAGTACATACAGCAATATATTAAAATACGATATACTTAAAAAAAAAATTATCAGAAAGGTGAGTGATGATATTCGTCATCATGGTATAGTAAGTATTCATTTGCATCATGTGAAAGATTTGTTTTTACAATAAAGCTACTTTTGAAAGCACGTGTCCACAATAAATTAAAGAAACTATTTTAGCTTACTGTCGTAAATTAAAATAAATGCGAATGTAAAATTCATCTTTATCGAGCGTTGTACTTATATGTGTACTTCGAACAAAATAAATTTTCCAAAAATACAAAATACAGTTTATGTTACTTACAACGAGGCTTTTTCCAGTCGAACAAGATGGAAAATGGCAGCTAAACGGCGTTGCTCAATCATTATTAGGCAGTGCGCATGCGTGGCTCTTGCGCCTTGCCTTTTCTAAAAATTGTCAGGCGTATGAACTACCATAGAGCTAATAAAAGTTATGAAGTTATCAATTTACTACGAAATAATTCACTACGAATAATCACTATTCACTGCGCGGACTGTCTAGCAGCCTAGCTGTCAACCTCATGTCAACCTGTCATCTTAAATTTAATTAAATAACCTAAATTCTAATCACATTTTTATGCTTATTTGCAAATTTAAGTTTTAATTAAAATATTTTCTAAGTCATGTAATATTTCGTGACATTTAATCGTTAAAAAGAAAAAAATGTGTAAAATTTAGGGCTTATGAAAAGTGTAAATATGTTTTGAATATTATTTGCGTGGAGTTGTAAATATTTCGTCGTTTGAAAATGGCAACAGAAAAACATAAACAGGTAGCAGAATTTATAAAAGATACGCACAAACAGTTAAGAATTGATTCACAAAAACATGGTGCAAATGCAGCATGGGAAAAACACTGTAGCGATAAAGACAGATTAAAAAAATATGCTGAAGCTATGCAAGCGCTAGGAAGTTTTTGGGAAATAAATTCAAAAGATGTAAGCAAAGAAGCTACATCAAGAAATAAGTGGATAAGAGAACAATGTGAAAAATACTTTTTTAAGGGTGATTTACAGTATCAGCGAGCGCGAGAAGAAGAAATAGCTAATAAAATTAGTTTGTCTCTAGACTTGAACGTACCATTGTTACAGTTAGAAAATAACAAAATTAAACTACTAGACGTGGGTAGTTGTTATAATCCTTTAAGGGAAATTGACATTTTTGATTGTATAGGTATTGATTTGTCACCGGCAAATAGTGATGTGTTTATCTGCGATTTTTTAAAATTGACTGTTAGTAATAACCCTGTCATATTAGACAAAAATGCAAAAGTTATAAAAGAACTGCAAACAAATTCATTTGATACTGTTTTATTTAGTTTGCTGTTAGAATATCTTCCATCGAGTGATCAAAGATTGCTCTGCTGTAAAAAAGCATACGAACTGCTAAAATTGGAAGGAATTTTGATTGTAATTACTCCAGATTCGAAACATGTTGGTGCAAACGCAAAACTTATGAAATCATGGCGGAATGCATTCGCACATAACGGATTTATGAGAATTAAATATGAAAAACTACCGCATTTACATTGTTTAGTATTTAGGAAATGTATTTATGCAGATGTTGCTAAAAGGTGGACAGTATTACATCAAACTGAGGATCTTTCAACTGATATATGCATTCCACAAGATTTCCAGGAAATTACATTTGAAGTGAAAAAGTCAGTAGTCGAAGAAAGTCCTGATAACAATGCTCTATTGTTTGACGCTTTGCCTACTTGTTTTTAAGATTATTATTTTGCATGGGTGTTAAACTTTGTACAAATTTTGAATTGTAAATAAATAATTTCTAATAAAATGGTGATTTTTTGACACTAATTTTTAGTAGGTATCTTGAACAAAATCTTTTAACTTTATTTTTTGCAAATATTTACTAGGTGGGAAGTATAGGACTGGTCATCAGTCGAATTTTTTTCTCTAAAATGTATAGTTTTCGAGAAACAAAAATATTTGACTAAAAAAAAAATTGTACGTAAATCAAGGTAACCATGATTTTTGCTATATTACCAGGCATCAGTAGATCACCAAACAAAAAAGAGGGCCATACTTTTTTTCAAAGAATAAAAAAAGAGTGTTTATTTTTTGCAAATATTTACTAGGTGAGAAGTATAGGACTGGTCATCAGTCGAATTTTTTATGTGCAATTAATTGTGGATGATTTTTAACAAAGTGCAAAATAAGAGTGAAACCTATTGCACTTTGCTTAAAGGAATTACTAAAGTCTTAAAGGTTTTTAAAAGTAATTTCTTTATTTTACATTACATTTAAGTATAAATATTACTAGTAGGTACTAACAATAGGTAGTACTCTTATAATATTACATACATACCTACTTATGTTTATGAATTAGTAATTAATAATATGACACAAAAATTCGAAATTGTTAATTTTTCTACATTATATTAATTTCTTTTCGTAATTAGGTTTGTTGAAAATATGGTGAAAGTACGGGTACATACGGCGGCAGTGCGGGTATAGTTAGATGGAGCTGATCTTTAACTATTTTGATATTTTTACTAACATAAATGTTTAATTTTGAATTTTTGAGTCATTTTACGTTAGCTAACTACTAATTCAAAACATTTTTGGATGTTTGACACTGTTTTTAAAATTTATATAAGGAAAGTTTGCCAGTTTTGTAAACATTTTTTTGACAAATTCCACAACTGTGAATAAAGTTAACAGTAAATCGTACAGGACTTTTTATCTAATATCACATTGAGACATATATTATATTATAACTTATGTGGTAAGAGGTACTATTTTATGCTTTTTAAATAATATGCCCGGAGAGTTTAAACTGCTACCCCATTGACGAAATTTAATATCTATACGATGTTATATCTCGTTGGTGGAATGTCGACTTTAATCTGGTTCAAAGATAATTCTCAAACAATGTTTTTTTTTATAACTAGATATAACAAAAATTATGTAACAAATGGTTTAGGAACTTCACAAAAATTTAAATATTATCTTATTTTAAAGAATATCTTGCAGTTAGTTATTGTTTCAGGTATGAAAATCCCGATAAATTCAAATATTCTTCTTTATTTTTACATCAGAGTGAGAGACCGCCTCAATGCATTTTTAAACATTGAGCTAGGTATATTTTTAGTGAAAAATGTACACATTTGTTTACGTGTTTTATATTTTCTCATTTATACATTTTAACTTCAAAATATTCTACAAATGTTTTAATAATTAATCACATATTATTATACCATTAAAATAATTAATTATATTTCTAACTAGTGGTAACTGCCCAGCAGTTTAAACATAAAATATTGTAAGGTTTAACTGATCTTTAATAAATTTAATTTAATTCGTCAAATTTCAACATCAATTTTAAATGATAACTTAAAAATATACATCGCTCTTAATATTACATTTCAATATTTAATATTGGTTTCTTAATTGTTAAACAATTAACATAATTTAGTAACATAGAAAGTTTACCTTATATTTTTGAAAACAATATTTTATGAAAAAACAACATTTAATTCATTTAATTAAGTCGTTGATGGAATTAGTTACTTAATTTTTTTCTTTTTCTATCTTATCTTTTTCTTATAATAAATAATTTCATTGGTAGCTGGCGGAAATATGTGTTTTTAGAGACTCTAAATAATGTTAATTCAACACATGCATGCTTTTGTTTTTTTTCGTATCTGTAAAGCAGATCTTTAAATGGCAGTTTATCGACTGGCGACGTCATGATTCATTTGGAAACGCTTTTCGATGCTATAATGAAAAAAACTTGAAAACCCCGTTACATAATGAACTATTATGTAATTATTTTCGATGCTATAATGAAATATGATGTACTGTTGTCAGTGAATCTGTGGTATTTGACATTAATTCATTAAAGCTCTAAAACCATGCATGTGTTGAATAAAGTATAGTGTACAAGGCATGTGCTAAATCTTTATGCGTCAGGCGCGATGTTTTCAGCACTCGTATGCGGCTCGCAAATGCGCACTCGCTAAAACTTGCGTGCGATCGCCTACTACTCATGCTAAAAACATCGTGCCTGACGCATAGAAATATATTTAGCACGCACAATGTACATTTAAATAAAATTCGGGATTTTTTATTTCATTTTGCGTTTGCATAAATAACTTACATCATTCCTAGGCGTATTCTAGCATCAACTTTCATGTTGTTTTTCTAGATTTTTTATTTTTTTAGCTATCATTACGTATAATAATTGTACGGATGTAGGTAGATACAGTGCATAATTATTTTATTAACTTTCATGATAGTACCTATATAATAGATAGACCCTATTGGCCTATTATTTTATATTTTTGTTTGTTACTAATTCATTTAAGAACTATCTAAACATGCAATAAAATGAATCGGTTACGGTCTCTATTTTTTTTTTGTTAACACTATATTTACCTACTAAACAATGTATACAATTATGTATGTTCATTTAACAGTTTCTATGTTAATTGTGTCAACAGACGCTAATGACCTCACTTGTTGAGCGTTTATAATCTACAATATCCTAATCTTGTGTCTACTCTGTCATTCAGTTCTTGCATTTGGCAATGTTACTTCAGTCTTATAAAATGTATTACGTAGAATCAAGTTAACAACATTAATCAGTTATTTATAATAATTCATACAGAAGTCTGCTTTTATACAACCATATTTATTTCTTTATCCTGTAATGTGAAATGTGAATAAAAATTGTTATAAGTTAATGATTCGGCAATTAAAACTGAAATGTCAAAAAATATAGTACATTTTCGGATCCATTACAATAACTTCCAATGGGAAGTTAAAAATACTAACGTTTACAATAAATAAAATCCCTAATCTCAATAGAATGTTGCTTAAAAATAATTAATTTGAGACTTATTTATTTCGTACTGTAAAAAACTTCGAAAAGTGCTTTCCAACGATTGTATAAATGGAGACCAATGTAATTTGTAAGTCTATAATATAATAATATTTGAATAATGTTAATTTCGTATTTCAGACACAAAAACTCTTGTTTTCTAACGTGGACATTATCGTCCATATATAAAAAAAGTTTATTTACAATAATTTTATTTTGAAACAAATTTGTTGAAGAAAAGAATTCAATGATTTCCTAAAGTTTTGACAGAATGCTTTAATAACTTACCAAGTTTCACTCGCAAGTCTATTTTAAGTTCAGTTAATTAATATTCATTGCTAAAAACACTGTATTCAAAAACCAGCGTCATAAGTTATAGGCAATTAAATATCGACTGGATTTTCGTTGTCAGCGGAGGCGATCACTCGCGATAAATTTGTAAATCGTAAAAGTTATAGTACGGTTCGGAAATAATAAAGAGTGAGTCGTGCACTTATACTTTACTACAGGCGCGGACTGGCCGGGGCGCTAGAGCATCCCGGACCTCCGGAGTTGGAGAAGGTCCGGGCCTTTCCGTTTCCCAATTCCAACAAATAACAAATTACTCTAGTCTCTCCTTCGGGCCTCTACAAATGTCAGCGTCCTTGAAAAAATGTAGCTACTCTCCGCATGCTTCACTATTATTGTATAATCGGCACCTTTTTTAACAAGGACTTGACCCTGCAGTCAGGGTTCATTCTGATTGGTCGAATACCCTATCTTGATGTCGTTTGACACACACAAACACACCTAAACGAACGTAATAACTAACTAGTGAACTCTGTATACTAATATGGATAGTTGATAGCGATTAAAAAATGGGTTTTGTATGTGAAGAATGTTCAAACACATATTCTTCAAGACAGGCATTAATGTTTACAAAATTAGAATGAAAACTTCAGGTAAGGCTTGTACTCTAATTCTTTCTATAAAACTCAATCAATTTTTTAACATTTCAAAATAAAACCAAATTTAATATTATTATTTGAGATATTAGGATGTTCAAAATTTATACAGAAACAGTATTCTTGAGAAAATGGAATAGAAAAATAAATTTTAATTAAGTTTTATTTTGAAATCTCAGAACATTGATCGACTTTTACAGAAAGAATTAGATTACAAGCTTTATCTGAAGTTTTCATTCTAATTTTGTGAACATTAATGCCTGTCTTGAAGAATATGTATTTGTTTGAACATTCTCCACATACAAAACCCATTTTTTAATCTCTATCAACTATCCATATTAGTATACAGAGTTCACTAGTTAGTTGTTACGTGTGTGTGTGTGTCACACGACATCAAGATGGAGTATTAGATCAATTAGAATGGACCCTGGCTGCAGGGTGTAGTCGCTTGTCCGTTTTTACGCATGGAAGGCGAATGCG
Source organism: Mongoloraphidia duomilia (assembly GCA_039654895.1). NCBI lineage: Eukaryota > Metazoa > Arthropoda > Insecta > Raphidioptera > Raphidiidae > Mongoloraphidia > Mongoloraphidia duomilia. Next base: position 3,165,144 of record CM077517.1, read on the forward strand.
GACGAGTATGCTCCATTAATCTTGCTAGTAACTATGCATGACTTACTCTCTATTATTTCCGAACTGTAAAACAAAGTCAACGATACAAAAAATAAACTGGCTCATTGATGTAAGCGATCGCTCGCGATAAAATTCTACGCATTTTAAGTTAGCTGCAGTTACTCGTATTAAATTTCAGCGTCGTCTTCGTTTTCGTCGGAAGCGATTTCACGGGATGACGAGGACGGCTTGACGCTTGGTGTGAGCAACATTCCACGTGGACTGAACGTGTCGCAAATTAGATTGGGTCGTTTGTGTACTCTGCGCACGTGTGAGCGCAGGTTATCCCGCCTTGCGCTACGGTATGCGCAGTGTGGACAGAGATGAGGCTTTTCACCTGTATGCATTCTTCTATGTTGAATTAACTGTCAAACAAAGAATAAGAAAATGTAAGAATTATAATATAAAATGGCTGCGAAATTCTTCAGCGTATTTGATATTTTGAATTATTGATAGTTGCGCATTTTGTTGTGTAAACTCTACAGTAGTGATTTCTAGCCCGAGAGCTGGTAAAAGTTTCAATTGGATTTTCAATTTATTATTAATAAAAAAAAAATGAATTGAAAATATGAATTGGTGCTAGGCCCAAATAACCTTAGCTGTTGGTGGTCTTTAAAAAACATTTTTTTTTACAGTAGTGATGTAAAAAAACTGTTTTTTTTCAGACCTGAAAAAAAATGGTTCCTTGTTATGAAAAAAAAACAACATTCAAGATGCTGTTTGCAGAGTCGCGAACGTGGTTATGTGCATTGTGAAAAAAACATGGTTTTGTTTTTTTTTCATAATAAAAAACCGTTTTTTTCTGAGTTTTTTTCAGGTCTGAAAAAAAACGGTTTTTTTACATTACTACTCTACAGTGAAAAATTATGCAACCCAAAGTAACCCCGCGAATAGATTCCATAATCACAATCCACTTTTTGACGTTTTTCAGCTTGTATAATATTCTTTAGGTTGTACTTATTTTGTAGTGTTATGAAAAAGTAAGTAAATTGTTTCATGTTCCATGTTCAAATCGCTCTTTAATTTATTCATAAAAAACACCTAATATAAATACGATTAATTTTAAAAATGGATGAACGTATAGGTATATGAAAACGGATCAAAGAATCTTACATCTACATGAGGTATAAAAATGTTCCAATTAGGTACTTTTCTGATTTTCTTTTTGTAAGAAAACCTGAATCATCATTGCTGGGTTAACGCGATAAAATCCTTTCTAGCACTGGTTCACACCAAGTTGGGAGGATAAAAGCCAATCAATTAACTATGATATAATATAATAGGTATAAGTAATTGTTTTAAAAACGTGTTGTCTAAAACAAATAAAAAAAATGGATGCGTGTACTTTGTACGCGCGTTAGAAGTTATACTTCTTTGGCGTGATTAAGAACTAATTTTTAATTTGCATGCAAATAATTTATTGAAATATAAAATAATAAAAGGACTGGAGTGAATTTATTTATATTTTCTTATATGGTAACTATGGAAATCATTAATGCTGCAACTTCATCCTGTTAAATTTTCGTGACGCGATGCGCGCGCATCGTAAAAATTCACTCTCATCATTTTTTCATAACGCTCCAAAAGAAGTATAACTTCAAAAATAAGCAACCTGAATGTATTGTGATTAAATTCGAAAGTTTAAATTTAATTCGGATTAGCGAGACATTTGTTATTTATGTTGAAATTAAAAACGAACCATTTCTCTTGCATATATTACTGAGGACAAATCAAAAATTAATGTTAAACGTCAGACGTTAGAAGATTACCTTTTTTAATTGGACGGTTCTAAACGCGCAAAGATCGCAGCAGAAGTATCTATCGTCGCGATGCTTTCTCATATGTTTGGCCATGGAGGCCTCGCTAGATCTGTCCCTACCACAGACGGCGCATGACAGACGGTTCTGGGGCGCTGCCCCTAGCGAATGCAACCTCAAGTGTCGAAGGTACGCTCGCTCAGTGGTGCATGTGTAAGAACATAGGCTGCAGTGATATTCTTCACGTTCGTATCTGGAAATGATATTTTCTTGAATTTGTTGAGAATCAAATATTTTTCAAAAATAATTATATGAGCTATATACGGGTCTATCGCGATCGTTCTTATGTCTTCATTGATCAGTTAATAAGTCGGGGTCTCACGACGTGTGGCTTGGTGAGCTTGGTCTGATGTTTGTCATACCTCGCGCCGTGGGAACGTAAAGACTCTTATTGCTTGAAGACGCTAATGACCTCTGTTGTCGAGCGTCTATAATCCACAATTCATTCATTTATTACTCGAGGTGACTTGGAGTAGCTCGAACTTTCCTGTGAAATGTTGGTAAATGCTCAGACATCAAAGGCTTGTGGATCGACTGATGACAAGCCTCTGTACGGCTCATGCGTTGTTCCCACAATCTGTTGTAGATTGTGAAATGCAGTTTTGTAGTTTTCAACGATAGACTCTTATTGCTCGAGGTGATTTGGAGTAGCTCGAACTTTCCTGTAAAATGTTGGTAAATGCTCAGACATCAAAGCCTTGTGAATCGACGGATGACAAGCCTCTGTACGGTTCATGCGTTGTTCCCATAGTTTGTTGTAGATTGTGAAGTCCACTTATGCAGTTTTCAACTATAGACGAGGCGCTGTAGGTAAATCGCTTGCAAAATTAAAGAACGTCTGGAAATGTTCGGGTCCACTCGAGATTCGCCGTGGGAATGATGTGAGGTCGGAATTCGACCGACCGCCAAGTCCACAAGTACGAACCGCGAGCAGCTCGAGGTTTGCCAAGTCACACGCCGTAGGACCCCGGCTAATACACTTTGTGTGAGTACCACAAGCGACTATGCCCTGCAGTCAGGGTCCATTCTAATTTGTCGAATACCCCATTTTGATGTACATTCGATTCGATATATTCGACTTTGACTTTAAGAATAAGAATTGTTTATTGCAACAAAAGAAGCAATGGAAACAGATTCAATCATCAAGATTGGTCTTCCATCTGCCCTTACAATAACAAAAAATAAAATACAGAAAACTTTACTCATCATAAAGGAAAATTCTATATTGGCACACTTGTTATAAACTTTTTTTTTACCGTATTCGTTGCATAGAAAGACCTCTTCTGTTTTTGAGCGCTTTGTCTTCATGGGCCAATACGTGTCTGTCTAATTCTTCTCTGAATGTAGCCTGAAATTCACATCCTGAGACCGGACACTGATGAAGCGTTGGCTCTGCGTCTGTATCGTTGCATGTTGTTTTAGAATCGCTGCCCTCACGTGATGTTGTCGGTTGTTCGCCATACAGTGGTATGATTTCACAACCGCTCACTTTTGTTGATTTCAGTTTAAACTGATCCGAAGATGTCTGCAATTAGTTGCAAGTTTACTATCGATTAATTATTAAATCTAAACATAATTATTGTTTCCAAGTCTTCATGGTTTCCGGGCTTGCAGGCCGTGGTCCGGTGGTATTTCTACCTGACGTTTCGTCTACAACTGCGGTAGACATTCTCAAAGGCGATGTGGCAGCGGTCGAAGTATCCTCCTTGGCGGCTCACAGGTCAGTGTTCAGTGACTGGTCACTTCGACCGCTGCCACATCGCCTTTGAGAATGTCTACCGCAGTTGTAGACGAAACGTCAGGTAGAAATACCACCGGACCACGGCCTACAAGCCCGGAAACCATGAAGACTTGAATGATTTTAGATCGTTCCACGCCCTCTGAGAATTGTTGTGCCCCTTATTTGCGCACCGTTGTGATAGAGCATTGATTTGATATAAAACTTGAAATATTACCTCATTAGTTTCATTGTTATTATCACTAGATTCATCACTATCCGAATTTTGTTCTGTTTGTTGACCGTTCAATTGTCCAAAAATTAAATTATAAACCGGATGGAACTGTTGCGCCAGGAGTCCTATTTGATTCTCTATTTTCATATTATGATTATCGACGGCGTTGTCATCGCAAGCGTTCGACAAATCGCTTGCAAAAACGCTATCGGTTTGTGTTTGCGATTCATTGTTAGCCGGTTCTGAACTGGTCGACTCTGTTGTGTTTTGATCGATAGATGTGTCCGACTGTCCGACGGTGTTATCAACATCGTCTGTTGTTGAGTTTAGAAGGGCAGCGGCTGACGCGGCTATCGCGAAACTAACCGCTCCACCACCACCGTTTGCGGGTAGCGCGGTTACAGGTGTCAGGGTGGCACCATTTAGAGCTGCTATAGTATTTGCTGGCCACAGACCACCATGGAAGTTCCAAATTCCATATTCCATCTATACAATACATAAGCTGTAAATAGGGTTGCCAAATCGAAAACCAAGATTATCGTGATAGGTAATTGAAAAATAGATTATTAAATTTTTTTAAATAAATAACAATATATGAGTTGGGTAATTGTGGACAACAATATAATAATTATTAATTAATTCAACAATGAATTTAATCCACAAGGCATCCACTAGGTAGTGAATAGTATTTCTTAACATATCAGTCAGCATATTATGCCATCATGATTATTAAACGTCAAACGATTGTTAATAAGATATATAAGGAAAAAATCAGAAGCCACAGTCTGTCTGATTTTTTCCTTATGTATCTTATAACAATCGTTTGACGTTTAACAATCATGATGGCATAATATGCTGACTGATATTATGTTAAGAAATACTATTCACTACCTAGTGGATGCATTGTGGATTAAATTCATTGTTGAATTAATTAATAATTATTAAAAAATTTTAGTTAAATTTTATATTGAACCTACACAATTTATTCTCTAGCGGAAAAAATAAAATAAAAGTTATTGTGAAAAAAAAAAATTTTATTGAGCAATTATTACCATAAATAGAGCAAAATTCATACTTTGTATTTGTACTGTGTAAACAGTCTTAATAATACGTCATAGTATCTGAGTAGATTAAAAAGGAAACTTAATTCTATTTTTAAATACTTATTCAATAAAAAGACACGCTAATAGCTAATTGGCAAAAACGTAGCTACATTTTGTACATTTTAGCACGAATCCTAGGATTTCGTCAAAATTATGCATTTCTGGGACATTCGACGATTTCCGGGACTTTCCCGGCCTTCTGGCAATCCTAGCTGTAACAATAATGTACTAACAAAAGTATGGAATAATTTTTGAAGACAAAATTGATGAGAAAAATGTTCTTCAAAATTGGTGTCCTTAGTTGTTTTTATTCATGAGCACTATTATTGACATGCACTTTGTTATTTTAGAGGTTTCTAAATTTTAGAATTTGTCAGCTTATTAATAGGTAATTAAATATTGTTAAAAGTTTCCACTAAGAAAAAGTTGTCAACAAAATAAATTTATCTTTTTTATGTAAAATCGTTAATTATTGAAAAACAAATCTTCTCCAAAATTCATAGTTGCGCCCATATAGTAAAAAAAGTTAAAATTGCGTTTGAAAAAATGTTAGTTCTATGAATATCAAAATATTAGAACAAAATATTAGTACATAATTTGAAACAATATTAACAATTGATATCAAAATCTAAACACTTGTATTTTTGTATCCATTGTTTTCAATATTTTCAAAATACAATTTCGACTATAATGATGAGTAAACATATAATCCGAAAAAGATTTACGTCCCTTCAAATTGTATTCTTATTTTGTCTCATTAAAAAAAGATTCTTGTGACGTGTATACAGGTTGCCTTTTTTGTCTCTCGTTTTTGAATTAGTTATTTCGTTTTTACGAAAACTTCCTAATGCCATTTAAAAAAGTACAACTAATTTTATGGATGCTACATTATCGTTTTCTTAGATTTTCTGTGTACGTTATTTTACTTTGTTATGAAACAAAACAAAAATGAAACAAAATGCTATTAATAATTTTGTTTTCACAGACATTTTGTCAATAATCACAACTTACGGCTGTCACTTAAAAATAAGTCACATTTTTTCCTAATAAACTATCACTGAATTCTGATCACGTATATTTATTTATCGAATTGAAAATATAAATTATCGACAACATAATGCTTGTTGTTCCGTGACAACAAAATAACCTCACTGGGCTAAATTGACGTCTGGTTGTTTGCTCTGTTTCTGAATCAATACGGAGCTTGCTTTGAAAAGCTTTGACCTACGCCACTTGTAGTACGTTGTGTGTGTTTGTTCATATTATGAATATACCTTTACATAATATCACGACGGTGATGAATGCCCGAACCTAGGTCGTTTTTTTTTGTTGACAATATACTTTCATCCACACTTATTTTTTGCTTCCTCCACCCTTGTTATTGATTTTTGAAAAATATGAAATCTATTTTTAGGGATTGACTTATTCAAAATATACTTTTTTTCTTCCTTTTAGATATTTCTGAAGCTTTTTTTAATAGATGTTTATTATTGGCTATTAGTTGTCAAGGTTCTCTGAACAAAATACCAATTAATTACTATTTTTATTAATAATCAGAAAATCCAGTTCATACTTTCGCTAACTTTTGGAATAAAACCTGGTAACTGATGGTGGCAACGCCATACAAACAACGGTATTTTATTTTATTTATTGTAAATTATAGGCGCGTCGACAACTTAGGTCATTAGCGTCTTGATTACATTAAATAACATAATTAACCTAAAACTAAATGACGTCACAAAACATCCATGAGCGGAAGCGGGATTCGAACCCACGACAGTCTGATTCAGAGGTCGCGACGCTAACTACTGGATCACATTGTCCTCAACAATGGTATTTTATCTCGGCTATCCTAAAGTCCGACGTAATGGGACCTCAGTCCATAGGTTCGTTTTCTTGAAAGTTTTTCGAGGTTTTCGGGTATTTTGAACAATATCTACGAGAAAATGGATTTCCAGAATTTTTATCTCTTTGTCTGTCAGTCTATACAGTGTGTAACTTAGAAAAGGTAACATAGGGAAAATAGCATTGAGAACACTTACAATTTTGTATATCTCGAGCGTAATGATATTATCACTCGTGTGTAATAGACTTCATTACGCAACTATCTATACCAGGGGTGTCAAACTCGTTGGAAGTGGAGGGCCAAATTAGATATTTTACATGAATTTGCGGGCCGCAGTATATAATAGTATTAATAATAATAATACTTCAACAAGTAAGTCCTGCATAATGCGCATCTAATGACATGCGCCCAGGCTGCGCTTGCGCTTTATTTAAACAGGGGCCACAACCTTGTATAAATTAATATTTTACCGAGGACAGCAACTGCAGAGGTGGCGGGCCGCGTGTTTGACATCCCTGATCTATACAATCCACTATTTCATTTTTTATTTGTATTTGATTGTATTTTTTGTAGAGTAATGGTAATTTTTTTATAAAGCGAAAGACATTATTGATTTATTTAAAGATTAAATTTTACTGGGTAGTTTCGGGTTAAGACAGGTTCCGGTCAAAACCAACAATCAACCATATAATATGTAATACTCCTATATTGCTAGCCGGGGTCTGGAGTCGGACGAAAGCCTACGGTGCAGACATATATATGTCTGTTTCTCTAGCAAGACGTCGAGTTTTATGCGCATGTCCGATAATAACTAGGCTTTAAGCTTCGAGCAGAGGAGACTTTCCCCACCATACTTGCCAATTTCCTCACGAGAGTTGCAACGCTTGCGCACAACGAGATGGATTTCTCGACAAAGATAGAAACAGTCATTTGCTGTCCCACTTGCGGCCTGATATTTCCACTTACGGGCGCTAGCAATATAGGAGTGTTACATATATGCAGTCAACACTAACTTGAGAGAATCCGCGGGAAAAGCTAAATAGGTGTATAAACGGGAATCAGCTGTGCAAAAATGGATAATGAAAATCAGTGATGCAAATAATATGTATTCAACTTCATTGGTTTTATTTCAATTTTTGAATATAATACAATATATTATTAATAATATGCATAAGGTGATTTTAAAAACAATATTATAAGAATTTTAATTAAAGTTTTATATATACAGTTTTCCCACTATATGTAGTATGGTCCTAAAATATTTGGTTTGTATTTGGCTGAAACAATGACGCACATACATTAATATTATACTGATCGAAGAACGACTAACAAAACCCAAAAAATCAAAATTGGATGTCTATCTATATTTATATTATATCGGGAGTCTGCTGTGCAAACAATAGTGTACCAATCTACATCGAACAGATATATATTATAAATCCCGGCAAAATGAGGAGGTCTTTATTTTAACTTCGGGGTTAAATTTATGGGTTTATTAAATATCAAAAAAATGTTGGACTATCAATTCTTTGATCAAGAGGTAATATCAATTTTAATGTACGATTATCAGTCGAGTTATTTTATTAAGGTAGATTTATTAACTGCGTGTTATATTATTAAGCAATATTTATAGTAATGTGTAAATGCATTATAAAGAGATAACTGTATATTAAAATAAGGATAAAGCAGATAATAAAAATTACATTCAAATTAAAATGTTGCAAACTAAATTAAACTTTTGGCATTTACATTAATTTGAACGTATTTTTATTTTTGTTTGTAAAAGAGAAAATATTCAGCTTTCCAATATTTAAGGTTTAAAAATATTCGAAGATATTTTTCTCAACTTGAAGTTGAAATGAAGAAAAGTTAATTTTTATGAGTACAAATATTTTGCAAAAGAGGATATGTTTATGAATGAAAATTAAGAAAGTTGATTTTTCGTAACTCATTATTTTACCTAAACGGAAACGCAATTTTTAAATTATTTTATATTTTTATATTAGCGTGGATATTTTGATCAACTTGTGATTTCGTTGAAGGTACTACCGTACTGACCAAATGAGCGATACGCCATGATTACAAAATTATAAACGCTTAATAACTATTTAGCGTTTGTCCGAACAACATATTTTGATCTCCTGCCCACTGGTACTTATTCCAAGTTGGGCAGGAAATCCTTATTCATTTGATTGTAAGACTATGTATTTTTTTTTTGTTATCGAGGAATAAATTAAATTGAATTGAAATTGAATATACAAAACGTCCAGAAGAAATTAAACTCAAAAGCTCCAAATAAAAGTTAGCTTTCCAGATCAGAACAGTTTCATGTATTTTATGGGAAAGCTAGAATATTTCTATTGTAAAAGGTATCATGAACTTTTCCGGAATTGATTAATGTTACTAATTTCATTAATTTTAAATGTTACTAATTTTAAAATTGTACGCACAGCCTTATTATAATGATTATATCTTTTAGTTTCATTAAACGTTGTCATACAAGCATTCAGTTTCTAATTTTTCAGTGTGCAAATTAAAATAAATTTGAAGAATTATATTTAAAAAGCTATCACGTTTGAATAATGAATATACAGAATAAAATAAATTATATTTAATAAAAATAAATATATACTTAATAATTAAAATGGCAAAATATCAAGTGCTAACAATAAAAAAAATGTTTACTGGTTGACCACTGACAGATTAAAAAAAAAAATAAAACAAATTTCAAACCATTTTAGAACTAATTTTGACGCTGGTTAAAATTTAACGAATCAGCAGATTGAGTATTTTAGTCAGCTAATCGACATCCTCGTTTTATGGTACAAAGCCGGTACCTACTCGTTACCTGATGCAGTTACATTTGGTAACCTATAATATTTTAATTTTTTATACAATATTACGTTATATAAAGTGTTGATAGGAGGCTCTAATCACTAGATAGCTTCAAGAAAACCATTTCTGGGATAAATAGGGCAAGGATCGTGACGACCTACCTAGGCAACAAGAAAAAGACCATTAAACTGGTGAATTAAATCAGAACAATGAAAATAGCCATTATTCAGGTAAGAATATTAATAAAGATTAATTTGTTTTTTTAAGAGAATTGTATAATTTGAGATGGCAAAATAAAAGTTCGCTTGTTGAAAATTTTGTCTTAAGCCGGCTTTGCTATAATATTGATCAACCATAAAAATAAAAAAATGCTATCCAAAATGCTACTTTGCTCTTTAACGCGTAACACATTGGGAATAGTTCATGAAAACTTTTTTCGAATGTAGGTATACAAAGAATGACATAATCCTATGAGTTTTGTACAAGTATGCATAAAATAACAGTAAAAAACTTAACTAATTTTGCTCTATAATTTTAATTGCAATTACAATAATTGCAAATGATTTTTTAAATCGAAATTTGAGTCAATTTTTTTAATATTTTTCTTTTATGGAAAATTCTACATAATTTCAAATGGCACTAATATATAATAAAATTATTATTTTGAGTTATAAAGAGATATTCTAATTTTGGAAATGTTTACTAACTATTGTGAACTAGCTATTATTATGTATTTTTAACTATTTTATTCAAAAAAATATGTGATTTTTATTGAATTTTCAAAAAGCAATGTACATTGCGATTCTGTCATCTATAATAAATACTTTAATATATTATTGAATGTTTATAAAAACATTTTATTAAAAAAAATATATTTATGATAAACAACATTTTTTTAATCATGTACCTACATCAACTTTTCAATATTATTATGTATATCCTTACTTGATAATATTATAATAAAACAACTGTAATTGAAGAACTAATACAACAACATTTTTGTCCTACTGCTCAGTGCTCTTTCTATTGTAAAAAATGAGAAAAATTGTACCGGTTGTTGTTGTTTTTTATGGATTATTGACAGCGCATGGAGAAAGATGATTTCATAATAATTGTAACATGCCTTCAGAATGTCGTGTAACTTAATTATTAGATTTAGTGAAGTTCCTACCTTCTTTTGAATAGACTCTTTTAGAATAGACTATTTTAAATAATCTTGATAAAAACGAAAATCAAGCAGTGATGAGCATAAAAAAAACTATTCGGCTAAACATTTTTGCGCGATTCTCTTTAGTATGTAGTACTGATTATAAAAATGCATGTTGCCACAGGGCAACTTGGTGCCATTTTGTTTAAAACGCAATTATTTAAACAATGGAAAGATAATAAAATTTTTGAACGGGACAAATTTTTTTCGTATTCTTTGACTAAATACGAACTTAAAATGCCTTATGACTTTTTGCGATAAATTCAATATTTTCAGAGATATGATTTTTTTAAAGTTTGAAAAACTACGATTTTGATAATTTTGCGCTATTAAAAATAGTCTAAAAATTCGATGCGATGAAAAAAATATTTTTTTTATATTCTTTATACTATATTGTTAATAAGATCTGTTAGCGCGAGTAAGAAAATTTTCTTTATTATAATAGCTTAAAAGTTATCAAAATCGTAATTTTTCGAACTTTAAAAAAATCATATCTCCGAAAATATTGAATTTGTCGCAAAAAGTTATAAGACACTTTATGTTTGTATTTAGTCAAAGAATACATAAAAAAATTGTCCTGGTCAAAAATTTCATTATCTTGCAATTGTTTAAATAATTGCGTTTTCAACAATATGGCACCAAGTTGCCCCGTGGCAACATGCATTTTTATCAGAACTAGGAACATATTAAAGAGAATCGCGTAAAAAAATTTTAGCCGAATAGTTTTTCATGCTTATGAGCCAGTACGTGCTGGGCTATGTTTTTAACTATTCTGTAAAACTGTAATCAAAAGAATTATTGACAGTATTTCAAAATGTAAAAATATAATGATGAAAATATGTTTTACAAAAATATTCTATAAAAAGGTAAGTACGTGACCACAAAATGGAAATTTATTTACTCAGAAAACTGATGAACATTAAGGAACATTTAAAACATTGAACAATTAATAATATTGTTGATAAATAAGTATTAAAATCTATTTGTAATAATATCTTTACTAGTGTATAAAAATCAAATATAGAACACATTTAAATATATTTTGTTTTGTCAGTGCTGGTTACTTTCTCAAAAAATGCGTGTTATGATATTTTCTATTACAATAATTTCTCTATAATCTAATGAACATTCAAATTTGTTTTTTAAACAATAAACACACAAATATATTTCCAGTTAATTAATTATCACGCAACAACATATTAATATAAAAAAGAACTGGTTTTTGGTAACATCAAGAAGGAAAGTATTATATTTATTATAAAGACAGGACCGCAATTGCTAACTACTATATTTTTATTTCGCAATAAAAAAATTCTAATTACTATAATTCATCTTTAAACAAACTGTAGTTATTTCAACACCTAATGACATATTAATTTTAATTACATTTTTATTTTAGATATTTCATTATCCAAATTTCGAATTTAACGTTGCATTAATGTTTTTTAAATTTCTGAATTTGTGAAGTCATTGTACTCTCGCATAGCAGGGAATATGAGAGATTAATTATCATTAGTTATCGAAATAACTGTAGAGATTCCACCTAAGATTTTATCGTAATTGGTAATTACTGATTTAGTAGCATTAGATGTAATATTTACAATATAAAGAAGTAATAGGTTAGATTACAGTAAATTGTACACCCTATGTCAAAAAAGTGACTTCATCATTCTTAGCGATAAGTTTTTCATATTAGAGTAATTATGATTTAAAAAATATTAAATTCTGAATATGTTATGTATACTATATAATTATTAACCTCGAATATATTTTCCATAATAATTTGAATAGCTTTTAAATATGTACAAATAGAATTTTATTTATAATATATTGTCAACAAAATATTCAGTTTTTAAAACATTATAATTATAGAAACTTTGAAGTGTGTTGTTAAATGAGGCCGTACCGCATATTTTTATTGCATCATCAGAGAACTTATACCCAACCGAGAATGTGTGAAAATTTAATGCTCGCCGAATTCTAAAGCATCTACAGACAGACACGTTCAGCTCGCCTTCTAGTGCTCTCTCTCTAGTGTTGCACAGTTGCACAGTGCACACGCGCGCTGTCTGGGGTTTTAAACGTGGCTTAAGTTCTTAAATACAACGTGTCTGTCTGTAGACGCTTGTGTCGAATTCTCATTTCGTAAGACAAAAAGAAAAAAATAAAAGTACAAAAAACCCCAATGCGTCTATAACACAAAATTACAAAACAAGCTTCCAATATTAAAAAAATAGTCGGGTAGGTGTTAGTTTTATGGGATCTTCTCACTACTAGCATACTAAAACAATAGATAATTATCTTTTTACCGGACAACTTTTCATATCGGAAGCTTGTTTTGTACTTTTGTGTTAGACGCAGTTGGGTTTTTTGTTCTTTTAATAATTTTTCTATTTTACGCTTTCTTAGTTTTTTGAACAATTTTTATTGAAGCTTGTATATATTTATATAACATATTATATATTTTTGAAATCTACTCGCCAAGACCTCTAATTTGATACCCATCTCAGTGGGATTTTCTGAATTTTTTTCACGTTGGCAATACGTTTTATTTTGGAATATTCATGACGTTATATATCCTAGGACACTCAGAGGGCCAAAACTATTTTAACAATAGGTACATCATTTGCCGAAATCAATCTGTTCTTTCCAGCTCTAGAGCGTAACATCTGGACATAGTCACATACATAGACTGATAAACACAACACCCTTCCTTAGGGTGCTGCAATCGGGTAAAAAATCATAATTTAAAGCGCACTTAAAATTTGACGTAATCTGACTGACAAAAGGGTCGGAAAGTAGTGATTTAAAGTAACGTAATAAAAATTGTTAATCTTCTTCTGATTGAATGCAAAGATACTAATGTGGGCACTGCTGTTATTGGGTGGTAAACCTAAGATAAGTAAACATAAACATAACAAACCTAAACAAACGAATGCCTTATTTGCAACGTCGTTCATTGTTTTATGTTTTATCATATTGTGACGTCGTAATACGGTTGGCAGAGTCAGAAAAGTTACTGTTTTGAATTAAACATGTAAATTTAACCTCACAAAAAATTGTGATTTTCTCCTGCCCAAATCATGTATGTTAAACTATATCTAAGCCACGTGAGAATGGCTGGGTTAATTTTAATTTAACGGGACGGCTCCATTACAACCAAATTTTTGTTGATTTGCGTTGAAAACTTATAATAAATAATTTACACCGTATTTGAAAAGAATATCGTGATATTTTAATTAAATATTATTTTATCTTTTCAACTAAAACATATGTTCACTTTCTTATTTAAAGTATTTTAGGTATTCACATTCGTGACTTAACTGACTACGTTTGAATCTTGACATATTATACATTAAAAATCATTTTATCCTAATATTTTAAATATTAACTTCCTGGAAAGGTTTGCAAAATTTCGCACAGAAACGAAAGAAAAATGAAAAAAATCATAGTCATGAGTTTTAGCAGTCTTTTCCCAAAATGTTTTTTCATCAAACTTTTCTATGATTTGTTCAGCAGCAGTAATATTATGACAATGTCGAGAACAGTCAAGGGTATATGTTTTGTTCTACCAAAGCTCATTAACTTAATGTTAAATTTTTTTACTATATTTTATGGGATTTTCTTTAATTTTTACATTGCTAGGGAAGTCTAATTCAAATAAATTTAACAATTTGACTACATTTATAGCGCAACTGTGTAACATATTTAATGTGTTAGGTATGTGACATTAACTGAATCCTAACAATTTTATATGTATAGGATGTAGTTGTAGGTAGGCCCTCAAGATCTATTTAGTTCCTCAATTATTATGGTCATAAATACCAAAATTTATACTAATCCTTGAATCTTGTTGTTTGTTTGGATGAGATGATATTCTTGGTATTACTTTTCTTCTTTTTGGGTATTGTTAAAGACCTAACAATTTTAATGTTTCAAAGAAACAGAATTTAAATTTGAAAAGTTTTGCGAAAGTTATGCATTCATTTCAGGCATTAGGTGGTTGCCGGTTGGGAATACGAATTTAAGATATCGATATATGTAAGTCTTCTGATGTTTGGAAAATGACTTTAGAGCGAGGAGTCGCAAGTTTGAACACATTTTTATAAAATGTATTACTTATGTCACTAATTAATAGCTTTATTACTGAGGAAACCCAAGTGTTTCCAAATTTTTTTTGCTTTTTGAGTAAAAATTGGACATAGCCATACATTTATATACAGAAACTTTGTTAGAGAGATAACATGGTTTAGATCGGTGTTTCTTCATATTTTTACATCGGAGAGAACATTCAAAATTACCAGTAGAGCAGCGCAGCGAGATTATCTTCATTTTAACCGATTTCATTGTATAGTTGGCATAATACTAGCTTGGGCTTAAATATGCCCTTGAATCTATAATATTAATATCATTAGTTATTTTCTGATGTTATGACTCTGAAATGACATTTTATTTAAAAAAAATTAACCAAAAACGATCACTGGTAGTCAAATAGTGGCGAACACACCCAAATAGGCTGGCTCGCGACAAGGAACCCACGAGTTACGGACTTTCGCTTTAAACGTCCTAGTTTTACAAAGAAATTGATTTTTGTAGTTACGATATAAACGCAGTCATTGGTTCATAACGTGGACAATTGAAGTACTTAGGTAATTTACTGGATAATTGAAGTAACTTGAAGTGACAATTAGTTTGATAGAGGGTGTAACACATGCATATCCCTGAAGATTTGATAACATTAGAGTATGTAACGATCAGATGAATGATATATTTTATACTTAAATAAATTACTGATAATAATGTTAAATATGTATTTCCTCCGCATGGTTATACAGGAACAGTTCAATTCCATGAGTTCAATGTTTAAATAATAGTTGCAATATTTAAAAGTTGTTTGATTTAGATGTAACGTCGATACATGAACGTTATTATCTAAACATATTATTTTATTGTTATTAAATAATTTTTGAATTTTTCACTAAAGAATATCCTGCTTATTTTTTGGAGTTAAACAATACATTTTTTGAAGAGTTGAAAATAGCGTTTGAAATATTTTTTCTATTTTCATATCTCAATGATATTATTAATATGATCCATTTGTTAAATGTTTTTAATAATGCAAGCCATTATATTCTAACTTTGTAAATTTATAACAATTATTAACAGGAAATAATTTTGATGCATTGATAATTGACATTCCTGCAAGAAAATATTTTGCAATGTCCTTTTTACTAAAAGTGTGTTTTTGCATAATTATTCCTGTTATAACCATATAAGGAATATTAATTATACATACTAATAAAATTTTAATTTGATGAAAAACTACTGCGCGCATGCATTTGTTTTGATCATGTTCAGGAACCGTATTGGAACTGGTACTGGAACGAACCATCGAGTTCAGAATGAAAAGTTTGACATGTAGTGAGAAACTGAAATTAAGGCAGATTGAAAACAATAATCTGTGTAAGTTTATTTTTAACGTATTTCTAGGATAGAAGAGTAAAAAGAATTATAAGTTCATTTTTAATACAATTTTAATGATGTTACACAAATGTGCTATGTTGTTGAGTACCTATCTATAATTTACAATACCTAGATATAAAAAATGTGTTTTTATAAAGGCTCCTACATTAATTACTGTCACATATGATTCGAAGAATAAAATACAGAACAAAAGTACCTACGCACTTAAAACATCTAGCTTGTGGGATAAAGTTGGAAAAATGAAATTATCTATCTAGTATTAAAAATTACTTCACGCATACTTTTTTACATAAAGTGAATATTATGATCCATTCGTTCTTTGGCTAATGAGTTTTAGAAACTATTGACGACAGAAATTGGCTATTTAACTTTGACTTAATAGTTGGAAAGGGTTCCAAAAATGGAGATACATTTTCTCATGGATAACTAGATCGTTCCTGAACATGTAAAACGATTATTATTCTAAGTTAAATAATGATAACATTACTTACGGCACAATCGGGCTTTTTGTTATATAATGCGTTAACGCGTCTATGGTTATCACAAACTCGAGTTATATAATAGTTTTGTGCCAGGTTGTCCATTTAGCCCTGTTTCACAGTAACATCACGTTGTAGCTGTATTATTGTAAACAAAGCTACGGCGGTAACAACACACTACGTCATTGTGAACTGAGCTTTATGTATTTTTTGCTTTTCTTATGTACGTTGTTTCTGACTCACATAATGGAATGAACAGGGACGCATCATCGTCTACAAACTATTTTTGTAGATCGTTTTTCGATAGTTAATAAAGAAATGAAAATATAATATCATCAATAAGATCAAAGTTTTCATCTACATTGTTTTCAACATTCAATTTTTGGGTTCTAGGATAATACTAACTTTAGCAGAGGATGTGCTACTAATCAGTGTTAATATATATATTTTTAATATTATTAAACAATAATATATAATATGAATGAGTTGTACTTACTAAGGTTTTTTTTTACTGTCTGATCATTTCGGAATATTATTCCATCATAATTAGGAGCACAAGAAACTGAAGTATTAGGTAAGTTTGCTGTGCTCCTGATGATGAGAAAATATTCCGAAACGATTGTAGAGTAAATAAAATGTTAGTAGAGCTTATCCAAGTGCCAAGCGAGGAATTAATTCAAAGTATTTATTTTTTACAATCCGAAATAAATGTTAATGAATTATTAGTGCAGTCAATTCGTCATTCAACCGTGCATTTTGGGTAGGCAGCGATTTTTTTTTTATTCGTAGGAGGGGTAAACATGGTATCGATATTATACTGGAGTCTGGTTAAGCAGTCTCGTATTATCTCATTTCTGTATCTACCAAAGTAAATACACAAAATTATCGACTGCTACGCTCGTATCGTTATGATTGTAACTATTTGTAACTTGTTCTTTTTCACGATTTTGATATTTTCACAAAGCTTTCAGATAATATTTCCAATTAACGTAGGTTTGTAAGGAGTGAGGCAATATCTTGGCACTTGTGTTGGTTTAGTTCAGGGGTCGGCAACCTGCGGCTCGCGAGCCGCATGCGGCTCTTATGATGTCAAGATGCGGCTCTCCAGTTCCATGCGCAAATATTAATAATTATATTATTTTATTTTCAAAACTCATAAAAAATATTATACTGCAAAAAAAACTTTAAACAGGATAAAAACACTCAACAGAGAACAGTGAGAATAGGTGGAGTAGAGAGTATACGGACAGCTGACATTTTTTAAATGTGGCAACACTGTTCTGTTTGTTTAGTTATAATCCTAATCAAATATCATAATATTGAAATAAAAATGTTAGTGGCTCTTTAAAAACTGGGAAATTTTGTAAATTGTAACTTTTGGCTCTTCCGTCTCAAAAGGTTGCCGACCTCTGGTTTAGTTTGATTGAAGCAGACAAAATTAGCGCCCCTGTTCAGTTTTCCAGTACTTTATAATTATATTATCAGTTTAAATTGCAATAAAGTGCACAGGTAATATAATAATACATAATATTTCTGTGACAATTTCATTTGCTAAGCGACAAGTTTATTATTTTTAATAATTTTTAAAAGGACGTACGGAGAAGGTCATCAACTTTATACTGATTATATAAGTGAATGTGCTATCTGAACACACAATGGCGAATTTGAATATACTTAGTAAATAAATTGTCTTGCGATGGTTCCACAGCAACCGTCTCCGATCACTGAAACCGATCGTGTTACACCCTTTATATTATTTGAGCGATACAGTAATTCATTAGTAATATAGTTATGTAATAAATAATTGAATAAGAAATACCGACATTTTGAAACAACTGTCACATAAGTTACTCGAGGGCGGATGTTGTCATGACAACAAATTAATATCGACATAATATCTCGCAAAATCGTTCCGAATAATTGTACAAAAGCTACAGAGAATGCGATTGAACAATTTAATAACAGACAATCGATATAAGAACTGTTTAAAGTAAAAATAACATTAAGGAAGTAAAACACCTTTGAAGATCGGATTGTTAACACTTTAGAACGCCTGGTTCTTTTGTACTGTTCAAAATTGCTCATAGATGATAAAAACTGTGAAACAGTACTAGTACAACTCGTTATTCTTTTTCTCTTTAATTTTAATTTATTGTAATTTTTATTCTTTTTCCGAAAAACCTTCGAAGGTGTCCAAATGATAAAAAACGCTGACGTAAATAGATCGCTCCAAAAGGCAATGAGTACACATACAAATAATACAAATGGTATTAGTATTTCATAGCCAATATACCACCAAGTGAACTCATAGTAGTATCGACCTCTCGGAGACGATGTCCTTGATCAGTCTAGCTCATGGTTGTCCATGAAGTGACCGCGTACTTCGAGATGCGCCGCCAGATCCAGCACCAGGTGTTGCAGTGCCGGATGCTCCAGTAGTTCAGCTTCAGGAAGCGGCGGCTGACAACGCGGTCGATACTGACGACCTTTGAAGCTGCGGTGAAGATGCAAGACAACGTCGCAGAACACGTATCGCAGCAAAAGCAGCCGCAGGAAGTCGTCTCCAAAAAATTGTAAATATGATGGCTCTGCAAGATATAATGTAATAGTGGCAAACTGGATAAAATTATAATAATATAGATTTAGGTATAACAGAGGAAAACTATGAAATCAGAGTACAATAATTTAATTAGTCTAGTTAACGGGAAAATTTCAGGTATAATAATGCGTTTAACGTCCGTTTCTCGACATTATGTCATAACAGACGCCATTAGCACCATCACTATTTTCCATTTTTACCACTTCCCGTTTTATACATTTTTATACTTCAACTTAATTAATAGCAATGTGCGAAAGGAGGAATTATTGGACTTTAGGATAAGGTAAGCAACTTTGGGAGCACAGGAGTTTGACAGGTAATCGGCCATGGCCTTGAACAAGGAACCATCTCGATATTCATCTGGAATTATTGAGGGAAACCATGGAAAACCTCAAACAAGATTGCCGGTACAGGAATTACCGTTTCTCGGCGTGAGGCAGTAGGAAAAAGTCCCAGTACCTTCCCAATGCGAGTCTAGTGCTGTACCACTAAGTTGCATCGCTGGGTGAGAAAATTTTAGGTAAGTTTATTGATTTTAAATTACTGATCTCAAGCCTCAAGTTTAACAATTTTTCAAAAGCTAAAAAGAACTTATTCTTACCCATTCTAGATCTAGTGAACAATCTGGATGCTTCTGTGACAAATCTGTCTATGTAGCTTTGACATCGCTCCCAGTGATGAATTGGGATGTTGACCAGGTTGCAGCAAAAACAGAATGCTGTTAATGGTGAATGCAGGAAAAGTGTGAAGAGAGAGCCACTGTGTTGTTGATCTGTTAGAACATAGAAACCGCCATTTTAAACTTTTCGATAAAACCGAAAAAGAGTTTATCGGAAAACAGATTATATTTCGACTTTCGAGCATTCAATGTGAATAAATCATAACAGTTTCGAAACAAATGTTTCCAGAGTTTTAAGTTTCCATTGAAATTCTAGAAGGCTTTTTTATTTTTAGCTATACTTAAAAAAGGGTGTGGGTCTCGGGACCCCCGAGAGATGTGAAACATCAAAGAAAACGTTATTGAACTCGGTGGTATTTTCTATGTAGTAGTATATATTTTTTCAAAAGCAGCATATAACTGTTATGCTGACGTAATCCTATATACTGCACTGTAACACCGCGTGTGTTACAGTGCACGCCTGAGCCAAGAGAGAGAGAGAGAGAGTGCCGCAGTGTTGGAGAGAATAGCAGCGAAGGAGCGGACCAAACATTTCGTTGCATATTTCCCCTCGCGCGGCTGTTCACAGCCCGACATAAGATGTTTCACATCAAAAATGAATTATAAGCTGTTTGAAAAACCGTTTCACAAATCTTATTAGCTGGTTTTTAAATAAATCGGTTATTTTTTAGCAAATACCTTGATATGCAGAAGGAGTGTCTTGCGGAGACATTAGCGTGACTAGAGGTTGTCCGAAATATCTGGGTATGTGCTGAAATACGAAGCTGTTGTCCGAATCGACGACGATGAATAGCGGCCTTCTGGTGAATGGGTACAAATCTCCCGGATATAAACAATGGATTTCTTTCAGCTGCATAGATTTCTTGTTTATGTGTTCGACGACTTCGCGTTTGCTGCTCGTCAGTACGCCGCCAAGGTCATAGCCCACTATAAAATAAGATTAGATAATTTATTTATAAAATATTATATGAGGTGTAATTTGTTTGGACTTTGAGTTTGTTTGGCATCCAAATGAAAGATATATATATAGGGTTTTCCAATTTGGGCGGGTCGATGTTGAAATGGAATAAAACAAGCTGTGTGTGAGGTATTAACGAAATTCTTTATTTATTTGAAAGGCCCATGTATGCCATTTTGTATGAAATATGACATCGTTCAAATGTCCGCCGCGCACATGGACATTCTGCATGAACTATTTGAGGGTATGGTTATCTCTGGCAGAGGTGACGTGAATTGACCACCAAGATCGTGCGATTTGACCCCGCTATACTTTTTCTTGTGAGGTTTTCTGAAGTCGCAGGTCTATGCCAATAAGCCGCAATCGACCGATGCCCTCAAAGTCAACATAACTCAGGTCATCGCTCAAATTCAGCCGGATCTATGCGGCAGAGTCATTGAAAATTGGATCTCTCATGTCATATTTCATACATAATGGCATACATGGGCCTTTCAAATAAATAAAGAATTTCGTTAATACCTCACACACAGCTTGTTTTATTCCATTTCAACATCGACCTGCCCAAATTGGAAAACC
Source organism: Mongoloraphidia duomilia (assembly GCA_039654895.1). Taxonomy (NCBI): domain Eukaryota; kingdom Metazoa; phylum Arthropoda; class Insecta; order Raphidioptera; family Raphidiidae; genus Mongoloraphidia; species Mongoloraphidia duomilia. The sequence goes on from CM077517.1 coordinate 3,186,718, forward strand.
CTTTATAAATAAATTAATGTCTAATAACTGTACTTATGTATTTTTGACCTACTCTTCACTTTTGGTGTACACAGAGTTAATTAAATAATAAATAAATTAATGTCAGTGTTTTGAAATGATTTCAATTTCAGAAACGCGTTTTCTCATGACATGAAAAATATCTGAAAACCTCGAAAAACCCAAAAGATTACTAAATTAAGGAGATCTTATTATAATTTTCTTTATTGATGTTGACATATCTAGATGCAAAATATCTGAGTAGTTTTCGGGGGATTCTATAATAAATGTCGATCATCTTGTATCGTTGCGTTATTTATTGCAGTAATGCGTGAAGGAGAATGAAAAATATCCAAGTAAAATAACATGTTTTGTAATTTAAATATTAAGTTAGAAAACTTACTGTCTTCTGGATGCTTCGTCGTCGAGAAACATCCATCTGCCGAGATGTAGAGCATTAGTGCGCCGTTAGCAGGCAATTCCTTGAAGCCACTGGCCAAGAATACTAATACCTGACTTAAGGTTGGCTTATAGAGTAAATATTTATGTGGATTTTCTCTTTTTAGCGGTCGATCTCCATTCTCCATTGGATATCCTAAAGTTTTAAACAAACAATGATACAGAATGACTCTGGTATAAGGATAGCAAATGCAGATGTCAGTCTTCTAAAAAAATAGCGATAAAATCAATTTTTATCTGCCTAATCAAGATAAATCTATGATTTTAGTATAGGCCTTTAGTAAGATGGCGATGCTTTGAATAAGAAAACAGAATTACTTTGTTGAAAAAATGTTCAGTTTTAGCGATTGTTTACTAGATGGGAAATATATGACTGGCTCCTCAGTCGAATTTTTAAGAATAATTTTAGTTCTGTATTAACCTTTAGATCCAGGCATTGAATACGGCTTCCATCCTGGTGCTGGCGATGCGTCGTATATATGATTGAAGTCTTCCTGTGGTTCGCGCTCCAAAGTTTGCAACATTCGGAACATGTCCATTGTTAATTCGGAGAACTTCACTTGTTCTGAACAATTGCCAATAATCAATATTTCTTGTAATGTTAAATTCATAAAAGGCGATTTTTCTACTGGCGGTGTTGTGAGTGGACTTAATCTGAAATTATATAATTGATTTTTTCATTTATAGGCGAGAAAACATCAACAAGATATAGGATAAAGTCCTTTAATGTCATATTTTTGGTGGGTGTGTAGTAAACAGTAGATGTGGCAAAAATAAAAATTTTAGTGGATTTCTTAAAAGGCTTTACCCCCCTCCACCCGCCTAAAACTTGATTACAAACACTCTCAGTTATATTTTTGGAGAGCTACAAAACAAATTTTAAAAATTCAGGACATACAACGCCCTTCTGAATATTAGATGACTTATATCAGCTCTACTGAAAAAGGTTTGCAATATTTTTAAAAAGTGCTCTATAGCGCACCTAGACGCATACATTATGTTTAATTTGAGACCAAAATGGGCTTTCTAATTCAAAAATACGTGAATGTTTATTTTTCAGTTTTTTGCGTACATGTAATAAGAGACCCACATTCTAAAAGTAATTTTTGTGCCACTTTCTTGATTTAATTTATTTTTAAGAAAATAAATAATCGGATTTGGATAATGATGTGAGTCGATCTTTTGACCATTGTCATGACAGGGTTATAATCAAAATGACCGTCATGGCATATTGATAAACTGAAGGTCACAGACTGGTTGAAACTGGTCATAATGGTAGCTGGTTTTTGTTTTGGAATATAATATTCCATTGGTATAGGTATTTTTGTTATTATAATTACAAAATAGTAATAAACCGAATTGCTGCTTTTATTTGATATCATATTTCAGTATTTCACATTTGAAATTTCACAATAATCATAATTTGGTTAAATTCATTTTGTTGTGTTTTTGATTTTATTGTGTTTTTTTTTTTGAAGTTTATCAATAACTTTAAAATGACCGAAAATGACTGAAAATGACCAAAACGACTGTCACATGACCGTCATACAGGCACGATTTTAAAAGACCGTCATTTTACATCACTATATTCGGGCCTTGACCTCGTAGATCTAAATTATAAAACGTCTTTGGATAAATAGAAAAAGTGTAGAACCTGTGCGAGAGAACAATAGGATTGCTGTCCGCGTGGAGCACGGAAACCATGGCATCGGCTTTAATGAAACTCTTGATTTCTTCCAGCACTAGACTCCATTCAAGCTGATCGTCCGGTTCATACGTGCTAGTGTAGTCGGCGATCTGTTTGTCCAGCTCGTTGACCAATTCTCGCACCAACTTCATCTTCTTGAGCAACAGACACACCACTATGAAGCGTGCATAGTAGCGCAACTTCTTCACCATTAGGTCAGACCTACGCAACAACATAGACGAGCTGAATACACAGCATGAGAAATATAATAATTAATGAAAAATAATTCCAATTTACTTATTTTAGGAGTTAGGAGAACTCGTGTGACTACCGCGCTCGCGTTCGGCTCGCGCGGTATACTCACACTCGTTCTGGTATAAATGCAACATAACCTTAGGAGAGTACTGTAAAATGACAGCTGTCATATTATAATTCGCCACTTGATGCATAAATATCTATTATTTATTTATCAAAACAATTAAAATACAAAATCATTAATTAATGTCTATAGCAAGTCTATCAAACAAAAAAGAAATAAAGTAATATGGGTTGCGGATTATCGAAAAAATTCCCTAAATCCCAGTGGACCAATCCGCCCCTGAGTGTTATTATTGCGAATCTGAAGTTTCGTAGTTTATGGCGAAAAAAATAGTAAATATTAATTTGCTAGTAAATAAAACATCAAGCAAAAGATCTGTAACTTAGCTACAAATTAATATTTTCTAATTTCTCTTTGCACCGATAGAGAATAATATTAATGATAAAATTTGAAACTAGAGATCGAAAATAATACGATTATAACCTTCTACATTACGTAAATGACAATAAATTTAGGTATAAGTAATGAGGTCATTAATTTTCGTCTTCAGTTTTAATCGAAACATTAGCCGAGAAAAAATGTTAGTGTTTTGTGGTTACAATTATATTTATTATTCAGCAAATTTCATGTGTTATGAAATATAATCTAATGTGTCAAGTGTCAGCTATTAAAATAAATATAATAAATTGTTTGCATTTTTCGTAAGTACAGAAAAATTCTACATAAATTTAAAATAAAAATCTAAATTGTTGGTTTTTTTGTTAGCAAAAACTATTTCCATGATAAAGCCGAAGTATGGCATTTGGTAAGTTTTTTTTCTGTTTATGTTAAAGCGTTCTAAAGTGGAAAAAAAAGTTCGAACGTCAGTTAAAAAATGAAAATGCACAATCAGTATTAAAATTTCTTGATTCATACGCCAATCCATTTTCAAAATCTCAGACTATAAGATAGTACCAAAAATGGTGGATCACAAATGAGTGGTCGGGAACTGGTATCCTATAATTTTACAACCGATGTAATGTTGTTAATGTTGATATTATTGACAACCACAAAAATTTTAACCTCCTATTAGTACATACTCCTGTGCGTGCCTCGGCCTACTATAGGAGTGAAATTTGCGTTATAATAGAACTCTCAAATATATTTGAAAATACTGAAAATGAAGTGAGAAGCGACTATTTTATAGTGTGTATGGCAAAAAATACCATATCTCGTGTGTATGATATAATGACTCGTGTGATTGTTGAAACTCGTTATCACTCGTTTTAACATACTATCACTACTCGATAGTGATATGCCTCATTACACAACTAGATATACGAGTACAATCTACTATAATATGTGGAAAGAATTTAAAATGTTGCTGAACCAAAAAAATATTAATAAAGAATAATTATTTTCATTGTTTCTGGTTGGGAATAATGTCATTCTAGTAGGTAATGAAGAATTGCCAAATTTCATAGAATGAATTTATAGAATTTTCTATTTTGGTAACGTTTAGATAGAAGAAAATACTAACAAAAATAAAGATAGTTACTTCTTACCACAACAGTTTTATTGATGGATGTACATTTCGAAAGCATAAGAAATAACTATCTTTATTTTTGTTTTTATTCCAACCACAGTGCTCATATATTTTTATTAAGAAGAAAATACTATTTACCTATCTTCTTTTGAAGCCCTAGAATAATAAGCTCTTCCTCTGATGGCAGCGTAGAAGGAATATGCCTCATTCAAATAATTTGTTTCACTCGTCCGTAAACTGTAAGAAAAATATAAATAAACAAATGTTAAACGTCAAGAAATTATACTTCAGAGTAATTGGATTCGACAAATTTGTAGATTGGCAAAAATAAAATTTTAAAGCCGCAATTTGACTAAAATTAAAATTGTAATTATTGAGGACGTATCATGAATTTGTTTTATTATGTACCTATATTATGTAATTAGTGTGTCGCTTTACTATGCCATTCTCTAAACGCGTCTTTTTAAAAATTATTGATAAATAAATTTCTACATTCATGTACTTTACCTATCATACATGATAGCTATGTATCAAATGTAAGTTCATATGTATATAATATACAGCGTGTCCCACCTTATTTGAGACATAGGAATTTAACATAGGATTTTGATATTTTGTTAATATTTGCTCCCCATTAAATGTTTTTGTTATTTTTATTTTACGAACTGGTTCTAAATATCCTCAGGAATGATTCTGTAATTTATTTTTTTCTTAATTCTCGTTAAAAATTCAAAAAATCACATTTTTGAGAAATAAAATACGAAGCTTAGTTTGTATACCAGTTTTATGAGCGCCGCCATCGTTTCGTTCATAGCCAAGTTGACAGCGCGCAAGGGCAATAATTATACATTCCACCAAGCGTGAGTTCGAATCCCGGGTCCTCAAATATTTTTTTTTCTTTTTTTTATAAAAATACATTGGAAAATTATTTTAGATAAAAAAAATTTAATTGAAAAATTATTTAAAAATAAATAAATTTAATGTTGAGCGTCTATAATTTACAATTTTAATTTTTTTCGACTATTCATCTTCAGCACATACTAAACTTTTAGTTTAGTATGTGCTGAAGATGAGAGCTTAGCTCTTGAAATGTACATTCACGAATAAAATTATTGTGGTAAGAAGTGTCTAAACTATTGTTAACTTCCCACTGGAAGTTATTGTAATGGGTCCGAAAATCGAAATCAAAAAGAAAAAAAAATTTTAATGTTTCAAGGTCACTACACTATTTTTACACTACTTTTAGAAAGATGTCTGTGTGTGTGTGTGTGTGTGTGTGTGTACGTACGTACGTACGTATGTGTCCATTTCTTTCAAAGACGAAATCTCGAGAATGAAAAATGATATCGACTACGTTAGGGTGCCAATCGACGCGTATTAACGTAAGTATGATCTGAAAGAAATTTTTTCAAAATCGGTTCAGCCGTTCTTTTTTCTTAACCAAATAACCTCCAAAAAAGTAGATTTTTCACAATATCTCGCGAATAAAAAATTATATCGACTTCGTAAGGGTGTCAATCGACGCGTGTTAACGTCATTTTGATCCGACATAAATTTTATAAAAATCGGTTCAGCAGTTTTTTTTTTTTTTTTTTTAAATATTGATGTTTTAATGATTAAAATGATTACTTTTCTGTGTAATATCTAATTTAATTATTATTATTAAATATTTATCAAACTGGGAAGTTCGTCGTGTGGACCTCAAGGGTCGCACTTTAGTCCTAATAAACGACCCACCTCACGGCTTGTTTTATTTTTATAATGACTAATAGTCGAAAAAAATTAAAATTGTAATAATAATAGACGCTCAACATTAAATTTATTTATTTTTAAATAACTTTTCAATTAAATTTTTTTTATCTAAAATAATTTTCCAATGTATTTTCATAAAAAAAAGAAAAAAAAATATTTGAGGACCCGGGATTCGAACTCAAGCTTGGTGGAATGTATAATTATTGCCCTTGCGCGCTGTCAACTTGGCTATGAACGAAACGATGGGGTCGCTCATAAAACTGGTATACAAACTAAGCTTCGTATTTTATTTCTCAAAAATGTGATTTTTTTGAATTTTTAACGAGAATTAAGAAAAAAATTAATTACAGAATCATTCCTGAGGGTATTTAGAACCAGTTCGTAAAATAAAAATAACAAAAACATTTAATGGGGAGCAAATATTAACAAAATATCAAAATCCTATGTTAAATTCCTATGTCTCAAATTCGGTGGGACACACTGTATGTATAAAATAAAGTCCTTCTATAGGCGTCTGTCTGTCTGTTCATTCGGGATAATATCGAATACCACTGGATGGATTTTGATGCAGTTTTCACTAGTATCTAGGTTATAGAACATCTTTCGAAGAAGGTTTAGGTGTGTAAAACATTAATAATAATCAAATCGTCACTATACACGGCTCCCGTGTAGTGGCGATTTAGTTAAACAAGTCGATGAAAAAAACGGCCGTGCGAGCACTTTCTTGGCTTATGTTGCCTACACCGTTAAAGATATTTATGCCATATACCCACTACAAAATAGATACTTTCGATGCATGTAAACGGGCCTTAATTGGATCATTTAACATACAGGCGTGAAAAATTGTTTCCATTACATAGCAAGTGCGGTAAGTGAACGGTTGTCATAGCAACTTTTGTTTATTCGCTCTATCCGCCTTCGATTACATACTCACGACCTTCACGGCGTACTGTAAAAGTAAAGATGACGACGCAAATGAACTGTCAAATTTTTTTTAAAATGAAGTGAAAAGTAGGTATTTTGTAGTGGGTATATGGCAAAAATACCATATATTTTTCGTGCGTAATGGTATTATCGCTCGTTTTTACATACTATCACCACTCCTCAGTAATATACCCCATTACGCATTTAGATAGAATCTACTAATTTGTATGAAAGAATTATTGAGCATAAAAAGTTCTTCAAAAATGTGCATGACAGTATAATATACCAGTATACAGGGTGGCTGATTTTTCATTGTCCAGCTTATATCTGCTGAAATATTAAAGATACAAGAAAAAGTTAAATAAGAGACTTGTGTAACTGAATCTGATTTATAAAATGGCGCAAACAATTTTTTTCCATGGCCTACCTATCTTCCGAAAAAATATCTAACTTTGGTTTTTAAGTGTCCTACTTAAAAACCAAAGTTAGATATTTTTCCGGAAAATAGGTCGGCCATGGACCCTGTATATACCTATCTTTAAAAGTTAGCCGGGATACTGCGCCGAATGCATCAGCTATAGTATCTGACAGGAAATACGAATAAAAAAGGCGTATTGCATTAAATTGTTGCACAGTGCGATGAAGTTTCTCAGCCAAGAAAGTAATGGTAATAACAAATGATGCAACAATGAAATACAAGCAGTATTTGCGCCAATTTAAGAAACTGTTTTCATTTGGCAAAGAAATTAACGCAATAATTTGAACGAGTGTGGCACATATCCAAAATACTTGATATTGATATACAGAGTGATTATTTTCAAAATTAATTTAAGAATAAAGTTTCTAATCCAGTCAATAAAATGTAACATAAAAAGTTGGTTCGCTATTTGATAAATGTATAGAAACACTTAGTGGGTGTGACAGTGTGTTACTAAACACATTAAACATAGGATCACCCGGGTAAAATGGTTAATGCGTAGGTACTTTATCCCGAGTGAAGCTAGGCGTATTTAGAAGCTTAACCCGTCATAAAAATACATTTTATTATTTTTTTTGTTATTTACTAACCAACTGTCTGTATATTATAATGAACCAAGACGTGTTGATATTTCAAAGTAATTAATTTAGTGAAAATTATATAATAATTTATTTAGTTTATTTTTGCATGACGAATGTAATTTTTGTTCTTAAAAATAATTAATACAAATAAATAAAATATTTTGTCTGTAACTAATTTTTTAACGAAATTTCATCTTATAGATGTAGGTACAGTTTTGTATAGCATACCTAGATCTAAGTAGACATTTTCAGAATTGTTGTCGTTTCAGTTTGTTCAGGATTCACTAAAAAATTAATGGGACTATTTTGATTGGACTATATCACTGTAGTGTTTACATCAGAAAATTTATATGGGACCAACTTCGAGGTATATCCTATCCAATAAAAAAGTATTTTCCAAATCGGTTTATAAATAAATAAAATACAACCGAATAATTGAGAACCACCTTCTTTTTTTGAAGTCGGTTAAAATAGGATAATATATTACTGCGTTTCTATTAACGCGAGCAAATTTGCATGTAAAGATTAGTATTTTTTTTTAAATAAATAAATGAACAAGCTAATCTAATGAAGTGCAGATCCGCACTTGTAGATATTTTACTTATTATAGTAGCTATTGCCTTTAGTTTAATTATCCATGTAATTAATATTATAGCTATTAAAAAAAGTGTCAAATAAAAATGATTGTAAATCATTGGTTGGTTTGTCAATTATCCATATTTTTGAGATCATGAACGCCTCAATGAATAGCCCCATTTCTAATATAAAAAGTTTTATTTTGAAAAGAATTGTATTTAAAACTTTACTGTTTTTTTCATCCTTTAATTATTGTGATGTATTTATTTGGTTTAAAGAATCATACTGTATATATCGTTTTCATCAGAGTACAACAATAATAAAGAAAATTGAAGGATGTTGACCTCCTAAAATGTTTATAGGGTTTTTGAACTTTAGTATGCAATCGGCATAATAAATATTTCATGTATGCAAACATTTAATAACTATAAAAAAATGTTTCTTTTTTAAAATAAATACGAGTATTGGTATGACGAGTAAGAAAAAACAATAAAAAATCACTTAATATTAAATTATAGTATACACTATACATATTTCAAAAATTACTTAGAAGCGAAATAATGGAAATACATAATGATAATAATTTCAATAGGGATTGTAAAAATCCACTGAATCAAATTTAACTCCTTTTAGGTAACGAGGATAATTTAATATTTCAAAATATAGCTGATTGTTAGATCTGTAGATTACAAACGTTCGAAAACTGAGGTCATAAGAGTCTATGGCATGTTGTATCAATATGTGTTTAACTTAAATTGCATTTTTAATTATTTTGTAATTTTATAATTTCAAACCACAAATTTTAGTATCGTCTACTATCTAAACTAAAACAGATGAAAATCCTAGTTATGTGTAAGTTTAAAATTCTAACCTACAATCACGATGACACTAAAATACTAACAGTTTTATCGACGCAAGTTTCGTTAATCATGCTATCATCATCAGGAGATGTTTAAAGCTTTTTATTTTTAATAAGTTTTTAATCACATGTTTTATTAATAACTTTCTGTAATTCTAAAATCTTTCAGAGTTTTAAATTATCAATGAACTGAAGATGACAAAATTTATTGTCGAAACGTTTTCAATTAATTTACTTCTACTATTATAATTGAATATATTAAAATCGGGTAAGGTCTAGTTACTGTTGTTTTATTAATTATCATCACCGATTTTTTGAATTTCTAAATTTTTATTTAGTTTTAATCGTTTCCTGATGACGCTAACATGACTAGCGAAACGCGCGACGAGAAAAATGTATCAGTAGTGTTTTGTGGATACTTTTTAATATTTTCACATTCAAGTTGCCATCCCTCTTCAATAGATTAAAATTAATTTACTCTGTTCGTGACGCTTTTGTAATAGGAAGGTATATTGACGTATGTGAGCGACAGTGATGTCTCTATTCATTGCAGAGAAATAAAAACTACTATCTGAAATTCACACATCCACTGGGGTAATGAGTCATTCGAAAATACGGTAAATTTTAGAACTAATGTGAACGTTTTTGCGTGTTTTAATTGAAGATAATATAAAAAAAACTCGGGTCGCAGTGCCAAACCCTGCCGACAATATAGTGTATTTGCTAATACAGGCCATGTGGCTTTAATACGTGAACTTAAGTTTGTTTTTGGACAAAATAAAAAATTTAACCCCTTAATACATCCCTTAAAATAATATTTTTTTCTTAATTTCAATATTATTATCAATGCAACCTCTGTACCACATTAAATACACCCTTCCATAAGTAAATCCGTATCAACAAACTAGTCTTTTCATAAAATTTGAAAGTCCGGTCCTGTCGGGCCGATTTTATTAAAATTTTAGCAGCACGTTTTAATCTTTACTAAAGAGTTAAATTTCAATTTTGAAACGATTCTGACAATTTTTTCGGTATTTTTGGGGCCAAAAACTTTTTGGAACCCCTAAATACAACCCTGAAAATGGTCTGATCGGGCCCATTTTAAATAGGCTTCTTGCGGTGATGGGTTCCAATGTGTGTACCAAATTTCGTTTCAATCGATTAAGTCTGTCGAGAGTTATCGTGTACACACATATATATATATATATAAATATATATATAAATATATAAATATATATATAAATATATACATACATATATATATAAACATTTTCAAAAATGGTGCCAAATTGTTCAGGAGGCTATGAAACGTCGAGAAATTTTGGTCCGACCCCTAGGTCCCGCCATCCGACCGACGCCAATAGTGTATGTGCCATATTATGGCAAATACACTAATGACAAAAAATTCGAAATCGGTGATTTTGGCATTGCAGTCACAGCTTTGTCAAAAAGATTTTTGTTGTTAATAATAAGTACTCACTAGTAGTGATAATAAAGCTGGCCAATTTTGGAGGCAATTTCCCCAATCTGCCATCTCTTGAGCCCGTATTTCGTGTCTAGGATTTGTCTATGCTGCTGTTGGAATTTCCATAATTTGGTGTAGATGTCGAATGTTCGGCCAAAATATGCTTGCCATTGCTTATGACCGTATTGTGGCAGGTCACTGCGATAAAAAAGACATTAGTTACTTAATTTTGGTGTGGGTATAAGCATTTGGAAAATTTTACCTCAAATCGTATTTTGCTACACATGAGATTCCTTTATAATGTCTAGTGATTAGTGCAAAATACGAAATCTAAGTTAAATTCACAAAATATTTTCTATTTGCTGATTTTTAGAATAAATAAATTGCTAAGATTTGAAAATAAATAACAATATATGAGTTAGATAATTGTGGACAACAATATAATAATTTTTAATTAATTCAACAATGAATTTAATCCACAAGGCATCCACTAGGCAGTGAATAGTATTTCTTAACATATCAGTCAGCATATTATGCCATCATGATTGTTAAACGTCAAACGATTGTTATAAGATATATAAGGAAAAAATCAGAAGCCACTGTCGGGATTTTTTCCTTATATATCTTATAACAATCGTTTGACGTTTAACAATGCTGACTGATATGTTAAGAAATACTATTCACTACCTAGTGGATGCCTTGTGGATTAAATTCATTGTTGAATTAATTAATAATTATTAGATTTGAAAAGTTTAATAAACGCAATAAAGAGAAATTTATATCAGATTGACATATTTTACTTCGAATATAATAATTATTAACAATTCAGTGAAATATTTCTTGAATGGAAATAAAACGTTAAAAAATTGAAGAGTTGTCAATCAAAATTAAACAAAATTCAGTCAAAGGGTGATAAACTTGAAAGTAAATAAGGTCATTCGGAATAAAATTGAAATTCATTGTCACTTGTAAATAAGAAAAACGCTTCCAAAGTTATTACATTTTTTAAAACCATAACACAACTTTGGAAGTGTTTTTCTTATTTACACCTGTAAATAAGAAAAACACTTCCAAAGTTGTGTTATACGTTGTGAATGACATAATTTCCAAATTTCTTTAACAAGTATAATACTACAATGATAAAATTGAAATGTATTTCTAAAGTTTTATCAAATTTTAAAATTCAGTTAATTTTCCCTATTTAATTGTAAAGGTACTTTTCTTGTTATGAGGAACAACATTTTTGTAAACTTTTCGTAATTCGAAAATAATTAATATTAAATTATTCGTTAGATAAAAAACGACAGTAATTAAACTAAATGAAGACACCAAAAATTTATCTAAATGTTTCTGGACGTTAATCCAGGAATGAACAGAAATTAACGTCCTAATGTTAACCGTAAAGATAAACCCTAAGACGATAAAGACCATTGAAACTGAAAGCGAAATAGTTAATAATCCCATCTTCCCAACATCTAGTCATAAAAACAAAGATTAAAAATTCATATGTGTGTTTGGGGTGATACAGTCCAAAGGCCGTTGCACTCTTGCGAAAGCACATAGATAAGAAAGCTTGCTAAATTTAACCCTACCTAATACATGAGTGGTCGGACACACACACACACACACAAACATACACTAATACTGTGTAGGGTTATGGAACAATAGAAAACTGGCGCTGATGAAGACATCTTATAACCAGATAGAGTAATGGAGTTCAAGAAGATTAATATGACAGTTACCGTAATCCATTGAACAGTTGTTTCGACTTTTCAAGCAGATGACAGAATTCAATGACGATTTTCCTCTCGTGCTCGTCCATGCTTGCCATAGCTACCATTTCTCACTCAACACGACACTTTACTTTCGTCTCAACACTCTGAACACCCAACCGACAACACTCTGTACGACATTAGCTGCACGACGCCGGCAGCAGTGATAAGTCTCTGGGCATCACCTGCAGGTGTTCCTTAGTTCGTCCGATACAACTGGACTCTGTCTCGTCACTATGTATATGTGTGTGTGTGAATATACCCCTCTCTGTCTGACGCATGGAAAAAACCGACGTCGCAAACACAGATACGAAAAATCGAAAACGGAGTTGAATATACAGGCGACACCAGCGACGTCCTGCTCTATTACACCAATATGGCGTCTTCCGACGCTTGCGCGAGGCTTACCACACATTCGACACTGTCAGTTGGTAATGCGGAACTGTGTTCTTTGAATCTTAACACTTCAACTATCGTTCATGCAGGGGTGTCTGAATGTCTTTTCTGACAGGGGGTTGAGAAATGGTATTTAACAAATATAGCAGTGGCGGATTAAGCACTCGGATTTTTATTTTATTTATTGTAGATTATAGACACGTCGACATCTAAGGTCATTAGCGTCTTTCAGCTACACTAAATAACAGCTAACTTAAAACTAAATAACATCACAAAACATCAATGAGCGCAGGTGGGATTCGAAACCACGGCAGTCCAGTCTAAAGGTTGCTAACCACTAGGCTATACTGAACTCGGAGTAAATTTGATTTGAATGTTAAAATCTAGCTTTCTTTTTCGTAGTCGGGTAAAAAGTAGCTACACTGTACCTACTCTTAAGTTTGAGTATAGCAATTGATAGTGTGCCAAGTTTCATCCAAATCATTACAGTCGTTCTTCAGTAATGCTAGTACAAACGGACAGATACACAGTCAGGAAAAAATTCACGTTTTCCCGTCTAAGCATCATACGTACCTAAAGAACCTGCAAAAAGGAAATTACAGACGAAGGACTCGCTACCATTTTATATATTTTTACAAATCCATCTTACACATAATCCCATATTTAGTTTAACACTCACGTAACATTTATACAGAAATGCAGAAGACTGAAGAAAAGACCAAAAAACTTTCTGTTAGATTTTAAATAGTTTAATGTAATTAGAAACATTTAAGAGATGTGATTATATCTTTTTCCCCTGCGTTATTATGTTTTCCATTATTATGCATCGTTACAATTCCCCAAGTTTAAAATTAAGAAGGGATCAGTTTCCATTCTCGGGCACTGTGGAGAAATTGGTAACTCACCTAGCCGGAATCTGGGAGTTTCGGGTTCAAGTCCCGACAGTGGTCATTTGATTTTTTCTTAGATATAGCTTACAAATCATCGAAGCCCTGCTGTCTGAGATATTTATTTATTAATTTCACCTCTAATTGTTATGTGAATAATATTGTGTGGATATAAGGGGGTTTAAAAATCGATTGATTTTATCATAGGTATACCTATTATTTAAAATTATATTATTATCTAACTTAACCAGTCAACAAATAATTATTGTTTTATTTCAAGAATGTATTTATATTTTACAAGCTTTTATTTAACTTGGTTTCTTGTCTGTCTGTCCGGGACAAATCTGGCAATCGAATTTTCGACCTTCCCGACATCCAATCATGCTGAAATTTTGCACACACCTTTGGTTCAGAGGACAATATAATATAATATATTTAATATTAAATGTTATCCCAAACTTATCTCAAACATCACTGGTGGTTATACGGAACCCTCGGTTCGCGAGTCTTATTCACACTTGGCCGTTTTTTTTGTGTAATTCCATCGTCTGTATAATGCTATGAACACTAAGAAAAAAATTTTAAAATTTGTTAGATACGTTCATAAATCATCAGAGACAATATTCAAAGAATTGGTTTGTAACATTTAGTTCATTCATAAAGGTAAAATAAAAATAATAAAAGACAATATATAGCTATTAAACATTTCTGAGATATTTGGTTAAAAATATACCTGATTAGTTAGTTTGTTATCTCGTTACAGTAAAGTTTATTTTTAAATTAATAAAACAAAAATTCCGTTAGAGATAAAACTACCCGCTACTCGCTAGAAAGGATTCACATAGATAAAACAAAAAAAATATTTGGCGCGAGTGTACATAATGGTCTTTCAGCTTAATTACTATAACTACAAAATATAGAACCAAAAAAAACAAAGATTAATTTCTTTGTTAACGAAAGAATTGCATTTGAAATCGGTCAAAATTCTGAATTTTCCAAAAAATTTCGCGTATGTATTTTTGGAAAATTCTGAATTTCAATTTCAATTTATGTATTCCTCAAAAAAAATAAGTACATATAACAATTTTTATATATAATTATGAAAATTAAGAGGATTTCCTGCCCAACTTGGCAATTCTTTCGTTAACAAAGATATATTAATCTTTGTTTTTTTTTGCTCTATATTTTGTAGTTATAGTAAAGCTACTTACAAATATACTTAGATTAAGTAATTGCACTATTGGAATATACTCAATTCCTTAGCACTAAATTTTTAAATCAACAGTTTTCTATGAAACAATTAAAATCCTAACGTTGTTTTTGTGGGGAATTTAATACGACGTCAATTTATTGAACCTAGCCAAGTTTTCTGTTTACCAATATATTTTTACAATTTTAGCTAGCAAAAATTAAAAAAATTATCGAAAATATAACAGTGGATATTTCTTTTATTCTTTGAAATTATACCAATTTACTTTTTCCGCGTCGATGTGTATTCGACCTGATAAATTTATTTATATTAAAAGTACTCTCGCATCATCTTTTGGTGTGTGGGCGAAACGTAAAAAATCAATACGTTTATTCACAGGGGTATTTTCTACAGTGGTGACAACTATGAAACAAATGCACAAGCTTACGTAGCGTTCAAATGTGTATCGTAAACTGATACAATTTTATTAAAAGGGGTTGCTTCACAGATGGACGTGCATGGTATTATACTTTGTTAAGAGTAGTTGAACCGGTTTGTTTCTTAGCTTACTGTGATTAGGTGTGTTTGCTGGTAAGTTCTGAACTGGTTCTGAAATCCTAAAGCATATGTCGGAATACAGAACTCTTCGGACACAACTGCGTCTTTGTTGGTCAAATTCTCGAATTCTTCGAACAGTTTGAACCTGGTTCTAGCAATTCTAGGCTTCTAGCAATTCTGGGAGTCTATAGAAGTACTAGAACCAAGTTTAAACAGTCTGAAGAGTCCGGGAATTTGACCGGAAGAGCGCAACTATTATTAATTGCACGAGACACAGTAGGCTATTGCACTACGACAAATAAAGATGAGCAGTGAACGAAAATAATGATTTTAGTGGCAACGAAATTTAAATATATAAATTTCCGTTGCTACAAAAATCGCTCTTTTTGCTTATGCTTATAATTTATGTTTTACATTATAGATATACAAAAACAAAAAACAAAGAAATTACGTCATAATAGCAGATGACATTTCAGTTATCAAAATAAACCGAAAAAATCGATTTACCCTTGGGTGAAGCAGGACCGGGCAGTTAGTTTTTATATAAATGATAAACAATTTTTTTAGGACCAATGAATATTATGTGGTAGGCTATGAAGTACGAATAACAAAAGTATATCGTAAATTGATACAAAAATTGAACATTGTTTTTGACGGTTTTATGATTCAACAAACTTACAGCCAGGAAGAGGATATCATAAAGTATACTAGTTTTTCTTACCCATTATACTTTACCAGTTTGTTGCAGCAAAAAAATGTTTTCTTTTTGTAATATAATTACAACTTGCAAACGGCATTATATTTAATAAATTTTTTGACATAATAAGCGATTATATTTTTGAATCAAATAAAAATGAATATAATTATTCTTTTTGATTATGATACTGCTAATCAACTATATATAATTATTAAATAAGATTTTTACAGAATATGGTTTTTTTAACTTCCCATTGGAAGTTATTGTAATGGGTCCGAAAATCGAAATCAAAATGTATAACAAATTTTTGTTTCAAGGTCACTACACTATTTTTACACTATTTTTAGAAAGATGCCTGTGTGTGTGTGTCTGTGTGTGCGTATGTGTCCATTTCTTTCTAAGACGAAATCTCGAGAATGAAAAATGATATCGACTACGTTAAGGTGCCAATCGACGCGTATTAACATAAATATTATCTGAAAGAATTTTTTTCAAAATCGGTTCAGCCGTTCTTTTTTCTTAACCAAATAGACCCCAAAAAAGTAGATTTTACACAATATTTCGCGAATAAAAAATTATATCGACTTCGTAAGGGTGTCAATCGAGGCGTGTTAACGTCATTTTGATCCGACATAAATTTTATAAAAATTGGTTAAGCCGTTTTTTTTTTTTAATTATTGTTAAAAATAAATAATAATTATGTTTTAATGAGTGAAATGATTACTTTTCTGTGTAATATCTAATTTAATTATTATTATTAAATATTTATCAAACTGGGAAGTTCGTCGTGTGGACCTCAAGGGTCGCATTTTAGTCCTAATAAACGACCCACCTCACAGCTTGTTTATTTTTTTTTAATACTGTTTTTAATGTATCAAATTGTTTCTTTCAGTGCCTTAATATTTGTAATAAAAGTTTTTTTGTTTGTAGAAAAAATATTTTTTAAAAATTTAGACGGTTAATTTTTATTTAGGCAAAAAGTTTCAATGTAAATATTAAGGGCTTGATGGAAAAACCTTTTGACCATTAATAAATTCGTGAAAAAATATTCCATAAATCCTAATTTAATAATTATTTTGTGAAAACTATGGCATTTATCATTATAAAGTTCTATATTCTTTACGTAATACCACCAAACTGCTAGAGTTATCGATGAATAGGCCAGTGTATATTTTCAATTTTTCATTTTTTATTTATTGTAGATTATAGACGCGTCGACATCTAAGGTCATTAGCGTCTTTCAACTACACTAAATAACAACTAACTTAAAACTAAATAACATCACAAAACATCCATGAGCGCAGGTGGGATTCGAACCCACGGCAGTCCAGTCTAGAGGTTGCGGCGCCAAGCACGCTACCATCTAGGCTATACTGCCCTCTTCAATTTTTCAATTTATTATTATTTTTAATAATAAGTTTTTAAATTAAAGTCCTATAAACAAAAGACTGGGGCTTGTGTCATCATAAAATTGTTTTCTTGATTTTGATATAATATAAAATATTATATTATAACGTATATGTAACGTGATGATGTGGTAAATAATTGGGCGTGGCCGTCAATAACGCCCCCTCACTCACCACATTACCCATAGGCGCGATGCATCTGCTATAACATTTAATGCAAAGGTAATTGATGTATCCTAATGTATTGCATTGAGGATGACATAATGCGCCTATCATCATTGATACTCATTTGCCGTGGGAAATTTACAATTTATTTTTAGGGCAAATACTGCGTCAGTGGAGTAGGGGTGAAACTCACATTTCGGCGGTAGGTAGTTTGTTCGAATCCCAGCACGAACGGATGTGGCGCAGGAAATTTCTCTAAAGCCTCTCGCTGGAAAACGGTAATTTTTGTACTGACCATCTTGTTGAGGCTTTCATGGTTTACTTCAATAATTCCAGATAAATATCGAGATGGTTCTGAGGACAGTATAGCCTAGTGATTAGCGTGCTTAGTGCCGCAACTTCTGGACTGGACTGCCGTGGGTTCGAATCCCACCTGCGCTCATGGATGTTTTGTGATGTTATTTAGTTTTAAGATAGTTGTTATTTAGTGTAGTTGAAAGATGCTAATGACCTGAGATGTCGACGCGTCTATAATCTACAATAAATAAATAAAAATCGAGATGGTTCTTTATACAAGGCCATGACCAATTACTGCCAAACTGATATGCGGTAGGTAGTTTGTTCGAATCCCAGCAGGAACGGATGTGGCGCAGGAACTTTCTCTAAAGCCTTTCGCTGGAAAACGGTAATTTTTGTACTGACCATCTTGTTGAGGTTTTCATGGTTTACTTCAATAATTCCATATAAATATCGAGATGGTTCTTTATACAAGGCCATGACCAATTACTGCCAAACTGATATGCTTATAAAGCTACTTACCGTATTCTAACTTCCTGGAATCCCTTCGTTCGCACATTGTCATTAATTAAGTTGAAATTGAGATATATAGAAAATAACAGAAACGTGGAAAATTGAAGATAGTAATGGTTCGAGTGGTGTTTGTTACGACATAATATCGAGAAATTAACGTTAAATGAATTATTATCATTTTAGGATAAATCGTTAGAAAACGACAATTCCGAAGAGTTTTTAATAATTATTATTGTCATAGTAATCCCATTTGAATGTCCCACTTATAGAAATGCGGTGGAAAAGTAAACAATAACTGTAAATATTACGACTCAACTTTCGTTCCTTAAAAAAAAACTTCAGTTTCGTGTCTAGAAAATTTCATTCGTGTCTAAAAAATCTTCACTTCCACCACCAACTAAAAATTATACCCGTATCTTCCATCATATATCGAAACCGAGTCATGGCTAACTATTATTATGTTTACCGTTTTTCACTCATGTTTGCATTGTATAAGTGAGACACACCGTATGTGTTAAGCCATGTATGGGAGGGGAGGGACAGAAGGGTGCAATTGTGGGATGGAAAGGGGTGAGTTCGTGTGTTATGTTGGGTTCAATGTGACGAACGATGTGTATCGTGTTACATAATATAAGTCAAACGCTGGTCAATATTTGATGTACACGCTCTATTATTTCATTAACTCGCTGACACGACACTGGAAATAAGTCACACGAGATGCTTTTCTGATGCCACCAACTGCCACGGTTATCCGGGCCCGTTACTAAATAAGATTTTTTTCAATTTGCTGTCTTTTTAAATAATAAATTGAAAATTCAATTCATATTTTTGCCGTTTCTCAGATCATAACCTGGAAACTGAAGAATTAATAAAAAAAGGCATGTGTCGCGGCACACACGACTGAAGTAAAACTTATAAGTATAATTGATTATTCTAAACGTGGAAATTGTAATAAATCTTTTTTATTTAAAACACAATATTAATATAAATACAACAATGAGTTAAGTTTTTTGTGGTTATAATATAATAATTATTAAATAGACAGTAGCCATTCCACAAGCAAATACTTTTCTTAACGTAATCAGTCGGCAACCTGCCATCGTGATGTTAAACGTCAAACAATTAAGATATACAAGGAAAAAATCAGAAGCCACTGTCAGGACTTGAACCTGAAATTCCCAGTTTCCAGCTGGTTGAGTTACTTACTCACACAGTGCCCCGAGAGTGGGATTTGTTCTTTTCCTATATATACCTATTTCAACACTAAATGACACTTCATGCGAGAGCGAATTTTATTTAAGTTATAAACATAACTAAATATTAATAACATTTTTATGCGATATTCTATTTGAAAAATCGTCGAGTTCTTTACCGCATTAGTATATGTAGCTGAAGTTTGTAATTTTAATACTATTATAAATAATTAATAACAGAACCAATTAAAATTTTTGAAAAAGAAAAATTTACAAACTGTGAAAAATAATTTTTTATTCGGCTATAATAAATTGGAAGCCTGTTACATGTAACATAACATAAAGACAGCAGGTCAATATGTACCAACCTTTCTATCTTTTATGTTATAGGGTTACCTGGTCACGTGGCGATAATTGTATTTGTTGTTCGGTTGGTAACACCGATGATGAGTGATGTTACGACGTACTCCCGGATGTCGTAACGCGATTGTTTATTATTTTTATTGCTTCGTGCCGAAGTTTTAACATAAAGACAATAATTATATATCTACAATATAGTATTTCCAAATTGTTATGATTGTGAATGGATCCATATATCATGCAATATATTGCGTTTATAAACGCTCTAATTCAGTGATGCGCAACTTGAGGCCCACATGGGCCGCCTGAAATCAGCGTAAAATTTTACAATGCTTTTCTTATGGAGAAATATGTGTGGTCATTCTCAAATCAGATTTTTTGATAATGCTTTCTGCAACCTAGCATTAAAATAATATTATAACAATTTATATTTTCCATTTGGTAAGAAATCATTTATAGTCTGCGGCCTACGAATCTACAATAGTTTTTTTAAATATTTAGCCGAGTATTTAGCTAAAAAAAGGGATTAATATTTTGTCAATTATTAAAGCAAAAAATTATCTCGAAACGCTGCAGAATAAATTCAAAAATAATAAATAAAAAATTTTTAAATCCTTGATTCTTGATAGTCAGAGGTAAAAAATATGTGAATTGCGAAACATCTATTTTTAACCTCTCATTGGAAGTTATTGTAATGGGTCCGAAAATCGAAATCAAAATTTATAGCAAATTTTTATGTTTCATGGTCACTACACTATTTTTACACTATTTTTAGAAAGATGTCTGGGTGTGTGTATGTGTGTGTGTACGTATGTGTTCGTTTCTTTCTAAGACGAAATCTCGAGAATGAAAAATGATATCGACTACGTTAGGGTGCCAATCGACGCGTATTAACGTAAATATGATCTGAAAGAAATTTTTTCAAAATCGGTTCAGCCGTTTTTTTTTTCTTAACCAACTAGACTCCAAAAAAGTAGATTTTACACAATATCTCGCGAATAAAAAATTATATCGACTTCGTAAGGGTGTCAATCGAGGCGTGTTAACGTCATTTTGATCCGACATAAATTTTATAAAAATCGGTTCAGCTGTTTTTTTTTTTTAATTATTGTTAAAAATAAATAATAATTATGTTTTAATGATTAAAATGATTACTTTTCTGTGTAATACCTAATTTAATTATTATTATTAAATATTTATCAAACTGGGAAGTTCGTCGTGTGGACCTCAAGGGTCGCACTTTAGTCCTAATAAACGACCCACCTCATGGCTTGTTGTTTTTATAAATTGACCATTCAATTTTTATAATAATTCGTCTCTCCAGCCAATTTTTCTAAACATTAAAAATTTTAAAAAAGACATTCTGTATACTTTGCTATAATTTAAGTAAAGAAAGAAATGTGAAAAGAATTGAAGCTAATTAGCTCCGTTTCTACTATTGGCAGATAAATGGAGCTTCTTTAAACAGACATTTCTTTAAATAAGAAATAACATCCCCAATATAACATTTCTATAGCGGAGGGCGGCGGGTGTTGCAACGCACCGTGAACAAACGAATGAGACCTTAATTAACCAGCTCAATTAACACCCTCAACGAGTGCCTTGCTAATTATGAGTCGCGGCCTTTTGTTTACTTTTAAAATTGAATTTTTTAAATGCTGCTTTTACGATTCAGTATTTATAGTGTACGGCAAATTTCACATGTTTAACCGAAATGTTTTTTTGTTATTTTATTTGATAGAAATAGTTTTAATTATGGACACAGAGGCACATTATTATTTTGTGAAAAAAAGGTTATTAAGGGGAGGGTAAGGTTAATTCGTACAAAAAAAGGCACATTTTTGTGAATTTTTTTCGATAACACAGTTAAAATCTATTTATTAAAACCAATGGGACATCAAAGTATAACATTTGAACTTCGAAGTGAAAAACGCGATTTTTTTTTTGCAAAAATCGCGTTTTTTACTTCGAAGTGTTCCCAAAAATTGAAAAATTGAAATTTCGAAAAACCCTTCCAGCGTTACCTGGGGAAAGCGATTATCTAACGACAAAAATTTCCATTTTTGATTTCAGATGATCCAGCACCAAGTTATAAGGGGCACCGCAATTCTACTTTTTTTCTGAGACGCTTCCAAATAATTGCTGCCATTGCCGTATTTTTTAATATTTTTCCATGAAAATTTTACAAAATATTCTTCAAATGTTATACTTTGATGTCCCATTGGTTTTAATAAATAGATTTTAACTGTGTTGTCGAAAAAAATTCACAAAAATGTGCCTTTTTTTGTACGAATTAACTTTACCCTCCCCTTAAACGTGTTTTTTTGCTAAAAACTTGACAGATTACAGACTAGTTCTATAATAACAGTTTTTTAAATAAAAGTATTTCTTGTGATGTGTTTAAAATTTAATATTGTGATATTAAGAGGGGTTTGGACCCTCTCTTCTATATAAAATTTTTATACATGCGCTCGATCGTATTTTCGATTCTAGGTCCTAGGATAGAAAAAAATAATTGTAATTTTGTTTTTTCATATTTTAAATTGTTATCCAATACTCATACAATTTCATTAGTATTAAAAAAAAATAAATATTAAAAGCCTTCGGGAAGCGAACCTGGGCTTGGCATTTGTACCTGTCGGTAGACTCGTACTTTTCCGTGCTGCCACCATGGCTTACTGTGTCTGAGACTCTAACATAGTTATACAGGGTGTTCCGTAAAGAATGCGCCAAAAAGTAATCATATATTCTAGACATAAAAATAATAAGATTTAAGCCAACTTGCCTCATAAAAATGTCGTTCGTTTCGGATATACAGGGTGTTAAAGTTAGATTTTGTATTTGAGTTTCTTTAAATAAATCGAACAGTTTTTGAGATATCTAGTTGAAATTTGGTATCCATGGGTTTTTAGGACAGGCAAAAAGAAAATTTTAACAGATTTGAGTTTCTAAAAAAAGGGTGTTAGTTGCAGCCTATCGGGGCCACATATTTTGTACCCCCATTTTCCCCCCGAATTTTATAAGGCAAGTTGGGTTAAATCTCATTATTTTCATATCTAGAATATAGGATTAGTTTTTGGCGCTATCTTTACGGAACACCCTGTATATGCTGTTTTGTTACACACGTCAACCACTTCCGACAAATAATTTCCGTTTCATCTAATATTTCTAAAATGTCACCCCAGTATGAGACATTTGACGTTATTCACGCCAAAAAATTGAGTTCAGGCAAAGCAAAGTCCTTCTGAATATTAGATGGTTTTCAGTCAGATATACAATTAAATTCACTTATCAGTAATTGTGGAAAGAACTAAGAAAGATGAGGGTTGTTATAAAAGTTTTCTTTTTCAACTACAAACGAGTTTTTGATGATGTCTATGTTATTCGAGTAATTAACATTTTTACATTTTTATGATTTTAGTAATTAGACTTTTTACAGCGTTTGAATAAACTTAATGAAAACTTGCATTTTGACGTAAGAACATCATTTATCAAACTTATCACGCTATGCAATTGCTGGTTGTAAAAGATTTTATCATTTGCAAAATATCGTTATTGATTCTTTTAATTATTTCACAATATATTATTATAATTTTTAAAAGTTTATCATAAAATCTTATAATGGAATCTATTTTTATACTGACTGAAATAGTTACAGTTGAATGTTAAAAAACTTTTTAACAAAAAAAAAAACACCTCCTTTAAAAAGCCACAAAAAGGAGGAAAATAATAAAACTTTGAGGTCTGCGCCAATTTAATAAATTATGAAGTCGGTTAAAAAGTAGATATTAATTAAATTGACACTTTTTAACAGACTTCATATTTTATTAAAATGGCGCAGACCTCAAAGTTTTATTATATTCCTCTTTTTTGTGGCTTTTTGAAGGGGGTTTTTTTTTGTTTAAAAGTTTTTTATTTTTTACTTTTTAGTTAAAGGAATCACACACCGTTACTCACTTTTTATTTTATATTAAACCGATTTCTTACGCGGTGTGATGTGCCAAAAAGTGACATTTACCTTAAAGGAATCACACGCCGCTACTCACTTTTATTAAAATCAGCCGAACTACTGAGCCGATTTAAGTAAAATTTATATGGCACTAACTTCGAGGTATATCCTATACAATAATAAAGAATTTTCCAAATCGGTTTATAAATGACGGAGTTCTGAGGTAACAATCATAAAAAAAAAATACAACCTAATTGAGAACCACCTCCTTTTTCTGAAGTCGGTTAAAAAGATAAAAAAAGTATTTTGGAACCATTCAAAAAAAATCTTTGAATTGAAATATGGGCCCAAATTGAAAAATACCATTTGTCTTTCGTTAAACATTTTGAATAATAATAAAACACTAAGTTTTTTAAATTTACACTATTTTTGAAAATTGTTTCGTCAACACAGTGACTTCTTCAGAAAATATCTTATACTACAATAAAATACAAAACGTACAAAAAGTCTTTCGGTTTGGAAGTTGTAGCCTCCAAACTATTTCGACTGTGTCAAGCTGCTAAAGGGGGCATTATAGCCTAGTGGTTAGCATGCTTGGCGCCGCAACCTCTAGACTGGACTGCCGTGGGTTCGAATCCCACCTGCGCTCATGGATGTTTTGTGATGTTATTTAGTTTTAAGTTAGTTGTTATTTAGTAGTAGTTGAAAGACGCTAAAGACCTTAGATGTCGACGCGTCTATAATCTACAATAAATAAATAAAATCAAGCTGCTAAACTGAAAACGATACAGATTTTCTGTCAGTATGCTTAATTTGAAAAAGATACGATAAATTTTCATGAAAAATTTACTCCAAACTTTATATTCAGGCCAGTATAATATAAAGCATTTACTATTTTTAAAGATAAATTTGTTAGTTCTTTTCCAAATGTTGATAAAAAATTGCACTGAAGGGATACGTGCACTGTTGTATTTTGCTTTGTTTAGAAACTCCCCTTTGAAAATTTCAACATGCTAAATGATATATTTTGGCAGTGGTTTATTTTGTGAGTCGTGGGATGTCACTACAACGGGCTGCGACACCATAAACATTAACGAAATTTGAATTTCATTTCCGTGTGTCATAAATTTGTTTTAAATACACAATCGAGTACTAAGAAGATAACTGCGTCTAAGGTCACCTTGAATGTATTTAGTGTGTGTGTTTACATTTGAACAAGGGGCTGTTGTCCCTCTAGGGAAGCTATGCATCTCAGTTTTCTTTTGTTTAAGACAAGTTCCCCTACATGTTTGTGTGTTGTAGAGTTCGCAATGAGTCTCTGAATTTCGAAAACATGGCGTCTTTGCCTAGGCTATAGAACAGAGGTTCTAGATTTTTTGTACATTAAACGATATTCAAGATTACCAGTGATAGGTACTTATACTGCAAATTTTATTAATAATGCACATAATATCAAACTTTAAAGATTTTTATTATTTCCAAAGAAAATACTGAAATACATTTAATTTTTTCTGCAATTATGATTAGCGATAGAATAATAATAATAAATTTACTTTGTGTAACCAAAGGTATAAAACATGTCAAATAAAACAAATAATAGTAACAATACAATATACAATATTACTTGGAACATTGAATAAAATCATTTGTATTGTAAAAGCACTGTTTTACCAAGTAAATTTTAAACTTATTTTTAAATATTTTGCTATCTAGGCATTTAATTTCGTCGGGAACTGCGTTGTAAACATGCAATAATTGAAGAAATATATTTTTTCGCATCATCACCGTCCTACTGTTAGGCACATGTAGCGTTGGTTTTTTTCTTGTATTATAATTGTGAGCAGTTTCATAACTCTCGAAACATTCGTAATTCGTAATATGCTTTAAGGAATCGATATTTTATTAGGCCACCAACAGCCAGGGTTAATTGGGCCTTGTACCAATTCATATTTTGAAGTGTAACATTTTTTTAGTAGATAATAAATTGAAAATCGATTATTATCAGTTCGCAGATTAGAACTGGGAACTGGGAGCTTTTAATAGAGGAGCTTTGAGTTCTCAAGGCTATCGGTTTTGTCTATTTTAGATCGAGGATTTCGAGTCACATAGTACCTATAGAGCAAATTTTGGTGAGTATTACTTAATTTGCTTTAGGCTTATTGTTAGTCACTAAGAAAATACTTAAATAACAAAATGTTAGGTAATTGTGAACAACAATATAATAATTATTAATTAATTCAACAATGAATTTAATCCACAAGGCATCCACTAGGAAGTGAATAGTATTTCTTAACATATCAGTCAACATATTATGCCATCATGATTGTTAACAATCGTTTGACGTTTAATAATCATGATGGCATAATATGTTGACTGATATGTTAAGAAATACTATTCACTACCTAGTGGATGCCTTGTGGATTAAATTCATTGTAGAATTAATTAATAATTATTAGAAGACAATACT
Source organism: Mongoloraphidia duomilia (assembly GCA_039654895.1). NCBI lineage: Eukaryota > Metazoa > Arthropoda > Insecta > Raphidioptera > Raphidiidae > Mongoloraphidia > Mongoloraphidia duomilia. The sequence continues at coordinate 3,213,189 of CM077517.1, forward strand.
TATTGAAAGAATTCTATCCAAGGAAATTAACTACGGTTAATAATAACCAATTGTTGAAAAATTGAGGTAGGTATAAGACAGTACCACTCTGAACACATCTTTGAATAATAAATATTGTAGTATATTCAGATACAGACAGAATGTCGCTAATATTCTGAAGGAAATAAGGTTGTAAATAATATATGTACCAATAATTTTCTCTGGACTATTGAAAACACATTCTACCAACCGTGTTTCTGTCTATACGTAGAGAAAACGTAGACTATAACATGACTTTTTTATTTCAAGGTAGATTTTTATGGAAATAAATTAATTCGAAAGCTATATTGAAAGCCAAATTCGCTTAATTTCATTGCTCGACCGCACAATTATTTTGTTTGAAAAACATGAATTTTTGAGTCATACACTGTAAGAAATGAGAAGGCAGATTACATAGATTATCGATGGTCCATTTGTAGTCAGCGATTAATCTGGTAATAGGCACACAATGGCGTCGCAAACAGGTATCGCCTGCACATCGCGTAGATTCCATAAAAACACATTGCGCATGTGGTAACTAATTTTACATTAACTTGTTTTGTATTCATCCAATTTATATATGTAACTATACATTTTATTTTGTAGTTTTTATACACTTTATTGGAACATTACACAAATTATGTAATTTTAATTTAATTTATGTAAAAATCACAAATTTGTTTAACTTTACTGTAAAAGTCCAAGTTTTTATGAAGTTTTCTGTGTAAAAATAAATAATGTAAAATCACATAGAAAATCGAGCGAATTCTACCTTAACTTTCAAAGTATTTTTACATCCATTGTTTACAGTGTACAGTAGTCATTTAGTAAAGTTCCAATTATCAGACACTCTTATTTGAAATGTTGGTTTATTTTTCCCAAAATTAAACCTAAAGTTCAACCACATAAAATAATTAAGTCCTACATTGCAGCTGTCAATAATTCATTGACGTAACGGCAGGGGGACACGCCTCCCCAGAAAGTGTCATCTAATGTACCTATTTAAAAAAATTATAACTTATAATGACAACTCTACCACAGACAAACATTACAGTCAAGAATTCTCGGTCGTGTTGACCGGCAACCTTTTGAGACGGAAGAGCCAAAAGTTACAATTTACAAAATTTCCCAGTTTTTAAAGAGCCACTAACATTTTTATTTCAATATTATGGTATTTGATTAGGATTATAACTAAACAAACAGAACAGTGTTGCCACATTTAAAAAATGCCAGCTGTCCGTATACTCTCTATTCCACCTATTATCACTGTTCTCTGTTGAGTGTTTTTATCCTGTTTAAAGTTTTTTTTGCAGTATAATATTTTTTATGAGTTTTGAAAATAAAATAATATAATTATTAATATTTGCGCATGGAACTGGAGAGCCGCGTCTTGACATCATAAAAGTCGCATGCGGCTCGCGAGCCGAAGATTGCCGACTCCTGCCCTAGACCATCCCCCCAGAGAATAAAAATTACCAGAAAACTGGAATACTAACTCTCGTTTACAATGACAGTAGATTTCAATAGGTTAATACAGTGTCCTCTACACAATATTTCATTGTAATTTTAGATTTCAAAATCTGCAAGCGATATTTGGAATTGATCGTTAAGGGATGAATACTGCTCCCGATGATAATATGTTAGGATGGCTGGCGGTGGTGAGTTAGCACTGCATTGCGCTCGTTTCCGGTGTACCGAGTGCACAATACTGTTTCCGGTGGCGGTGACAATTGAGTGACGCGCGCCACGCACGCCGCGCACGGACCGATCACGTACTACATACATAACTGTGTATATATGTATATTATGTGATATTCATCTATCGTTTCAGACGGAATATCGGCACTATATCATGTTGTAACAATACAATCACCCCCCCTTTGAATATTCGTTTGTGTGTTACGATATAAACGCATGAATATATACGTCTGTGTACAGGATGGTTCACTGGAGAATGGGGAGACTTTGTTTAATTACTAACAGTTACTACGGCTGTTCATAAAGTCACAAAGCCATAGTTAAAATATTATGAAGTATTAGAAATACCTTGTATTTTTTGATGTCCGTCTTGTGACTTCCTGTGTTTTAACACGACGCGTTTCAGCAACGAGTTGCTATCTTCAGGTGTGGTTAAATTTTTAAAAAATTACACATTGAGTATCCGTAACACGTTATAATACGGATACTCAATGTGTAATTTTTTAAAAAAATTAATCACACCTGAAGATAGCAACTCGTTGCTGAAACGCGTCGTGTTAAAACACAGGAAGTCACAAGACGGACATCAAAAAATACAAGGTATTTCTAATACTTCATAATATTTTAACTATAGCTTTGTGGCTAGAGAACGCGAGAACGTACTGGGCTTAAGCCGCGCAGCATATATAAACAGCCGATGCGAGGGAATGAATCAATCAGTCATCGGTGAGTCACGCAATCAGTCAATGGAGAATACTGAGCGACAAATAGTGCGTCTGATATAAATACAGTGAATATAAATATTTGAAACATAAATAACTAGAAATAAATAGTCCTGGTATATAGTTAATTTAATAATAATAATAATAATAATAATAATAATAATAATAATAATAATAATAATAAATTCTTTATTTGGGAACAGAGTGCAGCCAAAGCTGATTTCTACTCTGCCCCATCAAAATATTAGTACAGACATATAAAATAACAATAATTAAAATAGTAACAGGTAAAGATAAAAAGTAGTATAAACTTAACAATAAACTTAAAAATAATAAAATAACAAATAAAAACTGAAAAAAAACAACCATGGAATAATAATTGTATAATATAGTTAAGTGTTAATTATTGTTTAGTTATTGTTTACTTGTGTTGATTGTTAGAATTGACTTTTCGTTGTTGCGTTCATTATTATTGTGTTTGTAAATAATTGTAAATAAATATTTATTCTGCCAACTCAGAAAACAGTTTTGTAACAATATAAATTCGTCGTATGAACGAAGTGACGGAAAGCCAACAGTCGCAAAACGGAGTATTCCTGCATGAAGTATTGATATAACGTCGTTAACGGTACTGCACTGGTATCGTGATTATTATATACGTGTTTGGATGGCCATGTTGCTATTATGCGTTCCCATATATCGTGGGACGTTTCCGACAACAGAACGATATTTACTGGCCGTTAAATATTGGTTGTTTTGATATTTAGATATGATTAATATTGTGATTTGATTATAGTACACACATATAGCTTCGCACACGGTATAGCGAGTGAATTATGGCAACGCCATACCACCACCACTCTCACACTCTGAGCTTTATCCAATAGATAACGTTCGCAGTTTTTAATTTTTGTTTGATTTAATTGTCATATCGTTTATTGATTTTATGGTCTGCATTTTCAGAGGGTTGTGATTTAATGAAATTTATTTTCAGTCAGTAGGTATCAATTCTTGTCCTTTTTTGCTCCATGAGATGTTTATTTTATAATCAGTATTTTGTGCGTAGTGTTAATCGAAAGAATGTATTGTTACGGATCGCCCTGTATATGAACGGCGGGCAACAATTCTGAGAAGCGGTGTCTGACGTTGAACACCCTGGTGCCTACGCGAAGATTCTAGACAACGCTAGAGAATACGAGGACGCACTGAGCGTACACCGCACGCAGGTATAAAAACAGCGAGTGTGTCGTGTTGAATCAGTCAGTGAATGGTGAGTCGTGCCATCAAATGGATCAGTGATATAAATATTAGTCAATCAACGGTCGAATCAGTCAGTACAGTGATATAAATAGTGCGGAGTGGATGTAAATAAATAGTACTGAAGTAACTGAGTAAATGACCGACATAAATGAACGTTAGAAATAAATCTGACATAAATAATTACAAATAAATAATCCTTGTATATATATTTGTTAAGTGTCATTTAAGTGGCTCGTTTAGTTCAATAATTACCGTTTAAGTTTTTTTATTGTTAAAATTGACTTTTCGTTGTTGCATTTATTGTTATTGAATTTTTAATTATTGTAAATAAATATTTATTCCGCCAAATCAGAAAACAGTTTTGTAACAGTATATATGTATTTGATAATCAGTGAGAGAGCCCTTTGAATTTCTTTTTTATTTAATTTCGAGTTGTAGTAGGAAATAGTTGGCATACATGAATTCAGAAACAGTAAAATTAATTTCTGTAAGGAGTGCAAATTGGAAAATGTAGCAATAATGCGTTATTTAATTGTTAAAACAGTTGACGATACGATCTAGTGTTGGCTGTGTGGAATAAAAGTAAGTACATAGCAGGTGACATAAAAACTTTCCGTGAACGATTTGTCGTCTTAATATCGCAATAAACAACAATAGTGATTTGAGAATATGTACGTTAGCAGTCGTTAATTATTATTCCATTAATAATTCATATGCTATCTGGGGAACACATCTTTATAGCCTCGTTTAATATGTACATACCAAGTAGAAAGTATATAGGTACGTTGTATATTAAGTCAGTGTTGACTATACTGTATCAAAGAGTAAGTAAGTTCTATAAGAGGTGTTGCTTGGCGCGATTTCGTTGACGTTTAGCGTAGAATTTGAAAGACCTTGAACTTTAAATAGGTAGAACATAAAGTATGCGGAGTTTAAATATCACAACGTAATATTAAAGTATAATAATCCCTATTTTATTATTAAACGAGCAAATCTTGTATATATGTAGGTACCTATATAAATATTTTCTCGAAAACGGCCCTAACGATTTGGATGAAATTTACTGAAAAGGGGTTTTGGGGGCAAAAAATCGATCTAGCTAGGTCTTATCCCTGGAAAAATTCGTTTTCTTATCGATTTTATCATTTTAAAAAAACAGTTTTTTTAACGTTATAAAACAGTGTCGTATGGTGAGTAGGCTTTGGAAAAAACAAACTATTTTCATTATTTATGTCAAATTACTCTGACAGTCAATCTTTAACTTATTAAAATAATCAGTAATTATTTGAAAAGTAAAAAAATAACAACAATAAAATCTAAACATAATTATACTTACATAATTATGTTTAGATTTTATTGTTGTTATTTTTTTAACTAATATTTTAATAAATAGGTATATTACTTTTATATTACCTATATACCTGACGTATAATAATATTATCTACTTATAGGTATGTAATTTTTTTTCTTAAAAACGACTAACGATTTTGATGAAATGGGAACTTTAAGTACTATTTTTTTTGAACTCATCCGAGCAAAGCTCGGTCATCCAGACATTTAATAATTATTTGTCCAATCTAAGTTAAAATATAAAAGTACTATAAATTAATAGATTTACACGGCTGATTTGCAATTGAAAAATTTTTATTGGAAAAGCAGCCAATTATATAATTGATACCATGGACATATCGGTAAAAAATCATTTTACCAACCATAGTCACAGTTAGGAATCTAACCTGAATCTTTCCACAGGTTCAGGTTAGATTGTCTGGTATTAATAATTTATATAATTGGCTGCTTATCCAATAAAAATAAAACTACAATAAAATTTAAAAAGGTGATGTTAAATATTATTACCATCTTTATAAAAAATAAATAAAATTTGATGAAGATCAACTACACAAAGATTTTTACAAGCTTTTTATCGACTTCACTTGCCGGTTAGTTAGGGCCAAATCTTGTAATCCAATTTTGACCTAGCCTTACATATCCTACATATATTTTTATACGAATCTAATTTACATAACCAGTTCCTTCAAAATCTCCGTAACTATCCCGTTATTTCCACCATATATGTCCCGTTGCTCTCACCATGCGAAAGTTCCAGTACGGTATTGTAATGTAACAATTTTGGAAGTTTGGAACAATTAAGCTCATTTTTAGTCACTGTTGCAAACTAAACATTTTGATGTTTCTTAAAAAAGTCTCTTAAAAATATCAAACAGTTAAAATTTTGATTTTCCAAGCGTAGTGCTTAGAAAACAACACAAAACTGTGTTGTGAGGACAATGCAGAGTATTTATTGATGCAAAAAACCAAAATACTTAAGTATGACATAGTGTCTGTGGTATCTAATGAAAAAGAGAAACAAAGATCTTGTCTTATCGAAAACATGCGTCAGTTTAAGTAGCGGTCTGAATGTGACCAGAAATCTAGACTTGCTTAGATCATCTGTCTGATGAAAATCAGCTACCATGTTGAGTGTCGCGTTTCTATAGAAATACCTTGTTTTTGACTGTACAGTGTACACTGTACAGTACCTACTGTGAGTAGTATATAATATTATAGTACATACATGTATGGTTCATGCAAAATCCCTTTTGTGTGAATACATGGTGTCCTCGATACATCAGTATATTGAGAATACAGTAGTGTTCTGTATATTCAATGGAGATAGGCGCTGCCAAACTTTACCGCTAGTGGCGCCAGCTATGTAGTTACCTCGATCGGTGGACAGTTCATAGCAGTGTATACAGAATAATTAGTTTATTTAAAATAATAAATCGTTGACAATGTCGATGTGCTGTTTACCAATGTTCAAATCATAGAGGTTTTGTGTTTCCAAAAGATTCGGAACTGAAAAAGTGGTTACATGCTATCAGTCTATGAGAACGGAAAAACTTGATTTTTTGCGCATTTTTCTATGAAAATCAATTATAACTTAAGGTACTTACGTGCAGTACGTAACTGGGATTCTAGATGGTGGCTGAAATTATAAGCGCTTATAGGTTTGCACAACGAAGCTTTGATACCTAGCATTGATACAAGTTTAAGTCGCGTTTTAAATGTCAGATAGTGAAGACGAATATTTGTGTTCTTCTGCTACAAAGTGGTATATTTTAAATACAAATTTGGGTAGGAGCTATCATGTCCACCCTATTAATAGTTAACGATCTAAACATGGCGAATTTCATCATTTATACCAAGAATTAATATTTTACTCAAACAGGTTTTTTGAATATTTACGTATGGAACCTAACACTTTTAAATACGTCTTAGAAAAAACTCAAAACAAATTAAATAAAACTGGCAAAATTTCACTTATTAAACTAGTCACATCCATTGCGAAACTTGTAACGGCTATTTGACAGTTGTCACACGTTGATTGTGGTAGTCAGCGCGCTGAAAGAATGGTGAGATACATTCTTGAATCTAACAGCTCATGTAACAGCGCTTATACCTGCTACACGCACTGCTTCGTTGTGTACGCTCGCATATATAACAATGCATTAATTTAAGCGAGCCCTGCTATGATCTACGCTACCATCTAGAATCTCAGCTGCGTACTGCACGTACCTTTAGGTGACTATATACCTGCTACCATCTATGTTACGTTTCTCATGTGCTCATCTTCATGATCTGTTATCCGATAACCTGGTTCTTTCGACATATCCACGTGAATGCCCTTAAAAATATATACCGGATTTCCATTCAAACTGTTTTTCTTTAATTTCGCCATTTGCATATTATTCAGAATTTTCCTTCATATGACCTGCATCTATAAGTCCCGTTTATGTCGGATAATCAGAACTTTACCGTATTTAGTATTTTCCACATATTTTATATTCAAACTCTAATCACAAATTTTCATATAATTATACAACACAAAACTAGGTCTTTAATACATTTTAGTTTTTGTAAAAAATATTATACGACTAGTTTTGTAACTAGTAGGACCTTGCCTCCTTCGTATTTTTAAAGCAAAGGCGTTTTAATGTTTCGTGATTTTTGTAGACCTATTTATTCACGGGCATAGCTTTGAGTATAAAACCATTTATATAAGTCGTTTGGTTTAGATTAAAAAAAAAAAAAATTATGGCCTACGAATTTGGTCGTAATTGCTGAATAAACGATAGATCAACAAACAGAACGAAATTCTATACGAGATCTTACTCGTTTATTTCGGATGCAGGGTTTATGAAAAAAAAAATGTCCAGCTCCGATTTAAAAATATACAGGGTGTCAAAGAAAAAAGTGCAATGCATAGTACTGCGCGATAGAGGAGGTCAAAATAAGGGAAAAAAAGTCTATAAACATGGGTCCAAATCTCAATAGTTTATAAATTGTGAAGAATTAAAAATATAGGTACCTACCTACTTTTATTGTAACATGTAAGTATGCAAAAATGATATGGAAGATTTGATTGTTAATTAGTTGTGAAACTAAAAAAAACCGTTAAAAAATACTGTTTTGCACCCATGTAAGTATGATGTAAACGTCTTAAACCAATTTATTTTCATAAATCACTCGGGAACTATTGAGATTTGAATCCATGTTTATAGAGATTTTTTTCTTATTTAGAGTTCCTCTATCGCGCAGTACTATGCATTGCACTTTTTTTCTGACACCTTGTATATACCTTTATGACTGACTCATTTCCTTCCAACTAAATGAAAACTGCGAAATTAATGAGGATTTTTTATACTTACTTTGGACCTAATTATTAAGTAAATATCAATATATGAGTTAGGTAATTATGGACAACAATATAATAATTATTAATTAATTCAACAATGATTTTTAATCCACAAGGCATCCACTAGTGAATAGTATTTCTTAACATATCTGTCAGCATATTATGCCATCATAATATGCTGACTGATATGTTAAGAAATACTATTCATTGCCTAGTGGATTAAAAATTCATTGTTGAAATAATTAATAATTATTATAATTATTAAGTGTATATTTTCATGTTCCTTGTTTCCAGTCTCGGTAATTCATGAAGACAACGTGGGAACGTTAGATGATCAGTGATCGGGCAACAGTAATGATTCGTTTGGTTCAATAATGGATGGACAATCAGTCACGCTCGTCAATGATGCGCTGACACGCGCTTTTGTAATGCGCACAGTCACGCTTTTAATGTACACGCACTTCACCTAACCTCTCCGACACTAATGCGACGGACCGCCCTGGCGATTAGCATTTGTTACGCTACTCGTATAATATTATTCATATCATGGTATTATTATATTATAGTTTCTGTATCTATCTAAAATATCAGTGTATATTTTTATAAATTACACCAGTTTTCAGATTTAGTATTAGAAAATCTTTAAGTACAATAAAACAGTACTTCTTTAGGAGGATTTTCTAATTTGGAATAAAAAAATAAACAAAAACAATCACGTATCGTCAGTTGGATTTGAACCCGGCTCTTCGTGGTGACATGCGAACACCTTGTGTCTTACCGTTACTCTACGCGAACCTGTAATAGCTCTGCAAAAATAATGGTATACTTGTATACACTGGGTATAGCTCTATACAATATAATATTATAGTATACACAGTATAGAAATGCGTTAAATATAAACATTAATTTATTAAAATTAATTGATTATTTAATTTTAATTATTATTTGCCAGGATTCATTACATAGCAATACACAATCTGTGAAAATTTCGACTATAAGCTACCTTTTACCGTTTGTGAGACAGACAGACATCCTAGGCTGGGTAATAGGGTTCCTTACGGAGTGCGGAACCCTAAAAATTTATTGATAAAAAAGTTGTTGAATGAAAACAATATTGTGTAATTTTATAAATTAAATTTTGAGGATTTATTCATAATGCCCATAAGAATTTCTTTCTTAATTTAATTTACTTTTGATTCGGAAAGTTTTGTTTGGTAAACAATTTTTTTCAGGGCTTGAGAATAGTCGAGATTGTAGAGATACCGTTGTTTAAATGACGTTTTCATGGCTTGTCTATTTTACAAGCTACCAATTGGGTTTGCTATTTATAATTAAAAAATAATAAATTGAAAATATGAATTGGTGCTAGGTCCAAATAACTCTAGTTGTTTGTCGCAAAAAATCTGAAATGTACATGAGATTTTTTCTCTTAATAAGTTCAAATAAGTAACAAGCCCTGTTAAACTGCAAGTTTTTACGGATTCCTTCCACACATATACATTATTTTGTATAGGCAGAGGCAATGTTAAAGAAAAGAGGAGGATGGGTGGTATGGATTGCATTTCCAGTAAATTAACTCGCTTAGCGGAGCACAAGGGAGTATCTAGCGTAGGTTCGCTGTGGGGGGTGCGGCTCAGATGTCTCGAGATCATTAGCGAACCCACCAGCAGCCCCGTTCATCCCCATGTTCTACCATCTCTGTGTCTAGTTAAGTTCACTTCTACAATGTTATAGTATATGTGCATGTTATATTTAGACCTACACAGGGTGTCTCAGTATTTGAAGGTTTATTCCTTAATATCTGGGTGCCGAGCTTTGCTCGGATGAGTTCAATAAAAATAGTACTTGTATGCTGTGAGATATTATTTTCTCAGAATATTATTCCGAAACGAATTTATTTCTGAAACATAATTTAAAATAATTGTTTCTGTTAAATATTTTAACTACCTATGTGTATTTTTAATCGTAAAAACTAAGTATCAACTTGAATCAAGCATTTTTTCCTGTAAATATTATTTAGGTCGCCATTTGCAAATCTACCGCCGTTATTGTTTTGATGACTGAAGAACTCGCAAAAACCGATTTTCATAGATTGAATATCTTGTAAAAATGTTCGAATCAGATGAAATTTTGCTCGCCCGTTGCCATTTTAACAATCCAATTTTAAGCATTGATACCAAATATCAACTTTATCGAAGTACTTTTTCTCTGTGATGTCATGCCAGTAAATTTCAAATATTTTTTTTGCATAGGTACCTACTAAAAAACTCACAAAAATCGATTCTTTTAATAACAAACGTCAGACTATAACCTGCGCAAAACTTTTTTTGCATGTATCTTCACCATAGTTTTTAAAAATCGATGTGTTTTTACACAGACCCGCGGCGCCAGAAGTGCGGCCCTTCGGGCCGCCGTTTTGTTATTATTTACATATTGTGCAAGACACGTCTTATATTAGTGTTCAATTACAATTTTAACACTTGTGATATATTATATAAAATCTATGTAAAAATGGACTTCGAATCAATCTGACTTTAATTGAGCGAGTTATAATAAATAAAAAACACCTTTTTTTTAATTGCTCCCCTCTGGAACCAAAATTCCTACCTAGATCGATTTCTCGCCCCGAAAAATCCCCATTCTGTAAATTTTATCAGAATCGTTAGTCGTTTTTGAGAAAAAAAGGTCTAGGTAAGATTATACGTCATACTACATTTAACGTACTTACCTATACATATTTTATATAGGTAATATAAAAATAACATACCTATTTATTTAAATTTTATCTAAAACTACTTACATAATTATGTTTAGATTTTATTGTTGCTATTTTTTTACTTTTCAAATAATTACTGATTATTTTAATAAGTTAAAGATTGACTGTCAGATTTGACATAAATAATGAAAATAGTTTGTTTTTTCCAAAGCCTACTCACAATACGACACTGTTTTATGACGTTAAAAAAACTGTTTTTTAAAATTATAAAATCGATAAGAAAACGAATTTTTCCAGGGATGAGACCTAGCTAAATCGATTTTTTGCCCCCCGAAACCCATTTTCGGTAAATTTGATCAAAATCGTTAGAGCCGTTTTCGAGAAAATATTTATATAGATACATAGAAACATATATACAAGATTTACTCGTTTAATAATATAGGGATTAAATTCCGGACTGAAAAATCCTTGAGCATTCTGAAGTGTAGCTACCAACTGTTTACATTTGCCCTCCACACTCACTTTACGTTCAACTCCCAGCAATGGAGGACGTCGAAATTGTAGCAGCGTCAGCTAGCTCTGCTTTTTGAGTTTATACAATTACTATGTAAACAAGCCGTGAGGTGGGACGTTTATTAGGACTAAAGTGCGAGCCTTGAGGTCCACACGACGAACTTCCCAGTTTGATAAATATTTAATAATAATAATTAAATTAGATATTACACAGAAAAGTAATCATTTTAATCATTAAAACATAATTATTATTTATTTTTAACAATAATTAAAAAAAAAACGGCTGAACCGATTTTGAAAAAATTTCTTTCAGATCATATTTACGTTAATACGCGTCGATTGGTACCCTAACGTAGTCGATATAATTTTTCATTCTCGAGATTTCGTCTTAGAAAGAAATGGACACATACCTACGTACGTACGTACGTAGGTATACGTACACACACACACATACACACAGAGACATCTTTCTAAAAATAATGTAGTGACCTTGAAACATAAAAATTTGTTATACATTTTGATTTCGATTTTCGGACCCATTACAAAAACTTCCGATGGGAAGTTAAAAAATTGTTTTCTCGTTGTGTTTTACGTAGTTGTTTCTCCATTCTTGCATCCAAAAATTTCTATAAATCAGTTTTGTAATTATTATAAATATTAGTTATTGTAATAATTGTATTATTAACTGTAGTAAATAATACAGAACGAAATGTTTTATTTCTATTAGCACTTAAATAATAGTATTTTCATTACAGTCGGTGCTACGCAAATACTTATAACAATAATATTTATAAAGTTTTATTGACAACAAAACATAATTCAGTTACCCCTTCATTAAATTGCATCGCTGATAGTACTTCCTCCGATTACAGCCCGCATCATCTCGGAAATTCATGGCTATAGCTACGTTATGGCACACTGTATAAATGTTAACGGCAATCTGTATAATCCGGCATTGTATACAATGCCTAGGCTACGTATAGAATGCCTAAAACGTCCAGGCAATGTATGAAATATTATTTATTTCACACTTGGCCTAGGCATTGTGTACAATGCCGAATGAGCAGCCGGCAATGTGTTAATATTACTAATGTTATAGGAAGGTACTATAAGTTCCTTTTTTTATTAATTATATGACCTGATTATTTTTAACCAAATGAGACTGTTGCTGATCCAAATTATTTAAAGTTAAAGTTTCACTTAAATTTTATTCTGATTTACTTAGTTAAGTTATAGATATGTACTAAGTTCCTTTTTCATGAGTGTTGCAAATTTGCAATGAATATTTTTTTTATATATAACTCAAAAGTAAGTTTATAATATTAAAAAATACGTTTGAATGTAACAATTCTATTGCACAAAAGAGAAGTTCTCTAACATTATCATTTAATAAAGTTGATTTTGAGCAATCTGATATTATATGGTGTTTTATTGGTTCATCATTTTGTATGTAAGTGTAGGGACACATCTGTGACACGCGTGTACTGTATTTTACGAGTGAGTTACGTATGACACACTAGGCTGAACTATCCGCTGTCATATCTTTGGTAATTTTGCGCTACTGAACTTTCCGCCGCCGAACGTTCGGCAGATCTGTCCCTATACTAAGGAGGTAGGTAATTACATAATACTCATAAATATAGACCAATATCAATTTATTTCACACATTGCCGGTGGACCAGCAGACATTCTATACAATGCCGAGGCATTATATACAATGCCTAGGCAAAGCATATAATAGAAATTAATATTCATAATATTTCATACATTGCCTACCGGCTCAAGGCATTCTATACATAGCCTAGGCATTGTATACAATGCCTGTATTATACAGATTGCCGGTAACATAAACAAAACGTGTTACAAATACTCAATGTGTGTTTTATAAAAAAATTAACCACACCTGAAGACGGCAACTCGTTGCTGAAACGCGTCGTGTTAACAACACATGAAGTCACAAGACGGACACCAAAATACAAGGTATTTCTAATACTTCTTATTAAAAGAAAGAAAGAAATATTGAAATGAAGAGGAATGTTTTGGTAGAACAGTCGGTATTTTAACAGTCGCATGAACAGTATTTTTGTTTATCCATGATTGGATGATTGAATAGGATATCATTTTCGCTCAATTTGATTCTGTCGACATGCAGACGATGGTCTGCAGTATTCGGTGCTCGTACGATGTACACTAACACAACACAAAAGACAATAGGTGAATAATGGTACACAAATACTGTCATAGGCGCGCGAGTGTCATAATAATAATAATAATAATATAATATAATAATAATAATAAATTTATTTGTATTGGCTACACCGTATACCGGTCAAATACAAGTCAAATACATATAAAAAAGTCTACAATACAATTAGATGTAATCATCAATATTTAAAAAATGTTGGTAATCATAAAAACAATTTATAGCAAGATACGCTTTTATATGTCTTTTAAATTTATGAATAGGTAACGCTTTTGTCTCCGGCAACAGTTTATTATAAAATTGCAAACCCAGATAATTGGGACCGTACCTCGTATGCGTAAATTTATTTAGGGGCAAACACAGGTTGGATTTTTTCCGAGTATCATGAGAATGAATTGTTGAATGTTCTGGAAGTTTGTTAATATTTATCCAAGGCATACTTTGCCATATCATTATAGAAGTCAATATTTCCTGAAGATTTGAGTTGCTTACAAATAAAAGCTTGCAAATTTTTTAAAACAAGATTTTATTAAAAAGTACTAAAAAGGAAAAAAATCAGATTTTTTGATAATGCGCTGTGTAGCCTAGCTTGCATTGAACGAGTTAAGTAGGACGCGCACTGAATCAATTCGGATCAGCTCGACACGGCATGGAATAATCGAAACTTTTAGAAAACAGCAGAATAAACGAAGACTTTCACGCTGCATGGGGTCGGTTTGTATCGAATAGATCTTATTTTTTGTGTTTTCAAAAGTGTTAGCTGTTTCGTGTCGTTCCAGCCTGAGCGAATTAAGTATCTTTACTAGCTTTTCTACAGTGTCAATAGCAAATATTAATATATAATTTTATTTTCACAAATTATTTTGAATCCAATTATATATTTTGATTATGTCATTTGAAGTTTATTTAAATGCTATTTCTTATAGTATATTTTGAAAGATAAAAATATTTTTTGAAAATTGCCGCAGGACATACAGGTCTCCCCTAATGCTTTAGTTATTACATCTAGCGTATGCTACAAATGAGGTGTTAGGCGTCCTTTTAATTGGGACTCAATAATTACAATATGTACGGATAATAGATGGTCGTACAGGGCAACAGTGTGGTATCCAATATTTAGTAAAAGGAAAGTTGGAAGACAAACTACAAGATGGAGGGATGATCTTGCCAAATTGGTCGGACCCCTTTGGTCAAAAAAAACCAAGAATCGTTCCGAATGGAAGAAGCTGGAGGAGGCCTTTTCCCTGCAGTGGGAATGTTACGGCTTATTATTATTATTAATTACAATATAAGTTCATATCAAAGCTATTAGATAACTAGGTACATTGCATATCTCACTTAAAAGGGATAGGCACGACACTATCCGGTTTCTAATGACTGTCGTTCCCAAAAACACTTTCTTTAAATGCAGTATATCTTTGAGATTGATAACAGCTATTTAATTAAAATTTATATTACATTTCTTGGTGAAATTTATACTTATTGAGCTTATAGACCGAGAGCTAGTGACAATTTTTTGGTGTTATTTATTCAAGGCCTTATTTTTGTGAAGACGTTGAGGGAGGCATATTATAGTGTCCTGAGAAAGGGATCTTGCTAGATAGCGGTATGGGAGGGATGCAGAGCGCCCCCAACATGTAACAAAAAAAATAGTCACAATTATTATTGCTTCAAGGCTGAAATTCTTTGTGTAGCTTGTCTGTGACCCAATAATGCCATGTAATATTTGCAGATCGATTGGTCGGTGTTAAAGGGCTGGCAGATCATTCTAAACTTGTCATGTACCCGACGAAATTTATATTATTAATTCAAGGTTCAAAATTTAATATGTTGTTACGACGACTGTTCTAAGCATATATTTACTTTTGCAGAACAAAATGTCGGTATTAACCCCCTTGCAGAACGATATAAACACTTAGGCGAGCAAGTTTCCCTCTAAGAAAGGGGGCTTTATACCGAAATTTTGTTCTAAAAATTGAAATATATGCTTAAAACAGTCGCCGTAACAACATATTAAAATTTGAACCTTGAACTAATAATATAAATTTTGTCGGGTACATGACACGCTTAGGGTGATCTGTCAGCCCTTTAATACTGACCAATCGACCTGCAAATATTATAATGGCATTATTGGGTCACAGACAAGCTACACAAACAATTTCAGCCTTGAAGCAATAATAATTGTGACCATTTTTTTTGTTACATGTTGGGGGCGGTCTGCATCCCTTCCATACCGCTGTCTAGCAAAATTCCTTACTCAGGGCACTTTAATATGCCTCCCTCAACATCTTCACAAAAATAAGGCCTTGAATAAATAACACCAAAAAATTGTCACTAGCTCTGGTCTATTACGGAAGATTTACACATGCATAGATTCATTAAACTTCGAAACATTAATAACTGCTTGCGTAACAAATATATGATACCTTAGTAACCTAACTGTAATAAATAATAAATCTATATGTTGCTTGTTAAGGTAATGCGATCAGACATTGATTTGTGGCCACCTGTCGATTGTTCATGATGAAATAATGCCACCGCCGCCCTCTAGAATCTGCAGCTGGCCTTCTGACGTGAACACAAGCTTTTTTTAAAGGTCGTGCACTTAAATTAATAATAATTTAATAAGAGTTTATAAAACACTTTGTAATAAATTATTCATACGTATTTTAAAACTATTTAAAGCATAACCAAAATAAAATTTATATAAACCATAGCATAATTTTAAGTTTGGTTTCAACTGCAGTTCAACATCGATGAACAGTGCGTAACTAATCTAGCGTAGGACTACTACTACTACTTATTACTACTATTTCTACCACTACTATTACTACTGATACTGATACTTTAAAGTGATCCTCTTTCTGTAAACAATGGCGCGAACTTCCTTAGCAAGGATATAATGACACCAACTTGTACCGCATTGATGTAATGACGTAATTATCCTTTGATCTGTGACGCGTGCACATTGATTGACAGCGATTCGGTGACACCCGCCACACCCCCTCAGCCACAGTGCTACAGCCGTATCGAGTTAACGTGGCTTATAATATAATCTGTACAAATTGAAAATGTAGTAACTGTGCAAGCCGGATGGTGGGCAGTGGCGGATTTACACATTATTTTTACTTCCCACCTCTACTATGGTAGGGAAATAATGGATTTAGTCCGAAAAAAATATTTCGAGATTTTAACAGATCTTCACGTTTTGAGACCCTAGCAATCGTTTAAGATCATTTTCTGACTGATGTCTGTATGTGTATGTGTGTGTGTGTGTTTGTATGGGGTCAATTTTTCGCCTTCGATATCGTAAAAACGGAACAACATACGGCCATGCCGATTGTTCTATTGTGTTTATCAGCCTTTAAGATCTGATTAGATTTTGAGTCAAATCGGTTCAGTGGATCCTGAGATATTAAAAAAAACGTTCTCAATGTCACGTATTAACATAGGTAAAAAAAAAATATAAATTAATTCTAGATGTTATAATATGAAAAAAATGTAAATATTTTTTTCTCTAAAATGTACCTACAGTTTTCGAGAAAAAAAATTCGACTGATGACCAGTCCTATACTTCCCACCTAGTACATATTTGCAAAAAATAAACAATTTTTTTTTATTCTTTGACTAGGCCCAAATAACCTTAGCCGTTGGTGGTCTTTAAAACACAATTTAATTTTTATTCTTTGAAAAAAGCATGGCCCTCTTTTTTGTTTGGTGATCTACTGATGGCTAACTTAATATAGCAAAAATCATGGTTACCTTGATTTACGTACAATTTTTATTTTTTTTAGTAAAATATTTTTTTTCTCGAAAACTATACATTTTAGAGAAAAAAAATATTTACATTTTTTTCAAATTATAACATCTAGAATTCATTTATATTTTTTTTTACCTATGTTAATACGTGACATTGAGGAGGTTTTTTTGAATATCTCAGGATCCACTGAACCGATTTGACTCAAAATCTAATCAGATCTAAGTTAAAGGCTGATAAACACAATAGAATAATCGGCATGCCCGTATGTTGTTCCGTTCTTTAGATATCGAAGGCGAAAAACTGACCACATACACACACACATACACACACACACACACATATACAGACACAGACACACACACACATACAGACATCAGTCAGAAAATGATCTTAAACGATTGCTAGGGTCTCAAAACGTGAAAATCTGTTAAAATCTCGAAATATTTTTATCGGACTAAATCCATTACTTTCCTACCATAGTAGAGGTGGGAAGTAAAAATATTTTGCTAAAAAAATAAAAATTGTACGTAAATCAAGGTAACCATGATTTTTGCTATATTACTAGCCATCAGTAGATCACCAAACAAAAAAGATGGCCATGCTTTTTTTCAAAGAATAAAAAAAGAGTGTTTATTTTTTGCAAATATTTACTAGGTGGGAAGTGTAGGACTGGCCATCAGTCGAATTTTTGAATATGGTAATCCATAGTTAAATTCAGAAAGATTTATAGCAGCATATTGAGAACTATTTTTTCGTTTGAACTGTAGATAAAGTTTAAGTTTTTCCAAGCATTCAATGATACGAGTAGTGAACAAGAGTGGTCGGTTGTAAAGCTCACAGAGCCGTTATCGCCGCGTGACGTAACACAATGTGACATGTAGATCAAACAGATTAACCGCAGTTTAATGACAATAATTACATCTACTTGTTAGATCTTTAGACGTCAATCATTACCGCACAACAATCCTGTTACAATCGATACACAATTCATCTGGAATTTTTGAAGTTATACTTCTTTTGGTGCGTTATGGAAAAATGATGAGAGTGAATTTTTACGATGCGCGCGCATCGCGTCACGAATATTTAACACCATGAAGTTAGTCGTTAGTAACACCATGAAGCTAGCCGGAAGTTCATGATTATAATACCCTATTATATAGCACTGCTAAGTAAGATGTACGTATAGCGTAATGTATAACACCGCCGCGTCATACGCAATAGGTCCCGGGTTCGAATCTCAACATAAACATTTTTTTTTTCAGGAAACAGGATTAAGCGCAATTCATATCGATTTAAGCCAGTTTATTAGGTCTAAAGTGCGACCCTTGAGGTCCACGCGACGAACTTCCCAGTTTGATAAATATTTAATAATAATAATTAAATTAGATATTACACAGAAAAGTAATCATTTTAATCATTAAAACATAATTATTATTTATTTTTAAGAATAATTAAAAAAAAACGGCTGAACTGATTTTTATAAAATTTATGTCGGATCAAAATGACGTTAACACGCCTCGATTGACACCCTTACGAAGTCGATATAATTTTTTATTCGCGAGATATTGTATAAAATCTGCTTTTTTGGAGTCTATTTGGTTAAGAAAAAAGAACGGCTGAACCGATTTTGAAAACATTTCTTTCAGATCATATTTACGTTAATACGCGTCGATTAGCACCCTAACGTAGTCGATATCTTTTTTCATTCTCGAGATTTCGTCTTAGAAAGAAATGGATACATACGTACGTACGTACACACACACATACATCTTTCTAAAAATAGTGTAAAAATAGTGTAGTGACCTTGAAACATAAACATTTGTTATACATTTTGATTTCGATTTTCGGACTCATTATAATAACTTCCAATGGGAAGTTAATAATAGAAGCTTACAATCGTTTAGAGATAACATCGTGTTATGCAATTTAGAGTGAATCACTTTATGTTTGAATGACTAAGCAGCCGGCATGTGTTAAACGGCCATTTAATTAATGACAGTTACTAATATGTTGTATGCAGGTGATGCGTATCAATCAATTAACACCTTTCACTGCCCCCTGCTTTGCTTTAAAATCATAGAAGGATGCATGGCTTTAACTGAAGCCAGGTGTTATAATGTATGGTCAAATTAATTACTTATAATCGTCCGCTATCAACAAAACTGAACTATTATAATATTGTTACGGATCACCCTGTATATAACCGGCAGGCAAGAGTTCTGAGAAACGGGGGACCGCTTACTGTAACAACTGGTACATGCACGAAAGTTCTAGAGAAAGCGAGAACACACTAGACTTACGCTACGCAGCCTATATAAACAGCAAAATTTTCTAAGTGTCAATAAAATATGCGTATAAACATAAACATATTTTCTGTTCACGAGATAAAATAAGGAAAAATATAAGCTTCCTATATCGCAGAATTATGCCAATAAGTTCCCATCAAGGATTTCCCTATGTAAGCTTTAGCTCTTCCTGTAGCTCTTCTTATGTAGATTTGGAGAACGCATGTTTGTTTTTGTTATTGAGAAAAGATGTTATAAACATAACTATTATATTTGTGGACATAAGGTAAAGTAGGGTTTCCAGAAATTTTGATATTTTTTTCAAATCAACATAAAATATAATAAGATATTTTGAATCTATGGTGCGATGTACAAAAATAAAAAGTATTGTAACAAAACTGTTTTCTTACGTGGGTGAAATAAATTATTTATTTACAATAATTAAAAATGTAACAAAAAATAGATAACAATAAGATGTAACAATTATATCTCAATTCTAATAGTCAACACTGTTTATATAATAATAACACGAACAGTAATTCTTAAACGAACTGAAGCGCTTTAATAACACTGAACAATTTATATGCTGTATTTATTTCCAATCGACACTGTCACACGACTCTCGTTGTTCCCTCTCCGGTGACTGCTCCTGCTTATATAGAAGTAGCAGCTTGACCCTCCCCACGTTCGCGCGCTTTCCAGAACATTCTGGTGGTTATCTGTGTCTTCGATATCAGGCCACACCTCACCATTGTTACTTGTTCTCGATGATTCTATTGTCGCCAGCGGCGTAACATCTGGAGTTTTGCTACAGTATGTATCCCAAACAAGAACACATAATTAAGAAAATGATTTTGTTGTTTTTTACATTCCCATAATATAAGTAGGTACCTATAGAATGTCTTGTGATCGTGCAAAAATTCGATTTTAAGTTTTTGGTAAATTTACTCGTTTTTTAGTCCCTCGAACTCAAAAAGTTGTTTCTAAAAAAATGTCTGTCTGCCGTCTGCACATCTGTCTGTCGCCCGTTTTTTCAAATTTTGCATGCGTGTTCAGGACGGTCACTTCTCTAAGCTAAATTGTAAAATCGATCCTAATGGAATCTCGAGAGAAGTGACCCCCCTAAAACAAGTTAAAAAACTGGAAACATTTTTTTCCTCGAAAACGGCACTAACTTTAACTAAAAATGACCAGTTTTAATTTATTGTTTTTTTGAAATTTTTTGTAGGTATGCCTCACTTCAAATCACTTATTTATCAATGTTTCGACGCATTTCTGGAAAAAAATAGAAAAAAATCTACAGGGGTGGAGAAATTGATAAACTTAATGTATTCGTTTTTATGTGCAATCATATTTTGAAACTTTACTTATAATGTGTGCGGCATGAAGCTTCTACTTCAGGAAGCTTCAGCGACATTTGACACATGTTTTGAATGCGGAACGGGACTTTATATTGATAACAAGTTTGCCGCTTCGCACACTAAACTTTCTTCTTCTTGTATCTCCATTCTCCTGTGTTTTTGTTAGAAAACTTCGCAAATGTACACACACACACAGTATATATTGTATACAGGATGTTCGTTTTATCGGATAGCGAAAAATAATACAACCGAATTTCCATTTCAATAACCATGACAAAATAATAGTTTTTATAACTCCTGCTTCTAAAGTTCAATATTCGAGCACTGTGAGGCGGGCGTAAAGAGGGGTATTTTAGTCACCGTGCGTGAAAGTCCAAAGCGTGTGTAAAAGTACCGTCACAGTGCGTAAAAGTCCAAAGCGTGCGTAAAAGTACAATCTCCGCACTTTGTACAATACAAGCACTTACTGGCTATCGATCGATGTGTTCCTATATGTATATAGTATCGCGCGTACAAAGTCCACATCATGAGAGAGTCATGTTTTTAATGATTTATACAGAAGTTAATAACTTTAATAAAAATAAACTAAATCGTAACTTAGTCTGTAATTGTAAAGTTCTAAGGACTAGAAGAGCGAATAGTCCGTTTTCATAATTTTTTTTTCTCTATTAAACTTTAGAAGCAGTCGCTATAAAAAATTATGTTCGATACGTCCGCTTAAAGTGAGATATCTAGTAGGCTTAAATTGAGGCACTCGCTAAAGGGACTGACGCATACACAACGAGATCTCGTGCGCTTACCCCCACTCGCCTAACGGCTCGTGGGGGTATATAGCGCACTCGATATGGTTGTGTATGCGCCAGTCCCTTATCTCGTGCTTCAATTTAAGCCTACTAGAATACCTCACTTTACGCACACGTATCGAAAATAACTATTTTGTAATTAAAAGCTGCATATTGGTAATTTGCAAACATACGTGTCGGGTAGAGTTCTTAATTATGAACAAATTTTGTATTTGTTTCTTTTCACCAAAATATATAGGAAGCAGGAAAATTCATAAACATATTTTACATGTAAAATTCCTATTACCGACAAATCAAATCAGCATCCGGTATAGCCAAATATAGCCTATTTAAAATATGCTTTTTTGAATCATGCTGTATTTCAATTTTGTGTGAATGTATCTCTAAACATAACATATACAGTCTTCGTCTATATTAATTCTTATATTTCCAGATACAAAAATAAAAACCTATTACAACTTTATCTTGATGTTTTCTTTTTATACGCATAGAAAAAAATATATTCTATACATTGCACTTTATAGAACTTTGAAAGAAAACATATTTATAAAAACTATTCTTGAAATTATATAATACTAGACTAATTTAATTTACAACGACGTTTCTATTTTATAAGAATTTTCATCTTCTATAAATATTTAAATCAGCCATTAATATTTTCAGCATAAAATAATAATTAGTTCATTTCAAGGAAAGTTTATTTTTCGTTATCTGCTAATTGTTCAAAATGAATGTTAGACATGAGTTTTTGTCATATATTTTCATTTACAAACTGAAAACAAATTATCATAATAAAGTAGTAACTCAGTAATAAAAGCGAAACACTAAAAGATTCAAAATACATATTTCGCAATATGAAAGTCTCTTAAAGCGACTTAAAATATAGCTGCTGCTGTCTAAAACTATAACATTATATTATGTACCTACAAGAAAATAGTTGGAATGATGTATAACAACAAAGAGTGTATTTAACATGTCACGCGGTCTCGCAGTCTATAGCTCTCGGAGCTATCTACAAACGTCCGAAACCAGGTATACGGTTTGTTTAAAGAAATGAGTCAATAGGAATAGATTTAAGTTATTGCAGGTTATAGACGCTCAACAACTAAGATCATTAGCGTCTTAATTGACAAATTACATAAAGTTAAACGGCAAACAAAAAATTTTCATGAACGGAGGTGGGATTAGAACCCACGACAGTCTGATTCAAAAGTCAATACGCTATCAAAAACGTCAAGTTGTCTCCAAAAGCAGGGATGGAGAATTTACTTGTAATAAACTGATTTCTCATAGCATTAGGATAAAAATCTTTAACAAATTACCAAGAAATATTATAGAAAGAAAGTTAAAACAGTTCATTTTATACAATATAATTATATAATGTAACAGAGTTTTCTAATGTTTTTTTTTTAAATTTTATTCTGTAATATAACTTTTTACAAGCTTTTATTTAACTTGCAATGTGTGTTAGTTTGTTTGTGTGTTTAGTTTGTTATTTTAGGTCAGATCTTGCATGTCAATTTTGAAAGACTTCCACGTATCCGATCGATTTGAAATTTTGTACACATATGTATTCCCGATGACAATACATGAATAAATCGTTATTAGAAATAAATTCAACAGTTGCTACAGTTTTATAGTTAAAAAAATATAACAGTTGCTACAGTTTTATAGTTAAAAAAATATAAATAAATTTCATTACAAAATAATTTCCAGTAAAGTAATTTCTACAGATCAATAACAATTAGTTTAATATCATGATGTTGCGGAGTCCATTTTCATTAAACTTTTTGTTTATTTTACTTATTTTATTTTTGCAATAAACAATTTCACGAGAACTTTGCACTGTTAGAATGTAAATCCCTATCCCTATATTATTAAACGAGTAAATCTTGTATATATGTACCTATGTATCTATGTACCTATATAAATATTTTCTCGAAAACGGCTCTAACGATTTTGATCAAATTTACCGAAAAGGGGTTTCGGGGGGCAAAAAATCGATTTAGCTAGGTCTCATCCCTGGAAAAATTCATTTTCTTATCGATTCTTTCATTTTAAAAAACTGTTTTTTTAACGTCATAAAACAGTGTCGTATGGTGAGTAGGCTTTGGAAAAAACAAACTATTTTCATTATTTATGTCAAAATTACTTTGACAGTCAATCTTTAACTTATTAAAATAATCAGTTTTTATTGTTGTTATTTTTTTAACTAATATTTAAATAAATAGGTATATTACTTTTATATTACCTATATAAAATATGTAGGTACATACGTTATGTAGTATGACGTATACTGACGTATAATAATATTATCTACTTATAGGTATGTAATTTTATTCTTAAAAATGACTAACGATTTTGATGAAATGGGAACTTTAAGTACTATTTTTTTTGAACTCATCCGAGCAAAGCTCGGTCATCCAAATATTGTTTCCTTAATCGAGTAAAATTTTCTTCCACCAGATGTCATATGTCCATTTGACAGATCCCGCAATAGAATTTCTCTATGAGGCGTTGTTTTAGTTTAGATTTGTCATTTGAACATTGCTGCTGGCAAGTTTACGAGTTATTGTTACGCTCTGTATACATATTAGAGCATTGTATGTGGTGTATATTTATATAGTACGCTAGTAGTTCTGTGGCAGTAGCAAGCACAAGCAGTATAGCGCATAATATAATGTAAGACACTTAATATTCATTCTTTTGTGCGAGAGACGCCAGAAGTGGCATTGTTGCGTGACTCTACCTCAGGGCTGCTGAAAATGATAGATATTCATAGCGGGAGATTTATATGTTACTGTACTTTGAATGCATACAGTATGATTAAAGTCAAACTCAATACACGAAAATATATTCTATTCGTTATTTCTTTATTAGAACAATCTATATAATTAAAACATCAGCCGTTTTCTTTCGACAGCCCACCAACGAACTCTCTTCAATCGAAACGAGCTATTCTGTTTCCCTAGGATACCTTATTCTTTCGTAACTAACTAGGTAGGGTAGTATTTTTAGTTGCATCTTTATTGTAAATCTTTTGACGTGAATAACGTCTAATGTCTCATACTGGGGTGGAATTTTAGAAATATTAGATGAAACGGAAATAGCTGGAAGTGGTTGACATGCGAAACAAAACACAGCGTGTATAACACAGTAAGCCAGGTTGATGCACACATTGTTATTTTGTGTTTATATTAGAAATCGTGTCCATCGTGATTATAATAAAATTAAGAAAAATCTCAGGATAGTGGACAAAATATTAAACAAATAGACGAAACGTTGTACATTTAATAAATCAAATATTTTGTTCACTATCCTGCGATTTTTCTTAATTTTGTTATTTTGTGTTGTTAATAAAAAAAATAATAATACTGGAATGTACACTACCTATACCACTCTGTGTGTTAAAAGCGAGTAAAGACAGACATAGTTAAAAGGCACCTGCCCTTGTTCCACTACAGTCTTAATATACTATACGACAAAGACAGGTGGCCCGCTAACGACTGTCTGTCTCAGTTTGCTAGCAACGCATCAGTGCACATTCCAGAATTATTCTATTTTGAATTGGATAAAAAACTTTAAAAACAAGCCGTGAGGTGGGTCGTTTGTTAGGACTAAAGTGCGACCCTTGAGGTCCACACGACGAACTTCCCATTTTGATAAATATTTAATAATAATAATTAAATTAGATATTACACAGAAAAGTAATCATTTTAATCATTAAAACATAATTATTATTTATTTTTAACAATAATTAAAAAAAAAAAAAAAAAAAAAAAAAAAACGGCTGAACCGATTTTTATAAAATTTATGTCGGATCAAAAGGACGTTAACACGCCTCGATTGACACCCTTACGAAGTCAATATAATTTTTTATTCGCGAGATATTGTGTAAAATCTACTTTTTTGGAGGTTATTTGGTTAAGAAAAAAGAACGGCTGAACCGATTTTGAAAAAATTTCTTTCAGATCATATTTACGTTAATACGCGTCGATTGGCACCCTAACGTAGTCGATATCATTTTTCATTCTCGAGATTTCGTCTTAGAAAGAAATGGACACATACATACGTATGTACGTACGTACATACGTACACACACACACACACACATACACACACACAGACATCTTTCTAAAAGTAGTGTAAAAATAGTGTAGTGACCTTGAAACATAAAAATTTTTTTTCCTTTTTGATTTCGATTTTTGGACCCATTACAATAACTTCCAATGGGAAGTTAACAAGGTGTTATAAGAAAATTAATATTCTGTATATTGCACAAATACAATTAATATGTTATTGATATCTGGGTTGAAAAATAAATCAGAAATAGAAAGCTATAATATATTATGTAGTTGAAATATGCGGTAAATAAATGTTGGTAAACAAATAAATAATTAATAAGTTTATAACATTTAACGCATTTTCTTACAGTTTGCTTATATGTTCGTGCTACTTTGAAAGATGAAAAAATTAATTTACTCGTTTTTTTGTTATCATTGATAAATTTATAAGATACAATGTTACAATAGTAGTATTATAGCTAACTAGATCTACGCTGCTATACTATACCATAAGAAGCTAGCCGAAAGGCAACCCTCGAAAACCAATTTTTCCCCTACAATAGGTGCCTATACTAGAATTGAACCCCGTCACGATGCTAGCTGCAGCCCTGCGTCACTTCCGAAATGTTTGCCGTTCGCGTGTTTCTCGGATATGGTTAAGGGTGGTGTCAGCTAATAATGCACAAATTTTTATAAATTAATATATTTTTATACGGCTGATTTGCATTTGAAAATTTTTGTTCGCAAGCAGCCAATTATATAATTGATTCCAAACATTTCGGAAAAAAATATTTTACTGACCATAGTCACAGTCAGGATTCTAACCTGAACCTTTCCACTTTCGCGGCGGAATTAGCTTTCAATTACTCAACCGTGACATGATTACTAATCTAACATTCTCCTTATATTATGCTTCGGAATCAATAGATTTTCATTACATGCGAGTGTTAATTCAATATAGCTAGATTCTAGATGTGAATCTTCGAAGTAGCGAGAGCTCATCATGAAAGTGAAAATTATTTCAAAACACCCTTTAATGGGATACACTAAATAAGTACTAGATATATCAATGTTATACAGTGTGTCCACAGACTCATCCTCAACATGGGGATCTCCGTTGTTATGGGAGATAGAGATTTGGTTAAATGAGACAAAATGTGCAGAATCTCCAGTACTACTACCCTGCGTAGTCAAACTTTCCATATTTTGCTTGGTTCGCGACCGACAGTTGAAAAACGAGATTGACCCATTTTCGTTTTTTGTTTATAACTCGCTTATTAAGTAAGTTATAAAAAAAATATTTTCACTTTCTTAAGGCCGTTTTTTATGAAGATTTCAAATCTCTTTTCATATTTTTATTTACTTTTATAGTTTTAGAGATACTTGTATTAACTTTGTTTTTTTAAATACACGTCAAAGATGGCCATGACACCATTCGAAAGAGATTTTTTTTCTCTTTAATTTGATATGAGGGTTGATGGATTTATTTTCAAAAATAACAGAGTTATACGTAAAACACTGATTTTTAGTAGTAGGCTATGCTAAATTAATTGATAAAACAACAGAAGGCTTAGCAAACAGTTGAAATTCGCGTTGGTTTAGTAAACAGCTGTTTTGTTTTAGCTGTCAAAGTGTAGTTTGTTGCTAATTTGTCAGTTTACTAAGTGATTTATTAAATTTACTTTTGTTATCATGGAACCATTTTGTAACAATGTTACATGTTACATTGTTACATTCTATGTCACAAAAATTCGACCAGAGTTGCAGAAATGTACTTCGATCAGTATCCAGAATGAAGACAACCTCATTCGTCTATTTACAGAAACTTACGAGTAAATTTTATAAACTATGGATCATTTAAAAAGCCGTTTACTAAGTCAACGCGAATAAATGAAGAAGATAAAACTACTGTTTTACGATCAATTGTTGAAAATCGCTTATTTTTCATTGTTACAAAATGGTTCCATGATAACAAAAGTAAATTTAATAAATCACTTAGTAAACTGACAAATTAGCAACAAACTACATTTTGACAGCTAAAACAAAACAGCTGTTTACTAAGCCAACGCGAATTTCAACTGTTTGCTAAGCCTTTTGTTGTTTTATCAATTAATTTAGCATAGCCTACTATAAAAAATCAGTGTTTTACGTATAACTCTGTTATTTTTGAAAATAAATCCATCAAATTAAAGAGAAAAAAAATCTCTTTCGAATGGTGTCATGGCCATCTTTGACGTGTATTTAAAAAAACAAAGTTAATACAAGTATCTCTAAAACTATAAATGTAAATAAAAATATGAAAAGAGATTTGAAATCTTCATAAAAAAGGGCCTTAAGAAAGTGAAAATATTTTTTTTCTAACTTACTTAATAAGCGAGTTATAAACAAAAAACGAAAATGGGTAAATCTCGTTTTTCAACTGTCGGTCGCGAACCAAGCAAAATATGGAAAGTTTGACTACGCAGGGTAGTAGTACTGGAGATTCTGCACATTTTGTCTCATTTAACCAAATCTCTATCTCCCATAACAACGGAGATCCCCATGTTGAGGATGAGTCTGTGGACACACTGTATAGATAACCAATGATTGGTATTTGAAAATAACCAATGATTGGTCTTTGAAAATGATTCTGTATTATACTATATGAACTTGAACGTTCAGATAAATATCCTAACGAATAACACCGTCCAAAGTGCGCCGCAACGTGAAGGCGATGTTGTTTTTTCGACGCTTTTTGTGACGTAATTATAATACTGTAGCCATTCGTTTGACGTTGACAGATAGAAGAAAGAGCAAATTTGAATTTGATTATATTCCGAAGAATAGACTTTCTTATTATGTGCGGTTGAACGTTGGTATGGTTGATGGTTGCCAGTTATAAATACCTACCACTATGATGTATGACATATCACAGAAAAAATTATCATTATAGAAATTTGTCTGTTATAATAATTCTCTCTTGAAAGGCCATCGGGATTAAAAATAACGTCTGTGTCTCGTTGATAACGAAAAACAGTATCGTTTCAATCTCGTCTCATTAATAATCACTTCGTTTGATCCGGTTAAAATATCATATCAATGGTTTTAATTTTTTTTTCGAAACATCGGAAAATATCGGCAAGTTACTGATAGCGAGAGTAGTGTACCTAATCTCGACATCTTGATGTGGTCACGGTATCGATTCGATAATGCAATTTCAGTCTTGGAGCAATAATAATTATGACCATTTTTTTTGTTATATGTTGGGGGCGGTCTGCATTCCTTCCATACCGCTACCAAATCCCTTACTCAGGGCACTTTAATATGCCTCCTTCAACATCCTCACAAAAATAAGGCCTTGAATAAATAACACCAAAAAATTGTCACTATAGCTCTCGGTCTATTAGTTACCTAATTGATAGTTAGAAACCAAAACCAGGCGTATCAAATATGTTTCTTAAAAATAGATGTTCGTAATGAATAATTTTTATAGGTGTTATAAAACATTGAGTGGAATGACCACATGTCATTTCAATGGTTTTTATAATTTGAGAATTATTTTGAAGTTGTATTATTTTAAGATTTGCGCGTTCGTATTCTTTAGTTTGTTCATTTTTCACGAGCACAAAACCAATTTTGTTGTTTGTATAAAAACTATAGAGGAACGTAGGGAAAAATGCTTTGATTAAAGCACTAATTTTATATTATATCTGTGTAATAATTAGAATCAAAAATTATTTAACTGAAACCTCGGCCAGAAATATGCACATCAAAGCACAGCGAAGTATCACTTTCCGGTGTAATTTTATTTCCGGCGGTACTACAAGACAATACGACATATCTATCTAAAAAACTTCAATCAATGCTTTTTTTAGGGTTCCGTACCTATTACTCTGCCAACGATGTCCGTCCGTCCGTCTGTCACAGGACTCTATCTCACAAACGGTAAGAGGTGGCTACTTGAAATTTTCACAGATTGTGTGTTGTTATGGTATGAATCCAGTCAAATAATAATAATAATTATAATTAAATATAATTAATATAATTAAATATAATTAATAAATAAAATATAATTAAATAAAATAATATAATTTTTTGGTGATACCTATTTACAAATTAAAACTAAAATTAAATCAAATTATTAATTATTTTATAATTGCATAATATGGCTTCTTAATATATTTAGGCTTAGGTACTTATTTATTATTATTTTTTCTTTTACTTTTGTCTATTTTATTTTTAACTTTGTCTGCACGAATTGTTTTTTACCTGTAATTGGACAATAATGTCTGTTGGTAAATAAATAAATCGACCTTAAGGTACGTAGTATATCTTATAAGGAAAAACGGAACGGAACAAATCCAAAAAAAGCACTGGGAAAGTTTCACTTCTGATTTTAATATTATAGCTAGGTACTTTCTTACATTTTCCCTGTAATGGCACGTTCCCCCGGTTTACTCTACCTGGTATTTTAATTCGTTATGCTGCCTTTATTGTAGAAATTGAAAGCCTTTTAACATTTCCTTTATATAAATGGAATTATAATATGTTGATCTATATTTGTAATAATCTAACATTATAAAATCAATTTGTTGTCATTATAACTCCAATGTTTCACTAAAAAATAATTTGAGAACACTTTTAATACGTTTTTATTTTTGAAAAATATCCATAATATTTTGATTAAAATACATTTTTAATATCTTGAAAGAATCGTATGAGTTTAATTTTACAAATTTAAGATTTTATTAAAAAAATATAGCCAGTCAAAATTTTAATCTTCTTTGGGAATATATAATATTTATTTTTTGTAACAGTAGATATACAACATATTATACCTAATATATTTTAATGAGTCGTCAACTGTCACGATATTTCAAATTTGGAAAAAATTGGGTATGTCTGTATCGCGGGTACAGACATATGACGTGAATACAATTAAACACAAATAATTGTATTCGTTAAATAGGTATATCCACTTTTATTTATCTTATAACATCAAATGTTCGTAAAATATAATACCTAAATATAGTAATTGCAATTTTATTTTTTTATATTTTAAATTGTTTATTTATTGTAGATTATAGACGCGTCGACATCTAAGGTCATTAGCGTCTTTCAACTACGCTAAATAACAACTAACTTAAAACTAAATAACATCACAAAACATCCATGAGCGCAGGTGGGATTCGAACCCACGGCAGTCTAGTCTAGAGGTTGCGGCACCAAGCATGCTAACCACTAGGCTATACTGCCCCCTTTTAAATTGTTATTCAATACCTATCTATATTTATATTTATATTTTCATTATTAAAAAAATTAAAAGCTTGGATTTCGAACCATGGGCTTGGCGTTTTTAACTGCCGGTAGACTTGCACTTTTCCACACGGCCACCATGACTTACTATGTCTGAGACCTCAACATAGTTTTCCATGCTTTTTTGTTTCACATGTTAACCACTTCCGATACATCTGATATTTGTAAAATGCGACCCCAGTATGAGACATTAGACGTTATCCACGTCAAAAAGATGTAAAAATGCATAGGTGTGCTTTTTCAGTAATTTTACATAATTATTATTTTTAGACTTCATGTAATTTGAATGAATGAGATAATACGTGGTTCTCATGTAAGTTGAGGGCTCAAATATAAATGATTTAATATAAAAACTACACATTCTTTTTCATATAATTTAATAGAAGTTATCAATCTTCCATAATAAATGAAAGGTGAAATTAATCAAACCAGTTCCTTTTCACGTTAGAAATGAATTTAGGAAACAAAATCAATTTCAGGGTAATATAATTACTACCTGTAATCAGCTTCGAATGGACAGACAAAAACACGCTAAGCGTGCTAACCATAAACAAACGCGACTAAAAGAAACTTAACACCCGTTTATCTGCGATTTTTTAATTTTGAAAATAATGTTACGGATCACCCTGTATATAAACGTCAGGCAAGAATTCTGAGAAGCGGTGTCTGCTTGCTGAACAACGAGTGACTACGCGAAGTTTCTAGAGAACGCGAGAAGCACTGGGCTTCAGCCACGCAGCGTATATAAACGAGTGAGTGAAGCGATCAGTCAATCAGTCAATGGTGAGTCGTGCAATCAAGTGGATCAGTGATATAAATAGTTCCGCAATATAAATACACCTGATAAAATAAATATTAGTATAGTCAATTGTATATAATTAAGTGTTAATTACCGTTTAGTTATTGTTTACTTGTGTTGATTGTTAGAACTGACTTTTCGTTGTTGAATTTGTTTAATATTGTGTTTTTAATTATTGTAAATAAATATTTATTCCGCCAACTCAGAAAACAGTTTTGTAACAATAACTATAGTTTGCTATCTCAATCTTCAATTCGTTAAAATTTAAAACTCAACGTGTATTTGGTTAACACATCATCTATAATAATTAGAAAATGACGTTAATTTTTGCATCACCGCCGATTCTAGATTTCCTGTTATTTGTTACGAACTATAATTTTCTGTGATTTCAACTTAAAGACCCTGGTTCTAATAAAGAATGAACGTCTACAATTAAGTAATTGTTCACAGCATCATTTGTCCTCTTTCCTGTGATTTCTTAATTTAATTAAGTATTATTAACAAAGATACCAAAACTGACTTTTTGGATATTCCCTTTGACGATTGTTTACAATCAAGAATATCATTGTATTCTCTCAGCTATGCGAAATTGTCCGATAAAATGCAATTTCAGAGAAAAAACCCGCTCAATATCCCTGTAACGGGGTCATCTGCTCGTGGAATCAAACGTTAGAGTGTCTTGTCTGGTATCTTTCAAATGTTAACAATGGGTGTTAAAGATGACTCTTGGGACCGACCTTCCAAGTATCATTTTATGCAATAATACTTATTTGTCCAATGAATATTCAGCTATGAGAAATTGTTCGATAAAATGCAATTTCAGAGAAAAGACCCGCTCAATATTCCTGTAACGGGGTCATCTGCTCGTGGAATCAAACGTTAGAGTGTCTTGTCTGGTATCTTTCAAATGTTAACAATGGGTGTTAAAGATGACTCTTGGGACAGACCTTCCAAGTATCACTTTATGCAATAATGCTTATTTGTCCAATGAATATTCATAATATACATACTAGCAAATTCTATGAATGGATTGCTCCATATAGGTACGTTATATACCTTCCGCCGGTCCTGGAATTCAATAGTTACGATTATATGTGCGGAATAACAAATCGTTAGGTAGTAATCTGAGTATGCAGTCGAAGGTGTTTGTGTGTGTGTACAGGTGAAGTAGTTATTCAACAGGTAAATGCGTGATTGAGCTTTAACACAATAACTTACTAGCTCTGGGAGTGGAGTTAGACCGTTCGTGAGATAAACAATCTGATAACTACAACAGGAACAGTTGTTGTGTTAGCACCTCGAAATCACAACCGTTATAATGCAAAGTTCATTCATTATAATTGTTCATAGAATGCTATAGCTATTTACCTAATAATATATAACTTATCGTGTATAATATTATGTAATAAGAAAATTACTGGCAGTTAATGTTGAGATCAAGTGAGTGCGGCTTTTGGTTTGATCAGAGTTTTCTATCAAGCGTCTGGATTTGATCCCGAATGTTGGTTTATGGACGCATATGAGGATGAACTCTCAAAACAGTTCTGTTATAATGACGTATTAATGACACTACTATTATTATTCATTAAGAAAATGACTGGCAGTTAATGTTGAGATCAAGTGGGTGCTGCTTTTGGTTTGATCAGAGTTTTCTATCAAGTGTCTGGATTTGATCCCGAATGTTGGTTTATGGACGCATATGAGGATGAAATCTCAAAACAGTTCTGTTATAATGACGTATTAATGACACTACTTATTATTATTATTCATTAAGAAAATGACTGAAAGTAATTTAATGTTAAGATCAAGTGGGGGCTGCGTTTGGTTTGATTCCGAATGTCGATTTATATGTAGATGAATATCAGGATGAGTTCTCGATATAATTTGTAATGTAATGTAGGTTATTAATAACTAGTATGGTATAATATTAATTATGAAAAATGTTTCGTTGGAAAAGTGGAAAAAGTTGGAAAATCGCTATACTTTTATTTGTAAATAATAAGCATTATTAATTGTTCTCCAATGTATTTTCATTATTAAAAAAAATAAATAATTATGAGCTCTCGGGATTCGAACTTGAGCTTGGCGTGAAGGTAATTGATGTTGGTCAACGCGCTAGCCGACTAAGCTATTTGTGACATTGAGCACTTGTCCATTAAACTGGTATACAAAGCAAAGATTGTGATTTATTTTTTAAAAATGTGATCTTATTAATTTTTAAAGACATTTAAAAAAAAATAAGTCTTCAACAACATTACTGGGGACATTTAGAACCAGATCGTAAAATAAAAATAACAAAAATAGTTAACGGGGAGCAAATATTAACAAATTATCGTAACACCATGTTAAAATGCTATGTCTCAGTTACGGTGGGACACACTGTATATTAAATTGTTGAAATTAATATTATCAAATTATTATTTTGTTTTTATTTCAAATCTTTTGTATAGATGTCTGGCTCTTAACAAACTCTTGATTTTGAAAAATTAATTTTAAATAGATATTTATTAAGAATACTTATTACTTGATTTATGATTTGATAACCGCAGAAGCCAAAAGACAGAACTGATCTTAAAAATTGAAAAATGAATAATTATTTTGATTCAATGCCAGCTTATTACGTAAATTAATAAATTATATAAAACAGAAAACGAAAGGATAAAGAAAAAAAATACAGTACTACTAATAAAACTGGCATTGTTACAATACCCTATTCACGATTATATTTTTATTTTGA
Source organism: Mongoloraphidia duomilia (assembly GCA_039654895.1). Lineage (NCBI taxonomy): Eukaryota > Metazoa > Arthropoda > Insecta > Raphidioptera > Raphidiidae > Mongoloraphidia > Mongoloraphidia duomilia. The sequence continues at coordinate 3,248,119 of CM077517.1, forward strand.
ATGATTGGGTTATTTTTTATTTTGTGAATATAGGTCGTGACCATTTTTGCTAAAATATTTATTTTTTAAGTTGTTTTGGGAAATAGTATTATTAATCATCTTTGATCGAGTAAACCAGTAATCTTTGCAGGGTTGTTCTTTATTTTAATTTACACTTTTTTAATCGTTCACGTATGATATTCCTGTTTTGTATTTGTATTTAAAACATATCCTGTATATAACAAAACACCGATTATTAATTATTGGTAATTAATAATTGATAATTTATATTTACAGAGGGATTCAGTGTGTTGTGTAAACAACATTAATTGATCCAGCGTGGTTGATGATCTCCGCGAGATGGGGATGCGACCCTCGCGTGTCAAGTCATCCTGGCCTACAGGGGATGATCTGAACATACATACGTACACACGAACACACAGATGTGTATGTGAGGACAGACTCCGCCCTACTGAAGACACGCTTGCGCCCTCTAGTGACTCCAATGGTGGCATCCTAACTCTGTACCTATGTGCATCCAGGACGTATGGATGGCATTATCATTATCATTCCGTTATCAATAATGCTGATTACTGGTGGGTAAAATTGTTGATTTATACGTCTGTTTATAAGTTCAAACGTCTTAGAACTGGAGAAATTATTGCGTTATTCAATCGATACTAAGATTTGGTAATAACTAAGATTATTTTTTATTATTTTCGAAATAAAAATATATGACCACTGTGAGGTTAGGATATGGTCTGTAATCTCATTGTAAGGAAATGTGTTTCTATTTATGGAATTTTTATATTTTTGTTAAAGGGCAATATATACCAGGTGACTCGATAAAAACGGCACTTGTTCGAATAAATAAATAAATTTATTCCAAAAATATACACAAAACACAATTTTTATACAAAATTCTTCGGAATGATCGCCTTTTTAAGAATTTTGTATTAGCGACATCTAAATTGTTATTGTGCATAGACAACTTATAGCTTTATTTAATTCTAAAAAAATCATAAATCATGGTATGAGCAATAGTATTTCTTCCAGATAATGTTTAAAGGTGTTTCACAATTCATTTTTTTTGGCATCAATTAGTTTATTTATTGTAGATTATAGACGCGTCGACATCTTAGGTCATTAGCGTCTTTCACCTACACTAAATAACAACTATCTTAAAACTAAATAACATCACAAAACATCCATGAGCGCATGTGGGATTCGAACCCACGGCAGTCCAGTCCAGAGGTTGCGGCACTAAGCACGCTAACCACTAGGCTATACTGCCCTCAGGCATCAATTAATAATTAATTTTACCGAATTTCAATCAAATAAAAAGGAAGATTTTCAACAAAAATTTTTAAATGATGTGAACATTTTTTTTCATCCTATAGTCTAATGTTAATTTTTTAAACTGTCTGTCTGCACGGACGGATTTAACTCAGAAACTACTGAAGCTATTGACATGAAATTTACACAGCTTATAGATAGTAGCCCTGGGACCAACTTTGTTTTATCGTGATATCTCATTTTCTCATACGGGTCCGAAGATATGATGATGACTAGGGATGTAGGTATTGGATTCCCATGAAGCGGTTGGTCTGCAGGTATAATTTGACATTGGCCATTTTAAAATGAGAATTACCTTAAGGGGGCACGGGCAACGCTGGGCTGAACAGTTAATTTCACTATAAAACTTCAAGGTCAATGTCTTTCACATATTGCAACTGATTTTAAAATAATTAAAATTTTTAAATGTAGAATTATGCAGATTTATTAATTTTATCCGTCTTAAAAACTTGTTTCTACATTTCATTATCGAACTGAATATGTGTTTGTGGTAACGCAACAATATTGTTTTGAACAAAGTTTTTTTTTTTTAAATTGGTATGATTTACAATTTTTGACTATCGAGTTACAGGTTTGTTTTAATAATTCTTGTAAAGCTCGATGAATGCATACGATCGATCAGTAGCTGATTGCTATAACAAATCGCTGTTCAAAACCATAAAGATATTGTCGATGCTAGAATATAACATTTTTCTATACAAAATATAATATTCAAGGTATCTATGTCCTGTACGAATACACATAGAGAGTTAGCGCGTGGAAGGTGGAGGGGGTAATCAGTTGTGTTGCCGCCCTCCGGCGTCGGGACGCCCGTCCCCGGCACAGAGTGAGAGAGTACAACCCCTCCGAATAGAGAGAGAGTGAAGGGGGCACGTCCGAGAGGAACCGCCACTTGGAATATTGTTTCCTGGAGTTCCTGACCGATATGTCCTAACGGCATACACGCGCGCTGTCTTCACCCGTGTCCATGTGACTCTTCTTGCCGCGGAATTCGCGCGTGGCTTTTGTTATTTTGCCGCCGTGGCCATCTAGATCCTTAACACGTTCGTCGTGCAATAATTAGTTCACCCGTCGCGACAATTTGACAACTTATTCAAAACAAACGAGTGACATTTATTATTGACGTAATTTACTTCTTTAAGTAGGTGACCTCAAAGAATCTAAAACATGTTGTCATATATAGTTTTTAAAGCAATATAGTAATGAAAATAGTGCGTAAAACTTTGAAAATAGGTGTTGTCAAATTTTTTGAAAAATATAAACATTTTTATAATATTTAGGAAATCATATTTTGTTTAAGTGGTATGAAACAGTGTATAAAAATAAATCGTTACTCGTATATAGATGTCGAAGACTTAGACAATTTAAAATTTGTAGCTGATGCAAAAATTTTTTATAACTTTCTGAAACTGTAGAAATAATGACTGAATGATTGTAAATTATTCAGTTGTATAATAACAAAACTATATACCTACACAAAAACATGTTGCATAAGCTAACCTGACAAAGTTGTTATATAGATTGGAATTGACTGACATTCATTTGTGAAATATTATCGTAAATAAAACGTTATTATGTGACCTTTTCTAAGATTTTGCCTAACTCGTCAACGCATGCATATTTGCAGAATATTATAAAACGTTTGATGTGGAAAAATATTTGGAATAATTTGAGTATTTATTTAGTATTTAAAATGCATTTATCATGCTATTTTCCTCATGAAGTTGTGTGTTTTTCGTACATGTGTAAAATAAAAAAAAGTTTTCTTAAACTAAAATGAAGTGTTCAAGATTTTTATGTGTTTGTTCAATTTTTATGACATTAAGACTAAAACGTTCCATTTTGAACAGATGATACTTCTTACATGGTTTATTGAACTATTTTATAGTGAAAATAACAGAGAAGTAAAAATACTGTTGCCATAAATTCGAGTGAATAAATTTAATTTGACTGAATCAAAATCCGTCGGCCATAGGAAGTAATTGCATTGATAAAGACAGCGTCGATAAAATATACCAACAGGTAAAATACATTTTTACAAGCTTTTATTTAACTTGCAATGTAAGTTTGTTTGTGTGTTTGTTTAGGTCAAATCTTGCAAGTCAATTTTGAACGACTTCCACGTATCCGATCGATTTGAAATTTTTTACACATATGTATTCCCGATGACAATACATGAATAAATCGTTTTTAGAAATAAATTCAACCCCTAAGGGGTTCAAACGGGAATGTAGGGTTTTTTTGACTAATCAACGCCCAGGCCAAATCGCTCAAGCTAAAAACTTCAAATTTGAACAGTTGGTTCCTTTTCTGACGTAAGCATCCACTAAGAAAGGATTTCTCGAAATTCAACCCCTACGGGTGTCAAAGGGGGGTAACATTTTGACAAGCTTTTATTTAAATGCACTAAAAAGGAAAAAATAATTTTATAATAATTTAGGATCATAATTAATAAAAGCGTGGGTCGTGACTAATAAACTATCATAGAGTTCACGACCCACGCTTTTATTAATTATGAACCTAAATTATTAAAAATTATTTTTTCCTTTTTAGTGCGTTTAAATAAAAGCTTGTCTCTAAAAAGTTTTCTTTACTAATAGGTATTTTATTCTACCTTGATAATGGGATGTTGAATACAAATACAAAGTAGGGCTTGAGAATAGCCGAGCGTGTAGCAATGCTGTTGTTTACATGGCGTTGCTATGGTTCTTCTATTACAAGTCCCCTGCAGTTCCCGGGTTCTAGCCTGAGACCTGGTAAAAGTGTCAATTAAATTTTCAATTTATTATTAAAAAAAAAATAATGAATTGAAAATATGAATTGGTGCTAGGCCCAAATAACCTTAGCTGTTGTTGGTCTTCAAAACACAAAAATACGAAGTCGGACTTCTGATTTAAAAATTATTGATTTTATTAACTTTTACTCGCAAATTTATTTTTGTTTAAAGCTTTTTTGAATATAGTTTCATTTTGTACAATTTATTGAAACGAGAGAAAACTGCTTGTTGAAACTTGCTAAAAGAAATTTTAAAACCGAACCTGTATGTTGTGTTTTTAATCAAAGTTCCGCATGTCTGTTCATAAAGTAATTCAACATGAAGGTCGATATGTCAATGGTATTTGTTTTTTTCTTGCATTATTAATAATGCATTAAAATATGCAAGCTTTAATGATATAAGTAATTAATTTATTTTGGGTAATACAGTGTACACCACGTATCAAAAATGATGATGTTACGTACAAGAAATATTTATCTATTGCAATCTATTAACCAGACAAAGAAATAATAAATTTGCCAAGGTCACATGCCTAATAAGTAATAACTGAATATTAGACACTGTTTCGTAACTTATACCTTCTCAAACATGTTAAAACTACGCATTTTTATTTTACATTTTTCACATTAAAAAATATAGGTAATTGATTTGGGATTTTTCTGCATTTTTGGATACTCTGGTTAAAGGCCCCAATGCACTACGATGAAATACGTCGATTTTCATCGTCACGATAAAACACATCGGTCAAAACCGAAGTGTATGGACAAAAACCGACGACGAAATACGACAGTTTTTATATCTGCCGAATCTTGACTTTAAACACGACGTGTTTGATAGTTGTCGTTTCAAATCGTAATGTGTGGCGCTTTCCGATTAAGAATCAACGTGTTTATTCAGTCGCTTCTCTTAACTTAGTGTTTTTTCTTGTTATCAAGGGAGTTATTAAGTTCAATAACTCAAAATAAGTATGTTCGTCCATTTTCAGATAATTGAACCAATCAAGTTTCAACTCGTTCAATAAATTAGTATGACAAAATTTATGTCTTTTTAACAGCCACTCTTTAGTCCATACACGCTTCGTCCTCTTTTTTGACAAAACAGAACTAGCCACTGCCACTGCTATCAATTGTGTCGAATTCATTGCAAGCGCACAAAAAATTAAAATAAAGTTGAAACACGTATAATTTTTTAACAAATTTTAAACAGAAACAGAGTGAGCACGACACGATTTTACACGAAGTCTGTGGGCAAAACCAATTGACGATGAAAACCGACATGTTTTATCGTGACGATGAAAATCGACGTATTTCATCGTAGTGTATTGGGGCCTTAATAAACAAGAAAATCTAGAAATTAGAGATGGACAAATTACTTCTAATTTCTTTAAGTTCTAATTAATTTGTAAATCTGTAAGGGATAACTACTGATATATTCGGCCTAATAGTGAGAATTCGGTAACTGACTGATATCGAATAGTAAAAACGTTTCCGAATAGGCAGAATAGCAAACAGTTGTTTAATATTCGGTCCAACACTTATTCTAGAGTTTTATGGTCTGTGGACAACAGTTTGAGAAACACTGATGAATCGGTTACTCCAATAGCCAATGCTAAAAATTAATTATTAATTTAGTGTTTGTATTTTTATCATAATATTTTGTAACATGATTTGAACTTTTTAAAAATAAGGTTATAGTCCTAAAGCTGTTCCATGAATATTTTATTGAAAATTATTCTATCCGAAATACGTATATTTAAAGCTCAGTTTTACATGGCGTTGTTATGGTTCCTCTATTACAAATCCCCAGTTCCCGGGTTCTAGCCCGAGAGCTGGTAAAAGTGTCAATTGGATTTTCAATTTATTATTAAAAAAAAAATAATGAATTGAAAATATGAATTAGTGCTAAGCCCAAATAACCTTATCTGTTGGTGGTCTTTAAAACACAATTTAATTTTTAATTTAAAGCTCAGTATTTCAAATGATAGACAACATTTTTCTGTACTTTTTTTTTGAAAACTATCGGTAACTCCAAGAATTATGTGGTAGAGTGAAAAACTGCAGAATTAATAGTTAAATTTTGTATTTTAATGTAATACTACAGATTTTAAACAATTAAAAACTTTCAAACTGCATTTATAAATTTTTTTTTAAATGTCTATAAGTAAAAATGTGCAATATTTTTTTATTATCTTGATGGTTAAACTGGACCATTTCAGTCGATCCATTTTTCACCGCGATTTTGTAGTTTTAATTACAAATTATTTGCTTCAATTCAAAAAAAATTGTTTCTTTGTCATTTTTTTCGTAAAATCAAGCATACAAAATTTTTATCTTTTGTTAACTGAATCCGGGGACCGTTTTAATGTTTTTCAGATAATACCTTCTTTTTGACTATAATACTGAAATGAATCATATTGTTTCTGTATTTATTTTTTTATGTGACAAAATTATTACTAAGAATGTCTCAAAATTATAGTGATGTAACTTTGATATTTTGTCCCCTGTACTCTTCATACGTTAAAATGTTTCACACAAAAAGTACGTAGAAAACATGTTTTTAAAAAGAATTTTACGACGAAAAATAAAAAATATATAAACCGCAAAAACTACGAAAGTAATGTTGGTTTTAATGTAATAAATGTTAGGGGAAAATATTTTTACACTCCCGAAAAAATAAATTTATTAGATAAAAATGATAAATATCAAGCGCTGTCTGGTATAGCACATAGGTCAGAGGGGGTCTCGCGCGGTGGTCATCTGCCGCGTAAGTGGCGTCACACGTTTCGTACTACTACGTATATGTACGCCGAGCATTTGTTTTGATGTCCCATCAACAGGGCTGCAAAGTATAAAGTTTGGCTTGATTTTATAAAATAACCAATGTGTGCAAGGTATTCAAGGTTTAAAGATCGCGATAAGAATAAAAAAACTGTTCGTTTCTTTAAGAATAAAACCCAAAAATCAAAGTTAACATCTATCATCAAATAAGAAAGGAACAATCTCGATATTCATCTGGAATTATTGAGGGAAACAACCTCAAACAAGATGGCCGGTACAGGAATTACCGTTTCTCGGCGTGAGGCAGTAGGGAAAAGTCCTATAGCCACATCTGCCTCAGCCGGGATTCGAACCCAGTACCTTCCCAATGTGAGTCTAGTGCTGTACCACTAAGCTACATCGCTGGCTCGATGACCAATATAACTCTTACGAGTTCTCCTATGATGCAATAAAAACATTCGGGACGGCTGAACCAATTCAAAGCGTATTCTGCAGGTTAAGTTTTTAAACAAATATCAGAAAAGTCCCTCTGCCTTAATGGGGTCGTGTCTTAACAGTCAGCAGTAGAGTGGTAGCGGAGCGCGCTAGTGTTTTATGGCGCCGAGGGCATTGTAGTCGACCGGAACAGATAAAAAGGTAAAATATAGCTGCCTTGTTCGCTAACACAGAACCTCTTTCTCTCTCCACAGTGCAGCATCTTTGATTTTATTCAGCGTATAAATTCTAACCAACGCATCGCGAATAATTTTTTTTTTAATTTATGGAATTCATTGTAGAAATTATTTTTAAGTCGGTAAAATTTCTTGAAAAAATATTCAGTCAATGAAATTTTATTGAAAGAACTACATTGTGCTTATGAAAAATTCATTGAGAAGATGAAAACTTTTAATTATTAAAAAACACGATGGCAGGTTGCCGACTGACTACGTTAAGAAAAGTATATGCTTGTGGATTGGTTGACTTAATCATTATTATATTAAATTAAAGTAAAAACTATAATGTCAATATTTTAAGCACGCAGTACAGGTTTGCATTTTATCAATAACATATTCTACCGAAAAGGAAATTAAAAAAATAATATCAATTTGTATTATGTTTTATGTTTTGTATATGTTTTACTACCGTTTGCTTGTTTGCAACTCACTGTCAAATTAATATTTTCTAATTGCACATACCGCTAGACTACTTATAGCGGATGTGCTCTATTATCGCTTTGCGCGTCAGAGCTGAGCTTCGTTCATACAAGAAGTTATATCTAAGTTAATTTCGCACGATATCCATTCAAATTGTAGCTTTTTGAAAAGGGGAGATTCTGTCCTATAAAATGAAACCATTTTTAGATTGATTAGAGTTCATAATTACTCCTAAAATTGTAACTGAAAATTGCGAACAGCAGTTGTCGGTTGGTCTGTACGTATGTACGTTCGTCCGAGCTCTATAGCTCGCAATTCTTGACGAATCGCTTTGATTCATGTTTTATTCGCTTTGTTTACGATCATACTAGAACCCTATTTAAATTTACTGAAATGCGTTCACTAGTTTAATTTTTAGAAACTATTTTTTTTCTTCTCACCTTGCTTGTTTGGAACTCACTGGCACATTAATATTTTCTAATTATTTTTCTTCTCAGTTCTCTCCTAAAGAGTATATTTTCGGTAAAATACGTAGCAGAAACTTATTTAAAATCATTTATTTCTTATTTTAAGTTACCAGATGGCAATAATATATTTTTAATTCAGAAAACGTAAAAATATTGACATTAACGAAAGTTTGGTGTAAATGATTTCTCTTTAAAATCTCGTCGATTTTAGATCTATTGTTATTCTTTCTGCCCCTTATCTAATTATCAGTTATGAAACTATAATCGAACGCAATAATTTAAATAGGTATCTGAAGTCGTCAATATTGTCAATACAGTTTTTAGTTTTCGACAAGTGTACCCACAGTGTATATGTATGTGTGTATGTATGATTATACATATAGATAGAGCAGTTAGTAACTAGCATTGTGACTTCCTGTTTGATGGTAAAGTGCTGCACTAATTGACTTACAGCCGGATACAGGCAATCTAGCCGGCCATGCTAAGTAATCCCCGCGCGAGTCTCTGCTCCGCGGATTCACCGTCAGTATTGCCAACTTTGTCGATTCCCAAATCTGAACTACTTGAAAGTCATATTCAACACTATCAGCGAGTCGGGAATTCGATTGATTTGAACTAGGTATAAGATATCTATTATAACTATTACTAAAGCAAAGTTTGTTTATTTGCGTATTTACTTATCCACGCTAATCTCAGAAACTAATAAACAGACTCAGTCGGAATACGACCGAGTAGAGAACTCACCCCCACCACTACACACTGCGCAGTTGACCAATTACAGAGAGACGGACTACGACCGAACAGAGAACACACTGGTACCAGGCATAAAAGAAGGGAGGACACCAGTCACTGACACACTGACCTGTGAGCCGCCAAGGAGGACACTTCGACCGCTGCCACATCACCTTTGAGAATGTCTACCGCAGCTGTAGACGAAACGTCAGGTAGAAATACTACAGGACCACGGCCTACAAGCCCGGAAACCATGAAGACTTGAGACTGTTCAAAAGCCTACTTCATCCAGAGTGGCATTTATTGTGCAGCATATTATTATACGACAACAGGGGGAGGATCAGTGAGCGAAAATGTAAATCAAGTCGGAGATTCTGAATGTTATCTCTGAGCTAAATTGGTTGCTAACTAAACTACAAGATTATTTGGCTGCCAATCTACATTGGTTAATGGTTATAAACGTGCGACAACTTTGCCCAGTTTTGTTCACTGCAATACCTTTAAGTTATGTACGCACTTCGTGACCGATTTTAAACACCGAACAAAACTAGCAGCAACAGTCAATTTGTCGACATAAGATACAAAACATCTGACGCAGGACATTTATTTTATTAGTAGATAATATATTTTAAATCTCAAACTTGAAAACGTGTAGTTTTTCGAAGGGCATATAAAATATTAAGTCTTAAGATTAAATACTGCTTCCAGAATATGATATGTAATCAAAACAATTGAAGGATAAACAAGGTGAAAAATTATTCACCTAACCCTGCCTTAAAGAAGCATTGAACGGATGATTAATTTCGTGGAGATTTTCTTTTAATTTAGATGTTTTTAAGCAATATGCCGTAAGGCGTAAAGATTACTACTTTTGACAGCTCAGTTATCTTGTTTTTTTCACACATTTGGATAATATGTCCGGCTTTGAGAATCCGTTCTCCTTCAACGAAATTCCTTTGTTTAGGATTTGTACCGGCCCCATCGCAAATTGCACTTATATTTATTATTTCTTATCACTTTGAAAATCACAAAATTACACGCAAAAGTATACCTCGTATATAAAATTTCCCCCATGCCATGTTTTTTAAGCTGCACCCATTTGACGGATCCCAATAGTTCTTAAAAGTTTGCTATCCCAGTAATCATTAGTCAAAGTCATTTGTTTATACGAAAATATCCATTTAATTTTTTTAATGCTGGCAACACTGTAATCACCGCATCCAATGTGTGGTGCATACGAATACATATTGCTATCTTCCTAAGTACACGCGCGACCCAATCATGCGTTGAGATGTCGTTTTTACCTCAATGCTGAGAATTTGAAACTTATCGTGTCAATCAAAGTTAACGCGTCGATGGTTTGGTGTTTACTATAAACAAAATAATCGCGAAATTGATAAGAATTCGTACTTTTTTCTTGAAAGTTTTGCATTAAAAAAGAGACCATTGCTCAGTTCTAAATTAATTCAGTACTCAAGTGTATCGACTTTTTTAAAAATATAAACAAAATACCGAAAAGATCAACATATGTAGTAGATATACTGGATGTTTATAGTGATTATTTGATATTCATAGTTCGTAAATGTAAAAAAACCTTTAAATTTAAAATTTGTGAACTAATAAAAATTAATTTGTAAAATTAATTATTGTGTCGAAAGAACGCTGTTACAAACAGCTCGGTTTATATATTTTTAAATTAAATGCCTCGGTAAAATTGTGATACATTTCAAAATTAAAAAAGTCAAAAATGGTTCAACATAATCACTTATTAGTATTTATAAAAGATTTAAAAAACTGCATTTCATATTGCTGTAGCAGCTGTCATAATTGAAACTTTATGATTCAATATAAATGACGTTATATATTTCTGTAAAATGAATATGTAAATATAAAAAAATGTATATATTACAGGATCAATAATTGTATTTATTCAATTGAGCGGTATTGTAGTGTTTAAAAATATATTTGTCTACCATATGGACTTGTCGAAAATGTAAATCAAATTAATATTATGACATCTAAAAAAACGTGGATATCAATTCATTTGTTAACTGTTGGTCGTTCTCTAATTTATAATGAGGTACTTCCTTTATTGCTATTTCAAACTTGGAAATATAACTAAAAATTAATTTAGTTTACATTAAATTGTCTTTTATTAAAACGAATATGTTTTCAGTTTGCTATCCTTCGATTCCTTAAGTATAAGAATATCTAGAGAAATAAAAAATATAGCTATTACTCGCGGCTTCGCTCCCGTGAACGTTCAAATCAACATTAGCGTGAGCCAATATGCGGGGCTTATATTTAGTGATGTTGGCTTTGATATTCTATGCTTTGAATTTGTGTCCAAATTGATAGTGCACCAAGTTCAACTAAAATCGGTCCAGCTATTTTTGAGTGCTGCTGGAAGAAATAGACGGTTAGACAGACAAAAATTCTGGAAACAATTTTCTTTTTTAAGTGTCATACAAAATACTGAAAAAATGGCGAGAAATCTAAATTATAGTCAGCTGATGTGTCGATATTATTAGTATTGATATGTATCTACCTATACTTTAACGCTGAATTTATTATCGTGTCAATATAAAATCATTGTCAACCTAGATGTCCTGTGACGAAATCTTTTCGAAACCAAGGACGAATATAACCTACTGGTGTCAAATATTATTAAACATTTTATAAGCAAGTTTTTTTCTGTGCTAATAGTTCGATGGATAATGAAATATGTCTGTGGTTATAAATTAAAATATTATGTTTGCCAACAGAAAGAAGTGTCCGCTGCGCCAGCGGCGCGTGACGTCTTCGACGTCGTCCGCAATGTACGAAAGTTCGTGTTCATACCACCACCAGGTGGAGTTAAAACGCACAGTCAAAACCGAAGACTGCGTGGCAACCGTCGGGGGCGGTGGCGTCGGTGTTACGACGGCCGGAGGCACAGTAACTGGGGCGGCTGATTTACATGACTGGACTGCGCCGTATCGCTTCAGTAATTCAACTTTTGAACAGCTCAAACAGTCTGTGGAGAAAGCTAAAGCTGCCCTCCAGGTATAAATTTACTTAAAATGAAATGAAATGGTTATTTCGAAAAGAAAACTTGTTCGAAAAATGAAAATCTCCGGGGATGCTTCCGTTTTGGAGCTAATGAAAAATATAAGGTATTTCTTCCTCAAGGCAAGTTTTCGCTTCTTCACATTTAGGTTATTTTTTAAACAAACATTCAACCATGAATAGCCATAGTCCTGTACTTCCCACTTAGTAAACAATCGCTCGTAACTAAAAATTTTCCCAACAAAACAATTTTCTTTTCATATTCTTAATATAAAAAGCATGTAGGATTGATCTACTAAAGGCCAACTAAAATCATAGATAACTTGATTAGGCAAATAAAAAATTATTTCCCCGATTTATTTTACCTATGTTGATACGTGACACTGAGGACATTTTTTTTAATATCTCAGAAATCACTGAACCGAATTGACTCAAAATCTAATCATATCTATAAGTTAAGTGCTGACAATTAATAAAACTAAATAAACCACACGTGGTGTCTCTGTCAGAAAATGGTCTCAAATGATTCCTATATGGTGTCAAAACGTATTAATGACTCGACAAAATATTTTCGGACTGTATCCAATACTTCCATACCATACTAGAGGTGGGAAGTAAAACGTTTTCCACAAAATATAGAGATATTTCCTTTTCGAAATAACCAAATCAAACGTACTCTCGAGTTTCTATATTAGACGTAAAAGATTATCCTTCATGTGTAAGTGATTTTTAGAATAAAGAGTAAATTTTTACGAAATATTATGTTCTTTTTTCGAAATAACCGAGTCAAATGTATTCTCTGTTTTAAGGGGTCGGTGAGTACTCAAAAAATAGAGTATCTATGGAGTAGTAAAAATATTAGATCGTTGATTCTAGTATATAAAAAAACTAGAATAGTGAATATAGTCCAGCACGTACTGGTGCATGAGTTTAAAAAACTATTCGTCCAAAATTTTTTTGCGCGACTCTAGTATGCGCCTATAGTGCTGATTATAAAAATGCATGTTGCCACGGGGAAACTTATGACGCGGCGGTGCTATCCGTTACGCAGTGCTATATAATAGGGTATTATAATCATGAACTTCCGACTAACTTCATGGTGTTACTACCGACTAACTTCATGGTGTTAAATTTTCGTGATGCGATCGTAAAAATTCACTCTCATCATTTTTCCATAATGCGCCAAAAGAAGTATAATTTCAAAAATCAATGGAACAATTTTAATGTGTCTGCAGGATCGGAGTAGTTTCTTGGGTGGCAGCAGCGCGTTCAGTGAGTTGTATTCGCGGTCGCACGACCCTCTGCAGGAGGTCGGGCTCGGCAAGACGCGCGATCTCCAGGACACCGGCACCTCCACCAATAACTCAGAAGACCACAAGCGATCCCTCGGTGAGTGTTTCTTGCACAGAAATATTATTTACCATTTCTACTTTATATGGACTGTCCGAAAATGTATGATTAAACTTGTGTGGAACATTTATATAAATATTCATTTGATTAGTCTAGATATCACTTTTCTACACTAAATAATGACTTTAGTTGTTGGGCGTCTATTCTCTAACGATTACCTCTGAGAAAAAATTACAAAAATATTCAATCGAAAAATATACGTCGTATTTATGAGAAATTCATAGAGATGAAGAAAATAATATATTTTAATGAAAACCAGCTTCATTGTAAATATGAAAAATGCTATAGACTGTGTGCAGGGGGGCGGAGTTAATATCGACGCGAGCGCTTGTTGTGAGATCCTTTGTAAACTCTGAACTCAAATTTTCCGTAATTTATTGTCAGTGAGCATTGTTGTTTAAAAAGTTAAGTAAGTATAACCATGATTTTACTTCTAACTTATTTGGAAATTATTACTATAAATCTGTAAATTTGACACTTTTAAACCCGGTCCGCAAGATTACAAGCGCCGTGGTTTTAGGTTATGCTGTCGTTTGTCAATATATACCATAGACATAGGTGTATAGGTACACCTCCATGCCTGGTATAAATTAATCAGTTATTTTTCATTATACGTCAAAATTGAAGAAGAAAAAAACTTAAAATAAATAATTTTTACATACCCTTTTATGCTATGCTATTTATACTATTTACACACAGCTAGATAAAATGATATAATAAAAGTATCAATTGGATTTTCAATTTATTATTAAAAAAAAAATAACGAATTAAAAATATGAATTGGTGCTAGGCCCAAATAACCTTAGCTGTTGGTGGTCTTTAAAAAAAATGTAACTCTTCACATATTTTAACAGTCGATGGGTTTGATTGAAGGCTTCCACAGATGCTTGTGAATATCAAATAATGTTTAATATTTAATCGTCAATTGCTTGCTTAAAGTATCTATATGGTATTGCTTGCACAAACGTTGTCGGCTACTTATAGCTTTTGCGAGCAAAATATGTTTGTTTTTTTACTTATAAAATCACATATGCCTAGGTACTTAATTTAGAATATTAATAACTTCTGAAGTTGTTTGTCGAAATATTAATTAATCCTTTTCGATTAACATTTTTAACCGACTTCAAAAAAAGGAGATGGTTCTCAATTCGGTTGTATTTTTTTTATGTGTGTTACCTCAGAACTCCGTCATTTATAAACCAATTTGGAATTTTTTTTTTATTTGAAAGGATATACTTTCAGATTGGTCCCATAGAAATTTCATCAAAATCGGTTCAGTAGTTCGGCTGATTTTAATAAAAGTTAGTAACGGCGTGTGATTCCTTTAAGGTAAATGTCACTTTTTGACACTAAAAAGTAAAAAATAGAAAACTTTTTAACAAAAAAAAAACCTCCTTCAAAAAGCCACTGAAAAGAGGAAAATAATGAAATTTTGAGGTCTGCGCCAATTTAATAAAATATGAAGTTGGTTAAAAAGAAGATATTAATCGCTATACTATACTTTTTAACCGACTTCATATTTTATTAAATTGTCGCAGACCTCAAAATTTCATTATTTTCCTCTTTTTAGTGGCTTTTTGAAAGAGGCTTTTTTTTATTAAAAAGTTTTTTTTAAGCAATCTTTTTCTAAAATATACATAATCCATTTCTGTAAATCCTGAACGTGTTTAGTATTTTAGATAAAACGTACCTATACTAATAAATTGTACTTATGAAGCATAATATATTTTAAAAAGTGGACTAAACTTTTAAATGAGATATTAAATATTCGCATTTGAACTACACCAAGATAGATGATACCGACTGCATAAAATACTGTAATATAGTCGGTGCTAAATCATTCTAAGTACTCTGAAAATGTAATTAAAACTTTTAATTTTGTTGTTTTACAAGAGTTTTTCGTTACATATATTCAAGTAATGACGGTACGTTTAATATAATAGCATACATAATTTTTTGGCAGAAAGATTTTTCTTTTTAATCTACAGCAAAGGACATTTTGTTTAATTATTTAGCGTTTCGGATTTGAAGAAAAAAAACATTAAAAAAATTTAAGAATTTCTTACATTTTTGATAGTCCATGGACAATACAATAAAAATATGAATGAAAAAGAAACGGGCTCCTAAATAAATAACAATTTAATTATTGCTTAAAATTCTGATTTATTTGTTATTACGTTATTAATGCTGTATTTGTGAAAATGTTCAAACTTTCTTAGTTAATAATAATTTTCATATTTACAATGAAACTGGTTTTTTAACCGACTTCAAAAAAAGAGGTTTCTCAATTCGACCGTATATATTTTTTATGTGGTTATGTTTTATGTGTGTTCGCGGATAACTTCGTCGTTTATGAACCGAGTTTGAATTTTTTTTTATTTGAAAGGATATACTTTCAGATTGGTCCCATAGAAATTTCATCAAAATCGGTTCAGTAGTTCGGCTGATTTTAATAAAAGTAAGTAACGGCGTGTGATTCTTTAAGGTAAATGTTACTTTTTGACACTAAAAAGTAAAATATAAAAAACTTTTCAACAAAAAAAAACCTCCTTCAAAAAGGCACTAAAAAGAGGAAAATAATGAAATATTGAGGTATGTGCCAATAATTAAAATATGAAGTCGGTTAAAAAGTATAGTATAATGATTAATATCTTCTTTTTAACCAACTTCATATTTTAATTGGCACAGACCCCAAAATTTTATTATTTTCCTCTTTTTAGTGCCTTTTTGAAGGAGGTTTTTTTTTTGTTAAAAAGTTTTTTATTTCATTGAAGATTCATAAACACAGTCATTGGCTAAGGGTTTTTTTCAAGGTAGCGCACTGTTCATTTTTACATTTATTAATATCTACAGAATTGACAACAAACATACCGCTAGCTTGGAATATAGGGTTCTCATACAAAAAATACAGCTTAATCCATACGAATGAAGCATGCATCCAATTAATTTTTACCTTAAAAGTATAAGTAAACAAACCTGCGCGCGCAACATTTTCTGTTGATGTGTACAGAGAACTATTTGTGAAACATTCTGTTTAGTAATTCATCATGGATATCACACCACGTTTCACATGACAAATCAAATCATTTTTTTAAAGGTGAAATGTGTTTAATTTGTTTAAACCGTGTTTTCCTTTAAAACTGTCAACCGTTGTAAGTAAGCTATTAGGAACGTTTATTTTTAACGACAAAATAACATTAGCTAATCATCGCTTTTGATTTTTTTCGAACGTTTTTAAAGCAAACTTAAAAGAAGCTTAACAGTTAAAGGCATCACTAGTTACATAATATAAGTGGTGGTTATAGGCTGTTATGTAATGTGTGTATACATAGGCAGGCTAAAGGCAAGGCGCAGCGAGATAAGAAAATGGCGAAATGTAGGTGTAGAGTGGAATACGAGGATAGAACGGGGGAATGAGACAGGGAGATTAGATGTTCCCTGCTCCAATGAGACCGCATCTGGCGTTACCATAACAACGATCGCGTATGTATTTGTGTGTGTGTGTGTGTGTGTGTGTATGTCGGTGTCTGTGGAGCTTTCTCTCAGTTTGTTATCATCTATTGTACGCTATATATCCCTATAAGTCACCTATACCTACACTGAAATAAATATTGTTGCGTCAAAACTGTTTGCACGGATAATAATAAATCCGACAATAGTTACTAGTTTTTTGTAATATGTCTGGATCTAAAATTATTTTAAGAAGGTGATACCCTGTTCTTCCCTGAAACGAAAGAGTGGGTTTGAGACTTAGACCGAGAGCTAGTGACAATTTTTTGGTGTTATTTATTCAAGGCCTTATTTTTGTGAAGATGTTGAGGGAGGCATGTTAAGGGATTTTGCTAGAAAGCGGTATGGGAGGGATGCAACAGCTTGGCTATTTTGGACCGAGAGCTAGTGACAATTTTCAGGTCTTATTTATTCAAGGCCTTATTTTGGTGAAGATGTTGAGGGAGGCATATTAAAGTGCCCTGAGTAAGGGATTTTGCTAGATAGCGGTATGGGAGGGATGCAGACCGCCCCCAACATGTATTTAAAAAAATTGTCACAATTATTATTGCTGCAAGGCTGAAATTGTTTGTATAGCTTGTCGGTGACCCAGTAATGCCATTATAATATTTGCAAATCGATTGGTCAACATTAAAGGGGTGACAGATCACCCTAAACGTGTCATGTACCCGACGAAATTTATATTATTAGTTAAAGATTCAAATTTTAATACGTAGTGCCAACCACAGTGCTCATATATTTTTATTAATGGTCATAATCTTTCAAAAGCGTTTTAAATAATAGTTAATTAATAAATAATTGCTAATTTGTTAAAAGCTGTTTTGATTTAACTACTGCAAAAATATTGAAATGAATATTTACTTATATTTATTTCTAAGATAGAGTAGTAATTTGAAAAAATACATTCCAGTAGTGTCATGTACCTACAGTTTACAACAAAATAAATAGATAAATACGGTCCAGTACATTAGCAAAATTTGAAATTATCCCGACCGACCAATCGTAACCCAAGAAACAAAGATACACGAGCTGAGCACGCACACGTCATGTCACTCGATCTCGAAAATGAATAGAGTATAGGTCAGAGATGCATTTTTCTAATTCAATGATGTAAAATTGTGCAAAATGTTATTTTACTGTACTGTTTTTAAGATAGCTGATGGAATTATACGAACACCTTAGCTTGTGGAAGAAAATAAACAATACTGCACTTTTTTGTAAAAAAAATTTTGCTTCTTATTTCACTTAACAAAATTTTATCGCTTTTGTACAATGAATAGTGAATTTAGAAAATGTAAAATTATATTTTCCTGTTGCGTTTTCTTCGGTCGTGAATGTTTGTACTTTTTCTTAATGTAGAGAATACATTATTTTATGTTGAATTTAAGCGGCAATGCAGGTGAGAGCGGTCCATTTGAACGCACCGCCAAGTGTTTCCGGTTTGCTTGCGCTACACTCTCTTGTCACTTCCGGTAGCCATCTTGGCCTAACAAAGCCTCTACTATATCACGACTGTTCTTCTTTCTCCCTGTTATATGCCGCGAACTTAAATCATTAATTTAAAAAAGACATTTTCTTTCTCTTTTATACGTTTTTAAGTTTAATATTTTTATATGTGTCTTATACACACATATATTATACGAAGGCTTTTGTTATTCGTTACCCCGCTGTTTTTGAATCTATTATATTCTTTAAATATATACGATTTTTCTTTTTCTTTTAATTCTTTCATTTGTTTTCATTTCTGTTGTTTTTATGACGTAGCCTTTTGTTGTTTTTATTGTTAATTTTTATTTTGTGAAATACTATTTTCTTATTCATTTTTTCTCGGAATTTTTATTGTGCAAATGCAATTTATTCGTATATTTGAAATTTTGCAGAATACTTTAAAATATCTGTCAAAAAGAAATATAAATTTTCTTTTTTATTGCATGTTTAGAAATATGCTATTAACTTTAATTTTGAAAACATAAAATTATAAAGAAACAAGGTTACAAAAAGCCGAGCGGGTGATTTTCAAGAAGCTGCAACGCGGTTACCATTAGTACCACAGAAAAGTTGTGGGAATGAAAATTGTATGAAATGTAATTCTCTTTAAAACATTACATAATCAAAGAATTGCTTAAGTCGACCGTTTCTGAGAAATTTCGAAAAAAGCAAAAAAGGTGGTAAAATTTCGTGGTTTTTCGGCTCCTCCCACGTTAGCACAGGGTCCTCGTGGTCGAAAACTCAGATTCTACTCCACAGAGCACCCGCAAACAACACACCAAAATATCATTAACTTCGGAAAACTTTCCAGGTAACCCCCTTCATTTATTACCTGCCGCTTGGACTATAAATATAATAACTGAAAAAATAACTACAAAGTATTTTTATGAAAGAAAAATGAAGGTTTATATTATGAACGTGCAGCATGAATGTGCAAAAAGTATAAACAGCATAATTTTCATATAATATAAACATATTACGTTATTTTTATTCTTTCCGAAAAACGTTTAAGAAAAATTATGATCAGATTGTGTCGTCATCGTCAGTGAGTAGTTGCAGCGGTCGCCGGCGACGGAGAGAGTGGCGTGACGAGCAGTTTCCGGTGAGACGTGTTGATAATATGATAATTGTCTCTTTTTGAGGATTGTACTATACACATATTCGACCGTACTTATGCCATGCACTTACATGACGTAACGACACCGACATTCTGGGCTACAGGATGTATCAGAATTGTAACGATGAGCAGGATATCGAGATTATGGTTTCAACTTTTTTTATCTGTGACTAAAAGGAAAAACTTAATGTCCATTTTCGAATTTTTATGGTTCCGTACCAAAATTGTGAACAAGCCGTGAGGTGGGTCGTTTATTAGGACTAAAGTGCGACCCTTGAGGTGTACGTATGTGTCCATTTCTTTCTAAGACGAAATCTCGAGAATGAAAAATGATATCGACTACGTTAGGGTGCCAATCGACGCGTATTAACGTAAATATGATCTGACAGACATTTTTTCAAAATCGGTTCAGCCGTTCTTTTTTCTTAACTAAATAGACTCCAAAAAAGTAGATTTTACACAATATCTCGCGAATAAAAAATTATATCGACTTCGTAAGGGTATCGATCGAGGCGTGTTAACGTCGTTTTAATCCGACATAAATTTTATAAAAATCGGTTCAGCCGTTTTTTTTAAATTATTGTTAAAAATAAATAATAATTATGTTTTAATGATTAAAATGATTACTTTTCTGTGTAATATCTAATTTAATTATTACTAGTGTACCCGTGCAAAACTTTTTTGCGACGACTTAACACAATGGTTTAGTAAAGGCTATCGCTAAAAAAAAATGTTTGTCAACACAAACCTTTTTTATATGTAATATGAATCACTTTATTAAGAAAACAATAAGAAATATATATTTCAAGCTTTCTCAATATCATTGTGTATACAAACGCGTGAGTAAAACACATAACCTAGCTTTTAACGATATGTTTTTAATATAATTTTTGATAAATATTTTTGATTCAAACATAACTTTAAAGTGTATGTAAAATAGTAGTTTTTTAGAAGCTATAGAACGTATCTATCAGTGTAATACTTACATACGAATGATCTTCAGAAAAAAATCGATGAGTTTGTCGGTATTTGAGAAACTAAGTACTATATTTAAAAGAGAAAAAAAATTTGCACGTACATATACATCTTTATTGTTTAATTTTAAATACTTTTGGACATTTTGTCAATATAACCCTATTAAAATCTGGGCTCTAAAAATTAAAATGTACAACTGTCAAGATGTTTCATTGTTTATTGTTTGCATAGCCTATCCACGAGATGCGAACATATTTGCATTTCTCTCACACTCATGTATCGTGAACGCCGATGGATTTTCTCTGTTTACGTTTCTCTTCACCCCACTGCCCCCCTCGTCATTTTTACTATTATCGCTTGAAATCACCCCTTTTAAAGAAATTTCATCAAAAAAAATAGCGATAACATATCTGTGGACTAAAGGCCTCAGTTTAAAAAAAAATTATGTCAATTAGTTGAGCAGGGGTTGCTGGCGGATTGTCTAGAGAAATAGGGCTTGTGTTTTAAATATATACAGTCGACTCTCGTTAATTCGAAACTCGAGGGACACTTAAAATATTACGAATTATCGAGTGTTTGAAATATCAAATGGTTCGAAACAAAGGCTCAACAAACAAACGTTGATACAAGTTTGAACTTGTCGCAAAATGTATGTATGTACTTACAATCTTTTCGCCTCTTTCTCTCTGCAACTTTGAATTGTCGAGTGTTGGACGCCGATGAGTTCGAATTAACGCGTCGTTTTGTTATATAGCAATGATTTTTTCGTACGAATTACCAAGTGCATAAAAATGTATTGATTTAGTTCGAAATATAAAGAGATTTTGTAGGGAACTCGTGATAACTTTGAATTATAGAGAGGTTCGAATTATCGCAGGTTTGAATTAACAAGAGTCGACTGTAGATTATTAAATATTTATCAAACTGGGAAGTTCGTCGTGTGGACCTCAAGGGTCGCACTTTAGTTCTAATAAACGACCCACCTTACGGCTTGTTGGAATAGATATTTTTCAAATTGAAGACCTTTGATGAAAAAATACTCTGATTCCAATGAGCGCAAGCAAACGTCTGTATCTCTTTTTTTAGTTTAGAAGACCTCGCTGCAAGAACGGTGCAGATCCAATTTTGATAAAATTGAGCCATTACAAAAATGATAATAATCGTTAATACTTATAGTTATTTCGTTGGTGTCCACCTTGTATTGTGGTGAATAGAATTGTAGTGTACATAGAATTTAGAGACCGACAGAGCGTTTGGTAGACATGAGAATTGCTGACAATGATGTAGAATCAATATATCGTCATTTGATACATAACTGTCAGTTATGGGCGCCTAAAATTGATTGTGACGTGTTCCGGTTGCTAATTGACGCGTCTGCGCACTGATTGATGCGCAGCTTCCGCTACATGAGTCGCCATCATACCTACAGCAAAACAACTGACTAGTGACTATAACGCCTACATACAGGTCGATTTCATATTATCATTTTCCTTAACTTTTAACTTTTTTTAATGCATAATGCATGTTGCCATTTTATCTTATAAAATAAAGCTGTGAAAGACGATTACCTCGAGTTTACGCGTTGTTAGGAGAACAGATTTTATAGGTTAACCCAATTTGTGGAACTGTTGAGTCTTTGGAAAATCACTATTATTTAATTTTATTATTACTTGTAAATGATCTTCTTAGATATTTAAAAATGAACAAAAATTAGATATTTGAAAATTTTAACTGGTCAGTATTAATAAAATTGTAGTTCTATCTATTTGTTTGGACGTTAACAAACACGGCTGAATTTTTTTACAGGAAAATTGCAATATTTCTTAAGGCCTTTCACTTGTTTTATATTCCCACCTCCGCTCATGGATGTTTTGTGATGTTATTTAGTTTTAAGCGAGTTGTTATTTAATGTAATCAAGACGCTAATGACCTAAGTTGTCGACGTGTCCATAATTTACAATAAATAAAATACAATAATATAAAATATTAAAAAATGTACTTTGCACAATACTTACTTGTTTCTGAAGTGAATTTATGCAGTTTGGTAACACTTTTACCTAAATGAATTAGATTTGGAAATACTATAGTTTACCAATAGATGGAGAAGATTTTTTACGACAAACTTTACAAAAAAGCATTTTCTGAAAAAAAATGTGACATTCTGGCTCTGAGGTACTCATATCAGATTCAAGTGAGAGAAGGGATTATGTTCGGGGGATTAAAAATTAAAAGTAATTAGGGGTGGTCCTGGATTGGCCCATAAACTGCACCTCATCCTAAAAGGATTTTTATGCTTCCCCATTAGCTAGATCTAGTCCACAAATAGCCTGGATCTTCTTATGAGCTCCAGAAGATTGTACACATGATTATCCTGTAGAATGATTCCATCCTCATCTATATATCCAAAGATGGTTGTCCTTCTGTAGGCTAGTGCTTCACATTCGAACACGATATGGGTGGCTGTTTCATCTTCCATATCGCAGAATCTACATAGTGTTGATTCCTGACGTATCCCCATCACATGTAGGTGTTTTGTTAGAGAAGCGTAACCGGTCAAAAGCCCAATCACCTTTCTAAGTGTTGGCCTGCTGAGTCTGATTAGGTCCTCAGTGAGCCATGTTCGGGGGATGGTACTTTCTGAAATAAATGGGTTTTCAGCTATTCAATAATAAATTGAAAATCACTGGAGGGAAAAATAATCATTGATACACTTTCAATGAAAAAAATATTATAATGTGTGTTGCTTGAAACTATATACGTATTTATGAATGAATAATTTGTTCGCATAAGCTGTTACAGTTAATTGTTAATATCGATGCTGTGATAGAGATAAGTCTATAAGTCAGTTTTAATGGTCTGAACATTCCCTAAAGTAAACACGAGCTGGTGAAATGTGGCCGTATTAACTATGTAAGCCACCCTGAGCAGTAACTGTAACCATTGATTAATAGACTCCGCTACAACCCTTGGCCATTTAGTGTCGACGCTCTATGCACCCGCTACTTTCTCTCCCTCTCTCTTTCTCTTATACATACAGATTTACTGCATACTACACTAACACTACATTAATGTTCTCTAGTGCAGGGATGGAAAATTTACCCGCGACACAAAATATGTCATACAGAAGCGTTTTAACATTGGAAATGTTTATGTTCGTATATGGGGGCAGAGTTACGAGTTTTCGTTCAAGGCCAAAAGACAACGGTGTCGCGATCAAGTGAGGAGCAATCATGCAAAATTGAACAAGTGCAATTTTTTCGAAATGTGTTTTATATCATGTCTAGTTAATTGAGAGGTATTTGCGACGATCTGCGGTGTTATTTTTGAGCAAATGTTAATAAATACTGTAGAAAAATCCATTTAAAAGTTAAGTAATCAAGCAAAAGTGAACGCGTATATAACAGAAGAGTAATAGGGTTATTCCTGACAAAATTAAACAGTGCATTGATAAATATTATGTGTATAATAAACAGTTAATTATGTTTCATATATGCTGTTATCATTTCCAATGCCCTCGATGGTTGCAAGGATTGCGAAATCTGTGAATTTTTGACGTACACTGTAAGAAATGAGAAGGCCGATTACATAGATTATCGATGGTCCATTTGTAGCCAGCAATTAATCTGATAATAGGCACACAAAGAGACAATGGCGTCGCAAACAGGTATCGCCACATCGCGTAGATTCCATAAAAACACATTGCGCTTGCGTGGTTACTAATTTTACATTAATTTGTTTTGTATTCATCCATTTTATATATGTAACTATACATTTTATTTTGTAATTTTTACACACTTTATTGGAATATTACACAAATTATGTAATTTTAATTTACTTTATGTAAAAATCACAAATTTGTTTAACTTTACAGTAAAAGTCCAAGTTTTTATGAAGTTTTCTGTATAAAAATAAATAATAATATAAAATCACTTCGAAAATCGAGCGAATTCCACCTTAACTTTCAAAGTATTTTTACATCCATTTTTTACAGTGTAGGATTACCTCTGTGTTCGCCGGTCTCGTCCATCATTTCGACTTACTCATATAACGATTTTTATGAAACTTTGCGAAAAATAAATGCATCATGTCATTTCAAAATCAAAGAAGTCATATTCAATTATACAGATAAACAAAATAGAAGTCTTATTATGAAGTATTAGATATACCTTGTATTATGTCCGTCTTGTGACTTCTTGTGAATTTACACTACGCGTTTCAGCAACGAGTTGCCATCTTCAGGTGTGGTTAATTATTTTTTTAAAAACACACATTGAGAATTCGTAACACTATATAATATTATGATGCTATAAGTACTGTGTATTATGTCGTGGTTTGTAAAGTACTGATTTAAACACACAAACACCCAATACTCAGTAATCGTCTACACACATACACACGCATCAATTTCCATTCCATCTACCTACTATATATATCATAAAATCTCGAAATTTAAATCAGTACGCTGGCGAAACTAAGAGATACAGTAAAGTAATATTATGAGAAATTGGTTGTTCTTGATCATTTTGTTGCTAATCTAAAATCTACTCGGACGAAACCTGGTAGAAAAGCTAATTTCTGAATACTACTGTTGCAGTAGTATTTATCTCAACCCTCGTTAGGACCAAACCACCCTGAGCTATTTTAGTATAGTTAGTATAAGCGACTCCGCCAAACACACATGGGGTTGGTAGTTGCCGCGGTTGTAATCTGATAACAAGTTTATAACATGTTACAGTTAGACACATACAGTCTTATACTAGGCACTGTATATTGTTAATGGGCGTTATTTAACTGGCCATCTGTAATAATAAACATTCATATATATTATATTCATGAGTTCTTCACTTGCAGTGGAATTGCAGTCCACTAAAATATCAGACGAGTGATATAGTCCGGGAGTTTGCGTTGCAAATCAAAAAGTCATACTAAAGGTACGTGCAGTACGCAGCTGGGATTCTAGATGGTAGCATGTATGGTAGATGGTGGCTGAAATTATAAGCGCTTATAGGTTTGCACAACGAAGCTTTGATACTAGCATTGATACAAGCTTAAATCGCGTTTGAAATGTCAGATAGCGAAGACGAATATTTGTGTTCTTCTGCTATAAAGTGGTATATTTTAAATACAAATTTGGGTAGGAGCTATCATGTCCACCCTATTAATAGAAAACGATCTAAACATGGCAAATTTTATCATTTATACCAAGAATCAACATTTTACCCAAACCGGTTTTTTGAATATTCACATATGGAACCTAACACTTTTAAATACGTCTTAGAAAAACTCAAAATAAATTAAATAAAAACTGGCAAAATTTCATTTATTAAACTAGTCACATCCATTGCGAAACTTGTAACGGCTATTTGACAGTTGTCACACGTTGATTGTAGAAGTCAGCGCCAGTGGCGTAACTTCACTTCGCGGGGCCCAGGTGTAAAATTTTTTTTCGATAGTTGATCTCGTATAACTAATCAGTGAACTGACCGTCAGCTGCTCAAGTAGCGGTGGGTCTGGGTGTGGGAGGCTTCGAAAGTGGTAAAAAGAATAGTACGCCGGCTGAAACTTTTTTTTATAAATAGTTGACATCATAGTGAGTTGAAAAAAAATTGTCAGCTGCATCGTGAAGGGGGGATTGTGTGTCAGCTGCTTGCATGAACTTGTAAAAAAATACATAAAATATTGCGCATTTCAATTTTTTGCACTGACAGCAGCTAAGACAATTACGTTACCTAGGATTATGATCATATCGCTATCATAATCTTAGGTAACGTAAATTGTCTCAGCTGCTGTCAGTGCAAAAAATTGAAATGCGCAATATTTAGAACCCACGACAATCTGATTCAGAGGCAGCGACGCTAACCACTGGACAACGACTGTCCTCAAGGTCATTTTCAAATCAGATTTTTGATAATATGTTCGCAGAACAGCCTCTGTTGCGCAATTTGTTCGTAGGTGTATATGGGATCTTTTAGCGGATAGCGTAATTCAAGGTCATAGAAAATCGCTTATAAACAGCAAAGTGCCGACAGTAGAGTGACTCTGTTGGTCTTTCTTTATGTTGTGATTTCGGAGTACATTTTTCCAGTGAACGACGTCCAATAAGGGCTGGTCTTATAGATGCAGTACATCTCGCGTAACGACCAATATTTAACAGGGTTTATGTAACAATAAACTGTAATATACATGCATATGAAAGTACATGTATTACTCTTAATCTACATATGTTGCATGTTATTGGTCCTCTTGATTGCAGCTCGAATTAAATTTCATTTGTGAGATATCATATTATTATCTTCACTGCCATATCATTCAAGATTTAAATCATGTCAGTTTTATGATTTCAATAGAATTATCGCTAGGGACTTGGTAGAACATGATTGAATAAAATAAATAAGTACACAATATATTATGTAATAATACTATATCGCCAGACAGTGTTGCCAACATTTGAATTTATTTTTTCACTAAGAATGGTTTCAAAAACCCCTAAAATGAAATTGAAACCCCCTAAATAATAAAATAAAAAATCTCGAAGTTTCAGAACAATGTTGTTTGAACAAAATGTCAGTACTAACCTCCTCTCTTAGAGGGAAACTTGCTCGCCTAGGTGTTTATATTGTTCTGCAAGGGGGTTAATACCGACATTTTGTTCTGCAAATATAGAAATATATGCTTAAAACAGTCGCCGTAACAACATATTAAAATTTGAACCTTGAACTAATAATATAAATTTCGTCGAGTACATGACACGTTAAGGGTGATCTGCCACCTCTTTAATACCGACCAATCGATCTGCAAATATTATAATGGCATTATTGGATGACCAACAAGCTATACAAACAATTTCAGCCTTGAAGCAATAATAATTGTGATCATTTTTTTTGTTACATGTTGGGGGCGGTCTGCATCCTTCCCATACCGCTATCTAGAAAAATCCCTTTCTCAGGACACTTTAATATGCCTCCCTCAACATATTCACAAAAATAAGGGCTTGAATAAATAACACCAAAAAATTGTCACTAGCTCTCGTTCTATGTGGTCTGATTTCAAAAATTTTAAAATGTTGACGCAAAAATTCTATTATAATATATAAAAATATTATCAGGAGCGTGTAATAATGTTTCAGGCGGGTGAAAAGGAGGGTATTTTTTTATTAGGTGAATACAACTACTATTCGTTTTGTTCTGAATGAAATGTCTTCAACTGTACATAATTTTAAAACCAAATACCTAAATAATAAATTGATTCAATTTCAAACTGCTTGAGTAGTTAAAACTATTTACAGCACGAGATCGGTGAAAGTCCAATTCGTATTGGTCGCGCCAAAGTGTAAATTGCAGTCACGTGTTTTAATACCGTGTCAAACTTTGCATAACCATTCATAATAAATATAAAGAAGTGAAGAAAGTCATTTACTTGACAGCACAATGCGATATCATCGTCCTATCTGCATTACAAAAACTGATTTGTACACATATACAGGGTTTGTTCACTCCATGGTTCTCCACCTTGAGCTTTCCAATCTGCACCAGTGCAGTGGCTGTCAATAACTGGTGTAGTGGTGCAGGGTCGCCATGTAATAGTTTTGGTTCGCCATCTAATAGTTTTGGTTTTTATATATATATGTTCTTTACCATAGAATTTAGAAAATAAATATCTGTATTGATTTAATCATTATTTTATTAATTTATTATATACAACTTATTTCACTATAATTCATTACTTAATCGGACAGAGTAACATTCTTCTCACTTCTATCCTTCTGTCCTCTATATCCCCCGTATGACCAAATTCATTGTTATTTATACTACTATATTTGATTAGCTTTGCGTTACAGTTCTAAGTACCTGTTCAATGCCCTCGCTGACTTTGCAATAGCAATGAACTTAATAATTCCCTAATGTGCAAATTCTACATACATTATTTATTGTGCAATACTTATAATATATACTACAATGGTTTATTGTATGATTAGTTTTTACCAAACATAGAATCATACATTAAGAGTTAAGACCTTTTTATCCGACTGCAGAAAAGGAATAGGGTTATGAGTTTAACAGTCTATGGAGGTATTTATAATAATAAAAAGGGAAATAAGAAAGGATATTTTTGCTACCTTGCACTATCTTTATTGTCGGGAATATTTTGTGCAATATACAGGGTGTCCAAGACTTGCATTGTCAGCCGATATATTGATTTTGGGTGAAGATAGAAAAGAAGTTTAAATACAAAAGTTGTATAAATTTTAATGGTGTATAACCTAAAAATATTTTCAATTATACGGCTTGTCCCATTTAAGCGTGACAGATCAAAGTTATGTTTTTTTTAACCTAGCACCCTGTTTCTATTTGTTTTTTTCAATTATGCACCTAAATGTGAATAGAAATTGTAAGGGAAGCCACGCTCGAAAATTCAGTAATTTTTGAGTTATTCAAGTTTTTTAGAAATTTTTGACACATGCAGACCTTTACCTAAAATTCGACATAGCCAAAATAGAAACCCTTATCAAACTGAAATTTTGAGGATCACTAGATAGTGGACGGGCAAATCAATGTCTGTCCTAAAAAAATGAATTTATTATACAGGGTGTTGAAAATAATGTACTTCTTTTACCTAACTTCAATCACGTGTAACTTTTGATTGTTAAATACAACAAGGTTATTTTTTTGCTCGAATTGTATTCTTTAGAATATTTACTAACACTTTTATTAAGGGTTGTCCATACCTAAACCAAATATTTTAATACGAAAATATTATGTTTAGGTATGGAGAACTCTCAATAAAAGTGTTAGTACCTAAATATCCTGAAGAATACAATTCCAGCAAAAAAATTACCTGCACACTTCATCTCAAATTCTTTCCACTCGCCTAAAAACAGACGCTATTTTTTTAAAGCTAAAGGGTTACAAAAAATTCAACTGAATTGTTATAGGCGAAAAAAATTAGGAAATATTGTTTCAGGTGAAAAAATGTCGTTTTTCGTAAGTAGGTACTATATGTTGCATATGACAAAATGATAAAAATAATCATCACCCGAATAAGATAATTCGAGTTAATTTTTGCAGAGTACTTTGTTTGATATTGTCCAAAATCTAGTTTATTGACTCATTTTACACATTTTGTATTGAATGAATAATTGAGAATCACTGGTGCGCGTATATTATAGCAAGTATTGTAAGGAAGATCATTTTTCATATTTTGGACGACGCGTCGAACGGTGGCGTCTATTGTGACGTCACACGTTGTGTGTAGTTATACTCGCGCTATTGTTATCCGTAACTTTGCTTATTCTCCAATAAATAGAGTCCCTGAATACAATGAACACGATTGAGTCTACATGTTTTCATTTAGTTCTCAATTGACTTCCTTTGATTCATAAATAAATTTAGTCACGAAGAAAATATTATAGTTTGATAGAAATATTCCAATGTTTTATATTAACTGACGAGTAGTGACAGTATGTTAAAACGAGCGATTTAGCGAGTTTTAATAGTCACACGAATCATAATATCATTATGCACGAGATATATATGGTATATTTTGCCATACTCACTACACAATAGCTACTTTTCACTTTATTTTCGGTATTTTCAAAAATATTTGACTGTTTATTTTTAGTAGGCCATGAGTAGCTGTCGCAGAGCGCACGCACAGTAAATAAACATTAATTAAAATGTTTATTTACCACACTAGTGTGTTTTGAAAATACTTTCAACACACCTGCCTGTTAAGTGACCCATTCCATGCATACATACACACATGTAAAGTAGCTATTTTATAGTGTATGTGTCAGGGGAAACATTGGAATTTATAAGTTTGCATTCCAATGTTTTGTGGGAATTAGCGCTCCCAGGGACCCTAGCTCGTATCAGTCGGTTTGTGTATGTCGGCTGACGGATTCTAATACACAATTGGATTATTTGTTGTGTTAAAGACGCTAATGACCTCAGTTGTCGACGCGTCTATAATCTACAATAATAATAATAATAATTATAGTGTATATGCGGCAAAAAATACATAGTGTGACACTCACAGACTTACAGACAAAGGAAGTGTCATTAGGGGCTTCCGCTATCGCTATCGCGCTTGAAAAGCGATATACCTACTTAAAATAATAAAATTTCAATAAATAATTGTTTACACGAGTAGGTTGTTCATATTTATTTCAAGAAAATAAGAAGTGAGGATTTATAATTTGCAAAACAAAATTTGAGTTTTTCGATTATTTTATTGTTGATTTTTCTTTACACTTACGTATGGTCGAAAATTTTAACATTTTTGAATTATACCCGATATTTTTTCTTAAGTTTGCATATAATTTAATGGCAAATGAAAATACAGATTTAATTACACATCCCCTGCAGTGGCGGCCCGTCTTTAAGTGCGCGCGTGCACTACACTGCCAGTTGAAATGCAACGCAACGCAAAATTAAAAAATAAATAAATTTATGAATTTACTTATTGATAAACGATGACACGTCATACGCCTACACAGAATCAAATATTATAATCGGTTAATCATGTTTCATTGAACAAATCTGCTGATCTGTTGTATTTCACCCAGGCAGAGCGTTTTTATTAGCGCACGAAACAGTTAGCATTGTCCTAATGTTAAATTAGACAAGGATAGTAAAACCATGAGACAGGTATATTTACGTAGTTTAATATAGACGAACTTCGCGCGCCGATCCAATACACCGAAACAACTTCGGCTAAGTTCGTTACAGTTTTTATATTATTATCCATTTCACACTTGCCTGAGTGCCTCTCAGTTACAATCCGTAGACCGTAAAGTAAACAGTTCAGTACAATATTTCATTTTTCATTGAAAATTCCCGGTTTTTTAAATTAAATTCTGTTTTGTAATTTATAAAAAAATGTTTCGTGGTCAATTATGGTTATCGCCATTAAAATAATCAAGCTGAAATAATATAATGATTATGATTTAATTCATATTTGATTTTCTTCAACAATAAACTTGAAATTTCAACAATTAATTTTATAAAAATAATAATTAATTTACGCGTTGTTTTAAAAAAGAATTGTATGGTGCATCATGGTTGTGTCAGTTGTGTGGATGTGATACACTTATTAGTTTTTTTCTGTTTTCCGTGTGAAGCTAACTGAAAGGCGTTAATGATTCGACGCATCTGAAATGGTAAAAAACAGTTCATCTTAAACTCATTTGCAAAATGTACATAATATTATAGGTAGGTATACAGATTGTCCGAAAGACTAATCTGAACAAAAAAAATTAATTAGAGTAAAAAAGAGATGTAGATAATAATTTAATGAGCGCAACAAAGAGATCATATTTTTGGGTTAGGTATTTTGTGCACTACCAAAATTTTTGACCACCGGCCGCCACTGATCCCCTGTTATGATGGCGTAATGCGATATGGTCTAAAACTTTCTTAAATATTTTCGCTATTTATTCATGGAAACCGCATGCAAATCGGTTGAATATTTTCTAAGCTTACCGCGTGCAAAGAAGAATAAGAAGGAATACTATATGGGGTGCGATCTTTAAGAGTATGTAAGTTTTACCAGAATCATTTGATAACTCGAGGGACTTGCCTTTTCCGTCAATTTAGGATACACGCGTGAGAATTACTGCAAATAGGAATGATATTGTGTGTGTGTGTGTGTGTGTATGGTGTACAGAGATGACTCCATTAAGGGAGTGCATTCACTGAAACGACGGGGGATAATGTGTGTGTTTGTATGTTCTACCCTTAAGTGGCAATGGTCACACCCTGTGAGTCGCGGATCCGACACGTTTCTACAATAAATCAATTTTTATGCACACTTAGGCATTATAATTTTCTGTACTCCTTGTACGATCATACTGTATAAATATTAATGTTACCATATTATTTTACAGTGCAAAATGAATACTGAATTAATTAGATCGATATGAAAACATATTTTTCGTTAGACAAATTATTTTTTCTTTTTGGTACTGCTTTAAAATGTTTACATCACTATTAATTTTTTTATTCTCACTTAATAATAATAATAATTTTTTATTGAAAAGCCACTAATGTGGATACAAACGTCAGGAAAATATAATACATATTAAAAAAGATCCTTTAAATCATATAAGGCACAGTATTACAAAAATGTTTTTAGTGTATTTGCCATATGGCACATACACTATTGGCGTCGGTCGGATGGTGGGACCTAGGGGTCGGACCAAAATTTCTCGACGTTTCATAGCCTCCTGAACAATTTGGCACCATTTTTAAAAATGTTTATATATATATGTATGTATATATATATATTATATATATATATATATATATATATATATATATATATATATATATATATATATATATGTGTGTACACGATAACTCTCGACAGACTTAATCGATTGAAACGAAATTTGGTACACACATTGGAACCCATCACCGCAAGAAGCCTATTTAAAATGGGCCCGATCGGACCATTTTCAGGGTTGTATTTAGGGGTTCCAAAAAGTTTTTGGGCCCAAAAATACCGAAAAATTTGTCAGAATCGTTTCAAAATTGAAATTTAACTCTTTAGTAAAGATTAAAATGTGCTGATAAAATTTTAATAAAATCGGCCCGACTGGACCGGACTTTCAAATTTTATGAAAACACTAGTTTGTTGATACGGATTTACTTAGATATGGAAGGGTGTATTTAATTGGGTGTACTGATAAAATCCATGTCTAATATTGAAATTTAGAAAAATTTAATTATTTTAGGGGCTGTATTAAGGGGTTACATTTTTTATTTTGTCAAAAAACAAACTTAAGTTTACATAATAATGCCACAATGCCTGTATTAGCAAATACACTATATTGTCGGCAGGGTTTGGCACTGCGACCCGAGTTTTTTTAATTTATTTTTAAAATATTTCTGTTTTATTTATGATTTTTATTTCATCTGGCAATTTGTAAAAAATTTTATAGCCTATATAGATAGGACTTTTTTCAAAAAATTTATGATTTATGAACTTATGTAAACGGCCGATATCTAAACTTAATATTATAAAATTGGTAAATTCTGCACTTTGTACAATAGAAGCACTACTGGGTATCGATCGGTGTGTTCGTATATATAGTAACGCACCTACAAAGTCCACATCATGAGAGAGTCATGTTTTTAATGATTTATACAGAAGTTAATGACTTTTAATAAAAATAAACTAAATCGTAACTTAGTCTGTAATTGTAAAGTTCTAAGGACTAGAAGAACGAATTTTCCGTTTTCATAATTTTTTTCCTGTTTTTCAAATTTCAATCTATCTATCTATTTGTTTGGTTGAACGCGCTAATCTCAGGAACTACCAGTCCGATTTGAAAAAAATTTTTTTTGTTAGATAGCCCATTTATCGAGGAAGGCTATAGGCTATATAATATCTCGCTACGACCAATCGGAGCGGAGCATCAATGAACAAGCCGTGAGGTGGGTCGTTTAAGACTAAAGTGCGACCCTTGAGGTCCACACGACGAACTTTCCAGTTTGGTAAATATTTAATAATAATAATTAAATTACACAGAAAAGTAATCATTTTAATCATTAAAACATAATTATTATTTATTTTTAACAATAATTAAAAAAAAACGGCTGAACTGATTTTTATAAAATTTATGTCGGATCAAAATGACGTTAACACGCCTCGATTGACACCCTTACGAAGTCGACATAATTTTTTATTCGCGAGATATTGTGTAAAATTTACTTTTTTGGAGTCTATTTGGTTAAGAAAAAAGAACGGCTGAACCGATTTTGACAAAATTATTTCAGATCATATTTACGTTAATACGCGTCGATTGGCACCCTAACGTAGTCGATATCATTTTTCATTCTCGAGATTTTGTCTTAGAAAGAAATGGACACATACGTACGTACGTACATACGTACACACACACACACACACATACACACACACAGAGTTCTTTCTAAAAATAATGTACCTAAAAATAGTGTAGTGACCTTGAAACATAAAAATTTGTTATACATTTTGATTTTGATTTTCGGACCCATTACAATAACTTCCAATGGGAAGTTAACAAAGTTTGGATATTTGTGCTGAATTTTAAATTGGATGATAGTAACAATTAGTCACGCACTTACAACTGTAATCCATCCCGTGGGAATATGTGTTTTGTATAGGTTTTATAACATCGGTACAATTTAATATAGCAGATCCAGTCTATCCAGGCTTGTGGCTCTGTTATTATGTGTTGGTAGCATTCGATTGATATCTAGATATAAATAGCGAGCGTGACAGATCGCACAAGCGTTAGTTAATTGAATGGAGTGCGTGGAGCATTACGCAACCTCTATACAAACATACATTACATAATATTATACCAGACATATCAATGATGCCCTTCAAACGAAGGGGAGGGATTTATTTTCAATACTAATCATTAATAGTTACAATAATATTTATGTATTTCCTATTAGGAAGCACTCAAATGAATAGTTTGTTTGTTTGTTTGTAAAAATAATGTTCAAGATTAACCTATTCTCGCTTTTCATCATAGTTTCATTATAGTTTAAAAGGGTATGGGAGGCGTCACGGCGTCCTCTTTTTGGTATAAAATTTTCAATTTTTAAGTGAAATTTTAGCCGTGATTTTTTTTTTTGTTCGGTTATTAACTACAGGAAAGGAAAACACATTACTTCAGCTAACATCTATTAATTTAGAAAAAAAATAGAGCTTAAACCTAATGCGCTGAGAAAAGATCAAAACGAACACTATACTCTCGTGTTATTGTTAACTTTATGAAAAAAAAAATACAAATTTTAGCAATTTTTATGTTCGAAAATGTCAATTTTACTTCATCTTGCTGTGAATTTATTTAAATTATGTGCACGATTTTGTTTAAATTTTGGTTTTTTTTCGTCACAACAGTCAACGTGTATAAGTGTATGTGTCTAGCTTATAGCTAAACTTATTTACTTTTTTTTCAGATTTAGAACGTAGCGAAAAAACTTCGCATAGTCATTTATCATCACCTAAAAGCTACAATATCGGCGAGTCACTTATGAGAACGTCTAGTAAATGCGGTAAGTTTTTGTGCTTTCTTATTTCAATAGCTATCTGCTATACGATAATCGTGTACAACGTATGTGTACCAATAACCTATAATATATTTATTATATTATTGGCTACCAATAAACGGTATAGTCATGTAACTACATAATATACCTAGTGTAACAGTACGGCTTAAAAATGTGGACTTGAGAATAGCCGAGAGTGTAGCAATGCTGCTGTTTACATGGCGTTGCTATGGTTCCTCTATTACAAGTCCCCAGTTTCCGGGTTCTAGCCCGAGAGCTGGTCAAAGTGTCAATTGGATTTTCAATTTATTATTAAAAAAAATAATGAATTGAAAATATGAATTGGTGCTAGGCCCAAATAACCTCAGCTGTTGGTGATCTTTAAAACACAATCGGCTCAAAAATTTCTTCACTGTTGTCTTTTGAATGACTTATCTCGTGTAGAATAACGAACTTTAGTGTGCTTTTGTGGGAACGATATAAGGATGCAACTAGACGCTGAATCATTTGATATTAATTTAATATACCCCCCCCCCATTCTTGTCTAGTTTGTGGAAACGTAGTTTAAAAATTATAATTTTACTGAAGAAAAGTGCGCCACTTTGCTAAACTAAAAAAATATTGTACATAGAATTTTCTATGGCTTATTTCACACCAAAAAGGGTAATCTATTTTTCACCACTACAATCTTATTTATTTATTTATTTCACCAATCAACAGAGCTAAGCTCCAATTACAGATGGTTACATAACATAGACAATGACAAGAAAAATAGACACCGACAGAACAAAATACAACTTTAGACATTATTTGCAGGCAACATTTAAGTAGAAGGTGTCAATTATTATTAATTATTTATAGATCAAGCAAACTGTAGCATTTAACTCTGAATGCAGACATGCTCATACTGAACACATCCAATTGCGAAGATACTGTGTTGAACAGTGCCATCATATCATCATAATATCAATCTACTATTTTATCATTATATATATATTTATCATTATTCGAACTGCGACGGAAAAGTAAATTGAATATTTTATTCTATTTTATTTTAAACTAGAAAACTTCAACTACACGTGGAAATTTAATTTTATTATGTAAATCAAGGCAATAATAAACACGTTTTATATAAGTAAATATAATTAAACGATTAATTGTAGAACTAACGCGACACTTTAGCGTTGGAGCTCTTAATTTGTTGTAACATTTACATCGTTAGCAGACCGTTTGTTAATTAATTTTAACTAAACAAAAAGTACTCTGTGTAACGAGAGTTTTAAGTGGTCCTCTTTCTGTTTCTAGTGTATTGCATTTGTTATACAGGGCCGTCTTAAACTTTCCATTGAGAAATTATACAACCGGATCTCTCTTTAAAAATACGCTTTTATTAATGTTATTCAAAACTGAAAACGCTCTTGTCACATTGTGACCGGTGATAATAGGGTATTAATATGATCATGAACTTCCGACTAACTTCATGGTGTTACTATCGATTAACTTCATGGTGTTAAAAGTAAAAATTCACTCTCATCATTTTTACTTCCAGTAATGGATTTAGTCCGAAAAAAATATTTCGAGATTTTAATAGATCTTCACGTTTTGAGACCCTAGCAATCGTTTAAAATCATTTTCTGACTGATGTCTGTATGTGTGTGTGTGTGTGTGTGTGTGTGTGTGTGAGTGTGTGTGTGTGTGTGTGTGTGTGTGTGTGTGTGTGTGTGTGTGTGTGTATGTGTGTGTGTATGTGGTCAATTTTTCGCCTTCGATATCTTAAGAACGGAACAACATACGGGCATGCCGATTATTCTTTTGTGTTTATCAGCCTTTAACTTAGATCTGATTAGATTTTGAGTCAAATCGCTTCAGTGGATCCTGAGATATTCAAAAAAACGTTCTCAATGTCACGTATTAACATAGGTAAAAAAAAATATAAATGAATTCTAGATGTTATGATATGAAAAAAATGTAAATATTTTTTTTCTCTAAAATGTATAGTTTTCGAGAAAAAAAATATTTTACTAAAAAAAGAAAATTGTACGTAAATCAAGGCAACCATGATTTTTGCTATATTAAGCTAGCCATCAGTAGATCACCAAACAAAAAAGAGGGCCATGCTTTTTTTGAAGGAATAAAAATTAAATTGTGTTTTAAAGACCACCAACAGCTAAGGTTATTTGGGCCTAGTCAAAGAATAAAAAAAAGAGTGTTTATTTTTTGCAAATATTTACTAGGTGGGAAGTATAGGACTGGTCATTAGTCGAATTTTTTCATTACGCGCCAAAAGAAGTATAACTTCAAAAACAATTTGTACTAATTCTTGTGTTAAAATACAAGCGCGCCGATTGTTCTGTGCTGTACCGGGCCGACCCAAGTCGTAAACTTCTCATACGACGTTGCCCGTTTATAACTCTTATGTTACCCGAAAATGACATTGTAAAACAATTGATGAACGGTCCTGCCTATGCAAATATGGAAGTAAAAAGGAACAGTTGATTGTTTTAATAAAAGAATCGCGTGCCGTCATACTTATTATTCGTTAACAAATGTTCATTTTGTTTTCTGTCTCACTCGGTCTGTCTCGGCACGTGGCACGCACACGCTATTCGATTGTTTTATATTCCTATATTATGTAATGTGACGTAAGGTTATACGTACATGAAAGAAAACGCTCCTTTCTATATCGAAGTGGGACTCTTAACGAGTAGTGTATGGCCTGATTTAATAGTGCTTTATTATTTTATATGGTCGACGTATGACTCATTGTCAAGAATTCAAGATTAAACTTTATTATTATAACTCAAAAACACTTCCATATTGAACATGAACGTTCTTAGTTATAATAAGGAATTATTTTTTATACGTCCTCCTTTTTAGAGTTCCGTACCTTCGAACGGAACCCTATTACTGAGTCTAAGATATCCGTCCGTCCGTCCGTCTATCACAAGACTATTCTCACAAACGGTAAGAGGTAGCTATATAGTTGAAATTTTTACAGATTGTGTGTTGTTGGCAAATAATAATTAAAATTACTTAATCAATTAATTTTA
Source organism: Mongoloraphidia duomilia (assembly GCA_039654895.1). Taxonomy (NCBI): domain Eukaryota; kingdom Metazoa; phylum Arthropoda; class Insecta; order Raphidioptera; family Raphidiidae; genus Mongoloraphidia; species Mongoloraphidia duomilia. Next base: position 3,286,981 of record CM077517.1, read on the forward strand.
TTAAATTAATGTTTTTTCGAGGTTTTTTTATTTTTCTAAAAAGATCTAAAGGTTCCTAGTTCGATCCCGGGTTTCGGATCGCAATATTTTTGCTTTATTTTTGTTTTTTTATCCATCAAAATAATATTCTGTTAATATATATATATTTTTTCTACTTTTCTACTTCATAATTATTTCTTTCGTTTGATTGTTAGCATTGACATACAGTTATTGTATTTGAACTGTTGTTACATTTTTAATTATTGTAAATAAATAGTTATTCCGCCCACGTAGAAAACAGTTTTGTTGCAATATCAAGAAACCAGAAAATTTAACTTTGAAAGCCATATCTACTATGTAGTTTTATCCAGGTGTGCAAGCATTGTTCCAAGTCTTCATGGTTTCCGGGCTTGTAGGTCGTGGTCCGGTGGTATTTCTACCTGGCGTTTCGTCTACAACTGCGGTAGACATTCTCAAAGGCGATGTGGCAGCGGTCGAAATACAAAAACACACACAGAATTTCAACCGAAAAGATGAAGGTCTCAATCTCAGTAAAACCTGTACACCAGCACTCCGACATACAAAACCAATGACCAAGGACGGAATACGACCGAGTAGAGAACTCACCCCCACCACTACACACTGCGCAGTTGACCAAATTCAGAGAGACGGACTACGACCGAACAGAGAACACACTGGTACTAGGCATAGAAGAAGGGAGGATACCAGTCACTGACACACTGACCTGTGAGCCGCCAAGGAGGACACTTCGACCGCTGCCACATCGTATTTGAGAATGTGTACCGCAGTTGTAGACGAAACGTCAGGTAGAAATACCACCGGACCACGGCCTACAAGCCCGGAAACCATGAGTACTTGATACTATGTAGTTTATTAAAAACCCTATTTGATAAGTATTGCAACAGTAAATCAGCATTCCTTGCATATTGCATCAGTTTAAATCTACACTATTGTACATTAGATAGCACCAGTCTGTATATTACTTACATTGCAATGTATATCTTTCTGCAATAGATTTCACTAACTATGACTAATCTTTGATATTTCCGTTCTGGAATGATGGAGCCACACGTCCGTGTCGTATCCGGCGAATGTGCAGTTCCCTCAGGACTAGTGGCAACCCGATATGGTCCTTAGGGCGTCATGACGCAGTGTCTCTAATGCCACGGCGCCTCTTGCAATAGACGTCAACACACGTAAATGCGTACTGGGTTGTGTTGGTTTATTTTGGGTGGTGGAATGGCGCTTGAAAAGTGGTTCAAACGTTGAAAGTTGGAAGGAATATTATTAACCAATCAATTATCCCGGTAATTTCCAAATTAAAAGTCATGTCAAAGTAGTTATTATACAATTATGTTCTTCTAGTGTTTTTTGAAACATAAAACATTCATTTTACTATTGTGATTTTGACGTGAAACTTAATTTGAAAAATGCCGCTCTTTCCGTCTTTCCGTAGTTCGTTTAATACAAGCCCTCCAATTCAGATTCTAACTCGAAACCTAGTAGTAAAAGAATTGCATTTTGAGTTTATTAATAAAATAATTATGAATTGAAAACTTTATTTGGTAAATTGGTACTTGACCTAGATAAGCCTTGTCAAGGGGCTTTAAATGGAAAAGAAAAACTTTAAAAACTGATTTTTTTAACTGAGCTGTTTCACGTAAAAAATTATATAACGATGGTTTTTTTTGTTCTTATATAACGGAGCTTTTTATTTTCGCGAATGTATATTTTGTTGTTCGTGATGTTTGTGTAACAGGAAGGAATTTCGAAGAGTGTGATAGACAGTACTGTCTCTTTTCATTGAAGTCAAAAACACACTAGTGAGTGATCCTCACACTCATTGAAGGGTTATTAATAAATATTAAAAAACTATCTGAATATATTAAAAATAATGGTACAATAAAAAACTTTTTAACAAAAAAAAAACCTCCTTCAAAAAGACACTAAAAAGAGGAAAATAATGAAATTTCGAGGTCTGTGCCAATTAAAATATGAAATTGGTTAAAAAGAAGATATTAATTACTATACTGTACTTTTTAACCGACTTCATATTTTAATTGGCACAGACCTCAAAATTTCATTATTTTCCTCTTTTTAGTGCCTTTTTGAAGGAGGTTTTTTTTTTGTTAAAAAGTTTTTTATTGTACCATTATTTTTAATATATAATAAAAAAAAAATTTCAAAATCGGTTCATAAACGACCTAGTTATCCGCGAACATACATAAAACATAACCACATAAAACGGTCGAATTGAGAAACCTCCTTTTTTTGAAGTCGGTTAAAAAATAAACAAAAAGAATTTTACTTTGTAGAAGTCAATAATATGTACCTATTTAGTGTGTTTATTCATAATCCTTATAATATCTCTTTTTATCTAAATAGGAGCTTTTGAACTGTTGTGTTGCCCTCTCATGTTTATGGGGTTGGAACACCCCTCTATGTGCACCCCGTATACAAACTAATATATATAGATTTCAGCAAACAACCTCAGTTAGAGCTTTGCATCCCCTGGTAGTTCGTAGCTTTCTACCACAGATGTAGCTCGCAAAATATTTGTACCAAGAGCTTTTACAAGTTACTGAAAGCTTTGTAAGATGGCATCAAAAGCAGTATTGGTTAGAGAGGTAGATTGGTAAGCTTTTTACGGGTATCCTGCATATTTATATTAGATTTTGATTACTTTTATTATACAAACTACCGGTAGTTTATTAATTATAAATTTGACTGTTCGAAATATTTTCTGTAACAAAAAACATTTAGGTATCTTCTACAATAATTATTATTTGATATTATTATATTACTAGTTAGTTGTAAAGCGCCTAACGTCCGATGAATGTTTATTCAAATTCCAAAGCACACTAATATTTCAAAATTTTACAGCGTTACAGAGTCAGTCAGCGAATCAGTCAAAGATGAGCGTATATACCTACATAATTATAAATATTTTAAAATATTTTTTCAACGGGATGATCGTAATGATATTTTACAAATTTCCGCCGAACCATGTTTTTTAAGATTTAATTCTTATTTCAAGTTTCATATAAAGAAAAAAATATATACGCGTTGACTTGAGAACCTCCCTCCTTTTTTTGTAGTGTGTTAAAAATCGGTTATATTGTATATTTAAATATATTATAGAGTGCTTACTTGATGTAAATTAATATTAAACATTTTGAATAATAATAAAACATACAAAACGTACAAATAATATATAGGTTCTTATCAGGTAAGAACCTATATATTATTTGTACGTTTTGTATTTTATTGTAGTATAAGATATGTTCTGAAGAAGTCACTGTGTTGACGAAACAATTGTCATAAAATAAAGATATACCAGTGTAAATTTAAAAAACTTCGTGTTTTATTATTATTCAAAATATTGTATATTTGTATTTCAAAATTGTATTTCCACATTTTTATTGATTTTGCATAGTCAATACCTTTTAATTTTTGTTTTTTTTTTTTTTTTTATTTTTATTGTAGATTATAAACGCGTCGACAACTTAGGTCATTAGCGTCTTAATTACATCAAATAACAACTTTCTTAAAACGAAATTACTTACATCACAAAACATCCATGAGCGGAGGTGGGATTCGAACCCACGACAGTGTGATCCAAAGGTCGGCTACGCTAACCGTTAATTTTTGTTCTTTGCTCATAATAATATTAATATATTCCTTTAAATTGTACATTTTGAACAAATTAACCCTATTTTTATACGAAAAGTAAAACGTTAATTTAGAATAACGTAATTAGTTGTAAGTTGTAACACACTAACTACTTTGCGTCATATCAATTTTCTGCAGCTACTTTGATAGTTGCAAAGCAATAGATTTGCACTATATCTTGAAATTAAAAAATTAGTTATAATAATTATGTACATGAATCAGATAATCCACATGCATCGCGGAGGTACTAATACGCCGCCCATCGTGAAAAGTGTGTTCAAAAGCACGTATGAATTCATTAACAATTTGATTGCGTGATATCTATTTTTCGAGAAACTGTGTTTTTTAACGATTAAAACATTTTGAGCAAGTTTTATGCCTTAAAGCAACCTTTCAAAGAAAAAAACAAAAAATCAATGCTTCGAATATTAAACTTAAAAAACTTAGAAGTATAGGTACTTTGTATCAAACATTTGTAAAAAAAATTTATATTAAGGCCCGCTTTCTGATTAGCAAATTAACCAAAAATTTGTTAATTCCGGATTTCTGACATCAATTTCTTCAGTTCCAAAATTTCAGACGATTAAAAGTTGGTTAAAAAGTATAGTGTAGTGATTAATATCTTCTTTTTAACCAACTTCATATTTTATTAAATTGGCGCAGACCTCAAAATTTCATTATTTTCCTCTTTTTAGTGGCTTTTTGAAGGTGTTTTTTTTTTTATAAACATAAGAAATTCAATCAATATGATTAAGACACCTATACCGTAACTAAATTCACTATATTAGTGAAATTAACATAAGAATATCAGATGAATTATCGCCATGATATTTATATAGAAGGCTATATAGGAAAAATGTAAATGCACCGCTGGGAATCGAACCCAGAACTCCCAATTTCGCGTCGGGTAAGTTTCCAGTTACTAATATATACTAATATAAATATCATGGCGATAATTCGTCTGATATTCTTATGTTAATTTCACTAATATAGTGAATTTAGTTACGGTATAGGTGTCTTAATCATATTGATTGTATTTCTTATGTTTATATTAAAAACCGTATATAGATTTCTCGTTATAATTTGGTTTTTTTTTGTTAAAAAGTTTTTTATTTTTTACTTTTTACTGTCAAAAAGTGACATTTACCTTAAGGAATCACACGCCGTTACTAACTTTTATTAAAATCAGCCGAACTACTGAACCGATTTTGATGAAATTTCTATGGGACTAATCTGAAAATATATCCTTTCAAATAAAAAAAAATTTCCAAGTCGGTTTATAAATGACGGAGTTCTGAGGTAACAAACATAAAAAAAAAATTACAACCGAATTGAGAACCATGCCTCCTTTTTTTGAAGTCGGTTAAAAATACAAGGTATTTCTAATACTTCATAATGAATTCTATAGAATTATCGCTAGGCACTTGGTAGAACATGATTGAATAAGAATTAATAAACAAACACTTGAAAAATTCTACACATTTATTCATCTCAACGATCGTTTCGGGTTCCTAACCCATCATCAGGAGTTTATATTAAAACTGAATTTTAATGTAAACTCGAGATGATGGGCTAGGGACCCGAAACGATCGTTGAGATGAATAAATGTGTAGAATTTTTCAAGTGTTTAATAATAATAATAAATAATAAATTTTATTAATTCATAAAAACTGAAAAATATAGATATGAGCAGTCAAAAATAATTGGTTACATATTTACATATTCAGGGATGTCATAGAAGCAGTTTTTAATTAGGTATAATTTCAAATGTTTGCAAAATAGCTTTAAGTCTGAAATTTCTTGCAATCGACTTGGCAAATTGTTATTAATTTTTACTTCATAATGAAGGTTTGTTAAAACAATCCTGTCGGATACATGAATGTTTTCTTATTTATTACGCTGTATAATTATGAAGCGTAGCATGTCGTGTTCAATATTACACAATATTTTTCCCACAAGCAGAACCCCGATTCACGTTTGAGACAAGCGTATAGGTAGTTGTCAGTGTAGAGGTCAACAGTTTGATATCAACACGGGGTATCACGTTACGATCTGCACCTATTATCTATCAATCATGGCCCACTTAACTGTTATTGTTCCCCCATTATCTGTGCACCCGCGGGGTGATTCGCACCACCGCACGCAAAAGGGGCGAACGCGTCACCCACCCCGCACATCTGCATACAGAATGATCGAAAAGTTGCAATCGAGAATCATCTATATTATAATACCACTGACTACTCATTCATCACGAAATCTCAGGAACTATAAAGCCTACAAACATGAATTTTGGCAGGTAGGTGCCTTATAGGATGTAGGCATCTGCTAAGAAAGGATTTTTCAAAATTCAACCCCTAATGGGGTCAAAAGGGGGAGTATTGTCTTTTAACAAATCTTAATAATATTTAAATGTGAAATTGGCAGGTAGGTTCCTTTATAGAAGGTAGGAATCCGTTAAGAAAGGATTTTTTGAAATTAAACCCCTAAGGGGGTCTAAAGTTTTTTGGCAAAATGTTCATATCTCACAAATCGCGGTAAGGTGAGAGGTATTGAATTCAATATAGTAACTCTTCTTTAAAAATAAGCAAGCCATTATTCGAGTTTTTTTAAATTCAATCCCCAAGGGGTAAAACTGGGGTGTAGGGTTTTTTGACTCATCAACGCTCAGCTACCAAACCGCTGAAGCTAGAAACTTGAAATGTGGACAGTAGGTTCCTTTTGTGACGTAAGCACCCATTAAGAAGGGATTTTTCGAAATTCAACCCCTACGAGGGTCGAAAGGGGGTGTATTTTTTTTGACAAATTGTTCATATTTCAAAAATCGGTAGTAAGAGATATTGATTTCAACATACGAACTCTTTATTAAAAATAAGCAAATACGTCATGTTCGATAAATTTTTTTTAATTAACTCTTAAGGGGGTGAAAAGGGGAATTATAAAAATAGTTTTTTTTCCGAACCTGATCGAATTAGAAACACGAAATTTGACTTGAGTATTCTGTGTTCGACAAATTATCGAAATCCGTATCCTAAGGAGTGAAAACGGGGATGGAAACTTTCATGAAGGACACGCTGTATCTCTGAAATTGCTTAAGCTAAAACTAATCATAAATTCTTAGCACCCGGGCGAAGCCGCACGGCACCGCTAGTCATCTATATTATATTTAAAACACAATACTCTTAGCGGCTTCCACCTTTTTAAAATTTTTTTGAAGTGAATCTTTTTAGCTCGCAATAACCCAAAATTATTCGTAACGGAAATTGACCAGTGATGTCAAATCCTGAAAAATACAATAATTTTGATTACCAAGAACTTATGTGCCAGCTGTAAGCGTTAGAGAGGTATGCTTACATCAGCACGCGTTTAACAACAACAACAATAACGGAGCAGTGGGTTCCTGGTTGATAGTCCAGTCATATATCATGTCTCCCGGCGCCTGGGTAACGCAGACACGGGCACAAATCACGCACGGCACTGTAGACTGTGTGAAAAAAACGTCTATCTCTATAAAGATCGAGTCTGATTGTTAGATAATATTTATTGATTTTTTACTTCCCACCTCTACTATGGTAGGGAAGTAATGGATTTAGTCCGAAAAAAATATTTCGAGGTTTTAACAGATCTTCACGTTTTGAGACCCTAGCAATCGTTTAAGATCATTTTCTGACTGATGTCTGTATGTGGTCAATTTTTGGCCTTTCGATTTCGTAAAAACGGAATAACATACGGCCATGCCGATTGTTCTATTGTGTTTATCAGCCTTTAACTTAGATCTGATTAGATTTTGAGTCAAATCGGTTCAGTGGATTCTGAGATATTAAAAAAAACGTTCTCAATGTCATGTATTGACATAGGTAAAAAAAAATATAAATGAATTCTAGATGTTATTATATGAAAAAATTTAAATATTTTTTTTCTCTAAAATGTATAGTTTTCGAGATAAAAAATATTTTACTAAAAAAAGAAAATTGTACGTAAATCAAGGTAACCATGATTTTTGCTATAATATTACTAGCATCAGTAGATCACCAAACAAAAAAGAGGGCCATGCTTTATTTCAAAGAATAAAAAAAGAGTGTTTTTTACTTCCCACCTCTACTATGGTAGGGAAGTAATGGATTCAGTCCGAAAACAATATTTCGAGATTTTAACAGATTTTCACGTTTTGAGACCCTAGCAATCGTTTAAGATCATTTTCTGACTGATGTCTGTATGTGTGTGTGTATGTGTGTATGTGTGTATGTGTGTATGTGTGTGTGTGTGTATGTGGTCAATTTTTCGCCTTCGATATCTTAAGAACGGAACAACATACGGGCATGCCGATTGTTCTATTGTGTTTATCAGCCTTTAACTTAGATCTGATTAGATTTTGAGTCAAATCGGTTCAGTGGATCCTGAGATATTCAAAAAAACGTCCTCAATGTCACGTATTAACATAGGTAAAAAAAAATATAAATGAATTCTAGATGTTATAATATGAAAAAAATGTAAATATTTTTTTTCTCTAAAATGTATAGTTTTCGAGAAAAAAAATATTTTACTAAAAAAAATAAAAATTGTACGTAAATCAAGGTAACCATGATTTTTGCTATATTAAGCTAGCCATCAATAGATCACCAAACAAAAAAGAGGGCCATGCTTTTTTCAAAGAATAAAAATTAAATTGTGTTTTAAAGACCACCAACAGCTAAGGTTATTTGGGCCTAGTCAAAGAATAAAAAAAAGAGTGTTTATTTTTTGCAAATATTTACTAGGTGGGAAGTATAGGACTGGTCATCAGTCGAATTTTTTTGCAAATATTTACTATGTGGGAAGTATAGGACTGGTCATCAGTCTAATTTTTTTCGAACTGTTATACATTTCTTAATTATTGTTCTTATTGAGTTGTTTTTACCGAACCTCAAAATTTTGGGAAAATTTTATTAGAACCGGTTCTTTCTTATTAACAGTTCTAAAATAAGGGTTACTTACTGTTATTTCGTCCAATCGCTAGTCAAAACCTATCTGTTCTCATCTGTGTTTAAAATTTTTACAGAAATTCAGTAACAATCTTCAAGAAAATTACATAAAAATTAAAGTTTCATTAAATGCAATTTAGTATATAATTTACTATGTATTTTTACCCACAACGTTACGGAGATGGTGTATGCGTTTAAGATAATGAGGCTGTGTGTGCAATAATTTATCTATTACCCTTTTTCTCCAAAACGGCTGAACGGGCTTGAGAATAGCTGAGTGTGTAGCAGTGCTGTTGTTTACATGGCGTTGCTATGGTTCCTCTATTACAAGTTCCCAGTTCCCGGGTTCTAGCCCGAGAGCTGGTAAAAGTGTCAATTGGATTTCCAATTTATTATTAAAAAAAAAAATTATGAATTGAAAATATGAATTGGTGCTAGGCCCAAATAACCTTAGTTGTTGGTGGTCTTTAATACACAATTTGTAATTTGTTTGTCAAACGGCTGAACCAATTTTGTATTATAATTTATAAATTTTATGAAACAGAGTAGTCTAATGAGTTACCAAGGCAATAAATTCAACCAGATAAACAAATCCATCATAACATTTTTTATCGAAAATAAACTGTGAAGTTATCCAAATTGTAGAAAATTAATGTATTTTAAATTTTAAGTTAACGTTTTAAAAATGATGTCCAAAGCATGCAAAGTGGCAAGAAAATTTATAACCAAGAAGACAATTATACAGGCGATTGTTTACAGAAGTCCTTTCAACGATTCTGGAATTTCGTTTAAAAGTAATTTTTGTTCCAACAAACCGATGTGTACGTCGCAACAACTAAAGGAGCTGACGACTTTTTCTCCTCCACCGAAGAAGAAAAGTCGTATTAGAAAAATATTTGGATCGATTATAGCATGTTTCAAAATTGGTCAGTATTCACAAATATAAAACTGTTCATTATTATTGTTAATTGATAGTTTTTAATCGAAAATGTGGTCGTCCCGCTTAATTAAAATTTACGTTTCTGATATAACTCACCCATTCTTACTTAGCCTTAGCATGTTAAGGATTACAATTTTATGTGAGATTAAAATTACATATTTATTTCAAATAGTAATTTTTGACTTCTGTTGTGACGTTATCTGATTCGAGCGGGTCAACCGATAGCGGTAAAACATGAACAAATAAATGACGTGCGAACGAAGCGTTCATTTGTTCATCAGACTTTCAGTGCGTGTTTTAAGTGCGCTATTATTATTGACGACTTGAAATTGTTTTCTTATAAAATAAGAATTCTGCGAATAAGTATATAACTATCTTCTATGGTGGGCATGAGCTCTGATAAAAATTAAAAAATCATATAAATTCCCTATTATGTGATTATTACAGGAATAGTGTTGGTAATACTCGATGGTGTTTATGAATCTGGAGTCTTTGGTGAGAGTAATGAAGTTCAACAAATAGCACACAATGTATATGTTGACACAGTTGACCCGGTAATTGTAACTTGCTTCGGAGAAAACGTTTTGGAAAATCCAGCTGGAAATTGGAATAAAATTGTTGTCACGATTTTTGGTTTCGTACTAGAGACGGCGGAACTTTTTAAAGATATTGGTTATATTTTGAAGAAAAGATTAATTCGTTCGATTAGTAATAATACTGTTCAATCTATTTCTGTTGAAAGTGATGAAGCTAATGAAAATGATGAAGGTAATGAGACTGAAGTAATGTCAGCTGGTCATGACGATGATGAGACTGTTGTAAGGTCAGGTGATGATGAAGAAAGTTCTATTGAAAGTGATCATGTTGAAGGCAGTGAGGTTGAAACACGTCCAGGTGACGGTGAAGAAAATTCTGAAGATACTTAAATTCTAATGCTAATGAAAAAATGGGAAATAAAAAAGTTTTGCCATTTTAATTTATGGTACAAACACAGTGGACAATAGTGGACATACATATACAATGAAATGATGTAAAGGGTTGGTTATATTTTTAAAAGATTTATCATGCCCGAAACTACTATAAACAGTCAAAATCAGCGGGTGAATTAATTTTTCCCTAAAATTGACAATATGTTTAAATTTTTGATCCACGAACGTTCTGTTCTTCAAGTACATAATATATTCATGTGTCTTAGTTGATGTACACATTTTCATCAAGCATATTTAACGCAGTTTTTTCGAACAATGTTGAGTATTTTTGGGACGATCCAAGTATGTTTTTACGTTCTTAGTTGAATTCGTTTTGAAAAGAATACCATCAAAGTTTTAGTACATATTTTATATACAAATAAATGCTTAAGCTAGCATTACTGTTAGGAACACCCATTGCATGACGTTGGAAAAAATCATTTTTTAAATCTATGTCACTGTCGGTATTCAAACCCGAAATTACCTCTGTTGTGGCTGTGACATAGGTTTAAAATGATTTTTTCTAGTATTGCACTGTAACGTTAAGTCATTCGATGGGTATTCCTAACAGCAATGCTAACTTAAGCATTTATTTGTAATTAATATTGTCTTGTGATTATTTGTCGTGCGTTAAACAAACTCCTTTAATGTTTTGTATGTGTACATAAAAGTAATTTGATTTTATTAAATTTCAAAAGAGAATTAACTTTTTTATACGTAAGTATATATGATTTGATAAATACAAAATCAAATCAAATACCTTCATTTAATATTAAGTACATTGTTTGATATGTCCTGATAATTAATACTAATTACAGTTGATTTCACAATTATTATAGAATGATGATGGTAATATTTTTCGGTTTTAAAATTTTCATTTTTTTCAGTTTTTTCAGTTGTCTATAACTCAGTTGTTTACATTTCCGGAAAATAAACTGAGATTATGTTAAACAATTTCTTTGTATTAATATTACGTCTATTCAAATAACAATATATGAGTTAGGTAATTGTGGACAAGTCCCGACAGTGGCTTCTGATTTTTTCCTTATATATCTTATAACAATCGTTTGACGTTTAACAATCATGATGGCATAATATGCTGACTGATATGTTAAGAAATACTATTTACTACCTAGTGGATGCCTTGTGGATTAAATTCATTGTTGAATTAATTAATTAATAGCAAACTCATTTTGGACTGTAGGTTACGACGTATGATATACAAAAACATTAAAAAAAATGTATACATGTCGAATTGATAATTAATCTCTGTTTTTCAATTACTCTTAGAATGGTACCGATACGTCATCAATGTATCGGCGTCAATCATCAAAAGGCCACCTAAGAAGAGAAAAAAACAAAAAAAAACTTTTTTTGTTTAGCTTTTTTTTTCATTTTTCGTCGGGTACATGACACGTTTACGGTGATCTGCGATCCCTTTAATACTGACCAATCGATCTGCAAATATTATAATGGTATAAGGTTTTTTTTGGCAAATTTTTTGCAGCCAAATTATTTATTTGAATGAGTTATATTTATATTAAACGTTTCGTCTTTTTGGGCATCATCAGTAATATTCTGAAAAATAATATAAATAATAATATAAATAATTTGGCTGCAAAAAATTTTCCAAAAAAAAACCTTATAATATCCTCAGCCGTACTAAACTCACTACGCATTATAATGGTATTATTGGGTTACCGACAAGCTATACAAACAATTTCAGCCGTGTTCTTTTTTTTTGTTACATACCGCTATCTAGCAAAATCCCTTAATCAGGGCACTTTAATATGCCTCCCTCAACATCTTCACAAAAATAAGGCCTTGAATAAATAACACCAAAAAATTATCACTAGCTCTCGGTCTAAAAGTATCTATTGAAAAATTCTGAAATCTGCCTATTGTTATTCTGCTCGTAAAAAGAGTAACCAAAGTAACTAGATCTGGAGTTTTCAAATAAATTTGGTTTTTAGTATGTCTTGATTTCAAGTTTTTGTTTTTTCGTGTTTGAATCAAAATTTTATCATGCCTAATTTCAAAATTCTCACTGTACCAAACTTTAAATTGAATAAACTTATTCCCAACCAAAATGTGGTTTCTAAAATTCGTAAAACTTCAAAAAATGCGTATCGAAATATGGAAAAGTCTGGCGACGTGTTTCAATTGATGGGAAGAGTGGGTTTGGTTTCGGAATGTGGACCTTTTTCCACGAAACTTAGAGTTCTTAGGCCTATTAGTGTTGTGCAAGACAAATGTCCACGACAGATAATATCAATTCCTACGGAACCGTTTACTTTTGGAAGATTGTGTAGGCGAATGGTTATAACTATGATGAAAGCAGGTCAGTAAAAAAGTTTGAGAATAGTTATTTTCGATACGTGTGCGTGAAGTGAGGTATTCTAGTAGGCTTAAATTGAGACACGAGCTAAGAGACTGACGCATACACAACCAGATTATTAATTGTTGTGTTGAAGACGCTAATGACCTGAGTTGTCGACGCGTCTATAATCTACAATAATAATAATAATAATAATAATTTGTGTCGCCGACTTCGCGGTTATAATGTAGCTGTCAGTAGGTAATAGCGAACGGATCAGGGCGAATAAACATACATCACTATGGAAATTGTGTGCTTTCCCGCACTAGTGTGGGAAAGATACGTTCCCGCACGACGGCCTGTCAAAAGTCACTTCACATGCATACTTACATGCATTTAAAGCAGCTATTTTATAGTGAGTGTGGCAAAAAATGTCTTAACTGGACTTTATACAGGGTGTATCACAGGATTGAATACATAGGAAAGTAATGAGTGCAACAAGGAAAACATAAGCAAAATGAGTAGCGTGATAAAGATAGAATACACATGGCTAACTTAACTAAATTAATTATCATGATTTTTTACATGAATAGAGGGCAAAGCAATCTCTGATCTTAACTAATTTGTACTGTGTACTTTTCCCTATGTTCGGTTTTCTGTGATACACCCTGTATATTGAAATAAATAGACAAGTTTTACAAGACCAGATTTTAACAAAATAATTATTTGCTAAAATTTACAGTGATCGACGTTTCGACGTCATATTATGCATTCTTCAAGGATCTTAGCAAATTAGCAATAGTTGTGAAATTATTTTATATTCTGTTGTTTCTCAAATACTGCTAAAAATCTAAATTCTCTCATTTTCTTTTCGTTTTCGACGCGATTCACTTTTTAAAAAATTGGATTTTTTGAATTTTATAAAATTTGTTTTAACATTTTTTTTAAAACGTACGTACTGCATAAAAATTTAGGTAATAAACCATTTATTTGAAATCAGTTTCAAGCAGTTGTCGCATAAATAGCTACCAAATTCGGGCTTGAGAATAGCCGAGAGTGTAGCGGCGCTATTGTTTACATGGCGTTGCTATGGTTCCTCTATTACAAGTCCCCAGTTCCCGAGTTCTAGCCCGAGAGCTGGTAAAAGTGTCAATTGGATTTTCAATTTATTATTAAAAAAAAAAATAATGAATTGAAAATATGAATTGGTGCTAGGTCCAAATAACCTTAGCTGTTGGTGGTCTTTAAAATACAATTACAATTAGCTACCAAATTCAACTTTTCTTTTAAAATTACTTGTTGAATAGGGATAGTGGTCGGCATCATACACTGGACTTATGAAGTAGGCTTATGGAGCGACAGTAAAACAACAGAACGACTTTATGCTGATATGTATAAAGGAATCGTAGAACCCTTTCAGGCACTCATTTTATCCAAAGAAGAAAGTAATATCGCACCGAAAATTAAGCCTCCGCATTTCGAAACAGTCGTCTACAATTTATTTCAGTTTTGGAATTGGATTGTTTTGTTTGTATTTGGAGGAATCTCTGTTGGAGTGCTATATGCTGAGGTCGCTTTAAATAGCTTGTTGACGTCCGTTTCAGGTATAATAGGCTAAGAGGCAGCGACGGATTTTCTTAAGTGTCTACGTAAGCCAAAATAATATTAACAGTCCCTGTATCCGTGTTTGACATAAAATTCAAACACTTGACGCGGAGGAGATAACCGGGGACTTGTGAAAAATCCAGCTCTATGGGAATTATTTGCGATATAAAACCTTTGTTGACCGGGCTAACCACGGTACTTACCTAAATTTAGTTTGTTATAAGTAGGTACCTATATTTTTTAGTGTATTTGCCATATGGCACATACACTATTGGCGTCGGTCGGATGGCGGGACCTAGGGGTCGGACCAAAATTTCTCGACGTTTCATAGCCTCCTGAACAATTTGGCACCATTTTTGAAAATGTTTATATGGAGTGTGTGTGTGTGTGTGTTAGCACGATAACTCTCGAAAGACTCAATCGATTTTAACGAAATTTGGTACACACCTTGGAATTCATCAGCGCACGGAACCTATTTAAAATGGGCCTAATCGGACCATTTTAAGGGTGGTTTTTAGGGGTTGAAAAATGTTTTTGGGCCCAAAAATACCGAAAAAACTCTCAGATTCGTTTCAAAATTGAAATTTAAACCTTTAGTAACGATTAAAATGTGCTACTAAAATTTTAATAAAATCGGCCCGGCAGGACCGGATTTACAAATTTTATGAAAACAGTAGCGGATACGGATTTACTTACTGAAGGATGTATTTAATTTGGTACAAATGTTAGGAATGATAATAATATTGCAATTAAGAAAAAAATTATTGTTTTAAGGGATGTATTAAGGGGTTGAATTTTTTATTTTGTCCAAAAACAAACTTAAGTTCACGTATTAAAGCCACAAGGCCTGTATTAGCAAATACACTATATTGTCGGCAGGGTTTTGGCACTGCGACCCGAGTTTTTTTTATTATTAAAAATAGTGGATTTTCAATAATTTTTTTCGAAGTGTTCTCAACAACATTTTGGTCTGACGTTTTAGAATTGCAATATACCTACATATGTCACTCCTTAAAAAAAATTCCAGACCTTACGTAGATATATTATGAAAAAATTTTTTTTAATTAAACTCATGTCCGACGGCATGATAGTTGGAGAGCTGATGACGAATTTGGCGAAGGTATTTTCGGCAATATGATATTATGGAAAGTATTATTTTTAAGTTTACCTAACGTCTGATTATTATTTAAATTTAAATAAAATTAACGATCGGTATTTTTTCAGATTTTATTATAAAAGTTAGGGCCGAAACATCATATTAATAAATTTTTATAATAAAGTCTGAAAAAATACTAACCGTTAATTTTATTTCGATGAAAACATAACAGTCTAGTTTTGTTTGTTGATTCGGGAACGTTATTTTCGAAATTGTGGGTATATCAAATAATAAAATTGTTGTGGCTAAGAAGTGACGTTGTTTCTTCTAGTTTCCAGCCACAGTGGTCTTCTTAATGTTCTTTGTTTTCTACTTGATGAAAATTCTAATAATATACCTAGCACACATGTTGAGTTTTCATTACGAAAAAATGTGATCAACAGTTTTGAGAAAGTATATTTTTAATAGTAATATTTAATTTCTACGATAGAGCTTGTAATCCAGTCAAATAGTACTTTTAAATTGCATTAATTAGAAGTTTGATGAAATTTGAATGGTAGATAGGGGGTGCCACTAGAATACTCCAGCAAAGTTTTCCCCCTCGGATTCCGCAAGGGGTGGCTGCTATCTTGAATTTAAGAGATGAAATAATATATCTTGGTAAATACTGCTTGTACATGAAAAATTACTATTACAAAAATTATTAAGGAGGATATATCCAACAACTTTTGTTTGTAAATTTTTTTTTAAATTTCTTATTATTCAAAAGCTATAAATTCTCAAAAATGACACTGTTGGGGGTGGAAACGATTTTTTCGATTTTACAACAAAACGGTCAATCGAGGGCGAAAAATGGTTATGACAAAAGTTGTAGCTTTTGAGTTTTTCTACAATATGCATGTGTTCAACATTTTTTTGCTTGCTTGGTACGAATATAGAGGGCGCCAAAAGTCGACTGGCGCCAATATATCTGAAAATGTTTGAATTTTGCACATAATAAATTAATTCAAGTCATTGCATTTTGAGAATTTATAACTTTTGAAAGATAAGAAATTTCAAAAATTTTTCCAAACAAAAGTTGTTGGATACATCCTCCTTAATAATTTTTGTAATAGTAATTTTTCACGTACATGCAATATTTACCAAGATATATGTTTTCATCCTTTAAATTCAAGATGGCGGCTACCCCTTGCGGATTCTGAGAGGGGAAACTTGACTGGAGTGTTCTAGTGGCACCCCCTATCTACCGTTCAAATTTCATCAAACTTCTAATTAACGCAATTTCAGACCAATTTTTTCGACTACCCATTTGATTGGACTATCGGGTGACCGCCCTTTTTAGGAATCACTGGTCTAGTAGTTATATCAAAAAGACAAATCATAATAATTAACATCGTAACTTGTCTTTAAACGAAAATAACGATCAAAATTAGATCATAATCATATCTTATTTTTAGAATCATTTGAGAATAACGAGAGTAAAGATACACCTGAAGATCTTACTTCTCCTGAAGACGACATATCTGATTCTGGTGTGGTTACTTCTGAAATTGAAAATTCGCATGGAAACGGCTTGTCTTCAATCCTTCCTTCTTCCGTTTACTCCGAAGAAGTTCCTCCTGACAACACTACCGAAGCATCAAAAATAGAATCCTCTCTTAAATCCACTTTGAAAAAGTTGCGACGAACTTGCTCAATTTAACAACTGATTCGAAATTAGTCACAAAAAGAAAATATAGTTGAAAAGTAAAACTGCGTTAGAAAACTGCCAATGATAATAGATAAAATTATATACATTTTAATTTACTCCATTCATACATTGTCTTCTGTTGTTTGCGTTGTTTGCGATTTGTATGTGTTTTTAGATTTTTACTTTAAATAAATTATTTTATTTGGTCATATTTATGTATAGCATTCATAAAGATTCAGGATTAAGTAGGTACTAAACAACTAGGCTTTATTTTTATTATTGAGTGAGAGTTTTTGTAGCAAAGTTAATGTTTATAATATAATAATAATAATTATTATTATTATGTGAAGGAAAAATTCCTTAAGAAATTTTGCATCCACAAGCACCCTAAACTTCAGGTTCGTCACCGTCACACAGGGATACTTGCGGAGCAAGGTGAAACTATAACCGCGTCTCAAACCATGAAATGGGCGATTACAGTGAGTTTGGGTCGTGCGCACGGAGTACACGGAGCGACTCAATAAGTACAGCTTTTGGCATGCGGCAGACTAGTGACTCCACGTTACGCTAACATGCCGGGATAGCTTTCATATTTGATGACGGCTTGGCTCCTCCAAGAACACCAATTATAAGGACTATTAATTTAACAGAATACTCTGGGTACTGCTTCCTGAGCTCAAAAAAAGGTCTTGATACTTTATCCGTTTCTCAGTCTCCTTTGGGACTATATTCGTTTCAGCAGGAGCTGAGAACTTGAACTCGCGTAGTTTTATCAAGGAGAACTATATCAGGCAATTGACACTTTTACCAGCTCTCGGGTTAGAAACCGGGAACTGGGAACTTGTAATAGAGGAACCATAGCAACGCCATGTAAACAACAGCATCGCTAAACGCTCGGCTATTCTCAAGCCCTTTCAGCTATATAGAAGTGGCAACTTTAGATATGTACACCTGAAGCCAGTCGATTTGAAAGTTTTTAAAATATAAAAAAATGTTTTTACTTATGAAAAGATATCTACATTTTGATTTTTCATGAGCGTTTTGGAACTTTTATTGTAACATTCAGGCACACAACACGACATAAAGAGTAATTATCACTATGGACTGCAAGCGACGAATGATGATAATGTACCTGGCAGGTCGTACTTTAGTGTATAGTTGTCACAGGCGACGTGATATTAGATACAGCTTTTTCTATGTCCATCTCTGTTTTGAGATTATTAGATTGTAAACGCTAGGTTAGATCAGTTTGTAATCAGGACAGATTTGACTGACGCTAATGACCTCAATTTTCGAGCGTCTGTAATCTGCAATCTCTTTGAGATTTGACTGTGATAGCAAAGTATTGAAAAAAAATAATATGAGTCCATTTTCCAAACGACCGGTGTGCTTTAAGAAAAGTTCTAGTAAAACAATTTTCAATAGGAAACCAGGAATCGACAGATTGTTTTAGATAAAAAATGCAAACAAATAATTTTCCAAACAAACAAGTTATTTTTACTGTCAGTCTTCATTTTACATGCATTTACTGTTTGCATATATATATTTGAATATAACTACAAGTTGTTTTCTGATACAGTAAAATACCTTAAATAATGAATTTTAAGCATTTAATGAATTTTACGTATATTACCTATTTTCGTATGAATGGGGCTACCATATTATTATTCGTCAGATTGCGCTAGTGGCAGCTTACCTAGCTTATCTAGGTGTCACAATTTTTAATAAGCTGCCTGATAATATAAAATCAGCTGCCCATGTAAATAATTTCAAAAAATTGTTAAAAAGCTATCTGCTGGAGGGTGCTTTTTATAGTATTAACGAATACCTGTGATACTGAGACTTTGACGCTTTTAATACTGTACCTACATGCAGTCTTTTAAATTAAATAAATTGTTATTGTTAAGTAAAGTATATGTCAAACGTTTAGAATGGTTTAGAGATTAATAGTCCGAGAGCTAGTGACAATTTTTTGATGTTATTTATTCAAGACCTTATTTTTGTGAAGATGTTGAGGGAGGCATATTAAAGTGCCCTGTGTAAGGGATTTTGCTAAATAGCGGTATGGGAGGGGTGCAGACCGCCCCCAACATGTAACAAAAAAAATGATCACAATTGTTATTGCTTCAAGGCTGAAATTGTTTGTATAGCTTGTCGGTGACCCAATAATGTCATTATAATATTTTCAGATCGAATGGTCAGTATTAAAGGAATCGCAGATAACCCTAAACGTGTCATGTACCCGACGAAATTTATATTATTAGTTGAAGGTTTCATAAACCAAATGAGTTCCGTAAACAAATTCTTTGATTTAAAAATCTACCAAAATCTTATACATGGTGTCACAGAATAACTATTCCTATTTTTCAGAAATGATAGAGGGCACTTAAATAAACATTTTTTATTAACAAACTATAAGTGTCCGGAAATACTGCATCAAACTTTATAAAAATTGTTCGAAGTTACGACCATCATTTTTGATACACAAGTTATAACGATGTGTAATCGACTGCCGAATGCTTCGAAATAACTGCCGGCGTTCACGAATATTTCCGGAAAATCCATTGACAAGATAAATAATGTTTCTTTATCTTGTCAATGAATGATTATCTATCTTTGTGATTTGGGCTTGAGAATAGCCGAGAGTGTAGCGATGCTATTGTTTACATGGCGTTGCTATGGTTCCTCTATTACAAGTCCCCAGTTCCCGAGTTCTAGCCCGAGAGCTGGTAAAAGTGTCAATTGGATTTTCAATTTATTATTAAAAAAAAAATAATGAATTGAAAATATGAATTGGTGCTAGGCCCAAATAACCTTAGCTGTTGGTGGTCATTAAAACACAATTTTTTCTTTGTAATTTCACAATTAACAAACCAGTGCAAGAGTTACAGGAGTACACATACATAATAATAATTAAGTTTGTACAAACAATTGGCATTTAACTGTATTTATGCAGAGCATATGAACAGAAATAACGCCGGTACTATATTTAAAACCGACGATAACTAAAATCGAATAATTTGAAAAGCGGCAAAGCTCGTGTAGTAGTGTGGTGAGAGGAAAGCTTCATAAAGGCAACGTCGGCGTTCGTTTTAAAGCCGTGCACTAATAAGGACTAAATTTGCGCGTAGATGAGGTATATTAGATAATTCGCGCCGTCACCGACAGAGGCGCTGGAGGGTGCGTTATCCGGCTTTAATTTAAAATTAATATAGCGCAGGCGGCACTTACCGGAAATGAGCTTTAGAAGCTTGCTGGATGACGAGGTAGACGCGGCGGTCGTTTGTGGGGTGGCGGACGAAAGAGGGAGGACGATGGCAGAGACGTACCACGGTATCTGCGCTTGCGATAAATGCCTAGACTTGCCTTGAATATTTAGTTATTATAATGTACGAACTGCCACCGACTTGTCGTATAGGCATTCTCTCATAATGGGGAGAAGTGTGACGCCTTGAAGGGTAATGTTTTATATCTAATTTTAGTATTCTTTCCCTTTATTCTTTTTAATACTCTCTGCAGACGCTGAACGAATTGTCACTAAGAGAAATTACTGATGTGTAACGGGGGTAAGAAGAAATGAAAACTTAGTTTTCTTTCTCGGAGATGTTCGCTGTGAATTTCAATAATTTCCAATTAAATACGTAAACATATAATTGGTTTGAAATTGTAAATTGTGTTTTAAAGACCACCAACAGCTAAGGTTATTTGAGCCTAACACCAATTCATATTTTCAATTCATTATTTTTTTTTTTAATAATAAATTGAAAATCCAATTGACACTTTTACCAGCTCTCGGGCTAGAACCCGGGAACTGGGAACTTGTAATAGAGGAACCATAGCAACGCCATGTATTGAATTGAATTGTGTTTTAAAGACCACCAACAGCCTAGCACCAATTCATATTTTCAATTCATTATTATTATTATTATTTTTTTTAATAATAAATTGAAAATCCAATTGACACTTTTACCAGCTCTCGGGCTAGAACCCGAGAACTGGGGACTTGTAATAGAGGAACCATTGCAACGCCGCTACACTCTCGGCTATTCTCAAGCCCGCAACGCCATGTAAACAACAGCACCGCTGCACGCTCGGCTATTCTCAAGCCCATAATAATTGGTTCGAGATTAATTGTATTGTCCAGTTGTTTTTTCGAATTGATTGTTTACATAAAAAAGGTCAATATTGTAAGAAAATTAAAGTATCTAATTGGCTTGAGAATGGCCGAGCGTGTAGCAATGCCGTCGTTTACATGGCGTTGCTATGGTTCCTCTATTACAAGTCCCCAGTTCTCGGGTTCTAGCCCGAGAGCTGGTAAAAGTGTCAATTGGATTTTCAATTTATTATTAAAAAAAAAAAATAATAAATTGAAAATATGAATTGGTGCTAGGCCCAAATAACCTTAGCTGTTGGTGGTCTTTAAAAACACAATTTTTTGGTTTGAGATTAATTTTATTGTCCAGTTGTTTTTTGGTATCTAACCTGATTCAAATTTAATAATTGATTGTTTACATAAATGAAGTCAATATTGTAAGAAAATTAAAGTATCTAATTGGGCTTGAGAATGGCGAGCGTGTAGCAATGCTGTCGTTTACGTGGCGTTGCTATGGTTCCTCTATTACAAGTCCCCAGTTCCCGGGTTCTAGCCTGAGAGCTGGTAAAAGTGTCACTTAGATTTTCAATTTATTATTAAAAAAAAAATATTGAATTGAAAATATGAATTGGTGCTAGGCCTAAATAACCTTAGCTGTTGGTGGTCTTTAAAAAAAATCTTGAATTTAAGTCCATCGTAATTCGTAACTAAATTATTCATTTATTAATAATATTATCAGAGATTTTCAAGTTTTTCGTTATAATTATTGATTGAGCTGTAAATTACCCTAGAATTATTGTGAAATATAATTATGATTTAATTTGAAAATTATCGATCTCTGTTCTTATGCACAGACTGATAAGATTAAAGCACAGTTGACACGATCAGATATTCGTATCAGGCTGGCCAACACCGTGCAACAATACTTTACGCTTATTTTGTGTTATCATGGCGTGTTATCGTCCAACATTTACATAATATTATGCGAAGGCAAGAGTTTAACAATAAAACATTCCTTAATAATCACGAACGAACCTATTAATATTATAATAATGAAATGTACATATGTTATGTCTTTTTACAAAATACAGAGAATGTGTGAAATCCGATTTTTGATGTACAGTTGCGTTACAAAGTACAGCAATTGAATTTTAAAATTAATTATTGATATGTAAACATCTTTACTGCCCCCCCCCTAAAATGTTTGCTATTGTGACTCGATGCAATGTCACGGAAGTGTAAAAGTGTGTCGCGGAAGAGAAGTTGCGGTTAATTATTTAGTTTATCTAGACTCTTGAAAATTGTCTAGAGTTTTGGCAAGAGTCTTGTCTAGATAAAGCAAGTCTTGTCTTGTCTTGAAAATTTCTAGACAAGACTTTTGCAAGTCTTGCCTTGAAAATCTAGACAAGACAAGACAAGAGTCTAGAAAGTCTAGATCTAGACGGCAACACTAGTTTTTACATTCTGCAGTCTTAAAAAAATGAAATAAAAATATCGATATTTAGTGAATTTCACTGAAGACGCAACAATGGGAGTTTTGTTTACCTCGTAATTATGGTAAACATTAATGCATTAGAGAAAACTGTTTCACTTAAAATGCAACATCCAGTGAATAAAACTATACACAACTATCTATAAAACCGCAATTCTTTTATTTATTTTATTTAAGATGTTTTTGACCATGATTGTACATTATGCACCCGTTGTGGACGTTCAGAAAAGATATAAAAACGACACAAATAAAAGCGAGATAAAAAGAACGTCTCCTGTACGTAATATTTTCAAAAAGCTGTCGATTACAGTTATTAGCGCGCATCAGGCGCTCAAACTGTATGCATGAGATCACAGTTTCACACACCGATACGTTATATAACACACATACGTGTCCCGGAGGCTGTTGCTTTCAGTCACTTAGGGATGAACAGACTCACAGATTGCACGAAACTTAAGATATACGTGGTTACTTAGGGTTCCATGACATTTGATCCCAGCAATTTTATATCACGACAAGTGATCCCACGACAACTGATCCCAACGACATTTGATCCCAAAATAATATGAAAATGTGAAAAGCACGAAAGACCAAATTGACTGCACACCTGATGTTTCGAAGTTTCTATGTACAATAATTTTTCAACAAAATTTATAAAATACAATATTTGACAAAATTACAATGTATCCCGGGCAATGATAAATAATGTGGATTATTCAACTTGATCTTTACATAATCTTTAAAGGATTATTAACTCCTAAACACATTATATTTACTATTACATTCGTTAGAATTCTAATAACTTCTATGAGATGTAGATGGCAAGCAATTTGAGAATGGGTGCGTTACAGGCAATGTTCCCTCTAATTTTTTCACTGACTGCGTGGTACAAGAGTTTTTGGGAGCAAAAATGTTCAAAACGCATGTAAAAGTGTGCAAGTGGGGGAGTCCTGTGCCTGTGTTTGAAGTCAAAAGAGATTTCGTTTGACGTTTAAATGTTAAAGGTCGTTTCAAAAAAATTTTTGAGCCTCTAAATTTTACTTTTTTTTTGTGAAATTTAGATTTTTACCATTTTTAGATGCAATTCTTCTATAAAATGAAAAAAAACAAGCCGTGAGGTGGGTCGTTTATTAGGACTAAAGTGCGACCCTTGAGGTCCACACGACGAACTTCCCAGTTTGATAAATATTTAATAATAATAATTAAATTAGATATTACACAGAAAAGTAATCATTTTAATCATTAAAACATAATTATTATTTATTTTTAACAATAATTAAAAAAAAACGGTTGAACCGATTTTTATAAAATTTATGTCGGATCAAAATGACGTTAACACGCCTCGATTGACACCCTTACGAAGTCGATATAATATTTTATTCGCGAGATATTGTGTAAAATCTACTTTTTTGGAGTCTATTTGGTTAAGAAAAAAGAACGGCTGAACCGATTTTGAAAAAATTTCTTTCAGAGCATATTTACGTTAATACGTCGATTGGCACCCTAACGTAGTCGATATCATTTTTCATTCTCGAAATTTCGTCTTAGAAAGAAATGGACACATACGTACGTACGTACATCCGTACACACACACACACACACACCCGTTTTTTCCAATAGGTTATTATAACTGAATTTTCCACCATTTAATGACTTTACACATCCTTACACTGCAGCAGAATGGCACAAGTGTAATGCTTAATGCAGTAGGTATAGTTAGTTGGTATGGATCCAGGGAAGGGTTGCTATGTGTCCATGAGACGCATCAAGCAGGGTAGAGGAGTGTGTGAGTGGTGCAAATAGCATCAATCAGTGTTCCATTCATTAGTCACTTGTCTAGCTAAGTGCTACCACAATCGCCTCAATGCACTACACTGGAATTACACCACACACTGACACTATTACACTAGTGTGTGAAGTGTAACGCAGCAACGTGCGTTAATTCAGGATTTCTGTGACACAAAATACGCACACCTATCGTGTGTTGTCTGACGTCTAAAAGACGACAAAATACATGCAGTTTTATTGTGAATGTGTTTAAGTCTTTTAATTGGTTTAGACACGCGTTGATAAATGGTCACAAGGCAAAGTGGCTAATGCTGGATATTTTATTTAAGGAATCATTCACAGATCATAAGTAACAAGCCAACATGTACTAATTATCTCTCGATTTTTTTATATAATGAATATTTCTTTTATTTAAAATTGAAATTAAATTGTGTGTTTTAAAGACCACCAGGCACCAACAGCTAAGGCTATTTGGTCCTAGCACCAATTCATATTTTCAATTCATTATTTTTTTTTTAATAATAAATTGAAAATCCAATTGACACTTTTACTAGCTCTCGGGCTAGAACCCGGGAACTGGGGACTTGTAATAGAGGAACCATAGCAACGCCAGGTAAACAACAGCATTGCTACACGCTTGGCCATTCTCAAGCCCTCTTTTGCAAGTCTTGTCTTGAAAATCTAGACAAGACAAGACAAGAGTCTAGAAAGTCTAGAATATCTAGACGGCAACAATATAGTTAAAGTCATGTTAGACTATTTAAAAATGTAATGCTAGGCCTCGGAGGGGCGGGTTCTGCATTTTCCGGTTAGAATTTCTCTTTTTCTGATTTGTGTGTATTAAAATCGAAAGAGAGAAAAACGAGTAATTTATTTTCACTTTACATTATTAGTCTCGCAGCTGAAGCGTCATACATTTTTTTAAAACAATAATTTGCAGGTTCGTCACTTTACGTATAAAAAATTCGACTGATGACCAGTCCTATACTTCCCACCTAGTAAATATTTGCAAAAAATAAACACTCCTTTTTATTCTTTGAAAAAAAAGCATGACCCTCTTTTTTTGTTTAGTGATCTACTGATGGCTAGCTTAATATAGCAAAAATCATGGTTACCTTGATTTACGTACAATTTTTATTTTTTTTAGTAAAATATTTTTTTTCTCGAAAACTACATTTTAGAGAAAAAAAATATTTACATTTTTTTCATATTATAACATCTAGAATTCATTTATATATTTTTTACCTATGTTAATACGTGACATTGAGAACGTTTTTTTTA
The DNA here is from genome assembly GCA_039654895.1 of Mongoloraphidia duomilia. Classification (NCBI taxonomy): domain Eukaryota; kingdom Metazoa; phylum Arthropoda; class Insecta; order Raphidioptera; family Raphidiidae; genus Mongoloraphidia; species Mongoloraphidia duomilia. The sequence goes on from CM077517.1 coordinate 3,312,881, forward strand.
ATATCTCAGGATCCACTGAACCGATTTGACTCAAAATCTAATCAGATCTAAGTTAAAGGCTGATAAACAATACAACAATCGGCATGACCGTATGTTGTTCCGTTTTTACGATATCGAAGGTGAAAAATTGACCACATACACACACACATACAGACATCAGTCAGAAAATGATCTTAAACGATTGATAGGGTCTCAAAACGTGAAGATCTGTTAAAATCTCGAAATATTTTTTTCGGACTAAATCCAATACTTCCCTACCATAGTAGAGGTGGGAAGTAAAAAGTATAACACGTTGACATCTTTTCAACAAGTCGATATCAAATCGACATATTTTGCCGGCAAACTCATTTAAACTGTTAGCTGAATCGTTTTCCTATATATTATGCAATTAAAAAAAGAAAATGTCGCTATAGTCAAGTGAAATGTAGTAACGGCCGTCTATACACAGAGTTGATGTAGTAGAGATATCAGCTATTGAAATGAAGTGTGAAGAGTCATCCGAGGAAGGAAAACGACTCCGGGAGTCCGGGGTGAAATTGGTCGCGCGCTCCGGGGAAATAGTCCGAGTGGTAGAGGAAGCTGTCCCGGAGACAGCGGTATCCGCCGGCAGCGACTCGCCGCCCCGTTTCCGGGCGCTCTGTGGACTCCAACGACTTCGTCGGAGCTGTTCCAGTCACGGCTGCGCCACCCAACGCGCGCATCGCCCCGTCCTTTCTCTCGTGGAGACCGACTTGTTTTCTTTGGGGATGCGTCAATTAACGATTATTTCTATAAATCATTTTTTCATCATACTTTTGGAAACATAATATTGTGTCTTGCGCAAAAATTTCTCTATGTAAGCTGGTCATTTAAATATCGAAAAATAATGTTACTTAAAATTTTGACCAAATATTTTCACCGATAAATGACAGAACTATATGTATCAGCTTTGTTGAATGAATGAATTGTGGATTATAGACGCTCGACAACAGAGGTCATTAGCGTCTATCAGCTTTGTTCTTATGAAAAATATTATATATATTATCGAAATAAATTTGGGATTGATAGAACATATCTTGATATGATATCAAACGCTTTTTTCACATTCTACTCTGTATTGAGTATGCCATCGCTGATTATTTTATATTATTTCCTTTAGTATGCAGGTCTACAAAAAAGTTAATTCTTTTACTGAGACTGAATTGAAACTTGCAAAATTTTTCCCATCCTTAATATTTGGCTTGTTATCCAAAAAAAGATGTGTTTGGTTCATTGCAAAAATGCATTAGGAAATAATTGTGCCGATTTTCTATTAAATTTAGGTAAAAATAAGTGCAAAACTATTTTATCCTTATTTGAAGTAGGTACAAATTAAAAATATATATTGTTATAATGAAAATTAAAAAAAAACGCACATATATAAATGAGCTAAAACACCATTTCTTATTTACGAGTTTATTCAAAATTTAAAAAAATAAGTTCGCCTTGCTGTAAAACTGACAAAGTTTCCATTTCAAACCTTTTGTGTGAAATTGGTTATAATAATCAAATGATTAAAGCCTCTACACATCACAAACGTTCTCATTTTAATTAACAATCATGCTAACCTAGTTATCTGATATTTTGTTTATTCACTAATTAAGGTGAATACGTTTGTGGATTAATTAATTAATTGTAGATTATAGACGCGTCGACAACTCAGGTCATTAGCGTCTTCGACACACCAAATAATCCATTTGTGTATTAGAATCCACCAGCCGGCATACACAAACCGACTGGTACGAGCTCGGGTCCTTGGGAACGCTACTTCCCAAAGAACGTTGGAATTCAATTTGCGATAGCAACCACATTGCAATGTCCCCCCTGAGGGGGAAGTTTGTGGAATTTAGGGGTTTTAATCGTTTGATTATTTTAAACAATTTTATTATTTTAAATAAAATATTTGGATGACCGAGCTTTGCTCGGATGAGTTAAAAAAAAATAGTATTTAAAGTTACCATTTCATCAAAATCGTTAGTCGTTTTTAAGAAAAAAAATTACATACCTATAAGTAGATAATATTATTATACGTCAGTATACGTCATACTACATAACGTATGTACCTACATATTTTCAAATAATTACTGATTATTTTAATAAGTTAAAGATTGACTGTCAGAGTAATTTGACATAAATAATGAAAATAGTTTGTTTTTTCCAAAGCCTACTCACCATACGACACTGTTTTATAACGTTAAAAAAACTGTTTTTTAAAATGATAAAATTGATAAGAAAACGAATTTTTCCAGGGATGAGACCTAACTAGATCGATTTTTTGCCCCCCAAAACCCCTTTTCAGTAAATTTCATCTAAATCGTTAGGACCGTTTTCGAGAAAATATATAAAACATATATACAAGATTTGCTCGTTTAGTAATATAGGGATACAATGTAAGTTGTTCTGGCATATTTGACTGTTAACCTATCTTAAGGACTATTATTTTAAAAAAGTACAATGCTTTCAAATTGTGCCACAAGTCACAGTACCTAACTCATTGAAAATATTTTATTTATTTTTATCAGTCAAACATAGTTGAATACTTTTGCATCATAAAACGTGGCAGATAACAGCATTAAAAAGTATAGGTGTATAGAGAAGCTAGAGAATCGAGCAAAAACGAGAATACTCAGCACGAAGTATGTGTTAGTTGAAAGGCATTGTCTGGCTGGTAGGTATGGCATGGTTGAACGACGCGCCGCAAGACGGCAGTCGTGTGCCGGAAGTGTAACCATGGAGACCGAAGCGCGCGCCATCGATTGCAACCGCCGCCCGCGCCTAACGTCTATTCTAAAACGGCGCCTTCAGCTGGAACGCGCTAATTAATATTGTACTGAATTTACTATCACACAAATATGGTATAGGTTTCGACGGCACTTTACAGGTCATATGGACTGAATTTAAAGGAATAATTGAATCGTTTTTTTTTTAATTCAAAACTGTACTCTCCATGACATAACTAAAATAATTTAACCGGTTGTAAAAGGGATAAAAATTTTGCCCTTAGTTTTACAATCACCTTCACTATCAACATTAATAAAGAAAATATTACTTTTTCCTTTTTTTTTATTTACTTAATAACAAAAAAATGTGAGCCGTCGCGGGACGCCTGGCAGATGTGAAACATTTTTATAGCTTAAATCTTTTATTTATTGAACTTGACAAATTTATCAAAATAAAATCTAGCCTATATCACTTAGGGATAATGTAGCTTTCTATTAGTAAAAGAGTTTTTTAAATCGGTTCAATAGTTCCAGATATAATAATTTATGATATATTACAACGCCGCGAGACATTCTCCCCCTGCGAAGATAATAAGTGAAAGAATTTTTAGAATCGGTTCAGTAGTTCGAGAGATAAGAATTTACAATTTAACACAATTTACCCTCGTTTACCCAAATTTACCCTAGTATACCCTAATTTCTTGAATTTACCCTAGTTTTCCCTAAATACCCTAATTTAAAAAAAAACAAAAAAATTAATTTTTGGTGTCATGAATTTTCAAAAAATTATAATTATTGCCATGGAAAGAATATAACAAAAATAAAAAATGTTATAAATAAATATCATGTAGAATTAAAAAAAAAAACGTCAAAAATTGTCCGAACCCAAGTCCCCATGCATAGAAGGCTAAAGTGGTACCACTACTCTACGGATGAACTTGTCTAGACAGCCGTTGTTACTGATATATGTATAACTCAATATACCCGGACAATTAATTTATAAATTATTTATCCAGTACAATATAAGTGCCGCAGTGGTGGGGAGAACAGCAGCGAAGGAGAACATTTCGTCGCATTATTTCGTTGCATATTTCTCCTCACACGGCTGTTCACAGCCCGACATAAGATGTTTCACATCAAAAATTATATTCATAACCAATATTTTTAAGCTCGAAAGCTCAAAAATATATAAATAATAATGTTTTCGAGCTCTTTTAGCTCGAAAATAGCGGGAAGTTTTCGGGTTGGCCCGCAGGATCAACCCGTTTCCACATTTTTTTTTTGTTGAAGTCGGTTAAAAAATTAATGGCTATTATGTCATGATTATATATTTTATTGATTACGTTAACTCATAATAATTTTATGATTATTTTTAAAGGAATCAATTTTTAATCGGAACGTGAATTTACTTTATCTCTTCCTGAAATTATACTTACTACAATGTAGTTTTCAAGCTGCAATTTTTTTGGATGAATTTTAGATTAATAATTGTAAAAATAAAAGAAAATGTTATGTGTTTTATTTATAAACACGAACAGCAACATTTCCCCTCTAAATAACTCATCAGCTTGTTTAGTATATTAATTATGACGGATGATGTCACTTGATATTTGATTTTTGTATCCGCAAGAGAGGATAATTTTTTGTAAAATGGAAATATAAGTTAAAACATTGTTCCTAAATGATTTCGTAGCACTGCAGAACATTAAAAGTTAGTTGGCCTCCAAAATGTAGAACATTATTTAAAACAATTATTAATTCAGTAAACAATTTAACTCTCTTATATTTTATGGTAACAATAACAACGCTTTTCATGAAAAATTTATGGCAAATAAAATCTTTAGATTTTCGTTTGTACTGTTCTGTTAATTGGGCTAGAAAAATTAGTATGAAACTGTTTATTTAATATTGCTATTGTTACGGATTACCTTGTATATGAACGGCAGGCAACCGTTCTGAGAAACGGGGGTCTGCATACTGAACAACGAGTATCTGCCGGAATGTTCTAGAGATCGCCAGAACGTACTAGGCTGGGCCGCGCAGGGTATATAAACAAGCCGGTACGAGTGAATCAGGATCAGTCGACGGTGTCACGCAATCGGTAATGAGTGAATGGTGAGTCGTGCCATCAAGCGGATCAGTGTTATAAATATTTACTATGCTTATTTCTTTCAACACGCCAAATATGGTATGATTTGGGGTTGTAGCACTGCTGGACTCCATAGAATCTTTCTGCTTCAAAAAAAAGCTATTAGAATAATATTTAATCTTGTACTGTGACAGTGTTGAACAGCGAAATAAATCCGATATAAATACAGTGACATAAATAATTACAAATAAATAATCCTTGTATATATAGTTATTTGTTAGTTGTTATTTAAGTGGCTCGTTTAGTTCAATAATCACCATTTAAGTTTTTTTTTTGTTTTTTTTTATTGTTAGAATTGACTTTTCGTTGTTGCATCTATTGTTATTGTATTTTTAATTATTCTAAATAAATATTTATTCCGCCAACTCAGAAAGCAGTTTTGTAACACTATATTTTATAGCACCAACCTTTTAAATTTGTTTGTTCAACAAAATAAAGTTACATAAGAAAAGCTATCCATTAAATCGATTATTCAGTTCGCCATTGTGTTGATAGCCTGAGTAATCTGGTAGGTATCATTAATTAAATGTAGTAGATAATCATCGCCTTAGTGCGCGTGCGCTGATTGAGTCTATTATAGCATTATATATGCATACTTCACAGGGAGACAATTTGGTATTTTCCCACAGGATAAATAAAAACAACTCTTTTATTCGATGTATAATTGTCATTGATTTCGTTCGATTGTTGGTGGTTAGCCGAGCGCGTCCCAAACGTGCGTATCACATTAAGTGATACACGCACTAATACCAGTACTCTTACACTAACACTAACATATTCACTGACACTACATCAAAAATGGTGACGCATATATATTATATAGGCTCGGATGAAATTAAATGCATCATCGATATAAAGCTACTGTGCGATTTTATCATGGATCTTGCAGTAGCGTGGATGGGCGGTGATAGGGTGCAGGAGAAATTGCGCTGAACCTCAATAAAATAATGTTACGGATCACCGTGTATATAAACGGCAGGCGAGAGTTCCGAGAAACGGGATCTGCTTACCGTAACAACGAGTACCTGCGCGAACATTCTAGAGAACGCTATAGAACGCGCTGCGCTTAAGCCAAGCGGCCTATATAAGCAAGCGAGTGCGAGGAAGTGAACAGTCAATGGTGAGTCGTGCAACCAAGCGGATCAGTGATATTAGTCAATCAACGGTCGAATCAGTCAGTACAATGATATAAATAGTGGAGTGGATATGAATAAATAGTACTGAAGTAACTGAGTAAATGACCGACATAAATAAACGTTAGAAATAAATCTGATATAAATACAGTGACATAAATAATTACAAATAAATAATCCTTGTATATATAGTTCTTTGTTAAGTGTTATTTAAGTGGCTCGTTTAATTCAATAATTACCGTTTAAGTTGTTTCGTTGTTGCATTTATTGTTATTGTGTTATTAAATATTGTAAATAAATATTTATTCCGCCAACTCAGAAAACAGTTTTGTAACAATATTATTGTTTTTGTTTTAATACATTTAATATAAATAATTTTTATAGCGACGATGCTGCACAGAAATAAATGTAACCGCGATAACAAAGGTCACTAAATAGGTTATTCGAATAAAAATAAGGTGACAATATAGTTATTGCAGGCCCCGCCACTGAGTCATGTTGTCAATGTCGAGTGGTGCATATTGTCACCAAATTGTTACCGGCGAGAGATACAAATATATACGAAAGCATCAGCGTGTTTGTCAATTGTCTACAACAAAACAAATGCGATTACTGATACAAAGAAGTGAGCATCGCGGACGCACGACTGTCACGTGACGTGAAACATATGCCTGCTGTGTGTACGCATTGTTCCGCTAGATGGTTAGATGAATGCACGCTCCGATCCGCACCCTTAAATTGAATTACATTTCTGTTATGTTTTTTAAGATAAATCTTGCATCATTTGTAATTTATGATGAACTATTTAAAAAAATTGTATTTTTGTATAATTTAATATAGGGCGTTTATTCATAGATACTTTGCTTAATATAAAGTAGCTGATGTTATTGGGACGTCGTTGTTTATACGGAATTACCATGGTTAGTGTATCACAAACCCAAATTTCCAAATTATATCCCGAGCGAATTATTTGCAAGTATCAACAATTGGTTTTTCATTTTTTTTTTATTATAAAAAAAATGAAAGTTTCAAACGGTACTGCTAAGTTGTTTCAAGTAGTTTGGTTTCTGCCTGACATTAAACTTCTTGTACAACCTTCCTTTTTTCGTAGTCGGGTAAAAAATTAAAAATATGTAAGTGGCTATGTCTTCGTTAATTACTATTTTCCAGAGAATTGGGTAATGCCGCCGTAATAGTCTATTAAAAAGATGTCTATTTTACTGTTTTATATGTTTATTTAAAACAAAGTAACAAGTGTTTATTTGAAGTACCATGAAAAGGGGAGAAGGGTATCATTATGATGATTTTTCACGGATATAAAATGTTGAAATATTCAATTGAATGAAGTCAAAAACCCCTGCTGGTGGGAAAGCTAGTATACCTAAGTTCATAACATACACAATACATAGATGCAAATATATAGTATAGTCAAGTCATCACCCACCTTTCAACCCCCAATGTTTATACTAACACCCTCTTGTTGCACCCCATTGCACATACACGTACACAAACACATACGTAATTTTAACCAATATACTGATATTCTTATTTATGTTTGAGTTGTTTTCATGGGATTTTTCATCGGTTTTCACAAAAAAACATACATTCGAAAAACATCTTTGGCAGTCGAGTAAAAAGTTCTTTAATGTTTAGTCAAAAAAGTGACATTTTGTCAATTTATAAGCATGAAATTTTTTTTCATAAAAAATTTGGTTTCGGCATTTTTTCAAGTAACTACAATAATTAATTTACAAAATTTTTTTTAATGTGCGTTTTTCTAGAGTTTTCCAAATTTATTTTTACTCTTAAAAATGTTAATTCAAGATGTATTTTTAGTATTATGAAATATTGAATAAATATGACTCATAGGGTTCAATAATTAACATATTATACAATATTTATTCAAGGGTCAGTACATAATATTATAATCTATATCTTAAAATTATATTAAACTCTAAGGTCTTAAAACGATAAATTACAAGCAGAAAATTATAACTATCTTATTGCCATAACTTCACAAAAAAAGTATGTATAATACTTTTTAAAATAGTAAATCTTACAATATTGTGTTATATAGTAACTTTATATTAGAAATCGTGTCCATCGTGATTATAATAAAATTAAGAAAAATCGCAGGATAGTGGACAAATATTTGATTTATTAAAATTATGTTATGAAATTATACTAAAATTTGTATTATTTTTATTATTGATTGTTAAAAAGTTTTAGTCAACATAATTTGTTACCATGTTACCATGTTTTTGTCTTATGTACCCTATCTTATGTTAATTGCTATGGTTAGTAATTAATATTAATTTTCATAAATATTGTTATTTTTGTGTACTTGAAAAAGTTTAAATATATAAACGAAACGTCGTAAATTTAATGTAATAAATCAAATATTTGTCCACTATCCTGCGATTTTTCTTAATTTTGTTATATAGTAACTTTTGCAAAACAATAAAGTCAAATTATTTATTAATATTTGTCTAACTTGCAATATGTGTATATATGCATGTGTATGTGTTTATCTAAGCAAAAACAACCCCTAAGGCAAAAGCATGTGTTCCGTGGTTTATCACTTGTTCAGAATGATAACAAAAAACCTAAAACTTCAGTTACCCCCACTGAATCAGCTCCGTCCTTATTATATCGTCGGGGTGGAGTCTAGTCATGACGCAATATAAAGTTGTTTTCATCCCCCAATCGGCATTGGTTGGCATCAGGCCTAAACACACCCCTTTAAATCACATCGGTCGGGGAAAGAAAAACTTCACAGCAGGGGTAAAGAAATGACGATCACCATTCATATGTAAGCTTTACTTCACCACGAATACACTGATTGATATTCAGTTGTTTGACGTTCGCTTATCACTTTTTTCATTCTTTCAAGATTAAAAAACTGACGCGTGAATGATTTGGTTTATCTGTTATAATAAATTATTCAACAACATTTTTGTATCGCGTTTTTAACAATTTGACAGTTTCTGTTAAAAATAAGTATTTATCGATATTGCATAATATTTATTGAACTATTTTGCGTTATTTAAGACTCTTAAATACACCAAAGTAAATAATCTAGTGATTATATGAATGACTGACGTTGTGTAAATCAATTCTACCATTTTTATTTAGTGTTTCTTATATTTTAACAATGACAGTTTATCTTATTGAAATGGTACAATCAAATTTGAATAGTGCAGTCGGTTGACTGTATTCTGTTTATAAAATAGTTGCTAGTTTATGTACATGTGACAATTATCATCCATCATGTTGGACATTAAAACGTCAGCTGACTACCTAAGTCGAAGTGGGACGTTCAGTAATTTTTCCATGCTGTTTGCAGGTATGTTTTTACGTTTAATATTGTTTATTTTTATTAGGATAATTACTTTGTTCCAGATGATTTTGAAAAATATATACCTCTGAAGGTAGCCAATCAAAAAAATAATAGATAATATTAATAATAATAAATTCTCGGGAACTTGGATAAAAATAAGTTGATGCTAAATTTTCAAAATTTGCAACGTTTCGTTGGTTTATTTTCCAACTTCTTCAGGCAATATTTGAGGTTAGCATCCAAGTTCCCGAGAATTTATTATTATTAATATTAAATCAACATGGATGCGACTCAACACATGGATAATAATAATTTTTTCAATCGAGTTTGTGTCTATCTTTAAAAAGTAGCTAATTAAGTATAAAAACGAGTTGTATAATTTATATAAAATTTTCTCCTTATTCATATTGCTGTATACAAATTAAAAGATCAATAATTTAGACAAACGTGAATAAACGTTCATATTTTATAGACAATTTTATTAAAAATCCATATGGGATGAATATATTTTTCCATATATAGGAGCAAAACGTTTAATTATTGTCAGGTCAGTTAACTAAAATATCAAAAATGCTTCTGAAAATCCGGTTTGACCGCATATTTAAATTTTCTGATACGTATATTTCATAAAAAATAAAAAGTATGAATAATTATTTTACTGCAACATAATCATAAAAATATAACTTATATTTTTATTGAAAACAGGAAGAAAACAGGAAGAATTTTTATACACTTATTACTGCAGACTCGTAAAATTTTTAGATCACTAAAACCTAGGTTACGGACTATTTTTAACCTAGAGAATATATTTTTATACTAATAGTAACATGCAGCTACAACCATAAAAAACTCGGGTCGCAGTGCCAAACCCTGCCGACAATATAGTGTATTTGCTAATACAGGCATTGTGGCATTATTATGTGAACATAAGTTTGTTTTTTGATAAAATAAAAAATTTAACCCCTTAATACAGCCCTTAAAATAATTAAATTTTTCTAAATTTCAATATTAGACATGGATTTTATCAGTACATCTGCACTAAATTAAATACACCCTTCCATAAGTAAATCCGTATCAACAAACTAGTGTTTTCATAAAATTTGAAAGTCCGGTCCTGTCAGGCCGATTTTATTAAAATTTTAGCAGCACATTTTAATCTCTACTAAAGAGTTAAATTTCAATTTTGAAACAATTCTGACAATTTTTTCGGTATTTTTGGGCCCGAAAACTTTTTGGAACCCCTAAATACAACCCTTAAAATGGTCCGATCGGGCCCATTTTAAATAGGCTTCGTGCGGTGATGGATTCCAACGTGCCTACCAAATTTTGTTAAAATCAATTAACTCTTTCGAAAGTTATTGCCCGCACACACACATATATATATATATAAATATGTATATAAATATATACATATATATATATATATAAACATTTCCAAAAATGGTGCCAAAGTGTTCAGGAGGCTATGAAACGTCGAGAAATTTTGGTCCGACCCCTAGGTCCCGCCATCCGACCGACGCCAATAGTGTATGTGCCATATGACAAATACACTAAAAATGTATTCCTAGAGTTAAGAATAACCCATTGCTATGATTAGAAAAAATATTGTTTCAATCAACCAGTTATTTTTTAAGCAGGATCGATTTAAAACAATGCTTTTCTTTGAAGAAATATGCGTGGCCACAATTATTTAAGGTCATTGCTAATTGAGATTTTTCGATAATTCGTTTCCATTATCAATATCTTCACATCAAAGGTTCCCATTCCTTTTCGAAAGATTCGTTGAAAAACATGACAACACAAATTTTTCCTTCTTATGTTGAATTGCTCATTTAATTTATATTACTCGCATACTATCGTTTCTCCACTCAACAGGATTGTATACGCTTATATAGTTTCATTAGATTAATAATTTATAGTTCCGGACGCTAACGACCTTCGATGTTGATGCGTCCAAAAATAACTATAAAAAAAAAAAAAAAAAAAATTTATATTACGCCTAATTAATTGTTCTTTATTTTGTACTTATAAAAGGTAACTAAATTAAATAATAAATTGAATTCTCCTTGTTGCAGATACATCATACAAAGGATCATGGGGCTCTCATGCAACATCTCAATCACAAGGTAAGAATATTTATTTTCGATCTAATTTCAAGTTGACGATATCAATCTGTAATAATTTTATACTGTCACAAACATTAAATTAGTTATAAATTATCAGAATTTACAAAAAAAGTTAATATAATTATTGGATTGTGACGTTTGTTGACCCCTTCTTGACTATAAGGGCAAAATGCAAAATCGCTTATGTTGATTTTTCGTTATTTTTTCAACACATACTTACTCTCAAATAGATTTTTGACGTGAATATATCGTTTAATGTCTCATACTTGGGGTGGCATTGTAGAAATATTAGATGCAACGGAAAAATGGAGAAACTGTATCAGTAAAGAGTTGACTGAATCAGTCGTCACTATAATATTTCATTTTATGTACCACACATTTGACTTAACCGGTTTTGCCTTTTGGTCAGTGGTAAGCAAATGAACTTTCCTCACGAAGTTCTATATATATAATTTCAAATCAACTTAGCCGTAATACAAGACGTATTTATGACTGGTAAAAACCTGTATTCGGTAAAGCTAACCTATGTTCCAAATAATACATAATCGATGTGATTGTTGATTATTATGGTTGTAATAGTAAATTGTATAATATCTAGTTGCGTAATGAAGATTATTAATTATTACTAACTAGTAGTGATAATATGTGTAAAAACGAGTGATAACGAGTTTCAACAGTCACACGAGTCATAATATCATTACGCACGAGAAATATATGGTGTTCTTTGCCGCATCTGCACACTATAAAATAGCTGCTTTGCACTTCATTTTTAGTATTTTCAAAATTTTTTGACAGTGTTTTTGAAAACTACAGGAGTATGTACTATAGCGGGAAGATCACGCGAATAAACATAAATCACTATGGAAATGACTTGCTTTCCCACACTAGTGTGGGAAAGATACGTTTCTGCACACCGGCCTGTTCAAAGTCACTTTACATGCATACATACATGCATGTAAAGCAGATATTTTATAGTGGGTATGGCAAAAAATTGTTTATCAGCTTTCGCTTTCTAAATAAAATTAGTACCTATTTCATAAAAGTAAAATTTTTATATTATATTACTAAATCGTTTGCTTGATACGCAATGGGAAATGGTGCAGTTCTGATGATATTGAACTGGTTCTATTAGTTCTAAAACGTTTGTTGGTAATACAGGACTCCTTGGTTTTAACGGTTTAAGATTTAGAGTTAGTATTCTTAGGACTGATTATCTCATCCACAAATAAAATGTGTATTTTTATCTCTTGTGTTGGAATGATCAGTGTAGAGTACCCGCGGTGAGAGATGAAGCCAGACACGTCATCAATAGTATGCTAGTGAACGCCTGCTTGCCCGCAGACAGTGCCGTGTACACAAAACTGCACTTTGGGTTTTATGACGTTAGGTACAATTTTGGCAAACTGCTATTCATGACAATAAATATGTAATAGCAAGCTAGAAGGCGGGCGCAATGCATTCACGTTACTATGACGCGGTGGCTTCATCTTTCGCCGCGCGAGGTCTAACAACTCTTTGACATGATCAATGGGTACTTTGAAAATGTAGTAAATAGACAAAAAAAATGATAAAAATGTAATGATAAAAGAAGACAAATCACCATAATAAATGTGCATATTTGCCTTGAGGTACTTTTTTGGAATTTTTGAAGTACTGTGTAACTGTATTTTTTGTGTTTTAATCACTTTACAAATTTGAATTTTATATAAGTTACCGTTTTCTGCCAGTAAATCGATGATATGATTAAAATATAAAAAAATCTTTTTATTTATATCGCTTTGATTATATCCGACGGCTTAAGAGCAAAAATTATTGAATAATTGAGTGTTTACATTAAAACTTTTAAACATGCAGGTGTTGAAATATATTTTCAATAATCATTTTTAGAACCGCAGGCTGTGTACTCTGTTTTGGTTAAACAAATTTAATTTATTCACATTTTGTTATCAACACAAAAATATTTTTCATTGAATTCATAATGTATACTCAACTTTTTTTTAATATCTTTATATAATCTACGTTAATTCAAAACCTTTGAATGTTGAAATAAATGGTATAGAAAATCAATCAAGTGTTTTAATGAATGAACTTAAACTGTAGATTTGCACACAAAAATCACAAAATTCAGCAATATTGACGTTCTATGCATTTTTAACCGACTTCAAAAAAAGGAGGTAGTTCTCAATTCGGTTGTATTTTTTTTTTTATGCTTGTTACCTCAGAACTCCGTAATTTATAAACCGATTTGGAATTTTTTTTTATTTGAAAGGATGATTTTAATAAAAGTGAGTAGCGGCATGTGATTCCTTTAAGGTAAATGTCACTTTTTGACACTAAAAAGTAAAAAATAAAAAACTTTTTAACAAAAAAAAAATCTTCAAAAAGCCACTAAAAAGAGGAAAATAATGAAATTTTGAGATTTGCGCCAATTTAATAAAATATGAAGTTGGTTAAAAAGAAGATATTAATCACTATACTATACTTTTTAACCGACTTCATATTTTATTAAATTAGCGCAGACCTCAAAATTTCATTATTTTCCTCTTTTTAGTGGCTTTTTGAAGGAGGTTTTTTTTTGTTAAAAGGTTTTTTAAATTCATATTTGGCTATAGCTAATTTGCAAGATTCTTTTTGTACGGGGTCTACTAGTTACAATTTTTATTCTAAGTATCCATTAAATAACTTGACAATTCTCTTACTTTTGTATCATTCGTCACGAACTTTTTGTATGAAGTAACACAATTGAGTTAGCTGTTAGGTTGTGTTTAACAAGTTAACAAAGTTTTATTTCTTTAAGAAAAAAATATAACAAAATCAGATTGTTAGGAAATTGAAATAGGTTGAAATCTATATCAGTTTTATCTAGATGTAGACAATAATAAATTATTGTTAATATAAATATGATTCATTTACCGCGTATCTGGAAATTCTTTTTGGAATCGTTTCGTTTCGGTAAATAAACACGAGAGACGACGATATGGATCTTTACACACAAACGGGTCTGTTAGTCTGGCACGCACGCGCACTAGACTCCCCTTAAAGCCTTTGACACACAATTATGGAATGGCACGAATTTTATTTCGGTCCAACTAAAACTAAATAAACTAAAAGAAAAATAGTGATGACACATCTGTGGACAGACAGTTTCATTAAAAAAACTTTTTAACAAAAAGAAAACCTCCTTCAAAAAACCACTAAAAAGAGGAAAATAATGAAATTTTGAGGTCTGTGCCAATTTAATAAAATATGAAGTCGGTTAAAAAGTAAGTATAGTATAGTGATTAATATCTTCTTTTTAACCAACTTCATATTTTATTAAATTGGCACAGACCTCAAAATTTCATTGTTTTTCTCTTTTTAGTGGTTTTTTGAAGGAGGTTTTTTTTTTGTTAAAAAGTTTTTTATTTTTTACTTTTTAGTGTCAAAAAGTGACATTTACCTTAAAAGAATCACACACCGTTACTCACTTTTATTAAACCGACTTTCTTACGCTGTCTGATATGTCAAAAAGTGACATTTACCTTAAAGAATTACACGCCGTTACTCACTTTTATTAAAATCAGCCGAACTACTGAACCGATTTTGATGAAATTTCTATGGGAGCAATCTAAAAGTATATCCTTTCAAATAAAAAAAATTTTAAAATCGGTTTATAAATGACTGAGTTATGAGGTAACAAACAAACAAACATAAAAAAAAATACCACCGAATTGAGAACCATCTCCTTTTTTTGAAGTCGGTTAAAAATATGCAAACGGGTAGAGAGAAGGGGGCGCTGGCAGAACCGCTTGTGTTTTTAATATAGGTATAGATAATTTTTGTAATTTTATTAGATGTCAAAAACCCAAAGAGTATTTTTATTTGGATTTCACATATTGATAGTTAATTGATAGCGACCGTGCGATCAGTGTACAGGGACGATATGCGGCCTGGTTATAAACGTTATAAAACCAACGTGACATGGGATGGTGATGTGAGCGTATTGAAATAAAATGAAGGCCATTGTGTTTGTAGCAATGATTTCTAATAGGAAACATTCATATATTAATTATTGACGCACGTTTATTATATTAATTATTAACGCATGTTTGGGATGGGGACTGAACACATAAAAAGTGAAACGTCACGAAGCGATGCAACGCACCTCATTGGCTGGGCAGCGTGTATTTTTACCAGGCAAGTAATATTTATATTGTAATATTTATAATAATATAATATCTCTATATCATAGAGTTTTTTAACATTTATAATAGGAAAACAAAAAACATATACAAAACGTAAGAAACTTAGCTTCTGCCGGGTGTCCCACAATACTTAATGTTTTTTTTATTTTTTATAACATCATTAAAATTTGGTCAATTTCATGTCTAGTTTTTGAGTGCCAAATACATATCATTTTTCCGCCTACTTATATAATCATCTAGGAGCCTCCAACGATTTAGGGCTAGTAGCGTCCCTCCTTTTAAGACGGTCCTGGCATAAAATCCACACACACACACGCACACTATTGTAACACGGAACTAATACATACGCGAGTTTCTCATGCAATCTCCCTGCAGGAAATTTGGTTGTCGGCAGCGCCACGGCGAGGTTTCCGCCGGGTCCCGGTACACTAATCCGCCGGCCGCAGTCAAACTTCATAAGGAATTTCCCGAGCGCACAAACTCTCATATCCCGTGTTATTATTGAAAACGGCTTTTTCTTCTTTTGAGATGCCATAATACTTTCTATCTCTTTTTATCCATCCTCGTTACATGCCTATATTTACACATGTGCATGTATGGTGTACCGAATTATTGATATTTTATTATTTTGATTTGCCATACTTTGATACGTATTTATAAAAATTTTTCGTTAGAAAGCAGCCAATTACATAATTGCTTCGAAACATATTGGAAAAAATCATTTTACCAACCAGTGGTCACAATCAGGATTCTAACCTGAACCTTTCCACTTTCGCGGCGGAATGAGCTTACAATACTCAACCGTGACATGATTGCTAAATTAAATTATATAATTGGCTGCTTTGTAACGAAAAAATTTTCAATTGCATTTCAGCCGTATAAAACTATTATTTATCTTATTATAATACGTATTTATATTAAACTTTATTTGAAACAGCTAAAGAGCTAAAGAATTGTTAAGAATTAAATAAACCAGAGTTATTTGGGTTGTATAATTATAGAAACTATGGTAACTTTACATAAATAATAACGCTTATAGCCGAACCCATTAGCTTTAAAAATAGCGTCAGGAGAGGTGAAACCGTTTTTAAGCAAATGGAAAAGTGATCTTAGTCTTACCTATATTAAATTTTATTATTAAATGAAACTTCTTTATACAGAGTGCCCCAATGAAAACAGTCACCCCATGTTTTGGCCCCTTAACATCAGTTTTGCGAAAAAATCTCGCACACGTCAATTTTAGAATCAAGGGGGATATCTAAATCGATTGGTATTATTTCCGTAACTTCAACCCTGAGAGCAGGGTGAATTGCACCTCAAAAATTTTTAATGGAAAGGGGTGTCAATCGATTCGCAGTTCGAAAGGCCTCTCAATTCTTTTTAAAACAGTCTTTTTGTTTTTCAAATCCGATCATTAATTGCGGCTACTCTGTATATTAGTTCTTTTTCATTCAACATTGAAAATAATTGAATACTTAAGAGTCGAAAATAGATGAAACAAATCATAATAATAATCCGGGAAAATTATGCAACTTATGCATGAAAATTATCTGAAATTATCAACTTTCTAGTATTTAATATGTCCTTGTAATAAAAGCTTTTACTTTGATGATAAAAAAGCAATTTACAGAAGATAACTTCGTTGTTTATTGTGGTGCTAACTTTGTTAATATATTTGTAAAAATATAACACGTTTTTTCCCGTTCATTTGTACTTTTTCTTCCACCATATAATCACGTACTTCCACCATCTATATTTATGACGTTTTAACGGGATGTTAATGTTCTTCTATATTCTTCTTCTATTATTTTTATAGTTCTATATTTTAAAGTGAAAAGTTTTTTGCCTCGTTTTTTTCGTTTGGTTACGCATGTCGAACGTCACGTCACGTCCAACACTGATCCTATATAATATACCCCGTCACACCAAGCTGCTCTCTCACGTCCACTATAAGTATATTATACCTACAAATAAATGCATTTAGTCACTAGTGTTAGAAACACCAATCGAATGAATTTTGGATTACAGAAAACCCGATCGGGGAGGCGTCCCGAGTTTTTGGTTCCCAGCTCATTTTATGCCCGCCTAACGATTTGGAACAAAAAATCTTATTTTCATTGTACATAATTATTCTATCTCCCTTTCTCCCTCCAGATAGATTTTTAATGTATAACATCTAACGCATGTACATAAGTAGGTACACGCACCTGCACTGTATAATTTACGCCATTTGATCCGATGGGTGTTTCTAACGCTAAATGCTAGCTTGGGAATTTATTTGTAGTTAATTAATTGCGATGCGTTAATTGTAAAAACATTTAACTATACACTGTAAGAAATGAGAAGGCCGATTACATAGATTATCGATGGTCCATTTGTAGCCAGCGATTAATCAGGTAATAGGCACACAAAGAGACAATGGCGTCGCAAACAAGTATCGCCTGCACATCGCGTAGATTCCATAAAAACACATTGCGCATGCATACATCAATTTGTTTTGTATTCATCCATTTTATATATGTAACTATACATTTTATTTTGTAATTTTTACACACTTTATTGGAATATTACACAAATTATGAAATTTTAATTAATTACTTTATGTAAAAATCACAAATTTGTTTAACTTTACAGTAAAAGTTCAAGGTTTTTTGAAGTTTTCTGTGTAAAAATAGATAATAATGTAAAATCACATAAAAAATCGAGCGAATTCTACCTTAGCTTTCAAAGTATTTTTACATCCATTTTTTACAGTGTATAAGTATATTATCTTTCTTTTAAAAAAATGCAAACAATGCTAGTTTTTTAGAATTTACTAAACGGCAGCTTATATTGGTCTAACTGAACATATAGATATGTGGCGCGATACAAATTGGACTGACTGCACACGCACACCGATACTATGGCGCCTATGTATGTTCACCCATACCCGTAGACAAGGACATCAGAGGCGGATGGTGGTCCGGGGCCGGTCCCGGAAACGAGCGAGCGCGCTCCGGAAAGCCATTCGCGACTCCGGTAGAGATCGTCCGGGATCTGAGCATGCTTCAAGGAAGGAAAGATTGCTCTCCGTCCGTCCGTCCGCCAACTGGTCTTATCTAGCTTTCTACCTTCGCATCGACCCCCCCATTATCCCCGTTCCACACTCCTGCTGCTCTACAATCTCAACCGATTTTATCTTTTCGCGTGTTTTGTAATTTTATACAGGTGATTATTATATTACTTGCGACTGTAAAGTCGTAATATATTGCTTTTATAATAAAATTTTCATTCGTGCCGAGTCGGTATTAAAACATTATTTACGGTTCGTGGAAGGTCCTAAGAGGGAAACTAACCCTTTAAAAGACACATGAAAGTATCTAACCTAATCTAAAGTATCTAGCCGAACATTTGTCGTTTTTGAAATAGTCGATATATATAGGCATTAATTTTTTACAGTAATAATATTCAGTAATAGAGGTTACTAAATTTTTGCGTTTTACAGTACTCGAATCTAGACTGAATCATAGTTTTATTTATTTTAAATATATTTTTATAAGAATTTGAAATGCTAATTTTAAAGGTTTTCTAACACTGGATACTTAATTTTTGTAATTTTTTTGGATAAAATAAAATCTTAAAAAAGTCAAAAAACTAATAATATACATTAGATACGAAAAAATAATTTGAAAATAAAACAATACATTTATATATTTTGACTTCAAGATTTATACTTTTAACCTTTATAGAAAAGAATAAATACACAAACACTTGAAAAATTAGTTTCTATGCCAATAAAATCTCTTTGCTGTGGTTTCTAATTTTGTTTTAAACGCCCCCAGACACTAAAAATAAATAAAGTATTTTTATTAAAATGCATTTCAAAACATTTACGTTAACAACGGAACAAACATCGCATTTTCTGCACTGCTGGTCAAGGATGTGAAAATCTGAAATTAAAATTTTGAACTTATTTTATAATAAATTATAAAATAATCCAAATAAAAATATACGATCTTAATTTAAAAAAATATAATTTTTGAGATTGCATCAATCGCTTTTTAAGAATTAAAAAAAAATAATAATGATGTTTATGGAAAACAACCTTATTTTATTTCCTCTTATCCCTCAGAAGAAAATATTAGGAACCTAGATTATATGTTTGCCTTTTATAATCCAAGGAGGATTGTCCTTAATGTTATGCTGGTGTCTGGCACCGAAACTAACATGATTCCAAAGCTTCGTTGAATGTCAAAAGCTATTTTTTACCGTTTACGAATTTTGAGTTATTTGCAAGAAAAATAATCAAATTCGATTAATTTTAATCATTTGAGACTTTTAATTATTACATATGAGAATCAAAAATAATATGGGGCTAAGACTAGGATGATGATTACGATTATCAACGGTGTCAGCAGTAGACAGCTGTTGAAGGGTAGGAAGGAAATAAAATACCTCCCGAGGACCAAAATGGCCGGAGAGAAAAGTCTGTTATCGAACCCAATCGAGGAGTTTCTTTGACATAATCAGAGTAGTTGTTGATTGTGATGGGCTCTTAGGTCTGAGAGTTCATTAGAGATGGCGGCGAAAGAACCAATACTGGTCAACGGCGGCTCTTAGATGTTCCAAGAAGATCAAGACCTTGGTGTCCTAGGTGGTAACCGACCGTAAAAATCTATAGCCAATCTTTATACTAATCATGAGGCGAAAATGGCACCTCATGATTAGGAAAGCGAGGAATATGATAATGATATTATGAGAAGCCATACGAAAGCTAAAAATACACCCCTTTTTATAATAAAAATATATGAGCACTGTGGTTGGAATAAAAACAAAAATAAAGATAGTTACTTCTTACCACAACAGTTTTATTGATGGATGTACATTTCGAAAGCTATGCTTTCATCTTCAGCAAACACTATACCTCTTTTTATAATGCAAGCTTATTTTGTACTTTTGTGTTAACCATGGTTGAATTTTTGTTTTTCTAATATATTTTTTCATACACACAATAGTAAGCTGGCGGTTATTTTCTAATAGAAATTTGATTCTAAAAAAATAAACAGAAATGTGGTGGAAGAACGGGTATAGATGGCGGAAGTACGTGTGTAGTTGAGTTTCGTACATCCCTATGTACGGTGCATGCACATTGAGCGCCGTCGGCATTAGTTGTGCGTGTGTGTTCGCTGAACGACGCCTTCTGGTGCCTTTGATGATCGCGTTCAACACTTCAGCCCTTTGTGCTCAACACCATACGATGCCCAAGGCTGTACTGTGAAGTCAGGTAGCCAGCCGTGAAGCTAATTTCAATATCATATCACTAGAGCTGCTCTTTGCGGTGTGTTAGATTTGTGTATATATGTGGTCATAAGGCTAAGTGGCTTCTGTCAAATTTTTGATAAAATAAGATGAATAATTAAATCTTCCACTTGGATTTAAAAAGTATCCATTTTTAAGGTTCCCTACCCAAGGACTTGTTAACTTCCCATTAGAAGTTATTGTAATGGATCCGAGAATCGAAATCAAAATGTATAACAAATTTTTATGTTTCAAGGTCACTACACTATTTTTACACTATTTTTAGAAAGATGTCTCTCTCTCTCTGTGTGTGTACGTATGCGTCCATTTATTTCTAAGACGAAATCTCGAGAATGAAAAATGATATCGACTACGTTAGGGTGCCAATCGACGCGTATTAACGTAAATATGATCTGAAAGAAATTTTTTCAAAATCGGTTCAGCCGTTCTTTTTTCTTAACCAAATAGACTCTAAAAAAGTAGATTTTACACAATATCTCGCGAATAAAAAATTTTGTCGACTTCGTAAGGGTGTCAATCGAGGCGGGATAACGTCATTTTGATCCGACATAAATTTTATAAAAATCGGTTCATCCGTTTTTTTTTTAATTAATTTTAAAAATAAAAAATAATTATGTTTTAATGATTACTTTTCTGTATAATATCTAATTTGGTAAATATGTAGTCTTAAAAAGATGCCAAAATCCGACATAATCCATTTTGCACGATGACAAGTGATGCATAATATATTCTAGTACCTACATATACTCTACAATGTTAACACTTGCTTTCAATAATACTGCTAGGTTTGCTCTTTTGATTGTTTTGTGTTTTACAGAAAAAAATCTACTTATTGGATTGTACGTTTGGTTTTTTGAAATAAGCACAGTAAAATCTGCTTTTAAAAATACTGTAGAAGATGTACGTCGTACATCTCTCTAATTCTGGGTTTCTGATACAACTTTTAATTTTAAATTTAGAGTTAAGAATGTCATTTGTTTTCAACTAAATGGAGATCTTCATTTAGCTGAAAACTATTCAAATTCTTAAATCTAGATTTAAAATTGAAAGTCGTATATCATTTGTAACAAAAATATTTATTAATAAAGACCTGACAGTACGAGATTACCTTTCATAAAATATTTTTACATTCATTGTAATATTTTCTATAAATTCTTTTGTAATACGGTTTAAGTTTTGTCAAATATATCGAACCATTGGCAAAATTTATTAATTTGACTATTTGTTCCTTGATTTTTTTTATTGCAACTTTCTCGCTTGGAACTTAAAAATTGTAAATTTTTCACCGTGAATAATCCTCAGGTTGGTAGCTTGATAGAACGAAAACTAATATTAATTTTGACACGGAAAAATCAGGATAATATCCAGCATTTCCCTAGATTTTTAGTTGGCTGTGTGAAAGCTCATTTAAGTGACTAGATTTCATTTGTCATCAAAGAATTTTATTTTAATAAAGTTCCTAGCTTTGAAGATAAAACACTGTTATTTCTGGAAGCTAGCTGTGGAGAGGCGTACGACATCCTTTAATTTAAAAAAAAATTTTTGTTGGAAAGCAGCCAATTATATAATTGTACTTTGAAACATATAGACTAGAGCTGAAGCCTTTGAAAATGGTAAAAAGTGAAAAAAAATTATAGTAGGATGAAACCCATTGGAAAAGGAAGAGAATAGAATAAAAATGAAAGGAAAAATAATTTACGGGCGATCTGAGGCCGGGAAGTGGTAGGGGGTGAGGTTTTAAGGGTAAAAAACGGTTTATCTCGATTTCCGGCAAAACTACAAGTCCTATGGAAAAAAGTTTAATCGCAAAGTTGTAGGTAATAAAAAGATCTACAACTTTTGTATCACACTTTTTTCACATAACCTCAAAATTTATGTAAAAAATTCAAATAACCAAGTTTTTGGTTTTTTATTTGTATCTTTTACAAAAAACATTTTTTTTTTACGAAATTTGGTGAAAACGTACCTTTTTATGTCCCAAACACACTGTAATTTTTTTGATTTAAAATATTTATTTTTTCACCTTATTTTGACTTAATATCGAAAAAGCACCCTAATTTTCAATCGAAAATTCTCACGTCAAAATATCTGCTTTTTTAAAAAAGTCGGTGGACTTTTTGTTCGTTGAAATATCTACTTTATGATGGTGTAAAAAAAATATACATTACTACGGTAAATGTTCTCAGAAAATGCAAAGAAACGAGAAAAAAACTCGTATCTGAAATTTTTTTTTTTATCATTATGTACAATTTTGAGGTATTTATTAAAATTTACACTTTAATTACTCGTTTATTTGCATTTTCTGAGAACATTTACCGTAGTAATGTATATTTTTTTTTACACCATCATAAAGTAGATATTTCAACGAACAAAAAGCCCACCGACTTTTTTAAAAAAGCAGATATTTTGACGTGAGAATTTTCGATTGAAAATTAGGGTGCTTTTTCGATATTAAGTCAAAATAAGGTGAAAAAATAAATATTTTAAATCAAAAAAATTACAGTGTGTTTGGGACATAAAAAGGTAAGTTTTCACCAAATTTCGTGAAAAAAAAATGTTTTTTGTAAAAGATAAAAATAAAAAACCAAAAACTTGGTTATTTGAATTTTTTACATAAATTTTGAGGTTATGTGAAAAAAGTATGATACAAAAGTTGTAGATCTTTTTATTACCTACAACTTTGCGATTAAACTTTTTTCCATAGGACTTGTATTTTTGCCGGAAATCGATATAAACCGTTTTTTACCCTTAAAAACCCACCCCCTACCACTTCCCGACCTCAGATCGCCCGTAAATTATTTTTGCTTTCATTTTTGTTCTATTCTCTTCCTTTTCCAATGGGTTTCATCCTACTATAATTTTTTTTGGTTTCAAAAATTATCGACCCTGGTCTAATATTGGAAAAAATCATTTTACCAACCATGGTCACCGTCAGGATTCTAACCTGAACCTTTCCACTTTCGCGGCGGAATGAGCAATCATGTCACGGTTGAGTATTGTAAGCTCATTCCGCTGCGAAAGTGAAAAGGTTCAGGTTAGAATCCTGACTGTGACCATGGTTGGTAAAATGATTTTTTCCAATATGTTTCGAAACAATTATATAATTGGCTGCTTTCCAACGAAAAAAAATTTTCAGCCGTATAAAACTATTATTGATCCTTTAGTTTATTTAATCACTATTTACTATTTTTCTCATCTATAAAAGACGTATATGCGTTTACCTTTTTTAAATTTTTCTTTCTAATATAAAACCGACCTTGTTACGGCTACCGCTATTCCAGGTCCAATTAGGTAAACAGAACACGGACTTATCATGACAGAGTTAATTGCTACAGAGTTACCAGGCATTAATCATCCACGTGCGTTGGTGTAATGTTATTTATCTGTACTACGTATGAACTGGACA
Source organism: Mongoloraphidia duomilia (assembly GCA_039654895.1). Lineage (NCBI taxonomy): Eukaryota > Metazoa > Arthropoda > Insecta > Raphidioptera > Raphidiidae > Mongoloraphidia > Mongoloraphidia duomilia. The sequence continues at coordinate 3,337,255 of CM077517.1, forward strand.
CCGGCAGCTATTGGCTCTGATATTGATGTATACTGTATTATACAAACCAGTGGTAGCTAAACTGTAGAGTTTATACCAGGAGTAAAATAGAAAATTGTGGTATTTTTAACTTCCTATTGGAAGTTATGGTAATGGGTCCGAAAATCGAAATCAAAATGTATAACAAATTTTTACACTATTTTTAGAAAGATGCCTGTCTGTGTGTGTGTATGTGTGTGTGTGTAGGTATTAGTGATGTGCCGGATATCCGTATCCGATCCGTATCCGCGGATATCCGAGGGAAAAGAAAGATCCGTATCCGTATCCGTATCCGTTAGTTTTTTGGCGGATCTTTTACGGATCTTTTACCTTATCAATTTTCAATTCATAGATAAAATTTTATATATATAGGTAATTAGGTAATAATGAAAAACAGTTAAATTCCATTCAGATTATTTTTTATTTTTTAATATCGTGGTCAATAACTTTTTCCCATAACAGATAGTCTCTTTCCAAAGGTCGATGTGCAATATTTAGTATTTACCGCCGCGTATTCTAAGAAAGTTAAGATCCGTATCCGTATTCGCGGATCTTGAGACCAAATATCCGTATTCAGATCCGTATCCGCGGATATACATTTTTAACGATCCGGCACATCACTAGTAGGTATGTGTCCATTTCTTTCTAAGACGAAATCTCGAGAATGAAAAATTATATCGACTACGTTAGAGTGCCAATCGACGCGTATTAACGTAAATATGATCTGAAAGAAATTTTATAAAAATCGGTTCAGGCGTTCTTTTTTCTTAACTAAATAGATTCCAAAAAAGTAGATTTTACACAATATCTCGCGAATAAAAAATTATATCGACTTCGTAAGGGTGTCAATCGAGACGTGTTAACGTCATTTTGATCCGACATAAATTTTATAAAAATCTGTTCAGCCGTTTTCCTTTTTTTTTTTAATTATTGTTAAAAATAAATAATAATTATGTTTTAATGATTAAAATGATTACTTTTCTGTGTAATATCTAATTTAATTATTATTATTAAATATTTATCAAACTGGGAAATTCGTCGTGTGGATCTCAAGGGTCGCACTTTAGTCCTAATAAACGACCTACCTCACGGCTTGTTGTACCTTATAGATTGATGTTTCAGTACGAAAAAACTCAATTGTAATTTCGAGTTAACCGTTTGTTGCAGAGCATCGTATTTCTTAGCAGATTTTCTTGTACGTGTCAAATTATTGTATTATCAGTAAATTTCTTTAGTGTGACCGGTAGACCATAAATTGACTACCACTGTTATAATCTATGTGTATATGAAATACATGCCCCGTAACACATATTCGAACTGAATAGTGATTGCTTGTTCTATCGCAAACACAAATTGTGTATTTTCCCGGTATTTGCCATTCGTATCACGACTGCCCGCCGACACAAATGACATACAGAGGTCGATGCCTGCATCACCTCATCCCAATCCAGTCGCCCTCACAACTATGTGTTTGTCTTCACTCACCGGCACAAACTTTATATAGACATAACTCTGAAATGATCGGTGCGGCGTCATATTCTTAAATATCGATTTCGATGCCCGAAACATGCCAAATACGGAGAAGATTTTTAGTTTTCTCTTTTTACCGAGAATATTATAATAGTTATTTCAGATTGTAGACGCTCGACGACTAAGGTCATTTGCGTCTCACTAGACGCTAATGACCTCAGTTGTCGAGCGTCTATAATTTACAATTCATTCATTCATTTGCGTCTCTGAGAAACTATTATATGTCAAAAGTCAGCTTTTCTGCCAAGAAAAGAAGTATCATCCTTTTTACTAATTTTTTAGCTTCTATACAAATCTTCTTAAAATTTGATAGCATCCTGTTTTTCGCACGACATGTTAACTGAAATTTTACGGTTGGACCTATCTTAAGATATATTTAAAGCATTGTTTTTAAATAATGCCCGATTAAACACGCAAACGTATAAGAATTATATTTATGTAGTACAAAAAAAATGATGCCTTTTCTCATTTACCCTGTATACTTACCGACGTCGCGTATAAAAATGTGAATGACGAATTGCCGACGGCGTTACCGTCGGGCGTCGGGCAACTAGGCACTCCATCCACAACTACCCTATTCTTCCCGTCAACAAACGCTACTTCAAAGGCGGCTCATTGTCGCCGTATAACCTTATTTTACCCACCCTGTCACTCGTTCCAGTTGGCCGCGTCGCATTGTCAGATTTGAGCCTGTTATAGTATTATGCGACGTCTATCTTTGATTTTCGTTTCTTTTGATGTGATTTTTTGCTTTTATAAGAAACACAATTTTAAAGGGAAACTGATTGTTAGATCAAATTCAATAATAATAATATTTGCTGTTTTGATTTGGAAATTTACTTTTATGAAAATATCTTTTTTAAACTTTATTTAGAAATTAATAATACCTAGGTAATTTATGAGTCTTATATATCTATCAATGTAAGTAATTTTCAATTCATAAAAAAACCCTGCACTTAATAATAACATTTTTTGATTTTACATATGCGGAGAAAATCAATTATTCGAATAAGTAGGTATACGAGTATATGCCAATAATAAATTCAAACTAAATAAATTTCGATATTTTATGTTCACAATTTAATTATTGAGAATTACAGGATATTTTGAAATTGAAACTTAAGTTCATACTTCGTGCTATTTTATAAGCTATGCATTTTTAAACAGAAATAAAAATTTAAAAAAACCTTTTTTTTATTCAGAAATGCAAAATGTTGTTTTTTCATTTTTTAGTAAGTTGTAAATTTTGGTGTTAATTTATGTTGGATAAACGTTTTGTGTAAATTAATGTGATGAGCTTTAAATCCGAAACAAAGGGTACCATTGTCTCTTTATTTACTATTCAGTCAGTATGATTGTTCATTTTTAAATAATCCGGACGGGTCAGTGAACACGCTATGTACGTAATCTGAATGGTACGGTCGAGTGGATGAGCAGACGCTGGATGAACAGCAGAAGTGGGATGCCTAGCCACCGCTTATGACCACCCCAACCTTTAAACTCTCCTTCTTTGTCCTGTCGGTCTGCCCTAACACACAATACTACATCTTTTTTACACTTTTTTTTATACAGAAGGGAAAAGTACAAATAAATGTAACGATAAAAGTATGAAAGTGTTAGTTTGAAACGATGCAACGCCTCCTATCTAACTACATTTTTTGTAAGAATATTTGCATTTTTTTTTGTTTCATTTCATTTTTGTAACAAAATGCTTGTCCTGAGTTTAAAGCAGAATTTAATACGGTTTAGTTTTATTTTTTATTTATTTATTGTAGATTGTAGACGCGTCGACAACTTAGGTCATTAGCGTCTTAAATTACAAATATGGTTTAATGGTTCTAAATTAATTAATAATTATAAATACTACTAAAGAACTAAAAATCCCATTATTATACAATATATTATACAATAGCCGCATTTTCCCTCCGTTACCCGGGTATGATAGTCCCCTGTTACGAAATATAGCCTAAAAGCCTTTTCAATAATCTTATGATATTCTGCCTTGAATTTTTTCTTACAAACATACACAAAATGCACGCTCATATACACACACATTGTTTGTTGTTCTGAAATAAATATTTTTCACTCCATTCTGAACAAGATTCCTAAGATGGCATAAAAGTCGAATTTAAATAATAGCTTGTTTTTGGATGCAAAAATAACTGCACACAAATGCACTGTGTTTTACGCTCTGCAAACTACAAACTGTAAAGGAGCATTGAGACACGAATCATTCAATTTAAGGGGTTTAAATTCAAATCTCTGAGGACGCGTTAGAACTGCAGGATGGTATTACCGTGGTACACTTCCGGTTGGTTAACCCATTTGGATCGTCCCCGTGTGACGTCACGTATGCCCTCTAACAATACCCGATGGATTAACTTTATATAGTGTAAATCTACATTATTTGCTTAGATGTACATATAATATAAGCAGGCTTTTTTCGTTTGGATTATTTTGAATTATAGGAATTAGTATAATTCTTGTTTACAATCTTCCATCCATGTATAGTGATGAAATTGTTGGTGTGAAGATACAAAAAACGAAAAAAAAGTGTGTGTGTACTTATGTACGCACGTCAGAAGTTATACTTCTTCGGCGTAACAAAACAAAAATAACTCCAAAAATTTTATCCCGCGTGCCAGTACTAAACGTTTGTAAAAAAGACGATAAAATAATAAAATAAAGATATTAAATAAATTTAATTTAATTTAATAGATTATTAATTTATTAAATATATTTATTTATTTTATTTATATCTAATTAATTATTAAAAAAAAACATTTTTGTGTTGAGATTCGAACCCGAGACCTATTGCGTATGACGCAACGGTGCTATCCGTTACGCTACGTACATCTTACTTAGCAGTGCTATAAAATAGGGTATTATAATCATGAACTTTCGACTAACTTCATGGTGTTAAATTTTCGTGACGCGATGCGCGCGCATCGTAAAAATTCACTCTCATCATTTTTCCATAACGCGCCAAAAGAAGTATAACTTAAATAACAACAAAACACCAAAATGTTTAACAATTCTCGACGCACCTACCTTTCGCCAACCATGTTGGCTTGATTATGCCAACCGCTAATGACTTAAGTTGTCGACGTGGTTCGCGAGACGTACGTCGAGATTTGTTAAGCGTTTTGGTGTTTTATGATTATTTTTCATATTTTTGCAATCTTCTAACATGATAACATACAAAAGTCTATATAATTTAAATTGGACCATTCGACATTTGGTTGTTTGTTTGTTCCGATGTTACGCAGTTAGCTAAATGCGTGTACCAGTTTTAATTAATGTTGGCAAAAATATTCTTTGAGTCTAGATCGAACCGTGCATAATGGTGAAAATGCCTTGATTTGAACTTCACCATTCCTAGTACTTTTTTTACAAAACTGTTTCTAAAAGTTCTATAATTATGTTGATATTTAGCAAAAGAAGAAAGTCTGCAAAAGCCTTCAATATATTATATTTTTATTTAATTACTAGCTGCCCCGTCCGGCTTCGCCCAGACTGCAATACACTACTCACTCGCTTCGCTCGTTCGCTTGAATATTATAAATACACTACTCACTCGCTTCGCTCGTTCGCTTGAATATTATAATTACATTACTCACTCGCTTCGCTCGTTCGTTTAAATTTTATTAACACACTACTCACTCGCTTCGCTCGTTCGCTTGAGTATTATAGATCACTACTCACTCGCTTCGCTCGTTCGCTTGAATATTATAAATAGGTACACTACTCACTCGCTTCGCTCGTTCGCTTGAATATTATGATTACATTACTCACTCGCTTCGTTCGTTCGTTTGAATTTTGTTAATACACTACTCACTCGCTACGCTCGTTCGCTTGGATATTATAAATACACTACTCACTCGCTTCGCTCGTTCGCCATATATGTATTTTTTAAAGCTTAATATAAAAATCGCGATTAAAAATCAGGGGTTGATCGTATAAGGGTGAACATTTAGAATTGTATGTATTTTTCAATGCTGAATCATTAAAAAATAAAAACAAAAAATTTTGTCCAAAAAATAAAAAAAAATTTTTGGGGTGGACCACCCTTAACATTTAGGGGTATGAAAAATAGATGTTGGCCGATTCTCAGACCTATCCGATAAGCACACAAAATTTCATCAAAATCGGTCCAGCCGTTTCGGAGGTGTTTGGCAACAAACACCGCGACACGAGAATTTTATATATTAGATAAATATAATATAATGTTAAAATGTAACTATTTCTAATTCATATTAAACATAAACCAAACATAAACGTGAAAAGTTTGGGTGATTTTTTTCCGCAGATGGATAGCAAACTAAATACGGAACAATTATTGTTTCAATCTGACTTATATATCAGTTCTGCCTGTGACTTTGTCAGCTGTGTGTATGTTATGTTTGAAAACAATGGCACGCTTTTCGCATTCCAGATGTTATTTGATTGACAGAGTCACGTGTTGATTTTAAATGGAATATCCAAACTCTGGAAGAGATATTTTGTATTAAGATTGTATTCGAGATACGTTCCCGTAATACGTAATGTATGTATGAATTACAATAATGCTTACAATTCCGAAATCGAAACTGTGTTATTTGTATTTAATAGGGGAAAGTTGTCTTTCCTATATTTTCAGAGCATCTTCTATACGTACAATTTCTCAAACTATAAATATATAAAACAGTAGGTAGGTACCCTAATTGTCTGGCGATTTTTGGGAATTACGATTTACGGGTATTCTAGAAGGAATAATATTATGTTCCCTGATTTTTTTCTGTCTTTTTGATTGTCACTTGAGAACGGCTGGACCAATTTTAATGAAACTGGGTATAATATCTACTAATACCTATCTAAGTTTAAGGTATATGATACTTTTTATTCGGATCTACGGACATTTTTTTTTGCAAATAGAACATCACGTTTGTAGTGTTGCCGTCTAGACAAGACAAGACAAGACTTTCAAAGTCTTGTCTTGTCTAATATCAAGACTCTAGATTATTTTCAAGAGTCTAGATTAGTAGTAGTAGGTAAAGTAAACCTTTACATACTTTTACTTATTTTATCTAGACTCTTGAAAATTGTCTAGAGTTTTGGCAAGAGTCTTGATCTAAATAAAGCAAGTCTTGTCTTGTCTTGAAAATTTCTAGACAAGACTTTTGCAAGTTTTGTGTCGAAAATCTAGACAAGACAAGACAAGAGTCTAGAAAGTCTAGATCTAGACGGCAACACTACACGTTTGTGAATTTCAAATTGGTTAATTTTAAACAATTTCTCAGTATATCATTGTAATATTCATTTCAATATTTTTTCGTCTGATTTCGGAGAAATTCGTGGTTTTTTTTTCTCCAGCTGTAAGTAAACAGGTTATTCCAGACATGATACCCCAGGCCTGTATTTCGATTATTTTTGAAGATAATCCAATCAAAGCCTCTATATTATATCAAGGGAAAAGTCAATTATGCGTTTCGCCGACAAAATGTGTGATTTTATTTTTTCATTAAAAAGTTATCTGACTAAAATATCGGTTGTAATTGAATTTTTAACAGAAACTGCTAAAAATTGTGTTTTTCTTTTAAGTTACCTTTCATTTATATTTAATCCATAGTTTAAAATAAATTTCAAATCGTTTTACATCCAAAAATAGCCCAATTAGATACTTTTTAAATATTCAGTTAAATAAAGTATATTCGTTAATAGGTACGATCCTTCGAGTTTTTAGAACAAGCTACTGAAGTTGACAATATATTTCATATGTCGATCAGAGGCGACAGGTTTTTCCATCGAGGCGACAGTCGCGTGTTTAGCGAGTGTGGTGACGCGGAAGGACGACAAGAGAATCCTTTCCGCCGGGGTGGAGTACTCCTGGCGTTCACCGCGTCCCACCGACACCCTCGTCCTGTTCCGGTTTGTTTAAATGCCAAACAGAGAGCAATACGTGAATCGTACAAAAATACACAACTCCACTTTTTATACAGTGGAGTACGAGGAGGTTATGAAAAGGGAGAAATTAGACAGTTTCACAGTTTCATGTTCATCCATTTAGGATATAAAAGTACATAAAGATTTGTTATTTTTTATTAACAGTAAAATAAGATCTACTAGCTTATAACTTGCAACGTATTGTTACAAAACTGTTTTCTGAGTTGGCGGAATAAATATGTATTTACAATAATTAAAAACACAACAATAATAAATACAACAACTATATAGAATTGACTATATACAATTGACTGTATACCAGGACTATTTATTTCTAGTTATTTATTTCATCAATTTATATCACGGAACTATTTATATTACTGCACGATTTATATCACTGATTCACCGATGATTCAACACGACACACTCGCTGTTTATATACCTGCGTTGCCTAAGCCCAGTGTGTGCTCGTATTCTCTAGCGTTGTCTAGAATCTTCGCGTAGTTACTCGTTGTTCAGCAAGCAGACACTGCTTCTCGATTTCTCTACCTGACGTTTATCTACGGGGTGATCCGTAACAGTATTTTTTGCACTACATTTTTGTAACTAAAGGAAGAATTAGAATTTTTTTTCTCAGTAGCAACAAGATCAATAAAATGCAATACTGCGATGTCAAAATATTTGCATATATATTCATTAACGTTTCGGCACACTTTGTGTCATCATCAATATATTGTGGATCACATTTTACTCTATCCAACTAAAGTCAACTGAATCTTATTTTATAATTACTAAAGTCTAAAAATAGATCTGATTGATTTTTTTATCACATTTTTCACTTTAAATTTTTGACAAAAAATCATACCTATTAAAAACGTTCGCTACAATAAATACAAATAAGAAATTTAGGTAACTTGTGGATGAATAAATATGAGTTTATAGTAATAAATAATTATATCCCCTTTCTACAATAAGAATTTACAGTTTTCCAGACAACTATGTTGCCATGAAATTTACTAAGCTATATAAGAAAAAAAATGCCACTGCCCTAAATTCCCAGATTCGCGCTAGTTGACTTATCAGTTAACAGAACACTAAAGGAAGGCAATATAGTCTAGTGGTTAGCATGCTTGGCGCCGCAACCTCTAGACTGGACTGCCGTGGGTTCGAATCCCACCTGCGCTCATGGATGTTTTGTGATGTTATTTAGTTTTAAGTTAGTTGTTATTTAGTGTAGTTGAAAGACGCTAATGACCTTAGATGTCGACGCGTCTATAATCTACAATAAATAAAAAAGATCATAAAGCTAAACCAGTGAACTTTTGCTAGATACGTGTGCTTAAAACTATACATTTTTAACTGATGTTTATGTTGTTGCAGGATATGGAACCAATTCTTTTTCTGGGATGACAAAAGCCTCTTTCGATACTCACAGCCATTTAAGACAACCAGGTGAGCTAAACTCAATTTTTTTTCCTATTTATTCAGTAGATCTAAAAATGTAAATTGAATAAATTATTGTTTTACTAGGAACACCCACTCTTCAATTTCTTCTTCCAGCAAAAATTACGATATAACATATTTTTTGCATTAAAAGTTCAATTTTAAATGCCCATTTGTTAAGTGATTCTTTATAGAAGTTTCTGCTGTATTCGAACGGTAGTGCGTAAAGTAAATTTTAACGTACTCCGTGCTATAAAGAAATACTGTTGTGTTTTATTTTAAAACACACGTGCTATAAAGTAATACTGTTTTGCTTTATTTTAAAACACGCGTGTGTTAAGTAGTACTTTATAGATTACCTTGCTATCATGTCACTAATATAATATTTATCTAAATTGTGATTTATTTGCTTAAAATTGTATCACGTATGTAAAATAGTACTTTATAGATTACTGTGCTATAATGTTACTAATAAATATTTATCTAAATTGTGTTTTATTTGCTTATAATTGAACCTTTGAAGTAGTTGTTGCAAAAAATGTTGTATGTAGCGTGTGAATAAAGTGACGAATCTGACAGGCGCGATTTTACAATACTCTCCTAAGCTTATGTTGCATTTATAACAGAATGAGTGTGAGTTTACCACGCGAGCCGAAGACGAGCGCGATATTCACACAAGTTCTGGTATAAATGCAACGTAACCTTAGGCTCGTATCGCAACATCGCGACTGTAATATAATTCGTCACTTAAGCCACATGTTGCATAAATATCTATTTTTTATTGTTATATTGGACTATAATCTAATTTTTTTACTTATGATATGAAGATTAATAGGTGATATTTGATATTCATTTATAATTTGGTAAAATAATAATTAATTTTCTCGAATCTGATAAATCACAATTAAATATTTTATTTCACTTTTGTTGTGTAAAACATCTTTATTGAGATACCTCCCCCCCAAAATCTGTCTGTTAAGTTTTCTTCCAACCATACTACTTAATTCGATCAGACTCATAAATCGAATATTTAATAAATACTCGACTTAAAAAGGAAAATCAGCTACCCTTGTATTTTTACATGTTTGTAACTAATTGTGGGTCTTTATTAATTTAGTTTAATTAAAGTTTTTAACGAGGGTTTTATCAAATCTCTATACGGGAGTCGGTATAGAGAACTATGTGATCAAATATATATTTGAGCGAGAATGGAGAGACTTGTCGATATAAATTTCCGAACGTTATTTATTTCTTCCCTTTGCCCTGGGGGTGTATAATTCCATATAATATTATATATCTATCTTTGATTGCTGGCCGACTAAATTGCTGTGAAATGACCATCAGGCTGACTTCTGTTTTCAATTCATTTCTCTCGATAGATGTATAGGAGTGAGGTAGACAATAAAACAAATACGAATCCAATTCCAGTTGGCAACAATCGATACTACGAGATATAGATTTTTTATTTTATTATTTATTAATTTTTAAGTGAACATTTTATAAAATAACATTGAAGACACAATTTTAATCATGTTGGTTTCATAAATATTTAGAATGAATAATTTGAATTCTTCAAAGTAGTAAATCGGTTTGTTATTATTACGTACATTACCTATTAATATCTGGATGACCGAGCTTTGCTCGGATGAGTTCAAAAAAAATAGTACTTAAAGTTCCCATTTCATCAAAATCGTTAGTCGTTTTTAAGAAAAAAAATTATAGATAATATTATTATACGTCAGTATACGTCAGTATACGTCATACTACATAACGTATGTAGGTACCTACATTGTTTAGATTTTATTGTTGTTATTTTTTTACTTTTCAAATAATTACTGATTATTTTAATAAATTAAAGATTGACTGTCAGAGTAATTTAACATAAATAATGAAAATAGTTGGTTTTTTCCAAAGCCTACTCACCATACAACACTTTTTTATAACGTTAAAAAACTGATTTTTAAAATGATAAAATCGATAAGAAAACGAATTTTTCCAGGGATGAGACCTAGCTAGATCGATTTTTTGCTCCCCGAAACCCCTTTTCGGTAAATTTGATCAAAATTGTTAGAGCCGTTTTCGAGAAAATATTTATATAGGTACATAGGTACATATATACAAGATTTGCTCGTTTAATAATATAGGGATAATAATGTTAATATTTTTATCAGTAGTTCAGATAATATAAATTAGTAGTTAATTTCTACTGATGAGCATACTCATAATATAGATAAAAGAAATAATATAATATATAAGAAGGAAAAAATTAGAAGAAAATTACAAAAAACTCTTAAAATGTTAGTCTCTTTTTTGCTTTAGTGTTATTTTTCATCAAATAATAATTTATGAATTAATATTATGATTATTACCCGACTGCCCCAGAAGAAGGGTAATGTTTTTCGAGTGTATGTATGTATCTATGCATATGTGTATTTCTTTATTACGCTCTGTAGCTTAAACGGCTTGACGGATTTTGAAAAATGATATGTCATTAGATTCTTCTGAATCCCGAGAGTGACATAGGGTATATGACGTCACGGAAAATTCAATATGGCGGATGCTAGACGTCATTTTGTCAGAATGCAAAAGTAATTTTCCTTCTAAATACATTGATATAGGTATCAAAATCAAAACAAAAGAAAGGTTTCGTTGACATTTCAAATAGGGTACATGACGTCACGGAAAATTCAATATGGCGGGCGCTAGACGCCATTCTGTCAGTACGCAAAAAATCGGTAAAACATTGTGTGTGGGGTATCAAATGAAAAGGCTTGATGAGTAGATTCAACTAAAAGGAAGGAAATAAAAAATTTATTAAAAAAACAAAAAACCCGACTGCGTAAAAATCGAACATAAAAGATGGAAACAAGATCAAATGATAACATGCAGTCGGAGGCATAGTAGTAACATCAGGTATTTCTGTTCAATTTGTTACTACTATGCTTCCGACTGCATGTTATCATTTGATCTTGTTTCCATCTTTTATGTTCGATTTTTACGCAGTCGGGTTTTTTGTTTTTTTAATAATTTTTTTTATTAATATTTTGTTAGTAAGTTTCGTCTCAAGACGTATTTAAAACTAATGAATCTTGTTTTAATCTAATTTATTTACTTTGCACTAGCGAAAACTGACTAAAATGTAGGTAGGTACATCTTTAGTATAAGACTGAGTTGATTCACTCGAGCGAATAAGACAATGGCAAAACAAGCGGAAATGAAGGTGTTGTTTTGTTTATTTGAAGCTTCGCTCTGTTGTCTGACAGAGGTCAGCGTATAAACTTGATTGTCCTAGAGAGCCCTTAAGCGAGCCCTGGCGCTTAAAGAATAAACAACACTTCAATGCGAGTGATACAATAAACCAGCACTTTGATTTGCTCAAAATAAAGGCTTCACCAAATAGAAGTTATATTCACATAGAAACAAAACAACACTTCCTTGTAACTCATTCGTTTGGCGATAATGGGAGCGTATGTAAAGAAAAATGTTCAGATTATTTCACTTCAATTATAATTAATATAATTTTTCAATAAAGAAAGTTCGGAAAGATGAAAAGAAAACATTATTTATACTAAAAATATCAAAGTTCCCTGTTTTCAGCTTAAATTAAATAGTTTTCAAGTTGTACCGAGAGTTAGTGACAATTTTTTGGTGTTATTTATCCAAGGCCTTATTTTTGTGAAGATGTTGAGGGAGGCATATTAAAGTGCCCTGAGTAAGGGATTTTGCTAGATAGCGATATGGGAGGGATGCAGACCGCCCCCAACAGTATTAAAGGGGTGGCAGGTCACCCTAAACGTGTCATGTATACCCGACGAAATTTATATTATTAGTTCAAGGTTAAAATTTTAATATGTTGTTACGGCGACTGTTTTAGGCATAAATTTCAATTTGCAGAACAAAATGTCGGTATTAACCCCCTCTCATAGAGGGAAACTTGCTAGCCTAGGTATTTATATCGTTCTGCAAGGTGGTTAATATCGATATTTTGTTCCGCAAATTGAAATATATGCTTAAAACAGTCACCGTAACAACATATTAAAATTTGAACCTTGAACTAATAATATAAATTTCGTCGGGTACATGACACGTTTAGGGTGATCTGCCACCTCTTTAATACTGATCAATCGATCTGCAAATATTCCTAATGGCATTATTGGGTCACCGACAAGCAAATAATTTCAGCCTTGAAGCAATAACAATTGTGATCATTTTTTTTGTTACATATTGGGGCAATTTGAAAAAACACGAAAATAAAACCTACCGCATAGAATTTTGATCGCGCTTTTCTGAATAACATATTTAGATCAAACCCTGAATAAAATTGAAATAAAAAGTGTATAAATATCCCAGGCGCAGACTCCAGAGGTTCATTATTGGTAAAATAAATTTGATTTTATCATTTAAAACTTATATTGAATTAATGTTTTCTAGTCCGTTTTTTGTTTTAAATAATTGCCACGTTTTAGAAATTGATGTCAAGCACCGCGTTGACAATGAATTTATAATTCCTTCATAATGCAAGAAATTTGCTTTGGAATGTATTTTTTAACTTTTGAAATATAATAATCTTCTATATTTGTTAAAAAGTATATAAATTTTGAGTAACTTAATTTTGAACAAAACCGTAAAATGATGAAAATTCATGAAATAAATTTGTGTGTTTAGATTCATTTTAATAATGTCATGTTGTAAGACAATCCATAAATGTGTAAAGGTTTGTGTGCAACGGCGCTTGTTGACACAACAATGATATTGTGATCCATGCATTAAGTCTGCTGCTGTTTGCACATCAGTCTGCAGGGGCAGAGATTCGCAAACACAATCACCTACGTATCTCTTGGTACTGTTGAAGAGCTGCAAAAGCTCAAAAACAAAAAATGGCGAGTACAGACAGATGACGTGAATAGGTTCCATTAAACACAAATAATTGTATTCGTTATCATGGAAAGAAATACATCTACTTTTATTTATCTTATAAAATTAAATGTTCGTAAAATTATATTTTTTTATATTTTAAATTATTATCCAATCATGCTTATGTATTGTCATTATTAAAAAAATAAAAAAAACAAAATATTAAAAGTCTTCGGGATTCAAACGTGGGCTTGCCATTTGTACTTGTCGGTAGACCCGTACATTTCCGCACGGCCACATGGCTTACTTAGTCTGAGACCATAACATAGTCATGTTGTACTTTTTGACATTTTTCAGATCGCACGCAATTAAGGTTACTTGGATCAGATTTTGGCTATTAGCTTAGAAATAGTTTATTTTTTGTAATTTTTAAAAACTTTTTTAAACATGTTTTAAAAAAGTCAGGTAAAAAGGCTTATAAAAATGAACAAAATAGAATGATTAGCTCCATAGTGCTATAAAATGATATAAACAATCTACTTCATTAAATAAAATATGATGCAAATTTCATGTAAGTAGGTAGGTACCTATCGTTTACTATATCCGGAAAACTTTGAAGAACAGAAGAGATAACTATAAGTAGGCATTTTTTTTTCGCTGGAGAGCAGCCAATTATATAATTGTTTCGAAACATATTGGAAAAAATCATTTTACCAACCAGTGGTCACAGTCTGACTGTGACCACTGGTTGGTAAAATGATTATATAATTGGCTGCTCTCCAACGAAAAAAAAATTTTCAATTGCATTTCAGCCGTATAAAACTATTATTTATCTATAAGTAGGTATGTTTATAAAACGTAAGGGAAGTTTAAAGATTTGAATTAAAATGGAATTAATTAAAATTGTCGACTGTCATTTTTGGTGTCGTTCCAGCAGCATCCAGTTAGGTAGGTATATGAAATTCGAGGGCGATTTGGCAAACATGCTTCTCGGGTAAGCTCTGTCAATTTTACTGTCAAACACAATATATGTATAGGTACACAAAGTAAACTTATGTCGTTGTATAAAGCGTGTGTCAAAAGTTATCAGTACTATTACTGATTGTCAAACTTGATTATGAAATCGCATAAATGACTTCGAGAAAACTAAAACAAAGCTTATAATGTAAAAATAAGCCTGAATTATTTTGACTAGATTTTAGATATATTATTATTTAAATATGTATTTAAATCAATGACCTTAGTTTTTGAGCGTCTGTAATCTACAACCTAATGTAATCTTAAATCGATGGAGAGTTTCAATGTTTCAATGTTTTTGTCAAGTTTTATCAGGGCGTTTTTGTGATTTTTAAAATTTAATGTACATTCGTTATAAATAACGAAAATCACATGTTTATATTGTTTCAATTATTTTCATATACATATGTATTATAATATTTCAAAATATTTTATTTAATTTTAATATATTTCGAGGTAACCCCATCTTTGAGACAACTAAGTTGTCATAACCGTTATACAAGGCTTATGTTGTAAAAAAAATTTAAATGTCGGGAACCAAAACTCCCAGTTTCACGCAGGTTAGAAGCGTTTAAAAAGCCGATAAAATGTTTTGAAATATATTAATTGGAAGGGTTTTCGTATTAATGATTGAAAAATGTAATGTATTCAAATTTTTTTTTTATTTAGGTACGTATAATAATTTACATAAAACCAGATATTTTACGGAAAGCTGTTTTTAAACTTTAATTTTAGGTATATTTACTATTTGAAGATCACTGTTTAAAATGGACCTCAAGTTATTTTTCAAATTTAAAAATAACAGTTACTGCACTATTAGCCTTAACCTTGGTCTTGAATCTTTTGAGGCAGATTTTGATGTTTATATTTGGTGAATGAAGTATTAATGATGATATATTTATTCAAAAGAAATGGCAATGTTTTGAGAATAAATCTGTTGAACATCACAACTCACAAGTCAATATTCACAATATTGTGAGATAGATGCTTTCCGTGTTTCTAAAATATGTGTTTGTTGCACAAAAGTTGTTACTTTTATATAGGAATAAATTATACAAATGATAACTCTATTTCTCCTGCACATTCATAAATTGCATTACAGATTACCAAATGTAGTAGGTACCTAATGAATATAATTTTATAAGAAAATCAAATAGCTCAAGAAAATTAGATCTAAAGTTTACTTTAATAAATAAAACACACAAAAACTGGCTATATAGCTAATATCCAATTTAATTATTATTATTAAATATTTATCAAACTGGGAAGTTCGTCGTGTGGACCTCAAGGGTCGCACTTTAGTCCTAATAAACGACCCACCTTACGGCTTGTTTAATTTTAGTTTAAGTGTAAATCTGTAAACACATTCTAAATTGGGTCTCCTATAGAGTGTTTTTATTGAACATAGATAGTTTGATGTACACCTGGTATATGCAACATAGGCGCGCTATCTGATGTGTCGTGGTTTATTTACTGAGATCACGCAACCGGGTTGCCGTCATCCCTATGCTACAGCCATTGTCTGACGTGATGCGATTTATCAGCGCTGTTTGTCAGCTCAGTAAATCGAAAAGTGCTACTGCCAAACGGCTACTGGAATTATTACTCAACAATAAAATGTTAAACCATTTTATTTAATACTGATACAAAGCAGTATATAGCTTTATGAAGTTTTACTTCTTTTACAGAAGTAATTTGAGCGCGAAATTTAAAATGGAGTTGATTGGCGTTCAAAAATGTATGGGGTTTAACGGAATATTCGTTACTATTCTCTTAAAACACATTTCTTAATTACCAAAACAATGGCTGTTTCATAATTTCATTATTGGCTACAAAACTTTATTATTTTGTGTGAAATAATTTTTTATTTGAAATTCAAGATTTATAAAAAACGTATGTCCTAACAGCTAACTTGATTCACTGATTAGCCAGTGACATTTAATTCTAACCGAACTTTCTCGTTGACGTTTGTCGAGGTATAATTTAAGCAATTATAATTAGAAATTGCGTTTGTTCTTGGAGTTGAAAAAATGTTTTGAAGTCGTCTGAGTTACGCTAGAACAAGCGAAGGTACGCTAAAAGTATAAAAAAAATGTTTTCACAAATTTAGGTATTGGATATCTAGGTATTATTTTAGCTTTTTCTTCAGTCGGAAATGTAAACTTTTTGCAGTCATAATTTTCATTATGACTGCAGTCAGGTACAAAACACCACCCCATAACAAATTGCTTTAATTATTAATGACGACAACGTGTTTAAAAAAACGAGGTTATGTCAGGCGACGGGAAAGACTAATTCAAATTCAATTCAGAACGTACGTTTCTAGTTAGAAGAAGACAGTTGCGACTCAGAAGGAGACAGTTACGACTCCGCCACGCCTTCCTTTCCTAATCTATAGGGATAATTAATTTTAAAGTTTATTTCACTCAATTCTTAACTCAATACTAAGCTTTTGAACATATTATATTCTATTTTCTGTTCTTCAATTTGAAAAAAAGTGAATTTTAGTAAAGATAAATACAAATATTTATTTGTTGTGGAAGAACACATTATGAACGAAATACTAAAATTTTCCTATTAGGTACCTATTTTAGTTCCAGACCAGTGCCCCCCAAGGGGGACATTGGAATGTGGTTGCTATCGCAAATTGCATTCCAATGTACTTTGGGAAGTAGCGCTCCCAGGGACCCGAACTCGTACCAGTCGGTTTGTGTATGCCGGCTGGCGGATTCTAATACACAAATGGATTATTTGTTGTGATGAAGACCCTAATGACCTGAGTTGTCGACACGTCTATAATCTACAATTAATTAATTAATCCAGACCAGTGAATATGTCAAATTTTCGATAAAATGAATAAAATTATTCAGATAGAAATTTTTAAGTATGTGTTGTATAAATACATTTTTGCCATACCCACTACAAATAGCTACTTCCGATGCATGTATACTGGCCTCTATATATTAACAGACATGGCGTGCAAAAGTGTTTCCATTATATAGCAAGTGCGGTAAGTAAAAAACGGTTGCCATAGAAACTTGTTTCTTCGCTCTATCCGCCTGCGATAACATCCTTACGACCTTCACGGCGTACTGTAAAAGTAAAGATGGCGACGCAATTCAACTGTCAACACTTTTTGAAAATGAAGTGAAAAGTAGGTATTTTGTATAATGCGTATGGCAAAAAATACCATATAAGTATATCTCGTGCGTAGTGGTATTATGACTCGTGTGATTATAAAAACTCGCTATCGTTCGTTTTAACATACTCGTCAGTAATATACCCCATTACGCATCTAGATATAAATACAGTCTGCTTTTTGCACGAATTCAAAAGAAAAACCGGTATAAGAATTTCTTTTTTATTTTAAAGGTTTGCCAACTGGGACCAGTGGCAACTTGGGTAGGCAACTTGGGTATTAGATGTTTGTAATAGACAATATTCCTGAGCTAAGACATAATTAAAACTCAAATAACCAGCACTATCTCTAGTTATTATATAAAAAACTTTTTAACAAAAAAAAAAACCTTCAAAAAACCACTAAAAAGAGGAAAATTTTGAGGTCTGTGCCAATTTAATAAAATATGAAGTCGGTTAAAAAGTATAGTATAGTGATTAATATCTTCTTTTTAACCAACTTCATATTTTATTAAATTGGCACAGACCTCAAAATTTCATTATTTTCCTCTTTTTAGTGGTTTTTTGAAGGAGGTTTTTTTTTTGTTAAAAAGTTTTATTTTTTACTTTTTAGTGTCAAAAAGTGACATTTACCTTAAAAGAATCACACGCCGCTACTCACTTTTATAAAACCGACTCTCTTACGCTCTCTGATATGTCAAAAAGTGACATTTACCTTAAAGAATCACACGCCGTTACTCACTTTTATTAAAATCAGCCGAACTACTGAACCGATTTTGATGAAATTTCTATGGGACCAATCTGAAAGTATATCCTTTCAAATAAAAAAAAATTTCAAAATCGGTTTATAAATGACTGACTTATGAGGTAACAAACAAAAAAAAAACAACTGAATTGAGAACCACCTCCTTTTTTGAAGTCGGTTAACAAAATAAAAGGGTAAAATGTTGTATTTATCTTATTTACACTAGAATCACCACTCTTAATTGTGCCTTAATCATTGATCAGTGTGAATGTTTATTTGCGAGGGTGAGTAATGAAAAGTTGGTAACAGTTTTAGAGATGCTATCAGCGCCCAGAGCAAATAGCTAGACTGACAGTAATTGTTCGAGAATCGAACCACAGTGCAAATACAATAGGAGTTCCAACTTTAGTCAATGCACATAGCTCGAGGGTGAAGGCTTTGATTAGCTGCACACAAAGACAACCAGTCTTCACACATATTCACACAGTCACAATATAATATCCCACTTCTGCAGTTCATAAACCGTAGATTACATATTAAAAATACCTGTTTTTTATTTCCCACCTCTACTATGGTAGGGAAGTAATGGATTTAGTCCGAGAAAAATATTTCGAGATTTTAACAGATTTTACGTTTTGAGACCCTAGCAATCGTTTAAGATCATTTTCTGACTGATGTCTCTCTCTCTCTCTCTCTCTCTCTCTCTCTCTCTCTCTATGTGTGTGTGTGTGTATGTGGTCAATTTTTCGCCTTCGATATCTTAAAAACGGAACAACATACGGCCATGCCGATTGTTCTATTGTGTTTATCAGCCTTTAACTTAGATCTGATTAGATTTTGAGTCAAATCGGTTCAGTGGATCCTGAGATATTAAAAAAAAACGTTCTCAATGTCACGTATTAACATAGGTAAAAAAAATATAAATGAATTCTAGATGTTATAATATGAAAAAAATGTAAATATTTTTTTCTCTAAAATGTACAGTTTTCGAGAAAAAAATATTTTACTAAAAAAAATAAAAATTGTACGTAAATCAAGGTAACCATTATTTTTGCTATATTAAATCAATAGATCACTAAACAAAAAAGAGGGCCATGTTTTTTTTGCAAAGAATAAAAAAAGAGTGTTTATTTTTTGCAAATATTTACTAGGTGGGAAGTATAGGACTGGTCACCAGTCGAATTTTTATATAAAGAAAGATAACTCTCTTGTTGCGACATCAACAAAATTTATATTTGGTTTATTATACCAAATATGTAGTCTTCACGATTACTACTGTTAACGACAAATAAGTTTAATCAACATCGGTCCAGGGCTTGAGAATAGCCGAGCGTGTAGCAATGCTGTTGTTTACATGGCGTTGATAATACTTAAGCGATTTTTGTATTTTCAAGTTTCTTTGGTGTAAATTTATTTTTAGCGAATAGCCAGGAGTACAGATCGAAATATAGGGTATAAGATATGTCCCCCGGGCATGCGAATGCATCCCCTTGTATTTGCCGATTGTACCCCGATGATACAATAATTATGTGATTGTGCCCCCGTGATTCAATAATTGTCACTATTAGCTACAGTTTGTACCCTCCTTGGGGACGTATGACATATGCGTGTGTGCACTGATGACCAGTGATCCTCAACAAACTGTGTTTATTAAATGGGTAGGCGTATGGTTGACAATACATGAATAAATCGTTTTTAGAAATAAATTCAACCCCTAAGGGGTTCAAACGGGGATGTAGGTTTTTTTTTGACTAATCAACGCTCAGGCCAAATCGCCGAAACTAGAAACTTGAAATTTGGATAGTTGGTTCCTTTTCTGACGTAAGCATTTACTAAGAAAGGATTTTTCGAAATTCAACCCCTACGAGTGCCAAAGGGGGGTAAAATTTTGAAAGACTAATATGAACAAAATAAATATTAGTAAATAAAAAAAACTTTTTAGAGACAAGCTTTTATTTAAATGCACTGAAAAGGAAAAAATATTTTTTTATAATTTAGGTTCATAATTATAAAAGCGTGGGTCGTGACTGATAAACTATCATAGAGTTCACGACCCACGCTTTTATAATTATGAACCTAAATTTTTAAAAATTATTTTTCCCTTTTTAGTGCATTTAAATAAAAGCTTGTCTCTAAAAAGTTTTTTTTATTAATATTTATTTTTTTAATGAAAGTTCATTGACAGATTAAAACGATGAAACTTCTTTTAAAGGTGCAAAAAATTAATAAAATTTCGACATAACTACGTTGCCTTGTGGCTTGAGATGTTTGTAAATATTTTTCAGTTTTAGAACTTTCGTTGATCGAGAGCATTTTTTGGAATCTGTTATCACATTTTCGTGACGTCTGGTATCAACATAGATGTGTCGGTGCGTTGATGGGTGACGGCATGACGAATCTGGAACGTCAAATCGATTTATTATCTATAAATGTGTAGATATGAATTGTATTTTGATTATTACGTCTTTTGTGTTACGCTTTATGTCGTTATGTCGATTTTATTGAATAGAAATTTAATTCTGAGAAACTTAAGGCGTTTGATATGTTCCTTGATTGCAAAAATATATGTTTGTCCATTTTTTGTCACAAATGCTATGGTCATTTTGGCTTAATATCACATAATATTTTCAATAAATAAAATTTCGAGTTAATTTAAGTTTAATTTCTTCACTTTTTTGAGTCAAAATTTGGATAATTTCATTTTTTCAGTAAAACATTTGTCCGATATCAGTATCTCATTTTCTGGCAGGTTAAAGTCATTGTTATTAACATCAGTATTGGAGTTTCGCATGCCGTACGAGACAACATAAAATGAGATTTTTGAAAATATAGTAGGTTTCATTGATCAAGAATCAATAAAATGACAATTTTAATCTTAATTGCAGAATATTCATTTCCCGCTATTTTTTTATATTCTTACAACGAGACACGTATAAGTATATAGTCTTGATTTTGTCTCGATATCGACTCGATATTGTTATTTAGGTATCGCGTCCATTTCACGAGGTGAGACAAAAATCTCGATTATCGTCTCCTCGAGATAAGAACGTGAAAGTCTTATTCTGGGTTGCAGAAAGCATTGTCAAAAAAATTTATTTGGCAATGACTTTAGATTGTGGTCATATAATTGCATTTTTTATAAAATATGTATGTCGCTGTGAAACTCTCTGACATGTAGAACATTAGATTGTATACTCACACAAAAACAAATGATTGATTTACATAGAAAAAAATCGTTCTTCAAGCTAATTTTTAATCAAAATGCGTAGAAAAATGTTGCTTTGAAGTAGAAATTGTACAAAAAACTATGTTAAATACACGTAACAGTTTAAAAAAATATCGTTTCAATCGATCAATTATTTTTCGAGCAGGATCGATTTAAAATTCTACAATGCTTTCCTTACAGAGAAATATGTGCGGTCACATTTTAAGGTCATTGTCAAATCAGATTTTCTGACAATGCTTCTGCAACCGAGCATTTTTTATTTATTGTAGATTATAGACGCGTCGACATCTCAGGTCATTAGCGTCTTTCAACTACATCCAACCGAGCATTATTCTCGGTTGAAGTTGTAGTATAAACAACTGCCAGGACTAGTTCTCCCTTGATAAAAGTTGAAATGAATTTTAATTAGACTAATAATAATTATATTCAATGTGATGAAACAATTAACAGCTCACAGAACATAAACCGTGACTGAATTTTAAGGCATTAGTCATACGGCATTGACGGGGTTGCAACTGAAGTCGGCACGAGCCCGAGCTCAATACATGCATAAATATTGTGGTAATTATTTAACGTACATACAGCCTATACATCCTGTAACATACAGGGTGTATCTCAAAGATATTGATATGGAAAGTTCTAGGATAAATAAATACAACAATGAGAGTTGAGTTTTTTGTTGTATTTATAAAAAAAACGGTCGTGTCTCGACTGATGAGTTATTAGTTATGTTTATAACTTAAAAAAAATTCGACTGATGACCAGTCCTATACTTCCCACCTAGTAAATATTTGCAAAAAATAAACACTCTTTTTTTTATTCTTTGACTAGGCCCAAATAACCTTAGCTGTTGGTGGTCTTTAAAACACAATTTAATTTTTATTCTTTGAAAAAAGCATGGCCCTCTTTTTTGTTTGGTGATCTATTGATGGCTAGCTTAATATAGCAAAAATCATGGTTACCTTGATTTACGTACAATTTTTATTTTTTTTAGTAAAATATTTTTTTTCTCGAAAACTATACATTTTAGAGAAAAAAAATATTTACATTTTTTTCATATTATAACATCTAGAATTCATTTATATTTTTTTTTACCTATGTTAATACGTGACATTGAGGACGTTTTTTTGAATATCTCAGGATCCACTGAACCGATTTGACTCAAAATCTAATCAGATCTAAGTTAAAGGCTGATAAACACAATAGAACAATCGGCATGCCCGTATGTTGTTCCGTTCTTAAGATATCGAAGGCGAAAAATTGACCACATACACACACACACACATACACACATACACACACACACACATACAGACATCAGTCAGAAAATGATCTTAAACGATTGCTAGGGTCTCAAAACGTGAAAATCTGTTAAAATCTCGAAATATTGTTTTCGGACTGAATCCATTACTTCCCTACCATAGTAGAGGTGGGAAGTAATAAATCCGCTCTCGCATGAAGTGTGATTTAGTGTTGAAATAGGTATATACAGGAAGAGAACAGATCCAACTCTCGGGGCACTGTGTGAGTAAGGTAACTCAATCAGCCGGAAACTGGGAATTTCGGATTCAAGTCCTGACAGTGGTCTTTGATTTTTTCCTTGTATATCTTAATTGTTTGACGATTAACATCACGATGGCATGTTCGCCGACTGATTACGTTAAGAAAAGTATTTATTTGTGGTTTGGCTAATGTCTATTTAATAATTATTCTAGGATAAATATATTACATAGCGCTAATCTAACTGCAATCTTTTGAGTAACTAATATGATGAAATTAGCTGCGACTACGATAACTTTTTTAATTAATTAATAATTAATTTATAAATTTTACGTTCTGAAATATACTTTATTTCTAAATTGATATGCTTTTTGAACTATGCATATTTGTATGTGCAGAATATTGATATACTTGTCAAAATTGCTTGATAGTGAAAAAACTGAATAGATTTAAAAAAATGGTTATTTAATGAAAAAACTATTTTGAAGCATTGAGATGTATGAAAAAATGACAGACTTTTAAAGTTTTTTGACACGCGCGTCGCGTCTTTAATATCTTCTTCTTTGAGTAAATTCTTATTATGGAGCCATAAATTCATCCTTAAAATTTTGCTACCACTCCCGACGTCCCGATATCTAATTTATTATCACTTCCTGCTTTCTAAAGGAAATGAGAAATTGTTTATTTAAAATAAGGGAAACCACCATACTGGAGATCAACATATTTTGTTATTTTTATTAATTTTTTGCTAAAAAAAAAAATTATAAAAATTTGTTATTTGCAATCCGGTATAAATAGAAAATTTTAATTTTATTTATCCAACAAAAATAACATTTAAATAAGTAATGAGACCTAATAAAGTAACTTCAAACTCTGAGAAAAAGATAAAATTTAACTATTTCTGTGTATTGTTGGGTTATGCACTGGGTGTCTGGGAAGAGCTGAAATTATGTTATTTGTTTTTCACTGGCAATGAATAAATTTTAATGAATAAATCGATTCAAATATGACCACTACATTAACAACATTTTAGAATAGTTTAAACAAAGGTTAATATTAATATTGAAAATATATACTATCTAATTGCAATGGTACTTAATAATTACATAACGTTAAGTAAATCTTTTATGCACACAGTGTACATAGTAAAATAATAATAACAGAATGATAGGGAAATAAGTGCTCCTCGACCAAGGCGTTCAAATTCTGTGACCGGCTTTATTATCGCAGATTGCGCAATAATTAATACTTGTTTTTATTACATAGAAGGGGTCATTTTGTAACGTTCATTATTATGCTCCTTTTACATCCATATTTCCTCATGTTTACGCGATGTACACGTACCCTTACTATACGATTGCGTAATTTAAAAATCTAGCGCACATATGTGATTCTGTAAGGCGTTTATTTAGTTGTAATTATTAGCTCTATATATTTTCGGCAATTTAACTGAAATGATATTTTTGAAAGGAAAAAATGTTAAAATATTATTTTCAAGCAAATTTTTAAGTAAAAATTTGATGATTTGGACTCGGACAAATAATTATTCGTTATTTTTTGAGTTTTTTCCGAAAAGTTACTTAAGATTTAAATTAGTAACAAATTATCACACAGCTCTATGTTCATCCCAGTGTGTTAGAATAATGGGTTTAAGTTTTCCAAATACGTCAGAAAAACCTCTTGATTGAACATATAAAGGCAATTTTTGCTTCAATAAGTTAACTGAATTGCTTTTATCTTACAGGGGTTAAAGTGTTGAACAGTTTAGGTGTATAATAAATAGTAAATGTTCATTCCCGGCGGAGGTGGTTTGTGGACGTATGTTCAACAATTTTTTCTGATATATTTTAATCATTACCATAATAATTTATTATGCTTTAAAATGTTGAGTTTATTTTTCAACATAATACTACAAATTTGTTCTAATATATTATCTAACTTAAAATTTCCACAAAAACTTATCAAAATCTTTTGTTGTCAATGCTGGTAGACGATTCCCTCTACTGTCTCTTTATTGCCAGTGTTCTTTTTCTCGCCCTCTCTGCTTCCCAGGACATTCTTTGGTAATCCTTCATTAGCTATTCTAATTCAATGACCAACTTACTTAAAAAACTGGTTTCATTATTTAAAATTCGGAGAGAATCGATGTTTAGTCTGATAAATTCCACATCTTGTTTAGTTTAGTGACTTGTTCTATTTTTCTGAGATATCTCATTTCAGTTGATGGCAGTCTGCTATGGTGTTTTGATGTCAATCCCCAAGATTCACAACTATACACTAAAGTTGGTACGTACAAAAGTGCTAAATTTTAGATATCTCTTTTTCATACCGACAATGATAAATTCTCCAAATTTAAATATTAACCAGTACAAACGTTTACCCTAATTAGCTTTATCCTGCAGATTCACTAACGTTAAAGGTGATTTTGCCGTCAGATTTGCTCACTTTAATGTCGGTTTTGACAGGAACCCTATCTTAACCTGAGAATCGCTCGGTAAAAGTCTCAATATTGATAGTGTAGGTACTAAGTTTCATTTTAGTATTCACTTAAAAAATGGTTCTAATTAAAGAGCTACTGAATTTTTTTGGTCATTTTGGCATGGAAAAGGCATAATTTTTAATGTATGTAGTATAGTCAGTTCATACAACAGAAGTGAAATTCTGCCTTAACGATTCCAGTCGTTTTTAGGGATTATCAACCAGTAAAGGGTGAAATTAGTTTTTTTATTTAACTCCAGAACCGTGAGTCTACCGATTTTAAATATTGACAAAAAGTAACTAAAAACCCCGAAAAACCCGTAACGATTGCAATTGCAGTCTAAAAACTACGTTAAAATTTTATATACTAATATTTAATCAGAAAACTTCAAAAAAACAGAAGCTTATTGTAAAACAACCTTTATTCGTATGCACAATGGTTTCATGGAAGCTAAACAGTGTTTCCCTCGCTGGAAGTGAATATTTGAATATTCAAATAGGTTTTTTAGTGTTGTTTTCTAGATTAATGACTTATTTTTATTGTTTCTGTTGTTGCAGATCCATATCAAATGTTCGGACCGACAAGTAGTCGTCTGGCCAGCTCTGGTAAGTTTAATTCAACGTACCCTCATTACCTACATAATTTTACTGAGGCCTTATTCAGTATACTTTAACCAAATTAGTATTTATAATAGAATAAAAAGACCAAATTCACAGACAAGTATAACCTATAATATTGTTACAAAACTGTTTTCTGAGTTGGCGGAATTAATATTTATTTACAATAATTAAAAACACAATAATAATGGATGCAACAACGAAAAGTCAGTTCTAACAATCAACACAAGTAAACAATAACTAAACAGTAATTACAAAGCAAAACCAAACAATAAATAGCACTTAACTAATAACTCGTAATTATTACCACTACACTAGTATTTATTTTATCAATTCATTTATTTATATCACGGCACTATTTATATCACTGATCCAACGTAGACTTGACTGTGTGATTCACCGTTAACTGATTCCCTCACTCACTCGTACTGGCTGTTTATATATGCTCCGTGGTGAAAGCCTAGTGCGTTCTCGCTTTCTCTAGAACTTTCGCGCAGGTACTAGTTGTTACAGTAAGCAGACCCCGTTTCTCAAAACTCTTACCTGCCATTTATATACAGGGTGATCCGTAACAATATTAAAAGATTAAATTACTCTATACTGATAAAAAACCAAAACAATAATTTTCAAATGTCAATACAATTTTTTTTATCTTTATTTTATTCAGGCTAGATAATTAATTATTCTTCATTATTTTTTTTTTTGTTTTTTATCAATAATAATTAATTTTAAATACATTTTTGTAGATCTTGAAAAGGGCCTAGCATCTTGTATATTATAGGTATACTTGTCTGTGAATTTGCTAATTTTATTTTATTATAAATATTTCATACAAACGTTTAGCTAATTATAAAGAAGTATTTCCTACGCAAATATGAAATTTTTGAGCCTTATTGAACTTATAAGCGCCCGGTTGTTAAAAGTTGTCGTAGATACTCTCACAATATTCATCAACTAATAGCCTTTTTTGGAAGCAACTCAATGTTTACGAATAAGTAATATGATTTACTTTAATTATACGATTTCTTACATTTTCAAAAACAAATTGTAACGCTTTTTTAATTTTTCTTTGTACCTACTTTGGATCCGGTAAAATTCACTTATAGTATTTGTTTTGTAGTTTGAGGTTAGAGAAAACTCATGGGGGTTTCCGATTCCTTTCTATCACAAGACTGTTCAGTGTTCAGATACTTAGAATACAAATTGAATCAGGACCATGGGACCTTGATGACCAGTACAGCTTCCAGTTTCCTACATTCATCGTCATGGGACATGGGTACTTCGCACCCAAATAAAAAATGGGTGCTCGATTACTGGAGCACTTATGTAATCGGCGCGTATGTCTGCAGAATTATATAATAATCCCGTCACGTACGTAATATCGACAGTTTGACAGACCGATACCATGTGCGCTTGCGTTAGCGTATGGGTGGTGTGGCGTCACGCATGTGCGTGCATGTGTATATGTGTGTGTGTGGATACGCACGTAGTCGATCGTATGTAAATCATCGTGTAATGTTATATAACCGTGTAACCTGCCGACGCGTGCTGCGAATGAACATAATCAAATGTCAGCCATCGTCTGTTCCTGTTGTTATATCCGTAGAACTAGGATGTAGTTTGTTTTTAGTAGAATTGTCGTTACGTTTAATGATATTGGAATTGGAAGAGGGTTTGGGAATTCCCTAGATCGTAGGGATGCCGTTGTTTATTTGGCCTTTCTATGGCTTCTTTGTTTCAAAGCCCCACTTCCCAAGTTTTAATCCGAGAAATAGAATTGGATTGGATTTTTATAATTGTAATTGTGTATTAAAGACCACCAACAGCTAAGGTTATTTGGGCCTAGAACCAATTCATATTTTCAATTCATTATTATTATTTTTTTTTTTAATATTAAATTGAAAATCCAATTGACACTTTTACCAGCTCTCGGGCTAGAACCCGAGAACTGGGGACTTGTAATAGAGGAACCATAGCAACGCCATGTAAACAACAGCGCTGCTACACTCTCGGCTATTCTCAAGCCCGATTGGATTTTTAATTTATACCGCAGAGTTATGGTATCTAATCTTTTAGAATTATACAGATTGTAACAAATTAAAGATGTGCATTGAGTGTTCTGTGTGTAAGATAGAGATCGATATATAAAGCAGTAAGTAAGAACGAGATAAATGATCGCTAATAGGAAGTTTCTGTAAATTTTGTCGTAATCGTTAGTCATTTACTGTGATTACTTGGTTGCATGAGTATTATTTATTTACAGTAACTACAGAAACTTCCTATTAGCGATCATTTATCTCGTTCTTACTTATTGCTTTATATCGATCTCTATCTTACACACAGAACGCCCTATGCACAGCTTTAATTTGATACAATCTGTACATACACTAGCTTCGTTTGCATAAATGTTGAATTCGCTCATAGAATCGATCGCCGGTTTTGATCGAACCCTTATCTTAAAATAATAGTTACCGATACTCTCAATAGATGTGGAAACATTCAGATGACAGTTGCATAGTGCATAATATAATCTCAAAAAAAAAATTCGGCTAAGGCTGTGTCGTCTACAAGGCCGCGGGTGTTTTGGGCGTGACAACGTCTTCCTGGGATGAAAGAAATAAATAGTAGATTGTATATCTAGTATTGTTTTGTTATACCCCCTATAAAATAGCTGCTTTTCACTTCATTATACGTATTTTCAAAATTTTTGACATTTCACATAATATTACTTGTAATGTAGGTTATAAATAGTCGCCAGTCTGTAGGAATTGTATAGCGTACATAGATAGATATGTGTCTGCTAATTGCGCTAACGTTCAACTAGGTATAGCTGGGTGGCTGAGCGGTTATACGCAATACGCTATCGTATACAAGATTCGAGGGTCGAGCCCGACTTGGAGTGATATGATATTTTATGATTTTTTCTTTATTTATTATTAAATTATTTTTCTGACCACAGTCGATAATGTAGACTTCACAACTAATTGCAATGAAACAAAAATAGATGGCGACACTGCATTTCGTAACGCAAACTTTTCGTCTAGGAGTGAGACTCATGTCAAAATTTGGCAACTGATCAAGGAAAATAGAATATCGGGGTAGATACAATATATTATAGTAAGTGGAACTTTTCGAATTGCCCTTCACAAAATATGTCACTTCCAGGCCACACTTGCGTGGCATTTCATCAAATCACTATATCAGACATTTTTATGAGGGGGGGGGGCTGTATATATGTTTAAATACAACAAATAGTACTCTATATTGTTACACGCATCAATAGTAGTGGCGCTTCAGTTCGGCTGATGACTATTGTACTACCGATATAGGTTCACTGGCGTACAACCATAGACAATTACCACAACCATAGACAATAACAACAAGGCGTATGTATTAGCCTAGCGGCACTGGCGAGAACTAATTGTGCCAACACGGCACACGGTGAATGATCCCCAGGCGGATGGGGGGAGGTCAGGGACATTCCGGCGTTCCACACGTGTATAACTACGTAGCTAATAAAAGTGTATTTTTACGGACATAATAAAACGGTATAAATAATTTTCGTAACAATATATCTTCTTTAGGTTTCATCAAAGTCAAACCGTTTTTGGATAAACGGACAATTATGGAAATGCATTCTCCCGTTTAGGAATGAAAAAAATCTCGAAAAATCTGCACGAAATATTTTTATATTATTAGCTGGTCGGGTACAAACCACTATTTTCGCTCACTGCTCATCCCTTTTCCGTCGAAGCATAATATTATAATAATAATATATGTATATTGTGGTACTAAGAGTAACCCATGTTACTCTTCCAGAAGTATAGGATTTCAAGCAATGAAAGAATTTTTCAAATCGGTTTAGCGGTTCAAGTTTTGAGGTAAAAAAAGATATAAATTTGTTCTTTTATAATATTTTAGTATAGATTAGTATTGATAATCTGCAGAGTAGGAGGTTAACCACACCTGTAATAAAGCCACAGCCCTCTAGTTCTGGTTCACTGTATAAAGTCTATACATAATATACGAATGTTAATGTTTCGACTTAACTTCTGAACCGAGACGAACAACTTTCCCCCTGTGACGTGCGTCTAATGTATACCTTTTCACGTACGTGGGAAATTGTACTGTTTACAAATTTAGATTTGATCGTGATTTTATCAATTTTTCCCCATTTATATAAGCTTTTATTCACACTTTGAATTGTGTTTTTCTTGAAAAATTACTAATATTATACAACGATCGATTTCTATATGTTATTTGTGCTCATTTTATTTTTCTTTTGAAGCTGATAAATCGTTTAGATACGTATTATTTAATATATTTACATACACAATTTTGTAATTTGAAATATATAGATATTTTCCATTGTAATTTTACTATTCCCACATTAATTCAATGATAGGTTCGGAAATCGTTTTTACTATTTTTTATTTTTACTATTATACAAAACCGTTTCAAAATTTGTATAAAATATTAGAAACGTTTTTTTGGCAAACATTTTTTGATCATGAGATAGTAATAAAAAAGTGGGTGCGTGTATTTATGTGCGCGCGTAAGAAGTTATACTTCTCTTTAATTAATTAATTAATTAATTTGTATGGAAATAATTTAAAATATAAAATAATAATAATATAATATAAAATAATAGACCGAGAGCTAGTGACAATTTTTTGGTGTTATTTATTCAAGGTCTTATTTTTGTGAAGATGTTGAGGGAGGCATATTAAAGTGCCCTGCATAAGGGATTTTGCTAGATAGCGGTATGGGAGGGATGCAGACCGCCCACAACATGTAACGAAAAAAATGGTCACAATTATTATTGTTTCAAGGCTGAAATTGTTTGTATAGCTTGTCGGTGACCCAATAATACCATTATAATATTTGCAGATCTATTGGTCAGTGTTAAAGGGGTGGCAGATCACCCTAAACGTGTCATGTATCCGACGAAATTTATATTATTAGTTCAAGGTTCAAATTTTAATTTGTTGTTACGACGACTGTTTTAAGCATATATTTCAATTTGCAGAACAAAATGTCGGTATTAACCCCCTTGCAGAGGCGAGCAAGTTTCCCTCTAAGAGAGGGGGTTAATACCGACATTTTGGTCTGCAAATTGAAATATATGCTTAAAACAGTCGCCGGAACAACATATTAAAATTTAAACCTTGAACTAATAATATAAATTTCGTCGGGTACATGACACGTTTAGGGTGATCTGCCACCTTTTTAATACTGACCAATCGATCTGCAAATATTATAATGACATTATTGGATCACCGACAAGCTATACAAACAATTTCAGCCTTGAAGCAATAATAATTGTGACCATTTTTTTTGTTATATGTTGGAGGCGGTCTGCATCCCTCCCATACCGCTATCTAGCAAAATCCTTTACACAGGGCACTTTAGTAGGTATGCCATCCTCAACATCTTCACTAAAATAAGGCCTTGAATAAATAACACCAAAAAATTGTCACTAGCTCTCGGTCTATAATAAAAGACTAGATTTGTTTATATATAGTAACTATGGAAATCAATCCTGTTAATTTTGATGTCACAATTTTTGAAAAATTCACTCTCATAATTTTTTCATAACGCGCCTGAAGAAGTATAACTTCAAAAACAGAAACTTGTCTGTATGAACAAGCCTAATGTTATTTTGACATCATATTAAAAAAATACGCGGTCTCTGTTTTTTAAAAGGCTTTTAGTTGAAATAATTTAGTTTATTTAATAGGTACCGTCATTGGAATTGAAAATATATATTATGAAAAAAATTTTCTAAAAAACTTAGTTATATTTATATTATTTGGACATATTCACAACAAAATATTTTCATCTAAAATGAATTTTTCAATGTATATTTTCAGTCGCCAGTGGCGTACCGTCCATCAACCATCAGCCTTCATCAGACTCTTCTAATAATGTTTTCGAAATTTTTAAGGACTTAAAAACATTATTCTCAGGTATAAACATATTATTTATAATTTTTAAAACTTTTAGAAACTATGTTGCCTAAACAAAAAATTCGACTGATGACCAGTCCTATACTTCCCACCTAGTAAATATTTGCAAAAAATAAACACTCTTTTTTTTATTCTTTGACTAGGCCCAAATAACCTTAGCTGTTGGTGGTCTTTAAACACAATTTAATTTTTATTCTTTGAAAAAAGCATGGCCCTCTTTTTTGTTTGGTGATCTATTGATGGCTAGCTTAATATAGCAAAAATCATGGTTACCTTGATTTACGTACAATTTTTATTTTTTTTAGTAAAATATTTTTTTTCTCGAAAACTATACATTTTAGAGAAAAAAAATATTTACATTTTTTTCATATTATAACATCTAGAATTCATTTATATTTTTTTTTACCTATGTTAATACGTGACATTGAGGACGTTTTTTTGAATATCTCAGGATCCACTGAACCGATTTGACTCAAAATCTAATCAGATCTAAGTTAAAGGCTGATAAACACAATAGAACAATCGGCATGCCCGTATGTTGTTCCGTTCTTAAGATATCGAAGGCGAAAAATTGACCACATACACACACACATACACACATACACACATACACACACACATACAGACATCAGTCAGAAAATGATCTTAAACGATTGCTAGGGTCTCAAAACGTGAAAATCTGTTAAAATCTCGAAATATTGTTTTCGGACTGAATCCATTACTTCCCTACCATAGTAGAGGTGGGAAGTAAAAAGCGCGAACATTGTACTAATCCTGATTATAATATGCTCTGACCGGCAAAAAATAGGCCATTTTTTAAAAAGTCTCCCTAACCGCATATTTTTTTTTCAAAAAGGGAGTTTAGCTGTTTTTCTTCGTTACTAAAGCTTTTAGATGTGTATTTCATTTCACAATTAACTTTAGTTTTAATTTGAACATGTTAAAATCATTTTCAACCATAATTATAATACCTATATTGATAAACTCGATGCCACTAAGGCTCAACGATATAATTCGAGTTCGAGGAGGACCAACACGTTATAAAAAAATCGACTGATGACCAGTCCTATACTTCCCACCTAGTAAATATTTGCAAAAAATAAACACTTTTTTTTTTTATTCTTTGACTAGGCCCAAATAACCTTAGCTGTTGGTGGTCTTTAAAACACAATTTAATTTTTATTCTTTGAAAAAAGCATGGCACTCTTTTTTGTTTGGTGATCTACTGATGGCTAACTTAATATAGCAAAAATCATGGTTACCTTGATTTACGTACAATTTTTATTTTTTTTTAGTAAAATATTTTTTTTCTCGAAAACTATACATTTTAGAGAAAAAAAATATTTACATTTTTTTCATATTATAACATCTAGAATTCATTTATATTTTTACTTCCCACCTCTACTATGGTAGGGAAGTAATGGATTCAGTCCGAAAACAATATTTCGAGATTTTAACAGATTTTCACGTTTTGAGACCCTAGCAATCGTTTAAGATCATTTTCTGACTGATGTCTGTATGTGTGTGTGTATGTGTGTATGTGTGTGTGTGTGTATGTGGTCAATTTTTCGCCTTCGATATCTTAAGAACGGAACAACATACGGGCATGCCGATTGTTCTATTGTGTTTATCAGCCTTTAACTTAGATCTGATTAGATTTTGAGTCAAATCGGTTCAGTGGATCCTGAGATATTCAAAAAAACGTCCTCAATGTCACGTATTAACATAGGTAAAAAAAAATATAAATGAATTCTAGATGTTATAATATGAAAAAAATGTAAATATTTTTTTTCTCTAAAATGTATAGTTTTCGAGAAAAAAAATATTTTACTAAAAAAAATAAAAATTGTACGTAAATCAAGGTAACCATGATTTTTGCTATATTAAGCTAGCCATCAATAGATCACCAAACAAAAAAGAGGGCCATGCTTTTTTCAAAGAATAAAAATTAAATTGTGTTTTAAAGACCACCAACAGCTAAGGTTATTTGGGCCTAGTCAAAGAATGAAAAAAAGAGTGTTTATTTTTTGCAAATATTTACTAGGTGGGAAGTATAGGACTGGTCATCAGTCGAATTTTTTTTACCTATGTTAATACGTGACATTGAGGACGTTTTTTTGAATATCTCAGGATCTACTGAACCGATTTGACTCAAAATCTAATCAGATCTAAGTTAAAGGCTGATAAACACAATAGAACAATCGGCATGCCCGTATGTTGTTCCGTTCTTAAGATATCGAAGGCGAAAAATTGACCACACACATACACACACACATACACACACACACATAGTAGAGGTGGGAAGTAAAAAGAGAGCCATGCTTTTTTTCAAAGAATAAAAAAAGAGTGTTTATTTTTTGCAAATATTTACTAGGTGGGAAGTATAGGACTGGTCATCAGTCGAATTTTTCTTTATATCTTTCCACCGTTTTGAAATTTTTTATAATACGTATTTTTAAACGAACATAAAATTAGAACTTTTATTGTTTTATTTGCTTGTTTTTTGGGGGTGATAACATCTTATACACTTTTATTGGTACTATTGAACTTTTCGGTTTAAGCATAAATAACTGTAAAAATAAAAAATGGAAAAAATCCGGGACACATAAATTAATTTTGATTTAACAGTTCGAGAGCAATAAAGACCGTTGTATCTAGTGCATTAATCAAACACATAACATGCCATTAGCGTGTCAACCAGGGGGGGCGCCACACCCTGAAAACTCAAATATAGATTTATTGTACAAACATAGACGCACACGCGCTCATAACGCAAACGTGAAAAATTATAAAAATAAATATCGCTTAATGCGCGAATAATAATAGGTTAGAAGCGGCAACGCACTATGAACTTCACTTACCGGTCTGTTACCGATTAGATTAATGACTGCCCGTTATATGTGCCGGCAAGCCTAAAACTGTCGCTGTTAGTGACATAAACGGCGGAACAAAAACATTTTGGTGCACATTATTAAACTAAAAAAATATTTACTAAAGTTAATTAGTTCGTTTCATTCAACACAATACTCTTTGAAAATGAAGAAGTAAATGCTCATTTCCTGCATATGAGTTATTTGGTCTATGTTTTAAAATATTTAAAAAACGTTGGTTATAAGTAAAATTCACTTAAATTAAGTTATTAAAAAAATATAAATATATTTTTAAATCAATAAATCTTTTTTGTAGCCTTATTTATTGCCAAATGCCGTTATAGTTTTACACGTCTGAACTGATGCCTTGAAATTATTATATGCCAATCTATTGATTCGTTCTTAAATAAAACTATAATCTCCGAAAAATCTTTTCTTGGTGCACCTCTATACCCTGTAAAGGTATACGTGGCAGTATGGAGCTGGGATTCTAGATGGTAGCGTAGATCATAGCAGGGCTTGCTTAAATTAATGCGAGCGTATACAACGAAGCAGTGACTGTAGCAGGTATAAGCGCTGTTACAAGAACTGGTAGATACAAGAATGTATCTCACCATTCTTTCAGCGCGCTGACTACTACAATCAACGTGTAACAACTGTCAAATGGCCATTACAAGTTTCGCAATGGATGTGACTAGTTTAATAAATAAAATTTTGCCAGTTTTTATTTAATTTGTTTTGAGTTTTTTCTAAGACGTATTTAAAAGTGTTAGGTTCTATACGTAAATATTCAAAAAACCGGTTTGGGTAAAATTTTAATTCTTGGTATAAATGATAATTCGCCATGTTTAGATCGTTTTCTATTAATAGGGTGGACATGATAGCTCCTACCCAAATTTGTATTTAAAATATACCACTTTGTAGTAGAACACAAATATTCGTCTTCACTATGTGACATTTCAAACGCGATTTAAGCTTGTATCAATGCTAGTATCAAAGCTTCGTTGTGCAAACCTATAAGCACTTTTCAGCGACCATCTACCATACATGCTACCATCTAGAATCCCAGCTGCGTACTGCACGTGCCTTTAGGAACATAACTTCTAAATTTCTATCTTCAGAGGTTTAGGCTGTGCAATACTTTTTACTTATATACTTATAATTTCGAAAAATCCCTTCTTAGTGGGTGCTTACGTCACAAAAGGAACCTACTGTCCAAAATTCGAGTTTATAGCTTCCTCGCTTTGGCCTGGGCGTTGATTACTTAGTCAAAAAACCCTACACAATTGTTTTAACCCCTTAAGGGTTGAATTTAAAAAATGCTCGAATATGGGTGCGCTTATTTTTTAGTATGTTGAATTCAATATCTCGAACCTTAACGATTTGTGAGATATGGACATTTTGTCCAAAAACTCTATACCCCCTTTTAACCCCCTTAGTGGTTGAATTTCGAAAAATATTTTCTTAGCGGATGCTAACCTACCTGCCAAATTTCATGGTTGTAGGTTGAGATTTCGTGATAAATCATTTTTATTTAATTTATTTATTGCAGATTATAGACGCGTCGATATCTCAGGTCATTATAGCGTCTTTCAACTACACTAAATAACAACTTTCTTAAAACTAAATAACATCACAAAACATCCATGAGCGCAGGTAGGATTCGAACTCACGACAGTCTAGTCTAGAGGCTGCGGTACCAAGTACGCTAACCACTAGGCCACATTGCCCTCTCCTGATGAATCAGTCAGGACATTATTTTATTATCGATACAACTTACAGAGAACTGTAATAAAAATTTTGAACTGTATTTATTCCATTCAGCTTCCAAGAATGTTGCTGGAACCTTTGGTGTGAATATAATAAAAAACAGAATTAATCACAAACACCAAACCATAGTAATTTAATACTCGACGTATGTTTCGCCAACCAAGTTGGCATCATCAGGAGATGATTAAAACTTCAGCTTAATAAATAGTTTTAATGATTTGCTTGACATAGAAATTAGACGACTCAAAGGTGTACGTTCAAAAATAAGTTTTCCACAAGCCCTGAAAGTATGATTCAGCCTACGAATAGTATGACTATGAAATATGCACGCTAAAGCGACGACCGGTAAAATGCTAATTTCTACTTCTAAACAGGTGTTTTGTTATAGGAATATATTAATTTTGAATACATTTACATAACTACTGTGTCTGACGCTGAATTCCAGCTGCATAATAGTAACAAAAAATCAGATCCACGTGTTACCAACTACACGACGTATAAATATGTATGTTTATTATATTATTTATTCATTCATTTTAATATACAGTACTGACTCGCTTATCTAAAACACACCGTTTTTAAAACAAAATATTATAACGTTAATGGTAATTATCGACCTAAAAATCAGGCCTAGTTTTGATGTAATATAGAAAAAAGGTCGCGGCTTCATAGGCGTAAATAATAATATGCTATTATTTTTTTGGCGATCGACGTTTCTATTAATTATTAAATAATCTTCAGGAGTTGTAAAGGAATTAACATTTTTTAAATATATTATATTTTTATAGCTATTATCTAGCCATATATATATTGTTACAAAACTGTTTTCTGAGTTGGCGGAATAAATATTTATTTACAATAATTAAAAATACAATAACAATAAATGCAACAACGAGAAGTCAGTTCTAACAAACAACACAAGTAAACAATATCTAAACGGTAATTAACACATAATTATATACAATTGACTATATTCATATTTATTTTATCAGGTGTATTGATATCGGGGAAATATTTATATCACTGATCCACTTGATTGCTTGACTCACCATTGACTGCTTGATCGCTTCACTCACTCGTTTATATACGCTGCGTGTCTGAAGCCCAGCGTTTCTTGCGTTCTCTAGAAACTTCGCGTAGTTACTCGTTGTTCAGCACGCAGACACCGCTTCTCAGAATTCTTGCCTGACGTTTATATACAGGGTGATCCGTAACATTATGTATTTTTTCGTAGTCGAAATGTTCTGTTGTCGAATACAGTTTCTCAATACAGATTGAGAGTTGAGATTTGATTTTTTTTGTCAGTTTAACTAATCGTATTCGAAAAAGTCACCTCAGAGATGAAAATATAGATTAAAGGAAAGTACATACAATTTAAAGAATAATTAATGTTTAGAGGATTTGCTACATTAAATAGGCGTCTATATAAAAGAGGTGCTGTTGTATTTAAGTTACTTGCAATATTATTCTAGTTATGCTTGTAAAATTAAATTCCTTCAAATACTTCAAAACTTTATGGTTATCTCACAAACAATGCATGAAATAATAATAAATAAAATACCGGATAGTGAGAGAGGAAATGGAATTTAATTTACGTCGACTTAATAATATTTAAAATAGAATTCTAATTTATATTCTCGGTAAAAACACGAGTAAATTTCTTTCACGGAAATGTAATCTAAAATTTCATTATTTACAATAACTAAAAAAGAGAGATGTTATTATATTTGAAGAACTATAACTACCTACAAGTAATTTGTCAGTTGTTATATTTTTTAAATATTAATAAAACGAAATCAGTAAATAGTCCAGCAGTCAGGTACTTTTTACCTAGAAAGTATTCTGAAGCTAATAATATTTTGGTATGTTGTTTGTGGGTGCTCTGTGGAGTAAAATCTGAGTTTTCGATCTCGAGGACCCTGTGCTAACGTGGGGGGAGCCGAAAAACCACGAAATTTTACCACCTTTTTTGCTTTTTTCGAAATCTCTCAGAAGCGGTCGACTTAAGCAATTCTTCCACTATGTAATGTTTTAAAG
The DNA here is from genome assembly GCA_039654895.1 of Mongoloraphidia duomilia. NCBI lineage: Eukaryota > Metazoa > Arthropoda > Insecta > Raphidioptera > Raphidiidae > Mongoloraphidia > Mongoloraphidia duomilia. Next base: position 3,376,390 of record CM077517.1, read on the forward strand.
AGGATTACATTTCCTACAATTTTCATTCCCACAACTTTTCTGTGGTACTAATAGTAATTCTGGAAATTCATAAACTCCATAAGTTGAGTTTAATGTTAGTATAGGTACGCGCATTTTTTTATCTTACCTAGAAATTAATAATAGCCACAACTTAAGTTATTATATCTCCTTTTGTGACTCAGACGTATACTTTGTAAACGAAAAAAGGAATGATAATTTGTTAGTCACGGATTGCATGACATAACAAAATCGAATCGAGAAACAAAGCAATAACAGCTATTGCAGCGCCTAATAATTATAGCGGCGGTGGTATTATTACAAGAGCGCGGTGGCGAGACGAGTCGAGTATAGCGCGAGCATGTTATATAATCTGTAGCTGAAGCGGCACGCGATTCGATATGACATTTAACTTATCGGAAGTAATGTATGTTGTGTATTTCCTTAATTGTTAATGTCTATTTATAGCTGGCTTTCTTTTCATTTGTTTTTGAATGAGCTTTTTGTTTTATCCCGGTTACTGTCTGGAACCATACCAAATAGATAATTACTAAAATGTTATTTTTTTCCAAATGTTACTTTCTCGTCGTAAATATCTGAATACAGCGTTTAATTTGAAATTCTGTTTCTTGTTGGGAAAACTGATTTTTTTTAAAACATTATTTTTTAGTACCACGTAAAAATAAGAAAAAAAGTCTATCAAAATGGTTAAAATACTAGTATTTTAAACCTATCTGTAAATAAACCACTACCACAGTATAGCTATAATTTTCAACGAGTCTTCATTTTGTTACATAGGTCTGAGAAAAATATTTAAAAAAACTAGTAGGTAATTAACTATTTTGGTAAATCTATTCATCTTCTATCAATTATCAAGCCATTAGTTGTTTTGGAATCCAACTAAAAATGATGTGAATTTTTTTAACGTATTCTGTAGCAATTTTTCAATATCACTATCTTATTTCTTCATCCTTCTTCAGATGGGTAAAAAAGATCAAGAAAGATGCAATATTTATATGTTGTTCTGCGATTAATTCCATCTGCCAATAGAAAAAAGTGCTTCCAGCCAGATATCTTTTTACTATATACGAATTTCCCAAATAATTTCATTAATGTACTTTGCAAAAATGATAACCACAAGATGAGTTTATTTAAGATGGACGTTGCTAAATTAACCAATTCCACTTGTTTTTCCCAAAGACTCACAATGCTATCTGTTTCATTGCTGCAAAAAACGGACAACTGGATTACTCTTTTAATTCATGCGCTAACTCATTATATTTTCCCAAAAAATTATCAATCAGTTTGCCTTGTGATCTCAGAATTGTTTTAATAGCGGCTGTGTTCTTTTTTACAGGTTCGGGACAGATCCAGCTATGGCAGTTTCTTCTGGAACTATTGAGTGACTCGTCAAACGCTGCTTGTATCACTTGGGAAGGAACGAATGGAGAATTCAAACTGACAGATCCAGATGAAGTGGCAAGGAGATGGGGTGAACGCAAGTCGAAGCCAAACATGAACTATGATAAACTTAGTCGCGCGCTTAGGTAAGTTTCACTTGTTTTAACCAAGAAAATTTTATAAAATCTCGCTAAAATTTTTTTCATTTTGGATTGTTAGCTGACCGCATGATCCCATGTATCTATGATTCTGGATTTTTCGAAGGGTGATACCACTTAAGTAATAAAATATTTCAGTATAGTTAATGAAAACACCCGCATTATTGTTAAAATAAACTGTAATTATTCGCTTTTGAATCTATAGGTACTATTGAACTTTCAGTTTTCTTTTGGAAAATTTTTGTAAGGGAAATCTGTATAGCCTCCCTAAATACGAGACCATTCTCGTAAAATAAAAAAAATATGCTTCCTGTACTGTAAAAAATGAGAAGGCCGATTACATAAATTATCGATGGTCCATTTGTAGCCAGCGATTAATTTAACAGGTATCGCTTGCACATCGCGTAGATTCCATAAAAACACATTACGCATGCGTGGTTACTAATTTTACATTAATTTGTTTTGTATTCATCCATTTTATATATTATGTAACTATACATTTTATTTTGTAATTTTTACACACTTTATTGGAATATTATACAAATAAAGTAATTTTAATTTACTTTATGTAAAAATCACAAATTTGTTTAACTTTACAATAAAAGTCCAAGTTTTTATGAAGTTTTCTGTGTAAAAATAAATAATAATGTAAAATCACTTAGAAAATCAAGCGAATTCTACCTTAACTTTCAAAGTATTTTTACATCCATTTTTTACAGTGTGTGCAAAAACAAAATCAGCTATTAATTGAATAAAAAATCATGGTAATCTGCAGTTCGGTAGAATCTGAAAAATGCATGAATAACCTTTAGTGGTTGAGATAAAAAAAGATAAAATGATCCATTTAACCGATGAGAAATTTTATTTGATTCTTTATCTCCGAATTAAATTGTTTGGATTAACATGTCTGAGTCGGAATCGATAGCTGAGCTTTTTTTTACCAACAAACAGTTTGAAATTTATTGGAGCTTAGAATTTCCCTCCTTCTCTAAATACATTAGAAGTTTTTCACCTATCCTCCTCCACGTTTTACTGTTTCTAAATTAGTTTCGATCAATTGCACTGTGCAAACAAATGACGTTTTCGAGTTGGTATTCCCCTAAGATTCAGGGATGTAAACGACGTAAATACAGTGGAGTCGCGATAAGGTGAACTAATTCAGACCAGTGGTATTCAGCTTATCGAATTTGTTCACCTTATCAAGGTAAATAAAAAAGGGTAATGAAAAGAAAACTTCATAAATTAAATCTATAGTATTTCGTATATTTAATGACCACTTGTATAATGCTTCTTCCATTTTTGGGAGTTCTGAAGATTTCATCCTTTTTCGCTTACTTGCGCCAGAAAGTGTATTCCCCGGAGCTCTCAAAATGCGCTCTTTATTTTTTCGAATAGCACAAATGGTAGATTTTGCAACACCATATTCACGCGAAAGGGCAGTCACAGTTGCACCTTTGTTAATTTTTTTTATTATTTCACCTTTATTGGCTAATGTAAGAGCTTTAATTTTTTTATCAAAGTTCAAACACCAACACCAAACACTATCACCACATCAATGAGATCAGCTTTACTATAAAAGCAGAAATTCGAACCGAATCACAAAAAAATGGAAGAAAAATAAAAGTAGTATATATAGGTATAGGTACATCTGTTTATCATCAAATCAGCACCGCTGTGTCGGCATTACTACAAATACAAAAATTAACAGAGATATTGTTGGGAATAAAACGGCCTACCAAGTATTCCGAGAACCAATAACAATTAACAGTGTCAAATAAATCAAATTAGCTTTGTTCACCTTATCGAGGTTCCAGTTGTTCACCTTATAGAATACACTATACAAAGTTTTACGTGTTCACCTTATAGAGTTGTTCACCATACCGGGTTATTAATTTAGTTCTGATGTTTATTTTTAATGATACATATTATTAAATATTTTACTAGCGGTTGCCCGTGGCTCAGCTCACGTATATTTAGAATATTGCTAATTTATTATCCCCCCGCGAGAAATTCTTCCCCTGCGAAGCGAAGTATGATATATTATCCCCCCGCGAGAATCTCTCCCATTGCGAGCGAAATCGGGCTTAAAATCACTTGGAAATAATTTGCATTAACGGTGTCACAAAAATAAACTGTCAACCCCACCTATTTATATGTTTAACTCTACGTTTTGACATTTACATTAACGGAGTCACAACGCGCACGAGACGCATTTGTCAACCGATTTAATGAATGAATTGTAAATTATAGACGCGTGTCAACCGATTTAAATGAAACAAACACTAAATGTTAGCCCAAGCTTATCTCAATACATCACTGAAAATCACATCCAAATGGGTTCAGCTATTGTAGAGATTAACGTGACAGAGAAACAGACAAAAAAAGCGTCTACGATTTATTATATGGGTAGGTTTCGCATCTGTTTTATTTTAATTAGGAATTCATTTGTTTGATAAATATAATATATTCTGTTTTATTTCTAAATTTTATTAAGCGAGTTTGATTTTGGCTAAAACTTATTTTAATTTAGCTAAATTTAAGAACATAAAATATGCAATAAATGTTATTTATTTGCGAGACTTCTCTTAAGGTACGTGCAGTATGGAGCTGGGAGATCATAGCTGGGCTTGCTTAAATTAATGCATTGTTATATATGCGAGCGTACACAACGAAGCAGTGAGTGTAGCAGGTATAAGCGCTGTTACAAGAGCTGGTAGATTCCCACCATTCTTTCAGCGCGCTGACTACTACAATCAACGTGTGACAACTGTCAAATGGCCGTTACAAGTGTCGCAATGGATGTGACTAGTTTAATTTGTTTTGAGTTTTTTCAAAGACGTATTGAAAAGTGTTAGGTTCTTACGTAAATATTCAAAAAACCGGTTTGGATAAAATTTGAATTCTTGGTATAAATGATGAAATTTGCCATGTTTAGACCGTTTTCTATTAATAGGGTGGACATGAGAGCTTCTACCCAAATTTGTATTGAAAATATACCACTTTGTAGCAGAAGAACACAAATATTTGTCATCGCTATCTGACATTTCAAACGCGACTTAAGCTTGTATCAATGCTAGTATCAAAGCTTCGTTGTGCAAACCTATAAGCGCTTATAATTTCAGCCACCATCTACCATACATGCTACCATCTAGAATCCCAGCTGCGTACTGCACGTACCCACTAACCACCAAATACATCCTCTGGAGTAACACAACAAAAAAGTGAAAAATAGTCGTCCACTATTTTAGTATAATCCCTCGACCTTATTTTAGAACTTAGGTGGTCCGTTTTGATCTCAAACTAAAGATATAAGATGCGTCCAACGGTCCAAGCGCGCTATTGAGGACTTTCTTAAAAATATTGAGAAGCATTTTTAGAAAACCATTTAATATACAATTTTTATAATTTTACTTAAAGCGTCCCAAATCTTGAATTTGACGCAAAAAAACTACTTTTCGTTCAAAATTATGATCGAGAGTGTTTATTAAATTTTAGGCGGGAGGGAGGGGCTAGACCGGCTACTTTTTGGTATACACTAAGAATATGTAAGCAATAATAAATTAGGTGATTTGAATTATAATACGTAATGCGTTGAAATTTTAATTTTAATAAATAATTTTACAATCAATTTTTCCAAACTGGACAAAAATATGGGAAATTAATCTACGACTAGGATTGTTAAATAAATGCCCGGCTCCGATCAACATTTCGCTTTGTTTACATCCCTGATTTCGCCATGCAGTCGTCTGTAATCCTATAAGGGCACTGATTGATCGGCCAACAAGCAGTTCGGACCAGTAATGTTATTAGCAACAAATGAACGCTGCCAGCCGCTCTGCCAATTTACTGCAGCGCCACTCGATGCACCACGGTAGATACTGGAATCGAGAAAAACAAACGAATGTATTGATTGCATAAAATTCTTTATTTGCAAAATTTTATCTTTCAAGCAAACCTGACATTGAGAACAAATATTTTGGAAACTAGTGGATAAAAATGACGAAAAATACATTTCGACTTTGGAATGTAACTGTTAATTTAATATATCAGTGCAATTAAATAAACTCGTAACTTTGACTATAATTCAAAGTTTTTATCAAAGTTTTGCAGTACCCAAAAAAACAATCATTAGTCTATACTCTATATTATCACTACATTATACTACTGACGTGGTGACAAAATATTGTAAGCTCAAGCTCGTAAACTCAAAAAAAAGTGGATGTGTGCTTATGACCACACGACAGAAGTGAAAACTTCTGATTTTCTAATTTTAAAATATATATATAAGTTTTCACTTCTGTTGTGTGGTCATAAGCACACACCCACTTTTTTTTAGTGTCAGCTATTAGCGAAATCATAAACTGCAACTAAGTGTTTATCAAAAAAGGTTTTTTGGTGTCATCTATTAGCGCATTTATGAACTAAAAATAAGTTACTAAAATACTAAAATTATATTTTTAATTTATTCCACCTTGGTTTCAAAAAATTATAAATATTGTCAATAAGAAAGAATATAACAAAAGTTAAAAAATATATAAATAAATATCACGTAGAATTTAGAAAAAAAATACGTCAAAAATTCTACGTTGCCATCAGGTTTCGACCCGAGGTTCTTATGCATACAACGCCAAGACGCTGCTTACTACGCTATCGCTGCAACTGTACGACGTACAGTTTTTATGATATAAGTATGTCATTCGGGCACAGTTGTAAGAGAGTGACCAGTCAGTACCTAGACCAACCTAGACGTTAGTATTACCGGCATACTGCAAATACGTATTCGTGTTTGAAACCCCGATTCAGCGAGCGTCACCTTCGGGTATATTAAAATAGTATTAACATTTTTAAACAATCGAGAAATTGGTGTTTTCAGGTTTATTTCAGACGTATGCACATTTTTCGAAATTATTTAAACAGCCTGTCATTGTGTAAAGTTCAGAGTTTGCAGATACGATAGTTTTTATGTTGGCTGCGATTTGATCTCCATATTTCATCCCAAACAAATACTTTTTGAAATGTTACAAATGAGTCAATGACATTTTTATTTTATTTTCAATAAATATCATTTGATATGTTCAAATTAAAACGAAAACAATACAAAATGAAAATAGATTTTAAATCGAAAAATTACTGACAGTCGATTTGTATTTCAATTGAAATAAATTATTCAGTTATACTTTTTCATTTTCCAGTATCAGCTGCAGCGATCAAATATCATAGGTTCAAGCCTCGCCCGTGTAAAACAATTGTATATAATGAAAATTGAAAAAAAAAAAACATTCCCACAAATAGCATCATACATTCACGTCACGTGATTGCATCAGCGCTATTAGCGGCCGGAGGGTGAACTAAACGCCCCCTTTATGATTGCAATATTATTTAGGGGTGAAAACATTACAAGTTTCGCATTATTGTTTGAGTTATTATATATACATTCATAATGCGATTTTCGATGTTCAGTTTTGATTTTTTACTTTTTTTTAATGATTTTCATGAATATTGTTTTATTTTATGAAGGTTTCGAAACAATGAACATTTTTATGTGATGCAATGTAAAAATACTAATGGGAAAGAAAAAAATTGTGAACATATAAAATGATCAATTTGGAATCGACCTATTTAATATTTTGTTAGCTTCCTATATACTTTAAATATTTTGAAAAAAAAACGGAAAATAAAAACATAACTTTCCTGATTTTTGTACAGTTCTGTGTTAAGTATTGTTACAAAACTGTTTTCTGAGTTGGCGGAATAAATATTTATTTACAATAATTAAAAACACAATAATAATGAATGCAACAACGAAAAGTCAGTTCTAACAATCAACACAAGTAAACAATAACTAAACGGTAATTAACACTTAATTATATACAATTGACTGTACTAATATTTAATTTATCAGGTGTATTTATATCGCGGAACTATTTACATCACTGATCCACTTGATTGCAGACTCACCATTAACTGATTGACTGATCGCTTCACTCACTCGTTTATATACGCTGCGTGGCTGAAGCCCAATGCTTCTCGCGTTCTCTAGAAACTTCGCGTAGTTACTCGTTGTTCAGCAAGCAGACACCGCTTCTCAGAATTCTTGCCTGACGTTTATGTACAGAATGATCCGTAACAGTATTTTAATAACAGAAAATAGATTGTTTCGTTTTTAAACGCTTTAAGATTTAACGCATTTAGCTCTCTGGTTTATTTTGGTCCATAAATCATTCAGCATTCTGACTTGAATATTTCCAACTTATTTGCTGACGAGACCAATGAAAACAAACAACATTCTTTAAACATTTGAATAACAGCTTTATTTGTTTGTAACTTTTCAGGTATTACTACGACAAGAACATAATGACGAAGGTTCACGGAAAACGTTACGCGTACAAGTTCGATTTTCAAGGTTTGGCGGCCGCAACGCAACCGGCGTCGAGTGACCCAACGGCGTACAAATACCAGAGTGAGCTCTTCATGAGCCCTTATCACCACAGCGCTAAACTGACGTCTTTCATGAGCCCCCATGCGGCTATTCCCAATTCTTCAGGTATGTGTCTATTATTATCATATTGAGTGTTTTCCAAAAATTTTAAAAGCTACATCATAGAGTAGATAGGAATGTACAACGTGTGTTTTCTTTGAAAATCTACATTAGAAATGATTCAGTGGAAAAAGTTCAGCTTGCATTTCGACGGTAGTTCGGTAACAATAACGTGGGTGTGCGCCGACCTGTAAAACCGCTATGGCGTGGGTTTGTATGGGCGTATTTGAAGAAAAAGGTCTTTGTAAGTCGTCTTAGAAGAGTTAAGAATTTGAAAAATCACCTTCATGAAGAAATTGCAAGAATAGAATATGAAGGTTTGCTTCGCAGGGTGATGCATCCAGTTATATTTAAGTTGATGAGGGAAATTTAGCAAACGTAACTTTTAAAATTTGAAAAAAAGCTCTAATAATAAATCTCAAAGAGTTAGCTGTAATTTAGTGTAATGAAAATATTTTTTTCTCAACTTTTTTACGCGAATATTAAAATGAGTGGTCTAATGTTTGGAACCCTGTATAAAAATTATACATTACAGCAATTAGGTATTGTAATAAATCAGTTTCAAATGCAGTAATTTTTACTTCCTACCTCTACTATGGTAGGGAAGTAATGGATTTAGTCCGAAAAAAATATTTCGAGATTTTAACAGATTTTCACGTTTTGAGACCCTAGCAATCGTTTAAGATCATTTTCTGACTGATGTGTGTGTGTGTGTATGTGGTCAATTTTTCGCCTTCGATAACTTAAAAATGCAACAACATACGGCCATGCCGATTGTTTTATTGTGTTTATCAGCCTTTAACTTAGATCTGATTAGATTTTGAGTCAAATCGGTTCAGTGGATTCTGAGATATTCAAAGAAACGTTCTCAATGTCACGTATTAACATAGGTAAAAAAAATATAAATGAATTCTAGATGTTATAATATGAAAAAAATGTAAATGTTTTTTTTCTCTAAAATGTATAGTTTTCGAGAAAAAAAATATTTTACTAAAAAAAATAAAAATTGTACGTAAATCAAGGTAACCATGATTTTTGCTATATTAAGCTAGCCATCAGTAGATCACCAAACAAAAAATTCGACTGATGACCAGTCCTATACTTCCCACCTAGTAAATATTTGCAAAAAATAAACACTCTTTTTTTTATTCTTTGACTAGGCCCAAATAACCTTAGCTGTTGGTGGTCTTTAAAACACAATTTAATTTTTATTCTTTGAAAAAAGCATGGCCCTCTTTTTTGTTTGGTGATCTATTGATGGCTAGCTTAATATAGCAAAAATCATGGTTACCTTGATTTACGTACAATTTTTATTTTTTTTAGTAAAATATTTTTTTTCTCGAAAACTATACATTTTAGAGAAAAAAAATATTTACATTTTTTTCATATTATAACATCTAGAATTCATTTATATTTTTTTTTATCTATGTTAATACGTGACATTGAGGACGTTTTTTTGAATATCTCAGGATCCACTGAACCGATTTGACTCAAAATCTAATCAGATCTAAGTTAAAGGCTGATAAACACAATAGAACAATCGGCATGCCCGTATGTTGTTCCGTTCTTAAGATATCGAAGGCGAAAAATTGACCACATACACACACACACACACACACACACACACATACAGACATCAGTCAGAAAATGATCTTAAACGATTGCTAGGGTCTCAAAACGTGAAAATCTGTTAAAATCTCGAAATATTGTTTTCGGACTGAATCCATTACTTCCCTACCATAGTAGAGGTGGGAAGTAAAAATAGCGGTTTCGGTTTGATGTATTTCTTAACTTATTAAAAACCTTGAAGTTTGTGAGATCAACTATTGATTGCCCGGACTATTGGTTTTGTTATTCTATTCGCCGCGTTTATACATAATAAATATAATGTAAGATAAATCGTGTAGGTGAACATAAAAGCTTCTCCCCGTGCCCCCCTTGCCTCCTGCTCCATCATATCAATATCAGTTGTTATCATCCACATCCCTAACGACCCGCCCGGGGCCTTGTGTATCGCCTTGAACCGCATCACCTTACTTACTGCACCCTTACCTTACCGGGTTAAATGCATGCGCGACGTGTGAATATACTGGATGTACGCCAAATTTCATTCATATATGTATGTTTCTATATGACCCATTCCAAATTTTTGACAAAATACACTGACTCAAGAATTTGAGATGTAGAAATATTAAGTTTTATTTCTATAGACAAAATAGTTCAGGCGGAATCGCCACCCCTAGCATCAACATTTCTTTGCATTCAATTATTTTGCAGAATCATGCTCAGGATGAAGCACTCATCATAAAAATGCATGTTGCCGGTCGGTAACCTGGTGCCGTAGTGTTTGAATAGACATTGTTTTAACAGTTTTAAGAATTGTTGGAAATGAGAACTTCCGTGGCACAAAGGATCAATAAAAAGCAATACTGATTTTATTGCTTTTTATTGATCCTTTGTGCCACGGAAGTTCTCATTTCCAACAATTCTTAAAACTGTTTCAAGGATCAAATTGCTCTATTTAAATATAGCAACTTCGAATTCATTGTTTTAACAATTGAGTAACATTGATTTTTTTGAAAATTTTGTTGGAAAGCAGCCAATTATATAATTGATTCCAAATATATCGGAAAAAATCATTTTGCCAACCATAGTCACAGTCAGGATTCTAACCTGCACCTTTCCACTTTCGCGGCGGAATGAGCTTACAATTACTCAACCGTGACATGATTACTAATCTAATATTCTCCTTATATGCTATTGATTCCGAAACATATAAGGAGAATGTTAGATTAGTAATCATGTCACGGTTGAGTAATTGTAAGCTCATTCCGCCGCGAAAGTGGAAAGGTGCAGGTTAAAATTCTGACTGTGACTCTGGCTGGTAAAATTGCTTTTTCCGATATGTTTGTAACTAATTATATAATTGGCTGCTTTTCAACAAAATTACTCAACCGTGACATGATTACTGATCTAACATTCTCCTTATATGTTTCGGAATCAATAGCGTATAAGGAGAATGTTCGATTAGTAATCATGTCACGGTTGAGTAATTGTAAGCTCATTCCGCCGCGAAAGTGGAAAGGTTCAGGTTAGAATCCTAACTGTGACTCTGGTTGGTAAAATTGCTTTTTCCGATATGTTTGTAACTAATTATATAATTGGCTGCTTTTCAACAAAATTACTCAACCGTGACATGATTACTGATCTAACATTCTCCTTATATGTTTCGGAATCAATAGCATATAAGGAGAATGTTCGATTAGTAATCATGTCACGGTTGAGTAATTGTAAGCTCATTCCGCCGCGAAAGTGGAAAGGTTCAGGTTAGAATCCTGACTGTGACTCTGGTTGGTAAAATTGCTTTTTCCGATATGTTTGTAACTAATTATATAATTGGCTGCTTTTCAACAAAATTACTCAACCGTGACATGATTACTAATCTAACATTCTCCTTATATGTTTCGGAATCAATAGCATATAAAGAGAATGTTAGATTAGTAATCATGTCACGGTTGAGTAATTGTAAGCTCATTCCGCCGCGAAAGTGGAAAGGTGCAGGTTAAAATTCTGACTGTGACTCTGGTTGGTAAAATTGCTTTTTCCGATATGTTTGTAACTAATTATATAATTGGCTGCTTTTCAACAAAATTACTCAACCGTGACATGATTACTGATCTAACATTCTCCTTATATGTTTCGGAATCAATAGCATATAAGGAGAATGTTCGATTAGTAATCATGTCACGGTTGAGTAATTGTAAGCTCATTCCGCCGCGAAAGTGGAAAGGTGCAGGTTAGAATCCTGACTGTGACTCTGGTTGATAAAATTATTTTTTGCAATATGTTTGGAATCAATAATTATATAATTGACTGCTTTCCAACAAAATTTTCAATTACAATTCAGCCGTATAAAAAAAAATCTATTAATTTATATTGATTTTTTACTTCGAATTTTTTTTTATATTTTTCAGTCCAATTACGATTTAATATTAAATTTTATTCTCTGAAATAAAAAGAAGTGTTCAGTATATTTTGATTTTTTTAACACACTGTATATGTCTGTATATGTTTATGTACTTACATTTACAGCCACTGAACGTTCTTATATCGTTCACAGTCTTAGTTCGTTACTTCGTGTAGTAAACGATCGACTCACCTCAGAATGTGACAGTATTGTAGAAACGAGATAAGAAACGAGGAAATTGATTCAACATTCTAAAACATCTCTCTAAAAAAATCTGAATGTTCTCTGTGTGAATGCTGATAGCGCTAAATGCGCTCCAAGCATGCGTATAACGCGCTCCAAATTCGATTATTAGCTATCTTTTAGAAATCTTTCAGAAATCGTAAAAGGACATAAAAGCAGGTGGATAGGATTTGTACTTGAATGAAAGATAATAATATTTTAGATTGAAATTATTTGTCCTCTTGTTAATTATTATTAATGACTGCTCTTTTCTTGTTTATTTAATAAAGAAAAAATTTACCTAAATATCTAAAAGCGAGTTAAATTATGGGTTTATACTTTAAGACACGGTTATGGCAGGGGTCGGCAACCTTTTGAGACGGAAGAGCCAAAAATCACAATTTAGAAATTTTCCCAGTTTTTAAAAAGCCACTAACATTTTTATTTCAATATTATGGTATTTGATTGGGATTAGGTATATAAAAAAAAGTTCTGACTGCGACCGTTGACGACACAGTGCACCAATAACTGAACAAACAGAACAGTGTTGCCACATTTAAAAAATGTCAGCTGTCCGTATACTCTCTACTCCACCTATTCTCACTGTTCTCTGTTGAGTGTTTTTATCCTGTTTAAAGTTTTTTTTGCAGTATAATATTTTTTATGAGTTTTGAAAATAAAATAATATAATTATTAGTATTTGCGCATGGAACTGGAGAGCCGCATCTTGACCCCTGGGTTATGGCTTTTATTTTATTGTAAATTATAGACGCGTCGACAACTTAGGCCATTAGCATCTTGATTACATAAAAATAACAACTCACTTAAAAGTAAATGACATCACAATTAACATCCATGAGCGGAGGCGGGATTCGAACCCTCGACAGTCTGATCCAGAGGCCGCGACGCTATAACCACTGGACCACACTGTCCTGTTATGGCTTTTAAACTCTGCAATTATGTCTTTTATAATATATTTAGTGTCGAACTCGGAGTTCAAAATTTCTAAGGATTTGTTGTATGATAAAACATGAAATAAGTACTAATTGGTCAAAAAATTAGAATGGGCTCGTTATACATATTTTTAAAAAATTTGAATTTGGGATTTAGTAACAAAATATATTTGACACATGTTTTTTGTTTTCTCAAAATAAATGATATACTCGTATATTTATTACTGAATATTGGGAAAAGAGTTTTATTAAAATCTTATAGATACACTGGAATAATTTTTGATACAGTAATATATCGTTGCCCGCGCTTCCACCATATAAGTGTCAGAGCCTCCACCATATTTTTTGTTCTATGATTTTCTTATCATTTTTGGTTACAAAATTTATACACCTCCTATTTTAATATCAAAACAGTTCATCCTGCATTTGATCTACTATGAAAGTACTATTTACCTGTAGTATTTTATGTAAAATTTAACGAGTTATTTTTATAGTTTTACGTGCAGGTGTTTTATCATGCATAAAGTATTTTGATATCAAAGTATTCTGTATACGCTGTTTATCTTAAATTTAATATCATAATGAAAAGATCACTTTCAAAAGACTACACAAACTACAAAAATTCAATTTAAATATTTTTTTTCAACACTTGCATCAAAAGTATAATTTTAGATGGCTGTGCACCGTTTAAAAAGTGATTCTTTGTGGAAGCTTCTACTGCATTCGAACGGTAGTGTTTAAAGTAATTAATATTAACGCACTTCGTTCTATAAAGTAATGCTGTTTTGTTTTACTTTATAACACACGTGCGTAAAAAAGATTATTTGCTATAATGTCACTAATAAAATATTTATCCAAATTGTGTTTTATTTGCTTAAAATTGAACTTTTGAAGCAGTTGTTGCAAAAAATATTGTATGTAACGCGTGGCAAAAGTGACGGATCTGACAGTCGCGATTTTACAATACTCTCTTAAGGTTATGTTGCATTTATTCCAGAATTTCTATAGTACCCCGGTGTATAGTATGTGTTTACCGCACTCGCCTTCGGCTCGCGCGGTAAACACACACTATACACCGGGGTACTATAGAAATTTGTCGTATTGTCAGCTGTATCGAAAACTTAGTGGTCTAAAACTTATTGCACAGTTTTGAATAATTATCACTCCTTCATCTTTAAAAAAGGACTTACTTTTTTAGCTGTATATTCCATTCAAAACTTCGGCAGATATTCTGTCTTAACACGGAAAGTTTAGTTTGAATTGAAAAGCCTCTTTCATGCAACGTAACTCACGATATGCACTGTAACTCAAACATTTACAAACTAGCAACTTTGTTGCAAACTGCTAAGATGCATACTTACAGTTAATAAAATAGACAAACATACTACATCGGATTCGCTACTGGAATAAACATATTTGGCAAATTTTCAAATTACTTATTTATTTAGGGAACGAATGAGATGTCGATAAAGTTCATGAGGTAAAAAATCTTGAATTAAATCATTGAATAAATTGATAAATGATCTATCATTTGAATATAATGTGGTTGACCCACTATGTTGAAAGTGGTTGTTTTTTTACGGATATCATTATTCTCTAGGTGTATAATCAATATCCATCTTTGGTATGAATTTAAGTGCTCATTATTATTTTTTAAATAATTTAATTTTACAGTAATTCAAAATTGCCGCTAGTTAAAGGACCCGGGCCGCATTCAAGTGGCGAAATATGACTGTCGTTGTGATGTCAAATTTCAAATTTTGTAAAATCTCACACTTATTAATTTCTCAGCAAAAACGTCTAAAAATAATGTGTAAAAATAACACTATAGACATTTGAACGTATGAAGTAACAAGAACACTAAAACACGCTTCTTGACGCTTGACAGTTGTAAACACGACAAAACTGTATTTTTATTTCGGCTGACTTTACTCTTATTGGCTGTTAGAATGCAAGCGCGAACATAGTCCTATGACGTCATCCGACCAACAATTTTCAACTTTATTAATTTTAACGCTGCGAGTTGTAAAAATTCCGATAAAAATTTGATAGCCTTAAATTCAAAAACACTGCCTATTAAAAAAAAAGTTGGTCAACCCCATTCCTAAAATCTCTTAGCAAATTTTGTTTTTTTAAAAATCGTCTGGGCTTATTAAATACTCCTTTTAAGAGAAAACTACCTAAGTAGGCCATACTGTGACGAGCCCAGGTTCTTAACCATCATCTTTCGTGTAGTCGGACAGAAAAGAGTTCTGTGTAGTCAAGGGCTTTGACCATTGAAAATTACGGTCACGAAAAGCCGTCTTCCGTTGATAGCGTAAAAACAATTAACAGTGCATTTGGAGTGACAAGTGCTCTTAAGCTACGACTTCGTCCGAATGCCAGTAACGAATGTGCGCGAACAGGTTGCGCTTACTTCAGTGCAGAATATTATAGACTTATGCATCATAATGTTTATCATTTTTACTTCCCACCTCTACTATGGTAGGGAAGTAATGGATTCAGTCCGAAAACAATATTTCGAGATTTTAACAGATTTTCACGTTTTGAGACCCTAGCAATCGTTTAAGATCATTTTCTGACTGATGTCTGTATGTGTGTGTGTATGTGTGTATGTGTGTGTGTGTGTATGTGGTCAATTTTTCGCCTTCGATATCTTAAGAACGGAACAACATACGGGCATGCCGATTGTTCTATTGTGTTTATCAGCCTTTAACTTAGATCTGATTAGATTTTGAGTCAAATCGGTTCAGTGGATCCTGAGATATTCAAAAAAACGTCCTCAATGTCACGTATTAACATAGGTAAAAAAAAATATAAATGAATTCTAGATGTTATAATATGAAAAAAATGTAAATATTTTTTTTCTCTAAAATGTATAGTTTTCGAGAAAAAAAATATTTTACTAAAAAAAATAAAAATTGTACGTAAATCAAGGTAACCATGATTTTTGCTATATTAAGCTAGCCATCAATAGATCACCAAACAAAAAAGAGGGCCATGCTTTTTTCAAAGAATAAAAATTAAATTGTGTTTTAAAGACCACCAACAGCTAAGGTTATTTGGGCCTAGTCAAAGAATAAAAAAAAGAGTGTTTATTTTTTGCGAATATTTACTAGGTGGGAAGTATAGGACTGGTCATCAGTCGAATTTTTAAACTTGCACTTTGACAGCACATTATTTAAAATCATTCGTCATTAAACACGGACCAAGATGCTTATGATTTACAATATCTATATTATACCAGCGGACCTGGTCCGGCTTCGCCCGGGTGCTAAGAATTTATATATTAATAGCCGGGCTGATTTTATTAATAAAGGGTGTCTCAGCAAGAACTTGAATTTCGAATTGCGCGCCATTTTCGACTCAATTGTTGAGTCAGCAGCCATATTTGGTGTTTGTTTAATTAAAACATTGACATTTACGAAAATGGTGCGTTATAGCTTGGAAGAACGTTTGTTAATAGTGAATAGTTACAAACCAAGTTTTAAGGTCGAGTCATCTCTCGTTTTGGAGACCAAAACTGGCCGTCGAGAAATTGCGATTTAACTTGTTTGGACTATTTTCTCTGGGGTTCTTTGAAAAGTAAGATCTATGCGAACCACCCTGAGACATCAGACAACTGAGGAACTCAAAGAAGAAATTTCACGTCAAATTCGTCAAATCCAGCAGCCCTTACTGCAAAATGTACTGCAAAATTTTGTCAAAAGAGTGCATAGCTGCCAACAGAGCAACGGTGGCCATTTAACCGATATTTTGTTTCATGTGTAAATGTTATCACTACCTCCCGCTGGATTTCACGAATTTGGCTTGCAATTTCTTTGTAATGGGTTTTCACTATTAACAAACGTTTTTCTAACCTGTAACGCACCATTTTCGTAAATGTCAATGTTTTAATTAAACAAATACCAAATATGGCTGACTCAACAATTAACTGTCGAAAATGGCGCACGATTCAAAATTCAAGTTCTTGCTGAGACACCCTTTACATTACTCACTCGCTTCGGTCGTTCGCTTGAATATTATTAATACATTACTCACTCGCCTCGCTCGTTCGATCGAATATTATTTATACATTTATACAATTTGATAGTTCATTTGTATTGCCAACTTAACTTCTATAGTAAGCCGTAGCACGCACAGGAGTATGTAATAGTGGACGGATTAATTAGCGAATAAACATAAGTAAATCACTATGGAAATGGCTTGCTTTCCCACACTGGTGTGGGAAAGATACGTTCCCGTACACCGGCGTGCCAAAGGTCATTTTACATGCATGTAAAGTAGCTATTTTATAGTGGGTACGGAAAAATATAATTTCAAGCGTTATTATTCCACAATTATTGACTCCCGTCATTCAGTTTCTCAAATATTACTTGAAAATACGAATGTAGCAGTGAGCTACAGTCAACTGTTTCTATAATATTATATAATGTTACAGTAGTGCTTGCTAGTCACTCTCACACATCGCTGATTGTGTATTGTTTTGGAGAGCGGTCTCGAGGAAATAATACTGCCTCGAGAGTCTCCTATTCCATGCCCACTTCATGACGTAGAAGTTAGAGAGTATAGTGTAAAGTAGTGCTGCCAGTGTACCGAATGCTGAAAACTAACAACGATTTGATTTGATCACTTCGTATTCAAGAATTGTATTCTATTGTTGTGTCTGTTTGAGTCAACATTAATAAGAATAGTTTAGTATTTGCTGAAGATGGGAGCATAGCTCTTGAAATGTACATTCATTAATAAAATTATTGTGGTTAGACGTGACTAAACTCTTTATTATCAACATTAATACTCTACATTGTCGACCACAACATTGTTTTGTTTTGGCAGTTTCTAAGAGCTACGCTTTTAAAACAAATAAAGTATTCAAAATTATAATTTCGTTGTGATCAGACCTATTTTAGACTCGTCTTGATTAAATCAAATTTTATTGTGTTTTATTTATTAACTTCCCACTGGAAGTTATTGTAATGGGTCCGAAAATCGAAATCAAAAAGGAAAAAAAATTTTAATGTTTCAAGGTCACTACACTATTTTTACACTACTTTTAGAAAGATGTCTGTGTGTGTGTGTGTGTGTGTGTGTGTACGTACGTATGTGTCCATTTCTTTCTAAGACGAAATCTCGAGAACGAAAAATGATATCGACTACGTTGGGGTGCCAATCGACGCGTATTAACGTAAATATGATCTGAAAGGAATTTTTTTAAAATCGGTTCAGCCGTTCTTTTTTCTTAACCAAATAACCTCCAAAAAAGTAGATTTTACACAATATCTCGCGAATAAAAAATTATATCGACTTCGTAAGGGTGTCAATCGAGGCGTGTTAACGTCATTTTGATCCGACATAAATTTTATAAAAATCGGTTCAGCCGTTTTTTTTTTTTTCTTTTTTTTTTAATTATTGATGTTTTAATGATTAAAATGATTACTTTTCTGTGTAATATCTAATTTAATTATTATTATTAAATATTTATCAAACTGGGAAGTTCGTCGTGTGGACCTCAAGGGTCGCACTTTAGTCCTAATAAACGACCCACCTCACGGCTTGTTTATTATTAATTTTATATAAAGATCTACTATATAAATAAATAAAACACAGTAAAATTTGATTTAATCAAGACGAGTCTAAAATAGGTCTGATCACAACGAAATTATAATTTTGAATACTTTGTTTGTTTCAAAAGCGTAGCTCTTTGAAACTGCCAAAACAAAACAATGTTGTGGTCGACAATGTAGAGTATTAATGTTGACTCAAACAGACACAACACTATATTATAATATGAGCAATTTTTGTATATAAAATATATTGTTAAAGCTGGAAAATTAAAACAAATAAAAGAAATGAAAACAATTTAAAATATAATACACAGGGTTGTTTAATAATAAACTTCCAAAGAAATTATTCAGTGGTCAATATCAAACGGGAGGACAGTGTGGTGTAACGGTTAGCGTAGCGGCCTTTATATCACATTGTCGTGGGTTCGAATCCCACCTTCGCTCATGGCATGTTTTGTGATGTCATTTAGTTTAAGTGAGTTGTTATTTAATGTAATTAAGACGCTAATGACCTAAGTTGTCGACGCGTCTATAATCTACAATAAATAAATAATATCAAACGACCTTCACCCTTGAATTTCTGACTCAATCAGCCCTTTGTCAACGGTGCATCTCTCGTGTAATCCGTTGCTGTGAGTACACATTAGTATCAGGGGGGATTCACTTCATCTCTTAGCTTAGTGATTGGTCCAGCCATGTATCGTACGGTAAGAATTAGTGTTGCCGTCTAGATCTAGACTCTTGTCTTGTCTTGTCTAGATTTTCAAGACAAGACTTGCTTTATCTAGATCAAGACTCTTGCCAAAACTCTAGACAATTTTCAAGAGTCTAGATAAACTAAATAGTAGTATGTAAAGGTTTACTTTACCTACTACTACTAATCTAGACTCTTGAAAATAATCTAGAGTCTTGATATTAGACAAGACAAGAGTTTGTTAATCTAGACTTAGACTTAGTGAAGTCTTGATATTTTAAGACAAGACAAGATTTTGAAAGTCTTGTCTTGTACAATTTTAGAATAAGTCAAATATTGATTGTTACATTTATAATTATAATCAATTTAAAGAAATTAATAAAAAGTGCTCTATACACTTTAATTAAACTAATTTACTTTGTGTTAGCAAATAATTGAAGCTCAGAAAATAATATACCTACCCAAATAATTAGTTTTATTTTGTAATGGGAATGTTCACGTTGCGTCTAGTTATGGGATTTAACACTCGGTATCTACTATACGTACACATAAGGGGTATATTTTAATTTAACATTTTAAACTCGTATAGTAACATTTCGTGCATTGTTCGACAGGGTAAGTGACGTCAGTGCAGTTAGGTTACACACTGTGATTACATTTTAAAAACAGAAATAAATAATATACTTAAATTCTGCTTGAACCAAAACTATTGTAAAACTTTTAATTTATGCTGTTAGTCTGATAATTACTAAAATATTTCTATGAAAGCGCAGGCCTGTTGAAAGAATAAAGTTTCTATTATATTGTACATTCCAGCGCAATTCTGGAAGTTTCGGGTTTGAGTCCCGAAGGTGACACTGATGTTAAAATTTTTTTCTGATATTGAATTTGAACGTTACGTCAACAATGGGTGTTTCTTAACAGTAATTTTCTAATTATAGCCAACTATTTGTATACATTTTTATTATTTAGTATTTTTGGACTTACCCTACGTCTGTAAAAACTAATTAGAGATTTTAAATTATTGATTATTATAAATTTTATTGGGGTAATATAATAGACCCTTTGTAGATCTAATAGTAGCCTTATTTTTTACCCTGATCCATATTAGAATAATAATTTGAAGAAAGTTCAGGATATAAACTTTTCTGTACAAAAATCAGGAATCAAATACGTAGAATATTATCAACTTGTAGAACGCAAATTACCTCAGCTGTCAAGCAACTATAATCCACTATCTTACCAACTGATGCTAATATAGGATAGAGGAGGGAATGAAGTTACGTTTGTGAATTTAATCCCACCAAAAACACAAATGTGAAAAAGGAGCCAAGTTTGATAATTTGTAGTTTTCAGACTTTTTTCTTTGTATAATGATCTATCTTGATGCCAAATTTCAAGTTTCTAATAGTAATTTTTTGGATCACGGTCTATTTTTGATGCGAAATGCTTCGTGTAAATATACAACACACAGCAGTGTTTGCCGAACTTGGCAGGCACACTGCCGTGTCTCTAGATATCGCTTAATGTTTTGTACAGGCATAACCACTCCCTAACCTCTTCTAATTATAATACTACCCTATTTAAGAACTTTGCATTCAGCAGCACTCTTCACCGTTTGGGTTAATTTTTGTCAAGTGTTTGATGTTCCACACTCTGAAGTAATGGGCTTTTTGTTTCAACAGTACCTACTAAAAACAAAAATTCTATAGTAACAGCTGGTGTTGTCCTGATTCGGGTCTATAGGCCATCGTTGGTTGGAATTGCTTCCTAACGTTTCGCTAGCACGAGTGGCGAGCTTCTTCAGAGGTCCTTCCATCTCCGATTCTATATCCAGCATCGGAGATGGAAGGACTTCTGAAGAAGCTCGCTACTCGTGCTAGCGAAAAGTTAGGAAGCAATTCCAACCAACGACGGCCTATAGACCCGAATCAGGACAACGCCAGCTCATCAACTGGCCGCGAAAGCCTCAACCAATTCTAGTTACAGTCAAAATTACTCGCTTTGACCTCATTTACTTGAGGCACTAAGTTGCCCACAGTTTAGTTCAGGCTAATGTTAATTAGAACGGGAACCCTATCTTAGCCCGAGCGTAGCCACGTAAAAAGTGCCTTATACAAGATTGTACTAACTGACAGTGTATACTTTGTTTTATCAAAATAGGCCCAACCGTTTCCAAGACAGACAACAATTCTAGAAACGCGTTCTTCTGTGTAGGTATAATCATAGCAAACACTCTAAAATCTTGCAAGAAAACGAAAGAGGTTTATCTGTGCAATTTGTGGGTAGCTGTATGAATTTTGATTTTAGGATTGTGTTCAAATAAATGTTGATTTTGAATATCGTGGTTTTTATTAATCCTTTTAATATGTTATTAGCTTTTTATTGCCGCTCTTTTATTTTCTAACCAATCAATTGGGTTCTCGGTCTAGTCTATCCGGAAAGGTACCTTGTGGGGTTAACGGACCCTGGCGCCCTTCACTTGAAGTCGGTGGAGAACCTGTGATTTTGTATCAACGTGCTGGACAACGGTTGTTGTGGAGCTTTTAATATCTTCTTTAGGGAAACTCCACTGATTCGAACAGAGTCTTTGTACTTCAAAAGAGAGCCGTTAGGGCTATGGCTAGAGTCTCAGCTAAAGAGCATTGTAAACAAATTTTTATTAATTACAAAATACTAGCTCTGCCATCATTGTTTATTTTTCACGCATTATTGTATGTCAAACAGAATATGATGAACTTTAGCTGTAGCTCTAACGTCCACTCTTATAATGTAAGATACAAATATAATCTTAGATTACCACCTCATAGATTACAAAAAACACACAGCAGTTTTGTCTGCATGTCCATTACTTTATTTAATAAACTGCCCACAGCCTTCCTCTAAGTCAGTTCAAGAATCTTGTGAGAAGACGGTTGACTGAGGCTGGTCTTTATAAAGTGGAAGATTTTTCGTCTATGTAATGTCTTAAACTTGTTATTATCTGACGATGTTATGCCACGTAGCTGTGGTGCTCAAGCAAATAAATATCTATCTATCTATCTATACCCGAAAATAAATGTGGTCTTTTAGAGCTTTTATTTTTATAGTTATTTATGTTCAATCCTTGCCCCGCACCGCTGCATTAGCTAGCCGCGGCTCTGTTATAAATGGGGCAATTTTCTTCCCCTTAGGGCTTAGTATATTACAAAGACAATGGTTCCGTTATAATGCACATTTTGCACTTCCAACTGTGTGCAATCTGACAGCTTCAACAATAAATCAACACTTCGAAGCGATCGGTTGAAGTGATTTTCGTTCGGCAACATCTTCCACCAACTAATTCTTGTTCACGCATTCAAATGTATGTAAAGTGGTTGGCAAACAGTGTGTCGTCTTGACATAAGGCTACTCTGTATATGACGTGTGACATGACGTAACGCGGCCAATCTCTGAGAGCACATCCATTGCTGACTAGTGACTTGCCTAAATAAATAACAACCACTGACACACTCAAGTGCCAATATCGTGTACTTATATAGAGGGATACTAAACTTGCAGTAATCGTAGCTGCTGAAATCACAGTGTTTGCATTTATTTATTACATTTATTAACACTAATTTAAAAAGAGTAGTTTCAAAATTCAACAAGCCGTGAGGTGGGTCGTTTATTAGGACTAAAGTGCGACCCTTGAGGTCCACACGACGAACTTCCCAGTTTGATAAATATTTAATAATAATAATTTAATGAGATATTACACAGAAAAGTAATCATTTTAATCATTAAAACATAATTATTATTTATTTTTAACAATAATTAAAAAAAAAGAAGGCTGAACCGATTTTTATAAAATTTATGCCGGATCAAAATGACGTTAACACGCCTCGATTGACACCTTTACGAAATCGATATAATTTTTTATTCGCGAGAGATTGTGTAAAATCTACTTTTTTGGAGTCAATTTGGTTAAGAAAAAAGAACGGCTGAACCGATTTTGAAAAAATTTCTTTCAAATCATATTTACGTTAACACGCGTCGATTGGCACCCTAACGTACCTAGTCTATATCATTTTACATTCTTGAGATTTCGTCTTAGAAAGAAATAAACACATACGTACGTATGTACACATGCACACACACACACACACAGACTTCTTTCTAAAAATAGTGTAGTGACCTTGAAACATAAAAATTTGTTATACATTTTGATTTCGATTTTCGGACCCATTACAATAACTTCCAATGGGAAGTTAAAAAGTAGTGCCAAGAAAACTAAATATATTTTTAAATAAATAATTTTTAGAAAATAATGGCAGTTTCAGTGAAAGGCGCTGGTGCACCCTGGCACGAATACCTACATCCCTGATGATACTCGAAAATATCGTAAACTTTTCTCGTACTGATTTTAACAGTAAATGTTCAATACGTATTGTATGCCACCTGCAGAGGTTTTTTTTAACTAACTTATTTAATTTTAACTTTGCGCCAAATACTGCAACTTTAAAACGCAAAAGAAATCGTGTATATAATTATAATTTTTGGGATTATATTCGTAGTTATAATATATCAAGCAATAATAATAAATCTTGGGTTATTCAATCGAATTATAGCACTCAATAATACGTAATTTATTGCTTGAAATGCATTTGTAACAATCCCCTGTTCAAGCTCACACACAGAGTGTATTATGTCACGGTATATTATGTGAACATTGCAGTCTTTTGTTTGGTACAAAACAAAACACGCCATAAAACTGAACATCGTTAACTGAGGGTTGCGGAAGAAGCGTAAAGCTCTACTTGAGTGTCAACGTCACAATCTGTTTATGGCTTATTTCAGAAAATAAGTATATTATAGGTTTTGCAGTTTACTTCTTTTATATATATACAGATGTATAATAAAATCTGTAGGCAACGAGAAATAATTTGCACAATATTATTCAACACTACGCAGACGAGCTCGTGGTTTCTGAAAATATGACAGTGTAGTTTTTGTCCTTTTTGTTTTCAACTCTAATCAAGTTTAGACAGCACCATAAAAAATATTAGTAAAAAAAACTTTTTAGAGACAAGCTTTTATTGAAATGTACTAAAAAGGAAAAAATAATATTTAATAATTTTGGTTCATAATTATTATAAAAGCGGGGATTGTAATCTCTATGATAGTTTATTAGTCGCAACCCCCGCTTTTATAATAATTATGAACCAAAATTATTAATTATTATTTTTTTCTTTTTAGTACATTTCAATAAAAGCTTGTCTCTAAAAAGTTTTTTTAACTAATATTTTATTTTGTTCATTTTAGTCTTTCAAAATTTTAGCCCCCTTTGACACCCGTAGGGGTTGAATTTCGAGAAATCCTTTCTTAGTAGATGCTTACGTCAGAAAAGGAACCAACTATCTAAATTTCAAGTTTCTAGCTTCAGCAATTTGGCCTGGGCGTTGATTAGTCAAAAAAATTCTACATCCCCGTTTGAATCCCTTAGGGGTTGAATTTATTTGTAAAACGATTTAATCATGCATTAATTGTCATCGGAATACATATATGTACAAAATTTCAAATCGATCGGATACGTGGAAGTCGTTCAAAATTAACTTGCAAGTTTTGACCTAAACAAACAAACACACAAACCCACAAACAAACTAACTAACATACATTGCAAGTTAAATAAAAGCTTGTAAAAACTAAACTAAAGGCTCAATGAATATTCAAGGTTGCACTAATAATAATTTTTACAATTTACTACCAACAAGGGCTTGGTGTTTTGGGTGAGTTAGCTGGTGTGGTTTTACCCATACGATTGTTTTCTACTGAAATCTCACACTGCCTGAGTGAATTATCAGGCTGCATAATTAAATAATAATATCTGGATGACCGAGCTTTGCTCGGATGAGTTAAAAAAAATAGTACTTAAAGTTCCCATTTCATCAAAATCGTTAGTCGTTTTTAAGAAAAAAAATTACATACCTATAAGTAGATAATATTATTATACGTCAGTATACGTCATACTACATAACGTATGTACCTACATATTTTATATAGGTAATATTTAAAAGTAATATACCTATTTATTTAAATATTAGTTAAAAAAATAACAACAATAAAATCTAAACATAATTATGTTTAGATTTTATTGTTGTTATTTTTTTACTTTTCAAATAATTACTGATTATTTTAATAAGTTAAAGATTGACTGTCAGAGTAATTTGACATAAATAATGAAAATAGTTTGTTTTTTCCAAAGCCTACTCACCATACGACACTGTTTTATAACGTTAAAAAAACTGTTTTTTAAAATGATAAAATCGATAAGAAAACGAATTTTTCCAGGGATGAGACCTAGCTAGATCGATTTTTTGCCACCCGAAACCCCTTTTCGGTAAATTTGATCAAAATCGTTAGAGCCGTTTTCGAGAAAATATTTATATAGGTACATAGATACATAGCTGGTACATAGATACAAGATTTGCTCGTTTAATAATATAGGGATATTATATTTCTGTAAAACTTAGCTGCATTGAAACCCAGTTAATTTTATTTTCAGCATCAATATTTCAATCTCCAACCTCGTATTGGAGCAATCCCGGTGCGAATCTGTACTCAAATATCGCCGCGTCTGCTGCCAGTCATTCGATCAGTCATCATCCTGGTGGATCGCATCTTGGGGCACCGCCGCTTGCGTCGTATCCTCATTACGCTTGACAAGTGGGCGCGACGTCTTCGGCTACCTCGACGACGCACCACGCCCAAGAATGGAGCACCAACTACAGGAGACTTCATATGTGAAGGTAGAATAATTATTGTGATCGAGAATGTAAAGTGATTTAAAGTCATTCACTTGTATATAAACACGTTAATTGTATTTTTAAATCTAGTGACTTTTTTTTAAAAACAGTGCGTATATCGAGTGTTACCGTAAACATGTTTAGAATCAACCTTTATGTACAAACGTTTCAACGATATTTTTTATTGTGATTAGAAGTAATATTTAATATTGTATAAAATTAATTAATATCACGTATTAAAACTACAATCCAGAATGTATAAATTATTTTAAAAAGTGCTAATTCGTTTTAGAAAGTGGTAAATTTAAAATCGTTAGCTGAAAGCGGGACTTTGTTTCAAGAATTTTTTTCGGACTCTTGATTTTGATATTTTAAAGACTTTTTTACTTTTTAAGAAAAGTAACAAGCGTATAAATCCAAAATTAATAAAAATCAAACTTTGTAAGATTTACAGAATATCTGTAGGTTTTTTTACGGTATTATAATTAATCAAGAAATTATTAGTCCTATCCGTAAATAAATTCACATATTAGTGAATAACACAATATATCAGACATTATCGCCATGATATTTAATAGAAGGCTATAATATAAGAAAAATGTAAATGCCACTGTCGGGACTTGAACCCGAAACTCCCGGTTTAAGTCCCGACAGTGGCATTTACATTTTTCTTATATTATAGCCTTCTATTAAACATCATGGCGATAATATGTCGTCTGATATGTCGTGTTATTCACTAATATGTGAATTTATTTACGGATAGGACTAATAATTTCTTGATTAATTTGTAAGATTTGTAAAGATGCACGTTAGGCCCGTTTTTATTTTGCGAAAAATTTGGTTGAAACCACTTGTAATATGGAACTAAAATAGTCTGTTGATTTTAGTAAACAAAAAAATCGCGAATGATTTTAACAAGTCTTTTAAAATTTATCATGACATTAAAAAAGTAAAAATAAATAACCAGAAATACGAAACGAATAATAATTTCGAAATATTGAATGTGAAAAAGAAATAATTTTGAAAATAAATTCTGTTCATAAATATTGTTTATAATAATCAAGAATAAAACATTTCCATAGTTATTTTTATCACTTAAAAATTTTATGTAAATCAAAATTAAAAAAGAAAAAAATATTAGACTTAAAAGAGAAAAATTGTAATTAATTTAAATGTGCAATATTTTAAATGTCCAAACAAAATTTCTAGTCAATAAACCAAAAAAAGTGCTAATTTTTAAAGAATTCTGACTAACATGTTAACTTGATGTCATCATTTTCAAATCAAATGGGTGTTTTTTATTTGCACAGTTTTTTTGATGAATAATTACCTATTTTTACATTTATTCTACACTGTAAATGGGCGCAAAAAGTATCTTACGAATGCGCAGATCTAGATAGTGTTGCCGTCTAGACAAGACAAGACTTTCAAAGTCTTGTCTTGTCTTGAAATATCAAGACAAGACTTCACTTAAGTCTTGTCTTGAAATATCAAGACTTCACTAAGTCTAAGTCTAGATTAACAAACTCTTGTCTTGTCTAATATCAAGACTAGATTATTTTCAAGAGTCTAGATTAGTAGTAGTAGGTAAAGTAAACCTTTACATACTACTACTTAGTTTATCTAGACTCTTGAAAATTGTTTAGATTTTTGGTAAGAGTCTTGATCTAGATAAAGCAAATCTTGTCTTGTCTTGAAAATTTATAGACAAGACTTTTGCAAGTCTTGTCTTGAAAATCTAGACAAGACAAGACAAGAGTCTAGAAAGTCTAGATCTAGACGGCAACACTAGGTTTAGAGGAGAAGGAATAAAATAATCCTGTTCGGGAATGGTTTACACATATTTTTTTAGAGATCTATTTAGCATTAATATTTTTTTTCAAAATTCTAGAATTATTTTTATAAATAATTTATACCCAAAAACATTTTAAGTTTATTTGCTTAAAAGTGATACGTATAGAATAGCCGAGCGTTTAGCAATGCTGTTGTTTACATGGCGTTG
Organism: Mongoloraphidia duomilia; assembly: GCA_039654895.1. Lineage (NCBI taxonomy): Eukaryota > Metazoa > Arthropoda > Insecta > Raphidioptera > Raphidiidae > Mongoloraphidia > Mongoloraphidia duomilia. The sequence goes on from CM077517.1 coordinate 3,404,650, forward strand.
CTATGGTTCCTCTATTACAAGTCCCCAGTTTCCGGGTTCTAGCCCGAGAGCTGGTAAAAGTGTCAATTAGATTTTCAATTTATTATTAAAAAAAAATAATGAATTGAAAATATGAGTTGGTGCTAGGCCCAAATAACCTTAGCTGTTGGTGGTCTTTAAAAAAAAAACACAAAAACTCCTTTTGTTGCCCCTCTTATTCAGCTGGAGCGAAGTTCTCGTTACTTCAATTTTGCGAGGACTTGATTTTCTCCAAATGTACTTAAGAATAATATTTTAACGTGTTTTAGTTTTAAAAACATGTAAAGAATTGATACCCATGTGAATTTGAAAATTGATATACATATACATAATATAAAAAGAGTTAGACTTCAGCAGAGACGTTTTCAACAATTGATCAAAAGTTATTTTTAACACGTGAATTAAACTTTTCACGAAATATCAAATATAGTTTTTTTTAAAATAAAAGGCTTTATCATACAATCTTAGAACAGATACATATAAAGTCGCAGACACATAGAATGCAAACATGATACACAACAAACGCAAATACATTCCATACACGAAAAAAAGAGTTAGTGTGTACCTACGTGTTTACAAATAGTACCACACAGCGCACACATACGTTTTTTCCATGTGTAATGTTTGAAAACATGACATTGATTTAAGCGTGTGTGGTGCTACATTGTTTGCATACTATGTGCCCACACCTTAACAGACACATTATAAAACCATTATGACGTAGCCCAGTGGTTTTCAAACTGAGGTACCTACTCCTAAAAGTGGACCAAAAAAAATGTATTTCATGATTTCAACGAAATGAAATTTTATTTAAAATTTCATACGATTTTCATTTTCAGGAGGTACGATAAATCAATTCAGCGATCGCGTATTAATATTATATTTTGTCTAAAATTAATTTTTCAAACCAGTGTCATGGTCGCTTTTTGGTACAAGCTAGGTGCCTTTCGGGTACCCAAAACCTTGTCATTTTATTACAATGTTGCGTTATATAACGAGCCGGTACCGGCTTTTACATGTTGAAATACTTACCTACTCGATTTCCATTTTTTTTCGAGTCGAATTTTGCAGTGTAAGAAAAAAACATTAGGTAGGTACTGAAAAACGTTAATAATTTTTTTTTTTGGTATGGGTGTCTAATGTAAGGTTTTTCTACATAGGTACTACTCGAATTAAAAAATCGAGAAGGAATTAATAATTAATAGTTGATTCGAAAACAAAAAAACACTACTCGCACACCCCTATTTTCATATCCATTCTTCGAAAAAATAGTTGAAAACGTCACTGAGTATTAAATTTACCATTAAATTATTAAATTTTCTCACATGTTTTAGTACACTTGTGAATATTACATATTGATTACCTATTAATTATAGTATTGTTGCCCTCGCAGTAATTAATGAAAACTGAACACTAATTAATTAACTGAAATAGCTGTACCATAATTGTTAATTGTTGTAATAGCTTCCGATATAATATAGAAACAAGCATTGTTATTAATTTATTATTTTCATAATTTTATTGTAATTGTAAATTAAATACAGATTCACAATATTTTTAAAAACTAAATACGACTTCGAGAATCTAGAATATTAAATTTGCTGTCCAGTATGAGTACTGAGTAGACTGGACATAATTCGTCTTGGAGCCAAAACTGGACGAGGCGAAGCAATGTTCGGGGAAAAAATTCCGGTGGAAATATCGGCATTCTATTGATGCGCCTCTACCAAGTGGTTACACGAATGACTGATACCTGTGATGGCAATAACCTGTAAAACAATCACAATTATAGGTTATGTTGCAAATATTTAAGCGTATTTTGAAGTTTTTTTTTAAACGGGACTCAAATGATATTTTTTGTGTCGTTGGCTAGTTTCGCTAGTGGCACAATTTTGTTTAAGTGGACGGTAAGCTTAATATAGTAGAAACTAAAATTTGACTGATTTCTAAATTTTTATTTAAAAACTCAATTTTTAAATTATTTTTGTTTTTCTATTGTTATTTAAAATTTACTTGCCATTAAGTTTTCTAGTCTAATGCCTTTTTTTAATATTTTAATAATAGAAATTGTGAATCTGTTATGCAAAAAAAATAAATTTTAAACACGAACTAGTCAACAATGATAAAACTAGATGTTTATAAATTACTTATTATAAGTATGTAATATTTAAATTATTTAACTATTCCGCAGATAATGTTACGAAATTTTGATCTTACAATTTGTGCGGAGATTTGTTTAATCAAAGGTCTTATTTAATTTTTCATAAATTTCTTGATCAAAAAAAGTTTACAAAAGTAGTTGGTCTTCTTGCATTTTTTCATTCAACTGATTTGATGACGTTTATTTTTATTAACTATAAAATGTTATCGTCGCAAATTATATCGAAGTATAAAATAACTTATTCAACATTTCTCTGTGCTTTACGTAACGTCTAACACTCTACATAAAATTTTGTAGGTACCTCTCCATGCAAAATCTACAGGCTCTTTTAAAAAACGCTACCCATAAAAAATAAAAAACAACGCATAGCCATCATTAATCTTTAACATGATTTTCTGCTATCTCTTGATGATGCTAATGTTCTAACCATCGTCGAGTTTTTAAATATATATATAATGTGTTGATGTTTAGAGTGAAATATTGTTTATTTTTGCGCATCACCGTCTCAGAAGTTTTATTATTATTGAAAAATATTTACCATAATATCAATTTAACTAATAATATTTTTTGTTTTTATCGAGACGTATAGGTTGTGTGCACAAAGCCTACTAGCGCCGCTAGCGGGCAATAGTGTACGATTGAACTATTTTTTATTGTTGTCTTATATCGGGAAATTTTTTAATAAACGATTGCCATTTTATCTAGCTGTGTGTAAATAGTATAAATAGCATAGCATAAAAGGGTACGTAAAAATTATTGATTTTAAGTTTTTTTTCTTCTTCAATTTTGACGTATAATAAAAAATAACTGATTAATTTATATCAGACATGGAGGTGTGCCTACACCTATGTCTATGGTTTATATTGACAGACGGAAATATAACCTAAAACCATGGCGCATGTAATCTTGCGGACCGGGTTTAAAAGTGCAAATTTATCAGATTTATAGTAATAATTTCCAAATAAGTTAGAAGTAAAATCATGGTTTTACTTACTTGACATTTTTAACAATAATGCTCACTGACAGTTACGGAAAATTGCAGTTCAGAGTTTATAACGGATGTCACAACAAGCGCTCGCGTCGATATTATTATAACTCCGCCCCCCTGCACACAGTCTATGCGCCTCTATCAACAATTATTTTCACATATTTTATCAGGGATCATAGATTCATGGTTTTTTGTTTTTACTATTATGAATGATTTTGTAACTCGATCTATCTAATTAGATTTTATGCATCTTATTGAATGAATTGTAAATTATAGACGCTCGACAAATGCGTCTTATTGTACCGCTATATGAGGTAAGTATATAAGGTGAATTTAAAATGCTAGAATACGTGTATGTATTTTTATCCACGATAAAAGACCAGGCACAAGTATTACCACCGTTAATGAAACATAAAATATTTTGAAAAGTAAAGTTTTGACATGAAAAAACAATTTGAGGACCGCTGGCGTTTATTATATTAAAAGAGTTTATTAGCCAATCCATTTGCCCTTTAAATAACCTATTGAACCTTTTGTTCATTAGGTAACTTTGCAATCGGTACCATTTTTATTCATTGATTTTTAGTTTTAATCTTTCTCGACCTATGTTCTATCGGTTGTTGCAGTGATTTGTAAAAATTGTCGTAGTATTTTTTTATTAATTTTCAAAAGAGCAAATACTAACAACTGTGATATTGATATATTGACTCTAATTTAGAAATAGTTAATTTAGTGAATAGTGAGTATATTTATCTCACAAGAACTAAATAGTGTGTTCAAAATGGTGACATTCCTTTCGACCTTTCACTTGGAGATACGTCATCTTTGTTCAAAAAGTAAGTTTTCTTATATTTGTTTGTTTATTAATTATTATTATCAGATTTATCATCACATTATGTAGCTCGCTAAAAATATTGATCTGTAAATTCGAGCTCTTATTTTTCGCTTTTTTTCCCCTTGGTTACCTAAATATTTAACGGTGGTTTTTCGAACTCCTCTGTCGTTAAAAGCATTTTAATTTCACCGTTTAAAATTGTTATTTTTGGAAAATGGATAGTTCTTTTAAAAGCGCCTGGGCAGAATGTGAACTGACTCAAATTCGATATTATTATTGTACATGTCTGTAAAATAATTTTTAAATTATTTTATTTAGTAGTCAATGAAATAACAGATGTATACATGTTATGTATTTATTATATAAAAATATAGTCATAAATCCAAAAAAGTTAGTTTTTGATTTGTGGTAGAAGTATAGATGAATATTGTTAGGCGTCGAAAAATTATAATTTTATTGGAAATATTCTCAGATCTACTTTGTTATATAATTATTTAAAAAATTACGTAAAGACACAACCACATTTTATGGTATCATCTGCATGAGTACATGTGCGTTACATATTATAGCGGAACGTTATATGAAGATGGTCTGTAGCAAAAAACGTAAAGGTTGACAGAACAGACAAGTTTGATATCTATGCCATCGCAGAATTTTCAGAAGGACATTTTATAAGCAGTCCATAAAATTATTGATAATATGTCATTTTTAACTATCTAGTAAGGTTATCACTGTGTTTAAAGAGTTGGAAGAATGCATTTTTTACAGTTTCTTCATCTTGAAGACGCCATTTTGATAATCTTCGCCGCAATTATTCCAGAATATTCTTACCTGACAAGATTTCGACAATTTTGCGAAAGGACGAGTTATCTCGAACTTGTCAGCTCCCTCAAAAAATACGTTCTGCCGCTGCCGGTCTATATTACATATAACGTGCCGTTATATGTAACGTACAGGTACCCATGCTACCAGAAAATAATAATAGACTAGTGTTATTTTATAAATTGCTGTTCGTACTGCTGTAGATACAACACACCGTGTCATATAAAACACATTAAAGCAAATTATATTTAAAAAAATGGGTGTGTGCTTATGACCACAAAACAGAAGTGAAACTTCAGTTTTTCTAATTTTTGGTGTCATTTATTATAGCGCATTTATGAACTAAAAATAATTTATTACTAAAATACTAAAATTGTATTTTTAATTAATTCCACCTTGGTTTCAAAAAATTATAATTATTGTCAAAGAAAGAATATAACAAAAATAAAAAAATATATAAATAAATATCATGTAGAATTTAGAAAAAAAACGCCAAAAATTCTACGCCGCCATCAGGTCTCGAACCCAGGTTCCTATGCATATAGAACGCAAAAACTAAACCAACTGCGCTATGAGTGGAAGAGTGTAAACGGCCGTTTTTATGATATAATTATGTTGCGAATTCTTACGGAAGTAGTTGCCTAAGTAGGTGCCTAACGCGCCTAAGGAAGTTTTCACTTCAAAAATTCTTCTGACGAATAAAAACATCTATTTATTAGAGTCGCGAACTGTCTTATTTCAAGGTATCAAATAGAGTTTAAGTTAAGGTCCTCGAAGAAATGCATTCTTTACACAGAAAATACGTATTTAACAAAAATTTAACATGAACTAAACGATCATTTTCCATGACTAAGATATAGCAAGAAATTTAATATTACATTTGTAAGAGATTGTAAACTTCATAAGTACTTAAAAGTTCTTTATGTTTCTCTTAAACGACTACAACAGTAGTTTTATGTCGCATACAGTTCGCTCATAAATGTAACTTTTTCCCCATATTTTCTTCTTCCATCTGTAATGAATATGACTGCTAGGGCTGAGCAGACATTTAACCTCAAGTATTACACCAACTTTTTGGGGTGGTTTTATTGCGTTTTGCAAAAAATGTATGGCTTGAGCTATGCAGCGGGATATATTATGGGGCATGGGCATTCCGAATTTTACATAAATATAAATACAATTTCCATTTAATATATTCGGATTAGGTACCTAAGCATAGAACCACACATCAGAGGGTACACGCTAAGAAATAATTCGCTCTGGTAGTTAAACTATTTAGTACAAATAGGGACACTTAAGGAAATTTACTAAAGAAGTGAACATTTTTCAACTACAAAATTTCATCAAAACAGTGAATGACGATCACTGTATTAAATAAATTTACTTCATTATTATAACAAATAAGTCGTTCACTGCTCTAGTAAAAATAAAATTTGTCATAAGTTAAAACCTTATAACAACTGGCATAAAATGAAAATACTGACCGAGTCAAAATGTTTAACTAACTCTGTAGAAATAGAAACACTGAACTAGTGATACTTTCCTACTGGAATAAAAATACATTATTAACTAACACAGTGAATTTTAATCACTGGATTTAGTATTTATTTTAACTGTTCCATTTAATATAACTTACTGTAGCGGATCAGCCTATACTAAAAACTTCTACTGGTGATTCTACAAGTCATTTTTTAGAAATAATTTTATATGAAACATGTATCTAATATCAATTTTTTGTATTTTCAAAAATGTTATGATTAATTATTAATCATGACATTTTTGAAAATACAAAAAATTGATATTACATGTTTCATATAAAATTATTTCTATAAAATGACTGGTAGAATCATCAGAAGTTTTTAATAGGCTAATCCGCTACAGTAAATTATATTAAAAGCCGATGTGCTTTCTTTCTGTACAATTATTGTACAGAAAGAAAGCAAATCGGCTTCTTTACAGTTCTGTAATGCAAGACTGCAGCTGATAAATATAATTCCACATAAAATTTTAATAAAACAACTTTTCCAATTATTTATAGAAATTTTTAATACTAGTTATCAATCATAATAATATAATATAATTTTCAATAAAAACTGAAAATAACAGCAGACAATTGGCAGGGGTTGTAACGTGAGGCTTAACTTTTGCAATGTTTCTTGGCTTGCGGCGATCCTTTTATTCAATAAACTGCTATCCTAAAAAATAAACAAGAAATAGTAAAATATTCTTGCCTCTTGGAAAATAAGACATATTATGTATACACTGAGAAAAAAAAATGTTTGCCGCAAATAAATATTAATCGCCTCAAACAAATTATACGATCCAATACGCACAAACAAATGTTTTGTCTATTGAAACAAAATATATGATCAGATTAATTTGTTCATCTCGAACAAATATTTGTTCAAAGTAAGAAAATAATTATTTAACATGAATAACTGTATTTTTTCAGGGCATACATATATTTGTTCCGCACAAACATTTTGTCAGTTGAGTCGTACATTGATTTTGTTACATTAAATATATTAGTTAATTGTTATAAACAATTTATTTATTTGTTGTAAAGAAATATTTATTTGTTCATTAATTTTGTATTTATTTGATCCGACTATTTATTTAGTTACGTAAAATACATTATTTATTTGTTGTGAATAGATTGTTTAATTGTTGTAAAGAAATATTTGTTTGTTCATTGTATTTGTATTTATTTCATCAAATTAATTATTTGTTCAATGTAACAAACATATATATTTGTATGGACAAAATGAATTTATTGGATTGTTCAAATAATATGATTACTTGAATCATGTCATTTATTTCATGTAATTAAGTATTTAATTGATTCAATTCTTTAATTTGTTTAGAATAAACAAAGTATTACTTACCTTAACAAAATTATTTATTCATAATAATTAACTGTTCACTCGAATCAAATATATATTTTTTTCAAGCGAATTAAATCGCTTATTTAAAACAATCGTGACAATATAGTTGAACTGATTTTAATATATGTTTAGGATAAAGTATAGATTTAATATTCAACTAATTTGTTTTATTTGCATTAATAGTACTTTTGTACACTAATGCAAATTATAGCAATAACGCATGCCATATGACAATAATTACACTAATAAACAAAACTTGTTGAATACATTAATCTATACCTTATCCTAAATAAGTATATCGTGAAACAGTTCAAATATAATACACATTGTTTAAAAAAATCAATAAAGGTCAATTTTATGGATACAATTCTTTAGGTGATCATATAGTTAAAATGCGATAAATTTTTTTCAAGTTTTTATTTAATTGAATTAAAAATTCAAAATTTTTCACAGAATATGTATATATAGTGTGTGTGTGTCCCAGGATAGATGTAACAGTAATAAACAATTTTTGAATTTCGGAATTGCATTTGGGGATGCCATTCCAAATTTTTTTGTTTCTTCTCTTCTTGTTACATCTATGCTGGGACGTAGATACATAGAACAAAAAAGTAGGTACATATAAATAAAACGACACAATTGCTGGCTATAGCTTTCGGATATTTATTTCATTTGGAACGTTTCGGTTTCATTATCGAAGACCCTTTCCAAGCATTTAAAGAATTTTACGTTGTTTTAATTTTTTACTTGAGCGCGTAGCAGTTTAATTTTCCTTATGAAATGTAAATAATTAATAAATGGTGTTTAGATTGTAATTGCTTGAAAAGCGTCTCCGATAATGGGACTGAAACGTTGCAACTGAAATAAATATTGGACGGCTATAATCAGCAATTGTGTCGTTTTATTTATTAAATTCTCGCTGTTGAAAGAAGCTATAATAAGTAACGATTAACCGAAGTGAACTGCTCAGGTGTATATAGGGATTTAACATGAAAAATCATAAATATGCATTTTTTTTAGAGCAAACATTCATTAAATCAAAAATGATCACTGTTGAATTATCTACATTATATAACGAAAATAATTTTTATGCAACGTCGTGACAAATATGGATAATTTTGGATTATTAATTTTTCAGAAAAAATTATTTTTGAATTTTTTTATGCTCTAAAACCTAAAAGGAAATACATAAATTATAATCGATATAGCTCTTCTCGTGTACGGGGAGGATCCGAAAGTTTGATGTGGCCCAAATATAAAGAGGCCTAGCTGACACACCTTTAAACGGATCGAAACCAAATTTCAAACTCAAGGTTTTTAAGGGATTTCTTAACCAGATTTTTCTTATTTCCTCCCTACTCCCCTAAATAAGGGTACTTTATTAAAATAGAAAATTTCGATATTCTCCCATTCTGAATTTTTACGAGATAAATGAATGGAGGAATATATTGTAGGGTTATTAATGACATGCCTATTTATGAAATATGATAGAAATCGTTTGTATCGTTTTCGAGAATATCGCAATTTTCTATTTTTGTTTATCAATAAACTACCCTTATTAAGCGGAGCAGGGAGAAAATTAAGAAAAATTTGCTTGAGGATTAAAAACCTTAAGTTTAAAATTTGGTTTCGGTCTGTCTTAAGGTGTCAGTCAGGCCTCTTTATACTTGGACCAAATAAAACTTTCAGATCCTCCCCACATACGAGAAGAGCTATTTCGATTATAATTGAGCTATATCGATTATAATTATACACCTGAGAAGTTCACCACCCCGAATAAATTACAATTTTCTTAATCAATATATAATACATGCTTTAGACCGTTTGATAAACGGCGTATCGAAATAGGATTATAATAATTATTAAAATTGAATTTTTCCACTACGTAACAGGCATTTTCATACATTTCTTCGATACAGTATGTACGTGTATGGCTGTCGAAACCAACTGTATTTAAGTGTTGCATTACGAAAAAAATGTCAGTGTTGTTAACGAAAATAAATTTAATTATTCCAAAAACAGGCGTTATCTTTTCTTCTATGAACAAAACTTTACCAATTTCAAACCTGATACTATTCAGTTCACACCACAAAACAGCAACACATTCATTTATATTAGGAATTAAATTAGAAAAATTAGAAGTATCATTTGAATTAACAAACCATGTAGAACCTAACTTTGTATCATTAAAGAAACCTTTTTTACTTTGAAATCGATAGCACAATTTTAGCTGATGTTTTACCGACAGTGTATAAGGAATATTCACCCTTGAATTTACAACATTTGCATTAGATTTCAATTCTTTGTGTTTGGCCTCGTATCGCATAGACCAAACGTTAACTAAAGGACCTATCACTTTCATTATTGAAGGGTAATGGACCATAAAATGATGTTTTGGTTTTAAATTGTTTTTAAACAATTGTAAATATATAGTATGATGTTCCTCTACTAAAACTGTTAAATATTTAATTGTGTCATTTGTAACGTACCGTCTCAAGACTATGATCAAAATTTCCATTAATAATAAATAGAAATCCCAAACATCATCCCCTTCTGGCACTAAATCGCCGATAATTAAACCAAAACATAAAACCAAAGACGTCATTTCTGAAGCTGATATAATGATCTGATTTTTCTTTAAATCTTGATTCGATATAAGAGGTGGACAGTTTCCGAAATCCTTAAAATTAAAATATTTTATTCGTGCATTCAAAACGTCTAGAGAAAAATATTTCTTCTCTTTTATAAATTTTTGTAATATAAGTGCCATTTCATATCTGCATACGCCTTCTAATATATCGTGCATAATATCACAAGACATATTAACAACATTATGAAAGTATTTTAAATTATTGAAAACACATTCGCTTTTTATACCAAATGTTTTTGTTTCTAAATGCTTATTATAATTATTTATGTCACGTTTAGTTTCATTTTGTTCTATAACTTGGCTCTGAGTTGCTTCCTTAGAAGAAATACAAAAACGACAAAAATTATTAGACGAAAAACTTTCAACATAACCAAGCATTGAATGAATTCCTAAATTGTCACCTAATATCAAAGAAACTGTAAAATAAACTTTTTTGTCACCGCTGTTGGTGGAAATAAGTATGCCCTCTTCTTCTAAATATTTTAATTCACTTAATAAACTACCAAAAACGCTTTTATTGCCAAACTCCACCCTGTCTTGCGAATGAAATAGCTGAGCTAAAAAAATATTTTCCAGTAAGGACGCAAACTGTGGCGGTATTGTTCCTAAACTGAAATAAACACAACCTAATTTGTGTATACCGGAATGAGATCCTAAAGCATTTCCTATTTCGAGGTCGTCAAAATACAAAAACAAAGGTAAAACAGTCTTGTCGTTATAATTATTTTGAATGCTTGACCACAATTCACACTGAATTATATTTGTTTTTAAATTTGACTTACTATTAAGTAATTGAGACATATAATTTTCAATTGTTTCAAAAACTAAAGGTAATTCTAAGAAAGCTGTCAGGACTTTACGAATTGAAATTATTTGACCTTTAATATCGACAATATTTAAAATTGAATTATTTAATTTATTTTTCCTTTGCTGGGAAGTACCAATATAAAAAGCATTTGGTTTTATAAAATTTTTCGAATTTTCAAAAAATTTCAATCTTCTATACTCAGTTTGAATATCATTAAAGGGATTCTGGATTATATTAAACATTTGTAATATTTCATCGACATTTTCTGCAGACTTATCGGAAATTGCTGATAAAATTTTCCTTTTGAACATTTCCATAAAATCCCCGTTAAGAAAATCAGTTGTATAATCAACAATATTTTGTACAGTGCCTCTTGTTAAAGACAATGTACTATAAAACCTTGATAAATATAAAACTGAATTTTGAAAACAATTTTCTTTGACATTTACAACTGTTACATTGGAATCTACAACATCTGTTTGCATGTTATTTTCAGTTTTATTTGTGATATTGGGTATTATATCAGTACTGGCTAGCACCATAGTATTTCTTTTTATTGGCATTTTTAAATAATTTCTATCTTGAGAAATATCAATATGCTTTTTTTGTAAATGCTGTATATATGCATGTATGTTATTAAAATTTCTAAAGCATAATTTTTCCGAGCACACGAAGCTCCTACAAAATTTGTGATTAATTTTTATATGGCATACAAATTTTTTATAATCTGAAAAGTTTACTTTACATTCCGAGCAAATCATTTTTAGTTTAATTTTTTATAATCTGAAAAGTTTACTTTACATTCCAAGCAAATCATTCTTAATTTCTTCCACGTATGGAATTTTTTTATCGTATTTAGTTGTTATTTCATATACCAATAATTGGATTAGAACCCAAATATGTTCAGATTCAAAGGGATAAGTAGTATTGAAAACATGGAAGCTTTTGAAACATATATCTAACGCCTTTTTTACCGATAGCAATTGGTAAATAATTGAATCAATTACAACATAAATTGATGTAATATTTTTAAGATCTCCAACTAAAACTACAAATGGGTGCATAGTGCATCCAAACTGAAGTAATTTCTGTTTTTTTTCTTCAATAAGTTTTTGAATATCCCCTGGTATCTAAAAGTACAGAACAAACTTTTAAAATAGTTCATAAATGCAAAAAAAATATATTTCATATATACTATAGAAGTTATAAATACCTTTGCCAAAATTAATATGCTCTCCTGGCACTCCAAAACCGATGGTTTCCAATGATTCTTTTTATTAATTTTTCGTCCCTTTGGTGGGATTAACTGCGCTAGTAACTGCAACTGATAGACAGTTCTAAAGTCTGAAAAAAATAATCAATATTTGGTATTAAAAATTTTGATTTCTTTTTTTTTTAATACATCCTACTCGATGCACCCCTAATACTTACCATCACTCAAATCATCGTATTCTTGGGCGTTCAATATTGTGATATTTTCTTTTAATAGATACTTTTTCTTTTCGAAAATTTTAGAAAAAAATGAATCAAAATTATTAAATAATGCCAATTCTTTTCCACTGAATAGAGCTGAAAAGTCTATATCAACCTAGAAAAAAAAACAAACTAACGTACTTACTTAAAAAAATAACCTACGAAAATCAAATTAAAGCCTTGAGTTATAAATCAGCTATTTAAGTATCAAAGTTGATTAATAATAAAAATATATACCAAAGTATGCCCGTTTGTTGCTTTAAATGCAGGCCAGTTATTTATAAATTCGTAAACTTTTTCATGTTTTTCATTACTCCTAATAAGCGTTGTTCTCCGCCAGTAATTTATGACATCCTCCCAGGGTTCTGTATTATTCTTTAGCCAAAGAACTGCTTCTTTATCTGAAATAGCAATTTACAAAAATCATAACCGTTATAGGTATAATTGCATTTATTATTTGTAAAAAAAAATACTATTAGTTAGAGTCCGGCCAAAGCTTCGGCCACAACCAGCTTCGATCACAACCGAAGCTTCGGTCAGTCGGCTAAAACCCGACCAAAGTCAAATGTTGAATTTATTAATATTTGCTCTCAAACTGTGATAAAAGCTGAAGATCTTGGAAACGGCTAAACCAATTTCAAACATTGCTATAAGAACCATCTAGCAAACACCAGCTTTAAATAAAAGAACCTCATTGAAATCAGTTCATCCGTTTTGGAGCTACGATATAGTACTTCTCTTTTTGCATCGGGGGTTAAAAAATACTTCTCGACTTCAACGCAATTGCGTTTAGCTTACATATATATTATAATAAGTATTTTCACTCGCTCTTTTAACATTATACAGGGTGACAATTTGAAAAGTAGCAATGCCTATATCTCAGAAATAAACTAATATTTTTAAAAATCCTCTAAACCGTTTCTAGAATACTCAGGGGGAACCAAATTTATGTACTAACTGAACTACCCCGTCTTTCCCTCTAACCACCAGCCACCACAACTTTAAAAATTTAAAACAGTCAATGAAAAAGCGCCCTTTTTTAACTTACTGTTATAGAAACACAATTTGTATAAACGAACAATTAGTATTCAAATAATTATAATAGGTACCTGAAGAATCAATGGAGGGATTGTCATCAGACTTTGTGGTTTCAATATCTAGTCCAGCACTTTTTAGCGCTCTAATTTTATTTCTGTATTTATCCACTAAACGTCCTCTTGCAATAATGGGCTTGCTTGTTGGTGATTCTCTTTTTTTTACCGGTGAAGTGAAATAAACTGATTTTTGTTCATTAGGAAAAAGCGCTCCAATATCTGATGCGTAACTTCTTAATTGGTCTAATGTAAGAAATCTACAAGAGACATAATTTATACATACACATACCAGTGACCTTCAAACCTGCAAAAAAGCCACTAAAAACTAAAGGGGAAAAATTACAAAATTTTGAGGTCGGCATCAATTTTATTACTAAAATTTTTATATTTTTTAAATATCTACTTTGATTTTATTATAGCGCCGACCTCAAAATTTCATTATTTTTCTCTTTTTAGTGGCCTTTTTTAAGGTAGGTATAAAAAAAACTACTGAACCGATTTAAGTAAAATTCATATGCGGGACCACTCTGAAGGTATGCCCTATTAGTAAATAGAAAAGTAATTATCAAAGTCAGTTAATAAATTCAGGAGATATGGGGGTTACATACATAAAAAATTATTATAGGAAAAAACTATACCGAACCGATTTAATAAAAATTATAGATAATATGGTACCGTTCCGTAAACATTCTGAACCAAACGGAATCAAAACCATTCAAACGGTTAACCCATCAACAAGGTATGGCTGAACAAAAAAATATATATTTCGATTTGATAACCTGTTTTTTTTTTATTTTTTTTATCTGTTAAAAATGAAACTATTTCTCCCTACCGCTTTTCAAAATTTAGAGCATCGTTAATTATGATGTCTACTAAATAATTTCTTGTTATTCTGTCGAGTTTCTTGTTTTTTTTGTATGTGCTTAAGACTATTTTTCCTGTCGCTGTTTGACACAACAATTCATTTAGATTAAAACCTCCTTGGCCTTTTGTTCGTTCAATTAAATCTTCACCAACGTAGGCAAGTTGTCGCCTAACTTTTTTTAAGGGAGGTGTGCCTTCTGGTTCGATAGAAACAGTAGACGTGGAGCTGGTTTCTGCTAAATTATTCTAAAAATGCAAAATTGACTAAAAATGTGAACAGAAAATCATTTAACTTAACGACTGGTAAAATTATTAGTACCATTTCAAAGTTTTGTAAGTGTTGAAAATCCTGTAATTTTTTGTAGAATAAACTTCTAATATGTATTTGTGGAACTAATTCCGCTACCATGTTTTCAGTAAGGTGTTGTAACACTTCTAGTGTTATATTTTCATCTGTAAGATATTTATAATACAATATAGGTATAACCTATTCCATTAAAGTTTGTGTGAAAAGGAAATTTGAACGAAAAAATACAAAATTTGAACTAAGTACAGGTATTTTTATAAACGAATAACGAATTGCTTAACATTTGGACTCAATATGAATGTTAAAAGTACAATTATTTATCGAATCATTATTTAAAGTAAAATAAAATGGGAATAATATAGGTATTAACATATATTTAAATACTGAACGAAGAATCTCTGGAAATGTATATAAAAATGTGCATTTCAGTTGTCAAATGGTTTTTCTACAACTGAAAAAAATGGTACGTTCGAAACAGTAAAAAGTACGAAAAATAAAAACGTGAACTATATCGTCCCTTACAGTCTATTCCATAAATTATTTTAGAAATTTATTTCATCGTCAAAGTTATTGATAAACTTAAATAAACATTTCTTAAAACCTTTAGCACGCAATATGAAAATATCAGGCGTTGTTCATTTGTTAAATATTAATTGAACTTTTCGGTATGAAATAACGAAACTTAATGTCGACATGAACGTAAGCTTTGCTTATTTTTTCGGTATAAAAACAACTTTGAACGCTTTGTTTAAAAAAATATGAAAATAAAATAAATTTTATCCATGGTCAGCGTACTTACCTTGAAACTTCTTAATTAAATTAGGAAACCCCCAGTCATCTAAGAGTTTCTCCATAATATCTCATAGAATAGGTTATATATAAGTGGAAATACACTGCACATACAATAAATTTCAGTCGAAACACAGTCTGCACTTTTGTTAATTATAATAATGGCGATAACGCGAACTTGCGAAGCCTTGAAAATTGTAATTCTCGATATTATATTAAACGTTTTAACTACACGTTTTTTCATTGGCTGCACGAAATAAAACACCTATGGCAGTACAAATGAGAAACTTTGCTATATCCCTATATGTTTATCCCTTTCGTCGTTCACTCGTTTGTAACAAGGACGCTTATTGGCTGGGCACATCACATGGCATTATGATGACGCAATACAATACTTGTTATTGTACTCTAAAAAGCTTATTGTTGATTTATCCAATTAAAACAAATAAAAAATGGAATATTGCCCGATTGGCGATTGCCGACAAAGTTACAAAGTAGTATACTGTTCTGTATATACTATATACATACTTATAAATACATGCACACTATGGCATTTAAAAATTTAACCGCTTTATAAGCATCCTAAAATTTGAATCATGTTGAAATCTGTTATAGCTATAGTAATTAAACATTAATTCATGATTAATTGTAAAATAATCACTGTCATAATTTTATATTGTCATATATATATATTATATAGAACCAATTTTAATTTTCAAGGGACCATTTTAGAATAATTGAGATTTGAGAAATCATTGTAGGTACATACCTAGTTGAAAAAAAAATAGGTTATTTTGAGTACGTTTATTTTTTTTGTAACGAAATTTTTTTGTTTGAAATACCTATAATATTTATTTAAAATTACCATACCTATTGTTCACATTAAACAAACACTTTTTATTGGTCTAACAAAGTTGTATTTTTTCTCGCAAAAATATACATTTATTTGTTTTAATCAAATTTTTGTCAGTCTAAATGATTAGTTTGTTTCATTTAAATAAAAAAAAATTGTTGTTATAAACATTTCGGTTTGTTCACTTCAAATAAGGTATGTTTATCGCAAACAAACGTTGCTTAGTTCAATTAAATGTCTCAATTCGATTTAAACAAATTAATTATTTAAATAGACTACTTCAATTTGTTTAATTCAAGCATGGAATGATTGAGCCAAACATCATTTTGTCAGACCAACAAAATAAAAGCTGACTGTATATATTTGTTTGCGACAAGTAATCCTTTTTCTCAGTGTAATGGCTAATAATTTAATTTACCGTTAAATGAAGCAGAAAACTCTCCTGTACTTCTAATTTGGACCGTCACCAGTTTTTTTTAATTGATTTTTGTTATACATAGGTTTCGCACGTACTAGTTTCTATAAAAATCCAACGACATTGACAGCAACTACAAAAATAAAATTACATTGGATTTGAAAAAGGAATTATAATTAAGAATTAAATGAAACAATTTTTTGTCGAAAATGTTTTTTCCAGCTTGCACAATTATAATCAAGTAATGAATTATGCTCATCGTTTGCTTCTAAATTTTTATTTAGCTTTTTTTTATAACTTGTACCATTTTTTTTATCATATTGCTGTAAAAACAGGCCATTCCGAAAATAATGTTAACTCTTTCCCTGGGTATAAGTAATTAAAACCCTTGAGTAACTGAAAAATATAAATTATCGTTGTCTGTCGTTACCTGTTTCCATTTTTATATTATAAATATATAGTCTACAACTGATACGTAAGAAAAAAACATTTTCGATATTATTTTATTATAGTACCCCTATTACAAGTTGTAAACATAATATAATGCGTACTTACCAAAACAAAACACCTTTATTTATCTCACAGAATATTAATCTTTTAATATTATTAATTTCAATACCCGCTCTATCAGTTTAACACTAACATCGGATTAATAATGTCGGCAGTTGAATGGCGTCTGTAAAATTTATAATTTATATTGCGCAATGTCATGTAAACTAATAAATGATTCCATCGAGAAGCAATTTTTCTCAGTTTCTCTTAAAGCGATTTATATGACACTATCCTTTTCTTCAATCATTTAATAAAAATAATCGGGTAAATACAGTTTTACTAGAATAATCAACACTATTCACTAAACCGACGGATCTCCAGTGAATAAATTTAACAAAAGTAATACAATTAGAACGTTTTAACTGGGTTGTTAAACAATGTTTTAATTTTCACTGAAAATACTTAACAAAAACGAAACAAACGAAAAAAATCAACTATTCGAGTTAAAATAAAATCGACTAGCAGAGTATTTCTTGTTTCTATATCTAACTCAAAGACCAATTCTGTAGTATAGTAATTAAATGTAACTGATCTAGCTAACGACGTCAGTTATTTTTTCTTCACTGTAGGTTTAAATCGTCAATAACTAAGTTGTTAACATTTTATCTAGAGGAGTTAATTTTTCTGCTATTCTAGTTAATATTTTGCAGTTAAAATAATTTCGTTCTGAAAGCGAATGCTTTTCTTAGCGTGTATCAAACCTTGTCGAGTTTTAAAGTGGTGTTAAAACAATCACCATATTAATTTTTTAAGTAATAAAGCACTAAAACTATTTTACCTTTCCACATGTTATACGGCCTCTGAATCAGACTGTCGTGGGTTTGAGTCCCACCTCTGCTCATGGATGTTTTGTGATGTCATTTAGTTTTAAGTGATATAAGTATATTTGTTGTATTTAAGACGCTAATGACCTAAGTTGTCGACACGTCTATAATCCATAATAAATAAACACACGTTATACACTTTAGATAAATGATCAAGTATTGATTAAAAAATATTATTAAAAAACAAATCATCTGGACCAAAATATGAAAACAAACATATTATCACATACAGGGTGCTGAATCGTTTCGCGGGTAATAGGGATTTCCTGCTCCCCTTATTATTTTAGGAAAAATATCTTCGAATAAAAGTTTTAGAACATAAAATTTTACATCTAATTCATTAAACAAAATTAATTTTGGATGCTTTGTAACGGCAGAAATTTGATATGAAAGTGTCAAAATTATCTCAAAAACAGATAGCGATAGCCATGGAATTTGAACAAAATGATTAGAAATTATTCTGACAGATAAAACGTCATCATTTTGTTCAAGTTCCATGGCTATCGCTATCTGTTTTTGAGATAATTTTGACATTTTCATATCAAATTTCTGCCGTTACAAAGCATGCAAAATTAATTTTGTTTAATGATTTAGATGTAAAATTTTATGTTCTAAAACTTTTATTCGAAGATATTTTTCCTAAAATAATTAGGGAAGCTGGAAATCGCAAAGATTTGATTTTACTGGTTAAATCCCTATTACCCGCAAAACGACTCAGCACCCTATATAGCCTAACTCAAACAGATCCTGTGTGTGATATGAGAGAGCAAACAAGTATATGTGTGTGTAAGAGAGAGAGAGAGAAACTCAGGTCGCTAGCGTCTATAAAAAGTGTATGATTCTAGAAGTAATCCTTTTACGAAAAAATCCCATCCTTCGTTCATAGACAAAATTGTAGTATAAAAGCAATTTCATATTATAGGTAGCACATACAGTGTTTTCTATGTATATACGTGGACTGTAATCCCCTTGACAGTAAAACAAATGAAAGCCGCCACATATAAACCGTTCGTGATTTGTTTCAAGATGGCCGCGCGTCGCCGTGACCACTCACGTGCGGAGCGATGAACACGCAAACCGACTCTTAAAAACTAACCGTTGACTTACACCGACATGAACATGGACAATAATGATTATCAGTATCACTTTATCTCTAAGATAAATCAGCCAACTTCACGATGATATCATTACGTTAATTTTCCTATCTCGTGTGACTGAGTTGAAATTTGTAACAAAAGTTCAAGTACGCTCACATTTAGCTATTATACAAAGTGATTCATAAGATGTGCGCAGGACTTCAGGATGTGATAGCTCGTTCAAAAATATGAAAAAAAGTTCCTATTAACATGGGTCCGCAAAAGCACCGTTTTCGAGATACAGGGTGTTAAAGTTGAAGAAAAAAATTTCGTTTTTTGCTTATATCTGAAGAACGGTTTGAGGTACAAAGTTAAGCTGCCGCACACATTTTCTACCTTAAAATTTCTTTGTTTTTTTTTTACGAAACATTTTTTTTGTTACCAGTGGTGGACATTTTGAAGGATTGAAGGGTATTTTTCCGCCTAACTTCTACGCCACTGGAAAAAAATTAATTTTGAAACGCGTTTTGGAACCGCCGGGATATTCTACACAAAAAAGGCACTCTTGTCTTGAAGCGCTGCCTCCATCGTTTCCGAGAAAAATAGCATTTTAGGATTAAAAACATGATTTTTTTTAAGCACCTACGTACTTGATTTTATAAGTTGACAAAATGTCAATAAAAAATTACACAAACAAAACAGACCACCTTCAAAATCTCCACCACTGGTAACAAAAAAAAATGTTTCGTAAAAAAAAACAAAGCAATTTTAAGGTAGAAAATGTGTGCGGCAGCTTAACTTTGTACCTCAAACCGTTCTTCAGATATAAGCAAAAAACGAAATTTTTTTCTTCAACTTTAACACCCTGTATCTCGAAAACGGTGCTTTTGCGGACCCATGTTAATAGGAACTTTTTTTCATATTTTTGAACGAGCTATTACATTCTGAAGTCCTGCGCACATATTATGAATCACCCTGTATATTATTTTCAAACGTATTACATTATAGTCCGAAAAATTATGTACTTATACGTTTAATGACGGTAGGTTAGTAGGTATTGGCATAGGATATGTATAAATACTCTCTGGTTCATAAGGTATTTTTATGATCTTTTATTAAATCATTGGAATGATACATTTTTAGAGTGTTAGGTCTTCAAGTCACTATATGAATATTATGAAGTATTAGAAATACCTTGTATTATGTCCGTATTGTGACTTCTTGTGAATTTACACTACGCGTTTCAGCAACGAGTTGCCATCTTCAGGTGTGGTTAATTATTTTTTAAAAAACACACATTGAGTATTCGTAACACTATATAATAATATGATGCTAAGCACTGTGTATTGTGTCGTGGTTTGTGAAGTACTGATTTAAATTTCGAGATTTTGTGATTTATATAGTAGGTAAATGAAATGGAAATGTTAGTGTGTTTGTGTATGTGTGTAGACGATTACTGAGTATTGGGTGTTTGTGTGCTGTTAATTATTGTGTCGTATATTATGTTCGATTTTAGTGTTAGTTTGTCATTAAGAATGTTGGTATTGTCGAATTTTGTGGCTTTATATAGTATTTCATATTAACTTAAATAATGCCACTGGATTTTTTTTGTTTAGCACTTAAAACGGCTTTACAATAAATGTTTGAAGTTTGTTAAAATAGACCACACCTCTATTTTTCCTTTCGAGCGGCTTACGTCACATGCGGCGAATATCACGGTTTACTTCTACAGTTCATATATTTATTACATGTCCCATCTTTTATTGATAGTTGATTGATAGGAACGATGCGATTAGTGTTAGGCGACCTGGTTATAAAGACTATTAACCCAACGAGACGGGGGCTGTGACGTTGTCACGTTAATACTATTACTGAATACTATAAAAAAGTAACCAAATGGAGGAGAAATCACGTAACATACACACACAAAAAAATACAGTCGAACTGAGAACCTCCACTTTTTTTTGAAGTCGGTTAAAAATTTCTTAAATAGGTACAACCATTCATCTCTTAGATGTTAATGTATTTAATTTATACTCACGAGTCACGAGCTACAATTTAAATCAATTCAATAATGAAATCTTAGCTGAATTACAGCTCTCGCAAATTTGAAAGCATATTATTTAAGAACTTTAAAACCCCCTTGTCTAGAAAGTGCTGTAAACAGGATAATGGGAGACCTATTCAGAAGGCAACAATGATAAATTTTAACTTTGTACGTAGAAAATTACCCTTACTTTAGAGCAAATATTTACACTGCGTTTGAAAATTTTTATGAAACGGATCGTTGTTTTAAAATTTTTAGTGTATTTTATTGTAAAAACTATTTTAAAAACGTGAATTTGAGTTCATTTAGCAAGTTCAGTTCATTGGGATTTGAATCTGAAATTGAATTCTTTTAAAAGCAGCCAATCTATTTTGCAGTCGCAGGGAAGTTTTTGGTAGTGATAATAGATAGGTATTCTTTGAGATATTTAACGCGATTTCGGTCACGTGAGCATCAATTTTGCTCATAGATTTTCTCGCGTTTGTGTCACTCGGGCTAGAATTGGGTTACTGTCAAGGAAACCCAATCTTAGCTCGAGTGTAATCGAGTAAAAAGTACCATCTACAAGTTTCGTAAAAATCGGTTCAGCCAGTTTCGAGTGGGAGACAGATAAATAGATAAAAATATTATTGAAACGTTTTCTTCAGTTTAAGTATCATACAAAATACCCAAAAGTGAAATTACAGACAGAGAAGCTAGTTTATTTTATACTTCAGTAATTATTTTAGACATTAAAATGACCCATCTGCAGAATAATTCCCAGTTAGCTGAATTTTTGTATACAACTTCGTTATGGTGTTTTAAAAAACGTGTAAAAAGTCCCCAACGATATCGTGCCGGCGTTGCCAGATATTCGAGGTTCAAGTTCACGATAGACGGTTTTTTGCGAATTTCTCGGTTCCGTTCCATTTTTTGTAAAAAATGACTCTTATCAATCTTGTAGAGGACGAAATTATCTACAACTTTTGTATAAATATTTTTTGTCTATGATTTATAGTTTTTTTTTATTTAAGTACCTATATGATCAATGGAATATTTACATTTTAAAAGCTTATAAAAATCATTTCATTCAAACAAATCCAGAAGAGGACGTCATGTGATTTTTAAATAGTCTTAGGTGTAAAAAAATACAAAATGCTTCCTGTTCCTGAATTGATTGCCAGCGCAAGTAGTAGTTTAAAAACATTCACATATAATTCATCACATTTTTATATAGACTTAATAAAAACACGTTTTAATCTACTTACGTTTCTGGAACGATGTATAAAAAATCAGTGCAAAGCTTTTTTGTACATACAGACATAGAACATAAGTGCTAATAGAAGAATAGCATGTTGTTACTCGGTCGAGCGCCGCCAGGGGCATTACCATCGCATATCAATACATTATTACGTCATTATCTGACGCGTGTCAGGCGACAGGCATATGTTTTCCACTCCATTTAATCTTAACTTTACATCAAAATGGATTGCATGATTTCCATGTAGCGGTTCTAGTGAATTATGCAGAAATGTTTCTTGTTCGATACGGAATGCTCCGTTGAAATATGACGCTCCGTTGAAATAAGGGTTAAGAATGAGGGTGTTATTGGTCAGTGAAGCAAAAATCAGCGTGAAGTAAGCGGCGTGGAATGAAATGTATGTAGTTATACAATACAAGCGTGTCTTGACATCAATGTCGACATAGTGAATCAGAATATTACTTTACATAATACATTAATATGAAGAATCTGAACAACAGGGCTGAAGTCAGGGATATATTTGCCTCATGGCGAAAGGGGCACTTGCCTGGGGTGCGCCCGGGGCTGCAGACTTAGAGGGCGGCACAAAACAGAATGAATATGTTGTACGCAGAATAAATGGAATTTAAAGGACGGTGACAAATTGTCTTTGCTCAGGGCGTATATTTTATAAATACGTCCCTGGCCGTTATCTTAGGATGGGCCAAACATTTATTGGAACTTGGAAGGGATAATCTTTTACTTTAAAAATGGAAGAAATACATAAAAATAAAAGAAACTTTATTATAGTGTATTTGCCATAATATGGCACATACACTATTGGCGTCGGTTGGATGGCGGGACCTAGGGGTCGGACCAAAATTTCTCGACGTTTCATACCCTCCTGAACAGTTTGCCACCATTTTTGAAAATCTTTATATATATATATGTGTGTGTATGTGTGTGTACACGATAACTCTCGACAAACTTAATTGATTTAAACGAAATTTGGTACACACATTGGAACCCATTACCGCACGAAGCCTATTTAAAATGGGCCCGATCGGACCATTTTAAGGGTAGTTTTTAGGGGTTAAAAAAAGTTTTTGGGCCCAAAAATACCGAAAAAATTCTCAGAATCGTTTCAAAATTGAAATTTAACACTTTAGTGAAGATTAAAATGTGCTGCTAAAATTTTAATAAAATCGGCCCGACAGGACCGGACTTAAAAATTTTATGAAAACACTGGTTTGCGGATAGTGATTTACTTACTGAAGGGTGTATTTAATTTGGTACAGAGGTTGCATTGATAATATTATTGAAATTAAGAAAAAAAATATTATTTTAAGGGATGTATTAAGGGGTTAAATTTTTTATTCTGTCCAAAAACAAACTTAAGTTCACATAATAAAGCCACAAGGCCTGTATTAGCAAATACACTATATTGTCGGCAGGGTTTGGCACTGCGACCCGAGTTTTTTTAATATAATATAGAAAGTGTTTAGGGCGTCTTCAGGAAGGGTGACGATTTTTTCAGGCAGATTTGTTAAAAAAAGGGGGTGTATGCACAGCCTATATTATTCAACCCCTAAGGGGGTCAAAAAGGGGTGTATTGTACAGCCTATATTATAAACACTACCAGCCCGAATTCGCTTCGTTGGGGGAGATATTCTCGCGGGGGGAGGGGATAATAAATCATAAATTCTTATCTCTGGAACTACTGAAACGATTCTAAAAATTCTTTCACTAATAGAAAACTACACTCTCTGAGTGATATAGGCTATATTTTATTTTGATACATTTCTCGCGGGGGGGGATAATTCCTGAAGGATAGTAACAAAACGTAACTCTGAAATTCTTTTGCATTTTAGCATACCTATAGACGGAATCCTACTAATATTATAAACACCACCAGCCCGACTTCGCTTCGCAGGGGAAGAATTTCTGGCGGGGGGGTAACGTATAGGTAGTACTATTATAAATAGCGTTAAATAATCCTTAACCTCTTACAGTCATTGATGGAAATACTAATTATTATGTTTATGTTGTTACCTACTTCACATAATGACTGCTACATGTCAAGAATAATTTTCCAGCGGCTTCGATTGCATTAATGTCGGTTTCCATAAAAAAAAACTTATCTTACCCCAATCATATCCGAATGAAAAGTACCACATAGGTACTATAAATTTAGGTATGATTATGAATACAACAAGTGTTATGTTATATGTACATAGGCAGAAAAAAAATCTGGAAACGCATTTTTCGTCTAAACATCACTCAAAAATCAAAAAACTTAAAAAAAGAATACGTAAGAATCTATAGGTTTCCCGTACCCATTTCGTATATTTTGACAGATTTTTTTAATAACACATTTGGCCTAAACCACTTTCAGGACAATGCTCTATAGTTTACAGATTGAATCAAATTTAACCTGTGCATAGGGCATTCTGTGTGTAAGACAGAGATTGATACATAAAGCAATAAGTAAGAATGAGATAAATTATCGCTAATAGGATGTTACGTGGTTACTGTAAATTAAACTGATAAAAGATTTACATTTTTACAGCATAGAAGGAGCGAAAAAACAAAGATGACGCATTAGGTTGTATAAATATTATTTATTTACAGTAACCACGTAACGTCCTATTGTCATTTATCTCATTCTTACTTATTGCTTTATGTATCGATCTCTGTCTTACACACAGAATGCCCTATGCACAGGTTTAATTTGATACAATCTGTATACAACTGTGAATACCAAATTGAAATCGGTCCAGCGGTTTTCAAGTTTGTTGCGACACGTTGACAGACATACAGACGCGAAAAGAGTTTATATATTTTGTATTGACATTGTAACAAATCCAATAGTTATTTAAGTATATTTTATTTTTAAAATCTGATTATAAAAGCGCAAACGGACATTTTATAATGAATACTGTTGACTTAGATAGTAGCTGCCTACATTATTACAGGTGTTAAGACATTAAGGTGTAGTACGTGTTGCCTAGTTACCCGATACGACATGTACATTGGCTCATCGATCGTGTCGAACCTCCGCCCTTTACAAGAGCTTCGGCACTGTCATGGCCGGATGTACAGATCAGTCTAAGCTTACTGTAAAAAGGAACTGACGGGAAATAGAAATAAGTAACCAAATCAGTTTCAGGAATTTCTATAACTTATGCGTGTGAATGAAAACTATTATTAAAAAATAATACAGTTAAATTTCTCGTACGATTAAAGTATTGCAATTTATTATATACAAAAACTTAATGTCCAAGTGTGCAAGCTTTCACGGCCGGCACAGGTCAGTGAGCCGCCAAGGAGGATACTTCGACCGCTGCCACATCGCCTTTGAGAATGTCTACAGCAGTTGTAGACGAAACGTCAGGTAGAAATACCACCGGACCACGGCCTACAAGCCCGGAAACCATGAAGACTTGGAAAAACTTAATGCTTAAATTAGCATTAGTGTATTGAAACAGCAATCGAAAATGACGTAACATTACAATGTAACACTGAAAAAATTCATTTTCAAACCTATGCTATGTTACCGTCGGGATTTTAATTTATAACCCGAAAGTGGAATTCGGGTTAGTCCCGACGGTGACATAAGTTTGACGGTGACATAAGTGCAGTATTGTAATGTTACGTCATTTTTGATGGGTTTTTTAAAACATTAATGCTAACAAAAATTAATAAACAAACATTTGAAAAATTCTACACATTTATTCATCTCAACGATCGTTTCGGGTTTCGAACCCATCATCAGGAGATGGGTTAGAAACCCGAAACGATCGTTGAGATGAATAAATGTGTAGCATTTTTCAAGTGTTAGTTTATTAATTTTTATTCAATCATGTTCTACCAAGTGCCTAGCGATAATTCTATAGAATTTATACTAATGCTAACTTAAGCATTAATTATTTATATTATTAATACCTAATATATGGTTATTTTTCTAACTTTGACCTCAGATATTTCATTAACCATTCACGTTCTGGCACTTTATTATACAAGTAATACTCAATATAAAGTTCTTTTCCTGAATCCTTTGATAAATACAGGGTTTAAAATAATAATGTGCCGAGGGTAGCACAACGATTTAATACCTCTCAGGTTGTGTCCCCTTATCTCGCCAGTTTCCAATTTTTGACTCAAATTGCAAAACAAAGAAATGCGTGGAATGTTATCACGTGCTCTGGTATGTAAATAATGTTTTGCTACAAAATAGTTACTTTAGATGTATGTATAGCGGCCTTGAATGAGTCATTTAATAGGCAGGTGTGTGGAAAGTGTTTTACTTATCGCAGGATTACATTTCCTACAATAATTTGTCTCTCCCACAACTTTTCTGTGGTACTAATGGTAAGCGCGTTACAGCTTCTTGAAAATCAAGCGCTTTTTGTAACCTTGGTAACCAATGGTTAAAATGTAATGTCCTTTTCAATAACTTTATTTATTGTGTTCTTCATTGAACTTTAAATTGAAAATACACATGTTCATAAAGCAAGGAACGCCCTAAACCGTCCTTTTTGCTCCATATCGATATCTTTTAAAATTGAGAATTAAAGGCAGCAAAGTTGAAATCATCACAGAGTTTTACGTGTTTTTTTATTTCACGTTTCGAGTACCTACCTTCCATACCGAATAAAAAAAATCCGTCTAGAAATCCATAGGAAAATTAATGCCCTAAACGATGTTTTTTGTCCTATTTCGATAACTTAAAAAAGTGTTCAAGTTATAAGCATTTAAGTTTATTTCAAAATCAGCTTTTTTCTTCTATTTGGCAATTTTTCATTCAGTTCGCTTGAACTTAAATGCTTATAATTTAAAAATGTCTGAAGTTATCGAGATAGGACAACAAGCATCGTTTAGGGCATTAAATTTCCTACGGGTTCCTAGACGGATTTTTTTTATTCGGTATGGAAGGTACCTACTCGAAACACGTGTTAAAAAACACGTAAAACTCTGTGCTGATTTTAATTTTAACTGCCTTTAACTTCTCAATTTTAAAAGATATCAATTTGGGACAAAAAGGACGCTTTAGGGCGTTCTTTAGTTTATGAACATGTGTATTTTCAACTTAAATTTCAATGATGAACACAATAAATTAAGCTATTGAAAAGGATATTACATTTTAACCATTGGTTAACAAGGTTACAAAAAGCGCGTGATTTTCAAGAGGCTGTAGCGCGCTTACCATTAGTACCACAGAAAAGTTGTGGGAATGAAAATGTAGGAAATGTAATCCTCTTTAAAACATTACATAATGGAAGAATTGCTTAATATGTCGACCGTTTCTAAGCTATTTCGAAAAGAGCAAAAAAGGTGGTAAAATGTCGTGGTTTCTCGGCCGCCAAAAGTTATTTTTTAGAAATCCTAGAGGGCTCCTAGGCTAACATTTATTAGTATATCCTAAGGCAACCCTAAGGTAGGTACCATCATACCAAATTTGGTGCTTTTATCAGACAGGCATCGGTAATCTTGAAATACAGTTCTAAGCTACCGCACTAAGAGAACCTTTATTATAAGACATTTTGGCACTGTATTATCTGGTTAATATTTAACATTAACCCAAAAATTATCATTACAACAAAACTTACAATAATTACGGACTTGTGGTGTTTATACAGGGTGTCACAAAATTGCTGGGACACAGAGCAACCACGTGTAGTAGAGGTCAAAATAAGTCGATTGGACCCAATTTATTTATATACCAAAATGCACCGTTTGCCCGTGAGAAGAGTTCAAAGTTTACATAAAATTTTGTATATAAAATTTTTTATTACAATTTTATTAAACTTGTACTAGGAATATCTGTTAGCATTATTTAAGAAAACATTTTTTTCCTTCGGAACTATGCGGAATACGAAATTTTTACAAGAGTAACAAAATGAAGATAATTAATCAGTCTTCTCGCTAAAAAAATTTGAGAACCATATTACCACCCCTAAGAAAGTTCTGAAAAAATGTCAGGGGGATGGTTTTAACCCTCCTACAATTTCTTTTGGGTTTCTTTGATTACCGAAAGGAGAGTAATCTTCTAAAATGCACTTTTGTCAAATTTCATTCAATTTGTTTCACTCATTTCTGAACAGCGTACAAAAATGTGTTTTTTTATGTAAACTTTGAACTCTTCTCACGGGCAAACGGTACATTTTGGTATATAAATAAATTGAGTCCAATCGACTCTTATTTTGACCACTACTACACGTGGTAGCTCTGTGTTCCAGCAATTTTGGGACACACTGTATTTTTTCAGTGATAACTAATTAGCGTACTGCTTAGGTATTTAAAAAATTTTAAAGGGAAAAACTACTTTTTTTTAATTAAAAAAATCAAGTTTTAACAGAAAAACTACAAAAAGATTTTTTTTTATTTAAAAATCAATATCCGAAAATTCCCTCAATGGATTTCGATTAAATGTCGTTTAGTTGCTTTTTTTTACGGGCCGCCATTTTGAAATGTTTGTACTATATTATGTGTGCTCTGAAACTACACATTCAGTGAAAAGCGATGGAGTAGTACAGTGTTATATTTACTGATGCACAATCATGATTGTAATGTTTTTAGCAGAAAGTTAGTAAGTGAACAGCACAACAGGTCTGTAAGTAGGGTTGCATTTTAAAATAAGCAAGGCGCAAATTAAGACTATATGACTATAATTCAGGAAATTTAAAATTTTTCTCACAGAAATTTTATTTCAAATAATTAACGCTAGCGAATAATTAAACTTTTTTTTATTGATCATAAATTCACGATAATAATGTTCACAGCATAAAAATTATATCTTATACATATTTGTTATTTTCCTACAAAAGCTTCACATAAGGCTACAGTATGATCAAAACCGCAACTAACTTTGCAAACACTTGCACTAACGGACGCTTTAAATGGAAAATACTGATCTTTCTCATGTCCTAAACCCAGACAACCACCTCTATTTCGTCCCCACATAAACAAATCACCTCCATCATTGATCGCAGACATATGATTTACGCCGCAATTTATTGATACAACTCGATTATCAGGATTCAATTCGTTGCGTCCAAACAGTGTCGGTGGAACTAAAGTCGGTTTCGTTAGTTGTTGTACTTGTGGACCAAGTCCCAAAAGACCGAAACCCCAAACATATACATCACCTTTTTCATTTAAGATCATACAAAATGAACCACCAGTAGCAATGTCAATTATTTTACCGTAATTACGACACACTGTTAAATTCCGAGGAGTATGCACTTGCTGAATATCATTTTTATATGGTAATTGTCCATATTCTGAATTGCCCCAACCAAAGACATCGCCTTTTTCATTTATCGCTAACACACAATCGGCACTGCTCGCGACTTTAACGATTCGCTCGCCTTGAATGTCTGCGGCCACTTGCGTAAAACTATCTTCTGAATTAAAATGTTGTAGACCAGTTTGACCATCGGCGCCCCAACCGCATGTGTATACTTCTCCACTTTTTGTAAGCGCTATACTATGGTCCTGTCCACATTGAATGTCAACTATTTTTTTACCGTTTAAATCAGGTATATTTGTTACTACATGATTACCTAAATACTTCTCATTTTCTACGATTTTTCTGCCACACTGTCCATAAGCATTATTTCCAAATGTAAATAAACCTTCGTCGGTTAAAATTAGCGAATGAGAACGTCCGGCTGATACCCGTTGAACTTCGGTTTCTGTTGGGAATTTATACGGCAAACGAATTTCTTTTGGATAAATAATGAAAGCCATTGGATGACCTGGTTTCATTGACTGGTAACCAATTTGTGAACAGTTGTTTATGCCACAGCCATATACCTTTTTATCATCGTTAGACTCTACTGCGAACAGTGTAAAACCGAATCCACTGGAAACATCTGTTATTGTATTGACTTCACCAAAATGATGTCGGCTCGGATGTTTAACAGATTTTAAAATATGACTTTGTTTAGTTAGACCCATTCCAAGAGCACCGGCTTCTCCACGACCCCACACATAAAGTCGTTTTTTTGCTTTCCTATTTGACGACGTATAATCAAATATAGGTAGTTTATCTACTCCAGTTTGATCAACAGGATATTTTCTTTTAGGTCCTAAATGCTTATTTCTCACAAATCGCAGAAAACTGAAATTATTTCTGAACATTTTTAGGTTAAGTTACCCACATAAAAAAGAGTGAATAATAAAGTGCTGACTTTCAATAAAAGCAGTAACATAAAACAGTTACCTCAAGAGTTTATTCTGTTTTTGTCGTCTTCTTACGTTATTTCATGAATTGGTTCATTTTTACTGTCAAATACATAATTTGATCATAACCTCTATTTTAGTTTTGTTCATTAGTTGTATAGTAGATTCGGTATAATGAGTTTTTACAAGTGCTTTTTATAAAGATTTACGTTTAATTTTCGATTTTTTATTTATAATATTATAGGAGTAAGTATGTTTGACGTTTAATATTAATTAATAATTATTTTCTATTTTAGTTTAGATTTAGTCAATTGTGTACAATTGTGTACTAGTAATGACCGTTGTCTCACGTATTAATAGAAAACTATTTAAAATACAAACCCACTGTAGGGACGTCCAAAAAACGTCACAAATGTGGTATTAAATTTTTGAAAAAATCTTATTGTAATGCATAACATTTATAAACGTAAAATGAAACTATTTTTTATCTTCAAAATACTTAAAACGGAGATTGCATTAAAAAATTAAAAAACTATTAAAAATTAAAATTAAAAAATCTATTTTGCTAACCCTGTTTTTGTTGTTTTCTGCAATACTACAGACCTCTAGTGGGCTTATATATGAGTCTGCTCATGATCATATATTCTTAGTTCACTATATTGTCGGCAGAGCTGGGCATTGGTTAAAATGTTTTTTCCAGTTGTCACTGTCAGTCATAGAGAAGAGATTATTCTGTCAGTGTCACTTGTCAAATAAGAATAATATTATATCAAACGTCAAAATTTTCAATTTTCATTAGTGTTTAAAAAATATAAATAATACGTATTATTTTAATTATTCTATTGAGTGTATTTTAATTTAAAAATGAGTCAAAAATCGAGGGTTATAGATTTATACAAAACGGTAGGTACCTAACGTTTTAGGTTATAATAATATGTATTTAATTTTATTTGCCTAAAATGTGAAATTTTTATATTTAAAATTTAAAAAGATTGAATGTTTATAATTTAAAACAATGGTTTATGAAACATTAACGCATTTGTGGCTTATTAAATAAGTTTTCTATGATTTTGTCATGCTGAAGTACAAAGTTCATTACCTATACTTACCTAGTTCTTTTAAATGTTTTAGTTGTACCATTTAGGTAAAGACTACCCAAGTGGTGCTGAAATGTTTCGAACACGTTTGCATAATGCTTTTATGAAAAATAAAGATATCACTGATCCAGAAAAAATTGAAAAAATGCTATCTCACGGACAATATATCGTTAAAGAGCTTGAAGCCTTGTATATGTTGAAGAAATATCGTACGTTAAAAAGAAGATATTATAACTAGGTATTAATAATAATTTTTGTGTACATACTACTTGTGTTTAGAAATATGCATGATAATTCAGAGTGTAAATAGCAATATGTATATATTTTTTAATTTTTACGATTATTTAAATAAATTCAGAAAATTAATTCAGTATTATTTGTTAATGCGTATCAAAAAAAAAAAAAAAATAACAATTCCTGCAAACTAGTAACTACGAGTTTTTGTCTGGGTATTTCTAGTGGGAGAAGTTCTGTTTGAAACAATGTAGCGCACTACCAGTGGCGTCGTAGTTGAGAACAGCCTTATTTAATATTTATATTAATTTCCTCAAAGGAGGAGGAAATTGAATATCATAAAATTTATGGAACTTTTTTATACTATTGCAAATTAAAATTATTCAAGCTTTCATTTGTATTCTATATCTTTATTAAATGTTATCATACCCGAATGTTTACAGTTTCTGTATGCTATAGATAAAATTGTAATTATCTTATAGTTTATGCACAATCAGAAGATTTTTCATAATATTTATTATTTACAACAGATATAATAGGTAAGTACAGAAAAAATATTTATTAATAATAGTTTAGATTAAGTACTCCTTTCTTTTTAAAAAATAATAGTCATATTCAAGCATTTCAAAATTAATAATATAAAAATGTTTTGACGAAAGGAGGTTCTTAATAGATCACAATTTTGCGATCACGATTTTTCCAAAATAAAACTTGTTTATTTTTAATAAAAAGTTACGATTTCGTAAGTAAATTATTTCTATACTTAAATAGGTTTTTTAGTATAGTGTTAGCATTTTTCAAATCGGTTATGAAACTGTAGAACATGAAATAATTAACTATTGTATGAAAAAATATGACTAAAAATTTTTGTTGTAATATTTTCATAAAATCTTAAAAGCAAGTACGATTTTTATTTGGAAATTTTGAAAAAACTTTTATAATAAAAAAAATAATTCAAAAACATGTCTTCTAAAATGAAATTAACTAAGGTTTAAGAATATCGTTGGTATCATTTTATTAAAAATCATAAAAGAGTACCTATAGAATTTTTTGAATTGATGCTGGTTCAAATTTGATATGTTTAAAATTTCCAGCAAAAATTAACTTTTCCTTGATTTAATAATGCTCATTTGACTAAACAGGCGGTCCTTGAAGACTGGATAAGTTTTGAAAGGTACATTAAAAATGTACCAGTGCCAAAAATCAAGAGATGTGTAGAAAACCAAAATAAATATAATCAACATAATACAAGTGTAAAAATAACGTAAAAATCTCAACTTGCTTTTAAGTTATTTTATTAGGACACATTGTCAAATAATGGAAAGAAAGTTATTTACAAAGTGGGTGGTTCTTATAATAAATGCACACTAAAACTGAAATACATTCTTTTTGTTAGCTGTATGTCGTTAACCTGAATAAAAGTATCATAAGCTAAATATTTGGATAGTATCTAAGAAATGTCTAGCTTTCTTTTTTTATTCAATCGAAATATTGTATCTAAATTATACACAACATCTTCGATTTTTATACATTTTACTTACAAAATATAGGTATTTTTTATAAAAATTAACAATAAGGACATAAGGTAAATATGAACCAACAAAACTTACCTTAACATTTAAAATTAAAATAATATTGAAAAATAAAGAAAAAACTACAGGATGTAACAATATACCTAATATATTATATCAGACGCGTAAAGAATGGTCATTTAAAGAAAAAAATATATTTTGATATAAATAATCATCATTTTTAATAGGAGAAATTTAAAACTGGGAAGCAATAATACTGTTTTATACCTAGTATTTATTTGTCTTTTTTTACTGCTCCAAAATAGGAATATGAAAATTCTGTTTTATCTTTTAGCTTTCTGGTTTTTATTTATCTTGCTCAAATGTACCAGGTACCTATAAATTATATTTTTTTCTTAAAAAAACCTTAATAATTTTCTGTTTTGACTAATAGTTTTGTTACATTCTGTACATTTGTAAATAGGTACTACTTGTTAAATTAAGGCCGGTAAAATGGCAAGTGCTAGTTGTATATATTTTATTATGTTACTAAACAAGTATTATTTCAAATAACTAAATAACACAGAAATTTATTTACAACAGATTGCAGGGTAGAAAAATAGAAGTCAATAGAAAATCCACAATTGTTGATCAAATTGTATTCAATTCGTAATGAATAGGAAACTAGAACACACATATTTTGACAGGTAGTTTGGATATGCGGTTATCAGTTCAACTTCTAAAGAAAAGAGAGCTTCTCGAAAATTAACAGTGCGAATGTTTGGACCGGCTTAAACTAAAATAGGTTTTATCCAGGTGTGCAAGCTTTCACGGCCGGCATTGTTCCAAGTCTTCATGGTTCCCGGGCTTGTAGGCCGTGGTCCGGTGGTATCGCCTTTGAGAATGTCTATCGCAGTTGTAGACGAAACGTCAGGTAGAAATACCACCGGACCACGGCCTACAAGCCCGGAAACCATGAAGACTTGTAAAATAGGTTTATTATTTATTTCGTTTACTGTTGGATTACGATTGCCAACTAAGAGAGAAATTATTTTTTGTCCTACCCCCTATAAAATATCTGCTTTTCATGCATGCATTTGTACCGGTCGAGCCGGATGATAAAGTAACTTTACCGCCCACTGAGCATTAATAATTTAATTTTTTTGAAATTTATTATTTTTTATTTTCAATAATAAAGAAAAATTAATCAATTTTAATCTTATTTCATATTACTCCAGCTGGGCGCGAACCTAGGATCTTGTACACAATAGTTGACAAATGATAGACCGGTGTCTATTCCCACACAACCACAGCCGTTGTATGTGTGGACGCTAATGACCTAAGTTGTCGACGCGTCTATAATTTACAATAAATAAATAAAATAAAGTGGTATGTGTGGGACGGCTGACAGGTTACTTATACATAATATGTGTAGTGTGTACACTGTACAGTACCTGCTATACCTAACTTGCTATTATAGAAGTTAAGTTTGGTACACAAGTAAAATGTCAAAAATATTGGAAATGAAGACAAAAGCAGCTATTTTATAGGGTGCAGGATAAATATACTGTGTGTATCTAGGGCGCAATTCTATTTTGACTCGTGTGACGATTCCATTGCTATTAAAACTTACTCAAAACAACTGCTAAACAATCCTGTCGTGTCTAAATGTATAAGTGTTTAAAAACCCAACCCTCCTAAAGAATTACAAGCTTTTTGCTGAATGAACCAAAAATGTTGATTAATTTTTTTACTACTTAAATTCAAAAAAACTAAAAATTAACAGATGCAGCTCAGAGCATTATTTGACTATTCGAAGCCCAAAAGTTTTGAGAATTTAAATTTAAAAATATTAATTAAGTATCTATAATAATTACATAATAATGCCATCCGTTCTTGATTTAAAGTTCTAATATGTACTACTGATTAATGTTAATAGTTCTCAGTACAAAAACCTTTAAACATTCGTATAGGTATGTACCTAATATCATCTGAGTATGATTTTCATGATAAAATTTTTTGTGCAGATATTTTCGTGAGTTCAAATTTTAAAAGTAGGTATTTCATTCAGTTTTGATATTTTAAAAGTTAGACTTTCTCTTGCAAGCAAATCTTGCCTTAATTCGTAGTTTTATACACTTTTCATATACAACTAGCTTAAATTATTGCTCTGCGATATACCGGCATAGAAATAAAGCTAAATGTCTATTTCGTAACTGCCTAATTCAGTTCAGGTGCTAATGTAAATACTAAAGCCATTAATAATAAGTAAATTTATGCGGGGGATATTATTTTTATTGTATGTTCAGCCTAAATTAACCGTTTAATTAAAAATTCTCAAATAAACTGACTTTTTGAAAGTTTTTTGTATTCATTTGCTGTAATTTTCACTCCAAACTGAAGGAGAGGGTATTTGCATTTAGACGTCGCAATAAATAATAATTTTAATACAAAATTTGAACATGTTTTCTCGATTTTTTGAAGCTATGCTTCTATAGGCGCGTTAGACGATTTCTTGGGAGGGGAAAAACTTATGGGTTCGCGCACGTCACCGACATGCTCATGTTAAAAGTATATCTATAGCTACGCTCATAACCATAGATATACGCACGGCCTATGTACACGTATATATGCACCAACACAAAGATAACGTGTTGTACAACATTAGTACTGTGTGCACAATTAGGTATTTAAGTTTAAAAAAAATTATTAATTTTTTAATTTTTTCTAATAATTTAACATAATTAATATTGAAAAACGAAAAGAAAACATTTTTTAAAGCTATAGATAAATTACTAAAAATTAATTAAAATGTATAAAAATTTAAAAAATATCACGTGACTTCAAAACGCGCCAGGAATGTTTGTGACGTCGTTATGTTAAAATGTGTCTGCATTTGTTGGTATTTGTGTATATGTATTACACATACTATCAAAAATATTAAATTTTTAACTTGGTAACCATGGATACAAAGACCATAGATAACATAATGACGTCACACGCGTTCGGATTCTTTCGGCGCGTTATCGGAACTGAGTTTAAAAATTAATTTTTATTTAAATATAACTTTTTAATTAGTAAGCAAAAAAATTAAATAAAAACAGTTTTGCTATAAAACTTGTATGGGTCCTTCCATTTAAGTAAAAAAAAAAATTCATTTAAAAACCCAATTAAAGTTGAATTGATTACGTGAAAATCTCAATGTGTGTAATTGTGTATTGTTTAAATTGTGTTTTTAAATAATATAAGTATGTTAGTTTTTATTTCAATTAAATTGTATTTATATTTTGTACTGGACTTGCGTAGTCCATCGCATGTGTTGACGTAAAAAGCATAGCTTCTGTCGGGTGTCCCATGACACCTCTTAACTTTTTTTTGGATCCTAAATCAAGTTTCGACTCGAAATGTGATACTTCCGTTGTACGTAGCCAATCAATAATAATTCACTAGCGCAACCAGCAATTTATAATTATTAATTTAAATAGTTGTATTTCAGTAAGATTTGTTGGCTTCGTTAGCGACCGCATTAGCACATCACTCGCAGTAGTCTATTTTTCATTTGCCAAGGCACTTTTTAACTGCAGGAACATCGCGAATGACGAGTCAAACGAAATTTATTCACCGAGAGATATTTTAAATCCAAATGAACTCTCGAAAGTTTCCATTTTAAATTAATTTTTAATTTGTCAAATTAATTTTGGTTTACTCGTCGTTCACGATGCTTGTGTAGTAGAAAGGTGCATCAGGGCACGTGCTCGGTATACTGTCTCTTTCCATTGCAGTAAAAGACGTACATACAACTTTTCAATCCACGTGTCCACTGAATGCTTTTACAAGCGGAGATCAACCTTATATATTTTACGCTCTTTGATTTGAAATAATTCGTTACAAAAGATCAGTAGGTAATCATGAGTCAAATGAAAATACTGAATGAATGTGTTTTTTTTTTGTTTCATTCTGTATATATTTTGGTAACTAAGATTAATTAATGTTGCATTATGTTTGAGTAATTTAGGCGAAGTAACATAAATTAATCGCTTGAAATGCACAGATATAAACTATAAGTTCGATCAGCGATAATTCATATACTTATGCGCATAATTTATGATAAAGTAGGAACAAATACCATCTTGATAATCAAAATATTTTTTTCCGCGGAATCTATATTCTA
Source organism: Mongoloraphidia duomilia (assembly GCA_039654895.1). Lineage (NCBI taxonomy): Eukaryota > Metazoa > Arthropoda > Insecta > Raphidioptera > Raphidiidae > Mongoloraphidia > Mongoloraphidia duomilia. Next base: position 3,442,530 of record CM077517.1, read on the forward strand.
CCGAGTTGTTAAATTGTTATTATAGTCGTTTCAAATAAGACTGAATTAAAAGAAAATCAGCGTAAACAGGTAATCCCAATCTATACCGTTTTCCGAATTTTACTAGTGCATTTGTCAGTAAAATGCTAGTTAATGAACAACAATATTACATGGAATAAATAACAGTCAATTCAAATTAAATAGAAATTTTCATCGGCTATACCTACCTATAACATTATTTTTAATTAACCCGTTAATAGGTTCATCGTAAAATTATTGACAGTGATAAAAAATGATTTGATTTGAAAAAGTTTTTGAGAATAATTGTTTAAAATACAATATTTTTGTTACTGTTATGAAATATGCACAGATTTTATATTGAGCCATTTTCCTCTTTTATTCTGTATAATAACTCTATGTTGTAATTTAGTGGAAATCGATAAGAGAAGTAACACTACCCGTCCATGTTCAAAGGAGTTAGGTAACATTAAAATTTCAACATTCTCACAAAGTACGCTCTATTCCAATAAAAATATACAATTCTTTTTTAAGGCTAGACTGCAAGGGTGCCAATCTATAAGTTCTCTCAATAGATGAAATAGGTACATTTAAGTTGGTATTCCTGGATCTTACAATTACGTTTAAATGGTCTCTGAAAGCTTCACTGGAGAATATTTTCCAATACATCAACAAATAAAACATATTTTAAAAATTAGTCGTGTTTTTGTCGATTTTTGTCTTCTGTTCATCTGTAGGTTGGTCGACCTGCCAGGGCGGGTCCCTCCCAATCTTGGGCCCCCAGATTAGAGTCCTGTCAGCCCTACCCCTGTGGGCACCATGATGATGGTTTGAGGAAACGTTTAGACTGAGACCTCTGAAATCTAGCCGTAATGACTCAAGGAGAAGTTCCTCCTCGTCTGTCTGTATTTTGTAATACCTACACTTGTTTGAAATGCCTATGATTAGTAAGATGATATTTGATAATACAATTTAAGACTAACAATATATTATAATATAATCTTAATAACTGGAGATAGCTATATTGTCATCGATGTGGCTCTATATATTTATATAATATGTTCAACACTACCACACATTGGTGCCCTCATTATATGTATGTATGTACCTATAATATTTTAACATAAGTATTTTTTTATTTATCATATAATAATATAAGATTAAATCACAAAACAATTGGATGTGATATGAAAACATTTGAAAGTCCTCTAAACAAAACAATGCTACTACTGGTTCATTCTCTCTCATTTACATTGTTATTATTACATAATATTACATAACAGATAATGCACTCTTCGTCCGGAAACAACTAGCTAAACTACCTACAGAGGTACTTACTTGATCTTAAAATATTTCATTGGAGATAAAACTATTATTTATTACAATCAACAACAATGACGGTAAAGTAAAACTTGCATATTGTGTTTCCATTTAATGAAGAGTCAATAAAATGATAATAATATCTTGATGAAATATTTATCCATATCACTGACTTGGAATCAGTTTCCTGACAATCGTTATATTTTTCTGTAAGGACAAAGAAATGTCTATTTGTGCCTCCTCTGGGTGCTAGGCGACACTGAAGAGTACCAGTTCGTCGTTTAAGGTTTTTCTAACTACTAGTAATCTCCAACTTAAGAAACCGCAGTCATCCATAGATATTAACTAGATTGGTGAACTCTAGCATCAGTATCGAGTGTTGGTTTGATGAGTATTTATTTATTTTTATATTTCTTACTTAGACAAATGTATTATAAGTTTAAGTAATCCAGGACCCGCTTTGAATCGACTCGGTATGGGCACCGAATAATTGCTATTTCTATCTACGAATAAATGAAGGTCCTCACATTGCATCGGGTCAGTTTCGATCAGGCAGATCTGATGCAGTGCGCGTGCTTTTGTTTATTTTCGTGTTTCTTTATAAATTCAATGCCGAACAGAGTCGATTTAGAGCGTGTCTTGCTTTTGGATAATTTGTCCTGCCGGTGAAGTGTATTTCGAAGTGGAATTTCGATTGTTTGAATTCTTAAAGTCATTGATCTATTTCTACACTGCACTCGATAGCATACTGATTTAATTAATCAACAAGTCAATCTTGGGTGATATGGATATATTATGCCCGATTTGAACATTAAAATCTCAAATGAAATATTTCAATTATTCTATAAAGGTCATAATATTTTATATAGCACATATTTTACAGTAATTAATATCATCATAAGGGAAATATACAATTACATTTTTTCAGTTTATTTATGCATGGAAGATTGAAGAACATTAATGTACAATTTTCTGTTAGTCCCTTTTTTGTTAAAATTATAAATACTTTGATTGCAGATTTTTGGATAGAATATGACAGTTTTCAATTGTAATAATCTTATGTTTATCATTGATTCTTGATTATAAATTCATTTGCATTTGATGGCTGAAATAAAATAAGTCAATTAGAAACACTTTTTTGTTGTTAACAGAGTTGACTAGTTCTGAATTTTATAATTGTTTTAAAGTGATATATTATAATTGGTTTCGCGAAAAATTGATGATCATAAATTTGCGAATTTGAGTTGAGACGCACTGTACGAGATTATTTTTTACATGCACAATTTTTCTATTTCATTTGTTATCACAATTACATAATATTTCTTTTGTCATTAAAATTTGTACTTTGGAGTTCATTTTCACGTCAGACGTATACAAGGAAAAATATTTGTACTTAGTACATGTTTTTTTAATATATATTTTTTTTCTTAGTACAGTATTGTAATTTAGTTTTAATTTTAATCGATGTATTGTGATCACGTATTTTTAGTATTCATTTTCCAATTTCCAAAATGGTCGATTTATATATTTTAGCGCCGTTAGGCACGCGGCTCACTGTATCAAATGTGAAATATCTGCTTTAACTGCTTATAAAGAATTGATAATAATAACAAAAGGTTCTAGAATAAAATTCTTTCAGTGATATTGGTTGGAAATATATTTTCAATCACACATGCATCTTTATATAATTTTTGATCCAAGGCAAGCAAAAATATAAAACAACTGTTCTTTTTTTCATAATTTTGTGAACAATCAATAATAATATACAATATACTATGTTTCATTGAATTTATAACGTTTTTTTAAAATGAAAATAGTCTCATTGATAAAATTTTCTTAATAATCTTACAAAAAATTTCATATTATATTTAAGCTTTTTTGTATATTTTGTTTTTTTTTTACGTTAGTATACAACTTTCATTTTAACATCAATTTCTAGATATTATATTATCATTTTAACTAAAGGCTTTTGGGGAAACACGTTAGATTGGACTTGAAATAAATTGCAATTGTGTAAGATTAGTTTCATAAATATATTATCTGCACTGATGTCTGATTTCTTCCAAAGTGTAATTCTGAAACAAAAAAAAAAAAAAAACACTAATAAACGATAATTAAATAGGATATCAAGCAAAATAACAAGTTTTATTTATTTGTGAACAAGTTTCAAGGTTTATAAAAAACAAATTAATAATTTTTTACGAAAAACTTGATACTTTTGAATACCTAAACCTAATATTTTAATACGAAAATATTAAGTTTAGGTTTGGACAACCCTAGCTTAATAAAGAATACAATTCCAGCAAAAAAATAACCTCGTTGTATTTAACAATCAAAAGTTACACGTGTTTGAAGTTAGGTAAAAGAAGTACATTGTTTTGAACACCCTGTATAACAAATTCATTTTTTTAGGACAGACATTGATTTGTCCGTCTACTATCTAGTGATCCTCAAAATTTCAGTTTGATAAAGGTTTCTGTTTTGGCGATATCGAATTTTTTGGTAAAGGTCTGCACTTGTCAAAAATTTCTAAAAAACTCGAATAACTAGAAAATTACTGAATTTTCGAGCATGGCTTCCCTCACAATTTCTATTCACATTTAGATGCAGAATTGAAAAAAACGAATAAAAACAGGGTGCTTAGTTAAAAAAAACTTTGATCTGCCAAGCTTAAATGGGACAGGCTGTATAATTGAAAATATTTTTAGGTTATACACCATTAAAATTTATACAACTTTTGTATTTAAACTTATTTTCTGTCTTCACCCAAAATCAATATATCGATCGACAACGCAAGTCTTGGACACCCTGTATATTAGGCAACGATCAGTTACCACGGATACTGTTAGAAAATGCCCCTAAGTGTGTTGGTGTATACCTAATCTTAACTAATATTATAAACGTGCAATTGAGTTTGTTCCACTTTCATGGCTCAACCACTCAACTAATTTCTGTGAAATTTTGCACATGGAGTAGCTTCCGCAATGAAGATGGATATAGGCTATAATAACTAGGCGGCCCGGCTTCGCCCGGGTGAAAATCGGGGATAATCTCAGAAAATCGATTTCAATTTTTTTTTACTGCTTTAGGACATAGACTATAAAAACTGGCCGGGCCGGCTTTACCCGGGTGAAAATCGAGGGTTATCTCAGAAATTACTGAACCGATTTCAATTTTTTTCTCAATGTTCGAAAGGTGAGACTACAGCTTTAGAACATAAACTATAATAACTGGTCGGCCCGGTTTCGCCCGGGTGAAAATCGGGAATAATCTCAGAAAATCGATTTCAATTTTTTTTCACTGCTTTAGGACATAGACTATAAAAACTGGTCGGCCCGGATTTACCCGGGTGAAAATCGAGGTTAATCTCAGAAATTACCGAACTGATTTCATTTTTTTTCGCCGTTCGAAAGGTGAAATTTTGTTTTAACTGGAGCGAACGAGCGAAGCGAGTGAGTAATGTATTAATAAATCATAAGCCGGACCGGGCCGCGAGCTATAAATACATATTAAATTTACTTACCACTAATATAAGTTTAACAAAAGAAGCTTAATCTTTCTTGTCGTCTTCGGGATCCTTCAGCGTGTGCCATTGGGCGATAGGACGACGTGGCGATGCAAGCATGTCGGACCAGTGACGGAGTTCGGTACCGCTCGCGTTATAGCCCAGAACTACTTTACCAATTGGCTCGGATGTGCCGATACGATCGTAATCGACCACAGTCACTTGCAGGTTCACTTTCTGCAAACAGTCAAAAATTCTAAGTTATAACACATTTTAAGTCTCAACGATCATAGATTAAATCGGGCTTGAGAATAGCCGAGCGTTTAGCGATGCTGTTGTTTACATGGCGTTGCTATGGTTCCTCTATTACAAGTCCGCAGTTCCCGGGTTCTAGCCCGAGAGCTGGTAAAAGTGTCAATTAGATTTTCAATTTATTATTAAAAAAAAAAAAAAATAATGAATTGAAAATATGAATTGGTGCTAGGCCCAAATAACCTTAGCTGTTGGTGGTCTTTAAAACACAATTAATAATAGATTAAATCAGCGGAGCGTAAACTAGGAGTCTTATTTTAAAAAGCTGGGCACACAATTCTGGACGAGGGGAGAAGAAGTTTTATAATGGTTCGTATTTTGAATCAGAATACATTAATAATATTAATAGAAAACGATCTAAACATGGCGAATTTCATCATATATACCAAGAATTAAAATTTTACCCCAACCGGTTTTTTGAATATTTACGTATGGAACCTAATACTTTTAAATACGTCTTAGAAAAAACTCAAAACAAATTAAATAAAAACTGGCAAAATTTCACTTATTAAACTAGTCACATCCATTGCGAAACTTGTAACGGTCATTTGACAGTTGTCACACGTTGATTGTAGTAGTCAGCGCGCTGAAAGAATGGTGAGATACATTCTTGTATCTAGCAGCTCTTGTAACAGCGGTTATACCTGCTACACTCACTGCTTCGTTGTGTACGCTCGCATATATAACAATGCATTAATTTAAGCAAGCCCTGTTATGATCTACGCTACCATCTAGAATCCCAGTTCCATACTGCACGTACCTTAAGGAAGTTTTCACTTCAAGAATTTAAAATAACTAGAAATTACATTACCTGTATTTGTTCAAACGGTACTTCAAAAGTAAATGATTCGTTGTAGTAAGGATTCAATGTACACTTCTTGATGCTTGTCTTCTTCTTCTTAATACGTTTGCCATTTTGTAGCAAAGCTATTTTAACATACGGATCTGAAATTGTAACACGCCTCAGTGTTAGTTAAATCATTTATACTTAAGTAGGTAGGTATTCAATAAACGGATTATATACATTTCTTAACCTCCTCAACTTTTTTAAAATCAACTTTTTTGTGTTTTTTTTATTTTACCTGATAATCCACCGACGTCCATTTTCTTCAGATTCTTGGCTTCCAGAATAACAACAGTCAATTTACCGGCAGTTGGTACGTATCGTAGAGAGAAGCAAATATCTCCTAACTTGTTATCCTGAAATTTTGTTAATATTGTTGTTTTGTTTAATTCAAAATAAGTGAGGTATCAAATACAAATTAAAATAAAAAATAAAATATTTAAATCATGTAACAGTTAAGGTCGTAAAATAATGTTCGAAATACCATCTTAGTAATCATCTAATTTTTTTGCAAATACTAAATAATATTCACAGAAATTAATTGAATTGCTATTCCTATTGCCTCTTGGCTGATGCACTTTTGTTTCTACATTATAAACAATAGTGCACAAGCACTTAACAACGTGAATAGAAATTTCACTGCATGATTAATTCAGATAATATTGCAATATGATGTGTAGTTCTAGGATTGTGGAATTCAATTAATGGATTCTAAGCCATTGAGAAATGTTCAACAATGTGGTTTCATGCATTTGTTAATTTTGTGGTACGGCACGATTAAATAGCAGTGTACCTAAATAGTGTATTTTTGTATAAACGCGAACACTGTTCAAATTTTCATTTTACAAAATATATGATTTTCAATGTAACAGTGATGAAATTCCAAGTCTTCATGGTTTCCGGGCTTGTAGGCCGTGATCCGGTGGTATTTCTACCTGACGTTTCGTCTACAATTGCGGTAGACATTCTCAAAGGCGATGTGGCAGCGGTCGAAGTGTCCTCCATGACTGTCGAGACCAATTACAGAGAGACGGATTACGACCGAACAGAGAACACACTGGTACTAGGCATAAAAGAAGGGAGGACACCAGTCACTGACACACTGACCTGTGAGCCGCCAAGGAGGACAATTCGACCGCTGTCACATCGCCTTTGAGAATATCTACCGCAGTTGTAGACGAAACGTCAGGTAGAAATACCATCGGACCACGGCCTACAAGCCCGGTAACCATGAAGACTTGGAACAATGCCGGCCGTGAAAGCTTGCTCGCCAGTGATGAAATTCTTGATTTCTCGGTTTATATGTACATAAAAAATGGTTTTAAAAGTGTTGGATACAAACTGTTAAAAAGTACAATCGTTACATATGTTTGTAATAATTGTTTTTATTTTATGGTTTAAGTTTTGTGCAAATTGACGTTCTGCATAATAAAAATCTATTCAAGTACCGTATTGCTGTGTAATTAATATTATTAGAAACATTTTTTAACTCTTTAGATTATATCGAAGGCTTACGACATTAACGTGTTACCAAAATATGAATGCCCTCATTCATACCCACATTTAGGTACTTTTAAAATCTGCTTAGGCGTTTTATGGTATTAAAATAAACTAGAAATGGTTATTATAATTATTATAGAACACAAAAAATCTGAAAAAAACTATTTATTTTTTCAGAACACCACAAAATGACTAAAAACGGCTGGCCTAAACGAAGATTATGAATGTAATTAGGTAAGGAATATGCAATATATTAAAAAATGGTTAATTTTTGAACAGTATTCATCTTAGGTGTACACAATTTGTTTTTGAATTTTGAGGCAAAACTGCAGTGCTCGTTGATTTTTGTTCTCAATGGCTGGAAAAGGAGTTAAAGATAGGTGGTTTTAAACAGGCGCGGATCCAGCCCTCAAAGAAGGTTGTGGTCACGGCCACCCGAAAATCGGTCAAGTGCGAGTCGGACTACGGACTCGCTCACGAAACGTCAAACAGTATAAACTACTAAACTAGTAGCCAAAATAAAAAATTCACTTGCGTTCTTACCCGCACGGTTCGTTTTTTTTTTAAATTTTATTAAGGCATTGCAGATATAACATCAGTCTATCGACCTCAATTAGGGTTGTGGGCATGCCCACCGTGCCCACAACGGTGGATCCGCGCTTGGTTTTAAATGCTAGTTTAGTGGATGGTTCTTACATATCAATTAATTGGATTATACACAGACAAGTAGGTTTAGCGTATTTTGTGTTTGCCTAAAAGCACTTTACTTTTGCGTTTTTACTTATTGTAACTAACCTGCTGCAGACTTTGCTATACGAATGAGGTAAATAACTGAATGCTATGCTAGCATTTTTTAAAATTATAATCGTCTAATCAAATTCGAGCTAAAATATATTAGTTTTAATAATTGATTATGCAGCCATTACGGCAAGGAAATGGAGTGGAGTAGAATATGCGCAGGAAAACTAAAAATTGGAATGCTGTATAAACGCGACGGAATCAAAATAAAGTAGTTCTATATTATCTGCATAGACACGGAACGTGTCAGTCAGGGCCGTAGCTAGAGATGAATTCAAGATAGAGCGCTGAAAGTTTAAAGTAGGGCTAAAGCAAAAGACTACAATTTATTAATTGGATTGCCCACCTCATCTGGTGATATCAATTTACAAAAGCAAAAAAAGGGTGAATGACAATTTAATCAAAAAAAAAATACAGAACTTGCCATGTTATCAAATTTCCGAAGAACTTCATTTAGATCCAACGAATTTAATCTTGTTTTTCCAAATGTCAGATAGATCAAGTCTGTCATTCTGTCGTGACAGTCTTTGCGGCTTATTTATAATTCCTTAAGGTAGGGCACTGGATGTTTTAAGGTAGGGCATTGCCCCTTAATGCCCCCCCCTAGCTACGGCCCTGGTGTCAGTTCAGCATCAATCAAACAAAATATTAATTAACGTATTAGCATTGAGGTATTTATCTTAAGCTCGCTGTAGCAGAACATAACGAGGACAGTATAGCCTAGTGGATAGCGTACTTGGTACCGCAGTCTCTAGACTAGACTGTCGTGGGTTCGAATCCCACCTGCGCTCATGGATGTTTTGTGATGTTATTTAGTTTTAAGAAAGTTGTTATTTAGTGTAGTTGAAAGACGCTAATGACCTGAGATGTCGACGCGTCTATAATTTACAATAAATAAGCAGAACATAACACTTCTATGCTGATACACTAAAAAAATGTTTGACGGTGCTGAGTGGATATAGTCCGATGACACATTGACGTCATCAACTATTGGCGCCAAATCACCGCTCTTACTTAGCAGCGAACTGTCAGCTTGACAACCGCTACCCTCTCTCTAATGATTTTTACCACAGACGGCGTCATCACTCGACAACTGATATTGTTCCTGATCCGGTCTCCACCCATTTGAACTCATACACGCCGTATGAGTTCAAATGAGTGGAGACCGGAACCGGAACAATAGCCGTTGTCGAATGATGACGTCTCGGTGTCATTCTTATAGTATTGTGTCTACACCTTAGGGCTTAGACAGGAATCTAGAGACGAAGTACAAGTGAGTGGAATGGTTGCTGTTCCGGTCTCCACCCATACTCAAGGGTGGAGACCGGAACAATAGCCGTTATCGAATGATGACGTCTCGGTGTCATTCTTATAGATTTGTGTCTCTACTTGTCGACGAGGATAATACGACTGGGCCTTTAGAATGATTACCGACTTGACAACAGTAGGTACAGTGGATGACTTAAGACGGACATTAAAATGAAAAGTCGGATAAGATTTTTGATTAGCTACGAAAGTAAGCACAGAAAGGAGATTTTTACTTACAGAAATGAATAGGTAGATTCGTTTGCAAAATCAATTCTAAGATTAATTGTTATTTTTTATCGAAACTGCTAATACTTTTATGTCAATTAAAAAATATATATAGGTAAACATAAACCCCCATTTACATAAAACCGAAAATAGTTGACTGCGTTTTGGACGAAATAAATGAAAACTGAAAAATATTTTCAAACATACTGAACATTTGTCAGTTATCATCGGTCAACGTATTTTCAGTTTGACTATTTTCAGTCGCATGTAAATTGGGAATAAAGCACTGAGCATCTAGATTGCAGACCACTCACGACTACAACACGTTATACCACGCATGCGCAACCAAAGCTATCTTTACATTATTTTGTTCAGATCATCAGATATAAGACCTGCTTAGCATTGTCGTAGAAAATAGGATAATACTAACATAGCATTCGAGTTAAAATGATTTTTGGTAACCAAAAAATGGAATATTCATTAATGGTAAATTGTATATTTTCCGTCATTCAGATTTTTTCAGTTTTAGTAAGAATGTGTCTTATGACTTCATATAAAAAATCAAACCTATTGATAAAAGTACCTATTTTGAAAATGAAATTAATTATTGGCAGTACTCGCGAAAGTATCTTCTAATTAAATTATCCGATTGTTTAATTTTATTCAGAATCAAAACTCAAAAGCCTCGACGACTCTTCAGTCAACTTACGGTAAATTAATTAATTTAATTGAGAAATCATTTTAGTCTAAATTAAAGACTAACGGTTTCTGGTACGCTAAATCTAATTTGAAAGTAGATTTAGTGTTGAAAGTTAATATTAAATTTACTTTCAAAGTGGATTTAGCGTTGAAAGTCGTACCAGAAACCTACCATCAACTATCTAAGACGACTCTCAATACTGTTTAATCATAACAGAACTGGAGAGTTGTTATTATTTCGCTTATTTTGATACATTTTATTAAAAGAATGTGTACTTGTATAGTTTTAAAGCTAACAGTTGTAGAAATTGTTGGAAGTGAGTACTTCCGTGGCACGTAGGATCAATAAATTTTATTGATCCTACGTGCCACGGAAGTGCTCACTTCCAACAATTTCTACAACTGTTTTCAAGGATCAAATTGCTCTATTTAATTATAGCAACTTCGAATTTAAAGCTAACATTAATTTGGTGTTTTTACCTAATGTTAAACTTTGATTTCAATAGTACTATATACACGAAAGAACTCTTTTCTTCGAGAGTACTCAGTCATAATATTATGACGTTCTACTTTTCAGAATCTTTCCCCCATCAAAAAAAAATTTTGCTATAGAAAGATGGTAGGTACATATTTTGCAACAAATGCTAAATGTAAATAGTAAGTTTGCATGCCCGGCATCCCACCATATTATACCCGGTTTGTCCACCATATAATACACGGCAACAGCTGTTGTCTGTTTAATTTGTATATTGTCGAATTTATTCTTGAAACAATATGTGTAATGCATTTTATTCATTATTTTAGAGAAAGTACGACAGTTAGTTCTTCTAAAACTATAGAAATGCATTTTAATGAAATGTATCTAAAATGATTTTTCTTGAATAGCAATTTAAAACGCGCCAATTTAAATACATTCCTAAGTTTTCTACTTTTTGTTCATCGTTTTCTTTTCGAAAATTATTTGTCGCATCGAAGTTTATATAACATTTTAACTTACTTATGACTTTCTTGAGGATTATTTTAACATCTAGATCAGTGGTTCTCAACCGCCGGTCCGCAAAACATTTTTACCGGTCCGCCATCAAATTTAAAAATACCGGACAGCAGACTTTTTTTATTATTTTCAAAAAATAATTAATGATTTCAACTGACAACTTAAATTTCAATACCTACTGATGAAGAATATTTTGCATGTTTGGGAGCTTTGGTGTAAAACTTCGAATAGCAGTAAAATGATCGTCATAAAAAATTGCTGACAACTATAATATAATGATGACGCATTGAAATTGAATTGAAATTACGTATTTAAGAACCAATAACCCAGAGGGTAGTCCCTCTGACCTCACCTGCTCGGGGGCCATGGGTATCCGCTACGCCATTTAGCTGGTCCCCAGACCAATTTGGGTTGAGAGCCACTGATCTAGATTATCATGATTTTATTAACAAAACTATTTTATGAAAAAAGAAATAGTGTCGTCTCAATCATTAAAATACTAAATTCACGAAAAGTAATTATTCGGCAAGTTACGTTGACATTTTTGACATCTAATAAATCTAACTGTATACAGATTGTATCAAATTAAACCTGTGCATAGGGCATTCTGTGTGTAAGACAGAGATCGATACATAAAGCAATAAGTAAGAATGAGATAAATGATCGCTAATAGGATGTTACGTGGTTACTGTAAATAAATAATATTTATACAACCTAATAGCGTCATCTTTGTTTTTTTGTTCCTTCTAAAAATGTAAATCTTTTATCAGTTTAATTTACAGTAACCACGTAACATCCTATTAGCGATCGTTTATCTCATTCTTACTTATTGCTTTATGTATCAATCTCTGTCTTACATACAGAATGCCCTATGCACAGGTTTAATTTGATATAATCTGTATAATGTCATAAATGGGAGTGTAAAATATGGCGGTTCATTTATTTTTAATAAATGTCAAAATGTAAAGATAGGTTAAAGGCTAATTTAAAACATTTGGAAAAATTATGGATAATTAAACATGTACATATATACGGTTGGTTCAACGGGTTTGCAGATAGACAGTGTGTACTATAAAGAATTAAGGGATATACAGACTGTTCACAAAGAGAAATTTGTGCAGAGAAATTATAGTTGAGACAGCGCACAGGAGATTGCGTCATCATATACAGTATGTACAGAAGTAATTAGCCATCTCAACTACACGTTAGGAAACATTTAACAAATAACTCTATCCTGCATTATTATAATTGTGTTCAGAGATTTATTGCGGTACCGTCGTGGAGGTTTTTAGATTTAGTGGCGACTTTTACAAAATTAAATGCAACACTTTATACACATTTGAAACAACTCCAATATTGATGAATGAAAATTAAATATTTTAAAATTTGTTTTATTTTTATATTAGGCATGTCGTTACGTTTTTTTTTTATCTCGTAAGAATATAATTTCATAAAATACCCAGACTAATAATAGATCAAATATCTGTCGGCAGATAATCTTATAATATTAAGGTGGTCTTTCGAAACTTCTGACCGCGACGGAAGACAATGACGTAGTGTCTCGCGTTGAACTCGACACATGCGCAGACAAAGTCGCTCATCTCGAGCTGATTCATTTTCAATTCTATTTAAGAGATCTGTCGCGTGCCGTCGTCTACCGCCGCGTTGGTAAATCTTGAAAGGCCGTTTTAAAAGATACAGTTAATCATTGCGGAGACAGCTTCGCTTCAAATGAAATTCTTCCAGAAGATGCGACAGAATAAAGCTGTCACCGCATATCTGTAACATAGTATCGAGCCTGCGCTCGAGGACAGTATAGCCTAGCGGTTAGCGTGCTTAGTGCCGCAACCTCTGGACTGGACTGCCGTAGGTTCGAATCCTACCTGCGCTCATGGATGTTTTGTGATGTTATTTAGTTTTAAGATAGTTGTTTTTTTAGTGTAGTTGAAAGACGCTAATAACCTGAGATGTCGACGCGTCTATAATCTACAATAAATAAAATAAATAAAGAGCCTGCGCTCGACTGGGAGGCCATTTCGACAGAAAATGTTCTGTCTAGGTTACTGCCCTAAGCCTGTTCGTTATACAGGGTGTTAATTAAGTAGATGCATAAACTTTAAGGAATTAATCTATGATTGATTTTAAGACAAAACCTTCATATAAGTATGAGTCCGAATAGCTTTGTTTTCCAGATACAGGGTGTTCAAATTTAAAGTGGTAGAATTAAAAATAATTTAATACTTGCAAAATGTACTATCTATTAGTGTGTGTGCAAAGTTTTAATTAAGTAGTTGGCACTATTAAAAAAATAAATAAAAAATCTTAATTTTTCTTCAAATTTGAACACCCTGTATCTGGAAAACAAAGCCGGTGCGGACCCATACTTATATGAAGGTCTTGTCTTAAAACCTATCATAGATTATTTCCTTAAAGTTTGTGCATATATTTAATTAACGTTCTGTATACCAGCCCAGTGCAGTTCAGTGTAAAAACTTATGATATCCATTGGCTAGGTCATACTATACTAAATTACATAACGCATATAGCATACACTATACAGTGCGTTTGATTTGAACCAACATATTGATTTTACATGTTAAATTTCTCCATTTGAATTACATTGAATTTAAGTTTTATCAAATAGTAGGTTCCTGAAATCTATCTAATAAATGGTAAAAATAACGTTTTTGCCATACCCATTACCCACTACACAATAGCTACTTTCGATGTATGTACAGCGGCCATTAATGACCCATTTAACAGGTGCAGGTGTGCGGAAAATGGTTTACTTTCTGCACTAGCGCAGTAAATAACGGTTGCCATAGCAACTTCTGTTTATTCGCCCTATATACTCCTGCGTACGCTTGTGTGCGCCTGTCATTACTTACTTGCACGAACTTCGCGGCACACTGGAAGGAAAGATGGCGACGCAAATGATTTGTCTGAATTTTTTGATAATGACGTGAAAAGTAGGTATTTTGTAGTGGGTATGGCAAAAAATATCATATATGTCTCGTACGTAATGGTATTACGGTTCGTGTGACTGTAAAAACTCGATATCGCTCGTTTTTACATACTGTCATTACTCGCAGTAATATTATGCTTCATTACGTGTGTAGACAAATAATCTACTTATTCCACGGTTTTTGTGAACTGAGCCTACTATTTGATATAACTTGAATACAATGTAATTCAAATGGAGATATTTAATTAATCAAATACCTTGTACGTACAGAGATCTGGGATCTTAACCCTTATATAATTGTAGTTTTTAAATAATTCTTCTGGGATTAGAAACTGCATTAATGTGCTAATATTTGTGAATTTGCAGTCTAATGAAGAAATGATGTTTTAAATATGGTGGAATAATATATTTTGTAATTTTAATCCGAACTGATTAATTTTGCGTTTAATAAATGTTAATAAAAAAAGAAACAGTTCTCTTATTAAATAAACGAAATGCCCAATATATTTCAAATTTAATATCAATATTATTATAAGTTAGTTTGAAAAGATATAATAGAAGTCAACGACACGTATGTGGGAATATTATATAACATCATGCTGCAGGCTAGCCACAAAAGACAAAACACAAGGGCCTAATGTATATTATACATATAATTTATATAATCATATGACATTACACGTCATAATAATATATTCTTATTATTTCGTGGAAAAACCATAGCGAATATTGTTATAATAAAGTCTTATATAAGACGCTTATAACCTTCTATGTTGTCGAGCGTCTATAATTTATAATTTCCAGCAACAATCTAATAAATTTCAAATTAGTTTTTCTTCTCAGAATTGTAACGATATAAAATAAATCAATAATATTTAACCTCTGTCGTAATTTCGTTTTTGCAAGATTTTCAGTCAATTAATTGTATGATATCTAGACGGAAGAAAGTTTTTGTCTCTGTTTGTTAGTCTGTCTATCTGTCTGTTTGCACCAGTATTACTCGAAAATTGTAGAAGACTCTTGGTACACTATCAATTGATACCAAAAATGACAGTATAACTTCTTTTAAGATAGGATTTCCATCAAAATCTATAAGTAAAATTAATACTAAAATTAATATCATTAATTATTAAATGCATACACTTTTCAGAAGGGTTTTATTCATAAACTAGCGGCCCCGTCCGGCTTCGCCCGGATGCTAAGAAAGCCCGGGTGCAATACACTACTCACTCGCTTCGCTCGTTCGCTTGAATATTATAAATAAACTACTCACTGGCTTCGCTCGTTCGCTTGAATATTATAATTACATTACTCACTCGCTTCGCTCGTTCGCTATATATATAAACCTTCCGTGAAAAATTATCTAACTGATGGTGAAAACCGCATCAAAATCCGTTGCGTGGTTTAGGAATTACATTACTCACTTAACGATAACTATAATGTTTAACCTTTAAATTTAATTCAAAAAAATTATAATTATTGTCAAAGAAAGAATATAACAAAAATAAAAAAATATATAAATAAATTTCATGTAAAATTTAGAAAAAAAGCCAAAAATTCTACGATGCCATCAGTTTCCTAACCCGGGTCCCTGTGTATAGAGTGCTGCGACGTTACCTCTACGCTACGAGTGGAACAGTTATGTACGGTGGTTTTTATGATATAAGTATGTTGCGAATTCTTACGGTCGGGTTACGAATTTAATTAATTAATTATTAATATTTATTAATTATGCTATACATATAAATCTTCCGTGAAAAATTATCTAACTGATGGTGAAAACTGCATCAAAATCCGTTGCGTGGTTTAGGAGGAGCTAGCGGTTAAACAGACAGATAAACAGACAGACGCGAAAAGCGACTTCAATTTATACTGTGTAGAGAAGCAGCTATATGTCACTTTAGGGACTCGAAGCCGAATATTTTTCTTTCTACTTTCGATCCTCGCAGTGATATTCAAACATCTTAAGCGATTTCAAGTTTATCAACTCAGTAACGTTTGATGATTAGATTATTACCGAGTAACTCCGTTAATTTTTTTTATAAATTAAATTGGTCATAGAACATTTTGATGTAAAAAAAGAAATATTTTGTATATATCTGCGTATTAAATTCATACTTATTTTGTAGTTTTAATCTCTGATGTGAAAAAATATTCAGAATGTGTTCATAATATTCTGAATGCTCATAAAAGATCATGTCAAAAGAGACAAAATGACAGTAGACTAGAATTTAGAATAAAATAATGAAAATCTTAACTGATGTTCGCCGTGGTTCAGCCACTAATTAGTACTTTGTGTATTAAAGAATATATTTTATTAGAGGTATACTAAATTATATATATAATAGACAGTATAATTATTAATTGTTAAATAAACAGTGACGAAGCCTTCGGGATATAAATCCCATCGAAATTTTTTAGCACCGTAATAATAAGCATTTATTTAAAATAATTTGCTGTGTCGCCAATGTTGTTAATATCACATTTTTTGCGTTAATATATTAATTTTTATTATAAGACATAATTTTTTCATTATTATATTCATTTAGTTGTCAAAAAATAAGTATATCCACTAAGACTAAAATAAAGGTCGATAAACGCAAGGCGAATCTATAAAAGTATGGTTTTGTAACAAAATTTTTGAAATTAATAACATTATTTTATTCTTTCAATTTTTAAACATCTAACAATTTTAGAAAATTTAAAAAAACGAAGTCTATTTCCAATTTTACGCTTTTCAAGTAATTATTAACATTAATTCTCGTATTAATTTTTCAAACAATTTTTTTATTCCAAATTGGCTTCTGAATCAGCATATAAAACTATATGAGCACTGTGGTTGGAATAAAAACAAAAATAAAGATAGTTACTTCTTACCACAACAGTTTTATTGATGGATGTACATTTTGAAAGCATAGCTTTCGAAATGTACATCCATCAATAAAACTGTTGTGGTAAGAAGTAACTATCTTTATTTTTGTTTCTGATTCAGCACTAAAATCTTTTCATTTGCAGTACTAGGATTTTTTTCTCAAGGAATCCAGTTAAAACTTTTTAATGTGTGTTGAAATCTGACGAACTAATACAATTTAAATAAATGGAAGTTATTTTATGAGACTATTTTATTATAGCAAGCAAACAAGACTATATAATGAATGAATTTAAACTAAGCAATTAATTAAGACAGCTTCGTCACTGAAGACATAACATTAATCGGGCTAAAATAGGCGCATGGGTAAATACTCAAGGTTTACATTCACGATAATGACAAAACATTCAGTAAATAATATTGAGCAAGTGAGACAATTAATTAGTACTTATAGGTAATAATGTTGACGATACACATTGACGACTAATATTTTGACTTTGGAGCGATTACCGTTATAAAAAATAATTTAAAATCTAAACACCCAGCTCAAACCTTAGTGTCACTAGTAATTTAAAAATTATGAGTACAATAATACACTATTTTATTAAAAATAAACAGCATAACTCTCTATTAACTAGTTAATTTTATTAATTCTTTTATTGCGAGTTAAACTGAATCAAATAAACTATTAAAAGCTAATGTTCAGTGACACTGTATGCAAATTTATTGTTTTTAATTCATGAATATTTTACTGATACATTTTTAGAGTGTTGGGTCTCCAAGTCACTATTATGAAGTATTAGAAATACCTTGTATTATGTTCGTCTTGTGACTTCTTGTGAATTTACACTACGCGTTTCAACAACGAGTTGCCATCTTCAGGCGTGGTTAATTATCTTTAAAAAAAACACACATTGAGTATTCGTAACACTATATAATATTATGATGCTAAGCACTGTGTATTATGTCACATACACACATTTCCATTTCATCTACCTACTATATAAATTATAAAATCTCGAAATTTAAGTCAGTACTTCACAAACCACGACATAATACACAATGCTTAGCATCATAATATTATATAGTGTTACGACTTACGAATACTTAATGTGTGTTTTAAAAAGATAATTAACCACACCTGAAGATGGCAACTCGTTGCTGAAACACGTAGTGTTAAATCACAAGACGAAAATAATACAAGGTATTTTTAATACTTCATAATATAAATATTTTACTTTGTACTTGGAATATAACCTCAAATCTATTAGATATACAAATAATGTGTGGTATCTATATTATTTTCGTATTTCTGTGAAAAGACGTATTACTGAACTGTGCTGTGCTGCATCTAACAAAATTAGTAAATTATTTGCGTAACCCTGTTAAATGATTATCGATTTAAAACAATATACTGCAAACACTTTTCTAGCTCTACTAGCTGCGATACAGCACAGTTTTTTGGAGTTTAGCAAACTTTATCCCTTATAATCTTGTTAGTTTTGAAGCTGCTAAAGGCACGTAATTTTCTATTTCTTGTGTCGTACATAATTTATTTTATGTACATTCATACAACATTTATTTGGCAAGTAACAGATTAAATTTAATTAATTTAGGTAGTCTCAGTTTTTAATATTGCTCGTGTAATTTCAAAATTCTGATTGATATTTACAAAAAGCTTAGATTAATTATTAATACATCTTAAACGAAATGTGTTTGATTTCTTTTGTTTCCTATATTATTCTAATTAATATTTTTCAAAATATTGCATGAATTTTATAATCAAGTTTTACTAGATTTTTAAGATAAAACAAAAATATTATATAATATAAATACGCGAAATTATAGTTCGCAATATCATTCGTTACTCTTCGTCAGATTGCAACGAATTTATCTTCGTGCTTATCATTATAAATGGCTAATATTTTGAAGAAAAAAGTATGTGAAATATAAAACAATAAATTTATACATTTCCATTGTCAGTGAAGATTAATCAGTATTATGAAAATATTGAAAAACTATATCACTTAACAAATATCTGTACGGTTGCAAAAGAGATTAAAAAGTGTTGAAACATTTGTTGGGTAATTTTTTTTTGGCAAATTAAGTCTTTTGTGTTAAGGATGGGCATTTTTGATTTTTGTGATAAATATTGATTTTAAAGTTGCAACTTAACAGATATTTGTTTTATTATGCTTGAAGCTTGAATCTATATTATTATTGATAATTAATTAAAAAAAATAAGCAAACTGTTAATTAGTATAATTATGTTTAACTCACGCAATTCTGCATTCACTTCGCCATCTTAAACCTAAAACTAACAAAGTGGAAGGAAAACATTTATTATGACAAATAAGCGACATTGACAACATTTAAAAACATGTAAAGCAACTAGGAGTAACATGTACCTACATCTAATTTTCGTTATTTTTTTGAATCAATAACCGATTTAGGCTAAAAATTTTTTATCCTCCATCTTATGTATGATCGCACTTAAAAATGTCAATACCGTGTTAAGGCACTCAGTTTATTTTGGCAGATTATTTTTCAATTTGACAGAGAAATGTAAATATTTGCGCAAATAAAAGAAAATTGAAGGCGTGACTAAAATTATTGATTGGAGAAAATTGCTATCAAATCTTCAGCAAAAAAATAATGTATAGAAGGAGGATCGTTATTTTTTTTTCTAATAGCATTAGATAACTATTTTTGTAACCTCTAAAATTTTACTCTAAATTAAAATATTTTCACTAAAATTGTTTCTCTACTTTTTACAAGCTTTTATTTAACTTGCAATGTATGTTAGTTAGTTTGTTTGTAGATTTGTGTGTTCGTTTGTTTAGGTCAAAACTTGCAAGTCAATTTTGATCGACTTCCACGTATCCGATCGATTTGAAATTTTGTACACATATGTATTCCCGATGACAATACATGAATAAATCGTTTTAGAAATAAATTCAACCCCTAAGGGGTTCAAAGGGGGATGTAGGGTTTTATTTTTTGACTAATAAACGCCCAGGCCAAATCGCTGACGCTAGAAACTTGAAATTTGGACAGTTGGTTCCTTTTCTGACGTAAGCATCCTATAAGAAAGGATTTCTCGAAATTCAACCCCGACGGGTGTCAAAAGGGGGTAAAATTCTACTTATAGTGATTTATGTTTATCCGCCCGCTATAACCTACTGATAGTTACTCTCGGCCTACTATATAGAAGTGAAGTTGGCGACATAAAATGAAATGTCAACATTTTTTTTAAATACTAAAAATTAAGTGGAAAGCAGCTATTTAAAAGTGGATATGGCAAAAAATACCATACATATCTCATGCGTATTGATATTATGATGACTCGTGTGACTGTTAAAATTCGCTATCGCTCGTTTTAACATACTGTCACAACTCGTCATTAATATACCTCATTATGCCATTAGATATACAGTCGAGTATTAAATTAATTTGATATTAATCTTGCTTAGTTGATACAAGTCTAAACAAATTGTTTAAATTTTCAAAATAACGAAAATTGGATTTGAGTGTTAATAAAAGCAATAGCAGTACAAAAACATTTTCAACGAATCTGTTTATGCAGATCTTATCAGAGGTTCCCAAAGTGTGGTTTCGATTATCTGTTGATGCTAATATTTCCAAGAAGAGGAATTTGTATTAAATCTATATTTACTTGTTTCTGTTTTTCTGTAGCTAAAAAGTGCTTAGGAACTTCTGATATTAACAAATTGGCATGACTAATATGGCAAATATAATTAAAATGTAGATACATATTTTAAATAATGTGAAAATATATTTTAAAGTTATTTTAGTATTTTAAAAAGTTCTGTTCAAGTTTTCTATGAAAAATTATGGTTATTCTCAAAATTAATACACGCTCAAAATTTGATTCCAAATCTTTCAGAATTCTGGGTTAAAAATAACATTTTTCAAGTTTAAATTATTAATTAATGATAAAAAGTTTTTTTGGTCCTCTTGATCGCAGAAAAGTTATGTTTTTTCTCAGTCTGTTCTCTACTGAACTATCTAAATCGAAAAATAACTCAAAAAATAACAAAGTTTTCAAAAATTCGAAACATTCATGCGTGTCTAATAATAATATGTCATACCCACCTACAACATTTACAAAACATTGGCTTTAGCGACTGAACGTGCAAAAACATTTTTAGAACACTGCCATGTTGTTTTTTTACTTTTACCTTCAAAATAAACATCGTAGATGAAAAATTTAAGTGCAATTTTTATTTCATTCGATAATTTGTTAGTCAATATAAGTGAAAACTAGACTGCTTACATCGTATTTTTGATAATTTCTGTTGTAATTGTAATTGTATTTTAAAGACCACCAACAGCTAAGGTTATTTAGGCCTAGCACCAATTCATATTTTCAATTCATTATTTTTTTTTTTTTTTAATAATAAATTGAAAATCCAATGATAATTCCTGTTCCGATAGAATTTTTCAGCTTCATTCAAAACGTTATAATGAAAAAAAAAACTTTTTATCTTCGTATAAATTTTGAATGAAATTTTGTTTGTAAGTCCAATTCGGCAAATACTAAAGACAGATATTAGAAAGGCCTTCCAAAATTGGAAAGTAGTATTGTAATCCATCTGTAACATAGCACTGACTGTAAAGTTAGACATACTGTGTGGCCCAACGAAAAGTTTC
Source organism: Mongoloraphidia duomilia (assembly GCA_039654895.1). Classification (NCBI taxonomy): domain Eukaryota; kingdom Metazoa; phylum Arthropoda; class Insecta; order Raphidioptera; family Raphidiidae; genus Mongoloraphidia; species Mongoloraphidia duomilia. Next base: position 3,464,540 of record CM077517.1, read on the forward strand.
CAATGGGATTATCAAAAAAACATTTTTTTTAACAATTTTTTTTAACATTTAAAAAATGTTAAAAAAATTTTTTTTTTAACATTTAAAAAATGTTAAAAAATTTTTTTTTTAACATTTTTAAAAAAAAATGTTTTAACAATTATTAAATGTTAAAAAAAATTTTTTTTAACATTTTTTAAATGTTAAAAAAAATTTTTGTTTGGACCAAATTAAAAAAGTACCTAATACATTTTTGAAAAGAGAATTTAAGTAGCTTTAAAATGATGCGTCACTTGACCCACCATGCCATTTAAAAATTTAGTGGTAAATGTCACCATCGCTAGTGGGTTCATGCGCTGAGGTTAAAACGTGTCCCCCTCAACAACGCGATTTTTCGACATCAATTCAGATTAGAAGATAATCCCATTGGAAACTTTTCGTTGGGCCACCTTATCTTGTTTAAAATCCTTTGAGTGCAGTATGTAGTGTAGGCCAGTAAAATATTGCAACTAGTGCTCCTGGCGGTTGGATTTATTATGCATTGTACATAAATATTTTTCGTTATCATGAAAAGGCAGAGCACTGTCGGTTTTAACTTGTGATCTTTTTACTGTACAAGCAAGTTGAACGAAATTCATTCAGAAAAATATTTAAATCTTAACAAATTCGTGAAACTATTTCGCGTTGATGCAAATTTAGAATTGAAATTGCTGAACGGATTTCGTTTGCACGTTCATGGCATGTGAGTAGTCAGTTTTCATTGTAACAATTTTTTTTTCCCAAAAATCTAACATAAGTATACCTACATATTATCATTAATTGGACTTTCGGCCACAGGAATTTACTGTTTGACATCTATGACATTGTATTATTTTGAAGGTTAAGTGTAAAATGGCCGCTCTGTTTCATGCAAAATACTAACACAAATAGGAACACACAGGAGAACTGTAAACAAGGAACATTTTGGCAGCCAGAAAATAGAATTATGTACATATAAAGATATAAAGAACAGTATGTACAGTAAATAGGAAAATTTCATGCAGAAATTTAATATTTGTGTAGGAATAAAGGTACACAAAATTTGGGAATAATATTGTGAAATATTTCGACATAGCTCTATCCTAGATTCATTGTAATTTTTAGATACGACCTTTATTTGTCAAATATTTCTACTTAGTTTTCAAATCATATAGCCTATATTTTGATTGAGATTGAAATCGAAAAGGACGAAAAATTGACTATGAGGATTTGGTAAGAATATTACTTATTTAATTGTCAATTTTAAAAGCCAATACATTGAGAATTAAAAAAGTTTGAATAAATATTAACCATGATATGTTATTGTAAAAACAAAATAATATATATGAAATGGAAGAAAAAAAACTATAAAAATTAAAGGGTAGGTACACTAAAATATATTCTCGAATTTTTCCTATACTAATTAAAAAGAAAAACAAAGCTTTACTCGAAATGCATGAAACTGTACTCAGAATCAATGAATTTAGGATTTCCAAATAAGGTGTACTCTTATGTTATATATATTAAATTAATAAGTTTTTTAAAAACATGGATTCATTGTTTTATTAAAACTTATAGAAATAAAATAATAAAATATACCTAATAATATATAAACACTTCTTTCACATAATTTTATAAGCAACCGGAAAATATTTAATATATTATGGATGTAAGAAATTTCCATTTTTGCGTACAATTTCAGAAATTTTTTTTTTTAATTTTTGTTTTTGTGAACGTACTAAACACACTTTTTAAACAAGTTACCGCATTAAGTACTTAGGTGAGGTGATATACGAGTATTCTCACGAAGTACCTATATTTTCATTAGAACCGCAATAATGTTATACCATGAAAAAATTAAAATTGGTATAATTTAATTTTGATTCCTAAATTAAAATTTTTTTAAATTTTACAACTTTATAATGTTAAAAATATTTTAATAAAACAATGGACCAACTAGAATAATTTATATAAAAATTGAAGAATGTTCGATAAAGTTCTATGTATATACCAGTGCGTAAAATAGAAAATTATGAACCACGAATTGTGACAGAAATTGTTAAGTAAAAATCTAAAAGTTATTAAGAATTCAAAACTACTTTATTATCAATATATACGTGTTGTGGCATAAAATTAAAGAAATTGATTTTTAACTGCCCAACTGGCAAAACTGTACAAACAACATCAATGTCGATTGATAGCATAATCCTTCCCCACAATTCAGCTCAATATTTCAAATTTTATTATTATTATTATTATGTAAACCATATATTGTGCCTGTATGGCTACGAAATTTCCTCAAAATCGAAGAAGGTTCATTGATAACCAAGATAAAAAAAATCAGATGGAACAGTTAATTCTGAAGAATATGAAAATTGAAAACGAAGAAAAGTTATCTCACCTTTTGTAATCCAAAATTTGATTGACAAAAATAAGGAGCATCGTTTTGGTTTTGATTTGCTCAATGTAAACAGTCTCAAGTTTTTGAGAAATTCAGTAACATACACGCCAACATACGGTTAGTATAGCAACAATAAAATTACAATAAAATTGAACTAAAACTCGGCTGTATGTTGTGTCCTAATCGACGTAGTTTTTACAGTATTGCTGAATGAAAAAATAGAGTGAATGGGCGGTGCTCTTAATGGATGTGTAAACATTCAGATTTAAATAAGACGACAGTTACACATACTCAAAATAGTTTAACAGTTGACTAAGGAAGAATAGCTTTGCGTCAGTACCACTACCCACTATTTCAGTATATTTCTCTCAGGCCCATATTCACCGAGCCTAGTTAGTTATTCAGTCCATTGATTTATTCCCCTGGTAACTATTACTCGGAACAAATAGCGATAATTCAATTCACCAAACGTAGTTAAGTTTACTGCAAGTATAAATCGTAAGAATAGTTATTCTGTCCAATTTCAAGGGTATAAATATTTATTCGCCTAGTAAAATAGAATGAACACGAAATGCACAAATTACTTTATGACCTGGCGACCTTTTCAGGTAAATATTAATTCCATATGTTTCAGGCAAAGGCTTTTGTAGCAAAATAAATTAAATTTACATTTTCGATCGATGCGCCATCGGTCTGATCTTTGGTAAACGTGCTTTAGAATCAAAATATTTAACAAAATGTTCAAGGTGTATGATATAAAGTAAATTTGTACCTGAAGTTACTATTCTATCAAATGAATTGTTTGGTGAATTAAAAGTTAATTTTATTCCAAGGAATAAATTTATTCTAAGATTAGTAACTTCTATCTTTAACAGTGTTTGGTGAATACAGGCCTGAGCCTAATAGAAAGAGGCAATAAAAGATGTTTACACACCAAAATCAGTTTCAATAGTTATTATTTCAGGCCACATGTCAACATTCTTGTGAATGGATGTTGAGTTTAAAATTATTTTCCTTGTATCTGTTTATTGATTATTTATAATGTACATAATAAATTGATAGTAAGTAAATGTCAAGTTACCTAACAGATTTCTCGCTAGGCCCTTGGTAGAACATAATGAAATAAATAAATATAAAACACACACTTAAAAATAATTCTGCAAACACCGATTTTTTTACAATTTACTCGATGATCTTTTCGGGCAATTAACCCATCTTCAGGGATAAAACATGTACTTCTTAAGATGGATCAATTGTCTGAAACGATCGTCGAGTAAATTTTAAATAGATCTGTGTTTGTAGAACTATTATCAAGTGTGTGTTTTATATTTTTTATTTTAAGTAAATGTATTAAATTCCAATAGAAACTTTATACAATAATACTTAGTAGCATTACTTGATATAATAATTACTTAGTTTTGATAAAAATGTACTTGGAAAACAATAATAAAATTTTCCTACACAATTTGTAATTTATATATTTCCATTTTGCACCGTGTATGGAACTAAATGGATACGGTCGATTAAAGTTACCCGCAGGACAATTTAATTAGCAAGTAAAACAGTTCTAGATGCGTTCAAAATAGTAAAAATATTTTTTTAAACGTAAAATTCATATTTTTATAATTCATTTCCTTAAATTAACTTTTACAATTTTGCATAATAAAATTAAATGAGAAAAATAAATGAGAACGCAAATACCATCTTGTAATTTTGGATGGATTTTTCAATAGTATTTCATATTTTAATTTGTTTTTTATATAATTAAATGTGAGAACAAATCTTTGGTGTAGTTTATAGCAAACTAAAAAATCTTTAACATAATCAACTTGGGATTTGTTTTGTGAAGTTAAAACTAATTTCTATGTAACTGTAGATTTTTACTCCGAATCGCATCATCAATGTTACCTGCTAATTAAATTGTTATTATAGAATAATATGAAATATTAAAAATATAGTTTCATTTAAATTATATAGAAAAAAATATGTTTGTTTGATTTAGTTACAATAATCCGAATTTAATCCTGGTTATTGTCAAAGTTAAAAGTTAAATACATTATTTAATTTTGCTAGTTCAAGTTTGTTATATTTCTAAAATTTTATGGTAAAATATTTTTTACTAAAAAGCTATCATCCGATTTTCCACAAGTATAATTCAGATAATGTTATGTTTTTTTGCGGAATATGTAATATATAATGATTATACTATATGGTTTTCTGTTAAAATTTTTAATTTTTTTTTTGAAAATAGCATTATGACATTAGAGTTTTGTTTTATATGTTTAATAAATAAGCGACGTTCATAGTGACAGATACATAATATTTTGATATCATATTTTAAAACCAGGACGCAAATTCGTATTCTTACATAGCATAACAACAGACATTTTGTATAGAAACTGAGTTATTTTCATGACAATAAATTTTGTCTGATAAAATGAGCACAATAATCGAATTTTAAATTTTCGAGTTCATAAAGAAGTTCCTATGGTAGACATAAATGAAGTAACAAATCGCATTTTAGTCCAAAAATGTTTGACTTACATCAATACATGTTATAAAACATTTTAGGAAAGATTTTCTTATTCGTTACTTCAACAATAATTGAAATTTATTCGTTATTTAGGTTTTCAATTTCATTACTTTTATAAATTAAGCCCGTACTTCCACCAGTTATACCCGATCTCCGCCATCTTCACGTGTATACTATTATAATAATATAATATATTATGTGATATTAGTTGTTACAATTACAATGTATTATCGAAAATTATCGAAATTGTGTTTTAAAGACCACCAAGGAAAATTATCAATAATACATTTTCGTCTTTTAAATGGTGTTAGTGATCACAAATTTACAGCTTGAATACTTCTAAAAACTAATAATTAAGTGGGTGGATAAGATTTTCAATCTTTTTAAGAACTTTAAATTCAATATAAAAGAGGATAGTAGATTTTAAAATCGCTGTTGTTATGCTTGTAAAAATAAATTGTAAATTATTGCTAAAAGTAACGAAATTATTTTGTCGCAAATATAAAATACTGAATGATACTTGAGCAGTTTGTAGTAAAAAATATAAATAATAAATTATTTACTGCAAATGTTACATAAAAATAATGAAAAAAAATTACTCTAAAATTATCGCTTCCAAAATATATAATACTTACGTGAAAAATCGTTTTTGAATTTGAAGCAGCATGCAATGAGTCGAAGGCACAACCATTTACACAGGCCATACCATAAGCAGAGCAGAGAAAATATGAGGGAAAAAGAGAAAAAACAAATCACGTAAATACAAAATTCCATTTCAATAAAGTAAGCTTCTGAGATTACAAATGACATCGTTCAGTTTTTACAAAATATGACAAGTGCAATTTTTGAAAAAATATATAAATAAACAAACTACGCAAGCTGGAATTTTGTTAATTGTGCGTAGCGAACTTGCGTAGTTATAACTTTTTCAAATAATATCAAATCAATAGTATCAAATAATAATTTACAGGGATTTTTGAAAATTAAAGAAGTTTTAATTAATATAATTGCATGGGGGGATATTTTTTTTATTTGATTTTTAATATCAATTTAAAATTTTATTTTGAAACTTGGCAGTTTCCGTATTTCGTTCAAAAAAAACTTTTGTGATTTATTATTTATTAATAAATTGCAGTTTTGTATGGAAAGTAAAATTCTAGTAATCAAATATAACGGTGTCATTAGCAACCAAAAAACAATCGATGATGATGTAAAAATGTGTACAATAAAGGACTGTTGATCGCCTGCCTTTTGTTGTTTTTTTAGTGAAAATCCTGAAAAACTACAAATACATTCCAATGTGCATTTCATCAAAAAATAAGGACGAATCCGAATCAAATGAATATACGATATCGTTGCTATTTGCACCTTATAAGGTCGATCCATTACACTACTGGTTCAATGAAATTCATAACTTATTTTTAGATAATTACACTATCCGACCTTTTTTTACACAACAATAACTATTAAAAATTAATGTAGCCGGAGTTACTGAATACATTTTATTTTTTCTCCTACCTAGGCCGAGAGTTCGTACTTTCGTCCCTGCCAAGCGGGAACAAAGTCGCTCTTTATTCCCCTGGTACGGACAAGTGCGCGTGCGCAATAGTACTTATGCCGGCTCTCACGCACCTACGTCTGTCTCCTACACATTAAAATTATTTCCTTTAAAATTATTTTTTAATAATGTTAATAATTTTAATAATAAAATAAAATAAAAATAATAATTTTCGGCCTGGCAGGAGAAAAAATAGTATGCGCAACACGGGAGGAAATTACTACATCTTCTCCCGCGTATTTGCCACCCTTGCCTTTGGCTCGGGTGGCAGTTTTATACGCGGGAGGAAATGTAGCACTTTCCTCCCTTTGGCACAATGTACTATTTTCTTGTTTAGTTTTATTATTAATGTCTTTTTTTCATACGAGAGAAAAAATCCTAGATATTTTGTCTAAAATTTGAATTTGTATGAACTTTCTTCATGCCAGTTAAAAAAAATATTTCCTTGTTTCTTCATAATTCTTTAATTAAAAATCTGTTCAGAAACATTATTGGAACATTGATTTTGTTATTATATTATATTTTTTAATGATAAATATTATTGTGTAAAATGATGATAAAAATATGTTAGTAAAGTGTAATTTTATCAAGTACGGTTTTTTCTTTTCTTTTGACTAGTCAGACAAGGCGTTTGTCATTGTTCTTTATCTAAATATTAAAATTATTATAGATATATTTATTTGATTCGTTGTAAGGTTGCTAACAGAAATTGCACGTTTATGAGCGGTACTGATATAACTTTTTATCCAATTGGCGTTCATAGGTGTATATTTTTGGAACTATAAACGTACAATTTCCTAAAAACAACCCTTTTTATCGTTTATATTTATTTTCAATATGTCTACCCAAAGTGAAAACCATGATGCAGAATAATAATTATAAAAATGTAATAATAATGAAATTATCAACTCACTACAAAAATTTAAAACCTGAGAGAAAAAATTTGAAGATAATCATCAGTATGTTATATTGCAGGAAAATATAATAACATGATTATAAATATGTGCTCTTTGGTCCGAACTGGGTGTAAAAATGGCGGATTTATTTATATTTACCGGTTTTACCATTGTCTTGCAACTAAAAAGAAACTCTAAAAAATTTATCATTTCTGTTATACTTGTTTTGACGATAATGCACAATATAAGCACAAATATATCCAGGTGTGCAAGCTTTCACGGCCGGTATTGTTCCAAGTCTTCATGGTTTCTGGGCTTGTACGTCGTGGTCCAGTGGTATTTCTACCTGATGTTTCGTCTACAACTGCGGTAGACATTCTCAAAGGCGATGTGGCAGCGGTCGAAGTGTCCAATTACAGAGAGACGGACTACGACCGAACAGAGAACACACTGGTATTAGGCATAAAAGAAGGGAGGACACCAGTCACTGACACACTGACCTGTGAGCCGCCAAGGAAGACACTTCGACTGCTGCCACATCGCCTTTGAGAATGTTTACCGCAGTTGTAGACGAAACGTCAGGTAGAAATACCACCGGACCACGGCCAACAAGCCCGGAAACCATAAAGACTTGGAAATATAATATAGTTTTTATTATGATATATATGATGTATTTTTTGATACACCTGAAATTCTCTTTTTGGGCTATCACTTTAAAGTGAAGATATAACCGTTTATTTCCACTTCAGAAAAATTAACATTGTCGAAAGAGCAATAGAATTTTCCAAGTTAAATGAAAAAATAATATTTAAAAAAATAAAACTATAAAAATGCTTACAGAAACATAATATAATACGTTTACGTATATTTTATTATAAATTACGAAATGCGGTTTGGTAAGGCTAAATTAATAATTATCACTTTACCAAAAAGATAAACGTAAAATAATATTGTACTAATTTTGTAAAATAATTTAGACAATTTGATTTTCAGATTTAAGTTATAAAAATAAAGAAGTTTTATTTAAAAATCGACAGTCAAAACAAATTTATCAGATATAAATTGATAAAAATTTTATGTAATAAAAATATGAAGAACAATATAAAAATAGGTTGATTAATTTTGATATCACCTGTCCACCTTCCCCTTCGACGCTTTGCAGTTCGCGCCATTCCTCGATGGTTTGCGCTAAGTCCACCTGACAAAGAGGAACTTTGACTTCACCGATTTGATCGTGCTTAGAGAAACGATCGAAGTCAAAGATTGCAAACACAAGCGTTTTATTCATTGCGTCTGAATACGGAACGCCCTGTAATATTGAAAAATTCATAACCATTATCATATGCAACGGCGCACGCAGAATTTTGTTCAGTAAGCAGGGGGAGGGGGTTCAAAGAGTTATTAGAGTAAACAGGGACATCCGGTTATAATAGGTACGAGATTTGATTACACGTGGGGCGATGTGGATGATATTGGATACTTGGGACTATTAATTCGTTGTTCAACTAAAATTATTAAGCTGGTGTTGTCCTGATTCGGGTCTATAGGCCGTCGTTGGTTGGAATTGCTTCCTAACGTTTCGCTAGCACGAGTGGCGAGCTTCTTCAGAGGTCAGAATCTTCAGAGGTTCAGAATCCAGCATCGGAGATGGAAGGACCTCTGAAGAAGCTCGCCACTCATGCTAGCGAAACATTAGGAAGCAATTCCAACCAACGACGGCCTATAGACCCGAATCAGGACAACACCAGCTCATCAATTGGCCGCGAAAGCCTCAACTAAAATTATTAATTTAATAATAATTGTAAAGTAGGTTCAAAAAAATTGTGAACACATAAAGATTTACCTTAAACGTGAAGGTTTCATTGAAAACTGGACTAAGCGTCTTACGATGAACTTTGGTTTCAAACTTCTTCTTCTTATCGGGAAGCAAATATACCTTGACATAGGGATCTGACGTGCCACCCATGTCGAGAGCCGGTAGATCTTCAGCCTGGATAACCGTCACCGACAAACTGTTGGAATTGAAGTCGTATTCCAACTGGAAACACAATTAATAATTATTAATAAATCGCAGTCCACCGTCCAGGTACATTAAAACTTCTGCTTTCAAAACTGACATGTTAATTCAAATTTATTTCAATCCATTGATGCTTCTGCATGTGGAGTCATCATACAAACATAAAATGTACAAAATATACAAAGTATCATATACAATATACAAAACAAGTTACAGTAATTACATAATGACTGAATTATTGTCCTCAAGAAATTCCTGGCAATCATAATAGCATTTTCCTAGTAACATTTTTTTGCAGGCTTTTTTAAAGGCAATGGCGCTTTTTATATTTTTAATAGTATCTGGTAACTTATTATACAATTTCTGACCCCAATATCTGGGTCCTTTTTCAAACAGGGCTAGTTTGACTTTGGGCGTTTTTAAATCCGAGATAAATCTTGTGCTATAATTGTGCGTTGTGTTGTTACGTTCATATTCTGTTAATCTATTCCTCGTGTCTATTAAGCATTGTAATCATTGTAGTATTGACATGTTAAGTATAAATTTAATATGTCTGGACTAATAGATACCATTGATTCTTAGTAATTTGTAAATATTTATAGTAGATCCATAAATTACCTTATACTGAAGTCTTCCGAGTTTAACTTCGCTCTGCTTACTTTCTCCTTCATCCGGTTCTTCAGCATTTTCAGTTAATTCATCTACGTCATCCGGCTGAACCTGTTATTATTCATGCAAAAAAATGTAGTTAATTGTCACAAAAACATATTTATATTAACTTTTTTGAACAGCATGTTAACAGTCAAGCTTGTGATAAAAAATATAACTGAAACTAACTGAGCTAAAAACAATTCGAACTGGATAACTTAATAAGACAAACCTATTACCTAAGCTTCTGATAATATTATGACACTGACAATATTTCTTGGTTTCAAAAACTACGGATAATAATGACATTAAAATATAAGCTAATCTTTCTGCCAGGGATTTATTGGATTATATATTATTTTTATAGGCTGTTTTTTGCAATAATTATTGTACAGTAAGTTTTAAATTAGTATTTTGTGTGTTCGGTATTACGAAATGTTACAATTACCACAAAACACCAAACCATAACAAACACTCTCGACGTACGTTTCGCCAACCAAGTTGGCATCATCAGGAGATGATTTTAATCATCTCCTGATGATGCCAACTTGGTTGGCGAAACGTACGTCGAGAGTGTTTGTTATGGTTTGGTGTTTTGTGGTAATTGTAACATTTCGTATCTTTACACCAAAGGTTCCACCATTTTTTATTGTTCGGTATTATTGACTTTTGTGTTATAAACTTGCAAATGTATTTTTCAAATGGGCACTTCACGTGTACTTTTTTTTAAACTGTCTCTGTTTATTAGAAATTTTCGACTTAAAAGGACTCTAGGAACGCATATTTTAGCTAAGTGCATTCCAATTCTGTTTTTATTTGTTATTAACCGACTTTAAAAAAAGGAGGTTTCTCAATTCGACCGTATATTTTTTTATGTGGTTATGTTTTATGTATGTTCGCGGATAACTTCGTCGTTTATGAACCGATTTTGAAATTTTTTTTATTTGAAAGGATATACTTTCAAATTGGTCCCATAGAAATTTCATCAAAATCGGTTCAGTAGTTCGGCTGATTTTAATAAAAGTAAGTAACGGCGTGTGATTCTTTGAGGTAAATGTTACTTTTTGACACTAAAAAGTAAAAAATAAAAAACTTTTTAACAAAAAGACACCTCCTTCAAAAAGGCACTAAAAAAGGAAAATAATGAAATTTTGAGGTCTGTGCCAATTAAAATACGAAGTCGGTTAAAAAGTATAGTATAGTGATTAATATCTTCTTTTTAACCAACTTCATATTTTAATTGGCACAGACCTCAAAATTTCATGATTTTCCTCTTTTTAGTGCCTTTTTGAAGGAGGTTTTTTTTTTGTTAAAAAGTTTTTTATTTTATTATTTTTAAGTTTATTGTTAAGTTTATACTACATTTTTATCTTTACCTGTTGCTATTTTAATTATTGTTATTTTATTATGTCTGTATATATATTTTGATGGGGCAGAGTAGAAATCAGCTTTGGCTGCACTCTGTTCCCAAATAAAGAATTTATTATTATTACAATATATATCTAGACCTTTAAGTTTTCTTTTAAATTTTTTGTAGACAAAAAATAAACGTTGATAATTTATTGATTTTGAAAGTTGTGAGTGTTATTTTATAAACTTGCAAACAGAGGAACTGAGAAGTTTGGAAATACAATAAAGAAACTTTCAAGAATAACTTCTAAAACTTTAAAAAGAGTACAGAATTCGTTTAAAAATAGGTTTTATGTGAAAAATAATATATACATATTTTGTTGTATGTACGTTACGAAGTACTGAATGATGTAGTATTTGTTCCGATACGCGCTATTCGTGTTATATAACCAGTGAATATTTATAAAAAAGCAAGCCTGATAAAGTTACTATCATGACCATAGATGACAAATCGCATTTCATCTTCTTTAAATAAAAAAAGCTAGCTATCGAACTGTACAATATTATTATTGCAAAAACTACGTTTGTCAACTTTATGTACTCTAAATTTAAAAGTGGTTAACGACCAAACACGTTTTTAAGTATTTTTTAATTCATTTATTCTTGTGTGTGCTAACGTCAGTGGTACCTACTGGTCATTTAAAAACTGGCTATAATTTGTCGTTGCGCACTTATGAACTTATGGATCATGAGTTGACAAATCGTTCGTAAAAATTCGGAACTTAAGGGGAACAAGTTTCTATCATTTTAAATGTATATGTCTAAAATTTTACACTTGCAATATATTTTAAACTAAATTTTTACAAGATTTTCTCTCAGCTAAAACTATTGACAACATATTTACGTTTCATACAGGTGAATAACAAGTTATAGTAATATTTTGGAATGTATCATGTTTCTTTCATTATTTTGTGATCAATGATAATAAAATATGAGATAAAGTTTAATATCTACTAAGAGTATAACAAAACAGAATATTACTATAGCTATATTTTGAATCACCTCTATTTAACGTTGCTCTGAATTGTTTTGTTTTAATGATTTTATTTTAAAGTTACCTTTTAATTTTGATATGATTATACAATAGGTTGGTCCACAAAGAAATGTTGAAAAGTGGAAAAGTTAGTATAGTGTTATCTTATCGTTGTGAAATGTCAGAATCGTGAATATACTATACATATCTGCATTTTATACAGGGTGTTCACAAAAAAATATAGTTTAGATTTTCCATGACATTATTATAATTGTATAATGGATAAATCAAAAATTGTGTTGATATTTTTTTGAAATTTTAAAGTTTAAAACAGGGTGTTTATTGAGATCATTAAAGATTAAGAAATCTAACAATTGGAATAACATACCTAGTATTCTCATACCTAAGAAAAATGTTTAGGTTTGCAAACAAATTCTGTTAGAAAATTTTCTGTTTAGATAATTTATTAATAATAAAAGGCAGAATTCAATTTATTAAATGGGTTGCGTAAACAATAGTTTGTGAACGCATGTTTTATGCTATTTCTTTTTGTATTTAAAATTTGTAAAATTAGGCTTCAAAAACAATTATTGTTACAAATAATCAATATTTTTTAAATTTTCATATTTTTAAGAAATATGTTTTCTTGATCTAATTTAATACTCTTGATACAACTTTCAACAATTGAAGTGAATTTTCGCAAATAACTTTAAATATTTGGAAAGAAAGGACACCCTGTATTTTTTAAAATTTTGTTCCTAAAATTCAAGATACAAGAAGCAAGCAAACAAAAATGTGTGAGAAGCGAAACAGATATAAAAAGCTAAAAGCTTTTATTATTCAACATCAAATTTACTTACCTTGGTAATATAAAGTGCATTTATGTACAAAATAAACAAAATAAAATTAAAATATCAGTCGAAAGAGCAAAGCCGCAGTGCTTTTAAAATAGACATAAATCTATAAATACAAAAATGCAAAAGTTGTTGCAATGAGTTTTTAAGAAAATATATATAACAGTATGTTTCTTATTAGAAATAATTGCCAAAAACACAATGGCGTTTATTTTATTTCAAAAGCGTTTCGCTCTGCAAATATTTTATACTCCTTTATGACCGCCCACCCCACCTATCTTCCCTGCAAGGCCAGAATGAGGTAGATAATGTATTAAATATAAGGGCTGTAGTAGTGGGTCGCTCGAAAGGAAAAATAAAGGTCTGGTCAACTTCAAAAATTTATTGTGAAGCCGTTTTAAGCGCTAGACAAAAAATCCAATGGCATTATTTAAGTCATTCCAACGATTTAAAAATAGTCGTTTATTGCAAGTCTTCATGGTTTCCGGGCTTGTAGGCCGTGGTCCGGTGGTATTTCTACCAGACGTTTCGTCTACAACTGCGGTAGACATTGTGGCAGCGGTCGAATTAGTGTCTTCCTTCGACCGCTGCCACATCGCCTTTGAGAATGTCTACCGCAGTTGTAGATGAAACGTCAGGTAGAAATACAACCGGACCACGGCCTAAAAGCCCGGAAACCATGAAGACTTGGAACAATGCCGGCCGTGAAAGCTTGCACACCTGGCTAGTCGTTTATTGGTTCATTAGAGACATTATTGGGAATAGAAGTCTATTGAAGTTATACTTCTTTAGCGAAGGTACTAGGTTGTGAATCAGAAAAAACAAAACATAAACCGACATGCTAATGAACCGACTCAAAAATTAATGAAACGCTGACAGGGATAAAATGGCTCTAACGATTTGGATAAAATTGACTGAAAAGGGGTTTTGTGGGGCAAAAAATTGATCTAGCTAAGTTTCATTCCAGGAAAAATTCGTTTCTAAATACATACAACAAAGTGATCCTCATGAAAATAATTTACCGAAGCATTTTGACGTTGACTTAACTAAGTGGCGTCACATGTTGTTTAAACAGTACATCGACTTTAATAAATTATTGCGCTTCGACTATTCGTTTCAATGTTTCTCAGGTTTTAGAGTTTTGTTCAAATTGGTGTATATTTATGTTTGGCATAAAAATGCGATGAAAAATGCCATGCAAGTTTGATTCGGAATAATTATATAATACATTAAGAGTGGTTAACTCAGCGAATTTTATTATATAATTTGTATTAAATAACAACGGTTCCACCATTTTCTGTTTAAATCACGTGGAAACATTTCTTGCAATTTTATAATTTCGGATGCATTTTTTGAAAATCTGTCGTTGTTATAGATATTACGTCGTTGAAACAACTTTTCTGATGATATGAAAAACAGTAATATTACAAAAGCAAAAATGCAAAATAAGGATTCAAAGTAAAATAAAAATTTAAAATAAATAAATGGCAATATATTCATCAAATTCAAAAACGTATGATATTGGAAGTATGTGTTTCTAACTTTAAAATGGACTAACGTATTATTTTTTTCATATAATACTGTCGACATAGCGTACCTAATTAAGATTATTAAAAAAAACATTTTACGATCTTTATTTTTATTAAATATAAAAATTATGGTATTCCTTTATTTGCAAAACCGGTGATCCTCTAATAACAAATCAAATCATAATTTTTATATCAATAAAAAAATAATGATATATGGACTTTTAATCAGAGAAAGATGAAAAAAGTGAGTCTTCGTTACTGTAAAGAGATGTGTAAATATTTTAATTCGATTTCATACTCGAATTCAAATATGTATTATTGCAAATAATACATATTATTATTATTGCAAATAATACATATTATAATATGTATTATTTCATCATTGTAATAATACATATTATAATGTATAACTTCAAAATCTATTGACAGCTGATCTATGAGAGTCGAATATTATAAAATACACTCTTGATATGATATAGGACCTGAATAACTTTTCGAATTGCCCGCCGCAAACGTCACTTCTGTTATACATTTACGTGACATATCATTATAGAAAAAATTTTGAGAGGGGGCAGTAAAATGTTTACACATCAATTATAGTGTTAGAAAATAATACTTCCAAGTTGATTTTTTTTAGAACAAAACTACTTAGTGTAAACTAGATGGTGCTTAATTCCATTTCCTTAATTTTTAAACAGGGCAAGGAAACTAATTAAATATGTTTTCGATAATAGAATATTTTATTAAATAAGTTTCGGGCAATGTTAAAAAACATTGAACTTTAAATTTAATCCGTCAGCCAACTAAAATAATGATAAGTTTTAAAGCATTCTCGAGTTTAAAAATTGTGGTACAAGACATGCAGTTTAACGATTTTTCAATTTTTGCATTATGTTTCCGGAATGCAATAGTTTAAAGCGCTCAAGTAGATAACTCAGATAAAATCACGAATTCTTAGTAAGTTTCCATTTAATCTTGCTTTAGAAGTAGAACTTTATATTTCAGTTAATTTTCTGGGAATTAAACACCTCTCCAGTGTATATTGTATCGGTTTTCCATTTGGTTTCACAGTGTTTTTCATAATATAAAATTTACTGGATGGATTAATGATTGTATAATAATAATATTGACTTTGCCTGCACATTTAATACACAGATAGGCTTTTGACAAATGATCACATCGACAATTAGTTACATAATAATTAATTAATAATAATATGTTTTATATAAATATGTGTTTACGTCACAGTACACTTAATGGAAACCGATCACAATACCTTCTCTTTATATGTTGATCCCAAAAGTTGTACCGATTTCAAACCTACGCCCTTGACGCCCTTCTTGTCGCCTTTAGAACGTCGCTTTCGGAAGAATCTTCTTATACAGAAGAAGCATATTCCAAATATCACCAACAGTATACCTTGAACATTAATATCTTAGTTATTCAATATTTGATTAAGTACATAATATAATTATGATTTACAAAATAGTTCTCTTGATTTTATAAAGCTTAGGTAAAGACCTTTTGGAATTTTCGGCTACCATAGACTTGGTTAGATACTACCATTTTTTAGAATGTTCAGATAAAATGATTCCTTATTCTTGTGAAATTGCCAAATTTAGCAGAAAGTTCATCACTGATTAAACTGTCAAAATAAATAAATTAATAACTCAACGAAAAAAAAAACGTCAAATTAAAATAAATAAACAACTGTCAAGTGTCAACTGTCAAATATTAAACAGAGACAAACGTAATAAAGTGCTTAATGCGCATGTCAGTTTTACAGTTTCATTTTGGTTTCATGACTAGACCATGTACCGAAATGATCGTCCGGAAACCGTTCACAAACTATCACAAATTCGGTTGGAACGTTTTAAGAATCGTCCATAAACGATCACAAGGCCGGTTGGAACGCGTTCTATCCACTGCGCATGAGCGTGGCGGTAATATTACGGTATTCAGAGTGGTTGGAACAAAGCTAATATTTAATTTATACCAGATTTTCTCAGTCTTGGTCGCGATCCATTAAACCCACTAGTGGATTTAAACCGGGGGCCATTTCTCGGATTAGTGTAACTCATGAGGATCGTATATCCAAAATGGTAAACGACACCTCAAATTTTATTCACGAAAATGAAATCAGTCGACCTAATTTCCGCGGTAAAATCAAAAAATTAATTGCGACAGTTTCTGTTTTAATTTTGTTACAGTTTTTTTTTTCGAGACGGGTCGCAAATAAAACGAAAAATGTTTAGGAAATCGATTAAGACTTTCGGAACCGAGAATTCTCGTTTATAATTCTCGAATCAATTTTTAGAAATGTTTAATGTATTTCTGATATCATAGTTCCCAGAAATGTTTCTCGTGATTCCCGAGAATTTTATAATATAAAAAATTGAATTTAATGTTTCTGAATACTAGAAATCTCAATAATTAGAATTAAATTTCTAAATCTTCAAATTAAATTAAAAGAATAAGTTAATATAAATTAATTTAAAGAGTTAAATTTTTAATCATTGTTTACAGAAGTTGTTGGTGTGTTTTTTAGATACAAAATTGCCTCCCAAAGGTTCGATCGTATCTTATATAATATGATTGTTATTTTAGGAACTGTTGTTAAACAGTTAAGGAAATTAGTTTTCGACATGTTTAAAATTGTAATTTAGTTCACGAACAATAGCAGCACTTAACTGATTTCTCTTAAGTTGTGTAACTGTTATTAAATTAAGTTGTACTCAATTATAATGCCTGTTGAAAACTATAGAAGGTTTCTGTATCATGAATATAATAATTAAAGCGCCGTGAACTTCTTGTCCCATTCCAGTTTATGCGATATTAAACAAGTTTAGAGAAGGGCAAAAATGAAATACCGGTGTTAATTTTATTATTTATGAGACTGACTAGCATTTATTTAAGTAAGGTCGCCTTAATTTCTAAGTAAAATAGATCTAGCGCCTAAGACCTATGATGTTGCTCCAGAGGCACACAAAACCTTTTCAGTAATTTATTATTAAAACATACGATATAAAAAGGAGGAAAAATTTAGTCAACAACTATGAAAAAACTCGGGTCGCAGTGCCAAAACCCTGCCGACAATATGGTGTATTTGCTAATATAGGCATAGTGCTGTTATTATGTGAACATAAGTTTGTTTTTGGACAAAATAAAAAATTTAGCCCCTTAATACATCCCTTAATTTTATATTTTTTTCTTAATTTCAATATTATTATCAATGCAACAGCTCTGTACCAAATTAAATACACCCTTCAGTAAGTAAATCACTATCCGCAAACTAGTGTTTTCATAAAATTTGTAAGTCCGGTTCTGTCGGGCCGATTTTATTAAAATTTTAGCAGCACATTTTGATCTTTACTAAAAGGTTAAATTTCAATTTTGAAACAATTCTGAATTTTTTTTCGGTATTTTCGGGCCCAAAAACTTTTTTCAACCCCTAAAAACCACCCTTAAAATAGTCCGATTGGGCCCATTTTAAATAGGTTCCGTGCGGTGATGGATTCCAACGTGTGTACCAAATTTAGTTCAAATCAATTAAGTCTTTCGAGAGTTATGCCGCGAACATATATATACAGGGTGAGTTCGACCACCCGTATCAGTCGTTTTTTTCGAAAACGGTTAGTCGTAGAGAGTTGTGTCAAAAATTTGTATTATAAAAGCCCTAATAAAGAATCGAAGGGTGATAATTTTTTTTTCCGGGAAGGTCGGCTTCCCTATTAGTTTGCTCCAGAATGTCCAGAACTCCGGAATTATAAATGTAACGATTGGTCGAAAGTGGTATTCTTGAAAAGATCTCAAAAAAATAAGCAAGTTTTGTAGGAAATTTTTTTTTATTACTGCCACCCCTGTAAATTTCTATAAGTATAAATATAAATTATTATATGTTCAAAACTCCGGAGTTTTAGAAAGCACGATAGGTTGAAAGTGGTGCTGTTGAAAAGCTCTTTAAAAAATAGGCAAGTTTTGTAGGAAAAATTATTTAATTACTGCCACCCCTGTTAAGTAACAATCGTTTCAAATTATTAAATCAAAATTTGATAATAACGATCGAAGTCGGCATTAAAAATCTAGCAACCTTAGACATTGTCACAAGTGTAACTGTCTTTCATTTACTCTTTAATACATACTACTGAGCTCATCTGGTTATACTGTGAGTGTACTTCTTCAGTGTTTAATGATCGATAGATAGGTAACTAGATTTTAAATGCGGACTTTTAAAAAGTTCGTTATTATGACATTTTAATTTAGTAATTTCAAACAAATATTACTTAACAGGGGTGGCAGTAATACAAAAAAAAATCCGTACAAAACTTGCTATTTTTTTAAAGATCTTTTCAACAATACCACTTTCGACCTATCGTTACATTTATAATTCCGGAGTTCTGGACATTCTGGAGCAAACTAATAGGGAAGCCGACCTTCCCGGAAAAAAACTATCACCATTCGATTCTTTATTAGGGCTTTTATAATACAAATTTTTGACACAACTCTCTACGACTTACCGTTTTCGAAAAAAACGACTGATACGGGTGGTCGAACTCACCCTGTATATATACATACATATACATATACATATATATATATAAACATTTTCAAAAATGGTGCCAAATTGTTCAGGAGGCTATGAAACGTTGAGAAATTTTGGTCCGACCCCTAGGTCCTGCCATCCGACCGACGCCAATAGTGTATGTGCCATATGGCAAATACACTAATGATATATTGTGCTATTTTTGTCACGTGTTTATCAGAATACAAATTAACAAAGTAAGAGTTACTGTATAAAAAAATAGATAAGTTTCTCAGAATAAAAAAAATATATATAGGTACCACATATAGTGTAAACTCTAAAACTACACGTAAATTCTCAAAAAAAGGAAATTAAAAACTAGGTTTAGGTCTATACGGACGAGGTAGATATCAAAAAGTCTCTGAGCAGAACTCACCTAGAATAATAGCGAAAACTCCCCATGTGGGAATATTGGTTTCTTCTGCTATTTTTGTAACTCCCTTTTTCGCCGTATCAACAACTACATTAAAAGTGCTTTCAGTCGACGTCGTCGAAGCGGCCTCTGTGGTTAGCGTTGCGTCTGTAGACGCTGGGGGTTCATTGGTCACAACTCCGCTTTCTGGAAGAAAAGTTCAAAGTACTCATAATAACGTGTAGCTTCATATAAGGAGTTTATTGTTATGTAAAATAGGATCTCCCTTTCACATTTCGCTTGCTAACTCTCGTAGGCAGTGCAAAACAAGTGAAAACATATTAGATGATTTTTAATGAAATCGTTTTTGTCCTTCTGTCCTTCTGTCGTGTCACACTTATACTGTATTATGTATACGTTACTGTGAATGACCGAAATCAAGTGATTGTCGACATTCTCCGGTGAATGTTGACATACACCAAGCTATTCAGTGTTTGTTCGAAATATTTTTAAAATATCATTATTTTTAACCGGTCATTGTTGACATTCGCCATGGTGGATGTTGAATAAAATAAAGTGATCCACAAATCCGCGGTCTACAATATTACCATCTATTATTGCAAATAATCTTTCGGATCTTCACCGACGTATTTGGTGAATGTTGATATTCACCGGTGATTGTTGACATTCGCCAGTTGCCATCATTCACAGTAACATATTATTATACAATATTTTAATATCAAATTTCTGCCGTTACAAAGCATGCAAAATTAATTTTGTTTAATGATTTAGATGCAGAATGTTTCTAAAACTATTATTTGAAGATATTTTTCCTAAAATAATTAGGGAAGCAGGAAATCGCGAAAGTTTGATTTTACGGGTTAAATTCCTATGTGGAGCAGTTACGTTCACCACCCTGTATAATATGTATATCTATACATGGTGCGGTTAGTCTACCGTTTTTAAGGCAACGCTCGCAGCAAGCCCCTTTAACGCAGAGGATAACGCGTTGGACTTCTAATCCAAGAGTCGTGGGTTCGATCCTTCATAGAACATTTTAGAAACTTTATGGAACCTTTTAGTTACAAATAAAACACATTTTTCATTTTTTTCTATTTTTATTAAAAAGCAGTGAATTATTTGTAACTAAAAAGTACCTACAAAATAAAATTAAAGTAAAAAAATAATTTTAATAGAAGATGCTTTTTATTGAGGGACCCTAAAAAGCAGAAAATTAAAAAATAATCTTCCAAATTTTTAAATGTTTAAATTTTTAAATGTTTAAAAAATTTTAAAAAGCAAACTATTATTAATTAATATCAAAATTTATGATTAACCAACATAAAATATATTCTAGAATATTGAACTCGAATGCTTTTTAAATTTTTTTAAACATTTAAAAATTTGAAAGCTTAATTTTTTATTTTCTGCTTTTTAGGATCCCTCGATAAAAAGCATCTTCTATTAATTTTTTTTTACTTTAATTTTTTTTATTCTGATTTTGATGGCGGGTGAAATTCTAGTATAATATGGTTGTTTATAAAAAACTTAGTGCTAACTTTTGAACTTTTTATGAGAATTTAATAATATCTACCTGGATTGCTTTTTGCACTTGCGTGTGCATGAAGCGCCGATCCTTGATGCCTGAAAGATGACGTTGGGGCCTCTGCTGATGGTGGTGCAGATTTTTCTTCGCTTGCTGGTGACTCTATGTCTCTCTTTATTAATCTCATTATCGACGGAGCCATTTTCCTAAAATAATATACAAATTAGTTTTACAACAAAAAAATCCAAACTAATATTATAAATGCTAATAATAAAAAAAGTTTAATTTCAAAAAATGTAGAAAACAACGGGAAGTGGTAAAATGGAAAATAGTAATGGTGCGAATGGCGTCTGTTATGACATAAAGTTGAGTTGACCACGGCTCATCAACCCGAAAGATTTTTCACCTTAACAATTTAAACCTGCCGTGAAAGCAGATACAGCTTTATTAGCGTGAATGATATTAAATCTTTTTACAGATTATGGTGAATTTTCTGAAAGAAGACATCAAGGACGACCCAAAGTTAAAATAATGATATGCACTAAAGAGGTGGAACAACAAGGACTGGATAGAAGATTGCTGGAGCAGAAGAGGATGGAGTATCGAAATGAGACGATCGCTGTAAAGAAAATAAAAACTCGGGTCGCAGTGCCAAACCCTGCCGACAATATAGTGTATTTGCTAATACAGAACTTGTGGCTTTAATACGTAAACTTAGTTTGTTTTTGGACAAAATAAAAAATTTAACCCCTTAATACATCCCTTAAAATATTATTTTTTTTTTTAATTTCAATATTATTATCAATGCAACCTCTGTACCAAATTAAATACACCCTTCAGTAAGTAAATCACTATCCGCAAACTAGTGTTTTCATAAAATTTGTAAGTCCGGTCCTGTCGGGCCGATTTTATTAAAATTTTAGCAGCACATTTTGATCTTTACTAAATGGTTAAATTTCAATTTTAAAACATTTCTGAAAATTTTTTCGGTATTTTCGGGCCCAAAAACTTTTGTCAACCCCTAAAAACCACCCTTAAAATAGTCCAATTGGGCCCATTTTAAATAGGTTCCGTGCGGTGATGGATTCCAACGTGTGTACCAAATTTCGTTCAAATCAATTAAGTCTTTCGAGAGTTATGCTGCGAACACATATATATATAAATATATATATATATAATATATATATATATATATATATATATATATATATATATATATATATATATATACATATATATATAAACATTTCCAAAAATGGTGCCAAATTGTTCAGGAGGCTATGAAACGTCGAGAAATTTTGGTCCGACCCCTAGGTCCCGCCATCCGACCGACGCCAATAGTGTATGTGCCATATGGCAAATACACTAAAAATATTATTGCTGCACTGGATTCACATATACAAGGTAAAATTTGTGTACGTTTTTTCTCAAAAATTAAACATTAATTAAAAATTACTTGATACAGTAAACCTTAACGTGATAGTTCGGTTCCAATAAAATATCGTGTAGTAGGGAGACCATGTCATATGGGACTAAAAGAACCCACACAACAAGGTACTTTACGTTCAAAAAGTTAACAAATATATACCAATAATTATTAAATAGACAGTAGCCATTCCACAAGCATATACTTTTTTTAACGTAATCAGTCGACAACCTGCCATCATGATGTTAAACGTCAAACAATTAAGATATACAAGGAAAAAATCAGAAGCCACTGTCAGCTGCGTTTTCATTTTGGCAATTTGTTGATCGTTACCATAGCAACCGTCATTTAACAGCGTGATTAAAAAAATAAACTTGTACGATAAACCCAGCATTAGTCTACGAGTATATAATTCAAATATACGAAATGAAAGAGTATGAGTGAATTTCTGTACGTGACAAGATTTTAAAAGATAAATTCCTTAATTAAGTTTTGCAAATTAAATAGGACAAAAATAATTTTTTATTAGAATTCTTTTTTAGCCTTCATTTTTTAACTTTAAGAAACGTATTTACTGTTCTAATATTTGTCGTCTATTTAAACTTGAATATTCCATATATATAACACAATAATATGGTTAAAGTGAACTTTATCCGTCATATCTCTGGAATCGCTTGAGAGTTATGACATTTATATAGGAGACAAAATAAATTGTCAGTACGTGAATTCGTGTATTATATTTGACGCCTTCGCAAATAGGTATAGTTCGCTTTATTTTTTATACAGTATGAGCGAGAAGTGTTGTTGTAAAAGCACAACTTTCATTTTGACGTTACTTTGTTCGGTCAAAACTTTTTCTTACATTCCGCAGTGTAGTTGTAATCTTCTTGGTAAGGTTTTTTAGGGTTGTCCTTGGGCTCAGGGTTTCAGAATAACCGAGATGCCATTATTTATATGTTTTCGTGTTTCGTCTATTACAAACACTGGCGTAGCTAGAGATTCTTCCTAGGGGGGCAACCGCTTCAAGATTTGGCGAAATCGGCGTAGCCGCTCGTAGCGAAAACTTGTTTTCAACTAAATAAGGATCTTCATTTAGTTGAAAACAAACAACATTCTTTAGTCTAGATTTAAGGTAATAGTCGTACCAGAAACCTAGCAGTAGCAGGTATAGTTCTTTTAAAATTAAAAGTTCAATTGATTTACCTATTTAAAATCAGCGTTCATGTCCATTTAGTTTTTCGTCGGGAATAATTGATAAATGATTATTAGACCAATAATTGTAAACCTGCCTTTATCTATACTAATATTATAAAGAGGTAAAATTTGTTTGTTTGTTTGTTTGTAATGGATAAACTCAAAAACTACTTAACTGATTTTAAAAATTCTTTCTTCTATAGAAAGCTACATTATCAGCGAGTAACATGGGCTATATTTTATTTTCAAAAAAGTTAGAGAGGGGAGGTAATAAATTATAAATTCTTACCTCTGGAACTACTAAACC
The DNA here is from genome assembly GCA_039654895.1 of Mongoloraphidia duomilia. NCBI lineage: Eukaryota > Metazoa > Arthropoda > Insecta > Raphidioptera > Raphidiidae > Mongoloraphidia > Mongoloraphidia duomilia. The sequence continues at coordinate 3,488,763 of CM077517.1, forward strand.
GATTCTAAAAAATTCCTTCACTAATAGAAAGCTACGCAGGGGGGAGACTCTCGCGGGGGGATAACACATTAACAATGAACTAAATATTCGTGAGCGTAGCAATGGGTGACCGCTATTAAATCGTAATTTCATATCACTCGGGCGAAGCCGGGACGGACCGCTAGTTGTTTATATTATTAATGATTTATGATCGTTGAAAACTATTAACGAACGCAATATAGGTACTACCTTCTAGTTACTAGCTAATCCATAAATATTAGTATTGTTGTATTCCCAGAATGGCTTCTAAATGTCAACATTAAATGATTCATTTTAATTTTAATTTTTTACCTAGTAGTCCACCAAAAGTTCGTTAAGGATATGATTTCGTTTTCTTTTTTGACGAAGGACTGCATCTACAGGGTGTATCACAGGATTGAATACATAGAAAAGTAATGAGTGCAACAAGGAAAGCATACGCAAAATGAGTAGCGTGACAAAGATAGAATACACATGGCCAACTTAACTAAATTAATTATCATAGTTTTTTACATGAATAGAGGGCAAAGCAATCTCTGATCTGAATTAATTTGTACTGTGTACTTTTCCCTATGTTCGGTTTCCTGTGATACACCCTGTATATTCTCGGGTATAAGTACGTCGCTCACTTTGACTTACTCATATAATACTTTTTAGTGTATTTGCCATAGAATATGGCACATACACTATTGGCGTCGGTCGGATGGCGGGACCTAGGGGTCGGACCAAAATTTCTCGACGTTTCATAGCCTCCTGAACAATTTGGCACCATTTTTGAAAATCTTTATATATATATATGTGTGTGTGTGTGTGTGTGTGTGTGTGTACACGATAACTCTCGACAGACTTAATCGATTTAAACGAAATTTGGTACACACATTGGAACTAATCACCGCAAGAAGTCTATTTAAAATTGGCCGGATCGGAGCATTTTCAGGGTTGTATTTAGGGGTTCCAAAAAGTTTTTAGGCCCAAAAATACCAAAAAAATTGTCAAAATCGTTTCAAAATTGGAATTTAACTCTTTAGTAAAGATTAAAATGTGCTGCTAAAATTTTAATAAAATCGGCCCGACAGGACCGGACTTTCAAGTTTTATGAAAACACTAGTTTGTTGATATGGATTTACTTATGGAAGGGTGTATTTAATTTGGTGCAGATGTTGTACTGATAAAATCCATATCGAAATTTAGAAAAACTTAATTATTTCAAGGGATGTATTAAATGGTTAAATTTTTATTTTGTCAAAAAACAAACTTAAGTTCACATAATAATGCCACAATGCCAGTATTAGCAAATACACTATATTGTCGGCAGGGTTTGGCACTGCGACCCGAGTTTTTTATAAAATGGGCAGAATCGCTATAGCTTTGTGCGTTTGTTAGTTTATTTTATTTATTGTACAATTTAACTGTTAAACATATTAAAACAAAATTATAACATCTTTAACAATAAGTAAATTCTAGATACTCTGAGGATCTCACAAAGAATGCCAAAACGTTAGTTTAATAATTGCAAATAACTTAAATCAGTATTGCAATTATTGATCCTATACCACCGACATTTTTCCTTCAATATACAAAACCATAACTATTGACCTTATACTTGGAAGGTCGAGTTGGCTAGATGTGATCGTTACGACTACTTAAGATAAGGATTCTGTCAAAATCGACATTAACGCGAGTGAGGCCTCGGGTAAAGGCTAGTTAAAAGAATAAAGTTCGCTAAAAGTCCCAGGAGTTAAAGTAAAAACGGGATCAGGTTTTAAATAATGTTTTATGTTGTACAGCTGTGCTCTACAGGCCGACAGGCTAAGCTTGGTTTATCCGAACCATCAGCTGGTCGACATAACGTGTCAGAGTGCAATAGAGCCAGTGTTCATTGAACTGACATAATATGTGGGAGTGTGACGGAGACAGTGTTCATTGATCGGTTGCGTACACTAACGTGAGGCGAGACAGGGTTATCGATACGCCTTCTGGGTTTTCCGGAGTTTTGTCAATGCTTCGTTGTTTTCTTAAAGACAAATGGATTAACCCATTGGTTAAAATGTAATGTTCTTTTCAATAGTTTTATTTATTTTCTTCTTCATCGAACTTTAAATTGAAAATACACATTGGTTACCAAAGTTACAAAAAGCGGAGCGGGTGATTTTCAAGAAGCTGCAGCGCGCTTACCATTAGTACCACAGAAAAGTTGTAGGAATAAAAATTGTAGGAAAAGTAATCCTCTTTAAAACATTACATAATGAAAGAATTGCTTAAGTCGACTGTTTCTGAGAGATTTCGAAAAAAGCATAAAAGGTGGTAAAATGTCGTGGTTTTTCGGCTCCCCCCACGTTAGCACAGGGCCCTCGAGGTCGAAAACTCAGATTCTACTCCACAGAGTACCCACAAACAACATACCAAAATATCATTAACTTCGGAATATTTTCCAGGTAAAAAGTACCTGTCTGCTTGACTATATGTCATTAACTGAAAATTTTTTCTATAAAATTTAAATTCTAAAGTTTTGAAAACGTAGTTGGTAACCTTTGGAGACAGCATGTATAATTTTTTGTATGTGAAATTGAAAATTTTCTACAGAAGATTTATTCAATATATTTGGTTTTTAGATGAATTTAAATATCTAATAGTTTTTTATACTTTCAGTTTCAATAAATAAAATTTCTTCACAACATTCTCTTTTCATTCCCCATATATTATTAGATTTGTCACAATATTTTGAACAAATTCAAAAATATGATTTAGAAACTATGTACTAATCCAAAAAATTCTATGTGCATGTAAAAGTCTAAGAAAAAAAATCCTTTGAACTATTTTCTGGTCGACAAAAATTAATTAGAGGGAACCCAAAGTTGGTATGCTTTACCTGCACCCGACTTCTCTTAAGTGGAGCTTAGAATGCCGGCGTTTCGCTCATAACGAGGAAACCCGAAATATCACCAAAATTCCATGTTTCCATGTGTCCTCACTGACTGACTGGCTCAATCATCGACGCATTGCTTAGACCACTAAGAAATGCGTCGATGATTGAGCCAGTCAGTCAGTGAGGACTCTTATTTCTATATAATATAGAGATTAAGCGGCGCTAAAGTACTTATTCAAGCAAATCAAAAATTATTATAGAACTTTCCTTATATACGTACTTTTTCATAAAACAAATATAAAGTAGATAAAATGAAAATTTTTATTGGAAGAGCAGCCAATTACATAATTGATTCCTGCAAATATCGGAAAAAAACATTTTGACAACCATAGCCAGTCAGGACTCTAACCTGAACCTTTCCACTATCGCGGCGGAATGAGGTTACATTACTCACCCGTGACATGATCATCAATCTAACATTCTCTATATATGCAAAGGAATCGATAGATTCCCACTACATGCGAATGTTATTAATTATAGCTAGGTTGTAAATGTGAATCATCGTAATAGCGAGAGCTATTCATGTAGATACTTAAATGTTGTTTAAATATGACATGCCAGTGTTGAAAGGCATAAATTTATTCTTTAGTGAGTAATTTTCCGTATATGAAAGCTTTTAGGCAAGGATATTTTATGAACCTAAAATATTGTATCCTTGTAAAAGGAACTCTTCATTTAAACCAAGCATTATCTATATCACAATATTATATAACCACGTACTCTACCTCGGAACTATACACGGATGTTAATTAAATGTCGACGAAGTTTTCAAGTTATGATTTTCAACGTTAAACGTTGGTATTCACGTACAGTCAAGTAACTAAATGGGGCAGGATTATAGACATAGAAATCTAGGGACGTAGTACAAGCGAATGGGGTGATTGCTGTAAGGAAGCATCAAGCAAGTGTGCCTACATTCTATTGGTCGCTTCAGTAGCGCATGCGTTGTACGAGCAATTGAGCATGCGCAAAGACGCGGCCAATAGAACGTGGGCATATGCTAGCATGGACATCTCCATAAGATTGTACTCTACTTGTCATACCCTTTTATTTAATAATCATGTCGAGAGGGTTGTAAAGAATAAGGTAATCCGTCATTTTGTGGTGACCGCCATATTGGATCTACCGCATGATTTTAAATAATATACCATATTGTGTTGTCTTCAGAACTAAAGGTGTGTGCAAAATTTCAGCATGATTGGATATCGGAAAGTGGTCGAAAATTCGATTTCCAGATTTGTCCCGGACTTGTCCCGGACAGACAGGAAAGCAAGTTAAATAAAAGCTTGTAAAAAGAGATAAAAATAAGAGTAAAAAATAAAAGTTATGACAATCGACATAAAAGGAAAGCATTATTCTTTATAAAAATATCCTTATTACTCATTCAGGTAATAAAATCGATGAATAAAATAAGTGAAATGGAAACAAAAAAAAAATAATAAAAATAAATGTTCTGTAGGTACCTACGTTTTTTTATTGTAATAATGTTAGTTGCCCTTTTTTTCTTACAATAATAAATAGCTCTCAGCTAATAAAATAAAGTAATGGAAAAAATTTCTAAGAAAAGAAAAAAGTTTGATAAAATATTGTTAAAAAATTATTGAGGAACGTTATTTTGTGAAATCCCTAAATGTTCTAAAATTTTTAGGTGGTTATAAACATTTTGAATGTTTAAGTTTTTCACCAAATTTTGGAATCTGCATGCCGAAGCCAAAAGGTTTTAAATATATACTACGTTTCTTTATTCTTCATTTATTACTTTCCACCGATATGGTACGGAGGAATTGTAATCAGTCTGAATTTTTTTTCGTGAATTTAAATTTTGTCTCCACTTTATTAACCGACTTTTGACTTTGATCTGAATAAATTTTGAGATATTTAATAAATTAATGCTCATGAGGTCACGTGTTAACATAGGTAGGTGAAAAAATATAAATAATTTCTAGATGATAAAATCTAAACTATATTTTAATATTTTTTTCGAACATTTATAAAATATCGTGTTTCAAAGACCGGCTCGGCTTGTTTAAAAAGAAACTAAACATTGAAGGGAGGTAAAAAATATTTTATTAAATAACGCTGCGAATTTTCGAACACTCAGTATAAGCTATTTATGCCATATTATTTAAGGTTGAGAGTAAAAAACCGCCGTTGCTTAGTAATTACGATATGTAATAACATATTTATCGAAAGAGGAGATTCCACTCGTGTGTTTTACCGCACTCGCTACGCTCGTGCGGCAAAATCCACCCTCGAGGAATCTCCTCTTTCTCCCACTAGTCGCACAATATACTATTCTTAGTGACGCAGCTTTAAAATATTTTGTATCCATGTTTTTTCTCAAAATAATGATAGGAATATTTTTTTTTAAATTAAACAACTAAAAATTGGAATACATGTTTCTGAAGGTTCATTTTTTCTGATGGTTCACCAACGTTAAATGTGTGTTTATTATGTTGATATTCTATAGAAATGTTTTGTTATAATTGTTAAACTAAAATATCATATTATATTTGAATCATCTCGTGATATTATTGCTTTAGATGAATGGAGACATAGATGAATGGGTAGCATATAGGTTATTAAAAGTAGGTATAGAGATTAAAAAGAAAAATGCATTTTTAATGGAGCAGGTTGTCCAGTAATAGATAGATGAATGGACACATCCTGAAGTCATTGTTAGTTAACCAATAAGGTAACATTTCTATGAAAAGTCGATATTAATAGATTCTCATAATTATTGAAGTACCAAAATTAATAAACATTATCACCAGAAAAGTGTAACTGTGAAAGTTTCTATGTAATGAAATTTAAAATAATAATTTTTTGCTTATGGCGCACGTATAAAGCATACTTACACTATACTTTGTGATCGTTACATAACAAAAAATACTAAAACATATAATAACAATCTTTATTCTAGACAAGAAAATATATACAACAAAGTATTTAACTCATATTTCAGATAATTTTTTATAAAATTTGAAAAGGAATTGCGCGTCCTTTTTGTAGAAATAATGATGTTAACATATTTTTAAGCGCTGCGTAATGCGTATATTTCGATATTTGTATTTTGAAAGTGACTATAAAATTATTGATTAATTTTTCCGATTACAAGTATATTTGCATGTTATGCAATTAAAATAATATAAAAAAAGTTCGATATTTTCATTAGTAGTCACATATTTAGGGTGCGTTTTTCTTTGAAAGAAAAATCAATCGCACATTGATTTATAAAAACTGATAATTTTGTTACCCTGATTCCATTCCTTGGTTATTTCAGTGACATTTTGGATATTTTTGGTTTAGGAATCGTAAAAGGAAAACAATTATCCAAGGGATATATGAAAAAATCAAAATGAAAGCATACATATATATAGTCATAATCTATAGTCTATACGTAAAGTGTGACACTGACCTGTTATAAAATTCCTTTGTATTTAGTTCAAAATGAAAACTTCTAACAATAAAACAGCAATTTTCACGAAACGTACATTTTAATTGTACATTATATCACTGTCACTGAGTTGTTTTCTTTGCACTGTCGATAGCGTAAAAACGTTACGATTGCAATATTATTGTGTGCCGCCTGTGAAGCTGCAGCCCGCACGACAGCTAACAAGATGGCGGCTTAGCAGGACCAGCTCCCTTAGAAAATCGATGAGAGACGAGATTATTTGTACTGAGCATGCTCGAAGATTCCATTGGCCTATATATGTGCTTTATTGAGCAGGGTTAAACAAATTGATATTTTAAGCTTAGACTAATTAATTAATATCTGGTTATGAAAAACATACAAATAAATATAAAAATATAAAAAAAAGAGTGTGTGTGTACTATGTACGAACGTCAGAAGTTATAATTCTTTTACGTAACAAAACAAAAATAACCCCAAAAATTTTATCCCGCGTGCCAGTACTAAACTTTTGCAAAAAAGACGATAAAATAATAAAATAAAGATATTAAATTAATTAATTTAATTTAATAACTTATTAAATTATTAGCTTATCTAATTTTAAGAAAAAAATTATATGTGAACATAATATGTCCCATTTCACTTATGTAAGGAATTAAACATAATATAAACATTAGTTGTTTTTAATAACAAAACATTCCTTGTTTCCTTTTGTTTTTTTTTGTCGGTGAGCACATAAATCAGCCTGTATATTATTTGCAAAAATCTTCTAAAAACAACTGGAGACACGTTTTCCCACCACCAATATCGTGACTTCCACCACATGTTATTTTTTTAACATAAACAGGCTTAGGTATTTATTTACTCGCCGACAAACTTTGACAGATATGAGAGTTCATAATATAATGCTCATCTAATTAAAAAAAAATTAAAAGAAAAAAAACCAAGAATGTTTGTTAACCAGTGAAATCAATCGAATGTGCAAGCTTTCACGGCCAGCATTGTTCCAAGTCTTCATGGTTTCCGGGCTTGTAGGCCGTGGTCCGGTGGTATTTCTACCTGACGTTTCGTCTACAACTGCGGTAGACATTCTCAAAGGCGATGTGGCAGCGGTCGAAGTGTCCTCCTTGGCAGCTCACAGGTCAGTGGGTCAGTGACTGTTGTCCTCCCTTCTTTTATGCCTAGTACCAGTGTGTTCTCTGTTCGGTCGTAGTCCGTCTCTCTGTAATTGGTCAACTGCGCAGTGCGTAGTGGTGGGGGTGAGTTCTCTACTCGGTCGTATTCCGTCCTTGTAAGATTGTACGAAACGTCAGGTAGAAATACCACCGGACCACGGCCTACAAGCCTGGAAACCATGAAGACTTGAAATCAATGAATGTTTATAATATGTTTAATTCCTTAAATAAGTGAAATGGGACATATTATGTTCATATACAATATTTTTCTTAAAATTAGAGTAGCTTTCATCTGTCAAAGTTTGATGTTGAGTTAATAAATCAATATTATTCCGCAAATAATAGCCAATATTTTTATCGGTTTTCTATTACCTCAGCCCTGTGACAATGGTTTTCTTTCCCTCTCGTTATTCGAGTTCCAGTGCGATCGTCGGCGTTATCGCTGATACACTGCATATAAAGCTCTCCGTCAGCGCGCCACCTTCGCACAAGTCTTCAGGATAATTTATCGTCATTACCATTTTTACATATCAACCAATACCGAACCGAACAATTGACGAAATGGTTCGAGGATCTCGTGATTTTCACGTAAAAATCTGGCACCAATTGAGCTAATTTTTTCTATATTAATTTTATTATTGGTTCCCAACTTGGATACTGCCGTTTTCCAAGTCGTAGTAGATATTTTTCGTTTCAGCGTGGGCGGAAATTGTAAACGGACGGTTATTTACAGAGTTCCGGCTTTATAAAACTAGCCGCTACCCGCGGATTCGCTCGTGTTAATGCCGTTTTATTTTTGGGCAACTGATCAACTCCTTTTAATAGAAGCGCGATGGTACATATCCTATCCTATTTCTTGATGTATAAGTGAAAGTTCGATCAGAAGTTTTTAAGTTAATTTGGAACAAACTGATCACTGACAGAAATTTTATAATTCCAGACAGTTATGATTTTAGTTAACAATTAGATTAACAATCAATATTGTTATTACTTCCTATACTGTACAAATTCACTATTTTAGTGAAATTAACATAAGGACATCAGACGATATTAATCGACATAACATGCCCTTATTAATTATTGTAGAAAGGCTACATAAGAAAAATTTAAATGCACCGCCGGGAATCGAACCCGGAACACCCAATATCGCGTCGGGCAAGTTTTCCAGTTACTCCACGGTGCCCATGGCGTACACTTAATCTTTTCTTATATATAGCACAAATACACCGCAAGTCCACAAACTGCGAGAGCTAATATTATTTTTATTTTTATAACAACACTACAATGAATGTTGCTTTTCTCAAAATAGGCCGGATATGCCTAGTAATAATTTCAATTATTTGCGAGAAAATTACTTACAGTATCTTATTTAGTTAACAATTAGATTAACAATCAATATTGTTATTACTTCCTATACTGTACAAATTCACTATTTTAGTGAAATTAACATAAGGACATCAGACGATATTAATCGACATAACATGCCCTTATTAATTATTGTAGAAAGGCTACATAAGAAAAATTTAAATGCACCGCCGGGAATCGAACCCGGAACACCCAATATCGCGTCGGGCAAGTTTTCCAGTTACTCCACGGTGCCCATGGCGTACACTTAATCTTTTCTTATATATAGCACAAATACACCGCAAGTCCACAAACTGCGAGAGCTAATATTATTTTTATTTTTATAACAACACTACAATGAATGTTGCTTTTCTCAAAATAGGCCGGATATGCCTAGTAATAATTTCAATTATTTGCGAGAAAATTACTTACAGTATCTTATTTAGTTAACAATTAGATTAACAATCAATATTGTTATTACTTCCTATACTGTACAAATTCACTATTTTAGTGAAATTAACATAAGGACATCAGACGATATTAATCGACATAACATGCCCTTATTAATTATTGTAGAAAGGCTACATAAGAAAAATTTAAATGCACCGCCGGGAATCGAACCCGGAACACCCAATATCGCGTCGGGCAAGTTTTCCAGTTACTCCACGGTGCCCATGGCGTACACTTAAGGGCATGTTATGTCGATTAATATCGTCTGATGTCCTTATGTTAATTTCACTAAAATAGTGAATTTGTACAGTATAGGAAGTAATAACAATATTGATTGTTAATCTAATTGTTAACTAAATAAGATACTGTAAGTAATTTTCTCGCAAATAATTGAAGTTATGATTTTGTTTATATGTATTGATAATCGTTTAAAATGTCTTAGATATGCATAACATTTTTGCTATAAACGCTATTTAATATTTATTTATGCCCGAGTATATACAGGGTGTCCCAAAATTGCTGGGACACAGAGCTACCGCGTGTAGTAGAGGTCAAAATAAGTCGATTGGACCCAATTTATTTATATACCAAAATGTATCGTTTACCCGTGAGAAGAGTTCAAAGTTTACATAAAAAAACACATTTTTGTACGCTGTTGAGAAATGAGTGAAACAAATTGAATGAAATTTGACAAAAGTGCATTTTAGAGGATTACTCTCCTTTCGGTAATCAAAGAAACCCAAAAGAAATTGTAGAAGGGTTAAAACCACCCTCACCCCCTGAAATTTTTTTCAGCACTTTCTTAGGAGTGGTAATACGGTTCTCAAGTTTTTTTAGCGAGAAGACTGATTAATTATCTTCATTTTGTTACTCTTGTAAAAATTTCGTATTCCGCATAGTTCCAAAGGAAAAAATGTTTTCTTAAATAATGCTAACAGATATTCCTAGTACAAGTTTAATAAAAATATCTGGGTGGCCGAGCTTTGCTCGGATGAGTTCAATAAAAACAGTACTTAATATGCTGTGAGATATTATTTTCTCAGAATATTATTCCGAAACGAATTTATTTCTGTAACATAATTTAAAATAATTGTTTCTGATATTTTAACTACCTATGTGTATTTTTAAGCGTAAAAACTAAGTATCAACTTGAATCTAGCATTTTTTCCTGTAAATATTATTTAGGTCGCCATTTTCAAATCTACCGCCGTTATTGTTTTGTTGACTGAAAAACTCGCAAAAACCGATTTTTATAGATTGAATATCTTGTAAAAATGTTCGGATCAGATGAAATTTTGCTCGCCCGTTACCATTTTAACAATCTAATTTTAAGCATTAATACCAAATATCAACTTTATCGAAGTACTTTTTCTCTGTGATGTGATCTTAACAACTTCCAGTAAATTTCAAATACTTTTTTTGGCATAGGTACCTACTGAAAAACTCACAAAAATCGATTCTTTTAATAACAAACGTCAGACTAACCTGCGCAAAACTTTTTTTGCATGTATCTTCACCATAGTTTTTAAAAATCGATGTGTTTTGATACACATGCCGCGGCGCTAGAAGTGCGGTCCTCTGGGCCGCCGTGCCAATTTTTAGATACGCAAAACTTTTTTGTACGTATCTTAACAATAGTTTTTAAAAATCGATGTGTTTTGATACACATGCCGCGGCGCTAGAAGTGCGGTCCTCTGGGCCGCCGTGCCAATTTTTAGATACGCAAAACTTTTTTGTACGTATCTTAACAATAGTTTTTAAAAATCGATGTGTTTTTATACAGACCCGCGGCGCCAGAAGTTTTGTCGCTTGCCGTTTTGTCATTATTTACATATTGTGCAAGACACATTATAGTGTTCATTTACAATTTTAACACTTGTGATATATTATATAAAATCTATGTAGAAATAGACTTCGAATCAATCTGACTTTAATTGAGCGAGTTATAATAAATAAAAAAACACCTTTTTTTTAATTGCTCCCCTCTGGAACCAAAATTCCTACCTAGATCAATTTTTCGCCCCGAAAAATCCTCATTCTGTAAATTTCATCAAAATCGTTAGTCGTTTTTGAGAAAAAAAGGTCTAGGTAAGATTATACGTCATACTACATTTAACGTACCTACTACATATTTTATATAAGTAATATAAAAATAACATACCTATTTATTTAAATATTAGCTAAAACTACTTACATAATTATGTTTAGATTTTATTGTTGTTATTTTTTACTACTCACCTCTACTATGGTAGGGAAGTAATGGATTTAGTCCGAAAAAAATATTTCGAGATTTTAACAGATTTTCACGTTTTGAGACCCTAGCAATCGTTTAAGATCATTTTCTGACTGATGTCTGTATGTGTGTGTGTGTGTGTGTGTATGTGTGTATGTGTGTGTGTATGTGGTCAATTTTTCGCCTTCGATATCTTAAGAACGGAACAACATACGGGCATGCTGATTGTTCTATTGTGTTTATCAGCCTTTAACTTAGATCTGATTAGATTTTGAGTCAAATCGGTTCAGTGAATCCTGAGATATTCAAAAAAACGTCCTCAATGTCACGTATTAACATAGGTAAAAAAAAAATATAAATGAATTCTAGATGTTATAATATGAAAAAAATGTAAATATTTTTTTTCTCTAAAATGTATAGTTTTCGAGAAAAAAAATATTTTACTAAAAAAAATAAAAATTGTACGTAAATCAAGGTAACCATGATTTTTGCTATATTAAGCTAGCCATCAGATCACCAAACAAAAAAGAGGGCCATGCTTTTTTCAAAGAATAAAAATTAAATTGTGTTTTAAAGACCACCAACCGCTAAGGTTATTTGGGCCTAGTCAAAAAAAAAAGTGTTTATTTTTTGCAAATATTTACTAGGTGGGAAGTATAGGACTGGTCATCAGTCGAATTTTTTACTTTTCAGATAATTACTGATTATTTTAATAAGTTAAAGATTGACTGTCAAAGTAATTTTGACATAAATAATGAAAATAGTTTGTTTTTTCCAAAGCCTACTCACAATACGACACTGTTTTATGACGTTAAAAAACTGTTTTTTAAAATGATAAAATCGATAGGAAAACGAATTTTTCCAGGGATGAGACTTAGCTAAATCGATTTTTTGCCCCCCGAAACCCCTTTTCGGTAAATTTGATCAAAATCGTTAGAGCCGTTTTCGAGAAAATATTTATATAGGTACATAGAAACATATATACAAGATTTACTCGTTTAATAATATAGGGATTGTAATACAAAATTTTATATACAAAATTTTATGTAAACTTTGAACTCTTCTCACGGGCAAACGGTACATTTTGGTATATAAATAAATTGGGTCCAATCGACTTATTTTGACCTCTACTACACGTGGTAGCTCTGTGTCCCAGCAATTTTGAGACACCTTGTATATAATGTTTGTAAAAATTTTGTTCTATTTTGTAAAAATTTTCTTTTATTTTCTAAAAATTGCCTTAGGTACTTCATGAATTATCTGAGCCTGTTACCTTTTTGTAGTTTCAGTTTTATAAATTATACAATCTCTTTCCAGAGGCTTCGCTCTTGCAATGTCAATATTTTCTGTAAATTCGATTACTATATTTGCATTACCTATCTTCTTTCACCATTTTGAGATTTATTTGTATAAGGGGTCCTGAACCAAAAGTTTCGAAACCGTTGAATTAATGCATTCTGCAGGATGGAAAATTAAACAAGAAAATAATAATTTAAAAATATCTTGCTATCCAATTATTAATTTTAGTCTTTAACGGAACCGCTTTATAAAATTTATGGGTGCTAAAATAGAAATCGTTTAGTTGTCTATAAAATCCCAATTACATTTTTTACGGGATCTTTCTTCTTTGGATGGATATGTATCACGTGTTATTATCTCTCTTAAACAACCTGCAGTGGTCGCAGTAAACCTTATTATAGGTCTATGAAAAACTCACAAATAATTAAGCGTTACATGAAATTTGAGCTAAATTATCAAGTGCTTATAACAATTAGCCATTGTTGCGATGATAAATTACGAACACGCGATGTTACTGTTAACGATATTTTTAAGACCACCAACAGCTAAGGTTATTTGGGCAGCACCAATTGATATTTTTAATTAATTATTTTTTAATAATTGAAAATTCAATTGAGACTTTTACCAGCTCTCGAGCTATAACCTGGGACCTTGGGGCTTGTAAGTGTTAACTATTATTATTTAAGTTAAAGATGTTTTTTGTTCCATTTGAAATAAAAAACTTTATTTTGCTATTTCGGAAACACGGTGTTCAGTTCTTGTAAATTTTTCATTACAGTAATATTTTGTCCATTTAGCCGAAACAGTAGCTTCAATAATAAAAGGTTAATAATAATTAACACTGAAATAGTTAAGCAAAGGTACAGCCTGTAACAAAATGAGAAATCAAATAAAAGCTATAGAGCGTCGAACATTTTTTTCATTTGAACTTTTACATTAACAGTAAATATGGGAGTAAATATTTATATAAGTAAATTGAAATTCGGTTATTTTCATTGCAAAAAATGTATGCAACATACATTTTTACCTTCCCATTAGAAGTTATTGTAATGGGTCCGAAAATCGAAATTAAAATGTATAACACATTTTTATGTTTCAAGGTCACCACACTATTTTTACACTATTTTTAGAAAGATGTCTGTGTGTGTGTACGTACGTACGTACGTATGTGTCCATTTCTTTCTAAGACGAAATCTCGAGAATGAAAAATGATATCGACGACGTTAGAGTGCCAATCGACGCGTATTAACGTAAATATGATCTGAAAGAAATTTTTTCAAAATCGGTTCAGCCGTTCTTTTTTCTTAACCAAATAGACTCCAAAAAAGTAGATTTTACACAATATCTCGCGAATAAAAAATTATATCGACTTCGTAAGGGTGTCAATCGAGGCGTGTTAACGTCATTTTGATCCGACTTAAATTTTATAAAAATCGGTTCAGCCGTCTTTTTTTTTTATTATTGTTAAAAATAAATAATAATTATGTTTTAATGATTAAAATGATTACTTTTCTGTGTAATATCTAATTTAATTATTATTATTAAATATTTATCAAACTGGGAAGTTCGTCGTGTGAACCTCAAGGGTCGCACTTTAGTCCTAATAAACGACTCACTTCACGGCTTGTTACATTTTAAATCACAATATTTACGTTATTAAGATTTCGTGTCAAAAAATATACACAGACTTAATGCTTAACTAGATCGTACTTTACAAGAATACATAATACAATAATATTAATTACTATTCACTCGTAAATATGTAGATAGGTATATTGTGTATGCATTTAACATTTATACAATTATAATTCAATATACACGGTGTCCACGGCGACGTTGGCTAACATGGGTATCTTTGTTATTAGTGGAGATAAAAAGTCGGTTAAATGGTGCAGAATTATGTGCTCATTCCCGTGCAAAAAAACAATTGAATTTTGACACACTATGGATTTATTTAGAAAATAGTGAAAATTGCCGTTTTTGAAAACTGGCCATAACCATTTTATTTATGAAGATATTTGAAAATTTATTTAACCATTTTTTGATAACTTTTTAAGATCTTTCCAGTGGCGTAGGTTTAATTTTTTTATATTCACTACATAATCAGATATTGACATGAACTATGGTTTTTCTTATGGGCGCCATTTTGGATTTTTAGATATTCGAATTCTGAACAAAAAATTATGAACAAAAAAAATCCACATACGCGTTCATGCACAGCCGCCATGCGGAAATCTATTTTTCTTGCGTTTTGAAGGTAGTAAAATATTATTAGAATCTGAACTAATACAGTCACGATTTTTCGAACCTATTTCTTCCATTTCCTTACACGAAACATGAAAGCAAATTTCTAAATATTAGCTATTGAGTGCGGTGTACAGTGTATTTATATATTTAATTTTTTGATGTATAGGTATATTAATTAGCATCAGTTGTTGAGTGTACTTTGTTGAATTAATTTAAATTTTGTGGTGACTCCATCTATGATTAAAAAATATTGTCTTTTTAAAAATTTATAATAATTAACATTCTGATTGACTTGCCTTAAACTAATTACACCCGGTATGTTTTTATTGCAGTGTTAATTACACACTAAGTGAGAATCATTATGGAAATCTTTCATGAATATTTACTGTGTGATGACTATTGCGTGCATATCTATTGTTTTTAATTTTTAAACGTCATGGGTGCTTTTTAATTAATCTGAGCGACCTACCATTTAATTGATTTAATTTTATGAAAATAACTAGATATCTTATACAGGGTGTCCCAAAATTGCTGGGACACAGAGCTACCACGTGTAGTAAAGATCAAAATAAGTCGATTGGACCCAATTTATTTATATACCAAAATGTACCGTTTGCCCGTGAGAAGAGTTCAAAGTTTATATACGCTGTTCAGAAATGAAATTTGACAAAAGTGCATTTTAGAGGATTACTCTCCTTTCGGTAATCAAAGAAACCCAAAAGAAATGGTAGAAGGGTTAAAACCACCCTCACTCCCTGACATTTT
Source organism: Mongoloraphidia duomilia (assembly GCA_039654895.1). NCBI lineage: Eukaryota > Metazoa > Arthropoda > Insecta > Raphidioptera > Raphidiidae > Mongoloraphidia > Mongoloraphidia duomilia. Next base: position 3,504,635 of record CM077517.1, read on the forward strand.
TTTTAGAACTTTCTTAGGGGTGGTAAAACGGTTCTTAAATTTTTTAAGCGAAAAGACTGATTAATTATCTTCATTTTGTTACTCTTGTGAAAATTTCGTATTCCGCATAGTTCCGAAGGAAAAAAATGTTTTCTTAAATAATGCTAACAGATATTCCTAGTACAAGTTTAATAAAATTGTAATACAAAATTTTATATACAAAATTTTATGTAAACTTTGAACTCTTCTCACGGGCAAACGGTACATTTTGGTATATAAATAAATTGGGTCCAATCGACTTATTTTGACCTCCACTACACGTGGTAGCTCTGTGTCCCAGCAATTTTGGGACACCCTATTTATTTCCCGCATTAATGTCGGTAATCAATTAAACTTACATCGGGGTTAAAAAGATTCTCTGAAAACTTCATAACAGGTTTGCAGCTTGCATGGCGGCTTGGGCTCATTGAAATCAGCGTAGTTTATTCTATAACATTTTCAATTTCAAAAATATATGAAAGATTTCAATTTCGTAATTTTTTTAAAGCATACATCTAAAAAAACCGTTGAAGTGCGAGTCGGACTCGCGTGGAGAGGGTTCCCGTGGGAATTTAAAGACTTAGGTTTTCCTCTAAACTATGAGTGTGGCCCTATATTTGCTATTTTTTCAAAATTGCTTCAATAGTTTCGGAGATTATTGGGGGTAATGCTCGATTTTTGTATATTTTCTTTAATATCTTTTAAACTATGCATTTTAAAATTATAAAAAAATATATTTGTATTTCTCATAACGAGCCATTTCATTTATAAAACGTCACATGATGCACTTGAATTTTTTTTTTAATTTTCTAATTTGCCCCCCAAAATTAACGCCCAAAATCAGAATTCGTTTATTTACGATATAGGTACGTCTTCTGGATGCCCCGTCCATCTTCACTCGGGTGCACTCGATTCGCTCTTTCGCTCGAATTTATATCAATAATGTTACTCACTCGCCTCACCCGTGTCGAAATTAAGAAATAACATTGTATAATCGTGGGACGGCGGCGCTCGGCATCCTCAGCCTGGAAGTCCTATTAGACCAATGATTAGGGTGAACCTGTCCCTAAATCATATTTGCTTAATTAATATAATATATTCCATTAAATTCGTATAGACACACTGTATAATAAAGCTTATATCTATCTCTACCTTAGTCTTGCGTTGCTAGTTGTCATTCGGATTATGTAATGCCGTAAATGCCATACATATAAGACAAATGAATATGACGCCGCGTTCAAGACCGACGACTGCGTTAGTCTGTGTATACTTAGTATATAAGTCTAATGTACAATAGACTTATATATAATATGTATATTATGGCGTCAAGGAAGATTGTTTATGTCGAATTATTAACTTCCCATTGGAAGTTATTGTAATGGGTCCGAAAATCGAAATCAAAATGTATAACAAATTTTTATGTTTCAAGGTCACTACACTATTTTTAGAAAGATGATTGTGTGTGTGTATGTGTGTGTGTACGTATGTACGTACGTATGTGTCCATTTCTTTCTAAGACGAAATCTCGAGAATGAAAAATTATATCGACTACGTTAGGGTGCCAATCGACGCGTATTAACGTAAATATGATCTGAAAGAATTTTTTTCAAAATCGGTTCAGCCGTTCTTTTTTTTAACCAAATAGACTCCAAAAAAGTAGATTTTACACAATATCTCGCGAATAAAAAAATATATCGACTTCGTAAGGGTGTCAATCGAGGCGTGTTAACGTTATTTTTATCCGACATAAATTTTATAAAAATCGGTTCAGCCATTTTTTTTTAATTATTGTTAAAAATAAATAATAATTATGTTTTAATGATTAAAATGATTACTTTTCTGTGTAATATCTAATTTAATTATTGTTATTAAATATTTATCAAACTGGGAAGTTCATCGTGTGGACCTCAAAGGTCGTACTTTAGTCCTAATAAACGACCCACCTTGTTTATTTTTTTAACAATAAAAATATATAGGTATTTTAGATAACAGTTTAAAATACAAAAAAATAAAATTACAATTACAATTACCTATTTTATTTATTATTAGCGGCTCGTCCCGGCTACGCCCGGGTGGTATGAAATTATGATTTAATAGCGGTTTTTAAGACCTACAATTTTTTTGTACATTGTTTTGATGTATCTCTAAAGATTTAGCCAGCGTTAACCATGTAAGCGTACGAAAACAGTTTTTTTTTGACAAAACACCGTCATAGTTCTGTCATTTTGTACAAAATATTTCCAAATTATATACACAAACCTTCCTCGTTTATCGCTCTTTCTATTAGTTAAAACCGTTTCAAAATCCGTTGCGTGATTTAGAAGAAGTAAGCGGAGAAATGCAGAGGCAGACAGCGACTTTGTTTTATACTATGTAGGTAGAGATATTTTACGAACATTTGATTTTATAACATAAATAAAAGTGAATCTTTTTAACTCTGTCTTGTGTAATAAATGTTTCTAAAATTAAACTGCATTTTTACGGTTCCGTAAAAACCAAGGAACCCTTATAATTTTGTCCAGTCCGTCCGTCTGAGTAGGAAGTATAGAGGGATTTAACGCCACAGAAAAGATTATTTATGATCAAACATGATTTCTCATTCTTATGACCTTATCTTTATCTCAGCGTTCATTTTGTAAAATGGCGGAGTTGCGTTTATTTTTCACGTACGTGTTTTTAGCAGGGATTTGACACATTCGTATTCGTTTGTTAAATGAATACACGGACGTGAAAAACGCACACGGACGTGAAAAATAAACGCACGTACGTGAAAATATTTCACGTCCGGGTGCGTTTTTACGTACGTGTTTTTAGCAGAGATTTATCATTCGTATTCGTTTTTTAAATAAATACACGGACGTGAAAAACGCACACGGACGTGAAATATTTTCACGTACGTCAACCATTTTTCACGTCCGTGTATTTATTTGCAGAATCATAATATATTAAATTTACTTCCTGTTACACATTTCTGTCGCATTCACGAAATTAGTTCCACCAAATGCCACATACCGAGAGCTAAGATGCTACACTTCAAAAATATTACCTAAGCCATTTTGCCTTATTTTAACAAATGCTTATATAAAACGTAATAACGTACATCATCTATGTACGTGTGTGAACCACGCCGTCGCAAACCTGTGATACTCGTGTGACGTCACAGCATTGATTTTTACACTCACAGTCACATAATATTTTGTGTGCCTGCAGCTGTCAACCATTGGAATATTAAGAAAATATTTCGAAGAAAAATTGAAAAGTGTAAGGGAGAAAAGATCAGGGTCCAAAAATTTTAAAATTATTTGAATTTTACAGGAAGTGCTAGCTTACTCTACTAGTTTCCAATTAAAAAAAAACATTTTTGATATTTGTGTTTAGATTTTAGTATTTAGTCATCTGGGGGCATTGATGTCTTTATATTATTAAACTCGTAGAGGCTGAAGAACGTCTTTATCCTGCTATCGACATGCTCTACAAAAACTATTAAAGTGAATATTAAATAAAAATATTTTCACAGAAAACTACAATTTTTAAACAGTTTGTTATATCAATTTCCATAGTTTGAGAGCCGTATGTAGCGTTTTGTAGCAGTCTTGCTCCATTGTGTACACAGGAGTAACCTCTCATCTTATTCCTGTGTGCTTTTGAATTTGACACTCGATTGACCTTAATAGTTAGTTAGGTCGCTTGGTAAGTTGGTTGCGTTCGATCGGAAGAAAGATCTTTGACTTTTGTAACAGTAGGATTTTATCACTGTGTTAATTTTGAAGATTTTTTCTTTTTGTTGTTTTGACCATTTTATTTTTAAAGTAAATACGAATTATGCAGTTCTGGGAATTGCGGTGTTATAATATGATATATACAGGGTGTCTCAAAATTGACACCCGTGCATTTGAGGTTTGTTTTAGGAGGCTAACGCAAATCGAAAATTAATAGTAGAAAATTTTCCGATTGTCCTTCGTTATCGAGTTATTGATAAAAAACTAAAATTTAACATTTAAACTTTATTAAAAACGATTAGGTAATATTATAAAGCAAGATATTTTCCACATAATATGTTGTCACAAAATATGCTCAAATAGGTTGCCTCCTACCTCAAGGCAAACATTCGCGCGATTTAGCATGGAGGCACAAACGTTCTGTAGCATATTTTCAGGGGGGGGGGTAAGCGGGTCAAAGCTGATCATTTTTTTTTGTTGTTCAAAGTGATTTTGAGAAATGGGCTTTCAGTACTTATACATAAAAATGGGTGCCTTGGAACTTTTTTCACCTGGATCTTTTTCCTTAAATTCGCCCCTGCTGTTAATATTTCATTATTCATTAGAAACTGCATTTTTTACAGTTAAAACATAACTACTGTAGTAAGAATATTTTCATAGATGTTTAGAATTAGTTGTAAATATGAATTTAATACATTCAATTATTGTCTGTGACACAATAATATGAATTGCTTCAAATAGTAAAGTAATACTTACATACCAGATATGAATAATTAGTCCAGGCAAAATATGTAGGTTTTAATCATGCATTAATTACAGAGGTTTTGATTCTTGACTGGGTTGTATAGGAGGACAGCCCCCGTAGTAACATATCAAAAGTCCACATCGATCGATGGTGAACTCGATTCATCAGGGGGCGTAGAAGTTGTCAAAAATGGGTTTTTCCATAATAACTGTATTCCTATACTTCTCCTACGATCGAAGTGAACTTTTGATATGATATTTACGAAAGATGTCTCTATTTTAACTCTGCCAAGTATCAAAACTTCAGTAATATGCATGACTATACAGTGTGTCCACAGACTCATCCTCAACATGGGGATCTCCGTTGTTATTGGAGATAGAGATTTGGTTAAATGAGACAAAATGTGCAGAATCTCCAGTACTACTACCCTGCGTAGTCAAACTTTCCATATTTTGCTTGGTTCGCGACCGACAGTTGAAAAACGAGATTTACCCATTTTCGTTTTTTGTTTATAACTCGCTTATTAAGTAAGTTAGAAAAAAAATATTTTCACTTTCTTAAGGCCCTTTTTTATGAAGATTTCAACTCTCTTTTCGTATTTTTATTTACTTTTATAGTTTTAGAGATACTTGTATTAACTTTGTTTTTTTAAATACACGTCAAAGATGGCCATAACACTACTCGAAAGAGATTTTTTTTCTCTTTAATTTGATATGAGGGTTGATGGATTTATTTTCAAAAATAACAGAGTTATACGTAAAACACTGATTTTTAATAGTAGGCTATGCTAAATTAATTGATAAAACAACAGAAGGCTTAGCAAACAGTTGAAATTCGCGTTGGCTTAGTAAACGGCTGTTTTGTTTTAGCTGTCAAACTGCAGTGTGTTGCTAATTGGTCAGTTTACTAAGTGATTTATTAAATTTACTTTTGTTATCATGGAACCATTTTGTAACAATGAACAATTTGATATGTTATCTTATTACATTCTATGTCACAAAAATTCGACCAGAGCTGCAGAAATGTACTTCAATCAGTATCCAGAACGAAGACAACCTCATTCGTCTATTTACAGAAACTTACGAGTAAATTTAATAAACTATGGATCATTTAAAAAGCCGTTTACAAAGTCAACGCGAATAAGTGAAAAAGACAAAACTACTGTTTTACGATCAATTGTTGAAAATCGCTTATTTTTCATTGTTACAAAATGGTTCCATGATAACAAAAGTAAATTTAATAAATCACTTAGTAAACTGACAAATTAGCAACAAACTACACTTTTACAGCTAAAACAAAACAGCCGTTTACTAAGCCAACGCGAATTTCAACTGTTTGCAAAGCCTTCTATTGTTTTATCAATTAATTTAGCATAGCCTACTATTAAAAATCAGTGTTTTACGTATAACTCTGTTATTTTTGAAAATAAATCCATCAACCCTCTTATCAAATTAAAGAGAAAAAAAATCTCTTTCCAATGGTGTCATGACTATCTTTGACGTGTATTTAAAAAAACAAAGTTAATATAAGTATCTCTCAAACTATAAAAGTAAATAAAAAAGAGATTTGAAATCTTCATAAAAAAGGGCCTTAAGAAAGTGAAAATATTTTTTTTCTAACTTACTTTATAAGCGAGTTATAAACAAAAAACGAAAATGGGTAAATCTCGTTTTTCAACTGTCGGCCGCGAACCAAGCAAAATATGGAAAGTTTGACTACGCAGGGTAGTAGTACTGGAGATTCTGCACATTTTGTCTCATTTAACCAAATCTCTATCTCCCATAACAACGGAGATCCCCATGTTGAGGATGAGTCTGTGGACACACTGTACATATAGGCAATTATTTGGTTTTTTTATATTTTTGGCTATTAGATTTACATGGACTAAATTTAATTGTGAAACGTTAACACTAATTATTAAAAAAGTGAAAATAATACAACTTAAATGTGTGACTGCATTTTTAGATGAATATATTGTAATTTTGCACATTTTCGTTAAACATAATGTTTTATTAAGCGCACTGTTTGTTAATTGACACGCATATTATTCAACTGAAGCTTGTGTGAAACCTACTCTGTAGTTATTCGTGTTGATAACGCTTTATCACGTCTCATTAACCGCGGTTTTTGTACTAATTTGATACAATGTACATCACTGGAAAAATTTGATTTATGATAAATAATAGTTTTATACGGCTGAAATGCAATTAAAACATTTTTTTCGTTGGAGAGCAGCCAATTATATACCTAATTGTTTCGAAACATATTGGAAAAAATCATTTTACCAACCAGTTCAGGTTAGAATCCTGACTGTGACCACTGGTTGGTAAAATGATTTTTCCCAATATGTTTCGAAACAATTATATAATTGGCTGCTCTCCAACGAAAAAAAATTTTCAATTTGATTTATGTTCGCTGTTACAGTGATTTCATTGAATTTTTGAAGCTATGCTTCTGCCTTCTATAGGCGCGTTAGACGATTTCTGGCAGGAGAAAAATTTATAGGTTCGCGTCACGGTATAAGCCGTCACGCTCATGTTATTAAAAGTATATCTATAGCTATGGCCAGCGGTGAAAGTAATATATTGGCGCACGTGCAGTGGCCTATGTAAAATTAATATCTGAGAGTTTTATAGGACACAAAAAAATTAAAAAATTAAATGGCGTCAGATTTCAAAATGCCGGCCATATGTACTTTTGTAAAAATTATCCGATCTTTTTCAAATTGATATTTAAGAGTTTTATAGGACACAAAAAAATAAAATGGCGTCAGATTTCAAAATGGCGGTCAAATAATAATTTTTCAATTGTATTGTCTATAGCTTTGATAAATTCGGTTTTATATACAATGCGTAAAAAGCATAGCTTCTGTCGGGTGTCCCATGACATATCTTGACTTTTTTTATAGTTTTACTAAATACCTAGATAGGTACCTAGTACCTACTCGTATTTCAATATAAAATGCGATAGTCGAAAAGGAAGCTGATTTTTGAGAGAAATAGAAGACCTTCACAGATTTAATTACCCAATCGTAGATTCTACTTCACATTCGGACGGGTATAGTGACGCATGTTTCCATTGGACAAGCTCTACGTTTTTTTTTTCTACCGTCACTAGCTTCCATACACCGCAAATATAATTGTAATTTTATTTTTAACCTATATTCGGCATTTATAAAATTTTCGGTCATTTTTCTTGTTTGTAGTATTTGTTATAAAAAAGAAAAAAAATTGTATTCCTTACTTGTGAAATTCTTTAGTTTTACATTTTTACTCAAATTGGTGGTGCAAGAGATTTTCCAGTGATGTTCGTATTCATATAATACAGTAGTACGTAAGAAACTCTCAATTTGAGAAACAAAAATAATACGTTTTAAAAAAATTATCCTGTAAAACTGCAGTGGAAAATTATGTGATCCATTATTAAAGTAACTCTGTTTTGATAACATTTCCTTAAAAAATAATATAATATATATATCTATATAGGTACTTAGTATATTTTATTATGTATATTTTATTATGTCTGTACAAATATTTTGATGGGGCAGAGTAGAAATCAGCTTTGGCTGCACTCTGTTCCCAAATAAAGAATTTATTATTATTATTATTAATGTAGTTTTGATATGTAAGTACTACGTATATAAAAACTTAATACCGTCATAATATTTATATACCTATATATACAGTGAATAGCACTTAAGATTCAAGGCAACACAGGCGAGTTTTGTTTACCTGGTAGTTACAGAAAATATTAATGTATTAGAGAAAATCGTTTCACTTAAAATGCAACATCAACAGAAGAGAAACTCGGTGCATCACTATATTTTAATTAAAAAAAATTAATGAGAGCAAATGTTTTTAAATTGCAATATTGTTAGTCATTATTGTTAACGATTTTCTCTAATGCATTAATATTTTCCAAAACTACAAGGTAAACAAAACCCGCGTATGTTGCGTCTTGTGTGTTTTAAAGACCACCAACAGCTAAGGTTTTTGGGCCTATAGCACCAATTAATATTTTCAATTCATTATTTTTTTTAATAATAAATTGAAAATCCAATTGACACTTTTACCAGCTCTCGGACTAGAACCCGGGAACTGGGGACTTGTAATAGAGGAACCATAGCAACACCATGTAAACAACAGCATTGCTACACGCTCGGCTATTCTCAAGCCCAAATATGTTGCGTCTTAATTAAATCGCTGTATTTAAGTATATAGATACTCGGACATAAATATAATATAGAAATTGATTAAGCTATTAAAAACTCGTAAACTGTGCAAACAATGATAGCGCTTTTCTGAAATGTGTTCAACAAATCCAAAACTTTCCCAATTAAGTTTTGTGTACACTACTGTCTGCCCTTATATTTTATTATCATAACAATTTAGTTACGAGAAATCTGTCCAGAATCGGTCATGATACATAAAAATAACAAATTAATGCTCATCCTATACGTCTTTTTACAGGGATTATTCAGTACGTTAAAATTTCACATTGTGCGTCTATATGTTTTTTTTCCTTTCTCATGTAATGAGCACATAGAAAATATATCTATATTACGACGAGTAATGCCAGTATGTAAAAAAGAGCGATAACGAATTTTTACAGTCACACGAGTCGTAATACCATTACGCACGAAATATATATGATATTTTTCGCCATATCCCTTACGAAATACCTACTTTTCACTTCATTTTCAAAAAAGTTTGACAATTAAGTCGCCATCTTTCCTTCTACTTGAGCAAAATGATTAGAAATTATTCTCACAGCTAAAATGTCATCATTTTGTTCAAGTTTCATGGCTATCGCTATCTGTTTTTGAAGCAATTTTGACATTTTCATATCCAATTTTTGCCGTTACAAAGCATGCAAAATTAATTTTCTTTAATGATTTAGATGCAGAATTTTATGTTCTAAAACTATTATTTGAAGATATTTTTCCTAAAATAATTAGGGAAGCAGGAAATCGTGAACGTTTGATTTTACGGGTTAAATCCCTATGTGCAGCCGTTACGTTCACCACCCTGTATATTGTTTATTTTTTCCGTAAAAATGGATGCCACCAATTTAAAAATGTAAAGTTCAATATTTTGATGTGTTAAACCATTTCGAAAAAAATGGCAAATCGTATCAAGGAGGAATACATATGCGGTCAGCAAAGCATCAGCATAATATGGAGAAGATTTAGATATTATATTTAATTTTTAGTCCACTGCAAAGATGGACTAATCTAATAAAAACACAAATTAAAAATTTCAAGGTAATTTCAAGCCACTATTGGTAAATGCTTAACTGGAAAATTACATAAATTTTGGATTTGCTGAACGCACTGTACAAAAGTACTTCTTACATAATGCTATTTTTATGATAATAAACAAGGTAAAAGTAAAATCGGTTTGTTGAAAAATTATATAGCAGCTCTTGAATTCTGAATTTTCGTTACGATTCGGTAATCTATAAGTTCAGTTTTTAAAAAATTTCCAAGGGTTTTCTTAATTACTAACCAGTACTTTTTTCTAAAAGTATATGAACAATCATTTGTCCATCTATTGACAAAATATCAGAGTAAAATTTATATTCAGCAGTATTCCAAATAGTTCGAAAGGCTGAATATTATCTCTTTAGAGGGTTGATATCCATGATAGCTTTTAGGTTCTTATGTTTGATAAAATCGATAGCTCCAGTTACACGTCATGACAAAAAGTCGGTGTCGCTACAGTTTGCTAAGGACGTACCGGAATAGTATTGGTTTCCTGTAAAATTAGCGGCCTATGTTCAGGAAAATTCCGACAGATGACTGAAGCTTTTCTTTAAAGGGAAATTGAGTGGTTTAATAAATAAAATTGTAACTTTGTCTCTAATTGTATAGTTTTGAACGAAATGTATGATTAATAGGATTGTTAGACCCAATTATTCGTTTTTATGATTTTAGTCTATCCGTCTGTTTATCAGTTTATTTGTTCTGCGTAACTCGAACACTAGTGAACCGATTCAGATCGAATTTTCTTTATAATGTTTGTTATAGGTACCTACTTACATCATACCGCTTCTACTAAAGGAAGATGAACAGTATAGAGTATAGACTGAAATCCGACATTAACGCGAGAGAAGCCGCGATAAAGGCTAATACGGAATATTAAAAGTTTTGATAGTATTCCTTTAAATATTATAAATATTTTTAACCGACTTCAAAAAAAGGAGGTTTCTCAATTCGACCGTATATATTTTTTATGTTTTATGTTTTATGTGTGTTCGCGGATAACTTCGTCGTTTATGAACCGATTTTGAAAATTTTTTTTTATTTGAAAGGGTATACTTTCAGATTAGTCCCATAGAAATTTCATCAAAATCGGTTCAGTAGTTCGGCTGATTTTAATAAAAATAATCATTTTTATTGCGTTCAACGTTCATTCCTCGACCTGCCATCAAATGTTAGCAAAGATATGCAATTTTAATCATCAGTATTGCAATTTATTTGATCCTTTGACACAGAGATTTCCTCTCCTAATTTCAATCGTTCATCTCTAGGGTTGAAACTCTCAGTTTCAAGTTTCAACCCGCTAAACAGGTACCGAAAATCGAATTTTCAAAAGCGGCGTTGTGAAAATAACAAGCCGTGAGGTCGTTTATTAGGACTAAAGTGCGACCCTTGAGGTCCACACGACGAACTTCCCAGTTTGATAAATATTTAATAATAATAATTAAATTAGATATTACACAGAAAAGTAATCATTTTAATCATTAAAACATAATTATTATTTATTTTTAACAATAATTAAAAAAAAAACGGCTGAACCGATTTTTATAAAATTTATGTCTGATCAAAATGACGTTAACACGCCTCGATTGACATCCTTACGAAGTCGATATAATTTTTTATTCGCGAGATATTGTGTAAAATCTACTTTTTTGGAGTCTATTTGGTTAAGAAAAAAGAACGGCTGAACCGATTTTGAAAAAATTTCTTTCAGATCATATTTACGTTAATACTCGTCGATTGGCATCCTAACGTAGTCGATATCATTTTTCATTCTCGAGATTTCGTCTTAGAAAGAAATGGACATATACGTACATACGTACACACACACACACAGACATCTTTCTAAAAATAGTGTAGTGACCTTGAAACATAAAAATTTGTTATACATTTTGATTTCGATTTTCGGACCCATTACAATAACTTCCAATGGGAAGTTAAAAAAACCTCCTTCAAAAAAGCCACTAAAAAAGGAAAATAAAAATAATAAAATTTTGCCTTAACGTAATAATATATACCTGTGTTATTTGGGAAGAAGTAGGATTTTAAACACAGAAGGGATTTTTCAAATTGGTTCAGTAGTACTCGCATAAACAAATATACAAACTTTGTCTGTTTATAATAGTGATTTACGTTACCTGCGACATTTGGACGTTTAATAAATTATGATATTAAATAGCTGCGCTGCAGCAGTGTCTCTTTTAATCGCGCGCCCCTGAACTTTTAGTATGACTTTATCCTTTCGGAGAGTGTGGAGAACATTTTGGCGGTGACGTCTTGTGTCACCGCTGCGTAATAATTCAGGCTAAATATGTCAGCGCTTTGGTGTCAAAAGCTGGTCGCCTTCACACGGATGACAAATCTATGTTACAATGTTGGCGCTGCTTTGTGTGTAATAGCGTTGATAAATAGTTGTGTTTGTCTGCAGCAGTCTTCAGCTGGTGCTGGCCTGTCCTTCATTCTGCAGTCATGTCAGAGCCCTTTCAGTCATTCAGACTCCTGTTTCAGCATACTGAATAACAACAGCGCGCGAAAGCAATAAAAAAACAAACTTTATTTATTGGTAGCTGCAACACGACGAGAACATTTTTAAATGAATTTATTCTACGTGGTTACCTGTTTTTATAAATTTTTGAAAAGACGAATTCAACAATTTTTCACGTGCCGAAGCTCAAGACGAGATCGAGAAATGAATTGTCGGGAACTCGGTCAGAGAAATTTCGATTCTCAATGCAGTTGTGGATTATAAACTCAATAATAGAATAAGTTATAATATTATGAAAAAAAGAATAGTAGCTATGTTAATCTTTATAACTTCATAAAATCGGGAAGTAGTGGATGTATCCATTGGATTTTTGCTTTTCGTTCACAGAAATTTGGCAAAGTATGCCTTATAGTTCCATGAAAAAAAAACACTAAAAAATTAAATTAGATCATGTAAAATTGTAATTTATTTTAAAATTTTTGTACATTTGAAATAACTATTTTATAAACACTTTATGAAAGTCGGTATCTGGCTGCTATTTGAGCGGCAAAATGTTCCGCCTTTGCTTTGGCGACTTCTGGTGTATCTCCAAGAGTTTGCGTTACCGAATAATCTTTCAAACCTCCAACAGCAGTGTTTCCCAATGCAGCGTGAGCGGCATAATGTTCTGCCTTGGCTCTGGCAACCTCCAAGGTATCGCCTAGAATTTGAGTCGACTCAAAGCTACCCTGTGGTACGATTTGATTTAGTCTTCCATGTTCTCCAACGTATGGAACATATTCTGGTGTCCTTACAGTGGTTGTAACTATTGGAACATGAGTAATCTCAGGCTGCTGCTGATGTTGAATTTGGATATATTCTGGATGAACTTGGGCAGGGTGATAATTTACACTGGATTTATGAATATTTGGATTATTGTCACTCTCAGTAACAAGTTTAGGAAGTGATCGATATAAAGCATCTCTAACAGCAAAATGTTCAGCTTTTGCTTTGGCAACTTCAGGCGTATCTTGAACTGCTGGATTAATATATTGTTCATTGTAAGAATTTTGATTTTGCACATATTTTTGTTGTACAAATTGGTGAGGATTAGGTTCAGAAATAATTGGAGAATTAGTTTGATACAATTCTGATCTAGGAGCATAATGTACGGTTTTCGCTGGTTGAGGGAATGCTTTATATTGAAATTGGGGAGTGTATCTAAATTCAATTTCTCGCGTGTCCATAAATCCGGTGTTTGGGTGCTTAAAATTTTGAATGCTGTAATCAGTTGTGGTTGGAGGGTTAGATTGATATATTGCAGCTTTAGCAGCTAAATGTTCAGCTTTAGCTCTAGCCACTTCCGGAGTATCAGGTACTGCTGGATTACTGGGTACAGTTGAATATGGATTCACAACATTTTTTGGAAAGAAGTTTGTAAATTTAGCTGATGGATTGGACTGATAGATTGCAGCGTGCGAAGCAAAATGTTCAGCTTTAGCTTTAGCTATTTCCGGAGTATCCGTTACAGCTGATGTGCTGACAAACTGGTTTGTGAAAGGATTGTAATCTATAGGATTTACGTGATTGGTGTAAGGATTATAATTTGCTGGATTTGATTGTCTCGTTGCTGCTGCATGGGCAGCATAATGCTCAGCCTTCGCTTTGGCTACATCTGGAGTATCCATGCCAAAATAGTAGCCATATGTCTGACAAATTGTCAGAAGGAATATCACGTTAAATATCTGAAAATAAAATTAATTTATTAGATAATTAAAACACTGTTAAATTTCATCTGGTTCTCAGATAATTATTTATTTTACGATAAAATAAAATTGAATGTAAAACTGTAAAAATTATATTTGTTCAACACCCGCATGAAATATGTAATTTCGTGGCTCTACTGAGGGTGAACGAAATAATGAATTCCCTGACTGTTGACGTAGATAGTGGGTGAAATGCTATTTCGCCCACTAGTGGACGATATAGCATTTCGCCCACGCTTATTACGGAGAATGTTTACGCAATCAATCAGGGCAGAGTGGGCGAAATCCCATTTCGCCCACGCTCATTACGGGGAACGTTTCGCAATCAATCAGGTCACCCATTATTTCGCCCACGCTCAGCAGAGCCACGAAATGACATATATTTCTTGCGGTAGTTGAACAAAATATTGTGTGTGACTATTGGTCGAAAGAGGAGATTCCACTCGTGTGTTTTACCGTACTCGCTACGCTCGTGCGGCAAAATCCACACTCGAGGAATCTCCTCTTTCTCCCACTAGTCGCACAATATACTATTCATTAAAACTTAAAATTTTAAAATTAAAAATATAAGCCATTAAAAAGGGGCAAATTATTACAAAAATATTGGTCGTTTTATTTGGAGTATAATAAATTTGACAAAAAATATCTTTAAATGGCTAAAAATGTCATATATAAAAATGGCGTCTTTATACGACAGTGATAATTTAAGAATTAATATGTCTACTTACTCTTAACTTCATTTTATTCTTTGACGATTTCTCGATAACTGACAATTTTTGTGTTTTCGGTCTTTATATATAATATTTGACTTCAAATACTGAATATTTATTAAAATCATGTTTATATTAACTAATAGTAATTAATTAACGAAGTAATAAGATTGTATCATTAATGTGGAATATTTCACTTTTCCCTGAGGCATTTTTATAATAACAATATTACTAATTTGTTTGAACACTACCAGTTTTAACTGTCAACATAAACTACAGTATAATTATTATAATTTATTATGCGAACAAAAATAGAGTCGCACAACAGACTATTGTTTATAAATATATATTTTAAAAAATAATATATGGATCACAGGGTTTGGCATGTTTTTATATATTTGTAAAATATGTGACACCAGACACATTGTATAGTAATAATAATCTTGATATTGATTTGATTATTTCGATGATAAGTACCTACTTTAGTTAAAGTCCAAGAGTTTGCGTGGTCAAAAATTGCAAGATTTTTGTAAAGGCTAATATTTTGAGATTAGCTAGTATCTATAGGGTGCAAATAAATATACTACAATCAGCGATTTAAAAGATTAAAAAAAAAACTACCTATAGTAAATAAAAACAGTTTGATCTCATTTTGATAAAACCGACTGCTGACTAGGTCCATTTTATCAAAATAAAGTCAGACTGTTTTTTCATAAATTATATTCAATAAATAAACCCTGTGCCAAATTTAAGCTTTTTAAAACGCTAATTTTTTTACACTTTTTAAAGCGCCCCGACGCCAAAGGCCTCGACCGTTAACTTGCTGACTGTAGTGTATTTATTTACACCCTAAATTCTAGCTCATCTCAGAATATCAGCCTTCACAAATATTTTGCAATTTTTGACCATGAGCTCTTGTTTTGTGTTTTGTGTCTCGTTATTACGCTCTCATGCGTTCGATTTTGAAAATTTTTTTGTTCGATTCCTTCTGAAATCTGCCTGTGCATTTTGTCTAATTCGGATCTGATATTATAATTCTTTCCATTAGTAATTCTTCTCATATCATTTTTTCATACGACTTACATCTTTACTCACAAAGAAAAGGAATTTAGAAAGGTGGGTAAGCTAGAATATTTTTGTACAAAACAGATTGTTCGTTATTTAAATAATATTATTTCTAATGATACTTTCAATTTTTTATTATATTTTGACTCTACAGGTTTCTTATCAAGAATTGAAATCTTTCGTTGTGTACAATTAAGAAATGCAAATTGTTTTGTAAATACCAAAGCCATTTAATATTTGGAGATATTTATAACACAAAAACGCGTTCTTAAACCAAAAAAAATTAAATTCACATAGTTTTTTTTTAATAGGGGAAAGTCTAAAAGAACCAAATGACAAGGGCCACAGTGTGCCGCAACCGAAGACGAAGAACTACTTCTATAGTTTTATCTTAAAATATTAATATGACATACATGATGCCAAACTCGTTCGTATTTTAATTCATTTGAAACGTCACAATATCTCGATGTTTTCACAAAATCAGTCAAAGCGTGATAAGCGTATGCACTGCGCTGTGTGTGCATGATTTTGCTATGTGAAGGACTATGTATCATGAGTGTGCCAGAAAAGATGCTAGTGAGTATAGAGATCGTTTACGAATTATATTGTAGATGTTACTAAGGCCATCCCACATTTTATCATAATTTTTCGGGAGTTTCTTTTGCATTAAAAAAGATCCCAAAAGTGTGATTTTTTTCAATATAATTTTAAACATGGAAATAATGCCACCATGGAACTAACATCAACTATGATCAACCAATAACAGTTGACTACATCCCGCCCTCTCACCACATTGAAAACAATCTCGTAACGACCGTTTTGTTATCTTGCTCTTTTGCATGGCTTATGCAGACACTGTGGAGAGAGGAAATGATTTTTTTAAACTTTTAACAAACTTTGAAATAAGTAAAAAAAAAGTAAATAATTAATACACCTAATAATAAATAGCAACAATAGCAAATATTCAGAAAACTTAAACGAGATTTGTTGTGTTAGGATAATCCCCTGATTGCTCATTCAAATGATTAGAGTGCCGAATTTATTATGTATTAAAAAAATAATGAATTGAAAATATGAATTGGTGCTAGGCCTAAATAACCTTAGCTGTTGGTGGTCTTTAAAATACAATTTAATTTTAATTTTTTAGAGTGCCGAATTTAGGACGCATTTAGAATTTATATAATGCGGTTGCATTTGTTATTAATTTTACGGCTGTAATAAAATTTAAAATGTATCTACAAGTAACGCTTAAAAATAACAAATATCATAAATATTCGTATTATTTTGTTGTCATAGTCAGCTTAAAGGGCAACGTGACAGATTGGACCCTATAAGTTTAAAAAATAATGGGGTTCCACATGCCAAAACATGATAAACAATTAGTACTGTAAGTTCTTTTCTCTTAATTACAAACAAGAATTTAAAAAAATGTACACATTTTAAACAGCTTCGCTTAACCCACCTATCATAACCAAACGCATGCATTCAACGACAATTGGAGCTGAAGGAACACTGAATATTCCACAGGCCTGGCCTACCGCATACAATCAAATTTTAATCGCTCAATTGTTTATTTGTGCTCTATAGGATCAGAAGGAACTGCGCATACTATCGACACTGTAGTTGTACGACAAAAAATCAAAAGACCGCATCGATCGTCTTTTGACTTTTTTGTTGAACAACTATCGTCGGCAGCTTATGTCACAACTGTGTATTGACGCTAGCATACGCTCGACGAAATAGTTGTTCGGCGACCCATTAGTTTAATTGTGAAATTATAACACAACTGATAGATTTTATGCGCACCTCTGATAACTAAACAGTTTAGGCGAGTTGAAATCGCGACACGTACACAACTCGACTAAACTGTTTAGTCGTGGAAACAATTGTGTGTATGCGCTAGGACAAAGACAGTCTTATAGAATTTTGGTAGATATCAGTTAGCCAACAAATAGACGTAAACTGTCCGCAACACTGATTGGAGCATCTATTTAAAATTATAAAATTTTATAATATTGTTACAAAACTGTTTTCTGAGTTGGCGGAATAAATATTTATTTACAATAATTATAAATACAATAATAATGAATGCAACAACGAAAAGTCAGTTCTAACAATTAACACAAGTAAACAATAACTAAACAGTAATTAACACTTAACTATATACCAGGACTATTTATTTCTAGTTATTTATGTTTCAAATATTTATATTCACTGTATTTATGTCAGACGCACTATTTGTCGCTTAGTATTCTCCATTGACTGCGTATTCGACACTACACTGACTAATTCATTCCCTCACATCGGCTGGTTATATATGCTGCGCGGCTTAAGCCTAGTACGTTCTCGCGTTCTCTAGAACTTTCGTGCAGGTACTCGTTGTTACAGTAAGTAGATCCCGTTTCTCGGAACTCTCGCCTGCCGTTTATATACAGGCTGATCCGTAACAATATATTTCGCGGTTCCATACTAACGTCTCTTCTCTATTGTAAAGTTTGATGTCAGAATGATATGAAATATTTCTCTGGGGGAGATTCATAATTGTGAGCTATTAATAACATTCTGAAGCAGGCTATTGTGAATTTTAATTTGAAATTAATGGTTTAGTAGCTGTTAATATTATGTCTGTTATATTCATCATGTTTACATGATTGTGAAACTAACATATTGTGAACAAATGTATATGTCGTAGGTTTTGAGTATAATTATTCTTTTCACAACCCAACAGTTTCTTTAAAATGTTGGTGATTTAATTATAGGCAATTTTGTATGCCATTATATTTTACTAAACTACTGTAGTCTGTAAGGCATTGAAAAGAGACCAAGAATTTGAAAGTAAAATAAGTCAAGATAATTTTGTAAACATACTTTCACAGAGTAAATAAGAGACAGGAGTGATTTTTTGTGAATTACCTGCTTCGGTTCTTTGTGGTTGTTAGATATTGCTTATAGAAATAAGAAGTATATTTTATTCACTGCATGTCGTTAAAAAGTCCGTTAGGTCCCTTCCATTGTGATGGTTTTCAAAATGTAAATGTTAATATTTTTTCATTTTTCATAAATGTTATGTTTTTCTATACCTACTATAATAGGTACACCCTAAAATTCTCAAATATTAATTTTAACACACTAATTCAATAGTGGGATATAAATTAAATCTTTCATTAATATTATCCTAGACTTTCTAGACTCTTGTCTTGTCTTGTAGAGATTTTCAAGACAAGGCTTGCAAAAGTCTTGTCTAGAAATTTTCAAGACAAGACAAGACTTGCTTTATTTAGATCAAGACTGTTGCCAAAACTCTAGACAATTTTTAAGAGTCTAGATAAACTAAGTAGTAGTATGTAAAGGTTTACTTTACCTACTATTACTAATCTAGACTCTTGAAAATAATCTAAAGTCTTGATATTAGACAAGACAAGACTTTGGAAGTCTTGTCTTGTCTTGTCTAGACGGCAACACTAATTGCTTATAAAAATTAAACTTCAGTTATTCTGTTAGAATTATTTTGACTTGTTGCGAAATAATAAAAACCCACAACATATAATTTATGAAACTTTTAGCAATCATGAATGAATCCATTATTATAATAAATTAATAATAATGTCATATTAAGTTTTGATTTATTGCACTACATATAATTTAGTTGACAATATTGCATTAACCTGTTGGTTTCCAGAATAATGGTTGTATTTAAATTGATCAGAATTATACGTCAATGGAAAACCAACAAAACAACCGAACAACAGCCGCATCTGAAATGGATGTGCAATTAAATTTATTGAATCGATCATGAATAATGAATATACAAATAAATACAAAATGTTAAAAATAACCACAAAACACCAAACGATATAAAAATTCTTGACGTACGTTCGCCAACCAAGTTAGCATCATCAGGAGATGATTAAATCATTTTTTATTAATCATTTTCTGATGATGCCAACTTGGGTGGCGAAACATACGTCGAGAATTTTTCAATGGTTTGATGTTTTGTGGTTATTTTTAACATTTTGTATCTTCACAACAAAGGTTCCATCACTCTTCATTAGTGTTGCCGTCTAGACAAGACAAGACTTTCAAAGTCTTGTCTTGTCTTGAAATATCAAGACTTCACTAAGTCTAAGTCTAGATTAACAAACTCTTGTCTTGTCTAATATCAAGACTCTAGATAATTTTCAAGAGTCTAGATTAGTAGTAGTAGGTAAAGTAAACCTTTACATGCTACTACTTAGTTTATCTAGACTCTTGAAAATTGTCTAGAGTTTTGGCAAGAATCTTGATCTAGATAAAGCAAGTCTTGTCTTGTCTTGAAAATTTCTATACAAGACTTTTGCAAGTCTTGTCTTGAAAATTTAGACAAGACAAGACAAGAGTCTAGAAAATCTAGATCTAGACGGCAACACTACTCATCATGGATACAAATAAATAATTATTTTGAGAAATTTGTATTTATTTTGCTTATTTTTAAACTGTATCAACATGATTTAAAAGTAGAACGAAAAATCCACTTACAAAGTCGTGTTCCAAATAGCTGATTAGAATCAATGTTTGCCGGACGTATGCAGATTTTGCGTAAGTTAATTTCATTTCTGTAGCGTGTAGTATACATTTTCATTGTACTTGGCCCAGCTCTGGTTTCATCTAGGTTAATTTTTTCACTAAACATTTATAACTAAAGTGAATTTATTATACATCGAAGCATTCGATGTATGTTAAATTCGCTTTTTCCTGTATGTATGTATGTCTCAATCCTTTGTCGTACCATAACTCGAGTAACTGTAATTTGTTTTTATTTCTTTATGAACTTTACATTTTGCAGACATTTTAATCAACTGAAAATCCTACAACCATATTTTTATTAATAAAAATAAAATTGAAACTATACTTTAAACAACAAATTACAGAAAATAAATTTCCTGTTCAAATGCAGCTGGTGCATTTCAAAGCTAAATAAATTAGAGGAGCGTGATGGGACCTTTTATACTTATGTAATGTTGGTACCTACTGCCAGGCGCTAGTTTATTTCCCTTGGACAGTTTAAAAACTCTCTTGAGTCATTTTCAACTGAAAACTGATGAGATAAAGGAGCCCCTGAATTCCACCAATGTCTGACATCACTAACTTTACTTTCCACAAGCCAACTACGTTAGTTGACTTTATTAAATTTTTAGTTTTCCAATTTATACATTTTTTACCTTTAAATGCACGAAGTTTTATTGAATAGTTTTTATTTTAGTTCTTTATATTTCCTAGAATGCACCTGACTGTCGCAGTGGCATAAAATGTTTTCAATTCAAGTATTTTCTTAGTTTAACATTAATTTGTTTTATAAGTGAATATGTACCTACATAAAAGTTCTGAACTACATGTGATGGAAAATTAAAGATTATAATTATTTTTGAAGTGAAAACTTCCTTAGGCGCGTTAGGCACTTTTTGCCTGGGTACTGAAATAACCGTAA
Source organism: Mongoloraphidia duomilia (assembly GCA_039654895.1). NCBI lineage: Eukaryota > Metazoa > Arthropoda > Insecta > Raphidioptera > Raphidiidae > Mongoloraphidia > Mongoloraphidia duomilia. Next base: position 3,525,846 of record CM077517.1, read on the forward strand.
AAATTCGCAACATATTTATATCATAAAAACAGCCGTCTACACAGTTCCACTCATAGCGCAGTTGGTTACGTCTTAGCGTTCTATGCATAGGAACCTGGGTTCGAGACCTGATAACAGCGTAGAATTTTTGGCGTTTTTTTTCTTCTAAATTCTACATGATATTTATTTATATATTTTTTTATTCTTGTTATATTCTTTCTTTGACAATAATTATAATTTTTTTGAAACCAAGGTGGAATTAATTAAAAATACAATTTTAGTATTTTAGTAATAAATTATTTTTAGCTCATAAATGCGCTATATTAGATGACACCAAAAATTAGAAAATCTGAAGTTTTCACTTCTGTCGTGTGGTCATAAGCATACACCCATTTTTTTGTATTCTAAGTTCATATTTTTGTTCAGTCCGCCCTTTATTTGATTTTTGGATAAAAATGAAAAACTTCATATCTGTGATTTTTAATTTGTCTACTTAAGATGTGACATTAAATAGATCGAAGTGAAATACAACTAAAGACTATAGTTTAATTCATCATCATGTCACCACGTGATCAAATTAGTAACTTCAAAGGGGTGCCATTATTTATATGACATTTCGGATACCCGCCTAATACATACACTCTGACCCTAATTTAAGAATTACTTACTGGTAAAAGTATCACTTTGATTTTTCTTAGCGTTGCTGTCTAGACAAGACAAGACAAGATTTTCAAAGTCTTGTCTTGGAACATCAAGACTTCACTAAGTCTAAGTCTAGATTAACAAACTCTTGTCTTGTCTAATATCAAGACTCTAGATTATTTTCAAGAGTCTAGATTAGTAGAAGTAGGGAAAGTAAACCTTTACATACTACTACTTAGTTTATCTAGACTCTTGAAAATTGTCTAGAGTTTTGGCAAGAGGAGTCTAGATTAGTAGTAGTAGGTAAAGTAAACCTTTACTTGCTACTACTTAGTTTATCTAGACTCTTGAAAATTGTCTAGAGTTTTGGCAGGAGTCTTGATCTAGATAAAGCAAGTCTTGTCTTGTCTTGAAAATTTCTAGACTTTTGCAAGTCTTGTCTTGAAAATCTAGACAAGACAAGACAAGAGTCTAGAAAGTCTAAATCTAGACGGCAACACTAATTTTTCTATTCATTATTAAAAATAATTAATTATCTACTTAAAAAAGAGATTTTCAACTGTGACAAAATTTCTATATGAATATGAATCTACATATTGTTATCTTGCAGTGAGAACTAATAAATTAAACAAACTAATGTTTTATATTAAGTTGGCCGTCAACGTTGTACCTGTCACATAACTTGAAGTGATAATAAAATTTCAACGTCTACTGAACCTTAACTGATGCAGAATTGATTTGAACAGCGCATCTTTTAAATTCCCGTATTGCCAAGAATTATGTCTAACGGAAAAATCATCCTCGAGCCAATTATGATTCTTTGTAGTCTTTTTGCTTTTGTTATCGACGAGATGCGAGATGAACAATGATATTATTTTTCAATAGAAAAAGCTACGAATTCCAATTTCATTAAGCTGCGTTCTTACAGGATTCAATAAAAGAATATTGCATTGAAAATACGTTTCTAAGAATGTGTATCCGCTTATTGCCAATAAATATTATGAACTTTAGTTATTTTGAAACGTGCCTAAAATTATTTATTGTATTAGGTATATTCATGTAAAAGGGTTATTAAATATTATTTTTTTCATTTTATTTAAAAAAAAATTATTTACTAGATACTGTAAGTGCCTTTTCAATTTTCTAAAATAAAAGAACATAGATTAAGGCCGGGCGCATACACACAATTGGGTTTTTAAATGAATTTTTTTTTTACTTAAATGAAAAGATCACATACAAGTTTTATAGCAAAACTGTTTTTATTTAATTTTTTTGCTTAGGTACTAATTAAAAAGTTTTATTTAAATAAAAATTAATTTTTAAACTCAGTTCCGATGACGCGCCGAAAGAATCCGAACGCGTGTGACGTCATTATGTTATCTATGGTCTTTGTATCCATAGTTACCAAGTTAAAAATGTATTATTTTTGATAGTATGTGTAATACATATACACAAATACCAACAAATGCACACAAATTCTAACATAACAACGTCACAAAGCCGTTACAAAGCATGCAAAATTAATTTTGTTTAATGATTTAGATGCAGAATTTTATATTCTAAAACTTTTATTGGAAGATATTTTTCCTAAAATAATTAGGGAAGCAGGAAATCGCAGAAATTTGATTTTACGGGTTAAATCCCTATTACCCACAAAGCAATTCAGCACCCTGTATTAACAAAACGTGAATCGAATCGCATTGGCCATTCTCTTATAAAATTTGATAAAAAATATAAAGTAACAACTGTGAGATGATAAATCGAACAACGTCTTTGAATCTACCAGCCACTGAGCGCCAATATCATAAATAGAATGATTTATGTTTGGACTATTTGTCTATAATTTTTGTACTTTTGCAGTCGAATTGATAAAGGAGTTGAACTAAAAATAGTTAAGGAAATAATAAAAAGTTGTATATATTCACGGTTGCAGGTTGTCTCGAACTGGAATATGCAAAGATTTATGTTATTATTCGCCAGCGAAGCAAACACGAAAAAGGTGGTACAGAGCCGAGCTATATCATTCACAAGCATAACCACTTCGACTACATTATATTATTATATTCTGTTCTATTCTACACATAGACTGTCCATTTGTTGCGTATACTATTGCTATTTCGGATACGGTGACAGTTCAGAAAAAATGCACCGATTTTATTATTTTCTTATTTTATTTCTTGGTTTATTTAAGCAGAAAGTCATCGATTGACTTTCTAAATAATAGGTTTTATTAACCGACTTCAAAAAAAAGAGGTTTCTCAATTCGACCGTATATATTTTTTATGTGGTTATGTTTTATGTTTGTTCTCGGTTTGTTCGCGGATAACTTCGTCGTTTATGAACCGATTAAAAAATTTTTTTTTTATTTGAAAGGATATACTTTCAGAGTGGTCCCTTAGAAATTTTATCAAAATCGGTTCAGTAGTTCGGCTGATTTTGATAAAAGTAAGTAACGGCGTGTGATTCTTTAAGGTAAATGTTACTTTTTGACACTAAAAAGTAAAAAATAAAAAACTTTTTAACAAAAAAAAACCTCCTTCAAAAAGCCACTAAAAAGAAGAAAATATTGAAATTTTGAGGTCTGTGCCAATTAAAATATGAAGTCGGTTAAAATGTATAGTATACTGTATAGTGATTAATATCTTCTTTTTTTTTAACCAACTTCATATTTTAATTGGCACAGACCTCAAAATTTCATTATTTTCCTCTTTTTAGTGGCTTTTTGAAGGAGGTTTTTTTTTTTGTTAAAAAGTTTTTTTATTTTGACTCGAGTTCAGTATACATAGGCTGATTCAGAAATAGAGACGGAAAGAAATTCCACAAATCAATTAATAAGCTTAAATAATCACTATTCTAAAAAAACTTTTTAACAAAAAAAAACTTCAAAAAACCACTAAAAAGAGGTAAATAATGAAATTTTGAGGTCTGTGCCAATTTAATAAAATATGAAGTCGGTTAAAAAGAAGATATTTATCACTATACTATACTTTTGAACCAACTTCATATTTTATTAAATTGGCGCAGACTTCAAAATTTCATTATTTGCCTCTTTTTAGTGGTTTTTTGAAGAAGGTTTTCTTTTTTGTTAAAAAGTTTTTTATTTTTTACTTTTTAGTGTCAAAAAGTGACATATACCTTAAAGGAATCACACGCCAGTACTCACTTTTATTAAACCGACTTTCTTACGCTGTTTGATGTGTCAAAAAGTGACATTTACCTTAAGGAATCACACGCCGTTACTCACTTTTATTAAAATCAGCCAAACTACTGAACCGATTTTAATGAAATTTCTATGAAACTAATCTGAAAGTATATCCTTTCAAAAAAAAAAAATTTCCAAATCGGTTTATAAATGTCGGAGTTCTGAGGTAACAAACATAAAAAAAAATAACCGAATTGAGAACCACCTCCTTTTTTTGAAGTCGGTTAAAAATATGAAAGAAATCGGCAGGTTCATTTCGAGAAAAAAAATGAAAAAGTTTTATTAGAAAAATTGTACCCGCCACTGGCGAATTAAATTACATAATATGCACAACTAAATACAATCCTTTCTCACTGATCATGTAACTGCTATGAAATTTGGAAAAAATGCATAATTTTATAATCAGTTATTACCGATCGCTCTGTCGTGATGTTCATAAAACAGTATGGCACATTTTACGAATATTGAAAAGACATACACGGTTTTATTATACGGTGAAGTTGGTGGATATTCTGCAGAAGCACGCAGACGGTATGCTAACCATTTTCCCAGGCGTCGTGTCTCTGAAACACGCACTTTTAATGAAACTGTGCAACATTTGTGAGTTTGTGAATTCCATTGTTTAATAAAGTTTCTAAAGTTTTCTGTAAGCACACGTCATTGTGTATCACTTTTTCTTTTAAAAAGTTTTAACATTGGAAATGTTTATGTTCGTATATGGGGGCAGAGTTACGAGTTTTCGTTCAAGGCCAAAAGACAACGGTGTCGCGATCAAGTGAGGAGCAATCATGCAAAATTGAACAAGTGCAATTTTTTCGAAATGTGTTTTATATCATGTCTAGTTAATTGAGAGGTATTTGCGACGATCTGCGGTGTTATTTTTGAGCAAATGTTAATAAATACTGTAGAAAAATCCATTTAAAAGTTAAGTAATCAAGCAAAAGTGAACGCGTATATAACAGAAGAATAATAGGGTTATTCCTGACAAAACTAAACAGTGCATTGATAAATATTGTGTGTATAATAAACAGTTATAATTATGTTTCATATATGCTGTTATCATTTCCAATGTCCTCGATGGTTGCAAGGATTGCGAAATCTGTGAATTTGTTTTACTAATATTTTTTTAATACATAATAGTTTTAAATGTCGACAAAAATATTTTCTCTAATTAACTGACATTTTATTTGTTGATTTCCGAGATAGCAATCGTATACCTGATAAATATGTACGTCATGTATATATTATGTGTGTCTGTATACAGTATATTATTATACACGATGTATGCACGTACTTCTATTCTATATAAATACATTTTATATTAGGATTTCAAATATATAATATTACTAGGGTAGACGTAAAGGTGGTACATAAATTAATTTTTCAAACTTGTATGGTTATAACGCCAAAGGATGCATAGGGCGACATCTTTTGAATCATAGATACTTAAATCTTTAGGAATAATGGAAAAAAGGCATTAGTGAAAAAATAGTTGTAAATTATTATTTTCACAACGCCGCTTTTGAAAATTCGATTTTCGGTACCTGTTTAGCGGGTTGAAACTTGAAACTGAGAGTTTCAACCCTAGAGATGAACGATTGAAATTAGGCGCGTGAATGGGAAACAAACGCATCGACAGGGCCAGCACGTGCGCCTGGTCGGACAGGCGATCGCCTTACGGCGCCATATTTTTAGGGCGGCATATTTTTGTAGCAGCGAATTTTTCGTGCGGTGTTTTACTTTTTAAAAATGATTATATTGTTCGAGTTTTCACCGATTCTTAGTTCTACCTTCTACTACTAGATAAAAGATGTCGCATGTCGCCCAGCCGCTTTTATTTGTTAAGTAAATAAAATATATCATCGGTTTATTAATTTTTTTAATATGTGAGGGGGGGGGGCGTCAAAAGTTGTATTCGCCTTAGGCGGCATATTTTGACGCGCCGGCCTTGCGCATCGATCACGAAAGTGCGATTGGGTCGCCATGCTGTTGCTAAATCGCGCATTTTTGATACAAAAATAATCGTCAAATCGCGATGCAACTGCTAAATCGCGCGTTTTTTATACAAAAAATAGCATGTTTAACAGGTTTATGCCAAAACTAGCATTAACGCGACCGAAGCCGTGGGTACTGGATTGTAAGATATATACAGAGCGTAGATTATAGACGCTCAACAACTGAGGTCACTAGCGTCTATTGGATTATAAGAAATATAGAAAAATATAGAAAGCCCGACGTATATTTCCTTGGACGGTTTTAATTTATTTGATATTTCTATGCTTCTGTTGAATTGTTGGCTATGATTTGAGGTAGACGCTTTATATTATATAAGTATGCATAGAGTATTTGGTTTAATATTTTGCGCTGGAAGTAATTCACACAAAAGAACGAAGGTGAATATGAGAGAGTTATGAAGAAATGTATCGAAGCGATGCAAAGAATATCTCTATAGTTGTACAGCAAAGTGGCTTATGTAGAATAGGTTAATCCCACGTATCAAAATTTAATAATTTTGAACAGTATATATTATTCCTCATACATAAACAAATAATATAAACCAGATATTTCGTTATTATATCATTCCTCTTAATTGCGAACACGAATTAAAAATTATATATAATTTAAACGCCGAGCATAAGCCACCGTATGATGACGTAGAAGAGAGTCACACTTCTTTATCTATAGAATCAAACACACATTTAAGAAAGCAGCATTCATTGTAATGTTGTTATAAAATTAATAGCTCTCGCAGTCAGTGGATTTGCGGTACATCGTGCTATATATAGGAAAGATTAAATGTTCACTGTCGGACACTGAGCAGTAAGTGGAAACTTTCCCGACGCGAAATCGGGGGTTCGAATCCCGGCAGTGCATTTACATTTTTCCTATACAGCTTTCTATATAAATATCATGGCGATAATGTCGTCTGATATTCTTGTGTATTTAGTTACGGTCTAGGGAATTAATCATATTGTTACGTGAGGACAGTATGGCTCAGTTGGTAGCGTCGCAGCCTCTGAATCAGACTGTCGTGGGTTCGAATCCCACCTCTGCTCATGGATGTTTTGTGATGTTATTTAGTTTTAAGTGATATATTATGATATTTGTTGTATTTAAGACGCTAATGACCTAAGTTGTCGCGCGTCTATAATCCACAATAAATAAATAAATCATTGTTACGTATTTGAAATTTCTCACTTGTGTGTTTAAGATATAAAGTATTTAAACGGGTTTCCAAAGGCAATCAACAAAATACTTGCTAATTATTTATTTAAAATCGACGTTTCAATGATAATATTTTGTCTTCTTCAGGATCTAAAAACAGATAATATACAATGATGAACTATAAAGTAAGTCATTATCTTAACGTGGATAATAATATAATAATTAAAGTAAACAGCAATTACCCAAGTTAAGATATATAATGACTTATTTTATAGATCAATGTATATCTCTGTTTATAGATCCTGAAGAAGACGAAATATTATCGTCGAAACATCGATTTTAAATAAATAATTAGCAAGTATTTTGTTGATTGCCTTTGGAAACCCGCTTAAAAACTTTATTTGTTACATTAAATTAACCAGGCGTGAAATTTACATATTACTAAAATAAAATACTTCTATGATTTTTATTTTATATTTTTGTATATTAGTTATTATATTGTTATTTGACTCATTGTGTATGATATTCGCATAGTAAACGTGCCTAATGGGAAGCACATAACTGTCTCTTTCCATTGCAGCCAAAAAAAAAACAACTGTGTCACTATATTGTAATTCATGTCTTCCACTGGTTAGGTCAACATCACTTTTGCTTTATCAGAAATCTGACATAAACCAATTTCTCTTGTGACCATAGGTATCATGAAGGAGCACAAAACATGGACGTCATAGAGTCGTTCAGGACCGAATCAGGACATTATGATGAGTAAAAACATATATAAAAAAAACTGGCTGGGTGTATCTCACGCGTCTGAAGTAAGTAAAAGTTTATATTGGTAAGCATATATTTTATTACTATTATGTATAAACGCCAATTACCTAAACATTAATTGGTTTTGATCTTAGGTAATTTATATAGTTGATTTCATACTAATTATCACAGTTGTCTATGCATATTAATTCTGTTTGAAATATTTAATTTTATAACCTGTCAATTTGTAATCGAGTTCGAGTATTTTTGATAGGATGAACAGTTTTCGAGAAAATTTCCTAATTTTTTGAAAAATTGTGAATTTACAGACTATATATACTTAAATCTCTTATTACAGAAGTGTGAAAAAAACTATCCAAAAATAATTTAAAAAATAAATAAAAAATTCACAGATTTCGCAATCCTTGCAACCATCGAGGACATTGGAAATGATAACAGCATATATGAAACATAATTAACTGTTTATTATACACACAATATTTATCAATGCACTGTTTAGTTTTGTCAGGAATAACCCTATTATTCTTCTGTTATATACGCATTCACTTTTGCTTGATTACTTAACTTTTAAATGGATTTTTCTACAGTATTTATTAACATTTGCTCAAAAATAACACCGCAGATCGTCGCAAATACCTCTCAATTAACTAGATATGATATAAAACATATTTCGAAAAAATTGCACTTGTTCAATTTTGCATGATTGCTCCTCACTTGATCGCGGCACCGTTGTCTTTTGGCCTTGAACGAAAACTCGTAACTCTTCCCCCATATACGAACATAAACATTTCCAATGTTAAAAATCTTAAATTTTTTTCAAATTTTAACACCCTGGCGTTAAATTTGTATACTAGATTTTTCCCTTCTTCTTGTATTTCTATACTAAATAAAAACATTCATCTCGTAGACGTGCAAGTCTGTAATAATTAGTGATAACAATTTATTACTTGAATGTATAAGTTTACGGTGCAATGAGCCAAATTATATAAGTGCTTTTGCATAGGTCACCAGTACCTATAGATATAATTATACAAGCACGTTCTACTAAATCCCAGTGACTATTCTGTCCCGTAAAGTAATGCTATACCTTTAATTTTCTCGGGATTTAATACCTCAGTACACTTAAAGCACGTGATACTCATTGGAGTGACAAATCTAAATCACAATTTATTTCTTTATTCACATTATCAATATTGCTGTGCTATTTTTAACTTCCCATCGGAAGTTATTGTAATGGGTCCGAAAATCGAAATCAAAATGTATAACAAATTTCAAGGTCACTACACTATTTTTAGAAAGATGTCTGTGTATGTGTGTGTGTGTGTGTATGTGTACGTATGTACGTACGTACGTATGTGTCCATTTCTTTCTAAGACGAAATCTCGAGAATGAAATATGATATCGACTACGATAGGGTGCCAATCGACGCGTATTAACGTAAATATGATCTGAAAGAAATTTTTTCAAAATCGGTTCAGCCGTTCTTTTTTCTTAACCAAATAGACTCCAAAAAAGTAGATTTTACACAATATCTCACAAATAAAAAATTATATTGACTTCGTAAAGGTGTCAATCGAGGCGTGTTAACGTCATTTTGATCCGACATAAATTTTATAAAATTCGGTTCAGCCGTTTTTTTTTTTTAATTATTGTTAAAAATAAATAATAATTATGTTTTAATGATTAAAATGATTACTTTTCTGTGTAATATCTAATTTAATTATTTTTATTAAATATTTATCAAACTGGGAAGTTCGTCGTGTGGACCTCAAGAGTCGCATTTTAGTCCTAATAAACGACCCACCTCACGGCTTGTTAGTTTATTATTTGCACTACACTTTTAATTAACTGGTACCGAAGATTAAAGTGTAGGATACTTCTTACTCGGATATTTTTGGAATGAAATAGGGTTCTCGTCATATAGGCGAGATCTGGGGGGAACAAGGAGAACAGTCGCCCCTTCATGGCTAAAAAACTTATGATTTGTTAACAATTTTCTAAATTAATAGTATTACATATTCAACTAAACCATCACCCTCTTCACTCCAAAACAATTAAGAAGGTCCGGTGTATTATTTTGACCCTTTCGGGCAAAATCAACGTTCATACTTCAAGTCGCGGACAAATGCTAGTTATTCATTCCAACACTATCTTTTTTAATATCGATAAATGGAATGGTTGCTGTTAATTGTTTGGTAGAGGGAAAGCTATTAAAAAAATCAAGCAATGTCAATATGAATTGATAGCTTGAATGAAAGCTGTACAACAATTGGCTTCAAATTGTAAACGCAGAGAGCTTTTGAAAGGGGTGAACAGTGTTTACGGAACATGAACAGTTGAGCCTTGCGGTCACTGTACCCAACAATAAGTTAACTCATTAGCTCACTAGTAATTTGCAGTACAACATCCTTGTAATTACTGTCTCACGCACACACCTATACACAGTACACACTCATACACACACACACATGCATACTACCGAATAGAATGTTGTACGCATCGATGCAAATCAAAAGTACAATAGTGTGATCAAATAAATCAGAAATGATTCAAATATAAATTACAGGTGATACTGGAATTTCGCATCATCGCACAGGTGCAAAACGCGTACACTTGGGCGTTGCAGAAGCCACAATTATTTTATTTTTTTAGGTTTTGATAAAATATAAAAGATAAATTAATACCAAAGACAAATATTTGCTAAAAAGCAATAAATAAAATTTTACGTAGGGGCCTCAAAATCTTATTATTGCAGGTGTCTTCAAATGTTTAAGTTGCCCCTACTCGTCCCTGGATGTGTTAGTTCGTGCGCAAAAAATAGAATTTACGATCGATTTGGTGACAAGCGGAAGAATAAATTTTAAAGTGTGTGAAGGGTTGTTAAGAAGATAATTTAAAAATATACTTCAAAAACCTCGGTGGCATAGCATCAATAATTGCAATTATTGATCCTATGCCACCGAGGCCTCTTCCTTCAATCTACAAAAAAATTCGACTGATGACCAGTCCTATACTTCCCACCTAGTAAATATTTGCAAAAAATAAACACTCTTTTTTTATTCTTTGAAAAAAAGCATGGCCCTCTTTTTTGTTTAGTGATCTACTGATGGCTAGCTTAATATAGCAAAAATCATGGTTACCTTGATTTACGTACAATTTTTATTTTTTTTAGTAAAATATTTTTTTTCTCGAAAACTGTACATTTGAGAGAAAAAAAATATTTATATTTTTTTCATATTATAACATCTAAAATTCATTTATATTTTTTTTTACCTATGTTAATACGTGACATTGAGAACGTTTTTTTATTATCTCAGGATCCACTGAACCGATTTGACTCAAAATTTAATCAGATCTAAGTTAAAGGCTGATAAACACAATAGAACAATCGGCATGGCCGTATGTTGTTCCGTTTTTACGATATCGAAAAGAAAAATTGACCACATACACACACACACACATACAGACAGACACATACAGACATCAGTCAGAAAATGATCTTAAACGATTAAATTCATTACTTCCCTACCATATTTAGTAGAGGTGGGAAGTAAAAATATTATTTATTGTTTTTGATGCTTCAATATTACTTTTAAAGGCTTGTATATTTATGAAAATCCTGTCAAGAATATAATATAGGTAATATCAGAGTAGGTACCTACTTAAACAGTAAAGTGGAATTTTTTGAATCGGTGATTAGAATTGTTATGAAAAACTTCTAGAAATTTTTATTTGTGATCTGTTTTTAGCAGCATTGAATATTTGATATTTTGAGGTTTAGAAATTTTGAAATATTTTTGTAAAAAAAATTCGAAGAAGTTATCCCTGCATGATTTAGAGGCTATGCAAAGTTTTTAAGTTGAACAATTGATATGGCGCTATCTAAAACACAAAAGAAGATAGTTTAAAAGGTTAATCGTATTGTAATGACGTTTTCCATTCCAATGTCGATATCGCTGTTCAGTTGTTCGGTGTACCCACATTCGGCTGCCTATACTCTATAATCTATATCATGTCTCGATCCAGTCTTGTCTCATGTAAATTGATTCATTGCAGTGGCGTTCCACGTCTATATTTTTATTTAAAAAAAAATCAGGTGTGTCGTGATCACACTCGGAAGAAGTGAAACTTTTTACTGAAAACAATTTTATCCAGGTGTGCAAGCTTTCACGGCCGGCATTGTTCCAAGTCTTCATGGTTTCCGGGCTTGTAGGCCGTGGTCTGGAGGTATTTTACAGAGAGACGGAGTACGACCGAACAGAGAACACACTGGTACTAGGCATAAAAGAAAGGAGTACACCAGTCACTGACACACTGACCTGTGAGCCGCCAAGGAGGACACTTCGACCGCTGCCACATCGCCTTTGAGAATGTCTACCGCAGTTGTAGACGAAAAGTCAGGTAGAAATACCACCGGACCACGGCCTACAAACCCGGAAACCATGAAGACTTGGAAAACAATTTTATTACTTGTTAAAACATACAGTGTCCATTTAAAAATAGTAAATTGTATGTCTAGATATGTAATGGGGCATATTACGGCGAGTGATGACAGTATGTAAAAACGAGCGATAGCGAGTTTTTACAGTCACACGAGCCGTTATACCATTATGTACGAGACATATATAGTATTTTTTGCCATACGCACTACAAAATACCTACTTTTTACGTCATTTTCGAAAAATTCTGACAGTTCATTTGCATCGCCATCTTTTCTTCTAGTGTGCCGCGAAGTTCGTGCAAGTAAGTAATGACAGGCGCACGCAGGCGTATAGAGCGAATTAACAGAAGTTGCCATGGCAACCGTTATTTTCTGCGCTAGTGCAGAAAGTAAATCATTTTCCGCACACCTGCCTGTTAAATGGGTCATTAATGGCCGCTATACATACATCGAAAGTAGCTATTTTGTAGTGGGTATGGCAAAAAAAAATGTTTATACCTAGGTAATGTTAATATTTTAGAATTTTTAGATCAAAAAATTTAATTTAAAAATAATTAAAAAAAAATATAAAAAAATTAAATTAAATTTTTGCGAGAATTTTTGTAAGTAAATTCAATAGTTTTTATTTTTAAATAATATACATTATTAAATGTATTTTATGTTTTTTATTACAAATTGTTATCCAATATATTGTCGCACCATTAAAAAAAACAAAAAAAAACTATAAATCGGGATTTGAAACTGAATTTGACATTTCCAACAGTCAGTATAAGCAGCTACCCAATGCCCTGAGCTAACAATTGTTCTTAATGGTTACCCTTAAAACTGTCTGTCTGTTTATATCTGCATTACTCAAAAATGGCTGACCCGATTTTTATAGAAGTAATTATACTAAATATAGGGTATTTTTTATCCGGTTAAGTTCGAGTTAAGATAATGTTTCCGCCAAAATCGGCATTAAAAAGAGTGAAGCGGCCGTAGGGTAAAAGTTGTTATTCGAATATAGAACAGAGTAGCTAACGTTGAATATTTTATGATTGCAATGAAATGAGCCATTTTCTGGCAATTATTGTAATTTTATTGACGAGTCGTTGTTGTTGAGTTGAGGATGTTTACACGTAACGAAGAACAACGAACAATCTGATAAAGGTGCAGATTGGAATCTTTACGGTACTCACGAACACATAAAATGGCCGTTATATTAAATTCAACTCCGCCTTTAACACCGCATTTACTTAAGCTGCATTGACACGTATCAATTCAATTGATCTACATTACTTTTGTAAGATTTATTTTTTCAGATAAATTCTTGTTTTCTTATTCATTAGCGAATTTCATTTTAAAGTTACAAGCTTATACACTAGGTGACTAGGGCTTGAGAATAGCCGAGCGTGTAGCAATGCTGTTGTTTACATGGCGTTGCTATGGTTCCTTTATTACAAGTTCCCGGGTTCTAGCCCGAGAGCTGGTAAAAGTGTCAATAATTATTTTAAACATAATGTTATGTACTGTAAGTTGCTTTGATCATTACATTTTTTTATTCTTTTAAAATCGAACTTTGCGCATTTTTTATTTATGTCATGTCAGCATAGCTTTAGATGCATCCCCTTCCCACGCTTGTATTAATTGAACTTACAATTTTATATCTGTACTCTTTTAATTATTGTAGTGTAGATTGTTTTATTTTATAAACTATTATTTAAACAAATCGACATTAGATAGTACTGTTACAAAACTGTTTTCTGAGTTGGTGGAATAAATATTTATTTACAATAATTAAAAATACAACAACAATAAATGCAACAACGAAAACTCAGTTCTAACAATCAACACAAGTAAACAATAATTAAACAGTAATTAACACTTAACTATATACAATTAACATACAATTGACTATATACAATTGACTATATACCAGGACTATTTATTTCTAGTTATTTATTTTATCAATTTATATCACGGAACTATTTATATTTCTGCACGATTTATATCACTGTATTTATATCAGATTTATTTCGCTGTTCAACACTGTCACAGTATAATCTACACTAACTGATTCCAGTTGACTGATTCCGCGACTCACTGTTCACTGATTTATTTAGGCTGCGTGGACTGGAGCCCAGTACTTCTCGCGTTCTCTAGAACATTCCGGCAGGTACTCGTAGTTCAGTATACAGACCCCGTTTCTCGGAACTCTTTGTTTGCCGTTTATATACAGGGTGATCCGTAAAAGAACTTTTTAACCGACTGGCAAAAGTATCAATTAGACTTTTAATAAATTATTTAAAAAATAATAAATTGAAAATACAAATTGACGCTACGCTTAAATAACCCTGGCAGTTGGCCTTAAAAATATTGCTGTGAATGGAAATATTGTTCAAATAAACGTACCTACACCTATTATTTTGTTAATTTCATATGCACAACTGACGCACAAAACACTGGTCCACTAATTGCGCTTATTTCGATACAGATGAGTCATAAATTACAAAACAATCCTGGAATTGTTGCAAACTATTTTAAAAATGTCGGACATTTTTTAAACTCATTATACCTAATCACCAGTTTTTTATCAACTAAGATTGCATAAAAAATGTGATTGCTTATGGCTTCATAATGGGTAGATGCTTGGCAAATATCAAACCACGTTTATTGAATGTACATTTCAAGAGCTAAACTAGTATGTGCTGAAGATGAAAGCTTAGCTCTTGAAATGTACATTCGAGAATAAAATTACTGTGGTAAGAAGTGTCTAAACCATTGTTTTATTAAGTATGTATGTTCCCTTGTAAAACAAAACTGCTTGACCGATTTTGATAAATGAGGTGTCATATGTTAATGATGTACAGCTATACATAATAATATTGTTATAAAACTGTTTTCTGAGTTGGTGGAATAAATATTTATTTACAATAATTAAAAACACAATAATAATGAATTCAACAACGAAAAGTCAGTTCTAACAATCAACACAAGTAAACAATAACTAAACAGTAATTACAAAGCAAAACAAAACAACTATATACAATAACTCGTAATTATTACGACTACACAGTATTTATTTTATCAGTTTATTTATTTATATCACGGCACTATTTATATTACTGAATGAATTGTGAATTATAGACGCTCGACAACAAGGGTCATTAGTGTCTATTTATATTACTGATCCACCGTAGACTTGAATGCGTGACTCACCGTTGACTGATTCATTCACTCACTCGCACTGGCTGTTTATATATGCTGCGTGGCCTAAGTCTAGTGTGTTCTCGCTTTCTCTAGAACTTTCGCGCAAGTACTAGTTGTTACAGTAAGCAGACCCCGTTTCTCAGAACTTTTGCCTGCCGTTTATATACAGGGTAATCCGTAATAGAAATTCCGTGGAGCAGCCTGTATAAAGGACGTAATTAAACCTGTCAGTTTGAAAAATCAATAAACTGTTTAATAGAGACATACTATTCATATTTTTTCACCGTTAGATGCAATTGCATAAATCACAAAGCCATCGATTGCATCCCGTAACTACTGTCAATATTTACATCATTATAATATGCTGCTGCAGTTGTAATCGTGCATTCTGCATTCGGAATAAATTCTGTGGCTAAACTATAAAAGTGCTTATATCGGTTTTTCGTAATTTTTCCTATTTTTCACGAAGAATAGAATGCAATAGTGGTATTCATCATTTTAAAAAATTTGCATTTAAGAAGCCTCTAACTGACGAACAAATGCATCCTTTCGATTAACACTACACACAAAATATCGGTAATAAAATTACTTATGGGGTTGAAATGTAATCGATAAGGACAAAAAGTAATACTGTACCTACGTCTCTAAATACTTTTGTACACAAAAAAAAATGAAAAACATAGGTTTACTATTAAGAATCCTTGACATTCTTTTTGAACGTAGAGGGTCTGCTTTGGCCTCAAATTAAAGATATTGTAGCAAACCCCAAGATCCAAGTCTTCATGGTTTCCGGGCTTGTAGGCCGTGGTCCGGTGGTATTTCTACCTGACGTTTCGTCTACAACTGCGGTAGACATTCTCAAAGGCGATGTGGCAGCGGTCGAAGTGTCCTCCTTGGCGGCTCACAGGTCACAGGACCTGTGAGCCTTTGAGAATGTCTACCGCAGTTGTAGACGAAACGTCAGGTAGAAATACCGCCGGACCACGGTCTACAAGCCCGGAAACCATGAAGACTTGGAACAATGCCGGCCGTGAAAGCTTGCACACCTGAATAAAACCCCAAGATGTTACGCCACTGCCTCCAATAGAAACCATGAGAAAGAAAGGTCACAGCAGTAAAGCGTGGAATGGTATCGAAGATACTGAACAACGAGTACCTGCCGGAATGTTCTAGAGAACGCGAGAACGTACTAGGCTGGGCTGCGCGACCTATATAAGCGAAGTACGAGTTAGTCAGAGGAGCAGTCGACGGTGTCACGCAAACGGGAATCAGTCAGTACAGTGAAATAAATATTGATCAGTCAACAGGAATCAGTCAGTGTAGATTGTACTGTGACAGTGTTGAACAGCGAAATAAATCTGATATAAATACAGTGACAGAAATAATTACAAATAAATAATCCTTGTATATATAGTTATTTGTTAAGTGGTATTTAAGTGACTCGTTTAGTTCAATAATTATCGTTTAAGTTTTTTTATTGTTAGAATTGACTTTTAGTTGTTGCAATTATTGTATATAATTAATTGTTACGAATTATTGTAAATAAATATTTATTCCGTCAACTCAGAAAACAGTTTTGTAACTATATTAAAAGATGCGAATTTATATTGAAAAGATTTTTAAGTAGAGCTGGCGTAAAAACATCTAGTTTTTAAAAGGGCGTTGTATAAAAAATACAAAATTGGGAGCGTGCAATAAAATTTTAGGCGCTAGATGGGGACCAGATCCCTCTTTTTTATTTAATGATTTATATAATTTAGATACTATAAGTATGTGCTCAGAAATCTGTGGTGGATATGCCATTATAGAAATAGTGTTCTTGTGTTTCATTACAGCGAAGAATGTAGACCATTAAACTGGGATGACTTAATCGTAATTAGTCTTTTTTAACAACAAATTCGACATACGCGGTTTTGTCTTTTAGCCTACAGGAAATCTCAGAATTTTCCATAAATTTATCACAATAATATTTTTCGTATTGCGCACTTTTTGTATTTTAGTATACAATGTGAAAAATAGAAAAAAGTACATATTTGTTTTTTTATCGATTCGTAGAACTGGCAAAACGGCTTTTTCTGGGTCAAGCGAAGGAATTTTTAATTTAATTTATATATTATACAGTCTGTTTTTAAATTAAACGTTTTTGCGTATGGATAGAATCAACGCGATAAAAAAGTTTTATCGTAAAAAAGATTTAACATCAGTTTTAAAACAACAAATTAAATACCACGTGTTTTTAGAATGTCTCTTGTCAAAATTGTTATAGTAGTGTAATTATAATAAAACTGCTTATGCTCTACAGAAGGAAATTTATAAATCTGTAATGGAAATTACAGATACAATTGTATGGAGAAGTTGTACTCGAAATAACAGTTGGACTTAGATAAGGGCTGTCAAATGAATGTACGCATATTGTTCATCATATACCTTTATTGCAAATTATAGACGCGTCGACAGCTTAGGTTATTGGCGTCTTGATTATATTAGATAACAATTAACTTAAAACTAAATGACATCATAAAACATCCATGAGCGGAGGTGGGATTCGAACCCACGACAGTCGGATCCAGAGGCCGCGACGTTAACCACTGGACCACACTGTTCTCTCATTTTTATTAAAAAATATATTATTTTAAAGTATCAAATTTCGTGGAAAAAACATTTTTTTGTAAAAGATAAAAATAAAAAACCAAAAACTTGGTTATTTAAATTTTTTACATACATTTTGAGGTTATGTGAAAAAAGTGTGATACCTACAACTTTGCCATTAAACTTTTTTCCATAGGACTTGTAGTTTTGCCGGAAATCGAGATAAACCGTTTTTTACCCTTAAAAACTCACCCCCTACCACTTCCCGACCTCAGATCGCCCGTAAATTATTTTTCCTTTCATTTTTGTTATATTCTCTTCCTTTTCCAATGGGTTTTATCCTACTATTATTTTTTTTCATTTTTTACCATTTTCAAAGGCTTCAGCCCTGATCTATTATCCAGATGCTAAGTTTATCTACCGATCGATTATGGAAAGGATCTTCGCGCACTCTTGGATCAGTGTATTCATACTTTCAAGAAATGTTCTAGAATTTCGTTTCTACGCCCCCTTGACTTGGGGAGTGTGTTTAAAAGTATGTATATATGGGTGCTGCGATTATTGAAGTCAGTCTTCACTAGAATATCGTCCAGTGTGGTCAGAGAACAGAGATAAGTAAATAACAGTGGTAAATAAATAGTGAACATAAATGGACAAATCATATAGTGATTGTATTATAAATAGTGGACAGTAACATTTAGACAAACAGTGCCATAGTGAAATTGTGATATAAAATAATTGTTGTGTTTTGTTAGTTAGTTAATGTACCGTTTACTAGCTTAGTGTAAATATCGACTTGCGTTGTTCTACATTTATATAAATAAAGATTTTTACCGAAATTACCATACAGTTTTGTTACAATATTATTAACTTCCCATTGGAAGTTATTGTAATGGGTCCGAAAATCGAAATCAAAATGTATAACAAATTATTATATGTTTCAAGGTCCCTACACTATTTTTACACCATTTTTAGAAAGATGTCTGTGTGTGTGTGTGTGTACGTACGTACGTATGTGTCCATTTCTTTCTAAGACGAAATCTCGAGAATGAAAAATGATATCGACTACGTTAGGGTGCCAATCGACGTGTATTAACGTAAATATGATCTGAAAGAAATTTTTTCAAAATCGGTTCAGCCGTTCTTTTTTCTTAACCAAATAGATTTTACACAATATCTCGCGAATAAAAAATTATATCGACTTCGTAAGGGTGTCAATGTCGAGTCGTGTTAACGTCATTTTGATCCGACATAAATTTTATAAAAATCGGTTCAGCCGTTTTTTTTTTGTTTTTAATTATTGTTAAAAATAAATAATAATTATGTTTTAATGATTAAAATGATTACTTTTCTGTGTAATATCTAATTTAATTATTATTATTAAATATTTATCAAACTGGGAAGTTCGTCGTGTGGACCTCAAGGGTTGCACTTTAGTCCTAATAAACGACCCGCCTCACGGCTTGGTGAATTAATGTGTTTGAAAAATATTTATTATAATTTGGCATTGCTACAACATTAGTAATGCATTTTTGTAAACGTTTGCAGACCCTGCGAATCAGAAGGTTTGTCTACGACGACATCACCAGGCAGATATAGTACGGTTGTTAGCCAAGAGATAAAACCGGCGAGCGTAGGAATAAACGTAGCCAAATCCGACGTGGAAATCCTAATGCGTTTTGAGAACTCATCTCGTCACCGTTTCTCGTTCTATAAATCATCAAGTCACAGCTCCAGACAGTCGTTTTTGCACAGGTATATCTGCCATGCATTCTTAGAGTAAGAAATTTCATCGGGAGGACAGCTTGGTGTATATTATAACGGTTAGCGCTCTGGCGTTTGAATCAAACTGTCTTGGGTTCGAAACCCACTTCCGCTCATGGATGTATTGTGATGCCGTTTAATTTAAATTGATGCAATTAGACGCTAATGACCTAGATTCTAGAGCGTCCATAATTTACAATAAATAGACAATTCACGCGTCGATGCGGTCACGGCGAGAAACCGCATCAACGAGTCTCTATTTATTTCATGTAGATTATAGACGCTTGAGAACTAAGGCGTGCGTAAAAGTACAATCTCTACATCTTATTAATTCGAAATTTCTGCACTTTGTACAATACAAGCACTATTTACTTGCTATCGATCGATGTGTTCCTATATATAGTAACGCGTCTACAAAGTCCACATCATGAGAGAGTCATGTTTTTAATGATTTATACAGAAGTTAATAACTTTAATAAAAATAAACTAAATCGCAACTTAGTCTGTAATTGTAAAGTTTTAAGGACTCGAAGAGCGAATTTTCCGTTTTCATAATTTTTTGTTTTCTCTCTATAAAACTTTAGAAGCAGTCGTTCTGAAAACATATGTTCGATACGTCCGCTTAAAGTAAGATATCTAGTAGATTTAAATTGAGGCACTCGCTAAAGGGACTGATGCTGCATACACAACGAGATCTCGTTGTGTATGCGTCAGTCCCTTAGCTCGTGCCTCAATTTAAGCCTACTAGAATACCTCACTTCACGCACACGTATTGAAAATAACTGTTCTGCAATTTCGCCTCCAGGTGTGATCGTCCTGGACACGCATGCAACATTTGAGCAAATCGATCTAGTGGTTTGAGTTCTAGGTGCGATTATAGGTAGACAAACAAACGACAGACACACAACTTTTTTAGGTTCAGGGAACTTGAAAGCGTGTAAATTCTCTAAAAACTCAAAACAAACTTTTGCACTATCACTGTTGTATATTAATTATAATAGTGTTACGCAATTAGTAATTTATTAAATAATGTTAAAATTGTATTAAAAACGATTTAAGAATTTTTATTATAGACATCAACCAGACATGAGTTGATAATAATCTATTTATTCTATTTTAATCTAAGATTTTATTTAAAATAAAAACATTTAAAAACATTAAGTTCAAATTCTCTACATCATTTTAGCAAAATAATCACAAGACTTCCTCTACATATTATTATTATTATTTTTTAATATTGTCGCCTGTTACAAAAATAAGTTCTCAACTCGAAGAAGTATATGGCTTCTTCGTTGTCTTTCTTTCGCCCCTTCAATAAATTAACTTTAAATTAAATTATTTTTTTGTTTTTAAATTTCAGATAAATTATTTTTGTTTACCTGTTCTAAAAAATAAAGGTGCACTTAAACAAACTGAGTATAATATTAATTTTCTCAAAACGCTATCACCATTTTTTTTTTAACAAGAAGCCTATAATATTTCATAAGATACATTTTTAGAGTGTTGGGTCTCCAAGTCACTATATGACCACACCTGAAGATGGCAACTCGTTGCTGAAACGCGTAGTGTAAATTCACAAGAAGTCATAAGACGGACATAATACAAGGTATTTCTAATACTTCATAATATAATAATACTAATATTCCACTTTATTTTTATTTATTGTGGAATATAGACGCGTCGACAACTTAGGTTCTTAAACTTAGCGTCTTAAATACAACAAATATCATAATATACCTGCACTTAAAAACTAAATAACATCACAAAACATCCATGAGCAGAGGTGGGATTCGAACCCACGACAGTCTGATTCAGAGGCCGCGACGCTACCAACTGAGCCATACTGTCCTCACTAATATTCCACTTTAATCAACTATGAATATATGCTTTTAATCATATTATATTTTAAAAGTTTTTATTTAGTTTTTTTTCTGTAAAGGTGAAGTATTTTAAGGCATTTTTTGATCCATTTCCATTTATCCAATTGACTTAAAATTATGCAATCGTATCTTGTTCCGATGATAATACAATATTCTAATATTTTGGCTACAATAATATTAAAATAACAAATTTAAAATGGAAAAAAAATAATATAAATAATAGTTTTATATGGCTGAAAATGCAATTGAAAAATTTTTTTTGGTTGGAGAGCAGCCAATTATATAATTGTTTCGAAACATATTGGAAAAAATCATTTTACCAACCAGTGGTCACAGTCAGGATTCTAACCTGAACCTTTCCACTTTCGCGGCGGAATGAGCTTACAATGCTCAACCGTGACAAGACTGCTAAATTAATATTCTCCTTATATGCTTCAGAATCAATAGATTTTCACTAGATGCGAGTGTCAATTCATATATGCTAATACAATAGCTATAGTATGAAGTGAATCCTCGTTAGTAAAATGATTTTTTCCAATATGTTTCGAAACAATTATATAATTGGCTGCTCTCCAACGAAAAAAAAATTTTCGAAAAAAATAATATGTAGTGGAAATCCCGGTACATATACAAATTGCCCGAAAGCTATTCTGAAAATAAAAAGTTAAAGAGTGCAACAGAAAGGTCATATTTTCCATGAATCCTTTGGTTTCAAACAAAATTGTTTAACTATCTTTGAAACATACTTTAGCCATTTCCATGGATATTTTCGTTGTTCACATAAATTTTGTTTCAGAAATTACCTAGCAATGCTTACAGTGACTTTATAGAGACAGTGGCGACAATAAGCGGGAAACTCCGCCATGTTGAGTCAAAATTAATTCAAAAAAGTGGAATATAAAACAAAATGACATATTTCCAAAACATTGGTAACCCGGGAACTGAGGACTTGTAATAGAGGATCCATAGCAACGCCATGTAAACAACAGCATTGCTACACGTTCTCATGACAAAAAAAAAACCTCCTTCAAAAAACCTCTAAAAAGAGGAAAATAATGAAATTTTGAGGTCTGTGCCAATTTAATAAAATATGAAGTTGGTTAAAAAGAAGATATTAATCACTATACTATACTTTTTAACCGACTTCATATTTTATTAAATTGGCAATTATGAACCTAAATTATTAAAAATTGTTTTTTCCTTTTTAGTGCATTTAAATAAAAGCTTGTCTCTAAAAAGTTTTTTTGCAAATAGAGGAAAATAATGAAATTTTGAGGTCTGTGCCAATTTAATAAAATATGAAGTTGGTTAAAAAGAAGATATTAATCACTATACTATACTTTTTAACCGACTTCATATTTTATTAAATTGGCACAGACCTCAAAATTTCATTATTTTCCTCTTTTTAGTTGTTTTTGAAGGAGGTTTTTTTTTGTCAAAAAGTTTTTTATTTTTTACTTTTTAGTGTCAAAAAGTGACATTTACCTTAAAAGAATCACACGCCGTTACTCACTTTTCAAAATCGGTTTATAAATGACTGAGTTATGAGGTAACAAACATAAAAAAAAAATACAACCGAATTGAGAACCACCTCCTTTTTTGAAGTCGGTTAAAAAATTCTCGACACATAATGGCGGATGATACCATGTGACTACAATAGCCAATTAAAATGGGCCAGCTATTGTCGCCACTGTCTAAAATAAAGTCACTCTAGCCATGCTATTTCTATCTTTGTCGCGCTACTCATTTTGTTTGTCTTCCTTGTTGCACTTATTAATTTTCTATGTTTAGATTTGCTTTCGGACAATCTGTATACACACTGCGAAATTCTTGGACTCTTTTCTTAATATCCAGTATTCAACGTCATCTAAATAACGTATGCGTTTGAATGATTGTTGGGCCTCGATCAAGGGTCAAGAAGTGAATCTTGCATGTTTCGGTCCACCCTTCAGGGCAAGTCAGCATGATTTGCCGAGATATACCCTCGAGCAAAAAAAAAATACTACTGCGGTTATGCAATGGTGTAGACGTGTTACTAGTTCGCGTGATGTGCCTTAGCCGTCACTCGTTGGATGCTCCAACGATTGCACACATTAAACGATATAGAACGGAATGTGGTTGGTGGCGGTTCGCGCCGCGACAGAGACAGGAAACCGAGACCGGAGACAGAGACGGGAGACCAAGATCGTTACTTGACGCGGGACATTAAATTTTAGCTGAAAAATCGGAACGTTCCGCAAAAATCAGGATGTCTAGCAACGCTATTCAGTAAGCAATACATATATATATTTTTAACGTAAGATCAAGTCCGCCATGTTGAAAATAGTTTTATTTTCAATTCATACATAGACTTTACAAAAACTCAAGTTAAATCTGATTAAAAGTTTATACCAAATTGTCTCTCGTTGCTCATCTTGTTATTTTCATCGTGTTTACAAGCTTTTATTTAACTTGCAATGTATGTTAGTTTGTGTGTTTGTTTAGGTCAAATCTTGCAAGTCAATTTTGAACGACTTCCACGTATCCGATCGATTTGAAATTTTGTACACATATGTATTCCTGATGACAATACATGAATAAATCGTTTTTAGAAATAAATTGACCTCCTAAGGGGTTCAAACAGGGATGTAGGGTTTTTTTGACTAATCAACGCCCAGGCCAAATCGCTGAAGTTAGAAACTTGAAATTTGGACAGTTGGTTCCTTTTCTGACGTAAGCATCCACTAAGAAAGGATTTTTCGAAATTAAACCCTACAAGTGTCAACGGGGGGTAACATTTTGAAAAACTAAAATGAACAAAATAAATATTGGTAAAAAAACTTCTTAGAGATAAGCTTTTATTTAAATGCACTAAAAAGCAAAAAATTATTTTTAATAATTTAGGTTCATAATTATAAAAGCGTGGGTCGTGAACTCTGTCATAGTTTATTGGTCAGGACCCACGCTTTTATAATAAATGAACCTAAATTATTAAAAATTATTTTTTCCTTTTTAGTGCATTTAAATAAAAGCTTGTCTCTAAAAAGTTTTTTTTACTAATATTTATTGTAACCGAAAAAGATGAGCCTCTCTATTCTAGTCAAATGCAAACTTGTTGATGAGAGAAACAATTTTTTCGTGTCTACTCGTACTTCTTTTCGCAAAAAAGTTATGAATCTGAAACGACGCTTCAAGGTAAATTGAAATTCTCGTCGAGGCTTAGTAAAAGATCAATAACTTATTTTTTCTTCGTTCATTTTTAAGCAGTAGGTAAATTTGATCTGAGTACTTGAAATTGAAACCTGCACACTAAGTTAAGCTCTTGCATATTTATATGCATAGAATAGCAGCACGTTCTTTTACATATCAAATTTGTACAGGAGGAACAAAAGGACTTTTAAATATTTTGCTTTAATTTCGTAACAAATTAAACTGAACTAATGCTTTAAGAACTGATTTTTTGCTTGGAACTTATAGTCCAAGCGGCAGGTAATAATGAAGGGGGTTACCTGGAAAGTATTCCGAAGTTAATGATATTTTGGTGTGTTGTTTGCGGGTACTCTATGGAGTAGAATCTGAGTTTTCGACCTCGAGGACCCTGTGGCTGTGCTAACGTGAGGGGAGCCGAAAAACCAGGAAATTTTACCACCTTTTTTGCTTTTTTTGAAATCTCTCAGAAACGGTCGACTTAAGCAATAAATAAAGATTACTACTTTTGAAAGCTCATTTTTCATGTATTTTTCTCGTTATATTTCCGACATTGATAATATGTCCGGCTTTGAAAATCCGTTCTCCTTCAACGAAATTTTTTTGTTTAGGATTCGTACCGGCCCAATCACAAATTGCACTTATCTTTATCATTTTCTTATCACTTTGAAAATAACAAAATTACACGCAATAGTATACCCCGTATATGAAATTTTCCCCGCTCTCCGCCATGTTTTTAAGCTCCACCCATCTGACGGATCCCAATAGGTACAAAATTTCTTCTGACAGAAATTTTCGGTAAAGATTAAAATAAAATCTTTTAAAATTATTTTCAAGTAATAGTGATATTATAACAAAGAATATTCGATAATTTTGTCCATGAGTGTATTTTTGACAACAAACTGATTTAACAGTTCTATTTCCGTTATTAAACAGAGTCGAATGGTACAAAATAAATAATGTATTATTATTAATAAAATATTAGATAAGCTTTTATTGAAATGTACTAAAAAGGAAAAATAATATTTAAAAATTTAGGTTCATAATTATTATAAAAGCGTGGGTTGTAAATTCAATAATACGATAGTTTATTAGACGCAACCCACGCTTTTTTAATAAAGAAAAATAAAAGCTTCGAAAAATTAAATAAAATAAGCAGTTATCAAGTAAATATGTTCGAAATGTTTGTTTCAATAACTCTAGACCAGGGGTTCCCAAAGTTGGGGTCGCGGGCTGATTTTTTAGGGTCACGGCCTGTTTTCTTGATAATAGAATTTATAACTCTCGTAATTATATTATCATTAAATTCGAATAATAAAAAAAACTAAATAAGAACACGAAATTAAATAAAAACGAAGTGAAGATGCGGAAGGGGGGTCTAACAACTTAAATTATAATTGCTGCATTTTTTTACTGAAAAATATTTTTTATAGACTATTTTGTACATTGTGGGGAAAAAATTTTTAAGGGTTGCGAAGGCTTTTGCAATTTTAAATTAGAGTCATGATCAAAAAAGTTTGGGAGCCCCTGCTCTAGACCTTTAAATTTTGGTGCCGATCAGATATATGTAATTTTGGAAATATACGCAATATTGTGCATATTTTTTATACCGACAGCAATATCGTCGTCTTATTATATAAGAGGTTTCTGGCAAGTTTCACTGATATTTTTACTATTAAAAATTATTTTGAAAATTGATTTTGGAACATGGAAGTCATCTATAATTCTCCATACCGATTTTAAACGTAAATTTTTCTCAATGTTTCACTGATGGCAACATAACTTATTATACCTACTCTAAGTATTTTTTTATTTTTTTGTGTAAATATCACTAACATTTATTATAATATATATAGGTATTCAATTTTCATTTAGACAAATAATAATGACTTTTTAAAACGTTTTTTTAATCAACTTTCAAATTCTTTTTATATTCTTGAATTTTTAAGTTTCAAAAGAAAAATTAAATATTCTCATGTTTTATCCAGGTGTGCAAGCTTTCACGGCCGGCATTGTTCCAAGTCTTCATGGTTTCCGGGGGCTTGTAGGCCGTGGTCCGGTGGTATTTCTACCTGACGTTTCATCTACAACTGCGGTAGACATTCTCAAAGGCGATGTCTACCGCAGTTGTAGACGAAACGTCAGGTAGAAATACCACCGGACTACGGCCTACAAGCCCGGAAACCATGAAGACTTGAATTCTCATGTTTGTTTCAAACAAAATTTTTAGACGACCTACCCCAGATTTTTTTGCGTGGCCAGTTTAAGAATTGCTGAAAAAATATATAAATCCTTCCCTGGCGTAAAATATTTCGACGTTTCCGTGTCGTTTATCGCTAAACTTAACTGGATTATTATTTTGCATGTGACATGAAAGGTACAATCTCTAGAGCAAACACGGTTTTGCTTTATCCATTCAACTGGTTAGCAATAATCTGAGTTACTTAAGAGGTCGAAGTACCTCTTAAGACAAAAATGAAAAAAAATGTTTTTTGAAAAAAAAA
Source organism: Mongoloraphidia duomilia (assembly GCA_039654895.1). Lineage (NCBI taxonomy): Eukaryota > Metazoa > Arthropoda > Insecta > Raphidioptera > Raphidiidae > Mongoloraphidia > Mongoloraphidia duomilia. The sequence continues at coordinate 3,553,158 of CM077517.1, forward strand.
ACTTATTAGCCATCGACTTTCGTAAGTCGTCGTTAGTCGTGGGCACTCTTACAATATTCATCAATACTTTATAAATTTTTTTCGAAATGTTAATTTAAAAAAAAATAGGTAAACAAACTTTCAAGTTCAACGGTTTTATAAATGTACTAAAAATAAAAAAATAATATTTAATTTAGGTTCATAAGTACAAAAGCGTGGGTCGTGACTGTAATAAATTATCATAAAGTTTACGACCCACGCTTTTATACTTATGAACCTAAATTAAATATTATTTTTTTCTTTTTAGTACATTTATAAAACCGTTTAACTTAAAAGTTTTTTTACCTATTTTATATTTTTAATATTTTAGTGTACTTTATTTGCTTAGTCTGATTTTATTACATTTATCCGATCCACTGAAACGTAACCGGCGACCTTAGATACACATTGATACCAAAAGTTATATGAAATATTTATTAAATTCTAATAAAATAAATATTATAGAAGCTCTAAATATTATAGAAGTTCTGTTATTTTTTTGTTCTATAAAGAGGAGGTCGGACATTTTCAGTGAGACGGGATAATTATTATAATTATGAGCATTTTACTCAGTGGAAAAAATTCATCAGTTCCTTAATAAGAAAGAAATGAATATTGACTGTGCACACTGTAGAGTAGCTCAACCATCGCGAGTATCGGGTCCAAGTCTTGACAGTGACATTTTTTCTTATGCATCATACGAGGCGCACGTGCATTTTCTGAATTAATTTATTTACACTAGGTGCTAACAAGTTCTTTTCGTATATCGAAGGTCACTTGACTTATTTGACTTTGAGCTGGTGTTGTCCTGATTCGGGTCTATAGGCCGTCGTTGGTTGGAATTGCTTCCTAACGTTTCGCTAGCACGAGTGGCGAGCTTCTTCAGAGGTCCTTCCATCTCCGATGCTGGATGTAGAATTCTACATCCATTCTACATCCAGCATCAGAGATGGAAGGACCTCTGAAGAAGCTCGCCACTCGTGCTAGCGAAACGTTAGGAAGCAATTCCAGCCAACGACGGCCTATAGACCCGAATCAGGACAACACCAGCTCATCAACTGGCCGCGAAAGCCTCAACCAATTTATTTGTCTTTGTTTAGTTAGCGACTGGTCACATTTGGAGAACACAGTCCTTGCAAGGATATACTATATTATATAGGTACAGAGCACGTTTATGAGAGCAATATAACCGCATTCTGTCAATAAATATTCTATAAATAGTGGAGAAACGATTGGTCGTATCTTCCCGGATACACTCACACACAGTGCTCCTGTGTTCCTGGCTGCTATTCAACGTTCGCTTGGCTCGTGGCTTGCCTGCCTACTGGCCGTCGTCGATTTATTTAAATGGGAATAAAAACACTATATAGTAGGCCATGTATGTGAGGTTCTCTCTGGTTCACTGTTCGAGAATTGCCCATCGAACGCCGGAAGGATATTAAAACAGGGTGTCCATAAGTAATGCTGATCCCTAAATATTTGTTTCGCATTTCACGTTTTTAGTGAACATTTCTATTCGTATTACGTATTGTTCTATTCGATTTAGTTTTTCTTTGTTGCTATGCCGTGTTCGAATTATTAAATGCATGGGGAAATATGTTTAGCAGCTCAACTGAAAAATGCAAATCTATTTGGTAAACACAAATTATTAGTGTATTTGCCATATGGCACATACACTATTGGCGTCGGTCGGATGGCGGGACCTAGGGGTCGGACCAAAATTTCTCGACGTTTCATAGCCTCTTGAACACTTTGGCATCATTTTTGGAAATGTCTATTTATATATGTATATTTATATATATATGTACGGGCAATAACTTTCGAAAGAGTTAATTGATTTTGACGAAATTTGGTAGGCACATTGAAATCCATCACCGCACGAAGCCTATTTAAAATGGGCCTAATCGGACCATTTTAAAACTGTTTTTGGGCCCAAAAATGCCGAAAAAATTCTCAGAATCGTTTCAAAATTGAAATTTAACCCTTTAGTAACGATTAAAATGTGCTGCTAAAATTTTAATAAAATCGGCCCAACAGGACCGGACTTACAAATTTTATGAAAACACTAGTTTGCGGATAGTGCTTTACTTACTGAAGGGTGTATTTATTTTGGTACCGAGGTTGCATTGATAAAAATATTGAAATTAAGAAAAAAAATATTATTTTAAGGGATGTATTAAGGGGTTAAATTTTTTATTTTGTTCAAAAACAAACTTAAGTTCACATAATAAAGCCACAATGCTGGTATTATCAAATACACTATATTGTCGGCAGGGTTTTGGCACTGCGACCCGAGTTTTTTTTTAAATATGTGCCATTGCCATTTGCAGCATTATATTGTTACAAAACTGTTTTCTGAGTTGGCGGAATAAATATTTATTTACAATAATTAAAAATACAATAACAATAAATGCAACAACGAAAAGTCAATTCTAACAATAAAAAAACTTAAACGGTAATTATTGAACTAAACGAGCCACTTAAATAACACTTAACAAATAACTATGTATACAAGGATTATTTATTTGTAATTATTTTAGTCACTGTATTTATTTCAGATTTATTTCGCTGTTAAACACTGTCACAGTACAATCTACGCTGACTGATTCCCGTTGACTGCCTCCGGTGACTGACTGACTTGACTCACTCGTACTTCGCTTATATAGGTCGCGCAGCCCAGCCCAGTACGCTCTCGCGTTCTCCAGAACATTCCGGCAGGTACTCGTATCTTCGATACCATTCCACGCTTTACTACTGTGACCTTTATTTCTCGTGGTTTCTATTGGAGGCAGTGGCGTAACATCTTGGGGTTTGCTACAATATATTTGTTGACGTTGAACAGAGTTCATTTGATCAATTCTAAAGACATATTAGATAGTGCGAACTTATGCAATATTTCATACATGGAAAGAGTCTGAATGGCTTGTTAACAGCATCGCCTTATACAGCTGTTATAAAATTGCGGTAAGTTAAATTCCTGAGTATGTGTTGTTTAACTCTGAATAAATAAACAAGGCTTCGGTTTCCTTCCCCAACAGCTCGGCAGGAGCTGACTTAAACCACAGTTTAGACAATAGCCAGTAAGATTACTCTACCGTTAGTGCCTAAATCAGTCAGACGAGCTGCGCAGATTGTGTTAGCTTGCAGAGCGTTCAGGCACGCCCACACTATTTTCTTATTGGCGCTTCCTACATACTAGTCAGTGCGACCGTAGGACGACGAGCAAACTCGCACAGTGGTGTATTATATTTTTTTTGCTTCATAATGCTCATTGTGTTTATATTATTTAATGTTTATTTGTGCGTACTTTGTGTCTATTTTATAAACATCCCCAAGACAAAATCTGTGTGATACTCAAAATGAGTATAGTAAATCGTTGTGCAGCTTTAAAGTGTATCAGAAACTCTAAACATTCTTTTTTACAACGCTGTCAAAATATACATGTTTTACGTAGGTGGAAAGTTTGTCGCCGGCAATTTACCGCCAGCAATTTAGCGCCGCGTCAGTTTATCGCATAAACAATAATTTTGTCACATCTGGCCAAATTGTTTAACATCCCGTATTATAATCATAATATGTAAGTTTAGAAACAACAATTGATTTGTTTGTTGTAATTGTTTCACAACAATAATTTTTGATAGATCTTTTGTTCTTTGTATGTGTTATTTTTAATAAAAGTCACAAAATGTAATCATTTTTGTTCTATTACCCAACGGCAACACAATGGCAGCATTTAAAAACATTTTTCTAATACGGTCCTGTTACACTACATGTATTGAAAGGAAGAAACGGACGTCGGTTGCTCCAAACACGGCTGTGATTGGCTGTCTAAAGGCCAAAGAAATTGAAGTACAAACATCAAAGTGCCGACAGTACAGTGAATGTACTGTATTATACTGTGCTTAAACGATGTCCACTGTACTTATATTCGGTCGATGTAGAAAACGACTTGAGTCCAGTGCTGTAGATTATTGTTTCAGAACTAATTTATTTTGTGAACATCCATAACACACAATATGTGTAGAGCAGTCGGTACTTTTGGTTCGTAGTGTTTGAAAATTGGCCATTGAAATATCGATAGGTTATTATATCTGGGATATATTACCTACATAGCCTCATATAACTGTAATGCTGACATATAGGCCGTCGTTTATATTCAGCGATGAAATTTATTTTGTAATGTCAGATTTATGGACGCCCTGTTATTATATCCATGTGCAGTGACGACTTTGTTATCAAAAATGTTTATAAAAACTTTTTATAAAAAAGAATTTAACCGCCTTCAATAGTTATTAAAATGGCGTCGATCTCAAAATTTAATTATTTTTCTCTTTTTACGGGATTTTTTTGAGGGCGATTCAATTTTTTTATAAAAAGTTTTATTTTTTAATTTTAAGTCGAATTTTGATTACTATTTGTAAATAATTAAGCATACATACATATCTAAATCCAATACACAGTTTGCAGCATGTTATTTATTAGGATTACTAGAAAATAACTGCAGAATCGATTTAAGTAAAAATTATATGGAAGTAGGTACTTCGACATCTTCCTAAACATAACGGACAGTTGTCGAGCGTCTATAATTTACAATATATATACCGAGTGCTGATTTGCTTTGCGGGTAATAGGAATTTTACATGTAAAGTTATGTTTATGAATTTTCTTACTTCCCTATATATTTTGGTGAAAAAAAACAAATACAAAATTTGTTCATAATTAAAAACTCTACCTGACACGTACGTTTGCAAATTACCAATATGCAGCATTTAATTACAAAATAATTTTTAAGGAACTGTATAGTATAGTATAGTAGAGTAGTAGACTTTATTTTTTTCACATTTACATGTATAAATTGCGTCAATATACCTAATAGTATACATAATAGTATCAGCTAAGTATCGGATCACTCTGTATATAGACGACAGGCAAGAGTTCTGAGAAACGGGGTTCGCTTACTGTAACAACTGGTACCTGCACGAAAGTTCTAGAGAAAGCGAGAACACACTAGGCTTATGCCACGCAGCCTATAATATAAACAGCAGTGCGAGTGAATGAGGGAATCAGTCAACGGTAAGTCACGCAGTCAAGTATACGGTGGAGCAGTGATATAAATAGTGCCGTGATATTCATAGCCAAATTGATAAAATAAATACTAGTGAAGTGGTAATAATTACGAATTATTGTGTATAGTTGTTTTGTTTTGCTTTGTAATTACTGTTAGTTATTGTTTACTAGTGTTGATTGTTAGAACTGACTTTTCGTTGTTGCATTCATTATTATTGTGTTTTTAATTATTGTAAATAAATATTTATTCCGCCAACTCAGAAGACAGTTTTGTAACAATAGTTTGCTTGCTGATTTAAGTAACTATGTTATCAAATTTTAAGGTCATTGTCAACCCATCATAATTATAGTTTTGTGAATTATCTGGAGTATGTTGTGATTTCATCATTTCATCTTTAAATAATAAAGAAATCCATTAAAATGTAACTTTAAAAAAGATTTCATTCTAAAGTATAGGTAGTTTTTGAATAATATGGTATTTATGAAAGTTTTCAGCAGGATATAAACTGTATCTTTTTCTTTTATGCATTTCATTAAGTTATAAATAAAGTATGTAAATTCACAAAAACGACATAAAAAATAAAATGAACTTCAAGTGATGTATATAAGGGCTCCTTTAAGTATTACGTAACCTAAAAAAAGCATCTCAGTGTTGCTACGTGGTTCTCGTGTGATGGCAACAGAGTAACATGCCAGCAGCAGTGCTTGTGAATCCAGGATGTGGTCTGATCTCGTTAACGCTATAGTTAATTACAAAATACAATTAGAGGGTTCTACATGTATCTAAAGTTGCTTATTGACAGTGCCGGGTTCGATTCTCAAACATCTCCGATATAAGTATTTGTCTTTGATCTATTGTATAAATTGATTTGCAAAAATATGGGTCTTATAATTTCGAAATCATGCCCCTTGGGTTAAGAATTAGCAGATTTTGGATTTTTGCATCAGTTTTAGAGGTACATCTATGGTTCCATGCGTCTTGATCCCCGAACAAAATATCCCCGACAAAATATCTCAGACAAAATATCCCCGGACAAAATATTCCCATGACAAAATATCCCCATGAAAAAATATCCCCGAACGAATTATCCTAACGACAAAATATCTCCAATTAAAAAAGACAAAAAACAAATTTATTGATAGAAACAAATTAAATAAGAACAAGCTAATTATTAACAATGAATTATTGAAAAATAAATTCGACCCGATTCGTTTGATATTAAGTCTATTTATAGAAAAAAATAACACTGAATCGACTCCAACACCTCACACTTTTAATTTCAAATAATATAAACAACATCGGAGAGATTTTTGATTTTTCTTAAAAATGACAAAAGTAGAAGACCTCTTTGTACAAATTTGCGAAATTTTTGAAAAATAAATTCGATCTAATTTGTTTGATATTAAATCTATTTATAGAAAAAATAACGCTGAAATGAGGGAACGATTTAAATTGGGGAGCTTGTTTTTCAGGAAAATCGTGGAAATTTTAAATATTTGAGGGAACGATTTAAATAATTGAGGGAACTATTAAAATAAATTAATGAGGGAACGATTTAATTTGGGGAACTTGTTTTTCAGGGAAATCGTGGTAAAATTGTAAAAATAGTGTAGAGAACGATCTATTGTGAATATATTTAATACGAAGATATTTTGTCATATAGATATTTTATACAGGTTTATTTTGTCATTGGGGACATTTCGTCCGGGGATATTTTATCATGAGGATATTTTGTCATTGAGATATTTTGTCCGGGAATATTTTGCCAGGTATATTTTGTCGGGGATATTTTGTTCGGGGATCAAGACGCCTGATACCATTATCTATACATATGCCAATTATTCGTGAACTCATCTAGAAGTACCTTAGAATTTTAAATAAATACCATTATCAAAATGATGGCAGTAATTATTTACTAACCTAAATATATTTCCTTTTATTATTCTAGTAGGCTTAAATTGAGACACGAGCCAAGGACTGACGCACACACAACGAGATCTCGTGCGCTTACAGCTATACAGCGAACTCGATCTGGTTGTGTATGCGTCAGTCCCTTAGCTCGTGTCTCAATTTAAGCCTACTAGAATACCTCACTTTACACATACGTATCGAAAATAACTATTTTAGGTTGTCTTTGAACATTGTAATGGACTATAGAGTCGAGTAATGTGTATGTAAGTACGTAAACCTGAGGTAGTGAATGGTGTGCCTTTATCACAGCTAAGATGATATTAAAACAAATCTGCAAATATACAGCATGTTTGTAAACAATATTTGAAGTACATTTGTGGTCAGTTCACGTCAATTCACTTTTAGGTCATTGATTTTTGAACGTTCTTTTGAATTTAGTTGGATAAATTAATATAAAAACATTTTAGAACATATATTATTATGTATTGTGTACTGGTACAAGAAATACTTCCTAAAAGATTTCGCGGATATTATCATAGGTTAATAACAAATACACAACACGACGAATTTTTTAAATTGTGTTGTATTTGATACTGACCTATGATGATGATATCTGTGGTCTGTGTATGTCGAAATATGTCGTCCTTAAACTTTTACACAATCTTATCAGTTATTTTTTTGTGTATGGAAAAAATACTTTATTTCGTAATAGCTTTTGAAACGCAATAAAATTAGAAGTACTTCCCTATATAAAATATAACATATTGATTTAATTTATTGTAATAGGTACCCACTATCTACATTGAGATAACAAAAGGTGAATACAAAGATACGTAGACATAAATACAATAACCTAATACGCTAATAGTCATTGCGATTATATCATTATTATATTTTATTTTTCTGGGTGGAGATTTCGAGAGAGTGGATTATCTTCATCTTGGATTATCTTCATCTTGTTCGGTAAATTGAATCTGAATTCTTGATATTTTGTACATCATGTTAGGATATGTTTGACAATAATTATTAATTGTTGATTGCATGTGTATTTTATTTTTTGTTTTAAGTAAATCAAGAATTTTGATTTAAATATTGTTACTTTTTAAAATGTTAACTAGAATCCTAGGACTTCTTGGAACATCCAGTGAGAAATATTGATGTATATCTCGACTTTTCGGTGTTAAGTTGTCGTACATATTGTATAACGAACCCACACTTTGAAGCACATTATGTATATGAACATGCATGTATATATAGATATAAAAGAGAAAATATTTCAAGTAAATTTCACTTCAGCCACACACACGCCGGCACTCAGTTTTCCTCCTTTATGCTTTTGATATATACATAATATGCTTTTTGTGTATGACTTGAATATGTTTTATGAAGCAATTGTATTTTAAAGGGGCGTCGGGAACAGAATAGCATCGCGCCAGTAGTGGTGGTGCTGTGTGTCGCCGCCAGTCACCGCCACCAGCGCGACAACGCCGTACAACTTGTCGTTTGCGTTCAAATTGACGACACGGAGTTAAAGTAAAGCTCAAGTTTATATTGTATACCACATCAAACATCGTAGACTACTAGGTACAATGAATTTACATACGTCACCGTACTTTGGATGAAATAGTGCTTGCTTTACTGTTCTGTTACTCTTGCATTAAACCAAATGATACAGAGCAGAGGTATGATTGGACACTCAGATGATACTTAAATCATCTGCATTATGAACGCTGAATAAATATTTTCATTGCTGTGCTATCTTTATTAGCGTTTCTCCTAAGGCTTTGTCCACATTATATTCAACAATATTCAACCTTTTTATTAAAACATATTTTGTTTTCTTATTAAGTCACTGTGTTGACTAAACAATTGTCAAAAAATGAAGCATAACTATAAATCATTAAAAGACAGTGTTTTTATTAACTTCCCATTGGAAGTTATTGTAATGGGTCCGAAAATCGAAATCAAAATGTATATAACAAATTTTTATGTTTCAAGGTCACTACACTATATTTACACTATTTTTAGAAAGATGTCTGTGTGTGTGTATGTGTGTGTACATATGTGTCTATTTCTTTCTAAGACGAAATCTCGAGAATGAAAAATGATATCGACTACGTTAAGGCAGTGGCGGCTCGTGCCTGTTTAGACAGGTGGTGCCAAAACGAAGGTCAAAATAGAAAAGAAGTACCTATAAAACATAGAAAATAACTTACCTGTTTGACTAAACAAGTACACACTGGCACAAAGTGCAACAATAGAAATCCGAAAAAAACAGTTTAATAAAGTTCAAGACCTCTCACATTTCTGGCAAAATAATAAAATAAAAAATATATTTTACGCAACACATAAATTATGACGTAAAGTTTCCGATAAATAAAGTCCATCCTTCTTTCCTTATTTCTTGTAAATTTTTCAATTACTTTATTATTAAAATTGTCAATTCCACTAACAAAATGTTTTTCCGCCGATAGCATACCTAAATTTTTTTTCTTCCTCACACCCGCACAACCAATTGTTTTTATCATAAATATTTTTATTGAATTTGCGACAGCGAGATTTTTGTTGTCCACTTCCACTTTGTTTTTCAATTTTTAAATCAGGTAATGGCCGCCCTAATTCTTTTATTTGAAGTTTTTCCTCTAAAGAGAGCGCACTAAAAGAGATTTTTAAAAAATTCACTTTGTTTGTGGTCATAGCGGCGAATAGTTATCAATAATGTCCAATAGATATACAGAACAAACTAAGGAAATTAAGAGTTAAGACGATACTGTCAGTATTCACACAAATCACACACTACAAAGCTACACAAACTAAAAAAAAAATGTTGACAAAGCAAACCGTCAAATAATAAAACAAAATTGTTATCAACAATAACATTTAACCGAAACAACAATGCGTAATCAGATCTGTTCAGTGTTGTAAATTCCAACAATGACCAAACAGAATATCGCCAATAATGTGCCTGGCACACATTTCATTTAGATTTAGCATTACAGCATAGAGAAATCATGAGTCATAGTTCTATCTCTCTTGCTCACATATAAGGACCGTAAGGTATGCTTTGTTTACACTGTGCCTATTATTAAATGGCACAAGATACGTGTTACTGATCGCGTGGTGAAAATGTTTTAGGAAATTTGTGCGATTTAGGCTGAACTCTGCTGTCCGTACGATCGATAATTTTATAAATTGATTTAAAAAAATATATTAATAAAAATATTAACAAAAAATATTTTTAGAGAAAATTGAAAAATTAGGGGTAGTGCCATGGCACTGTGGCACTACCCCACGAGCCGCCACTGCGTTAAGGTGCCAAACGAGGCGTGTTAACGTCATTTTGATCCGACATAAATTTTATGAAAATCGGTTCAGCCGTTTTTTTTTAAATTATTGTTAAAAATAAATAATAATTATGTTTTAATGATTACTTTTCTGTGTAATATCTAATTTAATTATTATTAAATATTTATTAAACTGGGAAGTTCGTCGTGTGGACCTCAAGGGACGCACTTTAGTCCTAATAAACAACCCACCTCACGGCTTGTTTTTTAATAAAATGCTAAAACTATGACTTAGGTCTGTCTGTTAGTTATTTGTTCACAATTTATTCGAATATGCAAACTAAAAAATCAATCATTTCTTCAGTGCATCGAGTTCCTTTTAGTCGTGCTCGTGTAATATATATACCACATATACAAATATATACATGAGTAATTATTATATAGACGCAATTTAAGCTTCCAGTTAAGTAGTAAAGTTACTTAAAGTTGCCATCATAAAACGTTTAATAACTTCAACTGTAATTTCGGACGAAACCTCTAAGTACTGCAGTGGTAGCTGTGCAATTGAAATTAGGATAGAGATCTACACTCATTGGTGCAGACAAAGGGATGGGAATTTACGGATTATTTTTGATATGTAATCATCTAAACTCGCTTCCCCCCAAAAATGTTATAGTTACGTCACATGCGCCCTAAAGTCAGTGCACTGAAAGAATAACATATTGTTATAATATGTTACGGAAATTATTTACACTTTGTTTATGGTCGTAAACTAGACTTCGATTAGGGGGCAGTATAGCCTAGTGGTTAGTGGATAACAAGTATAATTTAATGATGCATTTTCAATGCTCGTATTACAAAAATAAATTAATAACTAATTTTAAATTTTATTAAATTTCTTTTCACACATAAAAAACAATAAAGAATATAAATCCAAATAAAATTGTCGCCTTCGCCGCCACTGAATTGATGGGAGACGAGCGACGGTGTACAAATGCGTCCATCCAATGCGGTGCCAAATGACAATAATTAATGATACATTAGTGAAATTTAATAACTTAATTTAATTTCTTGATAGTTTGTTACTATATTATAATATTATCTACATTATAATTAGGTCAAAATCGTAAATTGCTGTTTAAAACAACTGAGATTTATGCTGAGATATCGTCTTCTCATTAACTTAACTACTTATAGCATGGCCGAAGATTATTATTTGGATTTATAATCTCGTCAGTTATTAAAGATTTTGTTAAACAAAAAACACTATTATAATTATTAAATAGACAGTAGCCATTCCACAAGCAAATACTTTTCTTAACGTAATTAGTCGGCAACCTGCCATCGTGATGTTAAACGTCAAACAATTAAGATATACAAGGAAAAAATCAGAAGCCACTGTCAGGACTTGAACCCGAAATTCCCAGTTTCCGGCTGGTTGAGTTACCACTTACTCACACAGTGCCTCGAGAGTGGGATCTGTTCCTTTCTTATATATACCTATTTCAACACTAAATCACACTTCATGCGAGAGCATATTTTATTTAAGTTATAAACATAACTAAATATTAATAACTCGTAAGTCCAGACAAGACCGTTTAAATACAACAATGAGTTAACCACAAAAACTTAATTCATTGTTGTAAATAACAATATGTTTAGGAATTTAGACTATTTCTTTATTCTTGACGTTTGTTTCGCAAACACAGTGACTTTTTCAGAACTATATCTTAAACTTTAAGTTTAAAATATCGATGTATTTATTAGGTCCAGCAGTTTTGGCATTAATAATCAACGGTATATAAAATGGGCGTAGGGCAAAAGTTATATTATTTAAATATTTGGTAATACGTTAAACCAGAGGTTTCCTAACTGTGCGTCGCGACACCCTGGGGCGTCGCGGTGCTATCCTAGGGGAGTCGCAATTTCAAAACTTCAGTCCCGATTTAAGAAGTTATGCTCAGAAAAGCAAGCTTATCCTGCTCATTAATTGTATTGTTTGTAGTTTTTTTATGTTTTCTAATTATTAGAATTAGAATCTAATAAATAATAATTAAGATTCTATATTCTCTGGAGTTTTCTTTGAATAATAAAGTAATTTTATTGTCTGCTAGAGCTACACACAGGTATCTTCTTTTAGAAGGGCGTCGCAAAAGATTGCAACCTGTAAAGGGAGTCGCAGTAAAGAAAAGATTGGGAACCCCTGCGTTAAATATTTGTTTGTAAAGAAAAATTATTTTAATTAATCTTCAAACATCAATGAATAATTTATTCCAAGTCTTCATGGTTTCCGGGTTTGTAGGCCGTGATCCGGTGGTATTTCTATCTGACGTTTCGTCTACAACTGCGGTAGACATTCTCAAAGGCGATGTGGCAGCGGTTGAAGTGTCCTCCTTGACTATTAATCGATCGTTTTAACATACTGTCACTACTCGTCAGTAATACTAATATACCTCATTACACCAGTAGATATACAATCTGCTATTACTTTTTTCGAGATATTTGAAACTTTCGAATGAAAAACAAGCTTCCAGTATATGAAAAAAAGTCGGATAAGAAAAGGATTGAAATTTTTGATGTAAGTACTAGTACTGGGATGACACTAAACATATTGTTACGGATCACCCTGTATATAAACGGCAAACAACGAGTTCCGAAGAAACGGGGTCTGCATACTGAACAAACGAGTACCTGCCCGAATGTTCTAGAGAACGCTAGAAGCACTGGGCTCCAGTCCACGCAGCCTATATAAATCAGTGAACAGTGAGTCGCGCAGTCATCGGTGAATCAGTGATATAAATCGTGCAGTAATATATAGTTCCGTGATATAAATTGATAAAATAAATAACTAGAAAAAAATAGTCCTGGTATATAGTCAATTGTATATATAGTTAATTGTATATGTATAGTTAAGTCTTAATCACTGTTTAGTTATTTTTACTTGTGTTAATTGTTAGAACTGACTTTTCGTTGTTGCATTTATTGTTTTTGTATTTTTAATTATTGTAAATAAATATTTATTTCGCCAACTCAGAAAACAGTTCTGTAACAATATTTTTACCCGACTACTGTTTTGCTTTAGCAGTAGTCAGGTTTTTTGTTTCTTTAATAATTTTTTTAAAAGTATTATCGTTTATCTTACAAAATTGTCAGCTCAGAGAAACAAACACGTGTATAGGCTAATGAATTTGTCTTTATGAACCCGAAACAGTGTGCATAGGTATATTTAAAATTATGATTTGCATGAAAGAACGCATTTTAATATTCAGACCATTCACTGACAGTGTAATGAAAAGCGACTAAAGTTTTATAAGTGATAATAACGTTATAATTCGTTAACATCTCAGCGTCCTTTTTATTCATTTTGGCAGCTTTTTTCATAAAAGTTTAATTTCTTAATGGGCTGACTTTTCACTTCGAAGTAGTTATATCTTCTGTAGCTTGTTTTAAATTTAAAATCCATTTTATGAAAATTTTAAGTGCTTTTTATTAAATTTGTCATTGAGGTATAATAATTTGCTTGATGTTTCATCTTTCTTCAAAATTTTATTTGACACAATTATTGGCAAAAAAATTTCTCTTTACGTTATAAATGTTTCTATTCATATTTTAATTATAATAGTACTTATATTGTGTAACTACTGTGCTAAATACATCATTATACGTCAGGCGCGATGTTTTCAGCATAAGTAGTAGGCGAGCGCACACGAGCCTTGGCGAGTGTGCATCGCGAGCCGAATACGAGGTAGTAGAATATACCCTTTAATTTATACTAATATTATAAAGCTGAAGAGTTTGTTTGTTTGTTTGTTTGGTTGAACGCGCTAATCTCAGGAACTACCAGTCCGATTTGAAAAAAAAATTTTTTGTTAGATAGCCCATTTATTGAGAAAGGCTATAGTGTATATAATCACGCTACGACCAATAGGAGCGGAGCATCAATGAAAAATGTTGCAAAAACGGGAAAAAATTTTCCTTTTGAGAGCTTCCGCTGCGTAAACGGTTAAAGTTACGCAAAAATCGTGTATGACGGAATTGTTCCCCTTTAAAAGTTCTAAAAAAAAGTCCGCGACAGCATATGTCTATCTTTTAAGGTTGATTCACTATAACTTTTTTTATGGTAATCAAATTTGTTCGTAATTATAATATTCAAGCGAACGAGCGAAGCGAGTGAGTTGTATATTGCACCCGGGCTTTCTTAGCACTCGGGCGAAGCCGGACGGGGCCGCTAGTTAACTATAATAATGACTAATTTAATTATTTTTCAAAAACTATACCTACCAATTTCTATAAAATTTGATAATATTTTGCCTACTAAAAAAAGTATTTTCAGAACCTTTTTTAATTATTTATAATATTTTTGTTACAAATCTGTGTCTAAACACGTTTTATTGCTATTAATTAATAAATAATATTTTAAACAAAATTATAAAATGATGTATCATAAAATCGAGCTATCGCACACAGGGGACTGTAAATTTGATTTTCATTTTAATTATTAATATGGAGATTGAAATGGAATTTTGTCAGATTATTTTTAATTTAGGAAAAGCCGCAGGTAAAATCACGCGTTTTATATTATTATGTCCCTTCGCATCAGATGTGATACACACAGCAAAGCTGATGTATGATTCATTTGAAAATCATTTTGGACAGAAAAATTTGTTAATTAAATAAACAGTCCGGCACAACTCGGACTAAATTTTAACTTCCCATTGGTAGTTATTGTAATTATTCCACATAGAATTAGAAATTAATAATTTCCGGATTTTTTCCTTTACTTGTACTATGAGACCTTCCTTCGTGCCAAATTTCAAGATTCTAGGTAATCGGGAAGTAGGTACCATAAAGGTTTAGATGAGTGAGTCACAATCAAAAAAAATATGTGATTTTTAGTGTATTTGCCATAAATATGGCACATACACTATTGGCGTCGGTCGGATGGTGGGACCTAGGGGTCGGACCAAAATTTCTCGGCGTTTCATAGCCTCCTGAACAATTTGCCACCATTTTTGAAAATGTTTATATATGTGTGTGTGTGTGTGTACATGATAACTCTCGACAGACTTAATCGATTTAAACGAAATTTGGTACACACATTGGAACCCATCACCGCACGAAGCCTATTTAAAATGGGCCCGATCGGACCATTTTAAGGGTAGTTTTTAGGGGTTGAAAAAAGTTTTTGGGCCCAAAAATACCGAAAAAAATCTCAGAATTGTTTCAAAATTGGAATTTAACCCTTTAGTAGAGATTAAAATGTGTTGCTAAAATTTTAACAAAATCGGCACAACAGAACCGGACTGACAAATTTTATGAAAACACTAGTTCGCGGATTGTGATTTATTTGCTGACGGGTGTATTTAATTTGGTACAGAGATTGCATTGATAATAATATTGAAATTAAGAAAAAAAAATATTATTTTAAGGGATGTATTAAGGGGTTAAATTTTTTATTTTGTCCAAAAACAAACTTAAGTTCACGTATTAAAGCCACAAGGCCTGTATTAGCAAATACACTATATTGTTGGCAGGGTTTGGCACTGCGACCCGAGTTTTTTTGAATATTTTTATTGCATTGAGTTAGAAGCTGGATTTTTTTACAGGACAATGGGGTTGTAGACCTTAATATTTGATATTAATTTCAATTTGACACCTCTAACCGTTCCTGAGAAAAAGGTTCTTGACGGACAGACAGACGGACAGCAAAGTGTTCCCATAAGGGTTCCGTCTTTTCATTATGAGGTGCGGAACCCTAAAGACACAAAAAAATCGACCTAAGCGATTTTGTCTTTTGGCGATAGTCCATAGATATAAATGTTCCTTTTTATTTTCGTGTCTCTTTGTCTCCACACATCCACCTACATAAATGTAAATATACCTACAGGAATTTGAAATCTGCGAACATAACAACATTACGGCCTTTTTGCTAGTTGTATGAAATATGTATGTATTTATATCATTTCCTTTTTATGCGTATCTATTTAAATTTTTATAGAGCCTATATATATATCTACGCAAGCTTCTTTAGGACTTAGTCATGGAGTTTGCGCAGTAGAGATTTTATAAGTATTTTTTATTTTGATCATGAGCAGGGCCGTTCCTAGGGTAGTCAGCGCCCGTGTGCGAGATTGCAATTGGGCGCGCCTCCAGTCCAGGTAATTTCTATTCTTATAGTAAATTAAGTAAAAAAAATAATATATATTATAATATGAAACTCTGACACTATTTCGTAATACTGACTAACTTAACCTAACAATTAGAATTTTTTAAATATCTATTAGAATATATTATTATTTTTGTTTATTATTTTTGATAAACTGCTTTTCTCCACATAATACCTACATATAAAAATTAAGTTTATGAAATTTTAAGTTGCCTTTCACATTAAATTTTTTTTTTAATTTGTTTTTTTTTTCTCGGCGCCCATTTGGCTCTCTTTCCTGTTGGCGCCCGTTTGTGCCGCCCCACCTGCACACCCGGTACGGAACGGCCCTGATCATGAGAAAGACTCTAGAATATGAAACAAGCTGAATTTATTTAACATTATCATTTTGTTCCTTCTCATTAATTACACTCAGAACCCATGCCATAGTCGAGAAGAACTTAAGAGACCACACATGCTTATAAAAAAGCTGCATACCTACATACAGTTCGGAATTATGTTTTGGAGAAATAGCGTCGACACAAAAAAAAATTTGATACTTCAAATAAGATGCATTCGTATCATGGCGGAAGTGGAACCACAAGAGCACTGTAAGCCCCTTTTTCAAAGATTACAAATATTAACTATCTTAATAACTATCTATGATCTCTACATTTTGGAAAATAGCAAATTCGTCAAGAACAACCCAGAATTTTTTGAAAATAATGTTTACAATCATGAATACGGTACAAAAAATAAGGAAAATTTAAAAATAAACACCAGCTAGTTAACTATATTGTAAATCGTGGTATCACTAACGCCATGATACGAGTGCATAGTAAACTCCCGAATGATTGCAAAAAATGTAAGTGCGCTTTAAAAAAATTGTTATAGCCTGAACGAATATTAATATTTTTACACTTGCATATGACTTTGTAATAGACTTCGGTCTCTCTTACAACTTATATTCTATTCTATTCTAATTAAAAAAAAATCATTAAAGTAGAATATATTTCGTTATAGAAATTTTGTTGTCAAATATTGTTGAGAAAATAAATTAATGAATCGAAAATATTAATATAGATAATATAAACTTACCTTTCAGTACAAAAATTAAGTTATACTTACAGTTCTTATAAAGTATAGAATATAGAGAAAATTGAGGAGATCGTGCGTCGTACCTAACGATCGTGTTCTTAGGGAGAACCCACTGTAAGCAATCGAAGTCGATTCTTAATGATCGAAGTCGATTCATAATGATCGAGGTCGATTCTTAATGATCGAAGTCGATTCTTAATGATCAAATTCGATTCTTAATGATCGAGGTCGATTCTTAATAATCGAGGTCGATTCTTAATGTTTGAAGTCGATTCTTAATGATCGAGGTCGATTCTTAATGATCGAGGTCGATTCTTAATGATCTGGCATTTTTAAGAAAACTCAAAAATCTCTCAGATGCTGTTTATATATCTTTGAAACTAAAAGTGCGAGTTGTTAGAGTCGATTCAGCGCTATTTTTTCTATAAATTGACTTAATATCAAACGAATCGGGTCGAATTTATTTTTCAAAAATTTCGCAAATTTGTTCAAAGAGGGGGGTCTTCTTACTTTTGGCATTTTTTAGAAATCTCAAAAAATTCTTAATGATTGAGGTCGATTCTTCATGATCGAGGTCTATTCTTAATGATCGAGGTCGATTCTTAATGATCGAGGTCGATTCTTAATGATCGAAATCGATTCTTAATGATCGAGGTCGATTCTTAATAATCGAGGTCGATTCTCAATGATCGATGTCGATTCTTAATATTCGAGGTCGATTCCCAATGATTGATGTCGATTCTTAATGATTGAGGTCGATTTTTAATGCTCGAAGTCGATTCCTAATGATCGGGGTCGATTCTTAATGATCGAGGTCGATTCTTAATGATCTGGCATTTTTAAGAAAACTCAAAAATCTCTCAGATGCTGTTTATATATCTTTGAAACTAAAAGTGCGAGTTGTTAGAGTCGATTCAGCGCTATTTTTTCTATAAATTGACTTAATATCAAACGAATCGGGTCGAATTTATTTTTCAAAAATTTCGCAAATTTGTTCAAAGAGGGGGGTCTTCTTACTTTTGGCATTTTTTAGAAATCTCAAAAAATTCTTAATGATTGAGGTCGATTCTTCATGATCGAGGTCTATTCTTAATGATCGAGGTCGATTCTTAATGATCGAGGTCGATTCTTAATGATCGAAATCGATTCTTAATGATCGAGGTCGATTCTTAATAATCGAGGTCGATTCTCAATGATCGATGTCGATTCTTAATAATCGAGGTCGATTCCCAATGATTGATGTCGATTCTTAATGATTGAGGTCGATTTTTAATGCTCGAAGTCGATTCCTAATGATCGGGGTCGATTCTTAATGATCGAGGTCGATTCTTAATGATCTGGCATTTTTAAGAAAACTCAAAAATCTCTCAGATGCTGTTTATATATCTTTGAAACTAAAAGTGCGAGTTGTTAGAGTCGATTCAGCGCTATTTTTTCTATAAATTGACTTAATATCAAACGAATCGGGTCGAATTTATTTTTCAAAAATTTCGCAAATTTGTTCAAAGAGGGGGGTCTTCTTACTTTTGGCATTTTTTAGAAATCTCAAAAAATTCTTAATGATTGAGGTCGATTCTTCATGATCGAGGTCTATTCTTAATGATCGAGGTCGATTCTTAATGATCGAGGTCGATTCTTAATGATCGAAATCGATTCTTAATGATCGAGGTCGATTCTTAATAATCGAGGTCGATTCTCAATGATCGATGTCGATTCTTAATAATCGAGGTCGATTCCCAATGATTGATGTCGATTCTTAATGATTGAGGTCGATTTTTAATGCTCGAAGTCGATTCCTAATGATCGGGGTCGATTCTTAATGATCGAGGTCGATTCTTAATGATCTGGCATTTTTAAGAAAACTCAAAAATCTCTCAGATGCTGTTTATATATCTTTGAAACTAAAAGTGCGAGTTGTTAGAGTCGATTCAGCGCTATTTTTTCTATAAATTGACTTAATATCAAACGAATCGGGTCGAATTTATTTTTCAAAAATTTCGCAAATTTGTTCAAAGAGGGGGGTCTTCTTACTTTTGGCATTTTTTAGAAATCTCAAAAATCTCTCAGATGCTGGTTATAAATCTTTGAAACTAAAAGTGCGTGTTGTTGGAGTCGATTCAGCGCTATTTTTTCTATAAATTGACTTAAAATCAAACGAATCGGGTCGTTTATTTTTCAAAAATTTCGCAAACTTGTACAAAGAGGGGGGTATTCTTTCTTTTGGCATTTTTAAGAAAACTCAAAAATCTCTCAGATGCTGTTTATATATCTTTGAAACTAAAAGTGCGAGTTGTTGGAGTGGATTCAGCGCTATTTTTTCTATAAATTGACTTAATGTCTACCAATCGGGTCGAATTTATTTTTCAAAAATTTCACAAATTTGTACAAAGAGGGGGGTCTTCTTACTTTTGGCATTTTTAAGAAAACTCAAAAATCTCTCAGATGGTGTTTATATATCTTTGAAACTAAAGGTGCGAGTTGTTGGAGTCGATTCAGCGCTATTTTTTCTATAAATTGACTTAATATCAAACGAATCGGGTCGAATTAATTTTTCAAAAATTTCGCAAATTTGTACAAAGAGGGGGGTCTTCTTACTTTTGGCATTTTTTAGAAATCTCAAAAATCTCTCAGATGCTGGTTATAAATCTTTGAAACTAAAAGTGCGTGTTGTTGGAGTCGATTCAGCGCTATTTTTTCTATAAATTGACTTAATATCAAACGAGTCGGGTCGTTTATTTTTCAAAAATTTCGCAAACTTGTACAAAGAGGGGGGTCTTCTTACTTTTGGCATTTTTAAGAAAACTCAAAAATCTCTCAGATGCTGTTTATATATCTTTGAAACTAAAAGTGCGAGTTGTTGGAGTCGATTCAGCGCTATTTTTTCTATAAATTGACTTAATATCAAACGATTCGGGTCGAATTTATTTTTCAAAAGTTTGACAAATTTGTACAAAGAGGGGGGTCTTCTTACTTTTGGTATTTTTAAGAAAACTCAAAAATCTCTCAGATGCTGTTTATATATCTTTGAAACTAAAAGTGCGAGTTGTTGGAGTCGATTCAGCGCTATTTTTTCTATAAATTGACTTAATATCAAACGAATCGGGTCGAATTTATTTTTCAAAAATTTCGCAAATTTGTACAAAGAGGGGGTCTTCTTACTTTTGGCATTTTTTAGAAATCTCAAAAAATTCTTAATGATTGAGGTCGATTCTTCATGATCGAGGTCTATTCTTAATGATCGAGGTCGATTCTTAATGATCGAGGTCGATTCTTAATGATCGAAATCGATTCTTAATGATCGAGGTCGATTCTTAATAATCGAGGTCGATTCTCAATGATCGATGTCGATTCTTAATAATCGAGGTCGATTCCCAATGATTGATGTCGATTCTTAATGATTGAGGTCGATTTTTAATGCTCGAAGTCGATTCCTAATGATCGGGGTCGATTCTTAATGATCGAGGTCGATTCTTAATGATCTGGCATTTTTAAGAAAACTCAAAAATCTCTCAGATGCTGTTTATATATCTTTGAAACTAAAAGTGCGAGTTGTTAGAGTCGATTCAGCGCTATTTTTTCTATAAATTGACTTAATATCAAACGAATCGGGTCGAATTTATTTTTCAAAAATTTCGCAAATTTGTTCAAAGAGGGGGGTCTTCTTACTTTTGGCATTTTTTAGAAATCTCAAAAATCTCTCAGATGCTGGTTATAAATCTTTGAAACTAAAAGTGCGTGTTGTTGGAGTCGATTCAGCGCTATTTTTTCTATAAATTGACTTAAAATCAAACGAATCGGGTCGTTTATTTTCAAAAATTTCGCAAACTTGTACAAAGAGGGGGGTTTCTTCTTTTGGATTTTTAGAAAACTCAAAAATCCTCAGATGCTTTTATATATCTTTAAACTAAAAGTGCGAGTTTTGGAGTGATTCAGCGCTATTTTTTCTATAAATTGACTTAATTACAATCGGGTCGAATTTATTTTTCAAAAATTTCACAAATTTGTACAAAGAGGGGGTCTTCTTACTTTGGCATTTTTAAGAAAACTCAAAAATCTCTCAGATGGTGTTTATATATCTTTGAAACTAAAGATGCGAGTTGTTGGAGTCGATTCAGCCCTATTTTTTCTATAAATTGACTTAATATCAAACGAATCGGGTCGTTTATTTTTCAAAAATTTCGCAAACTTGTACAAAGAGGGGGGTCTTCTTACTTTTGGCATTTTTAAGAAAACTCAAAAATCTCTCACATGCTGTTTATATATCTTTGAAACTAAAGGTGCGAGTTGTTGGAGTTGATTCAGCGTTATTTTTTCTATAAATTGACTTAATATCAAACAAATCGGGTCGAATTTATTATTCAAAAATTTCGAAAATTTGTACAAAGAGGGGGGTATTCTTACTTTTGGTATTTTTAGGAAAACTCAAAAATCTCTCAGATGCTCTTTATATATCTTTGAAACTAAAAATGCGAGTTGTTGGAGTCGATTCAGCGTTATTTTTTCTATAAATTGACTTAATATCAAACAAATCGGGTCGAATTTATTATTCAAAAATTTCGAAAATTTGTACAAAGCGGGGGGTCTTCTTACTTTTGGTATTTTTAGGAAAACTCAAAAATCTCTTAGATGCTCTTTATATATCTTTGAAACTAAAAGTGCGAGTTGATGGAGTCGATTCAGCGTTATTTTTTCTATAAATTGACTTAATATCAAACAAATCGGGTCGAATTTATTATTCAAAAATTTCGAAAATTTGTACAAAGAGGGGGGTCTTCTTACTTTTGGTATTTTTAGGAAAACTCAAAAATCTCTTAGATGCTCTTTATATATCTTTGAAACTAAAAGTGCGAGTTGTTGGAGTCGATTCAGCGCTATTTTTTCTATAAATTGACTTAATATCAAACAAATCGGGTCGAATTTATTTTTCAAAAATTTCGAAAATTTGTACAAAGAGGGGGGTCTTCTTACTTTTGGCATTTTTAAGAAAACTCAAAAATCTCTCAGATGCTGTTTATATATCTTTCAAACTAAAAGTGCGAGTTGTTGGAGTCGATTCAGCGCTGTTTTATTATTTTAATTTTATTTTAATTATATATATACCTGCCTCATAGGAGAAGCCGCCGACTATGTGTCTTGATCTCAATTATCATATTATTATGGATTTTAAATTGACGGTTAAAGACTTCACTACACTAAATTTACTCAGCGGTCAAGATAGGTAGAAAATTGTTTACAATATTGTTGACAATTCCGTAACACAACTGTACAACTGTGGTTGTTGTGTTATGGAAAGAAACTACAACTGTACATAAAGTTCCGTAATTACCAGTGCCCCGCTATAGTAACTACAAGTTACTTTATGTTACAGAATATCTACACTTGTATAACTTATTTGTACACTTGCTAGACTTATAGTGTTTGTGTTATGGGCCCCAGGACTTGGATTCGTCTAAATTGAAAGGACATGGCTTAGTCAAAGCTGAAAAAACCGGGGCATGGCTCGTCCACACAAGAAAGCGAACTGAAAGTTCTGGGACAGGACACCAATAGAGTTTATATTTTGTCCGGGAGTGTATTATTATATCACAACAGTATTCATGTTATGTAATACCAGAAGCGGCGCGTGTTTTTAGACTGGATACACAGCTATTATACTTCGACCATTAAATGTCCATCAGGACAACGTAAATGATTCTCGTGGGACTCATTCAATGCTCCACTGCGTTCAGCTCGACGCAGACTTTACACCCCTTCCTCCCACAGGAACACTAGCCCTACACCAACGGATCGCACATATACAAAACATTTTCACATTAGTTTTAACGCGTGTACATAATATGTTTAAAGAGCGATTTACATTATTAGATAAAATATAATCTATGCACTCAAGTAAAGCATGAATTCTGGATCAATTTCTAGTGGTTAGCTTTTAACAAAAAAAAGTTTATAGCCCACATGGCGTTTAAAGGGCTGCAATATGAAGCGCGTGGCACAATTATTAATATCGGTGATTATCGTAGTTTGCGAGATGGAGCAAGGTCGTATTCTTGGAGATGAAAGTCGATTCTTAGTGAAAAAGGTCGATTCTTAGTGAGCAAGGTCGATTCTTAATGAGAATTAAGGTCGATTCTTAGTGAGCAAAGTCGATTCTAAATGAGAATTAAGGTCGATTCTTAGAAGCAAGGTCGATTCTTAATGAGAATTAAGGTCGATTCTTTTTGAGCAAAGTCGATTCTTCGAGACAAAAGTCGATTCTTAGTGAGAAAGGTCGATTCTTAGTGAGCAAGGTTGATTCTTAATGAGAATTAAGGTCGATTCTTATGAACAAGGTTGATTTTTAATGAGAATTATTTTTGTCGAAAATAATGTAAAGTAGTTTTTGTTAGGAGTTAGAAATGACAACACATGTATATTATTTTTTATTTGATTGTAAAATGTCAGTTTACCTATGGTCTTTAAAATGTGAGTGACAATAATCAAATTAGAAATTAAATATTCATTAAAAACAAAATTATAATTTTTTTATTATTGTTCATAATGTTCCATTACAGATATAGACTAGAGCTGAAGCCTTTGAAAATGGTAAAAAGTGAAAAAAAATTATAGTAGGATGAAACCCATTGAGAAAGGAAGAGAATAGAATAGAAATGAAAGGAAAAATAATTTACGGGCGATCTGAGGTCGGGAAGTGGTAGGGGGTGGGTTTTTAAGGGTAAAAAACGGTTTATCTCGATTTCCGGCAAAACTACAAGTCTTATGGAAAAAAGTTTAATTGCAAAGTTGTAGGTAATAAAAAGATCTACAACTTTTGTATCACACTTTTTTCACATAACCTCAAAATTTATGTAAAAAATTCAAATAACCAAGTTTTTGGTTTTTTATTTTTATCTTTTACAAAAAAGATTTTTTTTTCACGAAATTTGGTGAAAACTTACCTTTTTATGTCCCAAACAAATTGTAATTTTTTTGATTTAAAATATTTATTTTTTCACCTTATTTTGACTTAATATCGAAAAAGCACCCTAATTTTCAATCGAAAATTCTCACGTCAAAATATCTGCTTTTTTAAAAAAGTCGGTGGGCTTTTTGTTCGTTGAAATATCTACTTTATGATGGTGTAAAAAAAATGTACATTACTACGGTAAATGTTCTCAGAAAATGCAAAGAAACGAGAAAAAAACTCGTATCCGAAATTTTTTTTTAATCATTATGTACAATTTTGAGGTATTTATTAAAATTTACACTTTAATTACTCGTTTATTTGCATTTTCTGAGAACATTTACCGTAGTAATGTATATTTTTTTTTACACCATCATAAAGTAGATATTTCAACGAACAAAAAGCCCATCGACTTTTTTAAAAAAGCAGATATTTTGACGTGAGAATTTTCGATTGAAAATTAGGGTGCTTTTTCGATATTAAGTCAAAATAAGGTGAAAAAATAAATATTTTAAATCAAAAAAATTACAGTGTGTTTGGGACATAAAAAGGTAAGTTTTCACCAAATTTCGTGAAAAAAAAAATGTTTTTTGTAAAAGATAAATATAAAAAACCAAAAACTTGGTTATTTGAATTTTTTACAAAAGTTTTGAGGTTATGTGAAAAAAGTGTGATACAAAAGTTGTAGATCTTTTTATTACCTACAACTTTGCGATTAAACTTTTTTCCATAGGACTCGTAGTTTTGCCGGAAATCGAGATAAACCGTTTTTTACCCTTAAAAACCCACCCCCTACCACTTCCCGACCTCAGATCGCCCGTAAATTATTTTTCCTTTCATTTTTGTTCTATTCTCTTCCTTTTACAATGGGTTTCATCCTACTATAATTTTTTTTGGTTTCAAAAATTATCGACCCTGGTCTAATAGAACGTCAAACACCAAAAAAATAAACAATACATTTTTATGTTATTTTTAAAACTCAACATGATGGTATATTTTTTTATTGTTTCCAAAACCTCTACAGTCTACACACATATTTTTGTCTTTCGTTTGCCGCCAATATTCACTGTGCAGAGAAATTAAAACATAACATTTTTTGAGTATCACAAAAGATGGCCATAGTAAAAATGTTTACAATTTTTTATGACCAGAATACATTCTAATATTGTTAGATCCATTGTTTACTAGCCGAACAATTACCTATCAATGTATTGTTATAGTACAAATGGGTGATATTTACATTTATTTTTTATTATGATTTATATTGATATTTCATGTCAATTGATTTTGACTATTAGCAAAGTGTTTTTTATTTTTTTGGACCAAAAAAAAACAAAAGAAATAGAACATTTTTCAGTAAGGTTTTTTTTTATTCGAACTTACAGAATTTAATAGTTTAAACTCTTTCATTTTTAGTAATCGCCACGCATTATTAACAAAGGAATACTTTCACAACTAACAACAACCTCAATATTGGTCGGATTCCCTCCATAATAAGTAGATACTTTTATTAGATGATTCCCTCCTCACTCTTTCGCGGTGTGACTTGAGTATTTCTACAACTAGAACCGCCTGTAAGGATGCCACTGACGTTTTAAATGTATAACTGCCTGCTAGTGTAAAACTTGAGTTTCTGTAAAAATGTTGTAGCTAATTGTGAAACTAATGTAACAATATATATATAATATATATATATATATATATATATTGTTACGTTAGTTATATATATATACATATAATAGTCGCACACAATATTTTGTTTAACTACCGCAAGAAATATGTCATTTCGTGGTTCTGCTGAGCGTGGGCGAAATGGGATTTCTTCCACTCTGCACGTCAACAATCTGGGAACTCATTATTTCGCCCACGCTCAGCAGGGCCACGAAATGATTTATTTCTTGCGGGTGTTGAACAAAGTAACATATTTGGATTGAGATTAGCCAAGATGGATATTAATTCTCAGATTTTAATTAGAGAACTGATAAAACTAAGAACTGAATTTTATTCTTAAAATCAGTAAACAGATAAATTGGTAGTAGATTGGCAGTTGGTGGCTTTTACTAAAATATAAAACAGGAATCTATGTAAAACTAATTCTAATACACTTGTTAGTTTAACGTGTACATAACATATCTTCAGAAATTCATCGTAAGAAATTTCATATCAGCCATCAATCACGTCTTGGTCTGACAACAATAGAGAACACTTTACTACCAACCACAGTGCCAAAACTCCATCCATACCTATGGATAACGTCAGTCGGTATTGCTTAGTGATATGATGACGCAAAACGATAAGGGTGAAAGCAGACACTTCATAGTCGTTATTCATATTCGTATACAGTTTAGCGCTGTGGTTTTATAAATATTATGTCGGACACATAGCAGTGACGCAGTCCAGAATCTTACGCGACGTTTACTTATTTCGGAAATGACAGTATCAATTAACTTTATGAAATCATAAATTATTTTACTCAAAAATACTTAAGCAAAACAGATTCAGCTGTCCCAGTTATTATTATAATACATTTTGATTTTTATGATTTGCGAAATTGATTTTTTCACCAAATGAACAAAACTGTAATATCTGAATTTCAAATTTTATATAACAAAACTTTCACAGGTTTGATTTGCAATTAATCTCAAATTTAAAACCTATATGATTTGGCAATTTTAAGTTTTATTTTTAATGAATATTGCTGTGAAAAATTATAATTTATACATGACATTAATTTAGAAATATTTTTTAGGTGAACGTGTACATTGGGCTGCGTCACAGATTCGTCTTAAATGAAAGAATTTTTTTATATACAACTTAACAGATATGTTATTTATCAGATATATCCGAAACGGCTTCGTCTCAGCTCTGGAAATTGAACCGTTTCATTAGTGAACTCCTAGGAAGCCAGTAGGGCGGCGGCCCTTCTCCGTAGTCACCTGGGGTTAGAGTAGTATCTGGAACACTAGCACTCAATGGCGACAATGTCGCAGACACAGGCGCAGTGTTCGTTTTATTTTTTAAAATTGACTTCGGTTGACTCTCATCAGAACCTGACGGAGTCACAACTACATTATTATAAAACAAAGGATCCGTAAAACTACTATTATTGTTTGATGCCGTTGATCTGTTCGAATCCTGTTGTCTAATTCCTTCACAAGTTTCTTTCATTTTACTCAACTGCTCTTGAAGACTTCTGTACTCTTCCAGAAACCGTTCCAGTTGTGCAGCGTGATAGTCGTAAGTATTAGCGTTGGCAGATGACGTTCCGAGACTCGACGGGGGATAGACGTACGGTTCTCGTTGGTATTCTTTTCTCGTATCTAAACTACTTACATTTAGAAGTGGAGTCGCTGATAACTGGTGTTTATTTTGGCTAGTTTCGAGTAAGGGTGAACTGGGCAAGCTCTGATTTCGTATCGATTTGTCGGTGGATAAGTTCAAATAGCTACTAGCACGTTGATTTACGCGATTCGATAATGGATACTGACAATGTGAATCTGCTGAAAGTCTACGGCTGCTAGAGCAACCTACATTATCTTCTCCACCGCTGCTGCTGTACCTGCTGTCGGCAAGCAGAGGTGATTGGCTATCCGTACTTTGATTGCAAAGCGCACTTGCCCGTTGGTAAATACCACGCTTCTTTGGCAGTGTGCAGTACATATTGTCTTTGCTTTTGTAAACAGGGTCGTACAGCATTTCGTTCTCATTTCCACTAGCTTCGAGTGAGTTGTTGGTAGCGGTAGGAGTTTCTTGACCGTAGCTCGGAAGTTCTAACAGATCTGGATAATTTTTATCATTTAGGTCTTTTGTCGCAATATCATCTTGCGGCAATGACGTATACAAACTTCCGGCATTGTTTTCAAGGACCTGTTTATGCATAAAATGCGGATGCAGCACGTTGGGAAGACCATTTGTCAAAATTGGACTCTTGACGTCGAATTGGTTGGAAGCTGATAATGTTGAACCACTTGCACTTCTTGGGAAGTTGTTAAATGTACCAGATGTTGATTGAGGCATCCTCTTGCAATCGTCTCTAGAAAAAAGCAAACGTATTTACCGCCAAATTAAGACTAGTGAAAAGATTAGTTAAAGTTGATTTTTTAAGAGTGCCAGATTTTCTTTATATACCTATATATAAATTACTTTTATGATTATTGTTTTTGTTTCCAAGAATAAATTGAAAAATATATAATTAATTTTTGTTGATAATAATGATTTATATCTTGAAAATGCCAGTATTAAACTTAATACAAAAGCTATGTAAAGAGAAATATTTTCTCTTTTTATAACATATTTTTTGTAAACACTTAAAAATATATGCAATTATTGAAAAGAGGAAATATGAAAAGAAGTTACATTTTAGTATAAATACTTATAGTAAAATGCTATGTCTATAATTCATGTAAAATAAACTGGGAATTAGATAATTTTAAAATCCAGTTTCATACCGGTTATCCATGTACGTCGTCCTTCTTGGAATATGTAAATCAGTGTTATCCGTATCATTCCAATGGTTGCTGTTGAGTGGATCCGCTTTGGTTGTCCAATGCTTAGTATCCCTATTAGAGGAAATAGTTGTTGGTGTTGGTGTTGTCTCCATATCATCTTCATATCCTGCATCTTCTTCTTCCTCTCCATCGGCATCCGTATCCGCATTGGGCACACCTCTGTAATCTCCTCTTCTTCTAATAGCACCAATCAACGACACTTCACATGTGCCGCCTCCAGGTGGCCCAATACCGTTACCGTTGTTAGGCCCAGCACCATCATTTCGAGTTGTCGGTTTGTGATTCATTTCAATCTTTTCGTAGCTATCTTCTCGTCTACGTGCATCGGCTTGCCCATGACTTTGCCATTGACCTTGTCTTCGACGCCGTACACCGCAAATACAAATCACAGTCAAGCATGAAGCCAGAAGAAATAACGCAACCACAATCACACTAGCTATCACAACACGTGTACTGAACGGCCCTTCTGGAGGTCGTCTCGAGACGGCTAGTGTAACACTAGCTTCTGCACGTCCTGCTTTATTCTCTGCAGTGCATACATAAACGCCAGCGTCCTGCACGTCAGCTGTAAGAATAGTCAAGTTGCTAGCGTTGTCTTGCACGTGCAGTACGTATAACTTTTTCCCGTTGTTATACGGAATTCCTGAAAGGTTAGCAATAACCCTGTTTTTAAGTAACCAGCGAACATTGGGTTCCGGGACACCGCCTATACGACAGGTCATGGTGACGTTTCTTCCTTCAACTCCGTGTGCCTTCGAAATTGGTGCTTCTATTTCGGGCGCACATGCAAATTCATCTAACTCCAGTTGATCCCAAGATTTGGTTGCTAATCGTGATGGGTAACGACATACTGGTGGTACTCCGTAAGGGACGTTATGTCTCATGATCCATTCGCGTAGTGGACGCAACGAACACGAACAGTTCCAAGGATTACTGGCAAGTTCTAGTCCGTGAAGATTTTCAAGAGAAGTAAGTGCAGGTGCACGAATATCAGCTAAATGATTATTATCCAAATACAACCACTCCAATGAGCTTTCCAGGCCAAAAAATGCTCTTGGTTCGATGGTACCGATTTTGCACCTTGACAAGTCGAGCTTAATTAATCGTGAGACGCGTACAAACGCGTCGTTCATTATTCTTTGTATTGGATTACCACTGAGTTTTAATTCGCGCAATTCCGGAATAGAATCGAACGCGTGAGACGGAACACTCGATAACACATTTTGACTCAAATCGAGTTCTACTAAATTTGTTAAATGTCTAAATGCAAAGCGATCGATCGTTTTTAATCGACACTTAGATATGAACACTTTTTGCAGGTTAAGTAAGCCGGCCGTACTGAACTCGTCGTGAGACACTGACACAATATTATTATTGGTTAGATCTAAAACTTGGGTACCGGCTTCTAGGTGTAGTGGGATTGAGGTTAGGTTTGCATTTGAACACGTCACGGCTTCTTTACCGTTCTTCCATTTACACTCGCACAGTCTAGGACACTCACTGACCAAGCCCTGTACACAACAACACATTATCACTAAGATCACTTTGATGATCGAGGCGACGGCGTAGACGTTCTGCTGCTGATGGACAACGGGACGCAGGGCCATGACTCCGACGACACGCCGGTTGACCCAGGTGCTATGTGAATGCCGCAGGTTCCGAGTCTTCGTCATCGTTGTCCATGGTCTCCTTAATGCCGTGCCTTTTTCACACCTCTGTGCGATTACATTGATCTGAAAAAAACAGAGATTTCATTTTAGTATAATAAAAATTAATAGCAAAAACTATGTACCTATATGAATTCTGGAATTTGATAACAAATTGATTTAAGATAAATTAAACTCTTATTTTGTGATGAGTTAATTAATTGATACATATCAATAAAATCCAAAAGGCTGTACCTATTTAATTTGATGCAAATGGTGGATTGATAAATTGCATCCCGAATATTGAAGTTATGAAAAATGTTGTCGTTTTAAGGGATGAATTGAGGAGTTAATTGGAAGTTATTGTAATGGGTCCGAAAATCGAAATCAAAATGTATAACAAATTTTTGTTTCAAGGTCACTACACTATTTTTACACTAGTTTTGGAAAGATGTCTGTGTGTGTGTGTATGTGTGTGTGTACGTATGTACGTACGTACGTATGTGTCCATTTCTTTCTAAGATGAAATCTCGAGAATGAAAAATGATATTGACTATGTTAGGGTGCCAATCGACGCATATTAACGTAAATATGATCTGAAAGAAATTTTTTCAAAATCGGTTGAGCCGTTCTTTTTTCTTAACCAAATAGACTCCAAAAAAGTAGATTTTACACAATATCTCGCGAATAAAAAATTATATCGACTTCGTAAGGGTGTCAATCGAGGCGTGTTAACGTCATTTTGATCCGACATAAATTTTATAAAAATCGGTTCAGCCGTTTTTTTTTTTAATTATTGTTAAAAATAAATAATAATTATGTTTTAATGATTAAAATGATTACTTTTCTGTGTAATATCTAATTTAATTATTATTATTAAATATATATCAAACTGGCAAGTTCGTCGTGTGGATCTCAAGGGTCGCACTTTAGTCGTAATAAACGGCCCACCTCACGGCTTGTTTTATTTTGTCCAGAAATAAATTTAAGTTCATCTAACGATATACATTTAAATACCAAAATGCATCTACTACAGTAAATATACATACTATTTTGTCGGTAGGGTTTGACACTACTGCTTTGTTTCAAAAGAACCGATGTTTGCATAAACTCTAAAATAAAATTAGCATGGTACTTTGACATTTTCGAGGTAATCGATACCGTAAGTAAACATTTATTATGCAAACGGAGTGCATCTAATGTATCACTATTCACCGTAATAATGTGTAGGTATTATGCAGTGATGGGGCGAAATAACAGGAACAATCTATTACGAACTGTCACTGGAAAAGAAATGGCTTTAAAAATAATAGTTCACAGAATGAAGAAGATGCATCAATCTTAAATCACCTAAAACTTGCATTATCTTGAGAAATAATACTAAATTACGACCTATATTTACATCAGCTGTGAAATTTTTGATTTTTGTAACCAAAGAAGTAGCTTTAACAGAAATCATGCAGAATTAAGATAAGAATCTTTCGGGCTTATGAGCCGTGGTCTACTGGAATGGCTTCTTCTTCTTCCAGACGTTTCGCTTGCAACTGCCATTCCAGTAGACCACGGCTCATAAGCCCGAAAGATTCTTATCTTAATTCTATTAACGCCGGTCGTGAAAGTCTACATTCTTTTAGAAATCATGTGATCACAAACACATGAGATGCTAACAAAAATCTTGTTGGATACTACATAACATCTTGAATGCTTGTTTCCATAGTTCCATAGTTTAGATTGTTTAGAATAGAATATTTTTCAACGGTTGTTTGCTTGGTTTTTAGGTAGAATAAACGCATGACCTCCATATTTGGGTGTTATGTGACGTAACAACACATTTTAGTCGGAAGGGGTTTATTAAATATTTCAAAATTTATTTTTGAACTTATTTGAAATCAAAATGCAATAATTTAGGTGTCATTCTATTCAAAATAAACTGCTTTATTCAAGCATAAACATAAGTACATGCATATTCCATGTCGCACTGTTCAATAATATCAGTTTTTAAAAAAACTAGTTTTCAATGAACGGTTGAGAACATTTTCTTAAATAACTGGCTTTTAAAATACTCTTAAATAAATACTCTTAAAGAAACGCGTGCTAAATGAGTTATCATATGAATAATTGCGAAAAAATTTTTTGCTTTATGTCATCATATGAAAAATGGGGACAAGCATGGTTACTTTTTAGCATTCCATGGTTACTTTTTAGGCTCTAGCTCACAAACAGTAAGAGGTAACGAGTTGAAATTTTCACAGATTGTGTGTTGTTGTAGCATTGTGTAAGTCTTACAGCGCAATGGTAATGCGTTCGCATGTCTTACCGAAAAGCAGGGTTTAAAAATTCGACTGACGACACACATTTTTTGTTTTTTTTTTATAATGTAAATATTTTTTTAGAACAAGAAATTTAATTTCAAAATAATTTCAAAAAAAAAATTAAATTAAAAAAAGTGTATTTTAATTTATTCCTTTTTTAGTTGTACGGAACCCTCTGCGTGCAGTGAGTCGAACTCGCACTTGATCGGTTTTTATTCAATTACTAGCGGCCCCGTCCGGCTTCGCCCAGACTGAAATACGCTACTCACTCGCTTCGCTCGTTCGATTCCGGGTGGTACATTACTCACTCGCTGCGTTCGTTCGCTCCCGTGTGGTACGTTACTCACTCGCTTCGCTCGTTCGCTCCCTGGTGAATTTTTCCGAAGTTTTAATAGTTATTCTGTTAACCAGGGTGGAGACAAATCCAAAAAACTCGGGTCGCAGTGCCAAAACCCTGCCGACAATATAGTGTATTTGCTAATACTGGCATTGTGGCTTTATTATGTGAACTTAAGTTTGTTTTTGAACAAAATAAAAAATTTAACCCCTTAATACATCCTTTAAAATAATATTTTTTTTTCTTAATTTCAATATTTTTATCAATGCAACCTCGGTACCAAATTAAATACACCCTTCAGTAAGTAAAGCACTATCCGCAAACTAGTGTTTTCATAAAATTTGTAAGTCCGGTCCTGTCGGGCCGACTTTATTAAAATTTTAGCAGCACATTTTAATCATTACTGAAGGGTTAAATTTCAATTTTGAAACGATTCTAAGAATTTTTTCGACATTATTGGGCCCAAAAACATTTTTCAACCTCTAAAAACTACCCTTTAAATGGTCCGATTAGGTTCATTTTAAATAGGCTTCGTCCGGTGATGGATTTCAACGTGCCTACCAAATTTCGTCAAAATCAATTAACTCTTTCAAAAGTTATTGCCCGCACGCACACACACACACACACACACATATAAATAGACATTTCCAAAAATGGTGCCAAAGTGTTCAGGAGGCTATAAAACGTCGAGAAATTTTGGTCCCACCATCCGACCGACGCCAATAGTGTATGTACCATATGGCAAATACACTAAAATCAAAGATCATGAAAATAGGTCCAGCCGTTCTCGAGTTATAAATGGTGTAACTAACTAACTAACACGACTTTCTTTTATATATATAGATGAAGCCAGGATAACCGAAAGCATCTCTTAAAGATTCAATACACATATCTGTTATTATCTTTTTAAAGAACAGGAACGGTATAAGACCTGTTATTGGAAAGGAACTATTTTACACATTACTATGTATACTACTTACAACCACATGTGAGGGTAATGAATGCACCAATGCAAGCACGAGCGTCTGAGCGCTGGGACCGAATGCAGCAAAGGAAGTTACAACACCGACGCGACTGGGATCTGACGGGAAGCGCGAGTCGGGAATACGAGCTGGTAACAGTGCAATTTCCTGGCCAAGAACCTCTGAAAGCCAAAGTGCTTCCACTTCCGGTGCGAGAAACTTGAGAAATACGTAAGAAGAAGCGCACAACGGGATGCTTAAATTGTCCTCTTCTATCTGTGATTATATGTAGGTACTGTGTATGTAACTATCTATTTTTGTACACTAGTCACAAAACGTATCAAATTAAAAAAAATGTCCTAATCTGACCTCATTGTAATGCATTAACAAGGGAAGGTTCCAATTTGATTGATAATTTTCTGACGCTGAGTTACAACCAGCTCATAAAATTTAATGAACCGGTCTTTCGCCCAAATCTCAACAGTAAAAAAACACAATTTATTTATTATTATTTTCAAATAGATGGCCCAAATCCGCTCCTGGGCTGAGCAAAAAAACACGCGTTTTCGGTCAAAGCTTTCGAGAAATAAAATTTGGGCATTGTATAATCTTTTTGGCTAAACGCCAAATATTTTAAACCGAGAATAATTTCAGAAAACTGGATATTCTTTTGCTCGGTTGTTTTTGGGGGTTTACTTAATAATATACGATACAAAGTTTTCTTTCTCGTGCGAGGTTTGCGTCAAAATACTGTGCTGTTGCTAATATCTCCTTACTGCAGTAAAATGGTTTAAAAACTCATATTATACTGAATTTTGATTGACAAACGTTCCAAACTTTTTTAATGTGAGTATATTTATATTAGAGACAAAGTGTTCCAAGTTGATGACAAAGATTGTTTTAAAAGTATACGATATAAAAAAGTATAACATTGTGCCTCTCTTTATCCCTTTTCCTTTAAACTTAGTTGTGTTTTTTGTTGTTTCTAGTTTTGGAGAGCAATATTTGTTTTAATGGTTTTTATTTACACGCCATTATGCAAATATTACAACAGATGTTTTTTCTTGTTTGTGTGTGGCTAGTATCCAAGGAACATTAATTTTATTTTTATTTTTTTGTTTCGAAAAATTAATAATAAACTTATTAAGAAAACTAAAGATTTTCCTTTTAATTAATTAGAATTAAAAAATAGGGACCAGGTGTACACTGCTACCAATAAGATCTATTGAAGTAAATAATTAACACCGAAAATGAAGCTTTCTCTATATTTTGAATTTGAGCATAATTTGTTAGACAGAATTTAGGAAATAAATTCATAATACCTATATTATATTTTTGTTACTAGTGACGTAGGCGTTGTTAATAATCAATAAAATTTTAACCAAAATTTCATTGATATTTCCATTGTGTCAAAAATATTTTCGACATATTATTAAAGAATGGGTTGGTCTCTTATCTTACGCTGTACGCAGCATCTAGCGTTTGCTAGGGCTGAGAATGGCCGAGAGTGTAGCAATGCTGTTGTTTGCATGGCGTTGCTATATGGTTCCTCTATTACAAGTCCCCAGTTCCCGGGTTCTACGCCGAGAGCTGGTAAAAGTGTCAATTGGATTTTGTTATTAAAAAAAAATAATGAATTGAAAATATGAATTGGTCCTAGGCCCAAATAACTTTAGCTGTTGGTGGTCTTTACACAATTACACAATTCTAGCATTTGCTGACGTAGCTACATGCATCTGGACGTCGCTCGGAACGTCACGCGGTCTCTTGTCAGCTGACGCTGTGCGTTGCGTCTAGCGTCCACTCTGCGTCTAGATGCAGCCTATGACGTTAAAGGAGACCGCTTCTATACAATGGTGTATAGAAGTATACAATGGTGTAACATAGGTAGTATTCTGACACTGCGTCTGACAGCGTTTATTGGAGACCACCGCATAAGATCACCTATTTTGACAAACTAATATCAAGTTTGCTGGTTGCGTAATTAAAACTTCTTCTAGATTGACTTTGCATTTTAATAAAGTAATAGAGAGCATTGTAGATTATTATAGACGCTCGACAACTCAAGTCATTAGCGTATGTTAATAAATTAACATAATCTATAAACTCAATTTAGCTACGCTGTAAATTGAGTTTAACTGATATTTACAAATTCGGACCTCAGAAAATAATTAATGATTTTTCAACAACAGTCTTTTCAAGGAAAAGTGTAAATTTCTTATTTCCGTTTCAGTTATAAAATTATAATCTTGCACTTTAACAAAATTGATGATTTCAATTTATTCGCAATATTAGATTAATTAATTAATTTGCGATAGGCTTTTTAACTTTCACGAAAATCCACTTCAAGGCGTTATTTTTTTAAAAACATTTTGAAAATTTCAATTTGATAGATTCAAGTTTATTAGAGTAATCCTCAATTTTAGATAGAAAATTTGTTAATCAACGTCAATAAAATGCCATTAAAATTTTTATTAACATTTTGGTCAAAGTTTTGAAAAAATGGCGGCCAGATATTTGCTTTACTTTCTAAACTATTTAAACTACTATATTAATTTTAAGTGTTATAACATTAGCCTCATAATCTTTTAATAATGAAAACAAAACTCGGGTATTAAGAAACTTGTGAATAAAGTACAAGCCGTAAAATTTTTACGACTTTCTGAGATTATTACATAAGTAGGTACACTACAGTAACAACTTTATTTTACAGTGAGAATAATAAAAGTCTTCGTTGTTTAGTTTAAATACTTAAGTTTTATTATTAAACTATGGTCAAAACTTTTCTCCTTTATTGTATAGTGTATACCTACCTATAGGGAACTTTAGTCTAACTTTTTTTTTTTTTTTTTTGGACAATTTTTTCGTGCAGTGTATTGTATTAAAAAATCTGAGAAGAATAAACTCAAAAGTTAACTTTGAGGAACCATTTTACATTTATGAAACCATGTTAATTGTCAGAAAAATTGATTGCACGATATTGGTTCGAGAATCGGTAAACATAAATATTGCATTTATGTAAATTTATTTAGAACCGATGGCACGCGTGCCGTAGGTGGTACGCGACGGAATATTGTCGGCACGCCATTGATTGAAGTACACAATCGAAATAATTGAAAATATTGTTACAAAACTGTTTTCTGAGTTGGCGGAATAAATATTTATTTACAATAATTATAAATACAATAATAATGAACGCAACAACGAAAAGTCAGTTCTAACAATTAACAGAAGTAAACAATAACTAAACAGTAATTAACACAATTGATTTTCACTACATGCATGTAGTAAAAATCAATTGATTTCGAAGCATATAAGGAGAATGTTTGATTAGTAATCTTGTCACGGTTGAGTAAATGTAAGCTCATTCCGCCGCGAAAGTGGAAAGGTTCAGGTTAGAGTCCTAACTGTGACTATGGTTGGTAAAATGATTTTTTCCAAAATGTTTCGAATCAATTATATAATTGGCTGCTTTCCAACGAAAAATTTTAAATTACTTTATGACCTGGCGACCTTTTCAGGTAAATATTAATTCCATATCTTTTAGGTAAAGGCTTTTGTAGTAAAATAAAATAAATTTACATTTTCGATCAATGCGCCATCGGTCGGATATTTGGTAAACGTGCTTTAGAAACAAAATATTTGACAAAATGTCCAAGGAGTATGGTATAAAATAAATTTTTACCTAAAGTTACTAATAATAAAATAAAATCATCATCCTGATGATGCCAACTTGGTTGGCGAAACGTACGCCGAGTATTAAATTACTATTGTTTGGTGTTTGTGGTTAATTCTGTTTTTTATTATATTCACACCAAAGGTTCCAGCAGCATTCTTGGCTGAAGTTACTATTCTATCGAATGAATTGCTTGGTGAATTGAAAGTTAATTTTAATCCAAGGAATAAATTTATTCTAAGATTAGTAACTTCCATCTCAGTTAATAATAGTTTTTTTTTATACGGCTGAAATGCAATTGTAAGATTTTTCGTTGGAGAGCAGCCAATTATATAATTGTTTCGAAACATATAGGAAAAAATCATTTTACCAACCAGTGGTCACAATCAGGATTCTAACCTGAACCTTTCCACTTGTAAGCACATTCATTAGAATCCTGATTGTGACCACTGGTTGGTAAAATGATTTTTTCCTATATGTTTCGAAACAATTATATAATTGGCTGCTCTCCAACGAAAAAATCTTCCATCTCAGTGTTTGGTGAATACGGGCCTAAGTCCGTTAAAAAAAATTATTTATGTCACTTTGGCTTATGAGTACAGAAATATCAAAACGAATTAAAGTTGATTGTTCAATTTTAGTACAGAATGTAACAAGTAAAATTAATTAATACCCAGTACATAATATTCGCATAATTTACTCTGAAAGTAAATTTGTGTATGTAATTCATTAGTTGTTCTTACGGAAACATGATGCTTATAAGTGAAAATAAAAGTACCGAGAATATAACACCGTTTGTTTAAGAGATATTAGAGCTTTGCTGTTATGTCTGGAGCTTTTATGTCTGTGACTCTCAATCAGCTTAACAAGAAATGTCTCGCTGTAGGTACTATTTTGTGTTACTATATGGGCTGCTATCCTGTAAGGTTTATGCAGGGTGGGACAACATAGAGTAAAGTGCCCTAATATCGGACATTCGCCTAATTTGGGACACCGCTGTTACAAAAGTTCTAGAAGGAAGATGTCGCAAACAACCATTTAAGGTGTATCCAGCAGTCAAACCTTTACTATAGAATAATCTTTTATTATCATCACTTGAACACAGATGTCATTATAGGCATTTGAAGAAAAATCGAACATCCGAAAATTTGACGTCTTACTTAGAAGTGCGTATACATTTTCACAGATGAGTCATTTAATTACAAATTTTAGCTTAAGTTAACCTGCAGAAAGTGTAGTTTGATTACTACTATTCAATTTTTAAAATTACCTTATCAGTGTTATATTTCAGTTTTTAACCTAGAAATAAACTAATTGCGCAATATCGGACAGTAACGACGTCGTAAGAAAATTTTTAGATTATAATATGAAGCAGTCATCGTATTCGAATCTGAATGTTCACACATAATATCTTGAGATTACCAGGGACGTACTGTTATTTATACAATTTCGTGGACGATACCTTTCAAAAATTGTCACGGCACGCTGTTTAAGAATTACTATTACTGTATTATTGTATAGTATTATGCGTATCCCTGTTTAGAACTACTGGAATGTGACGAGAAACAGCATTCAGGACTAAAATGAACTTTTAACTGGTTGGTCTTATAGAAGTCAGGCGTTGAATGCAAAATCAGACATTTGAAGTTAACTCGTCCAAACACAAAACCAAATTAAAGTTTGAGACGCCATTTACAGTGTGAATTTAAACAACAGTTGAATAACGCACGGACTGCCGATCAACATAAACTTTGAACATTGCACTATCTGTGTGTTCTTCAACAGATCTGTACTTTAAAATTGCAGATAATAACAGTTCGTTTCATAAATAGAAAAAACTGGTCAAGTGCGAGTCGGACTTACGCATCGAGGGTTCCGTACAATAATACAGCTCTATGCCTAATTTTTCGTTTTTTGTACGGGGACCACCCTTAGTTTTTACTTTTTGTTTTTTTTTAAATTATTTTTAAGGATATCCGCCATAATAACACATATTCTGTGAAAATTTCAACCGGCTACCTGTTATACGGTTCAAAAGAGCCTTTTAAAGGTAGGACAGACAAACAGAAAGATTGCGTATGCTTAGTAATAATAGGGTTCCCGTATGAAGCCCTGGAAGTATACCAACATTCCTAATATACACATGATGAGTGAATAGTTCAAGCGGCAGGTAATAAATGAAGGGGGTTACCTGGAAAGTATTCCGAAGTTAGTGATATTTTGCGGATACTCAGTAGAGTAGAATCTGAGTTTTCGACCTCGAGGACCCTGTGCTAACGTGGGGGGAGCCGAAAAACCACGAAATTTTACCACCTTTTTTGCTTTTTTCGAAATCTCTCAGAAACAGTCGACATAAGCAATTCTTTCATTATGTAATGTTTTAAAGAGGATTACATTTCCTACAATTTTCATTCCCACAACTTTTCTGTGGTACTAATGGTAAGCGCGCTGCAGCTTCTTGAAAATCACCCGCTCGGCTTTTTGTAACCTTGGTAACCAATGTGTAACAGCGGGTGATTTTCAAGAAGCTGTAGCGCGCTTACCATTAGTACCACAGAAAAGTTGTGGGAATGAAAATTGTAAGAAATGTAATCCTCTTTAAAACATTACATAATGAAAGAATTGCTTAAGTCAACCGTTTCTGAGAGATTTCAAAAAAGCAAAAAAGGTGGCAAAATTTCGTGGTTTTTCGGTTCCCATTACGTTAGCACAGAGTTCTTGATGTCGAAAACTCAGATTCTACTCCACAGAGTACCCACAAACAACATACCAAATTATCATTAACTTCGGAATACTTTCCAGGTAAAAAGTACCTGACTGCTGGACTAGATGGAATCATTAGTGTAAAGATACAAAATATTAAAAATAACAAATTTTAAAGTGGACTACCTGTAGTCCACTTTATGATTATGAAATCATTTATTATTTATAACGGAGTTCTACTCTGCATATATTTCAGGTCGGTAGCCTGTTTTTATTGATCATACCTCATGAGTATACCTTCTCACAGCACAGCAAAACAACATATTATCGTATTTCAGTTGTCTGGATTAAAATAAGGATTCTTAAGTCGTCGCGCATAGTGCGAGACTCTTTATTATTTTGATGCGCCTAAAGATGGCGTCACTAAGCTATTACTAATACAATGAAGCTTTTGTTAACATTATATTAAGCTCAACAGTGGCGGGATCATGAATTCTTTAACATTCTAACACACGTTCAATTTTGACGTGAATAACGTCTAATTTCCCATACTGGGGTGGCATTTTAGATGTAACGGAAATAGTCGAAAGTGGTTGACTTGTGAAAAAACACAGCATGTATAACTATGTTAAGGTCTCAAAAAATATGCTCTTCAAGAGAGTATGTGCTTCCGTAGAAATACCTGCCCACACCATAACAGAGCTTCCATTAAAAGTGGAGTAAAGTTCTCTTTACCGACGAGTCTCGTTTTTGTCTAAGAACACCAGCTGGTCGAGAAAGGATGTGGAGAAGACGAAACGAGCGATATGCGGACTGCACAATACAGGGCCGTAGCTAGAGCTAAATTCAAGATAGGGCACTGAAAGTTTAAAGTAGGGCTGAAGCAAAAGACTACAATTTTTTAATTGGATTGCCCACCTCATCTGGTGATATCAAATTACAAAAGCAAGAAAACGGTAAATGACAATTTATTCAAAAAAAAAAAAAAAAAATACAGAACTAGCCATGTTATCAAATTTCCGAAGAACTTCATTTAGTCCAACGAATTTAATCTTGTTTTTCCAAATGCCAGATAGATCAAGTCTGTCATTCTGTCCTGACAGTCTTTGCGGCTTGTTTATAATTCCTTAAAGTAGGGCACTTGATGTTTTAAGGTAGGGCATTGCCCCTTAATGCCCCCCCCTAGCTACGGCCCTGGCACAATATCTGAACGTGTATCTTTTAATAGAGGCTCTGTTATGGTGTGGGCAGGTATTTAAAATATTTAAAACATGACATTATTTTGCAAACATAAAATTTTTCAAACACAATGTTTAAACATTATTTTCATAAAAATGACATCAAATCATTCGTATTTTTCAAGTGTAGTGCCATATATACCCAGGGCTTTCTCGATGCTTATATAGATACATATTGTATTTTTACTTCCCACCTCTACTATGGTAAAGAAGTAATGGATTTAGTCCGAAAAAATATTTCGAGATTTTAACAGATCTTCACGTTTTGAGACCCTATAGCAATCGTTTAAGATCATTTTCTAACTGATGTGTGTGTGGTCAATTTTTCGCTTTCAATATCGTAAAAACGGAACAACATACGGCCATGCTGATTGTTCTATTGTGTTTATCAGCCTTTAACTTAGATCTGATTAGATTTTGAGTCAAATCAGTTCAGTGGATCCTGAGATATTAAAAAAAAACGTTCTTAATGTCACGTATTAACATAGGTAAAAAAATAGAAATGAATTCTAGATGTTATAATATGAAAAAAATGTAAATATTTTTTTTCTCTAAAATGTACAGTTTTCGAGAAAAAAAATATTTTACTAAAAAAAGAAAATTGTACATAAATCAAGGTAACCATGATTTTTGCTATATTACTAGCCATCAGTAGATCACCAAACAAAAAAGAGGGCCATGCTTTTTTTCAAAGAATAAAAAAAGAGTGTTTA
This sequence comes from Mongoloraphidia duomilia, assembly GCA_039654895.1. Lineage (NCBI taxonomy): Eukaryota > Metazoa > Arthropoda > Insecta > Raphidioptera > Raphidiidae > Mongoloraphidia > Mongoloraphidia duomilia. The sequence goes on from CM077517.1 coordinate 3,595,717, forward strand.
TTTTTTGCAAATATTTACTAGGTGGGAAGTATAGGACTGGTCATCTGTCGAATTTTTTCTCTAAATGTCAGTTTATAACATTTAGTAAAATAAGCGTCGCTTTTTTAGTGGGTAGTGTAAACAACAACATATCACTGTTTAGCCGACGGCGTTTATAAAGTTCGGCTGTCGCCGCTCGAACTTTACCTACTTACAAACTGGCATTCTAGATCGCTAACTAGAATCACTGTTTTCCGGACATATGAAAATAAAATAATGTACAATTTTAACTGTAGGGATATTTTACTGATTTGGATGAAAAATCGGAAGAACGAAATATTAAGGAAAAATAAAAGTGAAAATGATTATATTCATAATAATTATTAATTAATTCAACAACGAATTTAATACACAAGGCATACACTAGGTAGTGAATAGTATTTCTTAACATATTAGTCAGCATATTATGCCATCATGATTGTTAAACGGCAAATGATTGTTATGATATATAAGGAAAAAATCAGAAGCCACTGTCGGGACTTGAACCCGAAATTCCCAGTTTTCGGGTGGTTGAGTTGCCACTTACTCACACAGTGCCCCGAAAGTGAAATCTGTTCCTTCCCCATATATACCTATTTCAATACTAAATCACATCTCATGCGAGAATCATGATGGCATAATATGCTGACTGATATGTTAAGAAATACTGTTCACTACCTCGTAGATGTCTTGTGGATTAAATTCATTGTTGAATTAATTAATAATTATTATATTGTTGTCCACAATTACCTAACTCATATATTGTTATTGATTATATTCATGATTAAAAAGAATCTTTACTGAAATTGAAGATGTGATTTCATGGCTTGTTGTTGACATTTTTAGATAAATATACATATATATTTATTTATGAATGTATACTACATATGGACAGATCTTATAGCTTAATAATGTTGGTAGGTCGTATTGTTTGCGTCCTTATTTGATTTGCTGATGTGTTCTCTACTTTAAAAGGACGAGGACTGAATACAAATAAACGTCACAAACATTTCCTTTTACATAAAATTGTCTGCAGTGGGAATGTGATGCTGTGTATTTTATATTGGATATATATATTCTGAGTATACACTAAAAGTCATAAGTGCTCTATGTAAAGGGATTTTGTCATTTAGAATGAAAAACAAGATTTTTGTAGGTTGATAATATTGGCTAGGGTACCGACTACGATTTTGCACGAAAAGAGGTTTTTTTTGAAAATATCGTCAGTCTTACAGATTGGTTGAGGCTTTCGCGGCCAGTTGATGAGCTGGTGTTGTCCTGATTCGGGTCTATAGGCCGTCGTTGGTTGGAATTGCTTCCTAACGTTTCGCTAGCACTAGTGGCGAGCTTCTTCAAAGGTCCTTCCATCTCCGATTCTGGATGTAGAATCCAGCATTATATTATCATGTAGAATTTAGAACAAAAAAAGAAACACAAAAAATTCACGTTGCCAGTGGGTGTCGAACCGGGGACGTTACGCATACAACGCACAGACGCTACTATGCTCGCCATCGGTACAACTGAATGACGTGCCCTTTTTATTGTATATGCACGCGGGCATAGTTGTGACAGAGACATTCTAGCCCATAGCATGTAGGTGACGCGAACACATAAGATTTTTCCCTACTAAAAATCGCTCAACGCGCCTAAAGAAGTTTTCACTTCAAAAAACATGTTAACCTGTATTGCAAATAGTTTCTCTATACCTACGGTAGACTGGTCTCTAATCTCTAAGGGCATCCAGTTAGTAGTGTGGTTTTATTATGCTCTGACTTTGCTATTGAAAGAAACTTTTTAAAAGAACTTATTTCGAACACTATTGTACATAATACGTTAAGTATAAAAGAGATGATATTTCTATGTATCAAAGTGATTACATTGTCAGTTGACTAGCTTCAATAAGATCTTTATATTCAAGTGCAGTAAAATAGAAATGTCGCGCACTTTGAGTATATTTTTATTACTCGATTTATTTCTCATTGGTCAATTTCAATTCCATATACTTTATAATATGTCGGAATAGCTTTTGCAAAAGCAGTCTAATGTTGTTCTGAAATTCCCTGTCATGTAGAACATTAAATTGTACTCACACAAAAACAAATGATTGATCTACATAGAAAAAGATCACTTTTCAAGCTAAAATTTGATCAATGTGCGTAGAAAAATTATGTGGAAATTGTGCAAAAAAACTATGTTGAATACATAAATACACAGTTTAAAAGAAATATCGTTTCAATCGATCAATTATTTTTCGAGAAGGATCGAATTAAAATTCTACAATGCTTTTCTTATAGAGAAATATGTGTGGTCATAATCTAAAGTCATTGTCGAAAAATAAGATTTTCTGTCAATGCTCTCTGCAAACTACTAGTGTTGCCGTCTAGATCTAGACTCTTATCTTGTCTTGTCTAGATTTTCAAGATAAGACTTGCAAAAGTCTTGTCTAGAAATTTTCAAGACAAGACAAAACTTGCTTTATCTAGATCAAGACTCTTGCCAAAACTCTAGACAATTTTTAAGAGTCTAGATAAACTAAGTAGTAGCATGTAAAGGTTTACTTTACCTACTACTACTAATCTAGACTCTTGAAAATAATCTAGAGTCTTGATATTAGACAAGACAAGAGTTTGTTAATCTAGACTTAGACTTAGTGAAGTCTTGATGTTTCAAGACAAGACTTAAGTGAAGTCTTGTCTTGATATTTCAAGACTTTGAAAGTCTTGTCTTGTCTTGTCTAGACGGCAACACTACAAACTACCATTAACGTGTTAAAACTTCATGCCATACCGCTTTAAGAACCGTTGTTCTGCAGGATAAAAAAAACATTATTGTCTTTGAGATGAAAAAAAGATGATTGTGAACTTGGCAAGATTTCGCTTGTAGTGAATAATTATGATTTTATGGTGAATGCAGTAAAACAGTAATAATGCGTTCAGCGTCCGTTTCTCGACATTATGTCATACCAGATGCCACTCGCACCATTATTATTTCTCATTTACTCACTTTCCCGTTTTTAAACTTCAACTCAGTAAATAGCAATGCGTGAGTGGAGGAATAATAAGAAATTAGGATAAGGCAACTTTTCGAGGATAGGAGGGTTCGGCAGGGAATCGATCATGACCTTGCGTGAGTGGAGGAATAATAAGAAATTAGGATAAGGCAACTTTGCGAGGATATGAGGGTTCGGCAGGGAATCGGTCATGACCTTGCATAAGGAGGCATCCCGATATTTATCTGTAATTATTAAGAGAAACCATGGAAAACCTCAACAAGATGGCTGGTACAGGAATTACCGCGAGAAGTTGTAGGAAAAAGTCCTAGTCATATCTGCCCCCGCCAGGATTCGAACCCAGTACCTTCCGAATGCGAGTCTGAGAGCTCTCCCCAGTATGCAGTGAATGCAGTTACCTACTTGAAATTATTGTTTTCAGAATAGAAACGGACTATACTTAAATTCAGTATCGTGCTTAAATGGGAGACAGAATAATAACGGAGAGATTCATTGAAATGGAGACAGAATACCAAGTGCATTATTATTACTTGTGAAGTTTCTTCTGAAACTCCGCTGTAGATACGCAACCTGCACTGTAGTCTGTAACAGTACTTCAGTGTTGAATATGTCAGGAGAAAATAAACTGTTTGTTTTAATAAGTAGATAAATAACGCTGCAGACGAACTTATAAATTAATATAGAATATCTATTAAACTTCGTTTTTGCAATATATTTTGGAGTTACAACAAACTGTTTTATTAAAAATAAATATAATTTTGAGGGTTTTTAATGTACTTCTATTTACAGTGAACTTATTCGTGGTTCACTGTGAATGGTCACTTTTGATGAGTCATCAGTAATAGATTCATTCGAAATTCTGCATAATATATGGCTTCACCCTGGTTCCCTTAATAATTAATTAGATTATTATTCGACAAAAGAAAATCAACCAATAAATTAAAATAGCTGCATGAGCAAGAGAACAACAGACATTTACAGTTGCCTTTTGCGTTCTCCAAAAATGAAATATATGTTTGCAAAAATCACTTTTGATGATTCGTTTGGTTTGTTCATCAAAAGTAAACGAGGCATAGACTTCGTTCATCCTTCACCCTGGATGATCACTTTTACAAAAATTACTATTAAATAGTACGTCTGATATAAATACAGTGAATATAAATATTTGAAATATAAATAACTAGAAATAAATAGTCCTGGTAGTTAATTGTATATAGTTAATTACTGTTTAGTTATTGTTTACTTGTGTTGATTATTAGAACTGACTTTTCGTTGTTGCATTCATTATTATTGTATTTTTAATTATTGTAAATAAATATTTATTCCGCCAACTCAGAAAACAGTTTTGTAATAATATCATTGTTTTGACGCGTTTGCTGACTGTGAACAGTGCTAACAAAGGTAAACAATGTAAAGCCCTATATGAGGCATAGATAAAAAATGCATTGTAACAATGTAAAACTATGTAAATACACCAAAGTCAGTAGGCATTATATTGATTAAGCGGTACATAATTTTATACAAGTCAGTAATTAATAATTAAATACAAAGGTACAAATCTTCGTTAGTTTAAAACAATCTTTAGTTTGTATTTTCCAGAGTCTTCATAACTATATTTTGGTATCTAGTTTATGTTTCATCTGAATAGTTTCCGTGAAAGGACTGTCTATCTGTCTTTCTGGCTGTGTGTTGTATTCACGTCTGTGAGAATGTATTTCATTACGATACATGAATAAGTATCATTTCAACGTTGTTATTTTGTTATTCTTATTCATAAGACGAAACTTGGGCGATAAATATGCAAGTGTTTCATATCAGTCCGCTGCATAGCAAGAAAATGTAAATTTATCAATTTAGTAAAATTGAAATAATTTTATCGAATCAATTTTGTTACAAATAGCGAGTAGATCCTCTAGCACAGTTTCAAATTTATCGTTTTAAATGTTTCGTTTTATATGGATTTTTTAAATGGGGTTGCTGACATGTCAATGGCAGCAAGACAAAATGGTCTAATTTTTGGTATTTTTTTATATTTTTACTTCCCACCTCTACTATGGTAGGGAAGTAATGGATTTAGTCCGAAAAAAATATTTCGAGATTTTAACAGATCTTCACTCTTCACGTTTTGAGACCCTAGCAATCGTTTAAGATCATTTTCTGACTGATGTCTGTATGTGTGTGTGTATGTGGTCAATTTTTCGCCTTCGATATCGTAAAAACGGAACAACATACGGCCATGCCGATTGTTCTATTGTGTTTATCAGCCTTTAACTTAGATCTGATAAGATTTTGAGTCAAATCGGTTTAGTGAATTCTGAGATATTAAAAAAAACGTTCTCAATGTCACGTATTAACATAGGTAAAAAAAAACATAAATGAATTCTAGATGTTATAATATAAAAAAATGTAAATATTTTTTTTCTCTAAAATGTACAGTTTTCGAGGGAAAAAATATTTTACTAAAAAAAGAAAATTGTACGTAAATCAAGGTAACCATGATTTTTGCTATATTACTAGCCATCAGTAGATCACCAAACAAAAAAGAGGGCCATGCTTTTTTTCAAAGAATAAAAAAAGAGTGTTTATTTTTTGCAAATATTTACTAGGACTTTACTAGGACTGGTCATCAGTCGAAATTTTTAATGTTAGATATGTTGTGTAAAAAAGTTTGACATCTTGAGATACCATAGACGCCTATTTTTATATTATTATTTGTCCATTTCCAGGATAATAGCTCTATACAATTGTAAAAACCAAATTGAAATTCGTCCAGCGTTTTTAAAGTAAATCGCGGACATACAGACACGCCCGAAAAGGGAAAAATATAAAGTTCCTTTTGATTATGTAAGAATCTATTATATTGTTACGGATCACCCTGTATATAACCGGCAGGCAAGAGTTCTGAGAAACGGGGGTCCGCTTACTGTAACAACGAGTAACTGCACGAGCATTCTGGAAAACGCTAGAACGCGCTGGGCTCCAGTCCACGCAGCCTATATAAATCAGTGAACAGTGAGTCGCGCGAGCAGTCAACGGGAATCAGTCACTGTAGATTATACAGTGACAGTGTTGAACAGCGAAATAAATCTGATATAAATACAGTGATATAAATCGTGCAGAAATATAAATTGTTCCGTGATATAAATTGATAAAATAAATAACTAGAAATAAATAGTTCTGGTATATAGTCAATTGTATATAATTAAGTGTTAATTACCGTTTAGTTATTGTTTACTTGTGTTGATTGTTAGAACTGACTTTTCGTTGTTGCATTTATTGTTATTGTAAATAAATATTTATTCCGCCAACTCAGAAAACAGTTTTGTAACAATATTATATAAGATGCTGACATAGTCTCCTGAAATAGCTGATTTTTACACGGCACTGTAATGTCTTTTGGGTGATAAATAAATAAGTTTATTTTCACGTTTGCGAAAAGTTAGTTTTATTGAAATGATTAGATGCACGACACTGACGAAGAGTTCACACAAATGTTAGAATTACACTAATTAAATTATCCGATGCTATAATATACGTATACTGAAACATATTGATTAAGTATGAGTGGATTAAGTGTTTGTGAAGTTAGTCATGCATTTTAGTGTCTACAAGTCAGACGATGTCACGATACAGTGTCATTGAACCAAACTTTAAACAAAATAGTAAACTAGTAACATTAATGCTGTATTACAGAAAGCATTGACAAAAAATTTGATTCGACATAACACCTTAGATTTTAATCATATAATAATAATAATGCGTTTAACATCTGTTTCTCGACATTATGTCATAACAGACGCCATTCGCACCATTACTATTTTCCATTTTTACCACTTCCCGTTTCAAAACGAGCAATTAGAATAATTTTCAAGCTAAATTCGCGTGAGAGCTGTCGTGATACTTTCATTTCTAATAAATTTTTAACTATTCCATCAATATACCTATGGGTATCACTTTGCTTTATTAAAAAACATATTGCTGAATTTCAAACTATAAATGCCCACCATTCTTATTTAACTCGTAACTGTGGCAATATCTTATTACCTAAATGTAATCTCTCTCTCTTCAAAAACAGTCCGCATTATGCTGCCTTGAAGCTTTTCAATGATTTGCCTAATGACTTTAAAGACTTGCCTTTTAATTCATTTCAAAAGAAACTTAAGAAATCATTGATTGCACAATGTTTGTATATCGTTGATGATTTATTATGTAATAATTTATTGTATTGTTTATACTTTATTTTTATATATGCTATTGTTTTTATATTTATCATGTCTGACAAATTCGACTCCTTGTAGTTTTTGAACGTAATAAAATAATAATAATAATAATAATAATACATTTTTATTATACCTACTTCAACTTATTTAATAGCAATGTGCGAATGGAGGAATTATTGGACATTAGGATAAGGTAGGCAACTTTGGGAGCATAGAAGTTTGACAGGTAATGCGGCCATGGCCTTAAAATAAGGAACCATCTCGATATTCATCTGGAATTATTGAGGGAAACCATGGAAAACCTCAAACAAGATGGCCGATACAGGAATTACCGTTTCTGGGAGTGAGGTAGTAGGAAAAAGTTCTAACCACATCTGCCCCCGCCGGGATTCGAACCCAGTACCTCCCCAATGCGAGTCTAGCGCTGTACCATTAAGCTACATCGCTGGGTCGATTTTAATCATATAATTACAGTTTTTATACACACAGAGACAGTCTAACGTCGTTTTGAATTCTCTGTCATGTAGAACATTAGATTGTACTCACACAAAAATAAGATCGCTTTTGAAGCTAAATTTTGATCAAAAGCTGTCAACTCTGAGTGCACTCACGGACGTGAAAAATCATTTGTTTTTTTTTGAAGTTATACTTCTTTTGGCGCGTTATGGAAAAAATGATGAGAGTGAATTTTTAGGATGCACGGGCATCGCGTCTCGAAAATTTTACAGGATGAAGTTAGTCGTTAGTAATAACTAGTCGTTACACCAGTCATAATGTGACAAGAGCATTTTCGGTTTTGAATAACATTAATAAAAGCTTTTGCCATACACATGCTCGTTTGTTCCGCTTTCGTTAAATATGAGTTCATACTCCAAACCGTACTGATTTCAGAGTAATATTTTTCTTGATTATAATATCCTATTATATAGCACTGGTATAAGACGTCTCCGTGGTCTAACGGTAACGTCGTGGCTTCATAGCAATAGGTCTCGGGTTCAAATCTCAACACAAACATGTATTTTTTTTTTAATAAATAATTATATATAAATATAACAAATAAATATATTTAATAAATTAATAATTTATAAAATTAAATTAATTTATTTAATATCTTTATTTTATTATTTTATCGTCTTTTTTACAAACGTTTCTGGCACGCGAGATAAAATTTTTGGAGTTATTTTTGGTTTGTTACGTAAAAGAAGTATAACTTCTGACGTGCGTACATAGTACACACACACTCTTTTTTTTTAATGAAACTAGACTGCCCACGCACCTTGTCGTTTAGCGGTCTACATATTAAACCAAAAAATACAAACACATGCGAGCTATAAGTTCTCAAGGAAGAATTTTAAATATAAAACGAAGTATGTATAATTAGAAAAAATGATAAAGTATAATGGATCTACAAAATATTGTGCGTCATTTGTCAGCGAACATTATAATGAAAACTAACAAAAAATATCATAGAAAAAATTTATTTCGCAATATTTAGAGCAAATTGCAGGAAGGTTTCAAGAGAAATGTCAAGTCTGTGAATGTAATTAATAAATGAGAGGTTTTGTAGAAAAAATTGTCTGAGGTTAAATGCAACAGAAATTAAACTCTAAACATGAGCATCTAAATAACAAACAAAAAAAAACTACAAGGCGTATGTGACTGTACTAGCGTTCAAGCAAAGTGAAAAAGAAATTGCGTAAAATAATTATGAGTGACTTTTGAAAATTTGCATATTATGCTGAGACTGTACAAACAGCTAACTGAATTTAATTATATCGTATTGAAGATAACATTATATTGCTGTTTACAATATTTTCAAGAAATTTAAACAACCTTTTTAACTATAATAATTAATTTACTTTGTTCTAAATGAATATTCATGTTGTTGATAAATTAATATTAATATAAATTAGCGAAGATACATGCAGTTTTCTGTTATTAGTGTATTTGCCATATGGCACATACACTATTGGCGTCGGTCGGATGGCGGGACCTAGGGGTCGGACCAACATTTCTCGACGTTTCATAGCCTCCTGAACACTTTGGCACCATTTTTGGAAATGTCTGTTTATTTATATACAGGGTGAGTTCGACCACCCGTATCAGTCGTTTTTTTCGAAAACGGTTAGTCGTAGAGAGTTGTGTCAAAAATTTGTATTATAAAAGCCCTAATAAAGAATCGAATGGTGATAATTTTTTTTTCCAGGAAGGTCGACTTCCCATTAGTTTGCTCCAGAATGTCCAGAACTCCGGAATTATAAATGTAACGATAGGTCGAAAGTAGTATTGTTGAAAAGATCTTTAAAAAATAAGCAAGTTTTGTAGGAAAATTTTTTTTTTTACTGCCGCCCCTGTAAATTTCTATAAGTATACATATAAATTATTATATGTTCAAAACTCCGGAATTTTAGAAAGCACGATAGGTTGAAAGTGGTGCTGTTGAAAAGCTCTTTAAAAAATAGGCAAGTTTTGTAGGAAAAATTTTTTAATTACTGCCACCCCTATTAAGTAACGATCGTTTGAAATTTATAAATCAAAATTTCATAATAACGATCGAAGTCGGCATTAAAAATCTAGCAACCTTAGACATTGTCACAAGTGTTCAAACTGTCTTCCATTTACTCTTTAATACATACTACTGAGCTCTTCTGGTTATACTGTGAGTGTACTTCTTCAGTGTTTAATGATCGATAGATAGGTAACTAGATTTTAAATGCGGACTTTTAAAAAGTTCGTTATTATGACATTTTAATTTAGTAATTTCAAACAAATATTACTTAACAGCGGTGGCAGTAATAAAAAAAAATTTCCTACAAAACTTGCTTATTTTTTAAAGATCTTTTCAACAATACCATTTTCGACCTATCGTTACATTTATAATTCCGGAGTTCTGGACATTCTGGAGCAAACTAATAGGGAAGCCGACCTTCCCGGGAAAAAAAATTATCACCATTCGATTCTTTATTAGGGCTTTTATAATACAAATTTTTGACACAACTTTCTACGACTAACCGTTTTCGAAAAAAACGACTGATACGGGTGGTCGAACTCACCCTGTATATATATACATATATATATATATGTATGTATATGTATAAATATGTGTGTGTGTGTGTGTGCGGGCTATAACTTTCGAAAGAGTTAATTGATTTTGACTAAATTTGGTAGGCATGTTGAAATCCATCAGCGCACGAGGCCTATTTAAAATGGGCCCACTCGGACTATTTTAAGGGTGGTTTTTAGGGGTTGAAAAATGTTTTTGGGCCCAAAAATGCCGAAAAAATTCTAAGAATCGTTTAAAAATTGAAATTTAACCCTTTAGTAACGATTAAAATGTACTGCTAAAATTTTAATAAAATCCGCCCGACAGGATCGGACTTACAAATTTTATGAAAACACTAGTTTGTGGAAAATGCTTTACTTACTGAAGGGTGTATTTAATTTGGTACCGAGGTTGCATTGATAAAAATATTGAAATTAAGAAAAAAAATATTATTTTAAGGGATGTATTAAGAGGTTAAATTTTTTATTTTGTCCAAAAACAAACTTAAGTTCACATAAAAATATATATGAGCACTGTGGTTGGAATAAAAACAAAATAAAATATAGTTACTTCTTACCACAACAGTTTTATTGATGGATGTACATTTCGAAAGCAAAGCTTTCATCTTCAGCGAACACTATACATCATATAGTGTTCGCTGAAGATGAAAGCTTTGCTTTCGAAATGTACATCCATCAATAAAACTGTTGTGGTAAGAAGTAACTATATTTTATTTTGTTTTTAAGTTCACATAATAAAGCCACAATGCCAGTATTAGCAAATACACTATATTGTCGGCAGGGTTTTGGCACTGCGACCCGAGTTTTTATTAATTGCGAAACACGGGTATAATAGTGTTCTAACTCATCCTCATCGTTTTTTTAAAAGCAATTATACTTTTTTGTAATGCAAAATAGAAACTACGGTACTTTTCTTATGAGTGTCAATCATAGGCGCCCGCAGAAATTTTTCCAGAGGGGGCGAGATGGCGAGACACCGGAGGCCTTGAGGGGTAAAAAATTATGGAATACCTCTAAAAAAAAACAAGCCGTGAGGTGGGTCGTTTATTAGGACTAAAGTGCGACCCTTGAGGTCCACACGACGAACTTCCCAGTTTGATAAATATTTAATAATAATAACTAAATTAGATATTACACAGAAAAGTAATCATTTTAATCAGTAAAACATAATTATTATTTATTTTTAACAATAATTAAAAAAAAAAAACGGCTGGACCGATTTTTATAAAATTTATGTCGGATCAAAATAACGTTAACACGCCTCGATTGACACCCTTACGAAGTCGATATAATTTTTTATTCGCGAGATATTGTGTAAAATCTACTTTTTTGGAGTCTATTTGGTTAAGAAAAAAGAACGGCTGAACCGATTTTGAAAAAATTTCTTTCAGATCATATTTACGTGAATACGCGTCAATTAGCACCCTAACGTAGTCGATATAATTTTTCATTCTTGAGATTCCGTCTTAGAAACAATGGACACGTACCTACGTACATACGTACACACACACACATACACACACAAATAGTGTAAAAATAGTGTAGTGACCTTGAAACATAAAAATTTGTTATACATTTTGATTTCGATTTTCAGACCCATTACAATAACTTCCAATGGGAAGTTAAATAATCACTATTTTTAGAAAATAGGTTCAGATGTCTTTTAACGAATATATATATTTTTTAAATTCCTTGAAGTAATTTACGTTTACAAACTGAAACCAACACCCTGTCGTTCAACTCTCTTGTTATTTTATTTTCACCAACAAAGAGACCCCGTTCCTGATTTATGCTCTCGATACTGTAAGCAGTGTTGTAAGTCCCGCGGTCTCAGAATTAATTAGATATTCAGATGAGACCGAGGCGAGTTGACTTGCCGCGTAGACTGCCTGGTGCGCCATTTATGCACAACTTCAAAACTTATAAAGCCCTACTCACACGGTAGGTCATTTAGTTATTCCTATTTTCAGATGTAGATATATTTACATATGGTCTGACTGAGCCCAGGGCAAAATTCAAACATGACTTTCACAAACACTATTGTTATATTGACAGAAGACAATAATAAATAAAATAATAAACCAAAAACATTTTCTTTGGTGAAAAGTGTTTCCGGGTTAGGTAGCCGTGGTCTAATGGATTTTAATCCGGACGTTTTGCCCAAAGCTCCTTTGGGCATCTTCAGCGGCGGTTGGCAATTCGATTTGATCTTCTCGCCGGTCGACTGGTGACCGACAGTCGACCGACGAAAAGATCAAATCGAATTGCCAACCGTCGCTGAAGATGCCCAACGGAGCTTTGGGTGAAACGTCCGGATTAAAATGTATACCAGTTTAATGGACAGGTACTCAACCTCGCTGAGTATTATTATTATTGAATTCGAAGTTGCTATAATTAAATAGAGCAATTTGATCCTTGAAAACAGTTGTAGAAATTGTTGGAAGTGAGCACTTCCGTGGCACGTAGGATCAATAAAAAGCAATACTGATTAATTCAAAATTTGCATTTAATACTAACGTTTCGGTATTCTTCATACCATCTTCAGAGTCTACAAGAAAATTATAATGTTGATACAATGGTTGTATGTAAACGTGGTTGAGAATATTTATATGATGAAGAATAATTATTTTGTGGAAATAAAGTTAAAATTAACAAAAATTAAAATATGTTTTTATCTTACCAAAATGCTGTCACTTTCTTTCAGTATTACTAGATCAAACAAAATACAGAAAGAAATTGACAGCATTTTGGTAAGATAAAAACATATTTTAATTTTTGTTAATTTTAACTTTATTTCCACAAAATAATTGTTCTTCATCATATAAATATTCTCAACCACGTTTACATACAACCATTGTATCAACATTATAATTTTCTTGTAGACTCTGAAGATGGTATGAAGAATACCGAAACGTTAGTATTAAATGCAAATTTTGAATTAATCAGTATTGATTTTTATTGATCCTACGTGCCACGGAAGTGCTCACTTCCAACAATTTCTACAATTATTATTATTATTGTAGATTATAGACGCGTCGACAACTCAGGTCATTAGCGTCTTCAACACAACAATTAATAATCCATTTGTGTATTAGAATCTGCCAGCCGGCATACACAAACCGACTGGTACGAGCTCGGGCTCCTGGGAACACCAATTCCCAAAGAACATTTGAATGCAATTGCGAGAACAACTACATTCCATTGTTCCTCTAGGGGAACGCTCGCTGAGTAGCTGAATCGGTTAGAGCGCCGTTTACTAATAGTTACATACGCCAAGCCCAAATTGTAAAATAGTTTCAACACAGAGTACAGTGTGGTTCAGTGGTTAGCGTCGAGGCCTCTGGATCAGACTGTCGTGGATTCGATTCCCGCCTCCGCTCATGGATGTTTTGTGATGTCATTTAGTTTTAAATGTGTTGTTATTTAATGTAATCAAGACGCTAATGTCGACGCGTCTATAATTTACAATAAACTCATCAAGCACAGACCGATATACGATTTAGAATGTTACTACGGTATATAGTTTCAATATCTACATGTATAATACGTTTTGTCTCACCCATTCCTACATATACGAAGCAAACTGCACCTATACTGTTATGCGAAAGGTACTCGTGCTTGTTCGGGACTCCTCTTGGTTTGTACGCAGCTGGGATTCTAGATGGTAGCGTAGATCATAGCAGGGCTTGCTTAAATTAATGCATTGTTATATATGCGAGCGTACACAACGAAGCAGTGAGTGTAGCAGGTATAAGCGCTGTTACAAGAGCTGCTAGATACAAGAATGTATCTCACCATTCTTTCAGCGCGCTGACTACTACAATCAACGTGTGACAACTGTCAAATGGCCATTACAAGTTTCGCAATGGATGTGACTAGTTGAATATGTGAAATTTTGCCGGTTTTTATTTAATTTGTTTTGAGTTTTTTCTAAGACGTATTTAAAAGTGTTAGGTTCCACCGTTCCATACGTAAATATTCAAAAAACCGGTTTGGGTAAAATTTTAATTCTTGGTATAAATAATGAAATTCGCCATGTTGAGATCGTTTTCTATTAATAGGGTGGACATGATAGATCCTACCCAAATTTGTATTTAAAATATACCACTTTTTAGCAGAAGAACACAAATATTCGTCTTCGCTATCTGACATTTCAAACGCAACTTAAGCTTGTATCAATGCTAGTATCAAAGCTTCGTTGTGCAAACCTATAAGCGCTTATAATTTCTGCCACCATCTACCATACATGCTACCATCTAGAATCCCAGCTGCGTACTGCACGTAACTTTAGACTCTTGTCATATATATATCACCATACTTCCATTTTCTTATGGAACATGCAAGTAAAATAACTGACCCTATATTTTTTCAGAAGTAAATTGCGTACTCTTTGATACCGGCATAATTTTCTAGGAAGAGACGTTATCTGTTTACAGGAAAACACATCCAGTCAGTCACAGGAGAAGACTAAGCATAAACAGAACGTAGGTATATATAGTTAATGAAAATGTTAAACTTACACTATTTGACTCTTTGTGTTAAATAGTACTGCGTAGTTTTTATTAATTATAAAAACAGTGAGTCAGGTACTTCCGTTTGAAGTTAAAGAATAATCTTATTCTTTTGGATTTTTTACTTCCCACCTCTATTTATGGTAGGGAAGTAATGGATTTAGTCCGAAAAAAATATTTCGAGATTTTTACAGATCTTCACGTTTTGAGACCCTAGCAATCGTTTAAGATCATTTTCTGACTGATGTCTCTGTCTGTGTGTGTGTGTGTGTGTGTGTGTGTGTGTGTTTGTGTGTGTGTGTGTGTGTGTATGTGGTCAATTTTTCGCCTTCGATATCGTAAAAATGGAACAACATACGGCCATGCCGATTGTTCTATTGTGTTTATCAGCCTTTAACTTAGATCTGATTAGATTTTGAGTCAAATCGGTTCAGTGGATCCTGGGATATTAAAAAAAACGTTCTTAATGTCACGTATTAACATAGGTAAAAAAAATATAAATGAATTCTAGATGTTATAATATGAAAAAAATGTAAATATTTTTTTTCTCTAAAATGTACAATTTTTGAGAAAAAAAATATTTTACTAAAAATAATAAAAATTGTACGTAAATCAAGGGAAGAAGATTAGTTTTTCGAGTTACAATCACTATTTAGAGTGAAAAAAACGCTGGAATATTCTGAATCCCACTCGGAGGAAGCCGAGGGCAACAGTCATTTTTAATTTAGATTTTTGGATATTCAGCCATTCATTTTTAAATTTTCATTTAATTGAAAATAGTCAAAACATTTCATTAAATTGAAAATTTAAATATGAATGGTTGAATATCCAAAAGTCGATTAGTATTTCAACAGTCGTCATTTTTAATTTATTTTTTTTTTACAATCTACTTTCAAACTGTGAGAAATGTCTACATGAAATGCGTTCAGAATAAAATCAAGAAAATATGAAATTCAAAGAATAAACTAGAATTAGATAAAATACTGAGAACGAAGCTTGTATTACAAATAGAACTGTGAAGAATGGGTTGGTAGAGCAGTTGGTGTTGCGGTAGTCATATTGTTCTGGAACTGTTTTGTTGAGTGCTCACTGTACTGATGAAAATTACTATAGTGATTTCACGCAAATGTTCTAATTTGTGTTAGTAGTAAGAGAATATAAATACTTGTTAAACAACTTATAAACTTAACAACAATCAAGAAAAGGCAAAGAATTTTGTTACAAAACTGTTTTCCGAGTTGGCGGAATAAATATTTATTTACAATAATTAAAAATACAATAATAATGAATGCAACAACGAAAAGTTAGTTCTAACAATCAACACAAGTAAACAATAACTAAACAGTAATTATTAAACAAAGCAAAACAAAACAATAAATAGCACTTAACTAATAACTCGTAATTATTTCCACTACACTAGATTTATTTTATCAATCTATTTATTTAAATCACGGCACTATTTATATCACTGATCCACCGTAGACTTGACTGCGTGACTCACCGTTGACTGATTGATTCACTCACTCGCACTGGCTGTTTATATATGCTGCGTGACCTAAACCTAGTGTGTTCTCGCTTTCTCTAGAACTTTCGCGCAGGTACTAGTTGTTACAGTAAGCAGACCCCATGTTGTTGTGACCAGAATTGGATGGACTTGACATCAACGATATGTGGTTCCAACAAGATGGTGCCACAAGCCACATAGCTGGTCAAACAATAGATTTATTGAAAGGAAAATTTGGTAATCGTTTAATCTCGAGAAATGGTCCAGTCGAATGGTCACCTCGCTCATGCGATTTGACGCCGTTTTTTTCTTATGGGGTTACCTTAAATCGAAGGTTTATGCCAACATTCCAACAACGTTAGAGGAGCTCAGGAACAATATCGAACGCGAAATTGCCAACATTCCAGCTGATATGTGTGAAAGAGTGATTGAAAATTGGATCCAAAGAATCGATCGCTGCCGTCGTGCTCGTGGTGGTCATATGAACGACGTCGAATTCCATACACAATTGTAACATGTGTACTACACCTGGAATAAATTTCAGCCCGATGTCTCAATTATTCTGTGTTTTATTTAAATACAAAATTGTTATATCCTTATTGAAAAACCTTTATAAAAAATCTGTCAATGCTTTCAATTCTCCAAAATTTCCGTTTTTCGCCACTGTGTGCGCTATGAGTTCTATACTAGATTTGTTCAAGGTCATGCACGTAGCGAACTCCGTCTGTACCAGCGCGTGCATTTTGTTTATTCTAGAAATAGAGTGTACGTGTAATACCTGAGCGACGCGATAACGTTACCAAGGTCGGTCGGCTCTAATGTTCAGAGTCTTAAGTATCCACTGAAACCATTAGGAGGTTGTTAGATTCAGCAAACAACGTTTATAAATTAGATGGCCCAGTTAGTGTCACCGCAACCGACCCTGCCGTGGTGGTGCCGCATCTAGTTTCTATTATATTGTATGCAAAGTAAAAACATTCACTAATTTTAGCTAGTAACTGGAATCTTAGTAAAATGAAAATAATTAAGATTAACGGCAGAAATTTGAAATGAAAATGTCAAAATTACCTCAAAAACAGATAGCGATAGCCATGGAACTTGAACAAAATGTTTAGAAATTATTCCGACAGCTAAAACGTTATCATTTTGTTCAAGTTCGATGGCTATCGCTATCTGTTTTTGAGGTAATTTTGACATTTTCATATCAAATTCCTGCCGTTACAAAGCATGCACAATTAATTTTGTTTAATGATTTAGATGCATAATTTTATGTTCTAAAACTTTTATTCGAAGATATTTTTCCTAAAATAATTAGGGGAGTAGGAAATCGCAAAAGTTTGATTTTACGGGTTAAATCCCTATTACCCGCAAAACGATTCAGCACCCTGTATAATATGCTTTGTACTTTCATGTTTGATTTTCGTGTCGAGGGCGTTCTGAACCACTAGTCTTGCTTAAAAAAAATACCATTTTATGGTTATTAAAAGATAATTGTTTTTGATCTATTGATTTTATATCCAATTTTTGCATTACAGGTTATTTTTATGTAATTATCAGGTTTTCCTGGTGCATCTTATATAACTTGGAAAAATGGTAGTCGTATGCAACGGTGCATTGTATTCTTTTGACGCAATGGCATGTGGAATATAAAAATATTATAGGAATTCAATTCTCGGTGCAATACAGTATAATGCAATGGTGTCGAGTGTCTATAGATCATATTGATGGCGCACTGCATAACGCAAATAATACACCGGATTGCGCAATAATTCACGTTTCTCTAACGGAAGAAATAGTTATTTTCCAATTGAAATAAATTGTATATATGAATTCGTTTTGATGATATGGTGCATCTGTTATAGGTTCGGTGTATATTATGTTATGCATGGTTGTGCTTTTATAACGCGATAATTATATAAAACCCACTGACTAACTCATTTACTCAATTAATTTATTAGATTTATATTAATACAATTTTCGATGTTTCAATTGCTAGGTTGTTGGTGAATGACGACTGTTACAGGATCGATAAAACTTAAAAATATAGTTATGAAAACAAACAAAACCATTCAGTAAAGTGACTAGTGATTTAAAATGGAACTATGTATACAGGGTGTTTCATAATATATGCGCAGGACTTCAGGATGTAATAGCTCGTCCAAAAATATGAAAAAAAGTTTCTATTAACTTACCCTCTAAAATGTACCATTTAGAGATACAGGGTGTTGAAATTGAAAAAAAAATTCGTTTTTTATGAATATCTCCGGAACCGTTTATTGTACAGAAAACAGCTTTTGTAAGCATTTTCTACTCATAATAAGCTATGTTTTGTGCGGAAATTTTTTTTTAAGTCATAATTGGTAAAGGTTTTGAAGGGGTAGTGGGTGTTTTTAACCTCTAAAATGGTGCATTTTAGAGGGTAAGTTAATAGAAACTTTTTTTCATATTTTTGGACGAGCTATCACATCCTGAAGTCCTGCGCGTATACTATGAAACACCCTGTATAGTATTTTATATTTTACTAGCGGCTCCGGTCCTGGCTTCACACGGGTGATAGTGTAGCAAATTTGAACAAAATTGATTCAGCCGTTCACGAGTGATATTGGTGACAGACAAACATTCTGGAAACACATTTTCTCGTGTAGATGTCATACAAAATACCGAACAAATAAAATTATTGACATAATATGCCCCGTTATATTTTTTATACCTATTAGTATTGATTTATAACAGAAAGTATTTTTGCGATGAACCAATTAAAATAACATTTTTATAACTCCTGCTTCTAAAGTTCAATATTCGAGTACTGTGAGGCGGGCGTAAAGAGGCATTTTAGTCACCGTGCGTGAAAATCCCAAGCGTGCGTAAAAGTACCGTCACAGTGCGTAAAAGTACAATCTCTACATCTTATAAGTTCGAAATTTCCGCACTTTGTACATTACAAGCACTTACTGGTTATCGATCGATGTGTTTCTATATATAGTATCGCGCATACAAAGTCCACATCATGAGAGAGTCATGTTTTTAATGATTTATAGGTATTTAGACAGAAGTTAATAACTTTAATAAAAATAAACTAAATCGTAACTTAGTCTGTAATTGTAAAGTTCTAAGGACTCGAAGAGCGAATTTTCCGTTTTCATAATTTTTTTTCTTCTCTATTAAACTTTAGAAGCAGTCGTTATAAAAAATTATGTCCGATACGTCCGCTTAAAGTGAGATATCTAGTAGGCTTAAATTGAGGCACTCGCTAAAGGGACTGAGGCATACACAACTCGATCTGGTTGTGTATGCGTCAGTCCCTTAGCTCGTGTCTCAATTTAAGCCTACTAGAATACCTCAATTTACGCACACGTATCGAAAATAACTATTTTTATCCGTTTGCAATGTAATCTTGAATGATCACATCCTATAGAAATGTAAAAGTTATAACTTAAAAGTAATTTTATATAACTTAAAGCTCCTATCGGTATTTTACGTACCATGTATTGTAAAAGAAACTATCAAAGTTAACAACTTTCTGGAAGGAAAAATTTATTGTATAATAACACTATCTACTGCGATTTTATAATGAATGTTTCTTAACATTATAGTTGATGTTTTTCCGTTACTATAGCAGTAAAAGTTATTGTATAATATTTAATGTTTTATATTTTGGTGGATTGTCGTAACTATTTTTATGAATATGGCTATTGTCTAACGCAGATAAATTTTAGAGGTTTCAGGGATGGGCAAGCTGCAAATACATTTGCGATATTTTTACTGGACTTATACCAGGATACGGCAATAGACTTTGACAGTTTTCAGAGTTATTCATGACATCATAGAGTGACATAAGCATTACTTTTTGACTTGGAGATTTCAATGAATGAATGAATTGTGAATTATAGACGCTCGAATTGGAGATTTCAAAGAAATTAATCAGGGGAGAGGGAGCCAAAAGTTTTTAAATATAAACTTCACTTTAAACGATTTCACACTCCGTATTATATCAATTGCTGGTGTATTCACTGTGTGTGAATATGTGTGTGTATTATATAATTCGGGTGGATGAACTCGTAACTTAATAACGTCAGTGAAATAGCCTAACATACACTCGCGCTAAGCGAGCGAATCATTCGTAATAGCCAACTGTATAGATGATATATATAATATGGCGCTAATGAAACGTTTAATTTAGTTTCCGTTGCATTGTTAAATTTTTTATTGTTGACTGTGTCCGATGACATTATGCTTTTATGGTTTGACAATATTTTTGCTTTCACCGTGTAGTTAAATTACTAGTTTGTTGATTGTATTACAGGTTATTAAAAATATGACGCTGCTGAAAAGTTTAAAGAGTAATACTTTTTGCCTTCCGATATTGTTCAATTATTTATTTGTTGATTTCAAGTTGTGAAAAACAATTTAGTTCTTTTGAAGTTGAATTTTTAAAGTTTGAGACACTTTGCTTACATCACATTAAGACGACTTCAAGACTTCACTCGCTCAATGTTGACTCAATGTTGATTTTTCTAGTAAATTCGTTAGCGTTAATATCAGTTTTGACGGGAATCCTATCTTAATCCCGAGGTAGCCGAGTAAAAAGTATCAGCTGTATTTTAAATTGCTAAGTTTACTAAAAATCGGTTCAGTAGTTTTGGAACAAGGCTGGTACTTACAGACGGACATTTTAGAAACGCCTTCGTGGAACCGTTCACGGTGTGTAGAAAAAAATACCCTTTGCTTCCACCACATTGTTTAATCGTTAATTGCCATTCACAGTACTAATAGACCGAGAGCTAGTGACAATTTTTTGGTGTTATTTATTCAAGGCCTTATTTTTGTGAAGATGTTGAGGGAGGCATATTAAAGTGCCCTGAGTAAGGGATTTTGCTAGATAGCGATATGAGAGGAATGCAAACCGCCCCTAACCAGAAGATTCTACATCGCCTGTGCAAGAAAGAACAGTGAAAGTTATAGATGTTGTTAAGCAAATTATAAATAAGTTACCGCCAGATATTGATGTAGAAACCATACAAATGTTTAGATTGGGTATGTTAGGTGAAAAACCTCGTCCCATAAAACTTGTAATGGAGGATGATACTGATGCTCTTGCCATTTTTAAACAAAGGAAACGATTTGAACAAGTACTGCGTCACAACTCATATAAAAAATGATTTAACAGCACGTCTGAGGGAGTTTATGAAAAATTTGCGCAGTGAATTAGAAGAGAGAAAAAATAAAGGTGAAGATGTAACTCTAAAGTATGTTAGGGGCCAACCCAAAATTGTACCAGCAAAAAAGTAAGCAATAAGGTTCAAAAGAAAATTCGATTCGGGTATACTAACATTAGATCTGTGATGAGAAACTTTGATTATTTGTATAATATTATAGAGGATTATGATGTGTTTTGTATAACTGAAAGTTGGCTACCTTCCGGTTTTGACTGTAACATGTTACAGTTTCCTAACTTCACCCTAATAAGACAAAATAGGCCGAACCAAAGAGGAGGTGGTCTTCGACCGTGCGCTTATGTGGGTGACACACACTCCAAATTATTTTTGTTTTTCCCAAATTTAGCAAATTCAGTCCTAGAACAGGAACTTGAAAAAACCGCGGTAGATTATGTTTTGGTGAGACCTGTACAGTGTACACGTTGTACATTTACTTTTCTGCAGCGCTAATATTTACTGGCTTAGCGGTAATCTGGTTGGCAGGACGCTAGAATGTGTTAAACGGACCATTTCTCCGGTCACGCCGATCATTGATCTTTCATCTCTTTCTGTTTCGCTAAATGTTTACGAGCTGTGCAATAGAAATATATGCATGAAGAGTGCACTGTATAC
The DNA here is from genome assembly GCA_039654895.1 of Mongoloraphidia duomilia. Lineage (NCBI taxonomy): Eukaryota > Metazoa > Arthropoda > Insecta > Raphidioptera > Raphidiidae > Mongoloraphidia > Mongoloraphidia duomilia. Next base: position 3,617,871 of record CM077517.1, read on the forward strand.
ATTATGTGTCTGCGGCTGGTTAATTACAAATAATGATGGACTGACCATTGAACATACGTCATAATATGAGGACAGCGTATATTCAGGATGGCCGAACGAATATCAAGAATCGATTAGAAGGAATTTAGTATCTGCTTTTGTAGGAAATGTATTACAAATGTGAAATATGTAGTTCTAAATAACACCCTAAAAATTTTTTGAAGGATAAAATATTAAGGTTAGAAGTGGCGATGGCCATAACAAATTTAAAAAATATTAGTAAAAAAAACTTTTTAGAGACAAGCTTTTATTTAAATGCACTAAAAAGGAAAAAATATTTTTTAATAATTTAGGTTCATAATTAATAAAAGCGTGGGTCGTGAACTCTAAACTAAACTATTATTAACTAAATTATTAAAAATTATTTTTTCCTTTTTGGTGCATTTAAAAAAAAGCTTGTCTCTAAAAAGTTTTTTTTACTAATATTCTATTTTGTTTAATTTAGTCTTTCAAAATTTTACCCCCCTTTTGACATCCGTAGGGGTTGAATTTCTTAGTGGATCAAAATGACGTTAACACGCCTCGATTGACACCCTTGCGAAGTCGATATAATTTTTTATTCGCGAGATATTGTGTAAAATCTGCTTTTTTGGAGTCTATTTGGTTAAGAAAAAAGAACGGCTGAACCGATTTTGAAAAAATTCCTTTCCGATCATATTTACGTTTATACGCGTCGATTGGCACCCTAACGTAGTCGATATCATTTTTCATTCTTGAGATTTCGTCTTAGAAAGAAATGGACACATATACGTACGTACGTACATACGTACACACACACACACACACACACATACACACACACAGACATCTTTCTAAAAATAGTGTAAAAATAGGGTAGTGACCTTGAAACAAAAATTTGTTATACATTTTGATTTCGATTTTCGGACCCATTACAATAACTTCCAATGGAAGTTAAAAAAACAAAAATATATAAGTTGGGTCGTACGTCCATTTGGGAATTGATTGGGATTTCAAACTGAGTTTCAGTGTGGATAAAAATGTTCATTAGCTCCATTTTCGTTTTGCAATCGGTCCGGAACTAATGATGTGACTGAACAAGCCTTCGCCCTACTCATGTACACAGCAATGGAACATATACATTATATATTCATCAAAAAAAATGAAGAACATTTTTTTGAGTTATATATGTAGGTTGCAGTGAACTCCGATAATATACAGGGTGAGTTCGACCACCCGTATCAGTCGTTTTTTTCGAAAACGGTTAGTCGTAAAGAGTTGTGTCAAAAATTTGTATTATAAAAGCCGTAATAAAGAATCGAATGGTGATAATTTTTTTTTTTCGGGAAGGTCGGCTTCCCTATTAGTTTGCTCCAGAATGTCCAGAACTCCGGAATTATAAATGTAACGATATGTCGAAAGTGGTATTGTTGAAAAGATCTTTAAAAAATTAGCTAGTTTTGTACGGATTTTTTTTTTATTACTGCCACCCCTGTTAAGTAATATTTGTTTGAAATTACTAAATTAAAATGTCATAAAAACGAACTTTTTAAAAGTCCGCATTTAAAATCTAGTTACCTATCTATCGATCATTAAACACTGAAGAAGTACACTCACAGTACAACCAGAAGAGCTCAATAGTATGTATTAAAGAGTAAATGGAAGACAATTTGAACACTTGTGACAATGTCTAAGGTTGCTAGATTTTTAATGCCGACTTCGATCGTTATTATGAAATTTTGATTTAATAATTTCAAACGATTGTTACTTAACAGAGGTGGCAGTAATTAAATAATGTTTCCTACAAAACTTGCCTATTTTTTAAAGAGCTTTTCAACAGCACCACTTTCAACCTATCGTGCTTTCTAAAATTCCGGAGTTTTGAACATATAATAATTTATATTATTCATACAATTTACAGGGGTGGCAGTAATAAAAAAAAATTTCCTACAAAACTTGCTTATTTTTTAAAGATCTTTTCAACAATACCACTTTCGACCTATCGTTACATTTATAATTCCGGAGTTCTGGACATTCTGGAGCAAACTAATAGGGAAGCCGACCTTCCCAGAAAAAAAATTATCACCATTCGATTCCTTTATTAGGGCTTTTATAATACAAATTTTTGACACAACTCTCTACGACTAACCGTTTTCGAAAAAAACGACTGATATGGGTGGTCGAACTCACCCCGTATACAGAAAATACGGGACGTGGCATTGTAGCATTTATTTATTTTATCAGCTTTCATATTCAAACTAACCTTTTTTTAAGGCCACAAATAGATGTAATTATTTGGGTCTAGTACCAATCGATGTTATAAATTTGTTTTTTTTTAATAATAGATTGAAAATTCAAAGGATACTTTTACTAGCTCTTGGATTTGAACCTGGGAAAATGTCAAAGTTACGTCAAAAACAGATAGCGATAGCCATGGAACTTGAACTTGAGAACAAAATGATTAGAAATTATTCTGACAGCTAGAATGTCATCATTTTGTTCAAGTTCCATGGCTATCTCTATCTGTTTTAGAGGTAATTTTGACATTTTTTCTGCCGTTTTCTTAAATTTTCTAATTTTCTGCGCAACTTTCTTAATTTTTTTTCCATAATAACCTTCTACAAAGTATTAGAAAACATTGAAAAAAAAAATATCGATGAAATCGGTACAGTCGTTCTCAAGTTATGGCGTGACCAAGGGAAATAGGGATTCATTTTTATGTATAGAGATTTATTTGAATTCAGAAACAACGACGGAACTAAATTTCCAAAAGTTGTACAAAATAACAATGCTAATAATCCCCACCTATACTGCAGCCGGGTCCGCACAGACTCAGTACGGAACAGTACAGCGCCCGCCGGCATTCTTTAAAAGAATGTTTTGCTGGTGACGGTCGGTGTCTGTACATGTATTTACGGTCGGTGCTAGTGTAGTGTGAATGATAAACGTGTGCCGACGGCCAGTCTGATAGCAATCACGGCCAAATTTTCCAATGATAGGTGACCGGACATTTTCAAAAGCAAGACTATCCGTGCAGCTGGTTGCTGCAATTGGCTGCAGTGTACTGTCTGTCTTTGGTCGGTAAAATGTGAATTACAGCTGAACTTGTCGGTCCGCTACATGTCGGTGCAGGTCTGTGTAGGTTGGCTATATGTGAATCGTGCTTTACTGTTCAAGGATGCGGAACATAGATAACAGAAAATATTCTTTTAATAAACATCGTATTACTTACTATTGTTTCCAGTTACGCAATAGAGAGTATCTTAAATATTTTCTTACCTGAAACAAATGAAAAAATATAAATTCTTTATAAAAAAATATATGAGCACTGTGGTTGGAATAAAAACAAAAATAAAGATAGTTACTTCTTACCACAACAGCTTTATTGATGGATGTACATTTCGAAAGCTATGTTTTCATCTTCAGCAAACACTATAGTATAGTGTAGTGAGTTTAGTACGGCTGAGGATATTATAAGGTTTTTTTTATATAATATAATATAACAAATACACCCCTCATTAAATAAAAATAAAAAATACCCCATCTATACAATAGTACTTCTAAAACAATAGTACTTTACACCTCCTAAAGTTGTTCCTTTATCTATACAATTGGTACGCCTGAATACAAGTATACACTCTCACATACAAATACAACAATACACTTACAATAGCTTCCATAATTTTCCTTCATTTTGAAAATAGAAACAGTTGTCTAGAATCCTCGCTAATAACAACATCGTTTCTATTAATGTTCATAAATTATAATTTCACTATAAAATGTAAGTATTTTGAATCTAATTCATTCATTTATCTTTATTTTCTAATACTGTATTATAACTTGTTCATTTTAATGTATATATGTATTAGGGTGTCCCAAAAAAATCGAAGTTGTTTTTTTTTAACGCATACCCTCTTATTTTATTTGTTTTATGTTAAAACAATTGTAAATAAAATTTTATGCAATTTAAACAACGGCAACCCGTGCCGACTCACGTCTAAACATATCAATGCTTGCTTACTTGAGCGAGCGCACGCCTTCTTAATGTGCTTATAATTTTTAAATGTTATGTTGGTTAAAAGTATTGTTATTTATCAGTAAAATATGTCAGTGGAATTACGTAGTTCTAAAAAAAGTATATACTTAATAGGTGACACAAAACATCAAATAACGGGTTCAAAACTTCCCTCAAATGGACAAGTTCTCGCAGTATTGTTTTATAATATTCGTGAAGTGAATTTAACTGTCAATGAAAGCGTTAATCTCACTGTTCGCGAGTGTATTATCTTTTGGGAAAAGGCACGAATACCCACCAAATCGTTGCCGAATTGTGTGAAGAAACTTGTGAACTTATATCAAGTTTGGAGGGACTTACAAAAAAATGCAAAGAAATCACAAGACGTGTTTAAGCGGCGTCAAGAAGAATTTCTAAGTAATCTAGGCAATTTATTTGATATTGCGCATGTCGATGCACTTCAATTAATGAAAATAGAAGAAGAATAAGATCTTTTTGCAGCGCCAGAGAGAGCCAGGTCGACCTGGTCATTTAGGTGGAGTAGATAAAAAACTGACTGACAAAGAGGAAAGGGCGCAACTTCGAGCTATCGCAGAAGAAAATCGGCGAATCAAATATGTTTCTGCGTCAACTTCATCGGTAGCTTGATAGTGAAATGCTTATTTTCGCTTGCCGCCATCACATAATATATGAGCTGGTGTTAAAAGGCGTATTCGAAGTGAAAATCAAACAAGTGACAACAAGCACTAAGAAAGTAGTGATGTTCCTTCTTCATGGGCAAGTAATGCTTCATTTCTACATGCCAAAAAGATGGTTTCAATGCTTAGAGCAGTAAATGATACAGCTGAAAGAGCGGTCGAATTAATGCAGGACTTTCATGGTTTAATTACAGTTGATGAGGAACAAAAACAATTTTTGTTACGCTGCGTACAAGAACACAGGAAGCTATATCCTGACTGTAATAAGGAAACATTGAAAAGAAAATATCCACAGTAATATTTATTTTAATGTAAAATGATAATAAATATCTTTTTTGAATACAGCGGAGTCTTATTTAGCCAAAGAAATATAAATTCAAAAATCATTCCATAGTAATCCCAGTACAAGTTCTCAAGTTATAGTTTAACCGCAAGTCGGCACGGGTTATCGTTATCCTACTGCAATAATATTTTTTATTTATGTAATTAAGGTCAAATAGAAAAAAATTAGAGGGTATGCGTGTCAGATTTTGCAAAAAAAAATTTGTGCCCTATGTCTTGGGACACCCTAATATGTATAACTTTTCAGAATGATTCCCAAAAAGGCGAAACGTTTAAAACAAATATAACTCATTCAAATAAATAATTTGGCTGCAAAAAATTTTCCAAAAAAAAACCTTACTATAGTATAGTGTTTGCTGAAGATGAAAGCATAGCTTTCGAAATGTACATCCATCAATAAAACTGTTGTGGTAAGAAGTAACTATCTTTATTTTTCTTTATAAATTCTTTAGTTTTAACAGATTCCAATGGAAAGGTAATTGACTATAAATTCTTAGCTGGGCGTTACTTAAATTTTAATTTTAATTCCATGCACACGTTTTATTGCAAAAATGTCAATCCAAAGCTTCATCGCTGTGTGCTTTAGTTAAAAAATATCGTCTATTATATAAGCTTTGTTTTCACGAAACACTTCTCTGGTTACATCAAAATCATCTTAGTAACAAAATCACCATCTATTAAAATAAATTATTTCTAAAAGAACTTTATAGTTTGTACTGAATTTTCACTCGGCACTTGGTAGAACATGATTAATAACAAATATTTAAAACACTTGAAAATTCTACATAAATTATTTTTTCTCGACGATCGTTTCGGACCAAAGTCCATCTTCAAGGAGTAGACAAGTACTAAATTTTTCAGAAAATTGTAATGGAATATATAGGTACAGAAAAATTATCTTTTACTTTGAATGACTACTTTAACTATAGATTTAATTGCAAATACTTTGTAGTAGGGGTGACAGATTAAAATCTACCTGGTCATTTGTTATATTATTATTTCTTATTAGAAAATCTTGAAATTCAAAAAGCCATTAGAAGAAATAAAAACTCGGGTCGCAGTGCCAAAACCCTGCCGACAATATAGTGTATTTGCTAATACTGGCATTGTGGCTTTATTATGTAAACTTAAGTTTGTTTTTGAACAAAATAAAAAATTTAACCCCTTAATACATCCCTTAAAATAATATTTTTTTTCTTAATTTCAATATTTTTATCAATGCAACCTCGGTACCAAATTAAATACACCCTTCAGTAAGTAAAGCACTATCCGCAAACTAGTGTTTTCATAAAATTTGTAAGTCCGGTCCTGTCGGGCCGATTTTATTAAAATTTTGGCAGCACATTTTAATCGTTACTAAAAGGTTAAATTTCAATTTTGAAACGATTTTGAGAATTTTTTCGGCATTTTTGGGCCCAAAAACATTTTTCAACCCCTAAAAACTACCCTTAAAATGGTCCGATTGAGCCCATTTTAAATAGGCTTCGTGCGGTGATGGATTTCAACGTGCCTACCAAATTTCGTCAAAATCAATTAACTCTTTCGAAAGTTATTGCCCGCACATATATATATATATATATATAAATATATATATATATATAATATATATATATATATATACATATATAAATAGACATTTCCAAAAATGGTGCCAAAATGTTCAGGAGGGTATGAAACGTCGAGAAATTTTGGTCCGACCCCTAGGTCCCGCCATCCGACCGACGCCAATAGTGTATGTGCCATATGGCAAATACACTAATAATATAACAAATGACCAGGTAGATTTTAATCTGTCACCCCTACTACAAAGTAGTATATTTGTTATAAAAGAACTTTTTTCAGTCGAGTTACTTTAGAATCAGCTTACACCGCCATCACCTAAATTGTAAATTGAAGTACCTAATTTAAAACACGGGAAAGATTGTTATATAATATTGTTTTTGCCATACCCACTATAAAATAGCTATTTTCGATGTATGTATAACGGCCTTTAATGAGTCATTTAACAGGCGGGTGTGCGGAAAGTGTTTTACTTACCGCACTAGGGCGGTAGTTAAATGGTTGCCATAGCAACTTCTAAGTATGTATTCGCTCTATACGCCTGCGTGAGCTTGCCATTACTTACTCACGACCTTCACGGCAGACTGTAGAAAGAAAGATGGAGACGCAAATGAACTGTCAACATTTTTTGAAACTGAAGTGAAAAGTAGGTATTTTATAGGTATGGCAAAAAATGCCATATATATCTCGTACGTAATGGTATTACGGCTCGTGTGACTGTAAAAACTCGCTATCGCTTGTTTTTACGTCCTGTCATTACTCATCGTAATATATTTTTTTATAGTAGATTATAGACGCGTCGACATCTCAGGTCATTAGCGTCTTTCAACTACACTAAATTACAACTTTCTTAAAACTAAATAACATCACGAAACATCCATGAGCGCAAGTGGGATTTGAACCCACGACAGAGTCTAGAGGGTGTGGAACCAAATACACTATCCGCTAAGCTACACTGCCCTCTCGTGGTAATATGCAATCTACTATTAGACTATATAAATCCGTATTTTTTTTCTATGGTGTAACATGCATATTGTATGTTATATAACATCTATCAGCTATCTGATATTTGTCATAGAGGATGCGTTCGCTCTCTGACGATTTAATATACTGCGTTCAACTAATTGGAAATGATGTATGTACTCGTATAATATCCAGGGTTTATGTCCAGTACTATCGACGATCGGTTGGCAAAATAAAATATCCCAAACGGTGATTGGTCAATTGTCTAGAGACGGTTGTTAAAAGTAACGTATCATCGTTTAAATTATTGCTTTACAGATTATTTCAGTTGATTTGTGTTACGCTGTTAAACAAAATCGATTTCCTGTCATCTGTGATTTATTATATGTGCACTATAAAACTCAGTTTTAGTTTCTTTGTTGAAAAAAAAATATGCATAATTTATCAGTTAAGCTATATTTTACGTATATTATTAAAATAAAATATGTTTAAAGAATGCTTTATAGACCGAGAGCTAGTGACAATTTTTTGGTGTTATTATTCAAGGCTTTATTTTTGTGAAGATGTTGAGGGAGGTATATTAAAGTGCCCTGAGTAAGGGATTTTGCTAGATAGCGGTATGGGAGGGATGCAGACCGCCCTCAACATGTAACAAAAAAAAATGATCACAATTATTATTGCTTCAAGGCTGAAATTGTTTGTATAGCTTGTCGGTGACACAATAATGCCATTATAATATCTGCAGATCGATTGGTCAGTAATAAAGGAGTGGCATATCACCCTAAACGTGTCATGTACCCGATGAAATTTATATTATTAGTTCAAGGTTCAAATTTTAATATGTTGTTACGGCGACTGTTTTAAGTATATATTTCAATTTGCAGAACAAAAAAAAAATAAATTAAAAAATCAAAAAACCCGACTGCGTAACTGAAAAGAAAAAAAACAAGCACTTAGATGTCCGGTGGTCTAGAATTCTATAATCTTTATATATCTTTATATATTAAAGTGCAAAAATTGAGAAAAAAAAAAGTTTCAAGTTTATGGATTTAAGAGTGTTTGGAGGAAAAAATTCGTGCAAAAAATGCTTAATAGACGAGAATACGGTCTATTGTATAGGCTATATTTGGTGTCTTGCGTTTGAGGGGCGTAGCCCCGGTGATTTTTCAAAGTTGGGTCTGCATTGCATTTGATTAACATTGCGAGTGATTTTCAAACGCTCGGCTAAAATCGAAAAAAAATCGCACCGATGCGCCGTTTATTGGAAACTTTTGGCCATTTTAAACACTTTTAACGGGGTGTACGTCGGGGCGTTTTCGGCTGAAATTTCGGGCGCCATCGCGAAAATAAAAAAAGCCCATTTGATTAACACGGAGCCGCAAATCGCTCATATCTCGGTTGATTTTAAACGCACAGTGTCGGGACATGTTTTAAACGAACGGGAAGAAAAAACTCTAACTAGAAAGTGCAAAAGATACGCTCAAAACGACTTTTTTTAACGTTTTAATTCGTAGACAAATTTCGGCGTTATTGTTTTTTTCGACGTAGTTTAGACGGTGTCTCACGCGATTTTACTCTGAATTGAGCAAAAAGTGAAAAAGACACCGTCTAACTTAAGCGAGCGATCAACGCGTAGAAGAGAGACGGAATTGAAAATCCATCGGTGTGTCTGAGACGCAAGTAAATAGTGTGTCCGAACGACGTATGTCATTCTTTAAGTCACCCGTTTACGATAGATGAAAATTCAAAACAAATGCACCGCGAATATATCACTCAATATCGGCTGTCACTTTGAGACTAAAGATGAAAATCGGGCATAAAAACGGATTTAGGGCGGATACTTTTTGTCAATATTGGATAAATTGTGAATTATAGATTCTTTTTAAATGTATCCTCGAGCCGCTAGCCATAATTTTAGATTATAAAATCCAATTTTCGATTTCGCCAAGAGCCGCCGTTTGCTCAATGAGTGCGACAGAGAAAAGACAGAGATGCATATAAAAGTCACGTTGCATTTTTTACAGCGGATAATGTCATTTTTAAAAATATATAAACAGTACAGCATCGAAATGTTAAACTTTTAATAGCTGTCACTTTGTTACTGCAAATGACAAATTAGCTTCAGTTTGAGTTTAGGACCGGTACTTTTTGTCAAATTTATGTAAAATGTTTATATTAGAGTCTATTAGAACCTATGTATGAGACGGAGCCTGCGATATTAGCTTGGATATTTGAGTTATTAAAACGGCCAAGAGCTGAGGTATGTCTCAATATGTAAGACGAAGATGCAAATATATTGGATGTCCATAGATTATCCCAGCTCTTGAACTGTCAGTTGGAAACAAACGACAAAAGACGATCGATTTATTAGTTTAATTAGCGCTAAAATTCAAAATAATCGTTAAACATAAAAATATTATTTTATATAAAAAATAATTAACAAAAGTGTAAATTTACGTTCATTTATAGCGAAAATAGCGTTTTCATATTTTATGAAGACTGTTTTTAGTATAAAATTTGGTCAGAGATCACGAAAAAATTTACAGTTCAATCTGACGTTTATAGATAAGGAGTACAGTCGAGAAGTCCAATTTGACATTTCAGATTCTAACCTAACATATGCAGACAAAAATATTTTTTTTACATGTTTTTAGTCAAATAGGCGTTTAATTGGGGGTCTGCAAATGTTTAGTGACGGCACTGCCCGGTTTTTTCAATATTAAAGCTATATTATTTTTGACAGATTACATATTCTTTTCCGATAGTATAATCATAGAGATCGGTTATAAGAAAAATAAAAGTATACTATTCATGTCAAGAAATTAACATGTGTAGGGGGCAGAGCCCTTACTGAAGGAATATGGATTGGCCGACTCTTAACTAGGTACTTTTGTAAAAATTAACCGATTCTTTTGAAAATTGATATTTGAGAGTTTCATAGGACACAAAAAAATAAAATGACGTCAGATTTCAAAATGGCGGCCATTTGAAATTTTTTTTGTAAAAATCATCCGATCCTTTTGAAAATTGATATTTGAGAGTTTCATAGAACAAAAAAAAATAAAATGACGTCAGATTTCTCAAAATGGCGGCCATATGTACTCTGTTGTAAAAATCATCCGATTCTTTTGAAAATTGATTTTTGAGAGTTTCATAGGACACAAAAAAATAAAATGACGTCAGATTTTTCAAAATGGCGGCCATATGGACTCTTTTGTAAAAACTATCCGATCCTTTTGAAAATTGATATTTGAGAGTTTCATAAGACACAAAAAAATAAAATGACGTCAGATTTTTCAAAATGGCGGCCAAATGTAATTTTTTGTAAAAATTATCCGATCCTTTTGAAAATTGATATTTGAGAGTTTCATAGGACACAAAAAAATAAAATGACGTCAAATTTTTCAAAATGGCGGCCATATGTACTCTGTTGTAAAAATCATCCGATTCTTTTGAAAATTGATTTTTGAGAGTTTCATAGGACACAAAAAAATAAAATGACGTCAGATTTTTCAAAATGGCGGCCATATGGACTCTTTTGTAAAAACTATCCGATCCTTTTGAAAATTGATATTTGAGAGTTTCATAAGACACAAAAAAATAAAATGACGTCAGATTTTTCAAAATGGCGGCCAAATGTAATTTTTTGTAAAAATTATCCGATCCTTTTGAAAATTGATATTTGAGAGTTTCATAGGACACAAAAAAATAAAATGACGTCAGATTTTTCAAAATGGCGGCCATATGGACTCTTTTGTAAAAACTATCCAATCCTTTTGAAAATTGATATTTGAGAGTTTCATAGGACACAAAAAAATAAAATGATGTCAGTTTTTTCAAAATGGCGGCCATATGGACTCTTTTGTAAAAATTATCCGATCCTTTTGAAAATTGATATTTGAGAGTTTCATAGGACCCAAAAAAATAAAATGACGTCAAATTTTTCAAAATGGCGGCCATATGTACTTTTTTGTAAAAATTATCCGATCCCTTCGAAAATTGATATTTGAGAGTTTCATAGGACACAAAAAAATAAAATGACGTCAGATTTTTCAAAATGGCGGCCATATGGACTCTTTTGTAAAAACTATCCGATCCTTTTTAAAATTGAAATTTGAGAGTTTCATAGGACACAAAAAAATAAAATGACGTCAGATTTTTCAAAATGGCGGCCATATGGACTCTTTTGTAAAAACTATCCGATCCTTTTGTAAATTGATATTTGAGAGTTTCATAGGACCCAAAAAAATAAAATTATTTCAGATTTTTCAAAATGACGGCCATATGAACTGTTTTGTAAAAATTATCCAATCCTTTTGAAAATTGATATATGAGAGTTTCATAGGACACAAAAAAATAAAATGGCGTCAGATTTCAAATTGGCGGCCAAATACTGACTTCATTATAATGAAGGGCTGCATTTTTGGCGCCGCAGACCTATTTCAATTTTTGAAAACTATTGCAAAGACACATGAAAAAATGTTTCTATGCAAATAATGTCAGACCGGCGGCCCGAAGGGCCGCATATCTTGCGCCGCAGGCCTGTCTCAAAACACATCAATCTTTGAAAACTATTGCAAACACACAATTGGGCAAAAAAGTTTAGCATTTGCAAAAAATGGTTGAGAGGCGGCCCGAAGGGCCGTATATTTGGCGCCGCAGGCCTATATCAAAACACATCCATCTTTGAAAACTATTGCAAAAATTCAAAAAAGTTTCACATATACAAAAAATTGCTGTTTGGCGGTCCGAAGGGCCGCATATCTGGCGCCGCAGGCCTGTATCAAAACACACCAACTTTTGAAAACTATCGCAAATACACAATATGCTAATAAAGTTTTGTATACGCAAATAACCTATGGCGCCGCAGGCCCGTATCAAAACACATCAATCTTTGAAAACTGTAGCAAAGTCACATGTAAAAATATTTTCTATTTGTAAATAACTTTTGATGCCGCAGGCCTGTATCAAAACACATCAATCTTTGAAAACTATGGCAAAGTCACATGCAAAAAAGTTTTACGTTGCAAACAAAGGCAGAAGGGCGGCCCGAAGGGCCGCCGGCGCCGCAGGCCTATACCAAAACACTTGGACTTTAAAAAACTGTTAAGCCACATGCAAAAAAGTTTTGCGCAGGTAAAACTAGTTATCTTTATATATTAAAGTGATTAAATTTGAAAAAAAAAAAGTTATGTTTTTATGGATTTAGAAGTGTTTGGAGGAAAAAATTCGTGTAAAAAATGCCAAATAGACGAGAATACGGTCTATTGTATAGGCTATATTTGGTGTCTTGCGTTTGAGGGGCGTAGCCCCGGTGATTTTTCAAAGTTGGGTCTGCATTGCATTTGATTAACATTGCGAGTGATTTTCAAACGCTCGGCTAAAATCGAAAAAAAATCGCACCGATGCGCCGTTTATTGGAAACTTTTGGCCATTTTAAACACTTTTAACGGTGTGTACGTCGGGGCGTTTTCGGCTGAAATTTCGGGCGCCATCGCGAAAATAAAAAAAGCCCATTTGATTAACACGGAGCCGCAAATCGCTCATATCTCGGTCAATTTTTAACGTACAGTGTCGGGACGTGTTTTAAACGAACGGGAAGAAAAAACTCTAACTGGAAAGTGCAAAAGATACGCTCAAAACGACATTTTTTAACGTTTTAATTCGTAGACAAATTTCGGCGTTATTGTTTTTTTCGACGTAGTTTAGACGGTGTCTCACGCGATTTTACTCTGAATTGAGCAAAAAGTGAAAAAGACACCGTCTAACTTAAGCGAGTGATCTTCGCGTAGAAGAGTGACGGAATTGAAAATCCATCGGTGTGTCTGAGACGCAAGTAAATAGTGTGTCTGAACGACGTATGTCATTCTTTAAGTCACCCGTTTACGATAGATGAAAATTCAAAACAAATGCACCGCGAATATATCACTCAATATCGGCTGTCACTTTGAGACTAAAGATGAAAATCGGGCACAAAAATGGATTTAGGGCGGGTACTTTTTGTCAATATTGGATAAATTGTGAATTATAGATTCTTTTTAAATGTATCCTCGAGCCGCTAGCCATAATTTTAGATTATAAAATCCAATTTTCGATTTCGCCAAGAGCCGCCGTTTGCTTAATGAGTGCGACAGAGAAAAGACAGAGATGCATATAAAAGTCACGTTGCATTTTTTACAGCGGATAATGTCATTTTTAAAAATATATAAACAGTACAGCATCGAAATGTTAAACTTTTAATAGCTGTCACTTTGTTACTGCAAATGACAAATTAGATTTAGTTTGGGTTTAGGACCGGTACTTTTTGTCAAATTTATGTAAAATGTTTATATTAGAGTCTATTAGAACCTATGTATGAGACGGAGCCTGCGATATTAGCTTGGATATTTGAGTTATTAAAACGGCCAAGAGCTGAGGTATGTCTCAATATGTAAGACGAAGATGCAAATATATTGGATGTCCATAGATTATCCCAGCTCTTGAACTGTCAGTTGGAAACAAATGACAAAAGATGATCGATTTATTAGTTTAATTAGCGCTAAAATTCAAAATAATCGTTAAACATAAAAATTTTATTTTATATAAAAGATAATTAAGAAAAGTGTAAATTTACGTTCATTTAAAGCGAAAATAGCGTTTTCATATTTTATGAAGACTGTTTTTAGTAGAAAATTTGGTCAGAGATCACGAAAAAATTTACAGTTCAATCTGACGTTTATAGATAAGGAGTACAGGCGAGAAGTCCAATTTGACATTTCAGATTCTAACCTAAGATAATATACAGACGAAAATATATTTTTTACATGTTTTTAGTCAAATAGGCGTTTAATTGGGGGTCTGCGAAATGTTAAGAGACGGCACTGCCCAGTTTTTTCAATATTAAAGCTATATTATTTTTGACAGATTACATATTCTTTTCCGATAGTATAATCATAGAGATCGGTTATAAGAAAAATAAAAGTACTATTCAAGTCAAGAAATTAACATGTGTAGGGGGCAGAGCCCTTACTGAAGGAATATGGATTGGCCGACTCTTAACTAGGTACTTTTGTAAAAATTAACCGATTCTTTTGAAAATTGATATTTGAGAGTTTCATAGGACACAAAAAAATAAAATGACGTCAGATTTCAAAATGGCGGCCATTTGAAATTTTTTTTGTAAAAATCATCCGATCCTTTTGAAAATTGATATTTGAGAGTTTCATAGAACAAAAAAAAATAAAATGACGTCAGCTTTTTCAAAATGGCGGCCATATGTACTCTGTTGTAAAAATCATCCGATTCTTTTGAAAATTGATTTTTGAGAGTTTCATAGGACGCAAAAAAATAAAATGACGTCAGATTTTTCAAAATGGCGGCCATATGGACTCTTTTGTAAAAACTATCCGATCCTTTTGAAAATTGATATTTGAGTGTTTCATAGGACACAAAAAAATAAAATGACGTCAGATTTTTCAAAATGGCGGCCAAATGTAATTTTTTGTAAAAATTATCCGATCCTTTTGAAAATTGATATTTGAGAGTTTCATAGGACACAAAAAAATAAAATGACGTCAGATTTTTCAAAATGGCGGCCATATGGACTCTTTTGTAAAAACTATCCGAACCTTTTGAAAAATGATATTTGAGAGTTTCATAGGACGCAAAAAAATAAAATGATGTCAGTTTTTTCAAAATGGCGGCCATATGGACTCTTTTGTAAAAATTATCCGATCCTTTTGAAAATTGATATTTAAGAGTTTCATAGGACACAAAAAAATAAAATGACGTCAAATTTTTCAAAATGGCGGCCATATGTAATTTTTTGTAAAAATTATCCGATCCTTTCAAAAATTGATATTTGAGAGATTCATAGGACACAAAAAAATAAAATGACGTCAGATTTTTCAAAATGGCGGCCATATGGACTCTTTTTTAAAAACTATCCGATCCTTTTGAAAATTGATATTTGAGAGTTTCATAGGACACAAAAAAATAAAATGACGTCAGATTTTTCAAAATGGCGGCCATATAGACTCTTTCGTAAAAACTATCCGATCCTTTCGAAAATTGATATTTGAGAGTTTCATAGGACACAAAAAAATAAAATTACGTCAGATTTTTCAAAATGGCGGCCATATGAACTGTTTTTTAAAATTATCCGATCCTTTTGAAAATTAATATATGAGAGTTTCATAGGACACAAAAAAATAAAATGGCGTCAGATTTCAAATTGGCGGCCAAATACTGACTTCATTATAATGAAGGGCTGCATTTATGGCGCCGCAGACCTATATCAATTTTTGGAAACTATTGCAAAGACACATGAAAAAATGTTTCTATGCAAATAATGTCAGACCGGCGGCCCGAAGGGCCGCATATCTTGCGCCGCAGGCCTGTATCAAAACACATCAATCTTTGAAAACTATTGCAAACACACAATTGGGCAAAAAAGTTTAGCATTTGCAAAAAAAGTTGAGAGGCGGCCCGAAGGGCCGTATATCTGGCGCCGCAGGCCTATATCAAAACACATCCATCTTTGAAAACTATTGCAAAAATTCAAAAAAGTTTCGCATATGCAAAAAATTGCTGTTTGGCGGCCCGAAGGGCCGCACATATGGCGCCGCAGGCCTGTATCAAAACACACCAACTTTTGAAAACTATCGCAAATATACAATATGCTAATAAAGCTTTGTATATGCAAGTAATCTATGGCGCTGCAGGCCCGTATCAAAACACATCAATCTTTGAAAACTATAGCAAAGTCACATGTAAAAATATTTTTTATATGTAAATAACTTTTGATGCCGCAGGCCTGTATCAAAACACATCAATCTTTGAAAACTATGACAAAGTCACATGCAAAAAAGTTTTACGTTGCATACAAAGGCAGAAGGGCGGCCCGAAGGGCCGCCGGCGCCGCAGGCCTATACCAAAACACTTGGACTTAAAAAAACTGTTAAGCCACATGCAAAAAAGTTTTGCGCAGGTAAACTAGTATATTATTAAATGAATACTATTGAAGAAAATAAAATATATTCTAATAGTGGAACATGACAACTGAACATTCGGATCCATTGAAAAATTTGATTGGCTGTCGAATAATGGATCACGACTGTTCAGTTGTTATGTTCCACTATTAGAATATATTTTATTTTCTTCAATAGTATTCATTCAATAATATATTATAGAATTCTAGACCACCGGACATCTAAGTGCTTGTTTTTTTCTTTTCAGTTACGCAGTCGGGTTTTTTGATTTTTTAAATTATTTTTTTTTATTTTATACTTTTTAGTTATGAGTACCTAGCTAGCTATTTACCAGACTGGATTTCCTATCAGCATCAGTACTACATCACAATTGCACTGGAATTTACGTTTAAATTATGTGATTTTTTCAAATGTTTTTAATTAAAAATAAATCGATATAGATCCTAAACGGTCAGTCCATTCGAAAAATGTTGAGGAAAAACTAAAAATGATTTTTAAATACCTATTCAACGATACCCCACTTGACATAGTTTGTTGACTTTCATTTTTTTCATTTTCACAATATGGCGTTCTGTAGTCGCCATATTGAATTTTTACTAACGTCATGTCTTTAGTGACACTCGCTGGACTAAGGGAAATCGATTGACGTGTGAATCATAAAAATCGGCTCAGGCGTTTGGTCTGTATAGTGCTTCAAAGGAACATACAAACATACATACATACATACATACATACATACATACATACATACATACATACATACATACATACATACATACATACATACATACATACATACATACATACATACATACATAGGCTGATAAACACATTACCACTCCTTTGCGTCGCGCAGTCGGGTAAATATCGGTATATCGGTATAGTGGGCACGAGCGTTGCGGGCGCCAAGTGGAACACACCAATAGTATACTTTTTACTAGGCTACGTTCGGTTTAAGTTAAGGTTTCCATCAAAATCAACAACGAGCGAAGTCGCGGGTAAAAGCTGTTTGGTTTACAAAATAAGAAAAAAACATTTGGTGTTTTTGTTACAGCATAATAAACGAAAAGCTTTAGTTTGTTTTGTGAGCAAAAAGCACATTTATTAAAGAAAAGTTAAGGCAGAGCGACGATACAGTGTATTGGTGTATTTTATCTATAGCTGTACACAGATGATTAAAAACGTGAACCAACGACCCGCGTGCCGTTGTGGTAACTGGTGATCTCCTGTCGTCTCGTATCAAGTTGAATAATTCACTTTTATTTACCATTGCCCGGGATACGTCGTAATTTTGTCAAATATTGTATTTTATGAATTAATAACAAATTATCACGCTGACTTTTCATAAACTTTAATGGCATATTTAACAATTCGTTATAATGTGAAAAGCACGAAAGACCAAATTGACTGCACATCTGATGTTTCGAAGTTTCTATGTACAATAGGTAATTTTTCAACAAAATTTAAAAAATACGATATTTGACAAAATTACGACGTATCCCGGGAAATGATAAATAAAAGTGAATTATTCAACTTGATCTTTACATAATCTTTAAAGGATTATTAACTCATAAACACATTATATTTACTATTACATTCGTTAGAATTCGAATATCAATGTAATTACAAATATATCATAATGTCTACAAATTTAATTCAAACAAATTTCCCTCGATTAAATTATTTCATTAAATAAATAAAATTTAATAACTTTATTACTTATCAGGCTCTGTTAGTTTATAGACAATTTTTTGGGATCAAATGTCGTGGGATCAATTGTCGTTGGGATCAAATGTCGTTGGGATCAGTTGTCGTGGTATCAAATTGCTGGGATCAACTGACGGCACACCGTAATAAACATACTAACACAGCAAGTTGATAAAAGCTTGTAAAATTGTATTATAAGAACTCAGTTACTATAAAGTTTAGTATAAACACAAAAAATTATAATTTTGAAAACATCACACGTCAATAACTGAACAATGAACATAGTGGAAACAAACTTAAAATGCTGTTTCCGAAAATATTTTTTGGTATCGAGTTACGACTATTTTCGGTCTTAGTAGTCATATAAGTTAAATTATTTTACTGCACCCTGTACCTCATATAAGAGTGTTTCGCGGTTAATATATATCGCGCCGGTATAGTTACCGGTTGCTCCTAGTCGTTTATCTTATTTTAATTAGTATAATGCTAGGTAGACTCTCTCTCGAGGAAGCTCGAATACACCCTCGAGATAGTATCGACTACTTGTCGAGTTGACTATACTTGTTTAAAACAGCACCCAAACCTCTTATCTCTTCTCAGCCTTACAGGTCTGTCGATTCCGTAGAACATAGAGTCTTGGCTCTAAGCTATTATGTACAGGGTGTACCACAGAAAATCGAACATAGGGAAAACTCCATAGTGCAAATTAGTTAGGATCAGTGATTGCTGTGCGCTTTTTCATGCTTAAAACCATGATAATTAATTTAGTTGAGTTAGCCATGTGTATTCTATCTTTGTCACGCTACCCATTTTGTTTATGTCTTCCCTGTTGCACTCATTTATTTTCTATGTTCTCAATCCTGTGATACACCCTGTATACAGGGTTAGATACAGAAAGTGGACGGATTTTATAATATTTGATTGCAAAGTTTTACTTACAAAAACACTATCTATACCTAGTCTTTCCCACCAACAGATACCTATAGTTTTCACATTAACAGCATATGCTTTATTAAGTGCATCCCCCAGGGGGAACATTGGAATGTAGTTGTTCTCGCAATTGCATTCCGATGTTCTTTGGGAATTGGCGTTCCCAGGAGCCCGAGCTCGTACCAGTCGGTTTGTGTATGCCGGCTGGCAGATTCTAATACACAAATGGATTATTAATTGTTGTATTGAAGACTCTAATGACCTAAGTTGTCGACGCGTCTATAATCTACAATAATAATAATAATTATTTAGTGCAGCTGTACAAAATATCTGATTGGTTATATTTTGAAAGTGCGATTAATACCTAAATTTTATTTCATAATTTCAGTTTTAACGTTAAATATTGTTTCGACTTTGCTTTCTTTTTGTATTGTACCTGTAGTTTATAATATTTCCTTTTGTCTTATATTATGAGACATTTATTTTCTTTCTGAAATAAATGCACTAAAATTGAAAATGTTACGCAGTGCATCCCTACACTGCCTTCTGCTGTGTTGAGTTCCAAGCGACCAATCAGATGCAGATTACTCAGTTTTATTGCTATATCGATTCATGGATAGAGTATATTTCAGGTTAATTATTGAAATAATTTTTTATTAAATTTCAACAAAATAGAATGTTGTGTTTTTTTGTTTATCAATATTAGTATACAGAGTTCACTAGTTAGTTGTTACCTTCCTTTAGGTGTGTGTCTGTGTGTGTGTGTGTGTGAAAACGACATCAAGATGGGGAATTCGAGAAATCAGGATGAACCCTGACTGCAGGGCATATCGCTTGTGTATATTTTGAGAGCTCGGGGGCTCTATCATCAGTTTAGATTTTGCTGATGTGTTCTTATCTAAAAGAACTTTTGAATTTTGGTTTACACATTAAATTAATTAATTTCATGCCAAGGTTCTACCTATGTGACTATGTCAAGAAGATTGGTTAATAATTTGTGATCTAAATATGATATTGATTTGTTAATTAAAAATTATTTTTTTTCTCGTGTGTATTTATTTTATAAATGAAATGAATAATCTATGTTAAGTAGGAAAGTTGTAAAACCACTATGCTATTATGTATTATTGAGAATTATAATTTTTGTTAGGGTTAACCAATAAACGAGCCAATAAATTAACCAATAAATTTTTTTTGGTGTTAACCAATAAAAAATATTATTATTATTATTAAGTGATATATTGTGCTGGCAAACGTATTTGATCTAATCTGATAAGGGTTAATAAATTGTTAAATATATGTCTTATGTAAGATTTGGTTTTGACGTGTTTTTTATTTTGTTTTATAAGTCAAAAGAATTGAACAATAAAACGCTTTGAAGCGCCGTTTCAAAAGATTTTCTTGTATATAAAAATTATAAATAATATGAAGACAAGATATTAAGTAAATATTAAAACTCTCGCAAATGGTTCAAGCTACCAATTTATGGACTTTTATAACAGTGATAATTAAGGTAGCTGAACTTTCTTATAAAATGATAGGTATATATTACTTCTTAATACGTATTAAGGGGAATATTCACCAATATGTACAAGCATTGAACTGCGTAATTATGTGTTGAAATTCGATATTTATATTATATAATAAAATTAGTGGGTAGAGTAGTATCGTTCAGAGAAGATAGTAGCGTCATTTCTGCGCACAAACGAGTGTCGGGCATTCGCGCGTTCGCATTCGCACGTTCGCAACCCGACGGTAAGATTTGTTGAATCGGGGTTACTCGGTTTAAACACGAACACGTATTAGCAGTATGCCGGTAATACTAACGTCTGGGTACTGACTGGTCACTCTCTTACAACTGTGCCCGGCTGACAATATACTTGTATCATAAAAACGGCCCGCAGTACAGTTGCAGCGATACCGTAGTGAGCAGCGTCTTTGGGTTGTATGCATAGGAACCTCGGTTCGAAACCTGATGGCACCGTAGAATTTTTGACGTATTTTTTTTCTAAATTCTACATAATATTAATTATTTATACATGTTTTAATTTTTGTTATATGATCCTTTCTTTGACAATATAATCATTTTTTTTTTTGAAACCAAGGTGGAATAAATTAAAAATATAATTTTTGTATTTTAGTAATAAATTATTTTTAGTTCATAAATGCGCTAATAGATTACACTAAAAAAGTGGGTGTGTGCTTATGACCACACGACAGAATTGATAACTTATATACAGGGTGTATCACAGGAAACCGAACATAGGGAAAAGTACACAGTACAAATTAGTTAAGATTAGAGATTGCTTTACCCTCTATTCATGTAAAAAACCATGATAATTCATTTAGTTAAGTTAGCCATGTGTATTCTATCTTTGTCACGCTACTCATTTTGCTTATGTTTTCCTTGTTGCACTCATTACTTTTCTATGTATTCAACCTGTGATACACCCTGTATGTAGGTATATATATATTTTAAAATTAGAAAATCAGAAGTTTTCGTCGTGTGGTCATAAGCACACACCCACTTTTTTTAAGGAGAAAATATTACAACGTCTATTAAATCGTCGATGTAAATATTGTCCCTTTTTTGTTTAAGCGCTGTTAGTGACAAATGTTTTTAATAAGACTTAGTAGGTGGTATGTTTTGAAAGACTTTCTTTTATCTTGTTTATTGAACATATTATTTTCCTCAACCTAATATTACTACATAAAAGAGTTACGAAAACCTGTTTACAGCCTCGTTTTATGTCTTTTAATTAGTTTTCAGTTCATGTACCTATATTGTAAATTTTGTACTGTTTGCAAGAATTCATTATTTTTTGTGATGGAAAATCTAAATTTCAATTATTAACTACTGATAAAGCACGTTTGATAGAAATGTCATGTTACTGTTTCCGTAAGGTAAAGTGGATTATTTTTAATTATTTATACCTTCAGACATATTTTTAAAAAATCTATTTTGTATAATAAACGCGTTTTACCCTAAATGTTAATTAATTTAAAAAAGTTTGTTAGTCCTTCATTAACCGTGTGGGTGTATCTATATTGTTCGCTGAAATAAAAAGAAGGTATCATAACTTCTTTTATATGAGCGTTGATGAATTAAACAAAATTCAATCCTTTGTTTTCAATAAATTAGGATCAACGAACCATTTTCCTGAGAGTAGCTCTTTCAATTATCCACGAAAGGCAGCACTTGTGGTAGGTACAAACATTATTTATTCCCATTAGTGTCGTGTCATTTTAGCGGTATAACTTAATTATTATTATTATATTAATTAAAATTAAATTATACCACTAAATGACACGACACTAATGGGGAATAAATGATGTTTGTAACTACCATAAGTGCTATTTCTCGTGGATAATTGAAGGAACTACTCTCAGGAAAATGACTCATTCAACAGACAAAAATAATCGTCCAATGTCGTTAATTTATTGAAAAATATTTCTTACATTAGGCGTTAATCCATTAATAAAATTAAATGCAATTTTAAATTTTCAAAAACTTGAAAAAACAATGTGCTAACTTCGGATCCCGGACCGCTTCCCGTTTATCCTTATTTTTTATTGTAAATTATAGACGCGTCGACAGCTTAGGTTATTAGCGTCTTGATTACATTAAATAACAATTGACTTAAAACTAAATGACATCACAAAACATTCATGAGCGAAGGCGGGATTCGAACCCACGACAGTCTGATCCAGAGGCCGCGACGCTAACCACTGGACTACACTGTCTCTATAAACTTTAACAATAGGTACATAAAAATACTATCTGTAGTGCCAAACCCTGTTAACAAAATAGCGTACTTGCTTATATTATCATAAAAAATTAGATTATTGTAGATTATTAGCGGTTGTTACTTGTTATCATAAAAGAGAACTGATTATTGAAAGTTTTAAAATATATTTTACCAGGAACTATTTGAAGGAAAAGATCGAACATGTTGCGAAAGGTAAATTATTGACTACATAAAGTGTAATATCCTCTTAAAATACATTTCTGTGTAAAGTTTAGAAAACTTGTACATCGTTGTTTTAATAAAGCTATAACGAAGCTTATATCTTATTCCCATAAATCATTTTATTTCATGAAGTACTTCGTTATGCATTGTACAGGGTGTCCAAAGTAAATCTTCTGTAAGTTTTCGCTGATACATTGATCTCGAAATGTACATCCAATGATAAAATTGTTGTGTTTAAGAAGTCAGTAAATTGTTGTTTCAAAATGTCCTTAGTATTCGTTATCATTAATTATATAAAAAATTACAAAATACAATTTGGCTGCAGCCTTCCCATTATTAACGTTTGTTTAATCAGCCGTTCTTTTGTCAGTGCATCCGCATTAATTTAAAACGGTCCAAAACACTAGATTGTGCGTGGGTGTGACTGTTCTAAAAAAGGCTTTCTTTATTTATTTATTCATAGTGGGTGTCTAGTCAAACATCGACGGTAGGTGAACGTTTGATTCTAACAGTAAACTCTATCACGTTCCAGTAGTCTATCAGAGCACTGGGAGCTGGTAGACGTTTATTGTTCCCTGCCAGTGAACCCCATGTCCTGCGGGAACAATCTTTAGACGAGATTTTCACTTACACACACATACGTGTGTTTATTATGTAACTTGTAACAATACAATATACAAGATGACTTATTAGTGTATTTGCCATATGGCACATACACTATTGGCGTCGGTCGGATGGCGGGACCTAGGGGTCGGACCAAAATTTCTCGACGTTTCATAGCCTCCTGAACACTTTGGCACCATTTTTGGAAATGTCTATTTATATATATATATATATATAATATATATATATATATATATATGTGTGTGTGTGTGTGTGTGTGTGTGTGTGTACGGGCTATAACTTTCGAAAGAGTTAATTGATTTTGACGAAATTTGGTAGGCACGTTGGAATCCATCACTGCACGAAGCCTATTTAAAATGGGCCCAATCGGACCATTTTAAGGGTAGTTTTTAGGGGTTGAAAAAAGTTTTTGGGCCCAAAAATACCAAAAAAATTCTCAGAATCGTTTCAAAATTGAAATTTAACCCTTTAGTGAATATTAAAATGTGCTGCTAAATTTTTAATAAAATCGGCCCGACAGGACCGGACTTACAAATTTTATGAAAACACTAGTTTGCGGAAAGTGCTTTACTTACTGAAGGGTGTATTTAATTTGGTACCGAGGTTGCATTGATAAAAATATTGAAATTAAGAACAACAATATTATTTTAAGGGATGTATTAAGGGGTTAAATTTTTTATTTTGTTCAAAAACAAACTTAAAGTTCACATAATAAAGCCACAATTATCAACAAATACACTATATTGTCGGCAGGGTTTTGGCACTGCGACCCGAGTTTTTGTTGGATTAACAATGCTGAGCGTAAATTTATTCACTATTTAAGGGAGTATCCTGGAGGTTTTTTGCCAGCAGGTTAATAAATTGTATATGCATTGAAATTAGACAGTTTGTCAAGATATTCAGTTTTAATAGCGTTCGTGTATTTGTCTATACTCTATTACATAGCACCAAAGCTAGGCAGTGCTATGCTGAAAACTTAGTTCTTGCAATAATGCTTTAAGCACTTATAATATATAATATAATATATATAATAATAATATAATACCTATAATACTTTGCTAAAAGCATTTTGTGAAATAGATGCTCGATGTTTGTCGCTTAGAGCACTTGCATAATGACTTGTTACTTATTAAGCACGTAAGCATTATTTTATTTTGATAAACAAAATGTATGTTTTGAACTTATGCACTTTAATATTGTAAAATGCTTAATGCTTATTTTTTCAAGCACTATAGTGAGTGCTCGATGCTGTTAAGAATTTTTGAAAACGAAAGTGATTGTTATTTGAATAAATCGAACATTTATGAAAGTGCTTGTCGCTGGGTGCTTCAAGTATTTAGGTTCGGTGCTTTGCCAAGCTCTTCATATAGTACCTACGTAAATATGAAACAAACACTATCGGTGTCCATCGAACGGCGGGATAGTTCTTTTAAGTGAGGAACGCTTTGAATTTAAATCACCATGAAAATAGTAGTTTTAACAGACGAGTTCCCGTTGTTTTTTTGTTCTATCACCCGAAACAGTACAATCCCAAGACCCTGTCGCAGTCAGCCTGTATACAAACCAGACGTTTTGTGAATTCTAACAAGTTCACTCATTCAGAAGCTTGATTTACACCTCAAAGTAAAAAGCGTTTCAAATGAAAAAAAGCCCGTTAATGTCCCTTACCTACTTTCTCTTACTATTTAGTGCCTACTAACTTTTTATTACTGTAATGACGTACCGAGATTTTTTTTATTTTTTTCATAAAACGCTTAATAAGAGTTTATTTTTTAAAACCACTACATTTTTTTTAATCCTTACATAATATAAATAAGTTGCGTCGCATTAATCTTGATATATCGCTTTATGTTTTCTTATAAGGGTTAGTTTAGACACGGCGCAATATAAAAATAATTTAAAAAAAGTTTAAAATAATAATAGAAGTGCCTCACATAATACAAACAGAAATATTGAGTTTTATTTTGTCCTCATAGTTTTAAGTGTTATTTAAAGAATTTTTAACAATATATATAAATTAGATTCATTAAATCTTTTGAAACAAAATATTTGTTGTTAACAGTAAGTAAATGTAAATTCTGTTTTCTGCTAACACTCGAGTTTTGCTAACGTTTATAATTTATGAATCAATACTTTAATCGCAGTAAATATCTGTCAGTCAAACAGTTTTCTCAGAAGAGGTAGAAGAAGAAAACACTTAAAAAACAGCACAAAAACCTTTCTTGTAGATTAAGTGGTCACTTGAAATACTACAGATCATTCAATTTTACTTTTTTATATGAAATAACGTTTTATTACATTTTTATGCTAGATGTTTTTTGTCGCGGATGATTTGTTATTTCATTTACCTGTATATTTTAAGGCCCGCGAGGACAGTGTGATCCAGTGGTTAGCGTTGCGGCCTCTGGATCAGACTGTTATGGGTTAGAATCCCGCCTCCGCTCATGGATGTTTTGTGATGTCATTTAGTTTTACGGGAGTTGATTAAATATGTTGTTACGGCGACTAATTTAAGCATATATTTCAATTTGCAGAACAAAATGTCCCTCTCTTAGAGGGAAGCTTGCTTGCTTAGGTGTTTATATCGTTCTTTAAGGATGCTAATATACCTGCATTTTGTTCTGCAAACTGAAATATATGCTTAAAACAGTCGGCGTAACAACATATTAAAATCTGAACCTTGAACTAATAACATAAAATTCGTCAGGTACACGACACGTTTAGGGTGATCTGCCACCCCTTTAATACTGACCAATCGATCTGCAGATATTATAATGGCATTATTGGGTCACCGACAAGCTATACAAACAATTTCAGCCTTGAAGCAATAATAATTGTGACCATTTTTTTTTTACATGTTGGGGGCGGTCTGCATCCCTCCCATACCGCTATGTAGCAAAATCCCTTACTCAGGGCACTTTAATATGCCTCCCTCAACATCTTCACAAAAATAAGGCCTTAAATAAATAACACCAAAAAATTGTCACTAGCTCTCGTCTATTAGTCACTCATACTTACAATGAAATTGGTTTTTAGTGTATTTGCCATATGGCACATACACTATTGGCGTCGGTCGGATGGCAGGACCTAGGAGTCGGACCAAAATTTCTCGACGTTTCATAGGCTCCTGAACACTTTGGCACCATTTTTGGAAATGTCTGTTTATATATATATATATATGTACGGGCTATAACTTTCGAAAGAGTTAATTGATTTTGACGAAATTTGGTAGGCACGTTGGAATCCATCACCGTACGAAGCCTATTTAAAATGGCCCTGATCGGGTAGTTTTAGGGGGTTAAATTTTTTATTTTGTCCAAAAACAAACTAAGTTTCCGTATTAAAGCCACAAGGCCTGTATTAGAAAATACACTATATTGTCGGCAGGGTTTGGCACTGCGATCCGAGTTTTATTTTACAATGGAGTTTACTTCCTTTCAATGATTTTTTCATAAACAAATGCATTTCTTTCTAAGAGCGTTTATTGGATGAACATTTTTATCAGGGCGGAATAGTAGGTTAATAAACGGAAAATGATTGGGCATTTATGGTGTTCATATGTATTTTACACACATCTGACAAAGCAATTATAAACTTTGACGTGAGACTTTGCAGATCTTTAAACACGTACGCAATGCCACCATGTTAAGCTATATATAACCCACGCACATAAACTTGTAATAACCGTAATTATCTCCTGATCAAAGTTGTTCCAATTCTCTTGGCTCTCGTCTTCTCTCCCTGTCACACTAGAGAGAGAGACAGATCATAATTCTCTGTTCTGCGTTCAACACACTGACACTGACAAAATGTCTCATAATAACATTTTATGAATAGAAACATGAGATGTATTTTGTTTGTAGTTGATAATTAATGTTGTTCGACTATAGTGAAGTTTTTGAAAACTGAATTATTTTAAAGATTGATTTGTACCAGTTTATCGGAAGAATTACAGATAAATGTATCTCGATTTTGTTATCTTTTGAACAACTTTACGTAGAAAGGATGAAATTTACATTTATTTGTTTACAAACTATTTAAAAACCCGATCCGTTTAGAAGGTAATTAATCTGAGGTGAATGTAAGGCAAAAGAGGAATGAATGAATTGTAGATTATAGACGCTCGACAACAGAGGCCATTAGCGTCTAAGCAAAAGAGGAGGATCTATATTCGGCACCTATTTTTTTTTACTTCCCACCTCTACTATGGCAGGGAAGTAATGGATTTAGTCCGAAAAAAATTCGACTGATGACCAGTCCTATACTTCCCACCTAGTAAATATTTGCAAAAAATAAACACTCTTTTTTTTTATTCTTTGACTAGGCCCAAATAACCTTAGCTGTTGGTGGTCTTTAAAACACAATTTAATTTTTATTCTTTGAAAAAAGCATGGCCCTCTTTTTTGTTTGGTGATCTACTGATGGCTAACTTAATATAGCAAAAATCATGGTTACCTTGATTTACGTACAATTTTTATTTTTTTTAGTAAAATATTTTTTTTCTCGAAAACTATACATTTTAGAGAAAAAAAATATTTACATTTTTTTCATATTATAACATCTAGAATTCATTTATATTTTTTTTTACCTATGTTAATACGTGACATTGAGGACGTTTTTTTGAATATCTCAGGATCCACTGAACCGATTTGACTCAAAATCTAATCAGATCTAAGTTAAAGGCTGATAAACACAATAGAACAATCGGCATGCCCGTATGCTGTTCCGTTCTTAAGATATCGAAGGCGAAAAATTGACCACATACACACACACATACACACATACACACATACACACATACACACACACATACAGACATCAGTCAGAAAATGATCTTAAACGATTGCTAGGGTCTCAAAACGTGAAAATCTGTTAAAATCTCGAAATATTGTTTTCGGACTGAATCCATTACTTCCCTACCATAGTAGAGGTGGGAAGTAAAAATATTTCGAGATTTTAACAGATCTTCACGTTTTGATACCCTAGCAATCGTTTAAGATCATTTTCTGACTGATGTCTGTATGTGTGTGTGTGTGTGTATATGTGGTCAATTTTTCGCCTTCGATATCGTAAAAACGGAACAACATACGGCCATGCCGATTGTTCTATTGTGTTTATCAGCCTTTAACTTAGATCTGATTAGATTTTGAGCCCAATAGGTTCAGTGGATCCTGCGATATTAAAAAAAACGTTCTCAATGTCACATATTATAGATATTATAATATGAAAAAAATCTCGATATTTTTTTCTCTAACATGTATAGTTTTCGAGAAAAAAAATTCGACTGATGACCAGTCCTATACTTCCCACCTAGTAAATATATTTTGCAAAAAATAAACACTCTTTTTTTTTATTCTTTGACTAGGCCCAAATAACCTTAGCTGTTGGTGGTCTTTAAAACACAATTTAATTTTTATTCTTTGAAAAAAGCATGGCCCTCTATTTTGTTTGGTGATCTACTGATGGCTAACTTAATATAGCAAAAATCATGGTTACCTTGATTTACGTACAATTTTTATTTTTTTTAGTAAAATATTTTTTTTCTCGAAAACTATACATTTTAGAGAAAAAAAATATTTACATTTTTTTCATATTATAACATCTAGAATTCATTTATATTTTTTTTTACCTATGTTAATACGTGACATTGAGGACGTTTTTTTGAATATCTTAGGATCCACTGAACCGATTTGACTCAAAATCTAATCAGATCTAAGTTAAAGGCTGATAAACACAAAAGAACAATCGGCATGCCCGTATGTTGTTCCGTTCTTAAGATATCGAAGGCGAAAAATCGACCACATACACACATACACACACATACACACACACACATACACACACACATACACACACACACACACACACACACACACACATACAGACATCAGTCAGAAAATGATCTTAAACGATTGCTAGGGTCTCAAAACGTGAAAATCTGTTAAAATCTCGAAATATTGTTTTCGGACTGAATCCATTACTTCCCTACCATAGTAGAGGTGGGAAGTAAAAATATTTCACTAAAAAAAATTGTACGTAAATCAAGGTAACCATGATTTTTGCTATAATCTAGCCATCAGTATCTAGATCAATAAACAAATAAGATGGCCATGCTTTTTTCAAAGAATAAAAAACATATCTTTGTTCCAAGTTTATTAATTATTTATTCATGTATCTAAAACAAGCTTAAACCTTCTAAAATTGATCCTTTTCACACGCAGTCGACGGTACGCACGACAACTACTTTTACTTAATTTAAAGCAAACTAACAATTTGTTATACATCAACTAGTTAAAACTTAGCGACAGAAAGTTGAGAAAATCCTATCTGAAATGAGAGAGTGAGTGAGATAGAGATAATGCCGAGAAATAGAGCCGTGTGAGAGAGAGAGAGTTGAGAGAATGTGTCATGCAGACTGACGCCTAAGACACGAGTTGCGATTTACATTATATTATGAACTATGATCTACATAACTGTGGAATTGTAAGACCGGGTTACTATTATGCGTATGGTATATCTACATTATACATAATCTGCCGCCCGCACAATCTGTAACCGCCTTGCTCTTCCACCGTCTTACTACACCATCCTCCTGCTACCACCACTGACTGTACGGTGCAACGGTGTACACGGTGTTCTATAGTGTCAAGGCTGGGAGAACTGTTTGGTCTATTTCATAAGCCAGCGTAGTTGTAGTTCAGTATAGAAATTAGTGATGGGAATAATCGAATGATTTTAACAATCAAAAGGTTGCTACTAGAATGATTCATTCGAAATGTTTCATTCGAAATGTTTTATTATATTGACTATTGAGTAAATATAAATTGAAAGGTTGCTATTCAAACGAGTTTGATAGCTGAGTGATTCATTTGAAATGATTCCTTTTAATGATGACGTATCACTACACTACATGAAGTTATGCTTACAATCTATACTACAGTCGCTCAACACTGCAATAAAACCAATCGAGAGATTGGACAAAATTCTCTCGCGGACAAAATTCACTCATTGTATAATATCTCGAAAGGTATATTTCGAGCGGTTTAGGTACTTGAACGATGTTACTATAAGCTAGTCGTGAGCAGTGAATACAAAATGAAACTTCATTCGACCTAAAATATTACTTCGATTTGCCAGTGATCAAAATAAAATATAAAACTTTGTTATAATGAAAGTTTATGCTCTAAAATAGTTATTAGAATTTTTATTTTTATTAATTAAGTTTCGTAAACATATTTAAATAAATAAATAAAATCATGATTTTTAATCTATGTGTCACGTGACTTCAAACACCGCGTGACGTCAATTATAAGTAAAATGTAAATGTATCCATAGCAACGTAGGTCATATTGTTTACATCATGTTTACATAGGTACAAAATGGTATTTTTCAACACTCTGTTTCTGGGTTTTTAGATAATATTATTAGCTAATATAAACGCAAGTTTATAAAATTATGACGTCATAATATATCAGTAGAGCAAAAACGATTTTTTAGCGGGCGGGGCTAACATAAATATTTCAAAAATTATTTTTGAGCTTATTTGAAATCAGAATGAAGAGATTTAGGCGTCATTTTGTTTAGAATTTATTACTCTATTAATATACCACAAAAAAAATTTTAGTCAAATACCCTAAGTTATCTTATAAACACACAAAATCCATTCGCAGTATAAACACATTCTGAATGAAGTTTACATTCGTCTGGCACACATTGTCATTTCTCGGCTCCCGCTTCGCAATACGTATGACTATAAAAATCATTCGAGTGATTTTGAATAACCTCTCGAGATATTTCGAGATATTTTAATAATCGAATGATTCTGTATTTTATTTCGACATATTCCCATCACTAGTAGAAATGGTCAATATTAGATCAATAACGCCAAGCTAACAAGCCTACTGGCTCATATTTTTGCACACACAGACCACAGCAGTATTAATATTAAAGATTGCAGAATATTTGGTCTGTTTTTATGCCAGAGTAGGGTAATTCGATGTAGAGATAGTCCGATGGGCAATATTAGATCAAGCTAGAAAACTATACTGGCTCAATTTTACACACACACACACACATACGCACAGTGTATGTAATGTTAAGGCTGGCAGAATATTGAGTTTTATAGGACACAAAAAATAAAATGACGTCAGATTTCAAAATTGCGGCCATATGTATTTTTGTAAAAATTATCCGATCTTTTTGAAAATTGATGACACAAAAAAAAATAAAATTGCATCAGATTTCAAAATAGCGGTCAAATAATAACTTTTCAATTGTATTGTCTATAGCTTTGATAAATTCGGTTTTATATACAATGCGTAAAAAGGATAGCTTCTGACGGGTGTCCCTTGACACCTCTTGACTTTTTTTATGTTTTACAGCCTCTGAATTATTTTTTATGAACATTCTGTATACGAATATGCTTTAGCTCTGGTATGTAAAGCAAATGTTCTGGCATAGTTGGCAAAGGTTTGTAAGTTTGATTGACGTCACCGATAAGGATTCCTTTGCAACAATGTCACTCCGTATTCCATGTGTTCACCGTGTAGTATATAATATGTACATTGTACATTGACTATTAGAGCTACTTCCGTGGCGCTGTAATAGATTTGATATTGTCAGTGAATTCCCTTGATGCACAATTAATATCCAATAAGGTCACCGTAATTACGGTGGGTAGAGCTGACGTATGACTCGACGTCAAAGGGATAAATCATAAGCGTCCATGCACTTGTTCGGATCTAGCTTCACGTAAATAAATTAAATTAGAAAGCTTATTTGCTGCAATATTGTCTCTATGATGCAAAATTTAAAACCATATGACGCTACGTAAATAGAACAACCGTCTGTGCATATTTGTTCGAAAGCCGTGGGTTTATATTTTAATTAATAAATTGTAAGTAAATTAAAAAAAATTCACAGATTTCGCAATCCTTGCAACCATCGAGGACATTGGAAATGATAACAGCATATATGAAACATAATTAACTGTTTATTATACACATAATATTTATCAATGCACTGTTTAGTTTTATCAGGAATAACCCTATTATTCTTCTGTTATATACGCGTTCACTTTTGCTTGATTAGGTACTTAACTTTTAAATGGATTTTTCTACAGTATTTATTAACATTTGCTCAAAAATAACACCGCAGATCGTCGCAAATACCTCTCAATTAACTAGACATGATATGAAACACATTTCGAAAAAATTGCACTTGTTCAATTTTGCATGATTGCTCCTCACTTGATCGCGACACCGTTGTCTTTTGGCCTTGACCGAAAACTCGTAACTCTGCCCCCATATACGAACATAAACATTTCCAATGTTAAAAACACAAATTTTATATAATGTTGTCATACTATGCATTACCAACAATAATTCCAGAATTGTTTTATACTTAAGGTGGGGTTTTATAGTATAGAATAGAATAAAATTGTCCAATACAGTGGTGAGCAGGACTCATAATTAAAATTACATTAAAGTAATTAATCAAATAAAATTCATTACCTACCTGAGTATAAACAAGTTTTTATAGGCTTGAGAATAGCCGAGCGTGTAGCTAATGCTGTTGTTTACATGGCGTTGCTATGGTTCCTCTATTACAAGTCCCCAGTTCCCGGGTTCTAGCCCGAGAACTGGTTAAAGTGTCAATTGGATTTTCAATTTATTATTAAAAAAAAATAATGACTTGAAAATATGAATTGGTGCTAGGCCCAAATAACCTTAGCTGTTGGTGGTCTTTAAAACACACACAACAAGTTTTTATAGTTAATATAGCGTTTTTAGCTTTCTTTTAAATTTAAAAAAATAGGTAAAAAAACTTTTAAGTTAAACGGTTTTATAAATGTACTAAAAAGAAAAAAATAATATTTAATTTAGGTTCATAAGTATAAAAGCGTGGGTCTTAAACTCTATGATAATTTATTACAGTCACGACCCACGCTTTTATACTTATGAACCTAAATTATTTTTTTCTTTTGAGTACATTTATAAAACCGTTTAGGTAACTTAAAAGTGTTATTATCTATTTTTATTTTTAATTTTTTGGTGTGCTTTATTTGCTTAGTCTGATTTTATTACATTTATCCAATCCACTGAAACGTTACCGGAGCAAGACCTTTTGCCTGTGAAAATTTAAAAATGCGATTTGCACCCGGACGGGAGCCGGGTCGGTCAGCTAGTTACTATAATATTGTATTGTCACCGGAGCTACACATGTGTGCAAAATTTCAACTCAATCAGATCACGGGAAGTGGGTGAAAATTCAAAAGTACGATTTACACCCGGACGAACCGGGTCGGTCAGCTAGTTACTATAATATTGTACTGTCACCGGAGTTACACATGTGTGCAAAATTTTAACTCAATCGGATCACGGGAACTGGGTGAAAAATCGGTCGCTATATTTGAAGATATAAATAAACAAACATAATATTACGGGGTCAAGCTAAATAAAACCGTTTAAAATGGTAGTGTCTTCAGCTCTGCGGGAAGACCTTTGTAAAAACTTAAAGCAGAATATTCAGGACTATAAAAGACTCAAAAGCGCAAAAGTTAGGTTTAGGAAGTAAAACTGAGTTATTGAAAAGTGTTTGATAGCTATGTCTTGTTTTCGGGTTTATTGAAAATGCATTTTATGCATTTGAATGCTGTTTGATGTAAGTACATAAAAGTTTGGAGAATAACAGAAAGTCTTACAGAATCAATAATATTTATACATTTTTAGCAGAAAAGTTAGCGGTGAAGTTATGTATGTCACCACATTTTGAATTGTGTACACTTAAGGTACGTGCAGTATGGAGCTGGGATTCTAGATGGTAGCGTAGATCATAGCAGGGCTTGCTTAAATTATTGTATTGTTATATATGCGAGCGTACACAACGAAGCAGTGAGTGTAGCAGGTATAAGCGCTCTTACAAGAGCTGGTAGATTCAAGAATGTATCTCACCATTCTTTCAGCACGCTGACTACTACAATCAACGTGTGACAACTGTCAAATGGCCGTTACAAGTTTCGGAATGGATGTGACTAGTTTAATAAATGAAATTTTGCTAGTTTTTATTTAATTTGTTTTTAATTTTTTCTAAGACGATTTTAAAAGTGTTAGGTTCCATCTGTAAATATTCAAAAAACCGTTTTGGTAAAATTTTAATTCTTGGTATAAATGATGAAATTCGCCATGTTTAGATCGTTTTCTATTAATAGGGTGGACATGATAGCTCCTACCCAAATTTTTATTTAAATTATACCACTTTGTAGCAGAAGAACACAAATATTCGTCTTCGTTATCTGACATTTCAAACGCGATTTAAGCTTGTATCAATGCTAGTATCAAAGCTTCGTTGTGCAAACCTATAAGCATTTATAATTTCAGCCACAATCTACCATACATGCTACCATCTAGAATCCCAGCTGCGTACTGCACGTACCTTTATTCGTTCTAGTGAACAATAATCATAGTTATAAACTAATCTAACAATCTCTCTTTATAAACAACACATTGTTTATTGTCCATTTATATAACATACTAAAAGCTTTCCATCAAGTCCGCAAATGGCGAGTGGGCATACCGATTTATTTACCAGCTTAATGGAAACCAAACTCGTGCAAAACAATGACGAGTGTTTGCTCTTGCTTTTCTATAGTATGTACATTTATAAGATGGAATAATAATATAGTGTTCTTTGTACATTAAATGTGCATTTTCATGTGACGCTTGACGCTGTTTTCTAGCGTCAAATACGGTCACGTGATAGAATTTCAACATGGACGCCAACTCGTAAAAATGTATCGTCAAATTTAATAAATAAATATCAGGTTTTGCAGAAATCTTAATATTTTTAACAAACGATTAGGATTTAAGTAACATTTTTTTATGAAGACCTTGACAGGTAAACTGGTTTCTCATTGTCAAAAACTTTTTTTAAAATTATACTTCGAACACATTTGGGTTAAATAGCGCTATTTTTAACAGATAAAATTAGGGAAATAAGATAAAAATTGGATTTCAAAGTCAAAATTTGATTTTTTTTTCGATGAAATTCTTCAAAATCCGTTTTATTATGGAGATAAAATATATTAATATATTCATACAGACTAATTCTTGTCTATAGGTTATGTACAGCTGTAGAAACAGTAGAACTCGAGCTAAACAAAAGCTAAACAATGTTTAGCTTTTACGCTACATTTTTGCGAGTTGGCGTTCATGTTGAAGTTTTATCACGTGACCGCATTTGACGCTGGAAACCAGCGTCAAGCGTCACATGAAAATGCACCTTAAGTCGGTTTTACATTTGATAACTTACTATAATAGAGAAACCTCTTATTTATGGTAAGTGGAGTATGCAGTATATACTAAGTATAATTTTTATATTATAAATTTAAGGTAGATGTTACACCAAAGCGATAGGCAACGAGCAACTTAATACACACTGTGTCGTTTTTTATCGTTGGACACTAACTTTGTTTAATAAGTTGCAAACAAACGCACCAGTTATGTTTTTACTAAAAGCAAGTTGAGTAACTCATTTCAACTGACCATTATATAAGTACCTAACTGAAGTAATTTTCGATTCTTCCTAAATATTCTAAAAACAAAAACCAGTTAATTAGAGAATAATTTTGATTCAGCTAAAACGAAATTTCATTCAATTCCTAGCGATATTCTTTCATTTCCTTTCTGTTTTTCAATCCTTTATTATTTTCGAATCCTCGTTATTATTTCATTTTTTTAATTGTATTTTGTGTAATTTTTTGTTTAATTTTTGTAATTCGATTTTATTTGGTTTAATTATATTTCTTTTATTTAAACAGTAATCGTTTTTTTTTGTTGATCTTCGCGACGTTCCTTTTGATTTTTATTTTGTTAATAACGTCACAAAGCAACAAGCGAAATCACATCTTTTGCACCTAGTAATATATACTCATTTAGAAAGGATTAATTTAGTGTATGAAATTAGAACGTATAGAAGAAAATAGTTACTTTGCTCTTACTTGTGAATACATTAATGTATTCACAAGTAAGAACAAAGTAACTATTTTCTTCTATAATGGGTGTGTTTATTTCAGATGTAGGTATAGCAAAAGAAGAATACTGCACGAACTAAATTCTCAATTAATGTGCTTAGAATCCAAATACACTTCAGTGCACTGATCTCTAATTATTTGGATTGTGAATAGTCGGCTAGTTCCTATACCAGTGAATCTCAACCAAGGTACCGCTAACATTTTCAAAACCTTTCGAAAAAAGTAACATTTGTCACGTTTTTATAATTAGGAAGTTTCCATTGGACGAAAATACTAATTATGATACTGTCACATCATTGTAATGAAGATAACTTTAAAAATTCTGAAAGATATTTTGATATCTTTAATTTCAACAGAGATATTCAATTTCTTGTACGTGGGGTCGCAAACGAAACTGATTTGTGAATATGACGTCACGCGTAACAAGTTTCCTGTTTTTTAGCTTAGTGAGTAATTAGAACCGAGGTTACTTAGTAATTATTTTGTTGTAATACAGACTTTTTCTATTTATATTAAATTAAAATAAACTGTCAAAAATTTAGATATAAATATTTTCCGTCATCAACTGGTTTGTTTTTAGTGTTTCTATAATAATTTACGAGTTTAAAGAAAGAGATTTATCGGAAGTTACCATGTTAAATTACCACACATACAAACTGAAAATAACTTTTAAAAATATCGTGCCGCGTGACGTCACCCGGGCTAAAAACTTAATTTCTTGGAGAATTGCCAAATTCAAACTGTGAAGTAGCATAACTTTGTTGTTTTAAAGATATTTCAAAAATTCTTCCGCCATTAATTTTGTAATTTTTAGAACTATGATTTAAACTAAAAAAATAAAAAAGGGAAACTTCCTAATTGAGTAAAAAAATTAAGTTTTGACGTGACCGATTAATAACACTGTTACAGTTCCCTAGCATGTTGGTTTAACACAATGGCCGCCATTCACAATCCATATTTTAGATTTATTTATTTATTGTGGATTATAGACGCGTCGACAACATAGGTCATTAGCGTCTTAAATACAACAAATATCATAATATATCACTTAAAAACTAAATAACATCACAAAACATCCATGAGCAGAGGTGGGATTCGAACCCACGACAGTCTGATTCAGAGGCCGCGACGCTACCAACTGAGCCATACTGTCCTCTCCCATATTTTAGAGATCAGTGCTTTGATGCACCAGGAAACAGCACCTAACTACCCTCTCGCTTCGCCCTCTCATTCCGCCTCCGCATTCTTGTTGTTGTGCGACTATATTTAAATACAGATTATGCACTAATAACAACGCTATCATCTAGATAAACTTTTAGTTGCAGTAGTTTTGTTGATTTATTCAGAAAATTTTCTTAATTACTGTAAATGAATGATAATAGGGAAACTATTCTGAGAGATAATTATGAAATATTTCTGTTGAATTATAAATTATAATTAATAAACTTTACACTTGCATTTCTGAATTAAATTTAGGTAATTATTACTTTACAATTTTCAGTTGTTCCAATTAAGTCATTTTCCAAATTTATAACTGACATTTGATGTTATTATGTTAATAGGTAAATTACATTTCCAAAAGATTAACACCTAACATTTTTGTTCTTCGAAATCTTTCCCAAATTGTTTCTCGACACGTCCTAATTTTGGTATTTCATGCATTAATACAGTCAGTGGTATATCATATGGGGTCATTCGCCACATGGAAATCGAGTGTTTGGTCTACAAAGGAGAGCGCTACGAATAATTCATTCTCTAGCTTACAGACAGGACTAAGAATATTTTGCAATCTCCAAAATTTTGACTGTGCCGTCTATTTACATTCTTCATTGCATTATGTATGTAAAATTAAACTTAGCTGAATTTAAAATTAACAATAATTTTCATTCACAAAACACTAGAGTCAACATGGACATACATATAGAATTTCATCGAATCCAAAAAATAAAGACAGGTATAACCCACTATGGGCCAAAATTATTCAATGTTCTACCACAGTCTGTTAGAGATTTGCCAGTTAACCAGTTTAAGGAACAGATAAAAAACTACCTTACAAAAAATAGTTTTTATTCCATCGAGGAATTTTTGAAAAAAAAATTTATATAAAAATTATTTTATATTAAAAATTTTAATTAAGAGAGAACTTACTCAAAAATAATTTAATAAAATTTTAAATGTATTTAATGTGACTTGTGTAAACTTGTGTAATATAGTGTAAGCACCAATAAATCATCTATCTATTTATCTATCTGTCTACAGGTGATTAAAAATTAGAGACGGAAAAAATATGGGTATACTTAATGAAGTCTAAGAGAACACGTGGTTTAAACATTTATTTTATATTATTTTAAATTTTAATTAAAAAACCGACGCTTATGAAAACTGTATCGGCAACAGAAATTATGACGTGTTTTATTTATTTCCTAAATTAATTATGTAATTGTGTTATAATTCTGTTTCCTAATTTTAAGGTACAAAGTAATCGATGTGTGGCTATGCAATAAAAGCAAAAGAATTTCTAATTTTATTGTCCAAACGCGAGAAAATGAGAATTAAAATACCAAGGAAAATTACACTCATGACTCAATCATGACCGGCACAAACAACATGAAATAAGTTAAAACCGATTTTTTGCTGTTTAATTTATTTATTGTAGATTATAGACGCGTCGACAACTTGGTCATTAGCGTCTTAAAATACATTAAATAACATCTAACATAAAACTAAATAACATTACAAAACATCCATGAGCGCAGATGGGATTCGAACCCACGACAGTCTAGTCTAGAGACTGGTACCAACTACGCTATCCACTAGGCTACACTACCCCCTGATTTTTTGCTGTTTATTATCGAAAATCTGAGATGAAAACATTTTCCAAACTCTGAACAAGCTAATGACCTGTGGTAATTTAATGTAGTTTTACCTTTTACGCAAATAAAAAAAAATAATACGCAATAATACTTACACAAAATTTTGGAAGCTTTATTAACATCCCATTGGAAGTTATTGTAATGGGTCCGATTTTTATACAATGGAACCAACAAATTTACAAACTCACAAACACACAAATTTACAAATGTTGCAGTTTTTATTAAAATTGCGAGCTTCTGCAGGGACACGGCGCCCGAGAAAACGATTAGCATACCGTCTGCGTGATTCTCCAGAATATCTGGCAGCTTCACCGTATAATAAAACCATATACCTATCTGTTTTTTCAATATTCGTAAAGTATGCTATACTGATTTATGACTATCACGGCAGAGCAACCGGTAATAACTGATTATAAAATTATGCATTTTATCCAAATTTTATAGCAGTTACATAATCAGTAGTAAAGGTTTGTATTTAGTTACGAAATACGAATGCACAATTTTTCTAATAAAACTTAAAAAGGCTCGTTACGAGAAATACAAATATATTTTTTTATAATTTTAAAATGCACAATTTAAAAGATATTAAATAAAATATACGAGAATCGAGCATTCTCCCCTCTTATCTCCGAAACTACTGAGGCAAAAATTTTGAAAAAATTGGCAATATAGGACCTCACTCATAGTTTATAGGAAAACTTAAGCGAAAATCCTAAGTCTTTAAATTCCTACGGGAAACAGAATAGTACGGAACCCTCTCCATGTGAGTCCGACTCGCACTTGACCGGTTTTTTTTCTTTGATATAATTATACAATAAATAAATTTCTATCCAAAAATTACGGTTTCCCAAAAAAAAAGCTTAATGCAAAACTTCCCAGAATAAATAACAGTAATAATTATTCTTAGGACAACATTCTAGGGATCGGTCAAACTATTGTTTAACAGTTATAACGTTTACTAAATCGGTTTCCGATAGCTGTTAAAAATAACAATCTGTTACTAGTCAAGATTACCTTTGATATTTTTGTTAAAAAAATTAATCTAAAATCCTGAAGAGTAAAAAAAACTAAAATTTAGTTAGGTATAGTGAAAAGCAAAAAAAGAGAGATATTTCAAAGTAAATAAATAAAAATTGCCTTTTATAAATAATTCAATTCCACCTAAATCTTTGTAAAGAGAGAAAGGGAGATTTAGGTACCAATTAAGTATTGAACAGTTATTTTTAAAACTTATCTCCCATCGTCAACAACAAACAAACAAACTAATTTAATATTTATTTAACTAAATATTACTAAAATAAATTTGTTACCTACCTATTATTATTATTATTTGTTGTTGACGATTGGAGATAAGTTTTAAAAATAACTTATTATTATTATTTTTTAGTAACAGAGCTCTATTATTTCGTCCCATCACTACCGAGTTAACATATTTTGCGATCGTTTTACTGGAAATTATTAATGTATTGTAGCAAATTCCAATATGTTACGCCACTGCCTATAATAGAAACCAGTAGAAAGGAAGGTCACGGTAGTAAAGCGTGGAATCGTATCGAAAATTCTAGACAACGAGTACCTGCCGGAATGTTCTAGAGGATACGAGGACGCACTGAACGTACACCGCACGCAGGTATATAAACAGGAGTGTGTCGTGTTGAGTCAATCAGTCACCGGAGAGCAGTCAACGGGAATTAGTCAGTGTAGATTATACTGTGACAGAGTTGAAATAAATCTGAAATAAATTCACCTGACAAAATAAATCTTAGTGTAGTCAACTGTAGGTATATAATTATTGTTCAGTGTTATTTAAGTGTTTCACTTTGTTTAAGAATTACTATTGTGTTGATTGTTAGAATTGACATATAGTTGTTGTGTTTATTGTTATTGAATTGTTAATTATATTAAATAAATATTTATTCCGTCCACGCAGAAAACAGTTTTGTTACAGTATTTTAATTGTTGGTA
Source organism: Mongoloraphidia duomilia (assembly GCA_039654895.1). Classification (NCBI taxonomy): domain Eukaryota; kingdom Metazoa; phylum Arthropoda; class Insecta; order Raphidioptera; family Raphidiidae; genus Mongoloraphidia; species Mongoloraphidia duomilia. Next base: position 3,659,515 of record CM077517.1, read on the forward strand.
AAAAATCGATTCAATAAAATTGAAATAATATTCGAAATAATTGGCGTCCATTTGAAATGAATGAATGCAGTAATTATCCTCTGACGTGTTTTTTTAATAATTAATTTAGTTTTAAGATAAGCAAACACGTGAGATCCGACCCTGACTTCAGGAAGATGATCATATATCTTGTGCGTGTAAGGATAAACCTTCCTTCACCATACATATACCTTCTTTAATTCCTCTACCTGTAAACTTTACAGGTAGATCCATAATACAATCATATATTATTAACGCAATTCAGATGGGACCGGTGTCGAAGCAGCGCGTATAGCAAAACCATTTCAACTATGTGATATAAACTTCCTGTTTCGTAACGGAAGTACAATATGTTACGTTTCTTCATATATTATATTCAGTTCATAGATAAATCATATTCAGTGCTTTTTACGATTAAAAAAGCTTTCACATTAAGAGAACTCTCTAACTGATGACCAAAAACTTCTTTGCAATTCATACTACATAATAGAATAGAAATTTATTAATCCATAATACAATTACACGAGGATTCGTCAAAACACCTAATACAAATCGGTCCACTATAAAATACATATTAAATATAGAAATCATCAATGTTATAAAGACATTGACTGACTAAAGCTGCCTTTATTACTTTTTTAAACTTATTAAAATTCAAAATTTTAATATCATGCGGCAACATATTAAACATTTTTAAGGCATGATATTCGGCGCTATTATAAAAAAATGTCATTGAAGACTTCGGTAAAATTACATTAGAATTATTTCTAGTGTCATGTCCATGGACAGCCTGAAATGTATCGTAATTTTGAATGCGTTGCTTGACAAAGCACAAGGCAAAATAGACATATATAGACGGCACAGTTAAAATACATTTATCAATAAAAGTTTGTTTACAACTTGCACGAAAATCAAGATTAAAAATTACACGAATTGCCTTTTTTTGAAGTACAAATATTTTTTTAATGTCAGAACAATAACCCCAACTAACAATACCGTATTTCACAAGCTGATAAAAATAGGTATAATAGACAGACAAACAAACTTTAGAATCAGTACAGGTATTTTTAATGACACGAAGAGCAAAAACACTTTTGGATAATTTAGCAGATAGATTATCAACATGGGCGTTCCAAGACAGAGTTTCAGTTATCATTACACCTAAAAAGTTAACTTCTGATTTTTTATTTAAACATTTATTATTTAACACAAGATTGAGATCTAAATTACTCTTATTTTGTTTAGTATGAAATGACATATAAACAGTTTTATCGGGATTCAAAATTAAATCGTTTTCTTGACACCAATTAAAAATATCATCTATAGCCGTTTGTGTTGCTATTACTAGTTTGTCGATTTTTGTTGAAACAGATATAGATAATATATACAAATAATATATACAAAATACTGATTATAAAATGGCTAATAAAAAACTATACAAAATACTGATTATAAAATGGCTAATAAAAAACTTTTTATAAAAAAAAACCACCTTAAAAAAAAACACTAAAAAATAATAAAATTTTGAGGTCGGATTAAAACTTATTATACAGGGTATTTGAATTAATTATTTAATTGTAGATTATAGACGCGTCGACAACTCAGGTCATTAGCGTCTTCAACACAACAAATAATCCATTTGTGTATTAGAATCCGCCAGCCGGCATACACAAATCGACTGGTACGAGCTCGGGTCCCTATTTGACTCAAAATCTAATCAGATCTAAGTTAAAGGCTGATAAACACAATAGAACAATCGGCATGGCCGTATGTTGTTCCGTTTTTACGATATCAAAGGCGAAAAATTGACCACACACACACACACACATATATCTACACACACACACATACAGACATCAGTTGGAAAATGATCTTAAACGATTGCTAGGGTCTCAAAACGTGAAGATCTGTTAAAATCTCTAAATATTTTTTTCGAACTAAATCTATTACTTCCCTACCATAGTAGAGGTGGGAAGTAAAAATTACGACTAAAAATATTAACAAGTACGCACTTAGAAGTTTTCCCACGTAAGCGTTGGCCGATGGTGAAGATATACTTTACAGAAATAATAAATTGTCAGACAAATTCGAACTCCTGAGTATTTTTACGTACAGATAAACAAGTATCGTAAAAGCACATAAATAAGGTCCGGACTTGATCAATGATCGAACGTAATAGACCAAGAGCTAGTGACACTTTTTTGGTGTTATTTATTCAAGGCCTTATTTTTGTGAACATGTTGAGGGAGGCATATTAAAGTGCCCTGAGTAAGGAATTTTGCTAGATAGCGGTATGGGAGGGATGCAGACCGCCCCCAAAATGTAACAAAAAAAATAATCACAATTATTATTGATTCAAGGCTGAAATTGTTTGTATGGCTTGTCGGTGATCCTATAATGCCATTATAATGTTTGCAGATCGATCGGTCAGTATTAAAGGGGTGGCAGATTACCCTAAACGTGTCATGTACCCGACGAAATTTATATTATTAGTTCAAGGTTCAAATTTTAATATGTTGTTACGGCGACACTTTTAAGCATATTATTTCAAATTGTAGAACAAAAGGTCGGTTTTAAGCCCCTTGCAGAACGATATAAACATCTAGGCGAGCAAGTCACCCTCTAAGACAGGTAGTTAATACCGACATTTTGTTATACAAATTGAAATATATGCTTAAACAGTCTCCGTAACAACATATTAAAATTTGAACCTTAAACTAATAATATAAATTTCGTCGGGTACATAACACGTTTAGGGTGATCTTCCACCCCTTTAACACTGACCAATCGATCTGCAAATATTATAATGGCATTAACGAAAAATGTTTGTTACTGGAGAACGGATACTTGTGCGGATATCGTGTGTTTTAAAGACCACCAACAGCTAAGGTTATTTGGGTCTAGCACCAATTCATATTTCAATTTATTATTTATTTTTTAATAATAAATTGAAAATCCAATTGACACTTTTACCAGCTCTTGGGCTAGAACCTGGGAACTTGTAATAGAGGAACCATAGCAACGCCATGTAAACAACAGCATTGACTTGTGCGGATAGTATTTTAACTCCATTATTTGACAAGAATTTTACATAAATGAAGAGTGTCCACTAAAAAAACGGTAAATTTTTTAGTAAAGCTTAATGTTCCATCTTGTAGATTTGAGATACGTCGCACGAATCTAGGTTTTACATGATATCACTTTCGTAGCGGCAACCTGCAGCACAAGGATAGGATATGTTACTGATTAATATGTTAATGCCTTCCGGATTCCAAATTTATAGCCCACCAAAACTTTTACTTCTTGCAAAGAACCTACGTACTTATAATAAGAGGGAATTTGTTTGTGTGGAACTTTTTACTTGGTGTTATATAACTCGCTATCGTTCCTTGCATTTATTTTGTGACATGACATTACGATTCAATAAATGAGATGTTTAAATAATTTGCGTTAATTTCTTGTAGAATGAATAAAAGAGATAGGGTCGTCCCACATATCAAAATTTTATAATTTTGAACACTGCATAATATTATTCCGCGTACATAAACAAATAATGTAAACCAACTTTTACGTTCCTATATCCTTCCTCTTAATTAAGAATTAAATAAATATATTTAACGCTAAGCATAAGCCATCATAATATGATGACGTAAAAGACTAGTCACACTTCTGTGCATGGGACTTTTCATCGCATTTTTATTCCGAAAGAAAATATATGTCAATTTGAACAAAACTCTAAAATCTGTTAAATATTCAACGATTCGTTGAAGCGCAATAATTTATTAAAGCTGATGAGCTATTTAAACATGTGACGTTCTAAGCCGCACTGACGTCAAAAATGCGTTGGTACACTGTAAAAAATGGATGTAAAAATACTTTGAAAGTTAAGGTAGAATTCGCTCCATTTTCTAAGTGATTTTACATTATTTATTTTTACACAGAAAACTTTATAAAAACTTGGACTTTTACTGTAAAGTTAAACAAATTTGTGATTTTTACATAAAGTAAATTAAAATTACATAATTTGTGTAATATTCCAATAAAGTGTGTAAAAATTACAAAATAAAATGTATAGTTACATATATAAAATGGATGAATACAAAACAAATTAATGTAAAATTAGTAACCACGCATATATTTACAGAACACATTTTATCATCGGTGCGTAGCATATTATATTAAATCGCGTCTTTTCGCGAATTTAAAACAAAACTGGCTACACACTATTTCACACACATTGGTACCGCGTTCACTTAACACCGTCCACACTAGTGACGATGCTGGAGGCTATCGTTACAAAGTTTTATGATGTCGTAAAATTTAATTTGATGTAATTAGACTAAAAGCCCTTATGACAGCTTTTTCACTTGATCAGAACCTGTTTATTTTTCAATATGTAGATGCGGTCCTGTATACACGTCATGTTTGGTACATAGATATCTCGGATACAGCAGTGTAATAAAGGTTGCTTAAGGTTGCTTAAAGCTTGTAATTCTAAGCAGTAAAGTGGCGGTCTCGGGCAGCCAGCAGCAGACAGAGTGGAATCTTAGTATTTACGATGTAGACGACGTACTTAACAGCGGCATTCCATTGCAGCGGCGCTCTGTGGGGTCGTTCTTAACAATCTACCGGAATAGCTGATCCGCGAGCGTGTACACAGTGTAATGTTTAGTGTATGTACACCGTAATACGACGTGTACTTGCAAATTGTAACGGCGTAACTGAAAGAACCTAACACCCAAATAAACATCACGCAAGGTGCGTTTGGTATAATGTTTTAGGGCATTTTGGATTATTTCTTTGAGTACATTTACTCCTACTACATGTTGATTGTTACGGATCACCTGCATATAAGCGGCAGGCCACGAATTCTGAGAAACGGGTGTCTGCTTGCTGAACGAACGAGTATCGTGCACGAACATTCTAGAGAACGCTAGAACTCGTTGTGACTACGAGCCAAGCGGCCTATAGAAGCAAGCGAGTGCGAAGAAGTCAGTAGTAGTGCTCGAATACGCAGTCAATGGTGAGTCGTCAATCAACGGTCGAATGGCAGTCAGTACACGTGATATAAATAGTGGAGTGGAAAAAAAGAAATCAGTCACTGAAGTAACTGAGTAAAGGACCGACATAAGTAAACGTCTAGAAATAAATCTGACTATAAAGACAGTGATATAAATTCGACCTGATAAAATAAATATTAGTGTAGTTACGATTGCTATATAGTTAAGTGTTAATTACTTGTGTTGATTGTCAGAACTGACTTTTGGTTGATGTATTTATTCATTGTTGTGTAAATAGTTATTGTAAATAAATATTTATTCCACCAACTCAGAAAACAGTTTTGTAACATTATCATCTGATTTTATTTCCATCTTTTTAGTTCGCTTTTGACGCAGTCGGTTTTTTTAAGATATTGCAGAGCTTCATGGACGTTCAAGACTCTGTCTTAGAAAATCTGGTCATAATTCAAAGTAAATTGGATTACCATGTCCACATTTGAATGATAACAACAAAATGAAAGTTTTTCAGTTAAGCGTTGTATTCACAGGGGAAAGATTTTATAACATGTGAGCGCAGACATTGTAATGCGGCCGCATCGCCTTAAAGCAGTAACTGAACGGGGGACCACGTGTGCCTCATACATTGTATGTGCGCGTTTTAGATGGAGGGAAAGAGACTAACAAAATGAGGAAGGACGCGCCCTCTGCGTCAGTTGGAAGTGGTGCGTCGAGTCGAGGAATAGATGTGGGTCAATGTTCTTCTGTACATACACATGAACAACTATAGTTTAAGCAGCGAGAAAAGATCAAGCACTGAAGCACAATTATCGAACTGGTGAGAATAGGAAAATAGTGAATATTGTAATGGGAATTCTCAAATCGCGTTGAGGACAGTGTGGTGTAACGGTTAGCGTAGCAGGCCTTTGGATCACACTGTCGTGGGTTAGAATCCCACCTCCGCTCATGGATGTTTTGTGATGTCATGTTTTAAGTTATTTGTTATTTGATTTGGTGTAATTAAAAGACGCTAATGATCTAAAATGTCGACGCGTCTATAATCTACAATAAATAAATAAAATCAAATCGCGTTCTTGAATACCTCGCGTCAATGATTTTATGTACAATATCATAAGCATCTATAACTTAGGTAACAAGAGACTAGCAAACAAGTAAATTAATCACAAATATTATTACATCATAATATTATTGACCTCCTGAAAATAGATTTTATATTATGAAAGCAGTGAACAGTCCAATAAAAATCTTTAAACAGTGTTCTTGAAGAAATAAATTTACTGCCAATTTTACAAACTTTTATTTAACTTGCTATGTTATACCGCGTGCTGATTTGCTTTGCGGGTAATAGGGATTTAACCCGTAAAATCAAACTTTCGCGATTTCCTGCTTTTAGGAAAAATATCTTCAAATATTCTGCATCTAAATCATTCAATAAAATTAATTTTGCATGCTTTGTAACGGCAGAAATTTGATATGAAAATGTTAAAATTACCTCAAAAACAGATAGCGATAGCCATGGAACTTGCACAAAATTATGACGTTTTAGCTGCATAGAATCGCAAAGCAAATCAGCACACGGTATATCATGACGTATTTATGTACCTACGTTTATTAGTTCAAATCTTGCAAGTCAATTTTGAACGATTTCCACATATCGGATCGATTTGAAATTTTGAACACATTTGTTTTTGAAATTAAAAAATTATTAATTTTAATAAATTAATGTTTTAATTGTAAACATTTTGAAAGAATAAAAAGAACAAAATAAAATTAGTAAAAAAAACTTTTTAAAGACAAGTTTTTATTGAAATGTACTAAAAAGAAAAAAAAATATATTTAGGTTCATAATTCATAATTATTATAAAAGCGGGGCTTGTGACTACCCACGCTTTCATAATTTTGAACCTAAATTATTAAATATTATTTTTTCTTTTTTAGTAGGTATACATTTCTAGAAACGCTTGTCTTTAAAAAGTTTTGTTTACTAATATTTTTTATTGTCAGTTATATTATTATCATTTACTTATTCATTTACTCACACAACAAAAATTAACCAAAACAAAAATAGTCAATTTTTGACTCTGCGTATTATTATTTAAAAAATATATATATGCCACTATTACCGTTAAAATTTTTTTGTGACAATCGGTTCGGTAAAAGCTAAGAAACACTTTTGAAATCCAGAACTTTTAAAACAAACTCTTGTTGACCTTTGTTTACATTATTACTCTAACTTCGCATCATTAGGATTAACCTCAAAAAAGTCAAAATGAAAATCATATATTTTTTAATCACACTGTATACATGTTGGCAAAGCATACTGTATGCTTGTACTAATATAAAGTTCTATAAATTGTAAATAAAAATATATTAGAAATGACTTTACAAAACCACAGTGTTGTCACTTATTGTTGTTGTTATAGTGTTATAACGTCTGCGAAGTTCACTGTATGTTGCGTTGGTGGGCTGTGGAAAGGATGCGCATATACAAGGTGTAAAAAAAAGAGTTTCGGAATTTTTAGGGACGTATAATAATGTAAAAAAGACATACATAATGTGGTATTAAATTAATTTTTTCATTGTAGAACAGGTGTTCTACATGTTCTCATTCTATATTAATGCAGGCCTCGTATTTTAGGATAAAGAAATTTAAAAAAATTCTGGCTTAATCGAATAGTTTTGTATCCTCTATTCGATTATGTAAATCAACTTGGCCATTTGCTAGACTACAAATTATAATAAACTAAACTCTGCAAATATTATATAAGTATTATATATAAAGTCGTTGCAGAGAACTTGCATTGTGTGCCACTTGACTTTTTCGTATAAAAATAAATTTGGAGATAAATACTTTTGAGATCCAACAAAAATCGGTGATGAATATTAACAAAAAAACTTTTTAACAAAAAAAAAAAAAAAAACTCCTTCAAAAAGCCACTAAAAAGAGGAAAATAATGAAATTTTGAGGTCTGCGCCAATTTAATAAAATATGAAGTCGATTAAAAAGTATAGTATAGTGATTAATATCTTCTTTTTAACCAACTTCATATTTTATTAAATTGGCGCGGACCTCAAAATTTCATTATTTTCCTCTTTTTAGTGACTTTTTGAAGGAGGTTTTTTTTTAAGTTTTTATTTTTTTCTTTTTAGTGTCAAAAAGTGACATTTTCCTTAAGGGAATCACACGCCGTTACTCACTTTTATTAAACCGACTTTCTTACGCTGTCTGATGTGTCAAAAAGTGACATTTACCTTAAGTAATCACACGCCGTTACAACTTTAATTAAATTCAGCCGAACTACTGAACCGATTTTGATGAAATTTCTATGGGATCAATCTGAAAGTATATCCTTTCAAATGAAAAAAAATTTTCCAAATCGGTTTATAAATGACGGAGTTCTGAGGTAACAAACATAAAAAAAAATTACAACCGAATTGAGAACCACCTCCTTTTTTTGAAGTCGGTTAAAAAACAACAAACAGACTTTACCCGATTCTGATTTATTCTAAACGTTTTCTATATAATTTATTTTAACTATTGTAATAGAATAAATCAGAATCGGGTAAGGTCTGTTTATTGTTTTTTATTAATAATAAATACTATTAATATTATCTTTATATAAAAATTAAATAAACAAAACACAAAATTTGATTTTATATAAAGATAAGGTATCAAAACTCTGTTAAGCGTTCATGCATAATGACCGAGATAGCTACGTAGAAAACCTATTAGTCTATCGTGTATAAGAATGCAGGTTCGCGTCAGCTTGGAGTAATACGAAATATTAAATTTATTGTTTTATTTCTTTATTCATTATTAAAACTATAATAAATTGATAAAATGAAAAATGTACCTATAATATATAAATATTTATTTATTTATTTAAATTCGCATGGTTAACTAAGACGAAAGAAGTGTCACTTATGTGGGCGAGGCACACGCCTTTTTCTATCAGTATTCGACGCTCTTAAAATTTTCAAACCTCTGTTTTAACACCCTGTATATAGTACTACATAAGAGCTAACAACAATGTGTAGCAGCATTGAATAGTAACTTCTAGCCGGTAGGTATTGTTAAACCCTTATCAAGCGCTATATATGTGCTTTAAATAAAAGCATATTATTATCAAATGCATACATTTTGCAGAAAGAGAGAAAGTTCTTTAAGAAGACATTAGATTCCTCTCAAAACTGCGCTCATATTTACTAGAATCTATAAATATTGGATTTATAAATATCAAATAAATCTGCAGCTTTCGCACCGTCTCCACAGTATACTCGTATTATGTATTGGTATTAACACACCCTATAAATTCTGTAGTATAACCTTAAATAAATATTAGTAAAAAAAAACTTTTTAGAGATAAGCTTTTATTTAAATGCACTAAAAAGAAAATAATAATTTAGGTTCATAATTATTAAAAGCGTGGGTCGTGAACTCTATGATAGATAGTCACGACCCACGCTTTTATAATTATGAACCTAAATTATTATTTCCTTTTTAGTGTATTTAAATAAAAGCTTGTACTCTAAAAAGTTTTTTTTACTAATATTTATTTTGTTCATTTTAGCCTTTCAAAATTTTACCGCCCTTTGACAACCGTAGGGGTTGAAATTAGAAAAATCCTTTCTTAGTGGATGCTTACGTCAAAAAAGGAACCATCTGTCCAAATATCACGTTTCTAGCTTTAGCGATTTGGCCTGGGCGTTGATTAGCCAAAAAAACACTACATCCCCGTTTGAACCCCTTAAGGGTTGAATTTATTTCTAAAAACGATTTATTCATGTATTGTAATTGGGAATACATATGTGTACAAAATTTCAAATTGATCAGATACGTAGAAGTCGTTCAAAATTGATTTGCAAGATTTGACCTAAACAAACACACAAACAAACTAACATACATTGCAAGTTAAATAAAAGCTTGTAAAAAATGGACAGAGAGATTGTGGATTATAGACGATCGACAATCGAGGTCTTTTAAAAAATGGATTAATTTTTCCATTAATTAAGCGGCTTTCAATCATCTCTGATAATAACAAAGTTACCCATGTTAGGACACGTTTCCGTGGGACACCTATTTTTAGTTATAATTGTACTACACTAAAATTTTTATAAACCCTGAAATATGGAAGAAAATTTTCAATTTAATTTATACAACAATACTTGCAGAAACTTAAATAATAATTTGCCAGAATTAACTAATTCTTGTAAATAATCCCACCTAGAAAAACGTCAGTATTACTGAGTTAACTGGGTTTCTGGTACAACTTTCAAAGCACATTTAACATCTAAATTTACCTTACATTGGTTTCTTATAAATTTAATATTCAATGAAGTCACTTAACAAAAGTACACTCTAATTTTTTTATTCACGTTTTTTTTAACTTTCTAAAAGGGTCCCCAAACTCTGTTGCCCAAGTACCCCCTGCATGGCCTAAGACGGCCCTGATTGTTATTTTGTTTTCCGACCGATTTGAAACGAAACTTGCGTATATTGTCTGAAGCACTTGCTCAGCTCTTCAGTTTACAACGCCCTTTGACTATAATAATAATAATAATATCTAGACTGTAGTTACAGTTGGTCAGTAAGTGACCCGTGGGATCCTACACAGTCTGCCTGTTTCTCTCTGTTCTATACAACATACACAACACTCCGGGGACTGGTCGCCGTCTGCCCCAGCTGCTGGCCCCAGAACAAGCTGTTAGTTTTGTCATCTATGTATTAGTTGGGTTAGTATTACACCCAACTGGAAATGCGCAGAAACAACTTTTATTTATCTACCCCCAGTTCTTCAATTCTAATCTCAGAAATGATGTTTTGAATTTAGTTTCAACTGTATTTTAAAATGATAATTTGGTGAAAATAAAACATGCAGATAGCAGCTCATAAAATAGCTTTGCTCTAATTTCTATAGATACACTATATTAATCAATTTCTGCTTTAACCCCCCCCCGGGGGGGGACATTGGAATGTGGTTGCTATCGCAAATTGCATTTAAATGTTCTTTGGGAATCAGCGCTCCCAGGGACCCGAGCTCGTACCAGTCGGTTTGTGTTTGCCGGCTGGCGGATTATAATACACAAATGGATTATTTGTTGTGTTGAAGACGCTAATGATCTGAGTTGTCGACGCGTCTATAATCTACAATTAATTAATTAAAATTCTGCTTTAAAAAAAATGGACTGTGTGCCTCACCCACATAAACTCACGGTCGAGGTTGTACTTCATACATTTTTGATTAGAACACGTTTCGTTGAAGTTTTTGGCATTTTTAATTTTAACTATTTACCTACTTATTTTTATTTTTGACATACTTACATTTATAATGATATTTTACCAAATTTTTATGGAAACATAAGTATCCCAAGCCTGTTTACAATATTACACTATTTTGAAGCGTCAAAAATTGATTTTTAAAATTATAAAATCTATAAGAAAACCAATTTTTCCTGGAATAAGATTTAGTTAGATGTATTTTTTGCCCCCAAAACCTCTTTTCAGTACTTTTCATCCAAATCGTTAGAGTCGTTAATTTATCTCTGTCAGCGTTTTATTAATTTTTGAGTCAGTTTTTTATGTCGGTATTTCGAAGTTCAAGGTCAATAGCTTGTTAAATTATACATTGGAGAAAGAAACTATAAAGGGCTTTTCGATTTAAAATTTCACAAGGAATATATCCTTAAAATCGACGGTGTTTCTTTTGGAGCATCCAGTATACCGATTGCTTATTTGCTTTGCGGGCAATAAGGATTTTACATGTAAAATTATGTTTATGAATTTTCCTGCTTCATTATATATTTTTGTGAAAAAAAAAACAAATACAAAATTTGTTCATAATTGAAAACTCTACCCGACAGCTTTTAAGTATACAAAATAATTATTAAAGAACTGTGATTAAGTTTAAATTAAAAATATTTTATCTGAATAGGCATGACATCAACAAATTCAAATTGTTTTCATTGTATTTTTGACGTTTCAATGTATGATTGTGGTTAGTAAATCATGGCTATTCGGATAAATATTTTTAATTTAAATTTAATCACAGTTCCTTAATAATTATTTTGTAATTAAAATCTGCATATTGGTAATTTGAAAACATACCTGTCAGGTAGAGTTTTTAATTATGAACAAATTTTGTATTTATTTCTTTTCACCAAAATACAGGGTGTCTCAAGATTGCTGGGACACAGAGCTACCACGTGTAGTAGAGATCAAAATAAGTCGATTGGACCCAATTTATGTATATACCAACATGTACCGTTTGCCCGTTAGAAGAGTTCAAAGTTTACATAAAATTTTGTATATAAAATTTTGTATTACAATTTTATTAAACTTATACTAGGAATATCTATTTAAGAAAACATTTTTTTCCTTCGGAACTATGCGGAATACAAAATTTTTACAAGAGTAACAAAATGAAGATAATTAATCAGTCTTCTTGCTAAAAAAATTTGAGAGCCGTATTACCACCCCTAAGAAAGTTCTGAAAAAAATGTCAGGGGGTGAGGGTGGTTTTAACCCTTCTACAATTTCTTTTGGGTTTCTTTGATCACCGAAAGATGAGTAATCCTCTAAAATGCACTTTTGTCAAATTTCATTCAATTTGTTTCACTCATTTCTGAACAGCGTACAAAAATGTGTTTTTTTATGTAAACTTTGAACTCTTCTCACGGGCAAACGGTACATTTTGGTATATAAATAAATTGGGTCCAATCGACTTATTTTGACCTCTTCTACACGTGGTAGCTCTGTGTCCCAGCAATTTTGGGACACCCTGTATATAGGGAAGCAGGAAAATTCATATACATGATTTTACATGTAAACGCAAATCAGCACCCGGTATATTGTACATTAATAATATTTGTCACATTTCAGTTTGCCTTTTGTACGTTAAAACAATATCAACAATACACACAGATATGTATAATTCAATATCTTCACATAATACGAATGTAAATTATTTGTGTATGTGTAAATCAGAGTCGGCGGTTTGTAAAAATAAATTGTACTGTTCTATTGTGTGTTGTTAGGATGGCAACACTGGAGGGTGGACATGCAATATGTCACTGATCATGACAACTGATGCCAATAATTTATATTGCTATCAAAAGTAATACGGATGTTTCTGTCTTTCTTTCTCTATCTCTTTTTGTGTTGTCAAAACACAATATGAATATGTGACGAGACTCGAATATGTGGCTTACTGAGTGTATCAAAAAGATTAGATATTTTGTGTAGTGATGAGCAAAGCAAGACCAAGACCAAGACTTGGACAGTCTTGGTCTTGCTGATTCAGTCTTGGTCTTGCTCAAATATGTCTGGTCTGGGTCTTGCTTATTTAGTCTTGGTCTTGCGTATCAAGTCTTGGTCTTGCTCATTTTATCTGTCTTTTTTTTAGTTATTTACTTCTGAAGATCATCATGTAAATTATTATCACCTTAAACACTATCTCTGTTTCAAATTTCAAAGGTCCAAACTCGAGTGGAAGTACCCTAGATTTTATTTTGTGTCAGAATCCGCCATGTTGGATTTACATTTTTTTCGATTTTTCTCGTAATTATCACCTTATACACCATCTATGTTCCAGATTTAAAACCTGTAGTTCGATTGGAAGTACCCTAGATCTATGATGATCTATTAGTCAGTCAATATATCTGTGACATACGGAGACAGACGGACAGGACGAAATTATAAAGGTTCCGTTTTTGCCATTTGGCTACAGAATCCTAATAAGTCTGATTTTTACTTGAAAATAATAAACAACGAGATTGTAGATTATATCATTATAGACATTCAAAGCAGTAAACACAATATACTTATTAACCATATATTTTGTTATTACAATGAGTCATTTTCCTGAGAGTAGTTCTTTCAATTGTCCACGAGAGGCAGCACTTGTGGTAGGTACAAACATTATTTATTCCCCATTAGTGTCGTGTCATTTTAGTGGTATAACTTAATTATTAAATTAATTAAATAATTAAGTTATACCACTAAAATAACACGACACTAATGGGGAATAAATAATGTTTGTACCTACCATAAGTGCTGCCTCTCGTGGATAATTGAAAGAACTACTCTCAGGAAAATGGCTAATTCGCTAACTGGATGATATAACATTGTTCCGACATTTTTGGCACAACCTGTGATATGTAAACAGCTACTGGATGACGGAATGTTATCGGTTTTTACGATCTTTAACAAAACACATCAATAAAGTTCAAGTTGTTATTTTTCAGTTGTTGGCTAACCAGCGGGTATAAAAGCCAACGGTACCGGGCACTCAATGCAAGCACAGATCACAGATATCAAATGTTATTTTATTTTAGCGAATTTTTAACGATTTAGTAATGTTCAATATCCCAGTAAATTATTTACCGCAAATCAGCCTTAGACCAGAGCTGGGTGGCCGATTTCGACCATTCTTTTGGGTGAAAGTAGAAAAAAGAGAGAAAGAGTGTAGATAGGTTAAAGTAGACCTAAAACAAGTTTTAAACCAATCGATACCACTGATTTATAATCTAAATGATTAACATTTTCAGAATTTAATATCTCAGAATAAATGGAATAGTATACATAGAAAACGTGTTTCTAATTCTTATTTCATAAAAAAATAGTCGAAAATCGAAATCAACAACTCTTTAGCTATGGTTTCTATTTGTAACTAAAAAAATTCACAGATTTCGCAATCCTTGCAAGCATCAAGGACATTGGAAATGATAACAGCATATATGAAACATAATTAACTGTTTATTATACACACAATATTTATCAATGCACTGTTTAGTTTTGTCAGGAATAACCCTATTATTCTTCTGTTATACACGCGTTCACTTTTGCTTGATTACTTAACTTTTAAATGGATTTTTCTACAGTATTTATTAACATTTGCTCAACAATAACACCGCAGATTTTCGCAAATACCTCTCAATTCACTAGACATCATATAAAACACATTTCGAAAAAATTGCATTTGTTCAATTTTGCATGATTGCTCCTCACTTGATCGCGACACCGTTGTCTTTTGGCCTTGAACGAAAACTCGTAACTCTGCCCCCATATACGAACATAAACATTTCCAATGTTAAAATAACGTATAAGTTCTGAATACTTAAATAATGTTATGTTGAAAATACTCGAAAAATATAATAAATAACATATTTTGAAGTTATCACTCAAATAACATTTTTAACTTGCCAAATAAAGAATTGTCTATTGCTTTCTAATGATTGAATTATTAAAAGATATATTATCCGCCAATCCGGTATAAAAACAGAACAGATTCTTGTTTGTTTACAAGACAATCAATTGTTGAATGGCTCGGAAATACACGAGTATTATAAAGACTTTGGATTAAAGTTTCGACGAACAATAAAATATTCAGTCGGTTCTTGTAACGAAAAAGCGAAATGTCAAGCTGTGATTTATTTAGATAATTACTCTTACGGAGACTCAGCTTGAATTAGCAAACTTTTTCATCAATTATTCAATTAAAGTTGGACAATTTTAGCTGCTTACTCTCTTTGTGACTTTTGCATAATACATATATCTATCTTTACTAAAGTTTAATTACGTAAAAAGAAATATTTCTTATCGATATTACCGAATTACCTAAGTATTAAAGTTCTGTTAACCCTTTCATATACACAGTTCAAAGAAATAAATCATTTGTAAATATCGTTCATAAATTATCTTATCTTATTAAACAAGCTAATCTTGTATGTATATATATATGTAAATTTTTTCTCGAAAACGGCTCTAACGATTTTGATCAAATTTACCGAAAAGGGGTTTCGGGGGGCAAAAAATCGATCTAGCTAGGTCTCATCCCTGGAAAAATTCGTTTTTATATATCCCGTTCTTCCACCATTTATGTTACGTATTTAATTTTTATTGTACATATTTTGTTTAAAATTCCATATTTACATTAATTTCAATTTTGTTATCAACATTAGGGCAAATAAAATGCCCTAAACGATGCTTTTATGTACTTCTGTGTACACATCGGGCTCAAAATTATTATTTTTACCAAAAATACAGATTCATAAAATGTATAACACCCACCTTATATACCCGTTCTTCCACCACTTATGTTTCGTATTTTTTATTGTACACATTTTGTTTAAGATTCCATGTTTACATTAATTTCAATTTTGTTATCAACATTACGGCAAATAAAATGCCCTAAATGATGCTTTTATGTACTTCTGTGTGCACATCGGGCTGAATTTTTTTTAACCAAAAATACAGATTCATAAAAGATTGATCGTTCCAATCTTCTTACAGTACCTGATGATTGCGAGCTTGTCACCATCGGACGAATGGCTGTTAAGACACTTTAGTCTGGAGAAAATTGATGGAGTCCAGCTCTGCATTTAGTTTATGTTATCACAAATAAAAGAAAGGGCCGCGATCTATTAAAGCCGTCATATATCTCAACATGTGTTTAAAAAAAGTTGCATAAATAAATTTGCTCGATTTTTGAGCAGCAGGATGGCTAGTATTATTCAATTTGTTGTTTCTCGAATTAACATTTTTATACACAGTTTGAAAGACACAACCTTCTAGAATTTTCTAATTCAATATGATATTGTTACGGATCACCATGTGTACAAACGTCAGGCAGGAAGCGGTGTCTGCTTGCTGAACACTGGTGCCTACACGAACATTCTGGACAACGCTAGAGAGATTAGAACACCACTGAGTTTACACCACGCAGGTATATAAACAGCGGCGTGGGTCAATCCGGCAATCAGTGTCGTGTTGAATACGAAGTCAAGTACTGAGCGACGAATAGTGCGTCTGATATAAATAAATCTGACATAAATAATTACAAATAAATAATCCTTGTATCTATAGTTACTTGTTAAGTGTTAGTTAAGTGGCTCGTTTAGTTCAATAATTACCGTTTAAGTTTTTGTTATTGTTAGAATTGACTTTTCGTTGTTGCAATTATTGTATATAGTTAATTGTTACGAATTATTGTAAATAAATATTTATTCCGCCAACTCAGAAGACAGTTTTGTAACAATATAATCAGAGTAGGTTAACTAAATCTCTTGATATAAAGTTTGTTCTGTTGTTCAAATCTTTTATATTTGTATTTATTGTTCTTTAAACTAGTTTTAACTATATAGTTGGTGAAATCTCGACTGAAGATCGTTTCAACAGCTGTTGCCAGGATGACTTCTGGACACACCCATATAGTACACGAAGTGTGATGTAAGCCCAAGTTAAGAATAGCGACACATTGCCGCTGTACGTAGATTAACTTATGTAGGTTTGTACAAAATCTGTATAAAATGTTTTAATTGAATCTGTACATTTTTCCAAGGTCCTATTAATTTATCTAGCAAATGAATGTTTAGCTATAATAAGGATGAATCGTTTGAAATTTTTTAATATCGCATTCACAGTTACATGTCCCTACTACCTACATTCTGTTATAGGTCTACTGCTAATATTCGACGTGCTTGGATGGTCAGCTGTCGCTTTTTTGCACAAATAACTTATTCAATTTTATTAATGATCTCCAAACATTCCAATGGGATGTGGAAATATTGTTTTATATTTTATACTATTTTTGAAAGAATCGCAAATAATATTATAAAAAGAAATAAAACGTGTTTTTGATTATTAAAAAATTTAATGTTATTGTAAAATTTAATATTTTTTTTTGAATTACTTTTTTCTCCGATAGATTTTGATATCCGATAGAAGTTAACATTTTTTCGTAAATGAAAGCACGATTTTTAGGCTTTCATTTATAAAAAAATTAGCATTATTATTTTACATTTCACAATTTACTGAAGGAAAAAAAATGGTCGCGACGATTTGTACTAATAATAATAATAAAATAAAATATTGAGTAAACTGAGTAAAGGTATGTGCAGTATGGAGCTGGGATTCTAGATGGTAGCGTAGATCATAGCAGGGCTTGTTTAAATTAATGCATTGTCATATATGCGAGCGTACACAACGAAGCAGTGAGTGTAGCAGGTATAAGCGCTGTTACAAGAGCTGCTAGATTCAAGAATGTATCTCACCATTCTTTCAGCGCGCTGACTACTACAATCAACGTGTGACAACTGTCAAATGGCCGTTACAAGTTTCGCAATGGATGTGACTAGTTTAATAAGTGAAATTTTGCCAGTTTTTATTTAATTTGTTTTGAGTTTTTTCTAAGACGTATTTAAAAGTGTTAGGTTCCATACGTAAATATTAAAAAAAAACAATTTTAATTCTTGGTATAAATGATGAAATTCGCCATGTTTAGATCGTTTTCTATTAATAAGGTGGAAATGATAGCGCCTATCCAAATTTGTATTTAAAATATGCCACTTTGTAGCAGAAGAACACAAATATTCGTCTTCGCTATCTGACATTTCAAACGCGATTTAAGCTTGTATCAATGCTAGTATCAAAGCTTCGTTGTGCAAACCTATAAGCGCTTATAGTTTCAGCCACCATCTACCATACATGCTACCATCTAGAATCCCAGCTGCGTATTGCACGTACCTTTAGAAATGATAAGGATTTTTGATTTGTTAGGAATTCTTATCCAGATATTTTTATAAAACATTAGCATGATGTCCGTACGATTTCATATGTGGCAAACATTTTGATATTTATATAGCTTAAAAAATTTCCGGGATAATATTCTATGCAATCGGTTCAGCAGTTTTCAAGTTTATCGCGAATAAATAAATGCAAAAATAGGAACTTGTGAATTAATATAGACGCTTAGTAGCTTAGGTCATTGCATAAACTACACTGTAAAAAAATTATGTAAAAATACTTTGAAAGAAAAGTTAGAATTCGCTCGATTTTCTAAGTGATTTTACATTATTATTTATTTTTACACAGAAAACTTCATAAAAACTGGGACTTTTACTGTAAAGTTAAACAAATTTGTGATTTTTACATAAAATAAATTAAAATTACATAATTTGTGTAATATTCCAATAAAGTGTGTAAAAATTACAAAATAAAATGTATAGTTACATATAGAAAATGGATGAATACAAAACAAATTAATGTAAAATTAGTAACTACGCATGCGCAATGTGTTTTTATGGAATCTACGCGATGTGCAGGCGATACCTGTTTACCACGCCATTGTCTCTTTGTGTGCCTATTACCAGATTAATCGCTGGCTACAAATGGACCATCGATAATCTATGTAATCGGCCTTCTCATTTCTTACATGTGTACGCGTGCGTAGTTTCATAACCTAAATAAGTGCACAAACATTTGGTGAAAAAAAACCCAATAATAAACAGACCGAGTACGTTTGAGTCAGTTCATATGCAGCCTCAAATCTCAAATTCGCATTCAAAAAATACAACACACTAGCATTTTTTAATGTGAACAAGGCTTAAGAAAACTGTTCCAATTTTCTTATATAGAATTTATCAGACATTTTCGTAATATGTATGGTCGACCCTGAATGAGTTAAACAAACTGTGGCTCCAAAACGTTGTTCTGTACCAAGGATGAATCCTCACACGTTCACTCTGACGGCCGATGGACTGGAAAATGGATGAGTTACAATACACACACACACACACATTACATGCAGTGACAGTGTTTTGTTATTGAGTGGATTTCCCTTTTATCTTTGCATACCGTGACCGCGGTGAAAACATCACATGTACCTACGTGTGTTTACACCAGCGATAACATTTGCTTACACGCTTCATAAAGACTATTTTTATAATATTGCCTAATTGATTTAACCTGTTTTCTGTACAGTTCAGAGTTTAGTTTTATTTGGAACAGGTAAAAGAATTTATGCCATACCCACTACAAAGTAGCTGCTTTACATGCATGTATATATGCATGTAAAGTGACTTTTGACAGGTCGGTGTGCGGGAACGTATCTTTCCCACACTAGTGTAGGAAAGCAAACCATTTCCAAAGTGGTTTATGTTTATTCGTCCTGATCCACCCGCTATTACCTTCTGACAGCCACTCTCGGCCTACTATAGAGTGAAGTTGGCGACACAAAATGAACTGTAAATTTTTTTTGAAAATACTGAAAATTAAGTGAATAGCAGCTATTTTATAATGAGTACAGCAAAAATACCATATTGTTACAAAACTGTTTTCTGAGTTGGCGGAATAAATATTTATTTACAATAATTAAAAACACAATAATAATGAACGCAACAACGAAAAGTCAATTCTAACAATCAACACAAGTAAACAATAAGTAAACAGTAATTACAAAGCAAAACAAAACAACTATATGTACAATAATTCGTAATTATTACCACTACACTAGTATTTATTTATCAATTTGGTTATTTATATCACGGCACTATTTATTTTACTGCTCCAACGTAGACTTGAATGTGTGACTCACCGTTGACTGATTCCCTTCATTCACTCGCACTGCTGTTTATATAGGCTGCGTGGCATAAGCCTAGTGTGTTCTCGCTTTCTCTAGAACTTTCGTGCAGGTACCAGTTGTTACAGTAATCAGACCCCGTTTCTCAGAACTCTTGCCTGTCGTTTATATACAGGGTGATCCCGGGCTTGAGAATAGCCGAGAGTGTAGCGGCGCTGTTGTTTACATGGCGTTGTTATGGTTCCTCTATTACAAGTCCCCAGTTCCCGAGTTCTAGCCCGAGAGCTGGTAAAAGTGTCAATTGGATTTTCAATTTATTATTAAAAAAAAATAAATAAAAAAATAATGAATTGAAAATATGAATTGGTGCTAGGCCCAAATAGCCTTAGCTGTTGGTGGTCTTTAAAATACAATTACAATTACAGGGTGATCCGTAACAATATATTATATATCGTGCGTAATGATATTATATTATGACTTGTGTGACTGCTAAAATTCGCATTATAACTAAAGCGATTTATGAAAAAGCTCATTTTTTCAACCGACTTTTTAACCTCTTTAGGGATTCAATCCGTCCTTAGTGGGCGTCTATGTCATAAGAGAAAATGTTTCTAAAAGTTCCTTATAGGTGCAGCGGTTACAGCGGTGAGATGATGAGTTAATCAGTCAGTGTGAGAACACGCAGTTTTATGTAATATAAAGATAATATGTAAATTAGCTATAATATTATAATATTTATTTATATATATTTTGTATATATTATAAAATAATTATAATAATATCCGTTTGTTTCTAATACCATAATATTAGTGAAGAACTAGAGCAGGGAACTCCATGAACTATAAGTGTAATTTTGAGGTTATAATAGCAGATAGTCTGTTGTTTCACTTCCTGTGTGGGGTTCATAAAATGGGGATGTGATTTATGATATAATAATAATCACAAGCCAACATACGATCTTTATTGTTAGTTCTAACATATTCATGAGAGGGGATCAAAATAATTTTGATAAACATAAACACAAAGTTGTTTTATAAAATGAACTTTTTTAGAAAAGTTGGAGACTGATTACTGTTGATTTAGTTACTTTACTGTTACTATTTTTCAAATTTTACATTCGAATGACCATAGGAATGAAAAAAGTTTTGAAATGACGACAAAATCGAACTCGAGATTTGCATCTATAAACAAAAATAAAACTTACGATTTTAAGGGATTCCTTGTTTCTTTTTTTTTAATTTACTTCCTAGAATAAGAGTAGTTTATTTAAAATACATTCCAACAGTGTCACTTACCTACAGCTTACAACAAAATAAATAGGTAAAAAAAATTATAGACGCGTCGACAACTTAGGTCATTAGCGTAAAATAAATAAATAAACACGATCCAGTGCTTTTGCAAAATTTGAAAAACAGAATGCAAAGAGATTTAAAATGCTATAATATTCTAGATTATTGCCTGTTTGGTGAATAAGGACGAGTTATTACACAATGTATGCAATTACTATAACAAGGGGAGATATGGGCTTTTAAATTGTGTAAAAAGCAATATCGGCATATCGTATACCACATATCCTGCGTCTGCACATATACAAATCTATGACCACAAGGCAAAGTGTTCTAGGTCACACTCATACCTCTGTCTTCTGAAAGAACGGATACGTAACTTTTACGCAGTCGGGTTTTTTGTTTTTTTAATAAATTTTTTATTGATTAATCAACGCCCAGGCCAAATTGCTAAAGCTAGAAACTTGAAATTTGGACAGTTGGTTCCTTTTCTGACGTAAGCATCCACTAAGAAAGGATTTCTCGAAATTCAACCCCTACGGGTGTCAAAGGGAGGTAAAATTTTGAAAGACTAAAATGAACAAAATAAAATATTAGTAAAAAAAACTTTTTAGAGACAAGCTTTTATTTAAATGCACTAAAAAGGAAAAAATAATTTTTAATAATTTAGGTTCATAATTATAAAAGCGTAGGTCGTGACTAAAAAAATAATTTTTATTAATTTAGGTTCATAATTATAAAAGCGTGGGTCGTGACAAAAAAAATAATTTTTATTAATTTAGGTTAATAATTATAAAAGCGTGGGTCGTGAACTCTATACTATTTTATTAGGCACGACCCACGCTTTTATAATTATGAACCTAAATTATTAAATATTATTTTTCTTTTTTAGTACATTTCAATAAAAGTTTGTCTCTAAAAAGTTTTTTTTTTTACTAATATTTATTATTTTAATCTGACTTAAGGCACTTTGCTTTGTGAACGTAAAAGATGTAAGTACATGAATGTAGAGACAAAACGGCGGCTAGCGAAACAGCGCCGAGGGATCGTTCTTTTACAAACGAGCCTACGTGTGTTTAAATTCATACACGGCGTCGTTGCGTGTCATGGGCCGTTATATCGTACACCAGTGTACCTGTGTATGAGCTCATATAGTGTACCGTGTAACAAACTATAGTGCGGTCATTTCAACCACGAGTATGTGAAAAGCTGTCTCTCTTTTGACGCGAATAAAGGTACGTACAGTACGCAGCTGGGATTCTAGATGGTAGCATGTATGGTAGATGGTGGCTGAAATTATAAGCGCTTATAGGTTTGCACAACGAAGCTTTGATACATTGATACAAGCTTAAGTCGCGTTTGAAATGTCAGATAGCGAAGACGAATATTTGTGTTCTTCTGCTACAAAGAGGTATATTTTAAATAGAAATTTGGGTAGGAGCTATCATGTCCACTCTATTAATAGAAAACGATCTAAACATGGCGAATTTCATCATTTATACCAAGAATTAAAATTTTACCCAAACCGGTTTTTTGAATATTTACCTATGAGACCTAACACTTTTAAATACGTCTTAGAAAAAACTCAAAACAAATTAAATAAAAACTGGCAAAATTTCATTTATTAAACTAGTCACATCCATTGCGAAACTTGTAACGCCCATTTGGCAGTTGTCACACGTTGATTGTAGTAGTCAGCGCGCTGAAAGAATGGTGAGATACATTCTTGAATCTATTAGCTCTTATAACAGTGCTTGTACCTGCTACACTCACTGCTTCGTTGTGTACGCTCGCATATATGACAATGCATTATTTTAAGCAAGCCCTGCTATGATCTACGCTACCATCTAGAATCCCAGCTGCGTACTGCACGTACCTTAAGGTCTAATGTCTCATACTGGGCTGGCATTTTAGAAATATTAGATGTAACGAAATTAGTCGGAAGTAATGCTCCCTCTAATTTTTTCGCTGACTGCGCGGTACAAAAGTATAAGGGAGCAAAAATGTTCAAAATGCATGTAAAAGTGTGCAAGTGAGGGGGGGGGTCCTGTGCCTGTGTTTGAAGTCAAAAAAGATTTCGTTTGATGTTTAAATGTTAAAGGCTGTTTCAAAACAATTTTTGACCCTCTAAATTTTAGTTTTTTTGTGAAATTTGAATTTTTGCCATTATTACATGCAATTCTTCTATGAAATAAAAAAAATGGTGAATAAGCTCATTGTGCGCAGAATACAAAAACGGCTGCGCAACTTTCGAAAAATTAGTGTGCGGCCGTGCACCGGCGCAGTTTAGAGGGAACTTTGGTCGGAAGTGGTTGACATGTGAAACAAAACGCAGCTTGTATAACTATTTAAGGTATCAGATATAGCAAGCCAGTGTAGCTGTATGATAAAGTACGAATCTGCAGACAGGTACAACGCCAAGCCTAAATTCGAATCCCGAAGGCATTTAATATATTTTTTTAATAATAAGAAATATAGGTAGTAGGTAGGACTAGTGGGTGACAATTTAAAATATAAAAGAATAAAATTACAATTATTTTATTTATTGCATTTTACGAACATTTAATTTAGGTATTCACGGCATCTGTCTGTACCCGCGATAGAGACACACCCGATTTTCTCTTTCGAAGGTTGTGAGCATAGAAATACATTTATTTCTGACACTTTATTTACTACCCATTTTTTAGGACTTCCCATTGGAAGTTATTGTAATGTGTCGCGACACAATCGAAATCAAAATACCTAACACATTTTTGTTTCAAGGTCACTACACTATTGTTTACACTACTTTTTAGAAAGATACCTGTGTGTGTGTATGTGTGTACGTACGGCTGACCGTATGTTGTCCATTTCTTTCCAAGACGATAATCTCGAGAATGAAGCGTCGATATCGCACCCTAACGTTAGGGTACCATATCGAGGCGTCATTCACGTAGATATCGATCTTAGAAAGAAATGGTTCACATACGGTTCAGCCGTACGTATTTCGTAACTACACACACTCCAGAGAAGCAGCTTTTACACAATAGCTCGCGAATAAAAAGTGTAGATCGACCTTCGAAAGGGCGTCAATCGAGGCGTGTTATACGTCATTTTGATTCCGACATAAATTTTAAAAATCGGTTTACCCGTTACAATAACTTCCAATGGGAATGTTAAAAATAAAATTACAATTATTGTATTTATTGCATTAAAATGAACATTTAATTCTAGTGTAATCATCGGCATCTGTACTGTACCCGCGATTAGATATTATCACACCGGGAAGTTCGTCGTGTGGACCTCGAAGGTTGTGCGCACTTTAGACCTACATAAACGACCCACCTCACGGCTTGTTTACAGACATACTACCCATTTTTTTACATAATTAAGCTGTAGAGTTATTAGAAGTATAATATTTTTTTTCAATTATGAGAAAGAAAGACGCTAATGACCTAAGTTGTCGACGCGTCTATAATTTACGATAAAATAAAATAGAAAGAAATGCGTTCACATAGTTGAAATTGTTTAACTATAGGTATACGAAAGATAAAGGCTAGGATAGAAGGTTTGTATAGCTCCTACACTATATTATTACCTACTGATATCTTGCTGCCAGAGCTTCTATATACACATATTATATGTATG
Source organism: Mongoloraphidia duomilia (assembly GCA_039654895.1). NCBI lineage: Eukaryota > Metazoa > Arthropoda > Insecta > Raphidioptera > Raphidiidae > Mongoloraphidia > Mongoloraphidia duomilia. The sequence continues at coordinate 3,684,820 of CM077517.1, forward strand.
GATGGAGCTTCTATTATTATTATAACGTAGCAATGCGGAACACAGAGGTGTCGTGATGCACTTTCAAATAACGCAGTCTAATCTATAGAGTACAGACAGACCTACAGAAAGGACGAATGCTGACGAATTATATCGAATAATGTTACAATTAGAGATGGGCGGTTACGAGATGTTTTTACAATCGAAACAATTGCAATCGTTCATAATAACAATCGAGTCCACAATCGATTCGGAGTTTGATTTTACAATCGAAATGTTCGATTGTTCAAGTCGATTATTTGTCACATAGGTTATAGTAATGAGAAAACAATATATAATCGTGATTCAAGGTTATATGCTAGTCGACTGACGTTCACGCGACTCGCTGATTTTTCACTGTTCACACTATTCAGTCGGTACTCACTACTCTGTGATCTCTTCACTATTGAATTCGTATTTACGCGATTGCTGCACAATCGACCATCGACTCGACCACAGTTGTTGAGTGATGATCGATTGTATATTATGTGGCTCTCGACAGTGTACGATTCAGTACTATGCGACTCGGTTTCGGTGAACTATGAAACAACAACAATCGAGTCCAAGTGACAACCATCGAGAGTCATCGAGATGTTTGAACAATCGAGACAATCGACTAAAACATCTCGTATCGTGCATCACTAGTTACAATGTAGGATAGATACGTTCCACCTTAAAATAACACAGTCAAATCTACAGACCTGCACAAGTTACAAATAACGACGAACTACGTCGACAACTACTTATCCAGTTCTCATACAGTCCTATTTATCTTATATTTAGAAAATTTTCGATAAAATTTTCAAAAGACATAATAATGTATCTACATTACCTACTTATACATAATATTGTATTTCGAAATTTTAACAAAAATTTAAAAAGGGATGTGTGAGCACTGGTTTGAAAATATGTCACTTTGTGAGTAATTGTCAACTCCGATAGTGGAAAGTTTAGGGTTAGAATCCCTACGGTGACACAGCTTTGAAATAATGAATTTTTCCTGACTACAGCATTATGTTACGTCATTGTCAAACTGGGTGTTTCATATAATATACTGATGCAGTCATTATGCATTCATTTAACTGTTTTTTTCGTTTCGAGTCGAGTTGAGTAAATCACTGAAAAAATTTTGATTTTCAGAATCTAATGTTTTCTTTTTGCAGTATTCGATTCGACTCGAAAAGAAAAGTCAAGTAGTCTTCGCCATTCGTTTTTAGTCGACTAAACTTAATTATTTTTTTAACTTACTCAACAATGAATACTTTTACAATTCGACCGTGACTCGATTTTTATTAATTTAATTTTAAAAAACTCGTTGAACTTCTATTTAAAAAATTGTTACTTTAGATAGGCTGTTATTCTTAATTATATCTGTATTTAAACAACTTCAAGATATTTTGATGTGTTTTTCAGTGTATTTTCAAAATAAAACTATTTATGTACAAGAAACGCTTATGCCGTGATAACTAAAATATCTAATAGACACCAAAACAAATTGTTTTCTTTATTTTAAATTAAACAAAACTTATTAACTTCCCATTGGAAGTTATTGTAATGGATCCGAAAATCGAAATCAAAATGTATAACAAATTTTTATGTTTCAAGGTCACTACACTATTTTTACACTATTTTTAGAAAGATGTCTGTATGTGTGTGTGTGTGTGGTACGTATATACATACATACGTATGTGTCCATTTCTTTCTAAGACGAAATTTACGTTAGGGTGCCAATCGACGCGTATTAACGTAAATATGATCTGAAAGAAATTTTTTCAAAATCGGTTCAGCCGTTCTTTTTTCTTAACCAAATAGACTCCAAAAATATAGATTTTACACAATATCTCGCGAAAAAAAAATTATATCGACTTCGTAAGGGTGTCACTCGAGGCGTGTTAACGTCATTTTGATCCGACATAAATTTTATAAAAATCGGTTCAGCCGCTTTTTTTCTAATTATTGTAAAAAATAAATAATAATTATCTTTTAATGATTAAAATGATTATTTTTCTGTGTATTATCTAATTTAATTATTATTATTAAATATTTATCAAACTGGGAAGTACGTCGTGTGGACCTCAACGGTCGCAATTTAGTCCTAATAAACGACCCACCTCACGACTTGTTTGGTTTCCTTATCAAAGAGTACTGATCCATTTCTTTACATATATTATAACCTTACATAATATTTAATGCTGATTTAACTGTCTGCGATAATGAACAAAATTCGTTCGCCATTTTAAACCGTTAAACTGTCAAGGCACGTTAGAGCAACACATAGATACCAACCACATACAAGTTTATAGCCCTACAATATTATGTACTGTATAATGTGTAAAGTCCAATTTAGTTGAACAACCTGGGAATAAGTATGTAATGAACATATGCGATGGGAGTATCTCAGAATATGATTCAAACTTCAAAGCGTTTTACAGTAGTCAAAGGAAAGTTCCTTTACAGAATCGCTGTACATATAAGGGTATTATAAGAACTTATATTAGGAATTTATTTGTGCTACTATAACCATTTACAATATACATGAATATTAAATAGGATGCAGTACACGAACTTTATACCCGAAAATTTTTGAAAAAGTGTAATCGTATTATAAATTATATTTCTTGATCTGAATTTGAATTTTGATTTAAAAGCATTCCGGTACTCTAAATTACACTAAAGTACAACAGAGCTGTTAATTAAGTGGTTCATGAAGGACCGAGAGCTAGTGACAATTTTTTGGTGTTATTTATTCAAGGCCTTATTTTTTGTGAAGATGTTGAGGGAGGCATATTAAAGTAACCTGAGTAAGGGATTTTGCTAGATAGCGGTATGAGAGGGATGCAAACCGCCCCCAACATGTAACAAAAAAAATTGTCACAATTATTATTGCTTCAAGGTTGAAATTGTTTGTATAGCTTGTCGGTGACCCAATAATGCCATTATAATAGTTGCAGATCGATTGGTCAGTATTAAAGGGATGACAGATCACCCTAAACGTGTCATGTACCCGACGAAATTTATATTATTAGTTCAAAGTTCCAATTTTAATATGTTGTTACGGCGACTGTTTTAAGCATATATTTTAATTTTCAGAACAAAATGTCGGTATTAACCCCCTTGCAGAACGATATAAACACCTAGGCGAGCAAGTTTCCCTCTAGGAGAGGGGGTTAATACTGACATTTTGTTCTGGAAATTGAAATATATGCTTATGTGTTATAATAATTATTATAAGAGCAAATGAACATTTTTTATATTATTTTTTTCTGCATAAAAATTAAAACTTTATTTCAACAAGTGTCACTTTCACGGTATTTATACAGGGTGTATCACAGAATTGAGAACATAAAAAATAAATGAGTGCAACAGGGAAGACATAAACAAAATGGGTAGCGTGACAAAGATAGAATACACATAGCTAACTCAACTAAATTAATTATCATTGTTTTAAACATGAAAAAGGGCACGGCAATCACTGATTCTCACTAATTTGCACAACAGAGTTTTCCCTATGTTCGGTTTTCTGTGGTACACCCTGTTTATTTAATTATTTACTATGATGTATTTATGCTAAATGCTTAACAGTTACTATAGAGAAGGGCGAGTTAGGTACCCCTGACTGTTTCTCTATTTATCCGTTGTTGTGCGCTAACAGTTACTCTGAAATCCCCTCCATGCATCTGCTCACAGCGAATATATTGATATGCAATACAGATTATAAGTATAGGTATATTATAAGAACGGAGAACCGATTTTTTTTTTGCTGCAATGCGGAGTCTTAACACGTTTCGTGATTGAAGTAATACTGATATCAGTAATTGGGGCAATATCCTTATCTATCCAAATTGGATCCCGCTTTCTTGTTAACATAACAGAATAATATTGCAGTAAAACTGTTAAATCAAAGACGTTTTTACTAAACAAATACAGTTTTCGAAGTCATATTTTGTATTGAACTGAAACTTCTTATTCGCGAGATTAGTGAATCAGATGACCTCGACACAAAATATCAAACGACACCAAAAATCAAACATGAATGTACACAGCATGTAAAACTCTGTTAAGCGCTCACACAGAACGACAAAAACTGTTATGAAGTAGTTAAGTTTTTCAAATTATATTCCAAAATATTATTGACGTGTAAACATCTTTAAAATAATTGACTTAAAATTCGCAATCCATGCGAGTTTCGCCGCGGGTACAGCTAGTTCTATATAATAACGTTCTACAATTTATTTCATTGACGTGTTCTTTATTGTTTCCACAAATTTGGTAGCTGGCGTTTCGTAAGGTTTACAATTAAGTTTTTTAACTTGACAGCTATTATTTGTAGTAAAATATGTGACACGATATTAAAGCCATGTAGTACACTGTTAACTGCTTTTCAGAAACTTGAGTCTGTAAGTCAGTACCCTAGAAAGCTCGAGAGTTAATTAATTATTCTTACACTGAACTGTTGCTTGTTAACAAGTCTTTAATCGTTTTAAGGTCATTAGTCACTGCAAGGTTTAGTCTATTCAGTCAATAACTGTTAGGTTAATCTGATTCTATGAACCATACGCGCATCTAAATAATATGTTTCAAATAGGATCATCGTGACGTCATTAATTATGACACGCCCCAGTAGACATCATTATCTGTGGAAGTTTTAATCACGATAATAATAACTCAACTGCATTTGAGATATTCTTTTCCAGGTACATAAAAATGTAGGTCCAATCAATACCACAATCCCTACAAAGCAATTTACCTATACCTGAAAGAAGGAAAAATTAATCTTTGATAAAAAAAAGTTACAAGCTTATATATACGGCGACTGGCCAAAGACAAGAGTTAGGCCATCAACAACAAAAAAAAAATATTAAGATTTCGTAAAAATTGGTTCAATAAATTTTACGTTATGCAAGTTCTGCATAAAATAAAGATAGAATCACAATTTTATAATATATGAAGATTGAAGATTATTGTTTGTTTTTCATATTTTTAGATCTGTGAATAGTTTTCTTAATGTATAACAAAACATTATAGTTTATTGCTATTTTCTATATGTTACTTTCAAAATGGCGTCGTGAAAACGTAAAACAAGCTTCCATAAAAAAAATTGATATTGAAATTCGGACTATAATGAACCGAGTTATCAAAGCAAATACCTAGGTTACGGGATGCATAGAATTACCGATACAAATGGCCTCCATTTTGAAAGTGGCACCAAGGCATTTCGGTATCTGGCACATAATAATAAGGAAAAATAGGTGCCTTGGCTTCTTCACTTATAAGAAGCACACGGGACCTAATTTTTGAACCTATATGATCATGGCACCGAACTATTGTACCTAACGTGAAATAATTAAACAATTATAAAACTTAACGACGTCATAGAATGAACTAACATTATTTACGTCATGCAAATCCTATTTTGAACGGATAATAGTTTGATGTGTAGACAGTTTAGTATTCCGATCGAGTTGTTGAATAGTTAACCTTGGTTCACAATATCGTTTTGTTGCCACAATCGCCTTGCTAGCTCTTTAAACTACATCGGCAATGATGCGGTGTTCGAAACCAACGCTTATCTCTATTCACAGACATGTATTCGTCTTAAAATCTGTTCCCAAAGTCGCGGTTTTTTTTTTTTTAAATCACTGGGGAAAACTAGGAATGTATGTTTTAGTTAAATTAAGGGAAAAAATAAATTTCAAAGTTTATTTGTTACTGTAGCTGTTGAGTCCGGTGTTGCCTGTGCCCTCATGAATTGGCATGATTCTCATTTTTTATTGCCTCTGCTTTAACAAGCAATTAGCCAGAGCTAGTTTTGAGAAGTATAGTTCTATTATATTATGAGCTAAAACGAGAATTTGATTGGTTACTGACCAATCGATCTGCAAATATTATAATGGCATTATTGGGTCACCGACAAGCTATGCTAACAATTTCAGCCTTGAAGCTATAATAATTGTGAGCATTTTTTTGTTACATGTTGGGGGCGGTTTTCATCCCTCCCATACCGCTATATAGCAAAATCCTTTACTCAGGGCACTTTAATATGCCTCCCTCAACATTTTCACAAAAATAAGTTCTTGAATAAATAAAACACCAAAAAATTGTCACTAGCTTTCGGTCTATTATAAGCACTTAAGAATGCATACATACCTACACATTTTGAATTTTATAATATTACATAAATTTTTTTATTCAACACATGCACGTTTTTAGTGTTTGTCAGTAAGGCGGATCTTAAATTGCCGTTTATCGACTGGTGACATCATGATCCATTTATATTTCTAAAAATTTGTATTTTAATTTTGTAATTGTAAAGATAAATTGGCTGTTTTTTAATACATATTATTAAAAAATCGCAAATAAGTCAAACAAATAACACGGAATGTTACAGTTACGTTTTTTAAAAAGTTTTTTTAACACGCAAAAAAACAAACACGAAATATTTTACTAAATCTTGATAATAAGTTATAACGTCTTAATGAAATACTTACCTACTATACAGAATATATGCTGTAGCGCTTATGTTCTGTTTAGAAACACTGTATGTGTAATTGTGTGCACAGAAATATAATCAAATACCTATAAAAATTTAATCTATACTAATATTATAAAGCTGAATAGTTTGTTTGTTTGGTTGGTTGAACGCGCTAATCTCAGGAACTACTGGTTCTAATTGAAAAATTATATTTGTGTTGGATAGTTCATTTATCGAGGAAGGCAATAGGCTATATAATATCACGGCTACGACCAATAGGAGCGGAGCATCAATGAAAAATGTTGCAAAAACGGAAAAAAATATTGCTTTTGAAAGCTTCCGTTGCGTGCGCTGCGTAAACGATTAAAGTTACGCAATATGACGGAATTGTTCCCGGAAGGTTTATATATATAGCGAACGAGCGAAGCGAGTGAGTTATGTAATTCCTTAACCACGCAACGGATTTTGATGCAGTTTTCACCATCAGTTAGATAATTTTTCACGGAAGGTTTATATATATAGCGAACGAGCGAAGCGAGTGAGTAATGTAATTATAATATTCAAGCGAATGTGCGAAGCGAGTGACTAGTGTATTTATAATATTCAAGCGAACGAGCGAAGCGAGTGAGTAGTGTAATGCACCCGGGCTTTCTTAGCACCGCTAGTATATGTCATAATATTATACTCGGATGATATAACAACAAAATTTAAAAGTCTTTTAATTAATACATCAATAGAGATAAATATAAGGCTACCACCGGACCACGACCTACAAGCCCGGAAACCATGAAGACTTGCAACAATGCCGGCCGTGAAAGCTTGCACAACTGGATAAAACGTCTCTACTGGGATATCTTAAACTGCAGTGCTGAAATTATGATGATGACCAGAGATGTAGGTATTGGAATTCGTGAAGCGGTTGGCCAAATGTATTTAAACATAGTGCAGAATTTGGAAATCTTCCTGTATGTAACAATTAAATTAAATTTAAGGTATTTGAGAATGATAGTAACGAATCTCTTTCGATAAAATTCTACAGGACGCTATCTATGGTGCAGCACTAGGACTCGAAAAATGGAGATTACGACAGTTAATCGATTATCGAACTTAGGTCGTACCCGTAAAGTAGCTTTTTGAATAAGATTTTATAAAACATATTATAATATGAATCAAGATATCAATAAACAATTATTTGCCTAAGCCCTAAACTAATCCCAAAAGTACATGCGAACGAAGTCGCCGACAATATACTCGGCCGATATTAAAACAAAGAGTAAAATTTTATTCCCAATATTTTTTTGAACGGAGTGTACACGTGAATAAAATAATACACGTGTACGTCTCACACATCACAGTGATTGATTTGTTCCCGTAGATAAAACACATGTGACACCACTGGCATAGGACGTGATCTTTATTCGATATCGAAATTTTGAACAGATCCCATTTTTATTTTACACGTTTTTTATATCCAGCTTTTATTGATTTCTCTTTTTAATAATAAATTCTGATAGATGTTACATCAATTACTATACGTTTTACGGTCATTTGTGTCCAATTTTGTAACTAATACTTTTTTTGTTACTTTGTATATACTAAATAATATGCCCGGCTTCCATATTATGTAACTTCGCGATGGTACCGATGCGGTTACCACTATCTTCTAGAGTTTTGGACTAAATACAAATTCTTGTTTTCCATTTGTTATTATTTTTTATAATAAATCGAAAATCAAATTGATACTTTCATCAGTTTTCGTTTTAATATTAAAAATAACAACTAGGTACTTTTTTATCATAATGTAACAAAACTGGTTGGTAACTTTGGTAAATATTTTATTTATCTGTTCTTTCAACAACAGTGACAACCGTTTACATGCTTTGGACAATTATTGTTCCTCACTTTATTCACTGTTCGCTTTTTGTCTATTTTCCGTTGGTCAGTTTTGCTTGACCGTTGGTCAGTTTTTGTTGACCAACACTTCGTCACTACTTGACCACTGCTTGACCACTATGTGTCCACCATATGTCTGTAGTACGTATATTGTTCACTGGGTCCACTATATGTCTATGGTGGTGGTATTTATTTGCCACCTGCAGATATCTTCCACACTGTCTGTCACTTTGCACCAGAAGATTATCTGCACTTAATCACTCGAAGATCTCGTCTGTCACTCGCAAATATCTTCTACACTGTTTGTCACTTGGTACTGGAAGATTATTTGCACTAGGTCACTCGAAGAACTTTTAACTCGCTGGTGGTATATTTATTTCTTGTTGCACTTTTCACGTCTGCTCTCGTTGAGAATGTATACGTGACTCTCGTGTTTCATTCTTGCTCTTGCTTATATGAACTTTCCTGGTCATTTTACATCCATGGTGGCGGTTTTTCTATTGTTGTCACCCAGAATATTTCTTCGCGCTCAAGGCTGCGTGATCCATTTTAAGCCAACGAATCAAGGCTGCAGCCAGCCTGCCTAGATTCGTTACAATAATATACCTAATATTCTATAATTGGGTTTTTGAATGAATTTTTTTTTACTTAAATGGAAAGACCACATACAAGTTTTATAGCAAAACTGTTTTTATTTAATTTTTTTGCTTACTAATTAAAAAGTTGCATTTAAATAAAAATTAATTTTTAAACTCAGTTCCGATGACGCGCCGAAAGAATCCGAACGCGTGTGATGTCATTATGTTATCTATGGTCTTTGTATCCATGGTTACCAATGTTAAAAATTTATTATTTTTGATAGTATGTGTAATACATATACACAAATACCAACAAAATGCACACACATTTTAACATAACGACGTCACAAACATTCCTGGCGCGTTTTGAAGTCACGTGACATTTTTAAACTTTTATACATTTTAATTAATTTTTAGTAATTTATCTATGGCTTTAAAAAAAAAATTTTTTTTCGTTTTTCAATATTATTTATGTTAAATTATTAGAAAAAATGAAAAAATTAATAATTTTTTTAAAATTTAAATACCTAATTGCTTTAATATTTCATCTTGAGATTTCTCGAAGCTCATTTCTCATCTCGGTGAGATCATGAAAATTCTGGATTTCGTTTCGAATTTTTCTCATTTTTCGTTTTATTTTCTGCAATCCAGCATTACACTTTTACTCATTATTTCATTTTACTTTCAAGTACTACAATAAATTAAATTGACAAAACCCAGTCGTTCTTGTTAGAAGGGTTGTTATTGTTTTGTCTAAAACAGTAGATAGAAGTGAAAACAAAATTAAATAAATTCCGCGCATTGTACTTAAAAATATACGATTACAGCGGACATGTAATGAATGTTTCAGTTGTTTGCGCATGTGCAATTTCTCGAACTGTGGAAAAGACTGATTGCTACGCATTTTTCTCACTCTTCAAAAGCTCACAGCTTTCGCAGCGACGCTTTCTTTGCCGTCCGTCAATATACAGGTTGATTCAAACCAAACGACATATCTCAGACAGTAAAGAATAAAGCTATTCTTTGTTATAAGGGTGCCTGTTGTTGTTCTTGATTATTCTCATTTATTTTCGTTAAAATATAAATAACCCACCAAAAACAGTTCTTGTAAAAATAAGGCCAAGTCTCGCGATCGCGTAGCAGTAAAAAGATATGAGATCTAATAAAGCCAAACTCAATTAATAATATTATGAAGTATTAAAAATACCTTGTATTATGTCCGTCTTGTGACTTCTTGTGATTTAACACGACGCGTTTCAGCAACGAGTTGCCATCTTCAGGTGTGGTTAATTATTTTTTAAAAAACACACATTGAGTATTCGTAACACTATATAATATTATGATGCTAAGCACTGTGTATTATGTCGTGGTTTGTGAAGTACTGATTTAAATTTCGAGATCAGTACTTCACAAACCACGACATAATACACAGTGCTTAGCATCATAATATGAAACCAATTTTGAAAATTTAAAAGTCACAACTTTTATCCCTTGCAGTCTTCAATTGTTTTCGTAAAAGATGATAAATAAACAACTATAAAATATGATAAATATCACTTTTCAGTATGTCACAGTTCTGTTATTCCTTATTTCTTATTCTTCCATTGTGTACTGTGTTTGTGTGTTGACCAACCGACAGTAGCGCTACGCGACAGGAGAGACAAGTGAGCCGCTGGCTGTGATATCTGGCTGTGATACATTGCTTGCTGGATATTGCCTTCCGCCTGATCTATCCTTTCGCCCACGGAATCTCTCCCTATTCTATACCTATCTAATGCATGTCTACTGCCCCAAGCGCACTTCTTGAAAAAAATGTTTTGTGTTTACAGCGTTCTTTCTTACACGGAGCTTTGTAAAAACTGTAAATTTACAAAGTACCCCGTCACATAATTTTTTTGCCATACTCATTACAAAATAGTTGCTTTACATGTATGTATACATGTAAAGTGACTTTTGATAGGCCAGTGTGCGAGAATGTATCTTTACCACACTAGTGTGGGAAAGCAAACCATTTCCATAGTATGTTTATTCGCCCTGATCCGCCCGCTATATTACTTACTGACAGCTACTCTCGGCCTACTATTAGACGTGAAGTTGGCGACACAAATGAACTGTCAAAATTTTTGACAGTTCATTTGTGTCGCCATCTTCAGTATTGTCAAAGCATTTTGACTCAAAATGCTTTGAAAATACTGAAAATGAAGTGAAAAGCAACTATTTTATAGTGGGTATGGCAAAAAAGCGAGTGGTTTTTTTTCTCTTTTCTTCTTATACAATTAAACTTGGGTTCAAGCATAATATCATGAAAATTCCAGTTCAAAACCAAAATTGCAGTGGTTACCTAGACCTTTTTTCTCAAAAACGAATAACGATAAAAATATAAATAGGAAGAAATCCTATCCAAAAGTTTTTTAAATTCATTTATTAAGCGCTTTCGGAACTTAGTTCATCTTCAGAATAAGATTTTTTATATTAAAAATCTCGAAAATAATCACAAATTAAAACAAAACTTTTTTAAAAAATAATATTACCGAGTACCTACCTAAATATCAGGCTGGATGACAAAAAATAATAAAAAATAATAAAACCAGATGTAACCTCTATTGTCCTTGAGGAAATAAAATTTTTATAAATTGTAGTGATTAATACTATTTCGATAAAATTTAAAAAACTTTTGGAAAGGATTTCTTCCTATTTATATTTTTATCTTGATTATTCCAAATTTATGTGCGTAATAGAATAGTTATACGAATAACGATTTTGATGAAAATAACAGAATGAGAAAATAATACAATATCAATATTTCACAGCATATTAAGTACTATTTTTATTGAACTCATCCGAGCAAAGCTCGGTCACCCAGATATTATTTAATAAATAAATATTATGTTATCGAAAAAATAAAATTGAATGCAACAACTTCAAAAACACCATGTGAATAAGAGCTGTCCGTAAATTCCATTTTTGCAGTACAATATACACACATACACACACTTGAAATTTGAATGGAATTGGAACAAAAATACAAAATATGAATAGGATAATTCCTGTTTAACGCAAAATCCTCGTGAATATGAACTATTGAAATCCCGGGGGAACAATAATCGATGTGTTTTTAAATACATAATGTGACAACATTTTTGATGCTTTTAATACGAGAAAAATTTCAGGGATTAATAATAATTACATAATACATGTTCGGTTACCTATATTTTTTAGTTGACTAGTATTTATGTCATTTATTATTGACAGGTTGCACAACGCGTTGACAAAAAATCAAAACTGACAGAGCAATTACATCATCATAAAAAAAGCATTGTATAGGTAATTTTAAATCGATTTTGCTCAAAAAATATCTCATCGATTGAACCGTTATTTTGTCTGAATTAACAAGTGTTTAGAGATCTTGAGAATAGCCGAGCGTGTAGCAGTGCTGTTGTTTACATGGCGTTGCTATGGTTCCTTTATTACAAAAGTGTCAATTGGATTTTCAATTTATTATTAAAACAAAATAATGAATTGAAAATATGAATTGGTGCTAGGCCCAAATAACCTCAGCTGTTGGTGGTTTTTAAAACACACACAAGTGTTTTGTTTGAAAATCGATTTTTTCTTTATAAAACAATAGCATTTGTTTTTTGTGATCAGTCTCACGTTCTACATAAGAAAAAATTCGACTGATGACCAGTCCTATACTTCCCACCTAGTAAATATTTGCAAAAAATAAACTCTTTTCTTATTCTTTGAAAAAAATCATGGCCACCTTTTTTGTTTGGTGATCTACTGATGGCTAGTAATATAGCAACAATCATGGTTACCTTGATTTACATACAATTTTTATTTTTTTTAGTAAAATATTTTTTTTCTCGAAAACTGCACATTATGATATTATAACATCTAGAATTCATTTATATTTTTTTTACCTATGTTAATACGTGACATTGAGAACGTTTTTTTTAATATCTCAAGATCAACTGAACCGATTTGACTCAAAATCTAATCAAATCTTAGTTAAAGACTGATAAACACAACAGAACAATCGGTATGGCCGTATGTTGTTTCGTTTTTACGATATCGAAGGCGACAAATTGACCACATACACACACACACATACAGACATCAGTCAGAAAACGATCTTAAACGATTATTAGGGTCTCAAAACGTGAAGATCTGTTTAAATCTCGAAATATTTTTTTCGGACTAAATCTAATTATACTTCCCTACCATATAGTAGAGGTGGGACGTCTCGTGGGAAGTAAAAAATCGATCAATTATTTTTCAAGCAGGATTGACTTAAAATTCTGAAATGTATGGTCACAATCTAAGGTCATTGCCAAAATATATTTTCTAGCAGTACTTTCTGCAGCCCAGCATGAATCTTTATGCCAAAATTATCGTTTCTGTTGTGTATCTGCTAAAAAATTGTACCATATTAATCATATTATAATGATCGCTTTTTACTTCCCACCTCTACTATGATAGGGAAGTAATGGATTTAGTCCGAAAAAAATATTTCGAGATTTTAACAGATCTTCACGTTTTGAGACCCTAGCAATCGTTTAAGATCATTTTCTGACTGATGTCTGTATGCGTGTGTGTAAGTGTGTGTGTGTGGTGTGTGTGTGTGTGGTGTGTGTGTGTGTATGTATGTGTGTGTATATGTGTGTGTGTATGTGTGGTGTGTGTGTGTGTGTGTGTGTGTGTGTGTGTGTGTGTGTGTGTGTGTGTGTGTATGTGTGTGTGTGTGTGTGTGTATGTGTGTGTATGTGTATATGTGTGTGTGTATATGTGGTCAATTTTTCGCCTTCGATATCGTAAATACGGAACAACATACGGCCATGCCGTATGTTCTATTGTGTTTATCAGCTTTTAACTTAGATCTGATTAGATTTTGAGTCAAATCGGTTCAGTGGATCCTGAGATATTCAAAGAAACGTTCTCAATGTCACATATTAACATAGGTAAAAAAAAATATAAATGAATTCTAGATGTTATAATATGAAAAAAATGTAAATATTTTTTTTCTCTAAAATGTACAGTTTTCGAGAAAAAAAATATTTTACTAAAAAAAATAAAAATTGTACGTAAATCAAGGTAACCATGATTTTTGCTATATTAAGTTAGCCATCAGTAGATCACCAAACAAAAAATTCGACTGATGACCAGTCCTATACTTCCCACCTAGTAAATATTTGCAAAAAATAAACACTCTTTTTTTTATTCTTTGACTAGGCCCAAATAACCTTAGCTGTTGGTGGTCTTTAAAACACAATTTAATTTTTATTCTTTGAAAAAAGCATGGCCCTCTTTTTTGTTTGGTGATCTATTGATGGCTAGCTTAATATAGCAAAAATCATGGTTACCTTGATTTACGTACAATTTTTATTTTTTTTAGTAAAATATTTTTTTTCTCGAAAACTATACATTTTAGAGAAAAAAGATATTTACATTTTTTTCATATTATAACATCTAGAATTCATTTATATTTTTTTTTACCTATGTTAATACGTGACATTGAGGACGTTTTTTTGAATATCTCAGGATCCACTGAACCGATTTGACTCAAAATCTAATCAGATCTAAGTTAAAGGCTGATAAACACAATAGAACAATCGGCATGCCCGTATGTTGTTCCGTTCTTAAGATATCGAAGGCGAAAAATTGACCACATACACACACACACACATACACACATACACACACACATACAGACATCAGTCAGAAAATGATCTTAAACGATTGCTAGGGTCTCAAAACGTGAAAATCTGTTAAAATCTCGAAATATTGTTTTCGGACTGAATCCATTACTTCCCTACCATAGTAGAGGTGGGAAGTAAAAAGAGGGCCATGCTTTTTTCAAAGAATAAAAATTAAATTGTGTTTTAAAGACCACCAACAGCTAAGGTTATTTGGGCCTAGTCAAAGAATAAAAAAAAGAGTTTATTTTTTGCAAATATTTACTAGGTGGGAAGTATCGGACTGGTCATCAGTCGAATTTTTTAATATTTAATTATGGGCTTGTTGACAAATACGGGCTATTTAAAATATATGGTCTAAATTGTTTTATAACTTACAGTGTCCAGTACATTTTATTATAAATTATAATATATCGAAACTTTGATGTATATAATATTCCTAGTCGTAAAAAATAGCAAAAATGAAAAGTTATCAACTTGCCAGATTATCTACTCCGACAAAACTGCTATCGTTAGGATATTATTTTTAAAACTCGACCTTGCTCCCTTCCTCCATCGTAGCCTTCCGCCTGCTTCCTTTACCGACAACAACTAACTACATCCACTTCCCCCCGTTTAGTCATTTTCAACTATCCCTCAATGTCATACGCTGGCATTCCGAGTATACGAGAACCATTAATTCGCTCTTTTTATACCCTTTCATCTACGGACTGATAAATTTCAATATAATCGCATAATATATATACTGGCTCACTGAATATGCTATTTTGTTTATAGCTGAACTGTCATTGGTCAGTATTATCTATACTGCGTTTCCCGAAGAACATAATATTAATTATTAAATATAATAATTATTAAAATAGACAATATTAGCCAAACCACAAATAAATACTTTTCTTATCTTAACGTAATCAGTCGGCGAACATGCCATCGTGATGTTAATCGTCAAACAATTAAGATATACAAGGAAAAAATCAAAGACCACTGTCAGGACATGAACCCGAAATTCCCAGTTTCCGGCTGGTTGAGTTACCTTACTCACACAGTGCCCCGAGAGTGGGATCTGTTCTCTTCCTATATATACCTATTTCAACACTAAATCACACTTCATGCGAGAGCGGATTTAATTTTTAAGTTATAAATATAACTAATTAACTCATCAGTCGATACACGACCGTTTTTTAAATACAACAATGAGAGTTGAGTTTTTTGTGGTTATAATATAATAATTATTAAAATAGACAATATTAGCCAAACCACATATCTTAATTGTTTGACGATTAACATCACGATGGCATGTTCGCCGACTGATTACGTTAAGATAAGAAAAGTATTTATTTGTGGTTTGGCTAATATTGTCTATTTTAATAATTATTATATTATAACCACAAAAAACTCAACTCTCATTGTTGTATTTAAAAAACGGTCGTGTATCGACTGATGAGTTAATTAGTTATATTTATAACTTAAAAATTAAATCCGCTCTCGCATGAAGTGTGATTTAGTGTTGAAATAGGTATATATAGGAAGAGAACAGATCCCACTCTCGGGGCACTGTGTGAGTAAGGTAACTCAACCAGCCGGAAACTGGGAATTTCGGGTTCATGTCCTGACAGTGGTCTTTGATTTTTTCCTTGTATATCTTAATTGTTTGACGATTAACATCACGATGGCATGTTCGCCGACTGATTACGTTAAGATAAGAAAAGTATTTATTTGTGGTTTGGCTAATATTGTCTATTTTAATAATTATTATATTATAACCACAAAAAACTCAACTCTCATTGTTGTATTTATTAAATATAACATGCCATTTTAAACGATCAATGAAGGTGTCTATCGTTTCTTCATTTTTCTGTTGCCCATTTCAATAGTAAATATTGGGCTTGAGAATAGCCGAGCGTGTAGCGATGCTGTTGTTTACATGGCGTAGCTATGGTTCTTCTATTACAAGTCCCCAGTTCCCGGGTTCTAGCCCGAGAGCTGGTAAAAGTGTCAATTGGATTTTCAATTTATTATTAAAAAATAATGAATTGAAAATATGAATTGGTGCTAGGCCCAAATAACCTTAGCTGTTGGTGGTTTTTAAAAAACACAAACACAACAGTAAATATTAGAGATATGGTAACGAATAGAAAAAATGAACCAATACCAAATGATGAACACTCGGCTGATTACCGAATATTCGGCGGAATCAGACTGACTGAAACTTGCATTACATTACCAACGTATGGTATACGCACTTAGTTTGTATTTGGGCATGCACAATGCACATCCTTTATGTAAGTCTGTTTTAAAATGTCTATTAAAATAAAAAAAAGTTAAGTTGTAGGGAGAATATCATTAATTATTTATCTAAAGCGGCCCCTAGACGATCAATATATTGCACAATAATTGATATTGTACAATAATATTGAACGTCTGTAGATCACATTGAAAGATTGCGCAATATATTGAGTCAATCAAAATGAGTTTGATTTTTATTGTGCAATCTAGTAAATATTGCTTCGTCTGTGAGCAATATTGTGCATACTGATTCAGTTCTGTGTTAACAGTGTTGAAATTTTTTGAATTTCAGGCGTAACCTTTCTCAAGAGTTCATCAAATTGTACTATCTAGTCACAAAAAGTTTTGAAAATCATTTGGTTCACTAAATCTTAGATTACTTAACAGATTTTCATGAGTGTATTTATTTCTTTCTTTAAACAATTCCTTCATCCACTGGCGCTTCTTTTTCTCTTTCTTTTTTGAAGCTACTTATAACTAATGCAATGGCCACAAAACTTGATGTTTTCTTATTATTCCACATGTTGACTGCACAAGTATCAGCCGTGAACTAATTTATTGAGCAATAATATTGCATCGTGTGGGTTGACCCACTAATACTATTGCACAATATATTGTGCAATATATTGACGTAAATATTGATCGTCTAGGGGCCGCTTTAATGTAAAACAAATATATTCTTAAAATATAGTCGTACTTCAATAATTTAAACATAAATAGGTTTAAAAATATATCTTGTGATTAATTTTTGGTTGGAATTTAGTGCTATTTAGCATTAAGTTAATTTCATTTACGTCATCAGTTGACGTCACGAGAAATCCAAGTTCTGCATAGTCATTGGCATCCAGTCTATTAACATGCAGTTATGTAACTTTAAACCAAACGACTGGCAAGACGAAGTGAATGAGAAACGATGTTGTATGCCAGAACTCCATGTCGTGCTCTGGGGCTCTCTTCGTATACTACATGGCATTATAATTACATTTTAAGCTTATAAAATCAACCGCTGTTAAACGTTGACTCCATCACGAGTAATTACCATCTCAATTTGACAAGCTATCTCGAAATAAATTAAATCATATTGCGTATACTGCAACGAGAATATGTCGACTCTTACACCATTGACAAAAAATGGAAGTCAAAACCGTTTTGTCGTAATTTAGAGGTATCTTAATTCGTCCCGATACCGGCTCTTAAACCGAAAATTGTTATCTCCAAACAACATTTTGTAAGGTTAAAGTGTTTATAGTAGGCTGTTAAATTTAACGCGTCGAGACGAGCATATATCCAATTTTTCTAGTCTTAGATTCCGCGAGGAGGTCGAGATTAAATTTGTTTTAGCAAAAAAAAAATGGGTATGTGCTTATGATCACACAAAAGTGAAAACTTCAGATTTTCTAATTTTAAAATATATATATAATTTTTTAATCAAACAGTTTAATCATAAAAATATTAAAATCGACCTATACATATAAATTTAATGAATATAATACCTTAACGATAATATTAAGTTTTAGTGTCATCTGTTAGCGCGCATTTGTGAACTACAAAATATATGTTTTAGTGTCATCTGTTAGCGAACTTGTGAACTAGAAATGACTTTTTACTCGTATTAAGTTTTTAGTGTCATCTATTGGCACACTTATGAACTACCAGCAGCATAATGCAAATACGTGTTCGTGTTTGAGCCGACTAAGCCCGATTGTCACCGTCGGGTGCGTTTCACATCACTGTTATTAACTGCCCAGGCAAAGCGCGCCTAAGGAAGTTTTCACTTCAAAAAGTAATTGTTCTTTATTACTTAATTCAATAATAAAGCGAGAACAAGTGAAAATATCACCTGGATTTCATTTATAATTACAAATAATAAATTGAAAATATGAATTAGTACTACGACTAGATAACCCTGGCAGTTGGTGGAACGCAACCATGGATTCGCGCTAGCTATACAAATTCTAGATAAGTACTTGCTTACAGGAAACGCAAGTTTGTGACGTTTTATTACTGTATAGAAGCATACTAGAGACGCCATGTTGAATTATAGAGACGCAATTTTTCGAGAATTCTGGCTACCGAGAAAAATAAAAACGCCATCGAAAAAGTAACAAGAAGAAAAGGCATCTTCGAAAACGCTATGAGACGAGAGTTGCGAAATTTATCGTCTCAAAATTTGAAAAACAGATCGTTTACTAGTGTAGACTAAATTAAACTAATTAAATATTACTTCCGGTAACGGCAGTTGAGGGGGAAACCGGCCATAAATGCATTTTTAACAACGAAAAATATAAATTCACTTCTTGATTTTTTTATACACACCGAATTTGCAATTACTACATTAATTATATACAGGGTGTATCACAGAAACATAGAAAATTAATGACTGCAACAGCTGGAAGACATAAAGAAAATGAAGAGTGCGACAAAGTTAGACTGCCATCAAAAGTAACTAAATAAAATTAATTGTTATCGTGGTTTTTATATGAAAAAATGACAGATTTTAATGATTTTCACTACAGTGTTGGGCTTGAGAATGGCCGAGAGTTTAGCAATGCTGTTGTTTACATGGCGTTGCTATGGTTCCTCTATTACAAATCCCCAGTTCCCGGGTTCTAGCCCGAGAGCTGGTAAAAGTGTCAATTGGATTTTCAATTTATTATTAAAAAAAAATAATGAATTGAAAATATGAATTGATGCTAGGCCCAAATAACCTTAGCTGTTGGTGGTCTTTAAAACACACACACACACACACACACTACAGTATTTTTCCTACGTTCTCAATCTTGTGATACACCCTGTATACAATTTTAATATATTTTGATAAAAGAATGATAGCAAAAAACTTACATTTTTAATGACGATGCACTTCTCGATATTCACAGGAAATACTGTTCCGTTTTGAATGCACAGTTATTTAGTTTTGATAAAATTGCAACATCTCGAGTTTTATATAAAATCATCACCATATCACTTCCAAAATATTATAATAATTTTCAAATATCACAATATTAATATGCACTTTCTAGTTTCTACACATATAAATCACAAATCAACTGGCAGTACAATACTAGAAACACTGAATCTATGAGTGAATTTTAGTAAAGAAGTACAAATTATGCATTACGTAACTAGCGATAAATTTTTAATCCAGTCATTTTAAAGACAAATGAAATAACGTAATACCACAGATGACATCTAATACACTATTTTTTTGTTAAATATCCAGTGTTGTTCAAAATGTTTTTTCATACTGAAATTTCAAAATTTCATTGTCTGTGTAATTATGCATAAAACATTTGTGTAACTGTAGGATTTAAAGCTGGGGTGGGTCGGATGCGGGTCCCACTTTGTCATCTGTCTGATTAGTTTTTGTTGAGAATACATTGAAAAACGTACTATTTTTTATTAATCTTTATTTCTAAGGTGGACCAAACGATACTTTGAGGTGGGCTAGACACGTCTATATGGCACAAGACGAAAGTTTATGAACAAAATTACAAATATCTATCATTGATAGTAGGTACATACATAAGAAAAATTAGAAATAAAAAAACTAGGGTGCTATGAATTTATAATTTATTAATACATGAATTACGACCCTTTGTCCTATAAAATTAAATTCGCAATAAAAAATATTGAGGGTAACTTAATATCGGAATAAAAACTGTCCTATCTCTCAAGTTGGAGCAAACAAAACACATTTACAAAATTTCATTAAAATCGGATGAGCGGTTTCGGAGATCAGCGTGAACGAACATCGTGATACGGGATTTTTATATATTAAGATTTATTTTTTATATTTATTTTATATATTAATTTATTTTATTTTACATATATTTTATATATATTTATTTTATATATTAAGATTTCGTTTCAATATTCTGTTTAGATACGCTGTACTTATAATTTTAGGAGCGTGACGTAACCGCAGGTACAAATTTGTTGGCATTTAACTAACAACTCAGCATTTTTATGTTATGAAATTAAAAACTGCTGAAATTTGATGCTGTAAATTAATATTTAAATTAAACAGTACTTTTCTCTAAAAGTGTATAAAAAATGCTGTTTATGATAAAACGGTACTCTTATTAAAAGTGGTTTTCTGCATTTATTTTTAATAGCACGTTTACACATTCGCAGAGCACAGTGTTGTCTAACGGTTACCGTAGCGGCCTTAGGATCACACTGTCGTGGGTTCGAATCCCACCTGCGCTCATGGATGTTTTGTGATGTTATTTAGTTTTAAGTTAGTTGTTATTTAATGTAATTTAAGACGCTAATGACCTAAGTTGTCGACGCGTCTATAATCTACAATAAATAAATAAATTAATGGCCGTTTATTGACTGGTGACGTCATGATCCATTATGAAACGCTTTTTGATGCTATAATAGAAAACATTCGAAAAACCCGTTACATAATGAACCAGGCGCGACGTTTTCAGCACTCGTATTCGGCTCGCAATGCACACTTGCCAAGACTCGTGTGCGCTCGCCTACTATTCTTACTAAAAACATCGCGCCTGACGCATAAAGATATACTTAACACACTAGTTACACAATATACTATTATATTTATCAAAAACTAAGCTGTTACGTAGGTCACTTGTTTTTCTTTATATTTTGACAATAAAATTAAAAAGTCTCAAGAAACTGAACTTTTGGTTCGTAAATTACAATTAAATACTCACAGAAATCACATCTCAAAAAGAGCTTCTACCTTCAGTTATATAATAATACAGTTATATTATATAACTATAGTTGGAAACACAGTGGAATGACAAAATATCATCTAAATAATTTTTACTTCCCACCTCCACTATGGTATAGGGAAGTAGGTATATGGGTTTAGTCCGAAAAAAATATTTCGAGATTTTAACAGATCTTCACGTTTTGAGACCCTAGCAATCGTTTAAGATCATTTTCTGACTGATGTCTGTATGTGTGCGTGTGGTCAATTTTTCGCCTTCGATATCGTAAAAACGGAACAACATACGGCCATGCCGATTGTTCTATTGTGTTTATCAGCCTTTAACTTAGATCTGATTAGATTTTGAGTCAAATCGGTTCAGTGGATCCTGAGATATTAAAAAAAACGTTCTCAATATCACGTATTAACATAGGTAAAAAAAATATAAATGTATCTAGATGTTATAATATGAAAAAAATATTTTACTAAAAAAATAAAAATTACACGTAAACCAAGGTAACCATGATTTTTGCTATATTACAAGCCATCAGTAGATCACCAAACAAAAAAGAGGGCCATGCTTTTTTTCAAAGAATAAAAAAAGAGTGTTTATTTTTTGCAAATATTTACTAGGTGGGAAGTATAGGATTGGTCATCAGTCGAATTTTTTTTAAAGATTTATAACGCATGAAACTAAATCAGACTGATAAAAAAAAATTAACTTTGGACCTATCATAATTTGACGTTTTCTGTTCAGATATATTATATAGCTACGTTTTGTACAGATCATATATATCTACTAACATGTACTATAAAAAGGAAAAGTTTATCTATTTGTAGCGGGTAATCTCAGGAACTACTGAACCAATTTAAAATTATTCATTGTCTAAAATATTACTTTTTTACCGACTAACATAGGCTACATATTATTACCAAAGAGGGGAATGAGCAGAAAATGTAATGCAAGCCGGGGATCCCGCACGCTATTTCTGAGCTAAATATGATGTATGCTGGCTAAACTATAGTGAAGTGATAAATGATTAATTTGTTGCCAAAGTAAAATCTGCCCACAACACAATAGATCTACTAAGGCTGCGGATGTTAGCGAGGTGCCCTTTAATTTTATCTAATCTAAAATCTACCCAGGACAGAAAGATGGTAGAGCTAGGACCCAATCTTTGATTATGTCTTCAAAATGATGAGGACATTCGAATGTTGCATAGTTGTGCCATCATCTTTATGTTTTCGTGGAACATCACACACAGCTCGGAGAGCACTGAGCACACACAATATCATGATGAGATGTCAAATATAGGAAATATGAAAGAAGTAAAACGGGACTGGAAGGAGACAGGGGACAGGCATAGCTCGTCATCTCTTAGGAAACTTAGACACGCGTTGCCCTCGGCTTCCTTCTTCCTTAACCCAGTTCTTCCTTTCTCATTGGGCTTTTTTTGTAAGATCACATGCGTTCGGATTCGTTTTCAAGATGGCTAAATATTTGACACCAAACTCCACTTGTAGTACCATATTTTATTAGGCTTTGGAAAAAACAAACTATTTTCATTATTTATGTCAAATGACTCTGACAGTCAATCTTTAAAATAAAAAATCAGTAATTATTTGAAAATATGTAGGCACATCCGTTATGTAGTATGACGTATACTGACGAATAATAATATTATCTACTTATAGGTATGTAATTTTTTTTCTTAAAAACGACTAACGATTTTGATGAAATGGGAACTTTAAGTACCTACTATTTTTTCTGAACTCATCCGAGCAAAGCTCGGTCATCCAGATATTTTTGACATAAATAATGAAAGTAGTTTGTTTTTTCCAAAGCCTACTCACCATACGACACTGTTTAATAACGTCAAAATACTGTTTTTTAAAATGAAAAAATCGATAGGAAAACGAATTTTTCCAGAAATGAGACCTAGCTAGATCGATTTTTTGCCCCCTGAAACCCCTTTTCGGTAAATTTGACCAAAATCGTTAGAGTCGTTTTCGAGAAAATATTTATATAGGTATTATACAAGATTTGCTCGTTTTATAATATAGGGAATTACGAAAGTTTGTGTGTGTGTATGTTTGTTGCCACTCAGTTCCGTAACGGCTGAACGGAGTTACTTTAGGTCCTGGACATAGGTACGTTTCATCCCGGAAAAATGTACAGTTCCTGTAAGATTGTAACGAAACATAACGCTGAATTTTTTGCATTTTAGCGTATTGGCGGAATCCAAACACCACCAACCCGGTTTCGCTTCGCAGGAGGAAATTTCTCACGAGAGGGGGGATAATAAATCATAAATTCCTAGCACACGGGCGAATCCGGACCGGACCGCTAGTAAATACATTTATTTATTTAAAGTAAATTTTGACAAGCATATTTTAAACTGTTGATTCCAATATGAACGCAGTTATGTCGAGAGAGTGGCGAGCTTAGAGAACCTTTTCGAACGGACTTATATATAATATATTTTCTCACACGCTACATTTCTTTTACATAGAGTTTGATAGTGAATAAGGAGCCGATGAAGCCAGTCCCCAGAATCTACAGTTATAATATCTATATCTGTCGTTGTACAATGTGATAAGACGGACGAGGAAGGCTACTTTCACTACATGCATTGCCAGGCCATATCAAAAATTGTCCTGATTTTGATGAAAACGTGTATACTGTATAGTATAATATTATATAGCGTCGATTTTTATTGGTAGATGTTTTTATGTTGCCAGATAGTGTTTTGAGATTAATATGTTATATTGTAATAAGTAGGTAAGTTACTAACCTCAAAATATTTGTATACAAAGTTAGTCCTATAAATTTGTCAATCATCAAATGATTTTACTATTGTAGTACAAATTACAATATGATAATAAGTACATCTTATTATTAATATAAAATATTTTTTTAATTCATAAATACAGTTTTTCCACATTTCATTAAAAAAGAATTCGCTGTAAAGTAATTTTTACAAGGCAATAACTGATAGTGTTTAATGCCATGATATTAGAAAACGTCGCGAATTCCATTTCCGATAAACTTTTTGTTTATTTTACTTGTTTTATATTTGTAATAAACAATTTCACGATAAATTTGCACTGTTAGCATGTAAAATTTTCCCTCGTTTTGAGTACAATTTTGTGCCACCAGATGTCATATGCTCATTTGACGGATCCCAAGAGGTACACACACTGCCAAACAACACTTTAGTGAAAACAAAGTAACAATTGCAAGTCTAGACCTGCGTTGGCCAATCCCATTTATGTGTGTTCAAAAACCGCCCTCAAAGTGAATGTCTTCCAATGTCAACATTGGCCATATGGAAACACGAAGACATGACATGGTAATTGCCTGAATGCCAAAATTAGTCGACATTTTCCATGTCGTCTAGAGCCGGCTTTATAGGCATTTAGAAAAAGGTAAACAAGCTGAAATAGTGTTGCCATCTAGACAAGACTTTTAAGTTGTTTATTTTACCTACTACCACTTAGTTTATCTAGACTCTTGAAAATTGTCTAGAGTTTTGGCAAGAGTCTTGATCTAGATAAAGCAAGTCTTGTCTTGTCTTGAAAATCTAGATAAGACAAGACAAGAGTCCAGAAAGTCTAGATCTAGACGGCAACACTAAGCTGAAATATTTCTGATTCTATAAAATGATCACCTGTATTTGAAAAAATCTGGATTGCAGAGTTTATTATGAACAGAGGTAGATGTAAGAGAGATAATAAAAAGAACATTTTTGGAACGCAATATTGGTATAGTGCTCAAATATAATATATACATTTTCTAACCGGGAAGGCTGAGCGTTCGATGACAGATATTTGAATTGATAAGATTTAGAATATTTTATTATCCAAAGTGCTGACCCCTGTGACAGATGATATGTCTGTATTCTTTGACGTTTGCTGTGGTTTAGATCAAAATAGTGTTGCTGCTACATGACCGCTACTTTACACAGGTTTTAACTGTAAAATTAATATTTTTTTTTAGGAAATAAGCTGCCAATTTACATTTTATATAAATAAACATAGACGTTTCGCCATTTTGGCATTTTCAATATGATATCAATATCTGTAAATACAAAAATTTTTAACAAAATTATATTATTGTAATGAACAAATTAGTTTTTAAATACTTACATTTAGATAAGACAAACATGACAAAATTGGAAATTTGATTATAAAGAAGAATCTTCTAAAATTACGTTACAATGGAATTACAACAACTCCTCAACAAAATCAACAAAAACTATGGATTCAACATACACATGTTTGTCTTATCTAAATGTAAGTATTTAAAAACTAATTTACTCATTACAATAATATAATTTTGTTAAAAATTTTTGTATTTACAGATATTGATATCATATTGAAAATGCCAAAATGGCGAAACGTCTATGTTTATGTATATAAAATGTAAATTGGCAGCTTATTTCTTAAAAAAAATTATAACTACTGCCGTACTAATTGCAAATCATATTAATATTTATATTGTTTTATAATATTAAATTTTAGTTTTCTTAAAACGCTTTCTTTTGAGTTTATTTAATAAAAAATAACAATTTTGATTTGCTAAATTGTTCAAAGGCCAACATTTCAACGCTAATTTTGCCATCTTCAGAACCTTAAAAATCAAGGTTCTGGAGGAGAATTTAGCATATAAAAATTAGTAGGTATTATTCTTTTGCCTCGTATCCCGTTTTCCCAAAATAAATTAAATTTGAAAAACACAATTGAATTCTTCAAAAAAATAAAAAAAAATCTTGGCAATATTACACATTTTTTTCTAACATAATAGAATGAAATGCTTTTTCTTGAATGAAGATTACTAAATATACTACAATTTTAATTATAAGGATGAATTTAAAGGTCTAGCTGCTAGGACATGGCAAAAAATTGCAAGAAAAAAAGACCTTTAAATGGTCGTATTTTCTAAACTTTAGAAGATACGACCATTTAAAGGTTTTTTTGTGATTTTTTGAAAACTTTAAACGAATACAACTTAGAGATAGAGACGTTTGCTAATGCTCCTTGGAATCAATTCATCCCATTTTCTACAAGCATGATAAATTTGAAAAAGTTCTGAAATATTTCGATTTTCGTCAAAAATCCACATTTTGTAATATTTGTGGATTGGTTAAGTCGATTAATAATTCAGACAAATGAGGTTTTAGAATTTTTTGTCGGTTGGTATTATTTAACGTCGCATCTCTTGTTTGCAGGACTGTTATTATAAACTTTCTTTTTAACAATAAATACAAATTTTAACACGGACGTTGTGAACAAATACATAATTAAATGAATGCATAATGACTGCAAACAGTATATGAAACACCTGTTGTAAAGAACAATGACGTAACACAATGCTGTAATCAGGAAAAATTCATTATTTCAAATCTATGTCACCGTAGGGATTTTAACCCTAAACTTTCCACTATCGCGGCGAACTGAGTTGACATTACTCACACAGTGACACATTTTCAAACGATCGACTTTCTCCCTTTAAAGCATTCTGTCACTGAAAAACCACTACATGCGAGAGTCAATATTCCAATACCACTGCTAGACTGCAGACAACTCAACATGTAATAACACCAAGACAAGATAGAACGCCTATTTAAAGTTTAATTGTGTATAGACTGTTGCTCAATAATTATTATCTATACGAAAAAAACCTATAAATAAAAAAAATCGATATTAACGAAAGCAAAGCCGCGGTAGTTCTTTAATAAATGTCTCTGTTTTATTGTTAATATTGTCTGTGCATTTATGGTTTATATACGCCCGGTGTTTTGCGTCTATATCGATGTAAACTAGGCGTATAGTAGTTTTTAAAAATGTTTTAAAAAAGTAGATTGTACATCTACATGCGTAATGGGGTTTATTACTGACGAGTTGTGACAGTATGTAAAAACGAGCGATAGCGAGTTCTTCTAGCAACACGAGTCAAAATACCATTACGCACGAGACATATATGGTATTTTTTGCCCTACCCACTACAAAATACCTACTTTTCACTTCATTTTCGGTTTCCAAAAAATGTTGACAATTCATTTGCATAGCCATCTTAACATTTACAGTAGGCCGTGAGTATGTAATAGCAGGCGAATAGAGCGAAATAAACTATGGCAACCATTTACTTACCGCACTAGTTATGTTATATAAACACTTTCGGTACGCCTGTCTTTTAAATGACCCAATACAGGCCGGTATACAGGGTGTCCAAGACTTGCGTTGTCGGCCGATATATTGATTTTGGGTGAAAATAGAAAAAAAGTTTAAATACAAAAGTTGTATAAATTTTAGTGTTGTATAACCTAAAAATATTTTCAATTATACAGCCTGTCCCATTTAAGCGTGGCAGATCAAAGCTATGTTTTTTTAACCTAGCACCCTGTTTTTATTTGTTTTTTCAATTCTGCACCTAAATGTGAATAGAAATTGTAAGGAAAGCCATGCTCGAAAATTTAGTAATTTTTGAGTTATTCAAGTTTTTCAGAAATTTTTGACACATGCAGACCTTTACCTAAAATTCGACATAGCCAAAACAGAAACCTTTATCAAACTGAAATTTTGAGGATCACTAAATAATAGACGGACAAATCAATGTCTGTCGTAAAAAAATGAATTTATTATACAGGGTGTTCAAAATAATGTACTTCTTTTACCTAACTTCAATCACGTGTAACTTTTGATTGTTAAATACAACGAGGTTATTTTTTTGCTGGAATTGTATTCTTTAGGATAATTCCTAACACTTTTATTAAGGGTTGTCCATACCTAAACCAAATATTTTAATACGAAAATATTAGGTTTAGGTATGGACAACCCTTAATAAAAGTGTTAGTAAATATCCTAAAGAATACAATTCCAGCAAAAAAATAACCTCGCTGTATTTAACAATCAAAAGTTACACGTGATTGAAGTTAGGTAAAAGAAGTACATTATTTTGAACACCCTGTATAATAAATTCATTTTTTTACGACAGACATTGATTTGTCTATCTATTATTTAGTGATCCTTAAAATTTCAGTTTGATTAAGGTTTCTGTTTTGGCTATGTCGAATTTTAGCTAAAGGTCTGCATGTGTCAAAAATTTCTGAAAAACTTGAATAACTCAAAAATTACTGAATTTTCGAGCATAGCTTCCCTTACAATTTCTATTCACATTTAGGTGCAGAATTGAAAAAACAAATAAAAACAGGTTAAAAAAATATAGCTTTGATCTGCCACGCTTAAATGGGACAGGTTGTATAATTGAAAATATTTTTAGGTTATACAACATTAAAATTTATACAACTTTTGTATTTAAACTTTTTTTCTATCTTCACCCAAAATCAATATATTGGCCGACAACGCAAGTCTTGGACACCCTGTATATGCATGGAAAGTAGCTATTTTGTAGTGCGTATGGCAAAAAAATACATAATATAATTTTTATATAATATATAAAGTCTGTTTACCGAGACTGTAAGTTGTGTATTCGACTTTACATTGCGGCAGAGTAATGCCGTTCTGAACCGACGTTTAGAGAACGGACATTTATTTATACATTTCTTCGCGATAGGATTTTCCGCCCGCGCACACGGAAAATTGTATACGTCAGCGAAAATACTTCCAGTTTATCACATCAGTGTTTGTGTACAGAAATATGAAGCTATACTTACTGACTTTAAATTTTATTTCCCGGATTTTTCTCTGTGACAAAAGAATTCCAAGTCACTGCTTAATATGCTGGCAAGTGGATTTTCACGGGATCGCCGGTGAAGACAAAAAGAACTCGGGTCGCAGTGCCAAAACCCTGCCGACAATATCAGTGTATTTGCTAATACTGGCATTGTGGCTTTACTTACTGACTGAACTTAAGTTTGTTTTTGGACAGACAATAAAAAGTTTAACCCGCTTAATACATCCCTTAAAAAATATTTTTTGTCTGTAATTTCAATATTTTTATCAATGCAACCTCGGTACCAAGGATTAAATACAGCCCTTCAGTAAGTAAAGCACGTATGCGCAAACTAGTGTTTTCATAAAATTTGTAAGTCCGGTCCTGTCGGGCCGATTTTATTAAAATTTTGGCAGCACATTTTAATTGCTAACTAAAAGGTTAAATTTCAATTTTGAAACGATTCTGAGAATTTTTTCGGCATTTTCGGGCCCAAAGAACATTTTTCAACCCCTAAAAACTACCCTTAAAATGGTCCGATTGGGCCCATTTTAAATAGGCTTCGTGCGGTGATGGATTTCAACGTGCCTACCAAATTTCGTCAAAATCAATTAACTCTTTCGAAAGTTATTGCCCGCACACATATATATATATATATAAATATATATATAAATATATATATATATATATACATATATAAATAGACATTTCCAAAAATGGTGCCAAAATGTTCAGGAGGCTATGAAACGTCGAGAAATTTTGGTCCGACCCCTAGGTCCCGCCATCCGACCGACGCCAATAGTGTATGTGCCATATGGCAAATACACTAATAAGTAATAATTTGATATATTTATAATATTCATTTTTTTAATGTTTTTATAATCCTTTGATCCATTTTCTGATAACTCGTGTTTATTTAAATTAAACTCAGGTAGCAAATTATACTTTTAGTATAGAAGCAAATAATTTTACATTAAACGTGGATTTGTAGACAGATAATTAAGGAAATCTGAAAAAAAATATTCGGGATATTTTTTACAGTTTTTATTTCACATAATAGCATCGTTCCTAAAATACAGTTTTGCAATTCCAAATTTTTATTTTTGAAGCGATGTATCTACATATTTGAAATCTTATGTAACGATAAAGGGGAAATGCTTGAATAGAGAGGAAATTTGCAAATATTTTTTATAGCGGAAAAAAAATCCATAGGAAATGCTTATATGGTTCTGATCTGGTCTCGATAACTCAAGATTTTTTTCAAATTATAAATATTAAAGTCAACTGGCAGCTTAAGATTAAAGATTAAAAACAATTAGGGGTGGTCCTGGATGGGCCCATAAAGTGCACCTCATCCTAAAAGGATTTTTGTGCTTCCCCATTAGCTGTATCTAGTCCACAAATAGCCTGGATCTTCTTATGAGCTCCAGAAGATTTGGCACTAGATTATCCTGTGGAATAATTCCAGATCCAAAGATGGTTGTCCTTCTGTAGGCTAGTGTTTCACATTCGAACACGATATGGGTGGCTGTTTCATCCTCCATATCGCAGAATCTACATAGTGTTGATTCCTGTCGTATCCCCCATCACATGTAGGTGTTTTCTTAGAGAAGCGTGACCGGTCAAAAGCCCAATCACCTTTCTAAGTGTTGGCCTGCTGAGTCTGATTAGGTCCTCAGTGAGCCTGGGGGAGGGACCTACGATCATTTTCTTCCCATGTTTGTTAGCTAAAACCAGGTTCCATTCAGAGAGATATTGCTCGCGGGTCCATTTCCTAACAGTTTGTTGAACACATTTGTAAAAAATCCCATAGACTGGTTCTGGTCGCAGAGGCTCCTTGTCTAGCAAGGGTATCCGCTCTTTCATTGCCCTGGATTCCTTCATGACCTGGCACCCACATTAAGAGAACTTTGTTTCTCACACCCAGATCATTTAGTTATTGATGACAGTCCCATACCAGCTTAGAGTGTCGCTTACTTTTATTAATGAAGCTGGTATATCTCTTTAATTAAGAATTTACGATGTCATATTAGTTTGTTCTTGAAAAAAATGAAATATACGCAGAGACATACGTATTATATCTATCGCAGTCGGCTGTGCTATATTGTTTTGTTACGTTTTCATTAAATTTGAACCGTATGTATAATATGTATATAAAGAAGATATTCGATTCGGTAATTTGATTACGTGAGTAGACTACTCTATTTCCTTTATGTTTCAGTATTTATAAACATTTTCTGAGGAGAGAAATTGATACAAAACCGCCGCTTTCACTGTTAATAAACTGGCATCAATTAATCAAACTGTTCTACTGGAAATATTGATCTCGTAAAGAACTTGTTAAGGGTATTATAATAATGTAAGCAATTAATTTACGTTAAAAGTACTTTGAAATATTTTTTGGATCGTTCTAGATGAATACATAAAATAAATACGAATTTAAAATAATATTCTCGTTTCTTATCCATACTTAGTATAATTATTAACAGCAGCTGTTACTTTATGTCCCATTCTTTTTGGGGCACCCTGTATAGGTAGATAGATTGTAGATTATAGACGCTCAACAGTTGAGGTTATCATCGTCTATCGCTTTTATGTACATTGTCTGATATCAAAACTGCATGTGTCAATATGAAGTTCTGTTGTTTTACCATGACAACATATTTAACATTATGTCAGTTGTTAATCCCTATGTACCAATATTGGCAAAAAAGGGGGTCCTATGTACATGTATCATGCATTTGTAATTTTAATTAATTAATTTTAATATAAGTTTTATTCTATTGTATCCAACTAGGGTAATGTTATGTACATTTCTGTGTTTACAGCAGCAAAATGTATCATTATTGTTATTATTATGATCTTCATCGGTTCTTTCTCTTTCCCTAAATGTTATATGAGTAGAATTTATAACCACGCGGAAAAAACGAATAATGTTTTAATTTTTAGCTAAGTCTTCATAGTTTCCGGGCTTGTAGGCCGTGGTCCGGTGGTATTTCTACCTGACGTTTCGTCTACAATTGCGGTAGACAGTCTCAAAGGCGATGTGGCAGCGGTCGAAGTGTCCTTCTTGGCGGCTCACCTAACCTGTGAGCCGCCAAGGAGGACACTTTGACCGCTGCCACATCGCCTTTGAGAATGTCTACCGCAGTTGTAGACGAAACGTCAGGTAGAAATACCACCGGACCACGTTACCTACAAGCCCGGAAACCATGAAGACTTGGAACAATGCCGGCCGTGAAAGCTTGCACACCTGGATAATATTTTAGCTAGTTTATCATTCAAGTAACAGCATATTAGTGTAGCATAAAAAGATAAAATATTATAAGTGTTCGAATTAATGTATAATTAATATATTATATGTGTGTTAGGGCCAACGCACACATGCTACTTTTTGTATCGAAAACGCGCGATTTAACAGTTGCAACGCGACTGCAGCGTGATTTGGCGATTACTCAGCTATTCGAAATTTCTCGTTCGATCGCGCGATTTGGCAACAGGATGAAGACTCAATCGCACTTTCGCTCGATCAGAAGATCATTGCGTGTGTTTCACATTCGCGCGTCTGCGCGTGAAGAGTGCATCCTCATCGGAATCCATGTTATGGAGTAACGCGAGTTCTCGAGCAAGTGCGCTAAGTCATGTTTTCGACAATCGTGCGTTCGCGATACATC
Organism: Mongoloraphidia duomilia; assembly: GCA_039654895.1. Classification (NCBI taxonomy): domain Eukaryota; kingdom Metazoa; phylum Arthropoda; class Insecta; order Raphidioptera; family Raphidiidae; genus Mongoloraphidia; species Mongoloraphidia duomilia. The sequence goes on from CM077517.1 coordinate 3,717,796, forward strand.
AGTTGTATATTTCAGCGCCCTTACACTGTTGGTAGCTGTATTTGACGATCTCCAAGCGACTTAATCGCACAATCGTGCTGCAAAAAGTAGCTTGTGTGCGTTGGCCCTTAGTGATGTTAAAATAAAAGCACGGCGCTAGGTAACAGTTGAAGCTCGGCGTGTACAGCTTACACACTAGTATGTCAACATAGCACTAGTTAATGACAGCCTGCGGCAGTTGATAATGTCATACATTATCTGTTTTAACCGCAGGAGGCTCTGTCTGTTAGTAGGTCTGCCTCTTCACTGTCGATAAATCCATTGCATACATATTATGTAATATGTATGTACACAAACACCTATGTAGCTATATAATAATACCATTTATGTGCAATTTCTCTAATTGCCAACTCGTTATAATTATAGCATCTCGTTTTCAGGAAAAAAATTTAACATTTTCATTGATTGTGTTTTAATTGAAAGCACAATCATATTTTAAACATTTTTTAAACGTTTTGCTTAATACAAGTTCTTTATATGTGTTTGTAATTTAATAAAAAAATGGGTCGTGCAGTTAGCCCGGAAAATAAAGGTTTTATGTCGCAAATAATTCTCATAGAGCTGGATTTTTCACAGATGGTAGAACATCTTTAGACATGTATTTTTACAAAAGTCCCCGGTTATCCCCCTTGTGCTTCCCCCGCCACCCCCTCTTGAATATAATTTTGCAAGCCTTACGGAAGCCAGTTTCGAAATATCTCAGAAACGGTCGACTTAAGCGATTCTTTCATTATGTAATGTTTTAAATAGAATTACATTTCCTACAATTTTCATTCCAACAAATTTTCTGTGGTGCAAATAATAAGCGCGCTATAGCTTCTTGAAAATCACGCGCTTTTTGTAGCCTTGGAAACCAATTATTAAAACGTAATGTCCTTTTCAATCGCTTTATTTATTGTGTTATTCATCGAATTTTAAATTGAAAATACACATTTTTATTAAGCAAAGAATGCCTTAAATCGTGATTTTTGTTCGGAGTACTGGAATCGGAGGTACAGTGGTCAATGAGGACCGGATGTTCCGATATTTTGGAATCGGAGTTGAAGCTCCGTAACATCCCTAGTCTTATAAGTGAAAATCACAGTATACAAAATCAATATGTTGGTATAAATCAAACGTATCTACATGTATAAAGAAGTACGTTATAATATACTGTACTTCTTTATACAGTAGATGTGGAACATGTCGTCTATAATATATTATATAGAGGACATTTTCTACTAACACAACAATGTTTCATAAAGTATTAATAATAACGACGTCGTAATAACAGCACGATATTAAAAACGTGTATTTTCGAGATCAAGCGTAAATTTTGAGGGACGAACATTTCGTGTCGATGTAATAAATAAAGTATCAAGTTGTTAGGGCAGAAACACCGGTAGTAATCTATTGAGCTCCCCACTTGTTAAATCGTTAATGCCTTTCGCACAGCATTAACCTCTCATTAAGTTTGTTAAGCGTGCTCTCTATCATAATATAGATTATATTATCTCGCACACATAAATGCATATAGCGTGTTCCATAATACTTGAAATCTTATTCATATTAAAATATTACTAAAAAATTATGATAATTATTTAATAACGATATTAAATATTTCCTGTTTTATTTATTTTTAACTTCCCATTGGAAGTTATTGTAATGGGTCCGAAAATCGAAATCAAAATGTATAACAAATTTTTATGTTTCAAGGTCACTACACTATTTTTAGGAAGATGTCTGTGCGTGTGTACGTATATGCGTCCATTTCTTTCTAAGACGAAATCTCGAGAATGAAAAATGATATCGACTACGTTAGGGTGCCAATCGACGCGTATTAACGTAAATATGATCTGAAAGAAATTTTTTCAAAATCGGTTCAGCCGTTCTTTTTTCTTAACCAAATAGACTCCAAAAAAGTAGATTTTACACAATATCTCGCGAATAGAAAATTATATCGACTTCGTAAGGGTGTCAATCGAGGCGTGTTAACGTCATTTTGATCCGACATAAATTTTATAAAAATCGGTTCAGCCGTTTTTTTTTTTTTTTTTAATTATTGTTAAAAATAAATAATAATTATGTTTTAATGATTAAAATGATTACTTTTCTGTGTAATATCTAATTTAATTATTATTATTAAATATTTATCAAACTGGGAAGTTCGTCGTATGGACTTCAAGGGTCGCACTTTAGTCCTAATAAACGACCCACCTCACGGCTTGTTTTTATGAAACACCTATGGCTCGACTTTAAATTTCGCACTCAAATTAGGACCGCCTACTTCTGTATAGTCTATTAAATTGAAATTCCAATTTGTTTAACATGTTGGTTAGTATAACTGTGAAGTTTCGTTACGTTAAAGGTTAAAATTTATTAAGTTAAAAGCACAGAGAGAGGTCTATTGTTCACCGAATTTATAGTTACTCTATAGGTCCGCATTTATTCGCCATTTATTACAAGATAACGTTAGTTTCATTGTGTTCGAGGGTTTTTTCCACAAAAATATTGTATTCTCTATAGTTCAGTTCGGAAATTGTAGGCAATCACTAATATACTTAAGACGAGTTTACACAGTGCGAGTTCCTGAGCTGACCAGTAGACAGTGGTTGTACTGGAAGTTCAGGGGAAATATAAATATTACCGAGTAAAAAAACTTTTTAGAGATAAGCTTTTATTTAAATGCACCAAAAAGGAAAAAAATAATTTTTAATAAATTAGGTTTATATTTATAAAAGCGTGGGTCGTGAACTCTATGATAGTATATTAGTCACGACCCACGCTTTTATAATTATGAACCTAATTTATTAAAAATTATTTTTTATTTTTTGGTGCATTTAAATAAAAGCTTGTCTCTAAAAAGTATTTTTTACTAATATTTATTTTGTTCATTTTAGTCTTTCAAAATTTTACCCCCCTTTGACACCCGTAAGGGTTGAATTTCGAAAAATTCTTTCTTAGTGGATGCTTACGTCAGAAAAGGAACCAACTGTCCAAATTTCAAGTTTCTATAGCTTCAGCGATTTGGCCTGGGCGTTGATTAGTCAAAAAAACCTTACATCCCCGTTTAAACCCCTTAGGGGTTGAATTTATTTCTAAAAATGATTTATTCATGTATTGTCATCGGGAATACATATGTGTACAAAATTTGAAATCGATCGGATACGTGGAAATCGTTCAAAATTGACTTGCAAGATTTGACTTAAACAAACACACAAACCGACAAACACACAAACTAACTGACATACATTGCAAGTTAAGTAAAAGCTTGTAAAAATAGTCAGCTTCTACGCTGTATACCCTAGGTGACTCTCATCGACCAAATTTCCCGGCTTACAGGTGTACTTTGATGTGATAAATTAATCCACTTTACTGTCCAACCAGTTATTACTCTGCAGTAGGATGCGAACTACTGGCCAAATATATATGGTGGAGGAAGGCGAGTGGCCAGTAAAATAAAAAAAACAAGCCGTGAGGTGGGTCGTTTATTAGGACTAAAGTGCGACCCTTGAGGTCCACACGACGAACTTCCCAGTTTGATAAATATTTAATAACAATAATAAAATTAGATATTACACATAAAAGTAATCATTTTAATCATTAAAACATAATTATTATTTATTTTTAACAATAATTAAAAAAAAAACGGCTGAACCGATTTTTATAAAATTTATGTCGGATCAAAATGACGTTAACACGCCTCAATTGACACCCTTACGAAGTCGATATAATTTTTTATTCGCGAGATATTGTGTAAAATCTACTTTTTTGGAGTCTATTTAGTAAAGAAAAAAGAACGGTTGAACCGATTTTGAAAAATTTCTTTCAGATCATATTTACGTTAATATGCGTCGATTGGCACCCTAACGTAGTCGATATCATTTTTCATTCTCGAGATTTCGTCTTAGAAAGAAATGGATACATACGTACGTACGTACATACGTACACACACAGCCATCTTTCTAAAAATAGTGTAGTGACCTTGAATTTATGTTTCAAGGTCACTAATGGACACATACACACACACAGACATCTTTCTAAAAATAGTGTAAAAATAGTGTACTGACCTTGAAACATAAAAATTTGTTATACATTTTGATTTCGATTTTCGGACCCATTACAATAACTTCCAATGGGAAGTTAAAAAACATAAATACCACTGCCCTGTGCCCACAGATATATTATAAGCATACCTACGTACTAATATAAAATACCAAAGATGTTCAGATTGATGGAATATCAACTGCAAGAAAACACATCAATAATACGTGCTAAAGTAGATATTGATGTATGCTGTGGAGAACTTTCACGTCGAAGCTTCGATAGATTGGTGCCCGTATCTACTTTTGTATATTTGTTAGTGTATAGTAACTTTCAACAAACAATAAATTATTATAAAAAATGTTAAAACAAAAAAATACAGTACACATCAAGAATTCTAATTATAATGGGGTACAAATTCTATAGAATTATCGCTAGGCACTTGGTAAAACATGATTGAATAAAAATTAATAAACAAACACTTGAAAAATTCTACACATTTATTCATCTCAACGATCGTTTAGTTTAAACTCCTGATGATGGGTTAGAAACCTGAAACGATCGTTGAGATGAATAAATGTGTAGAATTTTTCAAGTGTTTGTTTATTAATTTTTATAATGGGGTACATTTCAAAAAATGTTGACATCTAAATGTCACGCAACTCTATTCTAAATGTTAATTTTCTATTCTAGATTAGGTATTGTTCTTGTATTATTTTGTAATATTTCGACTTGTTAGGTCATGTTTAAAAAATAACTAAAATCAATAAACGAAACAAATATTATTTTATTGAATTATTGAATTGAAAAACTCATTAAAAAACTGTTCAAAGATAAATGCCTATATTTTTTTATAAAAAATAAAATTCAATTCGAAGATTTGTTTGGGCTCAAAGCTTATATTCGAAGACAAAGGGGGATAAGCAGTGAGCAGTCGGGTGAAAGCTAGATCGGGCAACTAATTTAGAGGGCTTGAGAATAGCCGAGCGTGTAGCGATGCTGTTGTTTACATGGCGTTGCTATGGTTCCTCTATTACAAGTCTCCAGTTCCCGGGTTTTAGCCCGAGAGCTGGTAAAAGTGTCAATTTGATTTTCAATTTATTACTTATTAAAAAAAAAATAATGAATTGAAAATATGAATTGGTGCTAGGCCCAAATAACCTTAGCTGTTGGTGATCTTAAAAAAAAAACTAATTTAGAATAAAATTACTGAACAGTCCTCTACTTCCGATAAGTATACGGTAAATGTAAAGTTTATGCAAGGTATCTTCGGTAAATGCTTCAGTTGAACATTTATATAGTTACAGCACGATAATAGTAAAACATATGGTACAGTTTTTTTTTTGTTTTCCCATTAGGCTTAATAATTTTTCTGCAGATTTCCGAATCGAAATCTTTATTTTTATCTTCCGTTTCTTCGTTGACGCATCTGGGAACTGGGTAATCCTTTATAACACCAGATGTAGAGTCAATTCCATCTAAAGATTCGATTTCAATTTGAACATTATGTTTTTATTCACACTAGTCAACTTGACTAGTCTGTCGAAACCAAAAATAAGTCATTGTTTGCTTCATGCATTTTTTACAGTTATATAAAAAGACAGGGAAGAAGGCAAATTAAAAATAAATAATATTAATATTAAATAAGAGCATGTTACTTTAGTACTGATTTTTCTAGTGTTGCCGTCTAGACAAGACAAGACAAGACAAGACAAGACAAGACAAGACAAGACTTTCAAAGTCTTGTCTTGTCTTGAAATATCAAGACTTCACTAAGTCTAAAGGTATGTGCAGTATGGTAGCGTAGATCATAGCAGAGCTTGCTATTAATGCATTGTTATATATGCGAACGTACACAACGAAGCAGTGAGTGTAGCAGCTGTATAAGCGCTGTTACAAGAGCTGGTAGATACAAGAATGTATCCCACCATTCTTTCACACAGTGACACATTTTCAAACGACCAACTCTTTCCGTTTAAAGCATTCTGCCACTGAAAAACCACCACATGCGAGAGTCGATATTTTAACACAGATGCTAGATTACCGAAACATCTCACATGCGAGAGTTAAACACAAACATAATCTAATTTTAATTTTGTCAGTGTTTGCATACTGTGACGTAGTTTACCATGGTATAACTTGTCAACTAAATTATAAAATACAAAAAGTGCAGAATTCTTGCATCCGTTTTGCTTTAAAATTAAACAAACGTGAGCATATACAACCCCATTTAAGAAACTTCGGTATTCTTAATATGGAGCAAACGAGGATAGTACATATGTTGACCCTTGTACATAACATACTGTTATCTTCAGAACCCTCCTATTTACATCATAATATTAAATACACTCAGCAGTATCACAATTGCCAAACTAGACATATTGATTTAGAGATACCGTTATGTAAAACAGCTATAGGAGCTACCTCGTTTTTTATCACTGGGCCACGTTTGTGGAACGAGTTACCTGTAAATGCACGTTTGGTGTATAGCACCAGTGCATTCAAAAGAGAATGCAAGAAATATATTCTGTCTCGTACAGATTAAAAGAGTTTATTATGTTTTACTATGTCATTTTTACTAAGTACTATTTTAATATGTTGTTTTATCCGTATTGGTGTTTTTATAATGTTAATTTTAAAATGTTTTAAGCTAATATTTTAAAATGTTTTTTAAAATGATATTTTTTATTATATTAATCGCTATCTGTATACTTGTATTATTTTTTATTATTGTCAATTGTTAGTAGAGGGCGGACGAGATAGCCACTTTGGCTTGTCCGAACCCTAATAAAGGAATTTATTATTATTATTATTATTATTATAATCTATAATATAAGGACCTTTATTTTTACATGGAATCTACTATACGTTCGTACACATTATATAATAGTGTACATACGTACTCATATATGTATTGGTATAGCACACCTATATATAAAGTACACGCTTTCCGTAAGCACTCGACGTCAATTCCTATTTGGTTCACAAAGAGACGTAATGTAAACAAATAAACTTTTACAAATAGCTACTCCGCGCGACACACCGAGAATAGAATTGATGTATTTTATGAGCAAACGATTGTCCTATAGTGTAGCTTAGCTCGACAGCACTGCTTCACTATACCCACATACATACATACATACATACATACATACATACATACATACATACATACATACATACATACATACATACACGATCAGGTAGGAGAGAGTCTCACGTGGCAGTGTTCAACGCTTGAGCTATAATAGATGAAGTATTGGCGTACAGATTGACATCAATAGAATGCATTTCAACATTGGATTGTGGATTGTCAAAATAGTGAAGTATACTTGCATACGTCACACCTTAAATTTTGGTATCAAGTATATGTGTTAAAGCCTACAATCTGTATCAATGTTTTTCTCTTTATATTAAAGAAATGTAAGAATCTAACCAACCGATATAATATACGAGTACCTACTATTTAATTAAAAACATCTTTAATAAAAATTGACAACAAATGCAATTATTATTATTATTATTATTATTATTATTTTATTTCGTTCAAAAGACTACAAGGAGTCGAAGTTGTCAGACATGATAAATATAAAAATAATAGCAGATATAAAAATAAAGTATAAACAGTACAATAAATTATTTCATAGTAAAGTCATCAACGATATACAAGCATTGTGCATTCAATGATTTCTTAAGTTTCTTTTGAAATGTATTGAAAGGCAAGTCTTTAAAGTCATTAGGCAAATCATTGAAAAGCTTCAGGGCAGCATAATGCGGACTGTTTTAACATTGGAAATGTTTATGTTCGTATATGGGGGCAGAGTTACGAGTTTTCGTTCAAGGCCAAAAGACAACGGTGTCGCGATCAAGTGAGGAGCAATCATGCAAAATTGAACAAGTGCAATTTTTTCGAAATGTGTTTTATATCATGTCTAGTTAATTGAGAGGTATTTGCGACGATCTGCGGTGTTATTTTTGAGCAAATGTTAATAAATACTGTAGAAAAATCCATTTAAAAGTTAAGTAATCAAGCAAAAGTGAACGCGTATATAACAGAAGAATAATAGGGTTATTCCTGACAAAACTAAACAGTGCATTGATAAATATTGTGTGTATAATAAACAGTTAATTATGTTTCATATATGCTGTTATCATTTCCAATGTCCTCGATGGTTGTAAGGATTGCGAAATTTGTGAATTTTTTAAAGAGAGAGAGATTACATAGGTAATAAGATATTGCCACAGTTACGAGTTAAATAAGAATGGTGGGAGTTCATAGTTATTTAGGTCAAGACATTTAACAGAACTATTGATATATTATATAAAAGGCTAATCTACTTTGCGCTGTTTAGTCTATGGTGGTTGCGCGTTGTTGCTCCTTTACTCTAGAGAAAACAAGTAGCTCCGTCGTTTTGTGCTCTGCGCCGCGCCTTGCGTCGTATAGTGAAAATGATTGTGATGTGCTCCATTTCTTTTCAAACTTTTACTGTAGCGGTAGCTATATAAAACATTTGCTATTGCTGATTCTATTAGTCCAAGAGGTCGCAACCAAAAATTGTAAGCATTTTCAAAAGGCTAATATTTTGAGATTAGCTCGTATTTAGGGTGTAAATAAGATTTTATACGAGTCAGAAAGTCAGCGTTCGGGACATATGTCGTCGGGGCGCTTCACGGGATGCAAAAAAAGACGGTAGGGTTTTCTAAAAGAGGGAATTGGGTACAGCGTTATATTATTGAATATAATTTATGAAAGAAGTTCCAAACTTGTACCGACTGCAGCTGACTAGGTCGGTTCTATCAAAATGAGATCTTACTGTTTTTTTCATAAATTGTATTCAATAATTTAACACTATACTTATATCAAATTTCAGCCTTTACAAAACACTAGTTTTGTAATTGTGTTTTAAAGATCACCAACAGCTAAGGTTATTTGGGCCTCGCATCAATTCATATTTTCAAATAGGTAATTATTTTTTTTTTAATAATAAATTGAAAATCCAATTGACACTTTTACCAGCTCTCGGACTAGAACCCGGGACTTGTAATAGAGGAACCATAGTAACGCCATGTAAATAACAGCATTGCTACACGCTCGGCTATTCTCAAGCCCCACTAGTTTTGTAAGGTTCCGTACTTCCGAACGGAACCCTATTATAGAGCCTACGATGTCTGTCCGTCTCTTACAAGGCTCAATCTTAAAAACGTTAAGAGGTAGCTAGTTTTTACAGATTGTGTTGTTGTGGCATGAATCCTAGCAAATAATAATTAAAATTAAATGATCAATTAATTTTAATAAATAAAATATTTTTTATTTTACTACAACACTGACTTCAGCCGTACTTATATACTGTACTATAGAGCGTCTAACATCATCATTCGACTGGCTCAGTTGGTAGAGCGTTCGCCTGAAGATCTAGAGGTCCCTAGTTCGATCACGGGTTTCGGATCGCAATATTTTTGTTTTTTTTTTCATTCATCAACTATTCTGTTAATATATATTTTTTTTACTTTAAAAATTAATTTAATTAAATTTGATACAAAAAAAAAGAAAATATAAGTAATTTTTTTTTTAAAACCAAGCTTAAATAAATAAAAAATTCTTACAATTTTTGGTCGCGACCTCTTGGACTATATGTATGCCGGGGACTGTACAGTGTACAATGTTGCCGAATTTTACTTCTGAGAGTTATTGCATTTGAATGTTGAAGACAAACAAATACCTTCAAAACCGTACGACTTACGTAGGAACGGTAAAACTTAAATTGAAGGTACGAAAATAACTGCGTATTAAATCGAACCATTTTGAAAGGAACGTTTATGTAACCTTGACACTAAAAAGGATGAAGAAACTACAAACGTAGAATAATATCAAAATTGGAAGAGGCAATAGCGTGGCTTCAAAAAAGTAGAAATATACAGCTGGGTTCACGGTTATATTTTGTTTACAAAAAATCAAGCTCGGGAATGGTGTCTGAATGTAATTTTAAATTGATAAATATTTTTTATTTTTTTAATTTTTCCTCTAAAATGCATTTTAAGCCCACTTCTCTTCAAAAAGAATTTTTTGAAAATAACACTCATTGAGGTTCAAAGGTCTCCTATAAATTTGAACTTGATTGATTCAAAAGATTAGGAACATTAATGTTTTCCGCACACCACCGACGCCTACGACGCCGACAACGACAATGACAACGAACAAACCTGACACTTCGTAAAACCAATCGCAAAATGTTTTTTAGTGTCTAAATAGTCAAGATTGATCAAAATCTGAATTTCGAATTTTCCCACGATTATGTTACTTTCATTCACTGAAGGTGATGAAAAGTAAAAAGAATGAATGAATTGTGAATTATAGACGCTCGACAACAGAGGTAAAAGTAAAAAGCGAGTGAAAATACTTGTTATTGTGGCTGAACTCAATTACGCTAAAGTTGAGAAGTATTTTTTCATTTCGTGTTTTTTTTTATATTCTTTGTCTGTTGAGTTGTGTGTGTGCGTGCGTGCGTCCATGTGTGTGTGTGCGCGCGAGATTTATAGTCGATTATTCAGAAAACATTCGGATTGATTTTGGCCTAAGCCGGATGCTTTGTCGAAGGTTTAATTTTTATCCGAATTATTCGGTCGGATATAACAGATATTATAAAAGAGGGTGTCCATAATTAACTTCCCATTGGAAGTTATTGTAATGGGTCCGAAAATCGAAATCAAAAAGGAAAAAAAAATTTTATGTTTCAAGGTCACTACACTATTTTTACACTACTTTTAGAAAGATGTCTGTGTGTGTGTGTGTACGTACGTACGTACGTACGTACGTATGTATGTGTCCATTTCTTTCTAAGACGAAATCTCGAGAACGAAAAATGATATCGACTACGTTGGGATGCCAATCGACGCGTATTAACGTGTATTAACGTAAATATGATCTGAAAGGAATTTTTTTAAAATCGGTTCAGCCGTTCTTTTTTTTTAACCAAATAACCTCCAAAAAAGTAGATTTTACACAATATCTCGCGAATAAAAAATTATATCGACTTCGTAAGTGTGTCAATCGAGGCGTGTTAACGTCATTTTGATCCGAAATAAATTTTATAAAAATCGGTTCAGCCGTTTTTTTTTTTTTTTTTTTTTAATTATTGATGTTTTAATGATTAAAATGATTACTTTTCTGTGTAATATCTAATTTAATTATTATAATTAAATATTTATCAAACTGGGAAGTTCGTCGTGTGGACCTCAAGGGTCGCACTTTAGTCCTAATAAACGACCCACCTCACGGCTTGTTATTATATAGATTTGGAAATATTTTTGCAAAAAAAGTTTAACTACATTTTATGTTCTATAAATGATTTATAAAACGAATTTTTATAACTCAGGTAATTTTCAATATTATATTAAACGATTAATAGTTCTTTTATTACACAAAGTTAAAGTAAATTAAATTTAATTTTAAATGAAGCAAGGCGTTCTGTGTAGCGTTGGGTTGTTTATGTTTAATATAAAATTGCACATAAATTGCGGACATCGTTCTGAGAAATACATTTTATTTATTTTATTTATAACTGAGGAAAAATACACGAACGTTTTATCACATAAATGCAATACGAACTCGACTACTGCCGTTTATTTTTTGCGCATTTCCCACTGCAACGAAAAATAAGTAAAAATAATACACACAGATACATATTTTTATTTTGAAATAATCATATTTTGCTGTCACTTTAACAGATATTTTATCAGATTTTTATTTAAACTTTCTGTGGACATGCTGGGCTACAGAACGCATTGACAGACATTTCTGGAATAATTGATTCCTAAATACTTAACTTAAACAAATTTTGCACACTGCTATAATTTTGATTTCGATATTTGAATTTAGTTAAACACTACTTTTTTCAAAAGAAACTAGCAACAATTTTGTATTATTTTGTTTAGTTTCGCTTTTTATTACCTATTATTATTATTGTTAAATGGTAAAAAAATGAGCAATCAGTGACTCCGAATTTAACGTAGGCTGATTTCTAAATGTGTTGTGGCAATTTAATGTCAATAAAAAGTTCATTTTATATGATTTTTTAATGTAATTTGGTAAGTTTTTACATTATATATATAAAAAAAAAATCAGTATTATTTATAAACGCCATTAAAAAGATTTTATGTAATTACTGTATAATACCCTTACTGCCACCATTCAATCTCGTACTTCCACCACATTTTATGTTACAGTGCATTATTATAATGTCAATCAAATGTCAAAATAGAACAGCACTTTCCTTGCATCAAAGTAGAATGGAATCTAATTTGATGCTGCTATATTTAGGTACTTATGTTTTCGAATTAATAAATTCCCCAGTTATATTATTTACATAAATACTTACTGCAGAAACTATGTATACATAAAATATTTATCTTTATTTGCAAGGGGCATTACCTGACACGGTATTTATAAGTCTAATCAATTAGAAATTAAAGTCATAAAGACATTTTTCTTCTAAACAGTCCTTTAAAACGTTAACCGCCCAAATAGTACCAAAAAAAACTAAATTTTTTTTGTCTTTTTTTAAAATACAGATGAGTAGTGTCATATACGTTGAGTTTTAGTAACGTTTCGAACAAAAAAAAAAAATTCAAAATGAGACCTAACATTTGGCTCTCGGAGCCTTTACACCATTTGTTTATCATGTTTCTTTGATGTACACAAATGTAATAAAAAACTCGGGTCGCAGTGCCAAAACCCTGCCGACAATATAGTGTATTTGCTAATACAGGCCCTGTGGCTTTATTATGTGAACTTAAGTTCGTCTTTGGACAAAATGAAAAATTAACCCCTTAATACATCCCTTAAAATAATATTTTTTTTCCTAATTTCAATATTATTATCAATGCAACCTCTGTACCAAATTAAATACACCCGTCAGCAAATAAATCACTATCCGTAAACTAGTGTTTTCATAAAATTTGTAAGTCCGGTCCTGTCGTGCCGATTTTGTTAAAATTTTAGCAACACATTTTAATCTCTACTAAAGGGTTAAATTCCAATTTTGAAACAATTCTGAGATTTTTTTCGGTATTTTTGGGCCCAAAAACTTTTTTCAACCCCTAAAAACTACCCTTAAAATGGTCCGATTGGGCCCATTTTAAATAGGTTCCGTGCGGTGATGGATTCCAACGTGTCTACCAAATTTCGTTCAAATCAATTAAGTCTTTCGAGAGTTATGCCGCGAACACATATATATATATATAAATAAATAAATAAATAAATATATATATATATATATACATATATATATAAACATTTCTAAAAATGGTGCCAAAGTGTTCAGGAGGCTATGAAACGTCGAGAAATTTTGGTCCGACCCCTAGGTCCCGCCATCCGACCGACGCCAATAGTGTATGTGCCATATGGCAAATACACTAATAATACTGTCGCAAACCCCAAGATATTATGCCACTGCCTCCAATAGAAACCACGAGGAGTGAATGGTGAGTCGTGCCATCAGTCAGTACAGTGAAATAAATATTGATCAGTCAACGGGAATCAGTCAGTGTAAATTGTACTGTGACAGTGTTGAACAGCGAAATAAATCTGATATAAATACCGTGACAAAATAAATAAATAATCCTTGTATATATAGTTATTTGTTAAGTGTTATTTAAGTGGCCCGTTTAGTTCAATAATTACCGTTTAAGTTTTTTTTATTGTTAGAATTGACTTTTCGTTGTTGCATTTATTGTTATTGTATTTTTAATTATTGTAAATAAATATTTATTCCGCCAACTCAGAAAACAGTTTTGTAACAATACCTGTAGATATTACATATATTTTTATAATTTTTATATTTTTTCAGAAAAATTAACGTTTTTCAGTTTAATGTTTTTAGTTTCATTTATTTATGCAAATATAAAGAAATCTTGCTCTCATTATATACTTGTATTTCAAAACTAAATAAAATAAAATGTTATAAAAAACTAGGGTACGGTTTTATGAAACCACGGTGCAAGGGAAACTTTTTGTCATAACCCTAAGCGCTTTTAACCCGAAATCGCCAAAAGGATATAATTTTGTTTACGTGGTTTAAACTCTGGAAAGCTAAAAGTGCACACCCCGCTAAGTTTGACACTTTATAATAGTAAAATATTAAAATAAAAAATAGATAGAAAACATACATAATCAAAATAGAAAAAAATATAAATAAATATCAACTGAAGTATGTAATAGTAAAAAAAAGAAACTAAAATGAATGGTGATGCCCGGGTTTGAACCAGCGACCTACTGCGTAGAAAGCAGCTGCGATACTCCTGCGTCACGCATCCCGTTGTGTGTACTGCTATATTTATGATATTAGTAATATCATAAATATATCATAAATATATTACCAAGTTGTCTGTTTGAGATAAAGCAATGTTCTGCAATAATGTTGGGCTATATACGGGATTCTTCGATTGGACGTGACGTTACCTCGGCTTGCGTAACCGAACGAAATAAAAACAAGACTAAAAAGTTTCATTTAATATAAAGTAGTATACGTTGTGATTAATTCTATTTCAGTAAATCGAGCCTGATATGTTTAAGGAACGGTGAATCAGGTGTTTCAGATAGCGTCGACTGAGGTGGGTTTGTTTTTGCGACTGGAACATTTCGTTGATTGGTACAGTTTCAGTAAATTCACTTTTCTTTACATAAGTTCCACATTTAAGATCACAGACAGACTGACAGAACGTCTCGCAAAACGACCTGTCTATACCGATTTAAAATCAGTGACTACTGTACGAGATTGAAAATAAAGTTTTCTTGCCGAATCTATTTTTTCTCTTTGCAAATTCACAACAGTTTAATTCACGGTAAAAAAAGCTTTTCTGTAGACCATAGACCTCTAGAAGGCCGAGGCACGCACAGAAGTATGTAATAGCGGGTGGATCAAGCGAAACATAAATTAATATGGAAATGGCTTGAATTCCCACACTTGTGTGAGAAGATGCGTTCCCTTACACCGGCCTGTCAAATGTCACTTAGATACTTACTTTCATACATGTAAAGCAGCTATTTATAGTGGGTATGGCAAAAAATAATTTAAATGAAAATTAAATGTTGATGTAACAAATTTTATATTTGAAACATTCATTTAAAATAAAATTAAGAAAAATCGCAGGATAGTGGACAAAATATTTTTCTTAATTTTATTATAATCACGATGGACACGATTTCTAATATAAATTCATTTAAAATATTTATCTTTAAGTTCCCATGTGATATGATATTTTTTTTTAAATTATATATTTTGAAGTAATGATCCTTCTCAATTTAAAGCATAGAAAATCAATATTTATTAAAAATATACGTTGATATAACAGACGAACATTAGAAGAGAATCATTGCTACCTTCCTCTACTCCAGTTAACGCTGTCAGAGTTGGAAAATACCCTCAATTTTGTTGCTAATGTGTTTTCGTGACACAATCTGCGGTTCTAACTTAACTCTCAAACAAAATTGTTTCAAAAATTTTTCATAGCAAAAACCATCAACTGGTTAGGTAAATATATTATGTGTGTTATGTAGAAATGCCAACTTTACAGAGTGTTAGTAAATTAGTAAAATTACTTAAGATTACTTATTATAGTCATCTTAAATAATTTTATGGAATGAATTCATATAAATGCGTTTTTGTCACAGCTATTTGCAATGGACAAGTGAAAACTGGTGCTATCTCAAGATAAATTAAAAAGATTTCATGATTCAATAAGTTAATATGATCTGATGTCCCCATTTGAAAAGAAAAGAACTTTTTTCTTTCCACGTTCCGTGAGAAAATGGTCATAGATCGAAAAATCATTGCCGTGATAAAGCCAGACCCTTAAAACGTGACGATTTAACTCACTAAGGACTCCAGGGCCCAGAATTATTAATTTTAGTGGCAATCGGATCAGTGATTGTGAAAATATGCGCAAGATGGCTGATCTGCTCGGTAGAACTAGTGGGTAGATTATGGACTCGTCCGGCACGAAAAACGCGTGTTTTTTAGTCTGTTGTGTGTCACGCGCGACCTCTTTAAATAGAATATGGACTCGCCCGGCACTAAACTCGTTTGTGCGCATGTATGACGCTCGTGTTTTCTCTAAACAGTACTGCTATATCTATAAAAATATCCTCAAGAATTGCATAAATACCTACATTTTTTATTTTAAAAGTCATTTTAGAATATGGGAAGTCATATATGATTTTCCATAGTGATTTTTTAATTATTGTTTAAGGAATGACAGCTGAAGTCTGACAGTATTATTTTTAACACCCTGTATATATTTGGAAATGTTAACGCAGTTGGAAGAGATATAAATATCTGAAACATGTTGCAATTCAAAATATCTATACTTTCACAACAAATGTCAGAGCTTATCTAAATGTCAGTAGCGTTGTAACAATAAAATTAAATTTAACATTTTGATATTCTCTATATATAAAAGGCAGTAATTTGATTCGTTAATATTAATGAATTTATTTTATTTACAGTTTTAGAAAGTATATTCATATACAGCCATATATTCTTCTGTAAAAATTTATACTATTTCGTTTAGAACACATAAAATTATCAAAAATAATAGTTTATATCCCTGAAAATATTTAACGAACGTATACTAAAGAACTATAACGCAAAATAGATTTTTGAAAGTTATTTTTTTAGATAAGATATCTTTTTCATTTTATTTATTTTGACATTTGTTATATAGTATTAAGTTATTTTTATTTATTTTAGTAGTGTTTAAACTCAAATCACCTCACCGCTGAGGCGTCAAAATTTTGTCAAAACGTTCATTTTGCCGAGTTTTACGGGGGTACAAGTTTTCGTTGGGATACCGTGTATACGAGGGCGGTCTGAAAAGTTTCCGACCTTAATGTGAAGATGGTAGCACTTATCAATAAAAACAAAAGGAATGTGGTTTCGCATCTTTTGACAGGTACTCACTAAAATTTCAGCCATTTTTGACGCGCAATTATTGTTTGACAATCGTTTAAGTAAGTCGATGTAAGTGTTTTCGTGAAAATGGAAAAATCGAGGCATAAAATATTTGTTTCTGAAAGGCAATACGCCTACGCAAATCAAAGATGAGTTGAACGCTGTGTACGGGGCCTCTGCACCATCATTTACCACCGTGAAATTTTGGGCAGCTGAATTTAAACGTGGCCGTACCAGCTTGGGAGACGATGAACGTTCAGGACGTCCAAAAACTGCAACCACTGACGATAACATCGCTAAAGTTCACCAAATGGTGCTAATCGACCGTAGAATTTAAGCGAGAGAGATAGCAGAGACTATGAATATGTCCAAAGAACGTGTTTGTCACATATTGAATAAAGATTTAGGCATGAGAAAACTGTCCGCGCGTTGGGTGCCGCGTTAGACCAAAAATGTGTTCGAATGAACATTTCCAACGCTCTGTTGGCAAAATTCAGGCGCAATAAATCAGACTTTTGGCGCCGATTAATTACTGTAGATTAATTACTGTAGATAAAAATAAATTTGAAGAAAAAATGTATTGTATTGTATTGTGTTATCTTCGTTAGGTCGGAATCTTTTCAGACCACCCTCGTATACCTAATGCGGATTTTTGTACCTAGTTTTGTTTCGTCCGGAATGACTTCACTATATCATATTTATAACGTACGCCCCTGGTCAGTGTCTGTCAACGTATATACCTATGTATTATGCAAGCAGTTTCATTTCGTGCATTACTATAGATCGAATATAGTACCTATACTGTTACATAGTATATAGTGTCTATGTATCTAATGCCAACATATAGGCTGAGAAGAGAGAAAGGTCACTATTATTTATTAATATCGTTTATTTTGGCTTCACATCAGTTATATTGATTACTTTATTATTCTGCCTCCATTTTTGAGTACACCATACATCATTACATGTGTATAGTTTAACTTTTGTATGTTGAACGCTTCTGGTATCTACAAATGATAACCACTTAACTTATCGAAAAAATAATTTTCTAGAGGTAATTTTCATTTATTGCTTCTATTATTGCGTTTATTAATAGAAATAGTATATTGTGCGAGTAGTGGGAGAAAGAGGAGATTTCTCGAGTGTGGATTTTGTCGCACACAAATTTTGTTCAACAACCGCAAGAAATATGTCATTTCGTGGCTCTGCTGAGCGTGGGCGAAATAATGGGTGACCTGATTGATTGACGAAACTATCAACACTTGCGTAAACGTTCCCTGTAATGAGCGTGGGCGAAATGGCATTTCGCCCACTCTCTACGTCTACAGGAGCGTGGGCGAAATGCTATTTCGCCCACTCTCTACGTCTACAGTCAGATAATTCATTATTTCGCCCACTCTCAGTAGAGCCACGAAATTACATATTTCTTGCGGGTGTTGAACAAAAATTATATTCTTACTATAAACAAATTAAAATATACATTTTTGGAAGTATGTTACAAAATATCTAACCGTTCGTTGCGTTGGCCTTGCCAAGTTAGATAAGCAAATTCTACAATATTAATTGTCCTACTTATATTTGTTTCTGTGGAGGTAAAATGTCACAAGATTTCATTATCCACATTCTACATAGTAAAGAAATACTTAACATTTAGTTTCATTTAGAAAAAAAACACTCACCGTTTTACATAATAATCAAGTCCATGAGCACCGTATTGAGAATCTTTTTAAATTTTCTCCATTATTTATTTGCTGACAAAGATGTAGTTCATCCATTATCTGAAAAATAAAACAATAATTGTTTTAAAAATTTTTTTTCATTTTAAATTTTATTTAATGATACCAACAGACGAGTAAATAGATACAGGTTCCCTAACGTAGCTAGAGCTACGAAACACGCAGAAGAGGATATGAGATCTCCGATCAACAGAAATGAGGCGCACTTTGTTCGAAAAAAAAAATTATACAAGCTTTGCGTTAGGTGTCGAAACTGATGATTGTAGCAAGTGAATTTTCAAAAAAGATTAATGGTTTCTATCTAATTACTTTTCCGAGTCGATTTCGGTCATCATTCGGATTAATATAATCCAAGTATTTCGATGACAAAATAAAAATTTAAAAACGTCACAATAATATAGAGTTTGATATGATACGAAACGGGAAAATATTATTCATTCACATATCAATGATCTAAAGGAGTAACATATTTATGGAAATACATAACTAGTTTGTGGAAACAAATATTTCACAAATAACAAAAACTGTCAACGTTTTACATTTCCAGAACATCTACACCGTCATTTTGTATATAAATCATAACAAATGCCGATTGAAACATCTAAATTTATTACTCGTGTTCAAATGTTTAAAAAAAGCTATCGACTTTTGTTGTTAAATGAAAGCCTGTAAATATATTGAAAAAATATACCGAGCAGAATATTTACTTCATTAGATCTTCCTTGACACAAACTGTGGAAAAGTACAGACCCGGATTATGTGTAAAAGGCAATTTTACTTCCTTGTTCCGTAAAGAAATAGATGTAGAAAAATCGTGTTTGATATACAGGGTGAGTTCGACCACCCGTATCAGTTGTTTTTTTAGAAAACGGTTAGTCGTAGAGAGTTGTGTCAAAAATTTGTATTATAAAAGCCCTAATAAAGAATCGAATGGTGATAATTTTTTTTCCCGGGAAGGTCGGCTTCCCTATTAGTTTGCTCCAGAATGTCCAGAACTCCGGAATTATAAATGTAACGATAGGTCCAAAGTGGTATTGTTGAAAAGATCTTTAAAAAATAAGCAAGTTTTGTAGGAACATTTTTTTTATTACTGCCACCCCTGTAAATTTCTATAAGTATAAATATAAATTATTATGTGTTCAAAACTCCGGAATTTTAGAAAGCACGATAGGTTGAAAGTGGTGCTGTTGAAAAGCTCTTTAAAAAATAGGCAAGTTTTGTAGGAAAAATTATTTAATTACTGCCACCCCTGTTAAGTAACAATCGTTTGAAATTATTTAACCAAAATTTCATAATAACGATCGAAGTCGGCATTAAAAATCTAGCAACCTTAGACATTGTCACAAGTGTTCAAACTGTCTTCCATTTACTCTTTAATACATACTACTGAGCTCTTCTGGTTATACTGTGAGTGTACTTCTTCAGTGTTTAATGATCGATAGATAGGTAACTAGATTTTAAATGCGGACTTTTAAGAAGTTCGTTATTATGACATTTTAATTTAGTAATTTCAAACAAATATTACTTAACAGGGGTGGCAGTAATAAAAAAAATGTTCCTACAAAACTTGCTTATTTTTTAAAGATCTTTTCAACAATACCACTTTGGACCTATCGTTACATTTATAATTCCGGAGTTCTGGACATTCTGGAGCAAACTAATAGGGAAGCCGACCTTCCCGGAAAAAAAAATTATCACCATTCGATTCTTTATTAGGGCTTTTATAATACAAATTTTTGACACAACTCTCTACGACTAACCGTTTTCGAAAAAAACGACTGATACGGGTGGTCGAACTCACCCTGTATAGTCACATTCTGATTGTACTACAAAAAAGTGAACTTCCGCATGATGACTGTGTATGCGTCTGTCTGACTGTGGAATTTTCTTTTATTCACCATAACTCCTGCAAATATTCAACCGATTTGATTGTTTTTTTAAAGTTTTGTCTTAGTAAGGACTTCAGGTTAATCGGATTAGTAGTTTTGGAAATACGTATACGAAATTTTGCGCATAATATTTTGTACTTATAATAATATTGGACTATTGTCGTTTTATTATCAAAATTTTCATTCAAATTAAAAGTCAATTTAATTTTTTGATTTTTGTTTATTATAAATTGACATCCAGATACTTATCTTCAGAAGGGTGTGACGCACTCGTGCAGACTAAGGCAAATATATGGTTAGTTGTGGAAGATTGAGTGCTAAATCTTGATCACAAATATGTACCAGTGGACACACAGACGGAATTAAATGACCAAGTCAAATTTTGAAAGAAACTTTAATAATTAATTCTGTTCAGTCGATAATTAAATACAATGTCACTAATTTTAAATTGACATTATGTCGTCTTGGAGTAGATGCTTAAGTTGTCGATAATATTGTGCCCTCATTCGCGTGGCAGCGTACAGATAATTGTGGTTAGTATGGGGTAGGAACTTCGCTACAATTTGGACCGCCCGATAAGAAGGACACGTCAGACAACTTATAATTTTTGGTCAAAATTGTAATCTATACTAAATATTATTTTATGAATTAAAATATGGCGTACAAGACGACACAATGACAACGGAATGTTACATAAAATAATTATTACATTATAAAACCATTACGAGATTATGGTCAGAGGCGGCGAATAAAAGAAATACATTTTTAAATTTTACTATTAAAAAAAAACACAGTAACAACTGGGTTGCTACAAGGGCCACCACATTGAACGAATAATTTATTAGTTCTGTCTGTTTAATCGGTCCATAATTTATTGAAAAATCATACCAACCATGAAATTTTTGTAAAATACCTATTAATATATTTTTCATATTATTTTTATACGGACCTGTACTATGTATGGACACAATTGATTATGTCTTTAGTAAAATGCATTTGCTTTATCCATTTGTCCCAAGACAATTTTGTATTAAACATTGTTGTGCTTTAAATAAGTAAACCTATGCGATAAAGTGCCTCATGTTTATATTAACAATAAATTGATTTTCATTCATCATTAAACTACCTATTTTGGATGTTTCCAAAACAAATGAGTAGTGGTATATTAATGACATATCAGTTTATGAAATATGAACTAAATCATTGTAGCGGCAGCCACTATTTGGGTAATTAGTTGGAAAGTAAAATAAAAGCTAAAAAAAACCTTTGAAAACCATATATTATACTCAGTAATCGTCTACACACATACACACACACTCACATTTCCATTTCATTTACCTACTATATAAATCATAAAATTTCGAAATTTAAATCAGTACTTCACAAACCACGACATAATACACAGTGCTTAGCATCATAATATTATATAGTGTTACGAATACTCAATGTGTGTTTTTAAAAAATAATTAACCACACCTGAAGATGGCAACTCGTTGCTGAAACGCGTAGTGTAAATTCACAAGAAGTCACAAGACGGACATAATACAAGGTATTTATAATACTTCAAAATATTGAAAACCAGAAGTTTAAAATTTGGTTTCGAGTCTTTGAACAGTGTGCCAGCCAGGTTTCGAAATGTAGGGACCATGAAACGTCTAAAAGCGTCGAAATTTTGATTTTTTCCGCCATTGCAAGATTTTCATTACTACTCGTTCGGAAATAAAAAAATTACATATTTTTTGCAACGATTTTCATTTTAAACTCGTCTAGTAAAAAATTGTTAATTTAATTTGGCATTGAGGGTTTTTTTCTGTAGAATTATACCCCCCAGGGGGGGATATTGGAATGTGGTTGCTATCGCAAATTGCATTCCAACGTTCTTTAGGAATTAGCGTTCCCAGGGACCCGAGCTCGTACCAGTCGGTTTGTGTATGCCGGCTGGCGGATTCTAAACACAAATGGATTATTTGTTGTGTTGAAAACACTTATGACCTGATTTATCGATGCGTCTATAATCTACAATTAATTAATGTAAAATTATATTTTATTTATTTAAATAAAATAAAATAATAAATATATTATAACTCCTTAATATTTATAAAAGCATCCGCCACTGGTTCAAATAAACAATCGGATCAGCTCGGTAGGTCATTAGCGATTTCTGTTATGTGTATTTGTTTACAGAGTTGGTTTACAAACATTTCATCAATCTTCAAGTATTCGTCGATTTAAAGTTATGGAAGACAGGAGAGTATTCATATTCGGCAGAAAATTATTTTTTAGAGAAAATATTCTAAATTAATATGATGGTGCTTGTCCATTCTTCAGTAATAAGGATGGTTATTGGGAATGTGGTCGTTTTACCAAAAATGATTATTATTGTTCCAAAACTGTTTTCTGAGTTGGCGGAATAAATATTTATTTACAATAATAAAAAACACAATAATAATGAACGCAACAACGAAAAGGCAATTCTAACAATCAACACAAGTAAACAATAACTAAACAGTAATTACAAAGCAAAACAAACTATATACAATAATTCGTAATTATTACCACTACACTAGTATTTATTTTATCAATTTGGTTATTTATATCACGGCACTATTTATATTACTGATCCACCGTAGGCTTGAATGCGTGACTCACCGTTGACTGATCCCACTCACTCGTACTGGCTGTTTATATATGCTGTGTGGCGTAAGCCTTGGTGTGTTCTCGCTTTCTCTAGAACTTTCGCGCAGGTACCAGTTGTTCAGTAAGCAGACCCCATTTCTCAGAACTCTTGACTGCCGTTTATATACAGGGTGATCCGTAACATTATTATCATATTATTAATTCGCCGAATGCATAATAGTCATTTTTAGTAAAACGTCCATATTCCCAAGCATCCTTATTATTCTAAATTAAATTATTCCTTCTATATTTCAAAGTATATCGGTAAGACTTACTAATTTTGTTTATAAATAACCGTGATATGAGAGATTCTCAGTTAAAAATTAATTTGGAAAAATTATACTTTTTGATTAATTTGTCATCAAATAAAATAAAATGGGAATTGATTTTTTGATGGCTCAAATACCCAAATTAAAAAAAATTTACCTGTATAGACATAAAATAACGGTTCCTATTCCAACCCCAAGTAGAGTGGATAACCGGGCTATTTGAATGTTTTTTTTTTTGAAAAATAGAAATACAAAAACTGATTTAAACAATAATCGATCAAGTCTTCATGGTTTCCGGGCTTGTAGGCCGTGGTCCGGTGGTATTTCTACCTGACGCTTCGTCTACAACTGCGGTAGACATTCTCAAAGGCGATGTGGCAGCGGTCGAAGTGTCCAATTACAGAGAGACGAACTACGACCGAACAGAGAACACACTGGTACTAGGCATAAAAGAAGGGAGGACACCAGTCACTGACACACTGACCTGTGAGCCGTCAAGGAGGACACTTCGACCACTGCCACATCGCCTTTGAGAATGTCTACCGCAGTTGTAGACGAAACGTCAGGTAGAAATACCACCGGACCACGGCCTACAAGCCCGGAAACCATGAAGACTTGGAACAATGCCGGCCGTGAAAGCTTGCACACCTGGATAATAATCGATCAGGTTAACTGCAGTGCACTTGTTCATGGAATCATGGATACTCGGGAGTCGGGGCCGTGCGTAAAGCTTTTATAAACTCTTACTGTCATTGATTTTTGGAACACGCGCCTCGTATTGCAGCCATCAGTGAAGTCTTCACTTTAAAACTGAAGTTGATAGTTTCTTTAAAATTGAAACTCTATTTGAAAAATGTGAATTCATCTCTGCTCTTCATACTCACAAAAAGTTGTAAAAGAACAAAAACAAGCAACGGTGAAGGAATAAGAAGACTAAGTTGTTTCATCAAATAAGTAGAACAGGTGTGTTTTCTTTATAGAAGGAAAAAAAAACATATAATCGTTAGACATTAAATACAACAACCGTAATGACAGTTTGTGCTTGTTAAAAGAACTTGTTTAATGTTGGTTCTAAGATGAAGAACACGTTTCTGTAGTTTAGAGCTTCGATAATCTGTTTATCTAATTTACAGTTAACAAATTTAATCTTGTTCTTGAAGATTCTTACTGGTGCAAACCTATCACATTTTCAATTTATTATTTTTATAGCTTGTAACTATAAAAATAATTATTATTAAAACACACAAAAACTGGCTATAGCTGTCTAACTTTATTTTTTACATTTCAAGCAATAATGATCTATGCACTGTTTATTCAAAATTATAAATGACATAAATTCTTAAAATAGCCCAGTCACGAGAGCTTAAAAAGGTAGGTCCACTTTGCGTTTTTTGCAGCAAATGATTTTATTTTTTTGTGTCCTCAAGCATGTTTAGGAGATGTCAAATCCAAGTTTGCGACCTCTAAAACAGGGCGGGGGAGTTTTGGTGGGCTAAAAACCACGATTTTTTTGCACTTTTTTCGGTTTTTTGCTTATAACATAAAAACGGCTTGTCCTATCGAAAAAATGGCGCAGAAAAATGTAACGCTTTTCAGTTAACGCTTGTATAAATTTTATTCCTCATAAAATTTCCACACCGTGGGCCTTATATGAAAATCGATTCTTAAGGAGTAAACTCCAATAATTATCGTAGGTATAAAAGTTGAAAAAAAATGAAGTGGTAAATACATTAGTGCTTCAATTAATAACTATAATAAGTATTAAACCGAAGTCAGGTATATTATTGCGTTTTATATCCAATTAAAAAATAACAATTTAAAAAATAAATAAACAAGACAGATCGACTCGGAAAACAAAAAGTCGTGTTCATGAAAAACAAGGGAAAGAGAATGATAAAATGACAAAAGAGAGGTGGAAAAGGGGAAAAGCAGATAGGGACACAGGAAGGGATACCATTTAGTGATTTTCTCGATGTACAATTATGTCGTCCGCAATGAGAGAGTAATAATGTTGGTAACGGCGATAGAACTGACATTTAATGAAAGCATTCAAGTCGTTCTTCCGAATAAGACATAATTTTCCGAATGAAAAACTCAATGCGTGGTGATAAAGTAACGAGAGAGCTTTGCAAGCCAGGCGTGGCTGCACAACTACAGAATTTCAGTAATCAGCTAGAGAGTTTAAAATTTTGTTTCTTCTTGATTTTGTGTTTGTATTCATTTTATATTGAATAGTTTTTGATTGACGAATAAAATATAGGAAAAATTAATAAGATTTATACGGCTGAATTGCAATTGAAAATTTTTCGTTGAGAAGCAGCCAATTATATAATTGATTCGAAACATATTGGAAAAAATCATTTTACCAACTATAGTCACAGTCAGGATTCAAACCCGAACCTTTCCACTTTTGCGGCGGAATGAGCTTACAGTACTCAACCGTGACATGATTACCAAACTAATATTTTCCTGATATGCTTCGGAATCAATAGATATATTAAATTAACACTCGCATGTAGTGAAAATCTATTGATTTCGAAGCATATAAGGAAAATATTAGTTCGGTAATCATGTCCCGGTTGAGTAGTGTAAGCTCATTCCGCCGCGAAAGTGGAAATGTTCAGGTTAGAATTCTGACTGTGACTATGGTTGGTAAAATGATTTTTTCCAATATGTTTCGAATCAATTATATAATTGGCTGCTTTCCAACGAAAAATTTTCAAAATATAGGAAGGAGTACTAATCAATTTATATCAGCTTAGGCCTATCAAACATTTTGTTAGTCGGTTTCTTTTTGCTTTTTTCCTTTGAAATTAAACTTAGTTCGAGCATAATATTATGATGGCAATTTAGATCCAAAATTGTAGTGATTTTTGGAACACTAATAAAATAATAATATTGTAAAAAATTTTATATCTTTTTATTATTATTTTATGACAATAAAATTTTTACTATTATTGTTATTAAACTTTTTTTAACGTGTTTCTGGAGAGATTGTGAAATACAATTAAAAGTATTGTATATAAATTTGCTACATCGTGCAGTTATATAGCCCAGATGGTAAATATGTACCTAATATCAAAAAATGTTCTATGGTAATTTGCTTTTATTTATGAAAAATAAATGTCTTAATGTGCATGTATCTAGGGAATGCAATCTCGATTTCGCGAGATCTCGAGCCATTTTTCGAGATTTAATCTCGTGGGCAGGCAATCTCGTTTTTGAAATCTCGTTCGAGATCTCGACCCGATATGGTCGAGATTTCGAACGAGATTTCAAGAACGAACGCGCTTGAAAAAAAAACTTAATACGTAATAGTTTTTTACAGTCGCGCTAATTGGTTCAGTTTGTTTCTCTACATACATTGTTTTAATTATTGTTTTCTTGAGTAAAATGGACAGTTATTTAACTTATATAACAAGCATTAGATGGCTAACATATTTCAAAGTTAAGTGAATACTGAATATGTCTAAGAACAATTCAAACCAAATGCTCGTGAACGTTACTAATAGTAAAAAAATTTAACCACACCTGAAGATAGCAACTCGTTCCTGAAACGCATCGTGTTAAAACACAGGAAGTCACAAGACGGACATAAAAAAATACAAGGTATTTCTAATATTTCATAATATTAATATTAGAACTCTGTGGTAGGTAGGGAGTTGTACCAGTAAATCTGTTCTGAAATAGGTTCTAATGAGAACGCGACTGCCCTGTTGGACGCTCAACTACCGGAAACGGTTCGGCAATACGACGCCTGTTCTCTGTTCCTGACGCAGACACCGTTTCGTAGCTGCTGCAGCCGCTTAACAATATCCACCGTTCATTGAAACTCGGTTGCTTTTGAACTGTTGGTGCCTTGTTATTTACATTAAACTCGAAACAGTCGACTGACTTAAGAATTTTTTTACGTCTGAATAAAATCTTTAGGAAATTAAATTTGCCACAAATATTATTTATGCTCAATCGAATGCCTAATTTAGAAGCGACCATAGTAGAGCGTATGCTGTCGCGTATGTGATATTTTTGCCCGTTTGTAGATGATAATAATGTCGAAGTTACGTAATACCATATACTAAATATATTATATAGACTTACAACGTCGATGGAGCAGAAGTTGACTGGTTTCAAGTAAGATAATTCTGCTATCTATTTGCGAAAAACTAAAATTATTATTATGATTTGTTTTAGAAAGTCTCGCTTTGTCTATCGTGCTGAATGTACATAATATACCAAATGTATATGGTCATTGATCAAGTTCCAAAATTTAAGATAGTGAGTCATGCATTATTTATATAAGCGGCACATTTTATATGCATAGACTCGTATGCTTACATTGTTTCATTCCAGCTCCATTAATCTTGTTACGAACTATGGATGACACACTATCTTAAATTTTGGAATTTGACTACATTAACAAATATAGATCTGGATATTGAATGGACGTTCGCTAGCGTAGTTCTGGTCTCACTTTCTTAAAGCTTGCATGGCGACTATAATACAATGAAATATAACAATCAAAATGATTTGATTTCCTCACCGTAAATAAATTCACTATATTAGTGAATTGACATAATAATATCAGACGAATCTATCGCCATGATATTTTTTAGAAGGCTAAATAAGAAAAATTTAGATGTCACTGTCGGGACTTGAACCCGAAACTGCCGATTAAGCGTCAGGCAAGTTCCCACTTACTCCACACTCCCAACAGTAGACTATAATATAGTTAGAATGTTAGATATATTATCTTCTTTGGTGAAACAATTTCATTTTAATTACCAATTAAAATACATATTTTCTCGAGCTGATACGATATTATTATTGCATCAGAAGAAATGCCAATATCTAATTTTAAAACTGATATTAGTTTAGGTTATAAATTGTTGAAAATTATAAAATTTACCTAGCCAGTAAGTTTATCGTTGAAACGTTCGTATACATTGAATTCTGTTTCGAATTTTGTACATTCACACGTACGTCCACACAACTTAAACAGCTGAAATTCCTGAAGTTTGTAAAGCTTCAGACAGTTCCATGGTACCAATTACAGACAAACTACACGACCGCCGCGACCAGCGCACCATCTGTGAAACAGTATATGTACTTACCGACAAGGTAAATTCAACAAAGGAATGTTGATTGTATTACTAACATTGGTCAACCTCATACGAAGCGCGTCGGTTTTCATTCATGCGCAAAAACTAAGGCTGAGTAAAATAATCACCCAAATGATTCATTGCAATTTGCAAAATCTATTTTTCGTGTACACTGTACATAATATATCTGATAATAAATTCGCGCCTAGTTTTTTTAATAATAAGAAAGTAACAGTAATTTTTATAACCTAATATTTCAATTTTAATTTATGTTGTTAATTATTTGACTTAATAATAACTTGAACTATATCATTCACTGTTGTTGATTATTCGGGAAAATAATAACAGCTAAACAAGAAGTACAAATTGGCCAGAAAACAAAAAAAAAAAATTATTTATCGTTGCCACGCTCTTACTAATTCTTTCACTAATATTATTATTATCAATTGTAAAGAAGGTTTCCCGATTTGTTTTCTTCCTTTTAGTTAGTGTCATTTTTGCGCATTCGGGCTTTCTTGTTTTGTTTTTTTAATAATTTTATAATATATTGTTGATTAGTTTTATTTATGTGCAAGTAGTCGATGATATAAGAAGACAATCCAAAAAATGATCCGAAGTGACGTCAGTACCCCATGATCCGGCAGAATAAAAATAAAAAGAGAGGCGTCGTGTGTGGGTAAAACCATACTGCTAACTTCCCATTGGTTGCCGTTAGAGATTAGAGACCAGTCTACCCGTAGAGAAACTATTTGCAATAAACATTTTACAACAATTTTATTGTTATAAAAAAACCACCAATGTTTTGCAAACCTTATCATTATGTAATATTATGCGTCGAATGGAATTGGTCCGGAGTCGATATCATTCTTTGTTCTCAAGATATGAGAGACGAAAAAAGTTCACGAACGTACATACACATGCACACACAAACTCATAGACACTCCGGTCTCATTTAACATATATGTACATATTCTGTCTTTCTTTTTGTAAAGGGTACTTTTATTTTGTTATCTTTGTTTATAAATAAATATTATTATAGAAAATACGCTGATTATTCATTTCATATACAGTATTCCGTTTCCACTGGCTTCATACCCTGAATTCCGGCGAGCTATCCGCCCGACGCAAACCAGTGGACCTCTGCGACACATGTGCGCGAACACCTAAAAAGCCACGACGTTGCATGTGTATTCGGTACATAGAAAATCTGACTATGGGCTCTCCGTCTAATAATCTTAGAGGCAATCTAAGAGATTCTTCTTACTGGATACACACCGCCCTGCTTAATATTTTATTCCCTTTCACTTACTAATAAATACTAAATGTAACGTAGGTACCGGGTAAAAAGTGGTAGGTGAAAGATTGTCTACCGCAAATTATTTTATGTATATCTTATAAGATCTCATACAATTTTGACAGCGATCTGACAGACTTAGTACTATTCGTTATATTCGAAGTAATCCATTCTTATAGAATCCATCCTTGCTTTTAGCTACCTACAGTAGGAAGTACATCAATTGCGTTCAGATGTTTCGGCGTGGCGGTTTTGTTTCAGCGGTTAAATTCTACAAATGCACTTATGCTGAACTATTGAATGAAATGCTGTAACCACTCTGAAGCTTTATAAATATTGTTACAAAACTGTTTTCTGAGTTGGCGGAATAAATATTTATTTACAATAATTAAAAATACAATATTAATGAATGGAACAACGAAAAGTCAGTTCTAACAATCAACACAATAATAATAACTAAACAGTAATTCTTAAACAAAGCGAAACACTTAAATAACACTTAACAAATAACTATATATACAAGGATTATTTATTTGTAATTATTTATGTCACTGTATTTATATCAGATTTATGTCAACTTATTTATTTTCGCACTATTATTATCGCCCGTACTTGTAAACGCCCAGTACTTCACTACTAATTCCCGTTGACTGATCAACATTTAAATCACTGATTCACTTGATAGCACGACTCACCATTCACTGATTCTTCAACACGACACACTCGCTGTTTATATACCTGCGTTGCTTAAGCCCAGTGTGTGCTCGTATTCTCTAGAACTTTCGTGAAGGTACGAGTTGTTCGGTAAGCAGACCCCGTTTCTCAGAACTGTTGCCCGCCGTTCATATACAGGGTGATCCGTAACAATATATAATATTCTAAATAACAAACGGCTATAAATTTGACAATTTGATGGTTTATAATTATTCAATGAAATTAAAGACTGTTTTAATTATAATCTATTTATTATGATAATCTCACGTGTATACAAATCTGTGGTTTGGTGCAAGTGCTCTTGTCAGATTTTTAAGTTACAATTTTTTAGCGGGGGTAGAAAATTGGAATAACGTCAAGTCAAAAAACTTTGTTAATCAATAAAAAAATATTATTAGTGTATTTGCCATATGGCACATACACTATTGGCGTCGGTCGGATGGCGGGACCTAGGGGTCGGACCAAAATTTCTCGACGTTTCATAGCCTCCTAAACACTTTGGCACCATTTTTGAAAATGTTTATATATATATATGTGTGTGTGTGTGTGTGTGTGTGTGTGTGTTAGAACGATAACTCTCGAAAGACTTAATCGATTTTAACGAAATTTGGTACATACGTTGGAATCCATCACCGCACGGAACCTATTTAAAATGGGCCCAACCGGACTATTTTAAGGGTAGTTTTTAGGGGTTGAAAAATGTTTTTGGGCCCAAAAATACTGAAAAAATTCTCAGAATCGTTTCAAAATTGAAATTTAACCCTTTAGTAACGATTCAAATGTGCTAGTAAAATTTTAATAAAATAATCTCAAAAATTTCGATTTTTTTGAGTCAAAAATTTTGTTTTTTAAAAAGTCAGTCCCGCCTTTTTAATTGTGCTATAATGTGCCCGATGTGTGCTACTATGTGCCGAAGTAAAAAAAAAATTTCTTTAAAAATGTAATTTTTATAAGCAAAAATATATTTTTGGCGTGAAGTTAGCTCCGCCATTTTTTTTTTTTTGAAAAAGGAAGGGTGTGCCGTAATGTGCCCAAAATGTGCTATTATGTGCCGGAAAGGAAAAAAAATAATCTCAAAAATTTCGATTTTTTTGAGTCAAAAAATTTTTTTTTTTAAAAGTCAGTCCCGCCTTTTTAATTGTGCTATAATGTGCCCGATGTGTGCTACTATGTGCCGAAATAAAAAAAATATTTCTTTAAAAATGTAATTTTTATAAGCAAAAATATATTTTTGGCGTGAAGTTAGCTCCGCCATTTTTTTTTTTTTTGAAAAAGGAAAGGTGTGCTTTAATGTGCCCAAAATGTGCTATTATGTGCCGTAAAGGAAAAAAAATAATCTCAAAAATTTCGATTTTTTTGAGTCAAAAAATTTTTTTTTTAAAAGTCAGTCCCGCCTTTTTAATTGTGCTATAATGTGCCCGATGTGTGCTACTATGTGCCGAAGTAAAAAAAAAATTTCTTTAAAAATGTAATTTTTATAAGCAAAAATATATTTTTGGCGTGAAGTTAGCTCCGCCATTTTTTTTTTTTTGAAAAAGGAAGGGTGTGCCGTAATGTGCCCAAAATGTGCTATTATGTGCCGTAAAGGAAAAAAAATAATCTCAAAAATTTCGATTTTTTTGAGTCAAAAAATTTTTTTTTTTTAAAGTCAGGTCCGCCTTTTTAATTGTGCTATAATGTGCCCGATGTGTGCTACTATGTGCCGAAATAAAAAAAAAAATTCTTTAAAAATGTAATTTTTATAAGCAAAAATATATTTTTGGCGTGAAGTTAGCTCCGCCATTTTTTTTTTTGAAAAAGGAAGGATGTGCTGTAATGTGCCCAAGATGTGCTATTATGTACCGTAAAGGAAAAAAAATAATCTCAAAAATTTCGATTTTTTTGAGTCGATGTATGTTTTGCCCTTTTCAAATATGGCGGTCCTGCCTCACTTTTAAACAACTAGTCAGGTATCCAGTAAGTATAATACATCCATGATATAAATATATATATAAACATTTTCAAAAATGATGGCAAATTGTTCAGGAGGGTAATTTTGGTCCGACCCCTAGGTCCCGCCATCCGACCGACGCCAATAGTGTATGTGCCATATTCTATGGCAAATACACTAATAATAATAGTACAATATACAACCTACTAAGTGTTCTATTTTAAATGGCGGTTAGGAATAACACGAAAAATATAAAAGAAAAAACTTTAATACGTAATAGTACATGTTTTCAGTCAAAAAGTAAATAAAAAGAAGAACTTGAGTTGAAATATTGCCGTAGAGAATAAAAGACAATTCCTGCTAATAATAATAGCCCGACCCTCACGGAAAAAAATATAATCCGAAATATCTGTATATATAAAACAGTTCCGTTACTGACTGATTGATTGACTGACAGACAACGCCCAGGTCAAACCGCTGGAGATATAAACTTGAAATTTGGACAGTAGATTCCTTTTGTGACGTAGGCATCCACTAAGAATGGATTTTTCGAAATTCAGCCTCTAAGGGGGTTAAATAGGGCATGAAAGTTTGAATGGAAATTCGTCGTTTTTGAAGTTAGAAGCATGAAATTTTGCACAGGAGTTTCTTATATAATGTAGGTGAGCACTAAGAAATTTTTTTTTGAAAATGCATCCCCTAAAGGGGCTAAAAAGGGGATGAAAATTTGTATGGAAGTTCGTCATTTCTAAATTTAGAAGCATGACATTTTGCACAGGAGTTCCTTATATTACGTAGGTGAGCAATAAGAAAGGATTTTTTAAAATCCATCCCCTCAGGGGGTTAAATAGGGGATGAAAGTTTGTATGGAAGTTCGTAATTTTTTAAGTTAGAAGCATGAAATTTTGCACAGGAGTTCCTTATATAACGTAAATGAGTAATAAGAAAGGATTTTTGAAAATTCATCCCTTAAAGGGGTTAAATAGGGGATGAAAGTTTGTATGGAAGTTCATCATTTTTGAAGTTAGAAGCATGAAATTTTGCACAGGAGTTCCTTATATAACGTAGGTGAGCAATAATGTATTAATAAAATTCGATCGGACGAGCGAAGCGAGTGAGTATTATATTATTAATATTCAAACGAACGGGCGATGCGAGTGACTAATGTATAATTAATATTCAAACGAACGAGCGAAGCGAGTGTGTAATGTATTAATAAAATTCGAGCGAACGAGCGAGGCGAGTGAGTAATGTATTAATAAAATCCGAGCAAACGAGCGAAGCGAGTGAGTTATGTATTACTTATAAAATTCGCAGGAGGAGAATTTCTCGCGAGAGGGATAATAAATCATAAATCGAAAAATACGTGGGCGAAGCCACGGGTAACGGCTAGTAATTTATAAATATACCGCGTATATTTTTGGCAAATATCGTATATTCCAAATATATTCCATTTACATTTTAGTGATATATTTTTAAAGAAGTATCCTAAAAATATACTTACTTTATATTAATTATATATTTTGGTACGCCAAAAATATATTTTTGCTTATAAAAATTACATTTTTAAAGAAATTTTTTTTTTATTTCGGCACATAGTAGCACACATCGGGCACATTATAGCACAATTAAAAAGGCGGGACTGACTTTTAAAAAAAAAATTTTTTGACTCAAAAAAAATCGAAATTTTTGAGATTATTTTTTTTCCTTTACGGCACATAATAGCACATTTTTGGCACATTACAGCACACCCTTCCTTTTTCAAAAAAAAAAAAAATGGCGGAGCTAACTTCACGCCAAAAATATATTTTTGCTTATAAAAATTACATTTTTAAAGAAATTTTTTTTTTATTTCGGCACATAGTAGCACACATCGGGCACATTATAGCACAATTAAAAAAGCGGGACTGACTTTTAAAAAAAAAAAATTTTTGACTCAAAAAAATCGAAATTTTTGAGATTATTTTTTTTTCTTTACGGCACATAATAGCACATTTTAGGCACATTACAGCACACCTTTCCTTTTTCAAAAAAAAAAAAATGGCGGAGCTAACTTCACGCCAAAAATTTATTTTTGCTTATAAAAATTACATTTTTAAAGAAATTTTTTTTTTTATTTCGGCACATAGTAGCACACATCGGGCACATTATAGCACAATTAAAAAGGCGGGACTGACTTTTTTAAAAAAAATTTTTTTGACTCAAAAAAATCGAAATTTTTGAGATTATTTTTTTTCCTTTACGGCACATAATAGCACATTTTGGGCACATTACAGCACACCTTTCCTTTTTCAAAAAAAAAAAAATCGCGGAGCTAACTTCACGCCAAAAATATATTTTTGCTTATAAAAATTACATTTTTAAAGAAATTTTTTTTTTATTTCGGCACATAGTAGCACACATCGGGCACATTATAGCACAATTAAAAAGGCGGGACTGACTTTTAAAAAAAAAAAATTTTTGACTCAAAAATATCGAAATTTTTGAGATTATTTTTTTTCCTTTACGGCACATAATAGCACATTTTGGGCACATTACAGCACACCTTTCCTTTTTCAAAAAAAAAAAAATGGCGGAGCTAACTTCACGCCAAAAAATGATGTTGCTTATAAAAATCGCAATTTTTGAGATTAATTTTTTTCCTTTACGGCACATAATAGCACATCTTGGGCACATTGCAGCACAACATTTTTTTTTCTAAAAAAAAAAAATGGCGGAGCTAACTTCACACACATAAACTTAAGTTCACATAAAAAAGCCACAATGCCAGTATTAGCAAATACACTATATGTCGGCAGGGTTTTGGCACTGCGACCCGAGTTTTTATTATTATTAAGTTCGGGCGCTTGTTGTCTAATATTTCGAAAAATCGGTACCAAATCTTTTTGCATGTTATAAAACTGGACCCTGAAGACATATTATCCTTAACTCTTAAGTACCTACCTAATTTGTTTTCTACGAAATTTATAATTAACGAATTTTTTCTTTTAGGGATTTTGAATTTCGTTATATAGAAGTTCTACTGCATTTAACCCTCATAAATAGTCAACATAATATAATTTGCACACTGCACAGTGTAAGAAAAAAGAAGCTATAGGTATGTGGTGGGAGTGCAGGTGTATGTGGTGTAAGAACCGGTAACAGAGTGAATAATTTCAAACTTACTACATAATTACATTGTTATAGATAAAGGTTTAAAAAAACAATCACAACGTTAATAGTTCTCTACTATTATTAAAAGTTAATAAAACCATATGCATATTACATTGCAAATTATTATTAAGGTTGTTCGGACATTAATGCACTTATAAGATTAAAAGCTAATTTTTTAATATGTTATTAATTGCTATCACATACGTCTAAAATAATTTTTTTAAACAAATCTGACGAAGGGTTATCGCGTAATTAATTATTAAAAAACGGAAATTTAACATGTAGTCTATAGAGAATGTGGACAAAATGCACATATACCGAATTATGTAGCCTCTCCTGATAAAGATGAAAAAACAAAAAACTTCTATTTTTATTAATCAAATTTCGTAGAATATGTTAAAAATAAAATAAAAATTTTCTGACGAAGGCTTTTAAAAATATCTTAACAAGAATGACAAAAAATTCACGAAAATGTCAGTCCGCCATGCTTAAAAATGAATAAGTCACGTGACTCACAAAAGTGTGGCAACGTCACGTAAAATAAAACGCGCCAACTTTGAATTGTAATGAGTTCTGTTTATTTCTATGGGTCGTTTTTTTTATGAAAAGAAATTAATTTTTTTTTAATTTATAAACTGCGGCAAAATAAAAAAATGAAACAAAAAAAATTTTAACATATAACCAGTTCCCTCACTGGTTGAACTTTTCGCCTGACGTATTCTTTCACACTTAGAACATTTCAAATGATAGACACTTGCTAGTCCACAAATATCTTCTTGTACGAGAAAACGAAAAGATAAAGGCCAATCACATGTCATACATCACATTTCCGCAGCTAATTTTTCCAAATCGACGATTCGTCGTCTACTTGGTAATTATACGTCTAAATTTTTATATTGCGTATGTAGTCCTTTCACGCTCTCACTTACATTTTTTTTCCAATTTATGATATTTTTTCTCGCAAGTGTCTAAATTGATTTGCATTACTCATTGTAATATTATAGATAAAATACAAATTACAACTGAACACTATACAGCAAGATTTACATAAACAGCTGTCAAACAAACAGCTATTAAACGCGATGTTGCCAGATCTATTTTATGTGAAAAAATACTTGAGTCAAAAGTGATTTATTTATTATTTTTGGTAATTAAGTTATTAAATTAATCCAAATAAAAATAATGATAGTTAACGTCTAAATTATAATAATGAATTTATGTATTAAAATTTTTAATTTTAGTAAAAAAAAAATTTAGATTCTATTATGACTTACGGAGTACTGTCCGAACAACCTTAATATTGTTCTTATTTGTTAAATAACCGACTTCACAAAAAGGAGGTGGTTCTCAATTCGGTTGTATTTCTTTATGTTTGTTACCTCAGAACTCCGTCATTTATAAACCGATTTGAAAGGATATACTTTCAGATTGGTCCCATAGAAATTTCATCAA
Organism: Mongoloraphidia duomilia; assembly: GCA_039654895.1. Taxonomy (NCBI): domain Eukaryota; kingdom Metazoa; phylum Arthropoda; class Insecta; order Raphidioptera; family Raphidiidae; genus Mongoloraphidia; species Mongoloraphidia duomilia. The sequence continues at coordinate 3,755,017 of CM077517.1, forward strand.
AATCGGTTCAGTAGTTCGGCTGATTTTAAGTTAGTAAGTAAGTTAGTAACGGCGTGTGATTCCTTAAGGTAAATGTCACTTTTTGACACATCAGACAGCGTAAGAAAGTCGGTTTAATGAAAGTGAGTAACAGCGTGTGATTCCTTTAAGGTAAATGTCACTTTTTGACACTAAAAAGTAAAAAATAAAAAACTTTTTAACAAAAAAAAAAAACCTCCTTCAAAAAACCACTAAAAAGAGGAAAATAATGAAATTTTGAGTTCTGCGCCAATTTAATAAAATATGAAGTTGGTTAAAGAGAAGATATTATTCACTATACTATACTTTTTAATCGACTTCATATTTTATTAAATTGGCGCAGACCTCAAAATTTCATTATTTTCCTCTTTTTAGTGGCTTTTTGAAGGATTTTTTTTTGTTAAAAAGTTTTTTTAGTATAATTTAAGATGAATCGTCTAATGAGCGAGAGCGTATGACACGAAGGAATATTAACGCCAGTTAGGGTTTTATTAATGATACAATATTTTAACCAGATTATTGGTATTATAATACATTAGAAATATTTATATCTGCAGGATCGCAAATAATGGGTCAAAGTGGACTAACAAACAATAACAAGCGGTATTTGTAAAGAAAAAAAATGTAATCCGTTCGGGATAACGATGATGTCGAATAATAAGATAATTAAGCCGAAGCTCTTCAGAATAAGGCCACGCTTTGATAACAAAGTTTGCCTTTAACAAAGTTGTTCGGAACCTTCGTTTCCGGTAATGCCACCTGACAACTGTACATAGGTAGACAATGTATATGCGACGCTATGTTCGTTTGGCTTTCTCTTGTCGACCGACGCTTGCGTCGCGACGCTGTATATCTCCGCCGCCATTTAGAAAAGGATTCATGAAATTCGTATTGATAGTTAACAGGGTTTTGTAGATGTGTTTACATGCTATAATCGAATACACTATGATCGCAAATATAACATGTATAATACTAGCTGCCTGGCCCAGTTCCTCCGGGTGCAAATCGAATCGATTCCATGAATTCATAAATAAAAATCTATTTACTTATTAGCTTCTACCGACAGCGAAAAAGAATACTTTAATAAATAAAACACACAAAACTGGCTATAGCAGCTGTCTAACTTTATTTTTAATACTACGTTTCGGTCTGTTATAAGAGACCCTTTTCAAGAACTACTGACTACACTGTTCATCAAACTTATGAATAACACGAATTCTTACCTATTTTAAATTAAGAATTCGTGTTATTCATAAGTTTGATGAACAGTGTATAGTCAGTAGTTCTTGAAAAGGGTCTCTTATAACAGACCGAAACGTAGTATTAAAAATAAAGTTAGACAGCTGCTATAGCCAGTTTTGTGTGTTTTATTTATAAAAATTTATTTATTTATATAATAATCTAAATCTAACAAGCGACTAGGCCTTGCAGTCAGGGTCCATTCTGATTGGTCGAATACCCCATCTTAATGTCGTTTGACACACACACACACACACACATACATCTAAATGAACGTAACAACTAGTGAACTCTGTACTAATATAGATAGTTGATAGCGATTAAAAAATGGGTAAATTTGTATGTACGGACAATGCTCAAATACACTATGACGTATGAAAATCATCGATGGCTCCCGTACTTTAAGAAACCGATTTCCCAATTTAGATCGTTCAGATGGAAAACAAAAAAAAAACATTATAACTTCCCATTGGAAGTTATTGTAATGGGTCCGAAAATCGAAATCAAAATGTATAACAAATTTTTATGTTTCAAGGTCAGTACACTATTTTTACACTATTTTTAGAAAGATGTCTGTGTGTGTGTATGTGTGTGTACGTATGTGTCCATTTCTTTCTAAGACGAAATCTCGAGAACGAAAAATAATATCGACTACGTTAGGGTGCCAATCGACGCGTATTAACGTAAATATGATCTGAAAGAAATTTTTTCAAAATCGGTTCAGCCGTTCTTTTTTCTTAACCAAATAGACTCCAAAAAAGTAGATTTTACGCAATATCTCGCGAATAAAAAATTATATCGAATTCGTAAGGGTGTCAATCGAGACGTGTTAACGTCATTTTGATCCGACATAAATTTTATAAAAATCGGTTCAGCCGTTTTTTTTTTTTTTTTTAATTATTGTTAAAAATAAATAATAATTATGTTTTAATGATTAAAATGATTACTTTTCTCTGTAATATCTAATTTAATTATTATTATTAAATATTTATCAAACTGGGAAGTTCGTCGTGTGGACCTCAAGGGTCACACTTTAGTCCTAATAAACGACCCACCTCACGGCTTGTGTAAAATGTCGCAGTTATATAAAACATAATTTCCTCGATTATGCGCATTGAATAATTCTGTACAAAGATTTTAATTAAATAAAAATTTAGGTAGGTATATGAAAATTGTTTTGATGTCAAAATATAAAATCGCTTTTGAGTTTTCACGCACATTTTGTTCGCATTGAAGTCGACACACCGAGGTAAAAACAAGTATTTATTGATTTTCCAAACCATTTTGTATGTAAAAGACTAAATTAAAATTTCAACGTATTGTTTTGCACTTTAACAATGAACATGTCAAGCGTTTAATAGAAAATAAATTGCTTTTTACCAAATTCTGATAAAAACTTAATTCGCAAAGTGAAATTGTTTTGTCAGTGAAATGTTTGCATGCCATATTCACAGTTAAAATTTTTAATTTGTTATTTTAAACGAAATCAGTTTTGCATTTTTTTTTTGTTTATTAAAAATTTGTTGCAGTGATTAAAAAATAAAGTCGTATTTCAGTGTTGCAATTAATTACTGGATACAAATTTAGTAATATTTTCCTATAAAAGGCATTATTTCGTGATACAGTCGACTCTTGTTAATTCAAACCTGCGATAATTCGAACCTCTCTATAATTCAAAGTTATCACGAGTTCCCTACAAAATCTCTTTATATTTCGAACAAAATCAATACATTTTTATGCACTTGGTAATTCGTACGAAAAAATCATTGCTATATAACAAAACGACGCGTTAATTCGAACTCATCGGCGTCCAAAACTCGACAATTCAAAGTTGCAGAGAGAAAGAGGCGAAAAGATTGTAAGTACATACATTTTGCGACAAGTTCAAACTTGTATCAACGTTTGTTTGTTGAGCCTTTGTTTTTCGAACCATTTGATATTTCAAACACTCGATAATTCGTAATATTTTAAGAGTCCCTCGAGTTTCGAATTAACGAGAGTCGACTGTATTTATAATTCAACGCTGACTGATTTTACTGTAAAAAGTGTAAATAAATATGAAATGCATGCCTGTAGTTACAAAATAACATGATAAAATTAAAACGTAATGTTTTGTATGGTGAACAAAAGCGTTTGATGCTTTGCGTTTCATAATTAATTAATCTCGCTTTTTGGGACATCAGTAAACATTAATTTTTGAACTTCAGTTGGAAAATAATACTATTTAGTGTTTGTATAGTACCCAAACATTATTTAGTTTTTGTCAATTTTGTTCATATGTACTGCACTTTGTACATATTAAAATGTAATTGACAATTACAAAAAGGCACTTCATCATCGCTGGCTCATAACAAATTAAATAAATAAAACAATAAATAAATAGAACATATTAATACACGAAAGATGTTTGACTTCGCAAAAATTAAATATACTATAAGTAAGACGATTTTATTTTTACATAAACATGCAAATATCTGCACTGTAAAAAACGGATGTAAAAATACTTTGAAAGTTAAGGTAGAATTCGTTTGATTTTCTAAGTGATTTTAAATTATTATTTATTTTTACACAGAAAACTTCATAAAAACTTGGACTTTTACTGTGAAGTTAAACAAATTTGTGATTTTTACATAAAGTAAATTAAAATTACATAATTTGTGTAATGTTCCAATAAAGTGTGTAAAACGTACAAAATAAAATGTATAGTTACATATATAAAATGGATGAATACAAAACAAATTAATGTAAAATAAGTAATGCGCAATGTGTTTTTATGGAATCTACCCGATGTGGCGATACCTGTCTGCGACACCATTGTCTCTTTGTGTGCCTTTTACCAGATTAATCGCTTGCTACAAATGGACCATCGATAATCTATGTAATCGGCCTTCTCATTTCTTACAGTGTACGTATCATCAAAAGACTAAAAAAATATAACATTAAATTAAATTTAAAAAAAAGTAACACGATTAGAAACGCAGTAAAAAGTAAAAACTAATTACATATTTTCTTCTTCTTCCATATTCAAATTGAGCATAGGTAAAGGTGACTAAATATAATAGAAATTCGTAGACCGCACATAAAAAAAAAACTCGGGTCGCAGTGCCAAACCCTGCCGACAATATAGTGTATTTGCTAATACATCAGGCATTGTGGCATTATTGTGAACTTAAGTTTGTTTTTTGACAAAATAAAAAATTTAACCCCTTAATACGTCCCTTAAAATAATTAAATTTTTCAAATTTCAATATTAGACATGGATTTTATCAGTACACGCAATTAAATACACCCTTCCATAAGTAAATCCGTATCAACAAACTAGTGTTTTCATAAAATTTGAAAGTCCGGTCCTGTCAAGCCGATTTTATTAAAATTTTAGCAGCACATTTTAATCTTTACTAAAAAGTTAAATTTCAATTTTGAAACGATTCTGACAAATTTTTCGGTATTTTTGGGCCCAAAAACTTTTTGAAACCCCTAAATACAACCCTGAAAATGGTCCGATCGGGCCCATTTTAAATAGGCTTCTTGCAGTGATGGGTTCCAATGTGTGTACCAAATTTCGCAATTATCTAATCTTTAAGTTACTTTATGTAAAAATCACAAATCTGTTTAACTTTACAGTAAAAGTCCAAGTTTTTATGAAGTTTTCTATGTATAAATAAATAATAATGTAAAATCACTTAAAAATCGAGCCAATTTGACCTTAACTGTCGAAGGATTTTTACATGCCATTTTTTACAGTGCAAATACACTAATAAAAAACAGAGACATTATTAAACAATATGTAAAATTTTCATGCGATAGTGAAAGATTCGGGTTTGAGTCCCGAAGGTGACTATAAGTTTAGAATGAATTTTTCTAGTATTGCATTGTAACGTTACTCGAGAAAGAACTAATGCTATAAGAGACTCAAGCTCAAATTTGTATTATCCCGATTTTATATTTTGGCTAACGTATTAAAAATTGTTGTACTATTACATAATATTTGGCATTGATTATAATAATAATATTACCCAGCGATGTAGCTTAGTGGTACAGCACTAGACTCGCATTGGGAAGGTACTGGGTTCGAATCCCGACGGGGGCAAATGTGGCTAGGACTTTTTCCTACTGCCTCACGTCGAGAAACGGTAATTCCTGTACCGGCCATCTTGTTTGAGGTTTTCCGTGGTTTCCCTCAATTATTCCAGATGAATATCGAGATGGTTCCTTATTCAAGGCCATGGCCGATTACCTGTCTAACTCCTATGCACCCAAATTGCCCACCTTATCCTAATTCCTATAATTCCTCCATTCGCACATTGCTATTAATAAAAAAAAAAAAGTTGAAGTTTAAAAAATGTAGAAAACAATGGGAAGTGGTAAAATGGAAAATAGTAATGGTGCGAATGGCGTCTGTTATGACATAATGTCGAGAAACGGACGTTAAACGCATTATTATTATTATTATTATTATATAATAATATTAAATTAATATTACAAATTCATATCTGGGAATAATTTAATCATTTTTATAATATGAATATCTTTAATAACATTAAGTTGGCAATTTGCAGCTATAACTGCACTGCTTCATTATTCACAAATATAGCTCTTATTATTACTGCTACTTACTATTCTATTACGTTATTGTAGGAATCGGAAATTTAATTAATTCCACCAATATAACTATGCATGTCTGTACTATCCAACTTGAGAACATTGTGTTGTACCTATAAAATAACCGGATGTGTGCTTTTATGAAAATGTGCACTTGAATATTCTCTCAAATTGAGAAACACGTTCAGCCATATATTATTTTTTATTTATTGTAGATTATAGACGCGTCGACATCTCAGGTCATTAGAGTCTTCAACACAACAAAAAAATCCATTTGTGTATTAGAATCCCCCAACCGGTATACACAAACCGACTGGTACGAGCTAGGGTCCCTGGAAGCGTTAATCCCCCCAAAACATTGGAATGCAAACTACATTCCAATGTTTCACCTGAGGGATTTAGCCATATATTATACTAGTATTTAAGCCTAAGCACTAATCATTTGAAATAAAAAAATAGGTAAAAAAACTTTTAAGTTAAACGGTTTTATAAATGTACTAAAAAGAAAAAATAATATTTTTTAGTGTGCTTTATTTGATCAGTCTGATTTTATTACATTTATCCGATCCACTGAAACGTTACCGGAGTAAGATCTTTTGCCTGTGAAAATTCAAAAATACGATTTACACCCGGACGAAAGCCGGGTCGTTCAGCTAGTTATCATAATATTGTATTGCCACCGGACCTACACATGTGTGCAAAATTTCAACTCAATCGGATAACTTTTTAGTGTCAAAAAGTGACATTTACCTTAAAGGAATCACATGCTGTTACTCACTTTTATTAAACTGACTTTCTTACGCTGTCTGATGTATCAAAAAGTGACATTTACCTTAAGGAATCACACGTTGTTTCTAACTTTTATTAAAATCAGCCGAACTACTGAACCGATTTTGATGAAACTTCTATGGGACCAATCTGCAAGTATATCCTTTCAAATAAAAAAAGAATTTTCCAAATCGGTTTATAAGTGACGTTCTGATGTAACAAACATAAAAAAAAATAAAAATAAAAAAAAATACAACCGAATTGAGAACCACCTCCTTTTTTGGAAGTCGATTAAAAATAACAGAACTGTATAACAATGTTACTGTCTTTCCGAATTAATAAAGATAAAAGAAAGTAGCAGATAAGGTAGGTTTTTATGTAATAGCATTTTCATGAAAAAATCTTGTTATGTTTTCATACTAAGAAAGCATTTTCTATGAAGTCTAATGTAAATTGTTTTCTTTGACTGTTGACGCTTTGAAATAATGACAAATAAATTAAATTTTAACACTTTTATGTTTCGCTTTCAAAAAAAATTTAAAAGCGTTATAATTGCAAAAAAGTTTTCTTTAAAAAATAATATTAAACAACAGTTTGTCGGACATTTTAACGCCCTGTTTAACACGTTTATGATTTTATTTATTTATTTTTTCTTTGTCACAGTAGAATTTAATTTAGTAATAAGTTTGTCACAACAGCTGCAGATGTTTTTCTATCTTCTTTTAGCATTTTTGCATTCTTTCTAACGCACGTGAAGCATCAACAAATGTGTATGTCTTCAATATTTTTTTGCAAGTGTTTCATTGACGGAGTTTATCATTTTTAGAAGCTTTTATTTAACTTGCAATGTTTGTATGCAGTTTGTGTGTGTCTGTGTGTTTAGGTCAAATCTTGCAAGTCAATTTTGAACGACATCCACGTATCCGATCGATTTGAAATTTTGTACACATATGTATTCCCGATGACAATACATGAATAAATGGTTTTTAGAAATAAATTCAACCCCTAAGGGGTTCAAACGAGGATGTAGGGTTTTTTTTGACTAATCAACGCCCAGGCCAAATCGCTGAAGCTAGAAACTTGAAATTTGGACAGTAGATTCCTTTTCTGACGTAAGTATCCACTAAGAAGGGATTTCCCGAAAATCAGCCCCTAGGGGGATTAAAGGGGGTAAAATTTTGAAAGACTAAAATGAACAAAATAAAATATTAGTAAAAAAAAACTTTTTAGAGACAAGCATTTATTGAAATGTACTAAAAAGAAAAAAATAATATTTAATAATTTTGGTTCATAATTATTAAATATTATTTTTTTCTTTTTAGTACATTTTTATAAAATTTATGTCGGATCAAAATGACGTTAACACGCCTCGATTGACACCCTTACGAAGTCGATATAATTTTTATTCGCGAGATATTGTGTAAAATCTATTTTTTTGGAGTCTATTTGGTTAAGAAAAAAGAACGGCTGAATCGATTTTGAAAAAACTTCTTTCAGATCATACTTACGTTAATACGCGTCGATTGGCACCCTAACGTAGTCGATATCATTTTTCATTCTCGAGATTTCGTCTTAGAAAAAATGGTCACATATACGTACGTACACAACACACACACACACATACACACACACAGACATATTTCTAAAAATAGTGTAAAAATAGTGTAGTGACCTTGAAACAAAAATTTGTTATACATTTTGATTTCGATTTTCGGACCCATTACAATAACTTCCAATGGAAAGTTAAAAATATCCCTAAGTTGAAAAAACTGACATTTACTGTTTTAATAAATAATTCTATTACACTACATTAAAAAATGCCTCCATTTTTAAACTTTATCGAGACTAAATTACTTGTAGATTCCGCAAAAATGATTTTGTTAGGTATTAAATTTAAAATTCCGACATTTCACATATTTCTGAAGAATTTGCTAACATTGCAAATTGTTTCAAGAATAATTTGCTTGTTCAAAAAAAATCTTGTAAAGTAACGATGGGTACCCACCATTGCACTCGAAAACTGGTTCATAATAATAGAGTAGTTTTTTTTAGAAATTAAATTTGTGATAATAATAGTTTTTTTTATACGGCTGTATGCAATTGAAAGATTTTTTCGTTGGAGAGCAGCCAATTATATAACTGTTTCGAAACATATAGGAATAAATCATTTTTCCAACCACTGGTTGGAAAAATGATTTTTTCCTATATGTTTCGAAACAATTATATAATTGGCTGCTCTCCAACGAAAAAATCTTTAAATTTGTGATATTTTAGGTAGATAATATACGTTTCCAGATCTAGTTGAGGTGCGTAGCTTGTAAATGTATAAATCTCAACATGAAATAAATTTATCAAAGAAAATAAACCATTCTGATTCCATAAGTTTGTTTATTGATTTGCATACATCTGTCAAAAGAAAAAAACTCGAGATTGATATAAAAGATGTAAATGAATGCTATGTTCAGAATTTAAGTATACACATATACATAAAAGCGAAGTTTTTTGTTCTTTTTATTTACAATTTATACTTTCAGAACGTATCGTTACGAATGGCCCTTTGGCAAGATTACAAAAAACAGCTTCCGATATTTTTAAATACAAAATATTCTACTTAGATAAATAGCAATCCTATAATTTCTATAATTCAACGTCATTCACAATGATGTAAAATGAGTTAGAGGACAATCATTAGCCGAGAGCTAGTGACAATTTTTTGGTGTTTTTTATTCAAGTCCTTATTTTTGTGAAGATGTTGAGGGAGACATATTAAAGTGCCCTGAGTAAGGAATTTTACTAGATAGCGGTATGGGAGGGATGCAGTTCGCCTCCAACATGTAACAATTATTAGTGCTTCAAGGCTGAAATTGTTTGTATAGCTTGTCGGTGACCCAATAATGCCATTATAATATTTGCAGATCGATTGGTCAGTATTAAAGAGGTGGCAGCTAGAAATTTCGAGTTTGCGCTCAAATATTCAATTTTTGTTTAGTTGATTTAAAAAGTATGAATTAAAAATTATATTAACAATTTAAAAACTCCCGACGTAAAAAAAAAGTTAGAAATAATTAATATCTTCTATATATGGCCCGATGCACCGTCTACTTCTTCGTTTAGATGAAATATTTAATTCATAAATGCGTCGGGGACCACTGTAAAATGATAAAAATACCAAAGCGGTCCCCGACGCATTGGATTTTTCAAATTTTTAATTTAATGTTATTATAGCATAGTGTGAATCGAGGTATCAGAGAAAATTTGGCTAAGGTCGACATTTTTCTATTTAAAAATGCAACGGACGTTAATGGTACAACTTGGGCGTTTATTGCGATTCGTCAACTCATTAAAAATACGTCTTGAAGGTGTAAGAGAGACGGAATATTGAAGGGAAAAAAGTGTACCGCGTAATTACTTCATTTATTGCGAACACACGACAAAACACTTTAAAATAGGGATGGGCATCGGAAACCGGTGTTTTGAAAACATCGATGTTTTAGTTTCGATGTCGATGTTTCTCCCAACGATGTTTTACAAATGTTTTTGTGACATCGATGATTAGTTGCGATGTATCATTCGATGTTTAACGCCGATGTTTTTTTCTTTTCGTTTTTCAATGTTATTTGTGACAAATTATAAAAAAAAATTAAAAATTTATTATTTTTTAACTGAAATATTTGATACATTTTTAGAGTGTTGGGTCTCTAAGTCACTATATGAATATTATGAAGTATTAGAAATACCTTGTATTATGTCCGTCTTGTGACTTCTTGTGATTTATCACTACGCGTTTCAGCAACGAGTTGCCATCTTCAGGTGTGGTTAATTATTTTTTTAAAAACACACATTGAGTATTCGTAACACTATATAATATTACGGTGCTAAGCACTGTGTGTTATGTCGTGGTTTGTGAAGTACTAATTTAAATTTCGAGATTTTATGATTTATAATAGTAAGTAGACGAAATGGAAATGTGAGTATGTGTGTGTATGTGTGTAGACGATTACTGAGTATTGGGTGTTTGTGTGTTGTTAATTATTTATTTTTATTTTTATATTTTATACTTTCAGTTTTTACTGTTTTTCGTAATAAACTAATTTAGACTTGTAAATTATTTAATTTGAGTTCTTTTTAATTTTATAAATATCGATGACTGGGATGGGCACCGGAAACCGATGTTTTGAAAACATTGATGTTTTAGTTTCGATGTCAATGTTTTACAACCGATGTTTTTGTGACATCGATGGTTAAGTTGCGATGTATCATTTGATGTTAACATCGATGTTTCTCTTTCGATGCCCATCCCTATTTTAAAATACTCTCCAGTCAGTCTGGCTACTCCCCTTCCCACCTCTCTCTCTGTCTATACTCGCTCATACTACGTGAATATTTACGGTATATTATTTTGTAAAGTTTATGTAGATGCTTTTACAATGATGTAATTTAATATCTAATAGCTTTCTCAGCTGGTTACACTCTGTTACACTAGGCCGCACTAGTGTAAACTTTCACCAAGAACCGTGTTTGACTGGTCAGTGTAGAGAGCAGTGCTACAGTGTATCGTGTTGGGATGCTAGTGCGACCTCCTGCAGTGTTACATTTTTAACACCGTCGCAGAGAGGTCGTGTAAAGAAAGTGCAACATGACAGCGATAATGACAGAGTAATGGCCTACACGAAGAGCGTGTACACTACTCAGCACTGACACGGTGCTAGTGTTACACTTGTGCAAAACTACCCGCCACTAGTGTCCAAAAGTGCATACCACACTGTAAGAAGATTACATAGATTATCGATGGTCCATTTGTAGCCAGCGATTAATCTGGTAATAGGCACACAAAGAGACAATGGCGTCACAAACAGGTATCGCCTGCACATCGCGTAGATTTCATAAAAATACATTGCGCATGCGTGGTTACTAATTTTACATTAATTTGTTTTGTATTCATCCATTTTTATATGTAACTATACATTTTATTTTGTAATTTTTACACACTTTATTGGAATATTACACAAATTATCTAATTTTAATTTCCTTTATGTAAAAATCACAAATTTGTTTAACTTTACAGTAAAAGTTCAAGTTTTTATGAAGTTTTCTGTGTAAAAATAAATAATAATGTAAAATCACTTCGAAAATCAAGCGAATTCTACCTTAACTTTCAAAGTATTTTTACATCAAAAAAATTCGAAAACGCAATCCCTGCGTCGGGGTGTTGGTACTCTCGCCTGCGGTTCGCGTACCAACTTCACCCCTCGCGTCTTATACTTAATTTTACTAGATGTAAAAACTATTATACTTCGTAATATGAAGTTTATCAATGTATTGTATAAAATAACTTGCTATATAGTATAAACAACGTAACTGTGATATTATAAGAAAATTATTTCTTATTAAAAATACTCATTACTTTTATTCCCAGTTTTAAAAACATTTCGCAAGAGCAAATAAGAAGACGTAAAAAACATGTTTTAATGTAGCGAGAGAGAAATGTGGAATTTATACACCCTTAAGTACAAGATGGCTCTAAATTAAAAAAGATTACAAACTACAAAGTTAAAATTATATAAAACGTGTGTCAATTGGAGCCGTTGTAGGAACAAAATTTGTTCGTAAAGGCAAATGTACATAAGTAATAGGATATTAACTGACGACATTAAGTGATATTTTAAGAATGTAAAAAAGTACATTTTTAAAGTAAGCTCTTTCTAATCACGCGAATTTTTTTTTTATGTAAAAGACCTCTGGATTACCGGTGGAACGCATTTGAGTGTCAAATTTCAACTTCCTACAACTAACCTTTTAGGCCTATGACAGACTACGTAGAACAGTGGTTCCAAATCTTTTTGCTTGGGCGCCTACTTTTTGATAATATGAAAAGCTCACGCCCCCCTGACCTGACGAAGTTTAAGATATCTAAGCGTTAGCCCACTGGCCGGGAGGTCCCCCGAGGAAGAGGGAGATCCGGGGGTCTCCCCTAAATTTTTTTTTTTTTCAAAAAATAAAACAAAAAAACGCAAATTCGAGGAAATTTCTCAAAGTTAAGTGGCGGGTATAGCTATAAGTCAATAGATGAACCAGACAGGTTTAGTACGACTATGGAACACTAAAAATAAAAGGATTGTTTGAAAATCGTGTCACGGTAGTCTAAGGTTGCACATTCTGCCGCGAAAGTAAAATGGATCGGGTTCGGCTCCCGATTGTGACATAGGTTGTAAAATGATTTTTTCTTTCTAAAAATGCAGGGATGAATCATGACTGGTTTATTGACTGCTCATCCAATCTTCTTTATTTACTAAAAATAATATTCATATTGTTACGGATCACCCTGTATATAAACGACAGGCAAGAGTTCTGAGAAATGGGGTCCGCTTACTGTAACAACTGGTACCTGCACGAAAGTTCTAGAGAAAGCGAGAACACACTAGGCTTATGCCACGCTGCCTATATAAACAGCAGTGCGAGTAAGTGAAGGGATCAGTCAACGGTGAGTCACGCATTCAAGTCTACGTTGGAGCAGTAAAATAAATAGTGCCGTGATATAAATAATCAAATTGATAAATAAATACGAGTGTAGTGGAAATAATTACGAATTATTATATATAGTTGTTTTGTTTTGCTTTGTAGTTACTGTTTAGTTATTGTTTACTTGTGTTGATTGTTAGAATTGACTTTTCGTTGTTGCGTTTATTATTATTATGTTTTTAATTATTGTAAATAAATATTTATTCCGCCAACTCAGAAAACAGTTTTGTAAGAATAACATTCAGGAGGATCACTGAACACATTGTAGTTATAATAATTCAATGCATTTGTTTTTGCATAAAGTGTTTGAGTTTGGAATTAATAGGGAAGTTCTTCCGTGCGTTCTTTCTATTGTCATTGTGAAATTATTTCCTCAGAGTTTTCCACACCCATCTCGTCTTTTCAGAGACGTTAAATTTATAAAAACAATCTTATTTCATTTTCGTCGCAAAACTTTCCCATTTCTCTTAAACCAGAGTTTTTCAATAATTTCCTCACTTTTATGTGCATCTTTCATGCCTATTAACTTTGTCCCACATTTTAATATTTTTGAAATTATTAAATTAATAATAATTGTTGTTTATAATGGGTTTTCACTGTTCAATTCATTACATAAAAATAGGTAAAAAAACTTTTAAGTTAAACTGTTTTATTTTAAATCATCAGCTGTACCAAAAACTAGAAAATAATTAGGACACAAACCAAGGGGCACTTTGTGTCGCTGCGTCAGCGGAATAAGTAATAAAAACGTGGGGCGCATTTGAAATATTTCTGTTGGTGGGCTTGGAAACACATTTTTCTAGACAAGCCGTTCTTATTTAATAATTATACAGTCGTTATACAGATTTTTATGCGCCCCACGTTTTTATTACTTATTCCGCTGACGCAGCGACACAAAGTGCCCCTTGGTTTGTGCCCTAATTATTTTCTAATAGTTTCCGAAAACACCCAGAATGCCGTCTAATAGTTTCCGAAAACACCCAGAATGAGTTCTAATAGTTTCCGAAAACACCCAGAATGCCATCTAATAGTTTCCGAAAACACCCAGAATGCCTTCTAATAGTTTCCGAAAACACCCAGAATGCCTTCTAATAGTTTCCGAAAACACCCAGAATGCCTTCTAATAGTTTCCGAAAACACCCAGAATGCCTTCTAATAGTTTCCGAAAACACCCAGAATGCCTTCTAATAGTTTCCGAAAACACCCAGAATGCCTTCTAATAGTTTTTGGTACAACTGATGATTTCAAATAAAACCGTTTAACTATTATCACCAGTCACAATGTGACAAGAGCGTTTTCAGTTTTGAATAACATTAATAAAAGTTATTGCTATAGAAACGCTCGTTTATGCCGCTTTCGTTAAATATGAGTTTGTACTCCAACACTGTACTGTTTAGACTATTATTTTTCATGATTATAATAGCCTATTTGTATAGCACTGGTATGTAAGATGTGCCGTGGTGTAACGGATAGCATCGCCGCGTCATACGCAATAGGTCCCGAGTTCGAATCTCAACACAAATTAGATTTAAATATAATGAATAAATATATTTAATAAGTTAATAATTTATTAAATTATATTAATTTATTTAATATCTTTATTTTATTATTTTATCGTCTTTTTTTCAAACGTTTAGTACTGGCACGCGGGATAAAATTTTTGGAGTTATTTTTTGTTACGCCAAAGAAGTATAACTCCTGACGTGCGTACATAAGTACACACACACTCTTTTTTTGACCATATTATTGTTCTTCTCTAGCACTGGCTAATTACTGGTCAAAGCAAAGGCCATATTCTGTTAAAGAAAACATTCTTCCATTTCCTTTCGGAACATGGAAGTGATAAATGATTCTGACGATCAAACTGTTATCAAAATTGCAGTATTATATCCAAACATTAATAACGAATAATATAATATTTTCATCAAAGGAAATAATAATATTGAAACTTGAAAACCGTTTTTACCTGCGTACATTAAATTCATTACGGTATTAAAATTTCCACTAAACAACCACAATGTTTAAATACTCTGACAGCGTGGAATTTTATAAATGCTCAAACAATAGGTAGGTACCTTCAATGTGGATTAGTTTACACCGTCAACATGATACGTGTATTATATCCATATGAATCTGATTTTTTTATACATTTTTATACATATAATATTATCTTTTCGTTTTATATTATCTATGTTATTTAATCTAAGTATTTTTTGTTTTACCTATCCGTTGTTTTAACTATTTGTTATAGTAGTTGTTGTTTATTAGAAGCACTACTGGGTATCGATCGATGTGTTCGTATATATAGTAACGCGTCTACAAAGTCCACATCATGAGAGAGTCATGTTTTTAATGAGTGAAGAATCTGTGAAATGAGGTACATTGTTCCTGGAGAAAGTTAAAGGGTTTAAAGGTGATAGCTTTAAGAGTATTCGATAGCAAAAGTTACCCTCTGCACCCTTCATCCCAAATCCTTTCCCGTCGCCTAAAAACGGTTCCCGCTCTTCCGACGTTATTTTTAAAGCTAAATGGTTCAGGTACACAGATCCTACAGGCGAAAAATTGAAAAAAAATTCCTGGAAACACTTAAAACTTTTTAAAAAAAATTGTAGCCAAAACTTTTTTCAAACAATTCGCCTGTAGAATCTGTAGTGTGATTCTTGGTCCTTCATTTGGCGTTTACCCGAACCCTTTAGCTTTAAAAATAGTGTCGGGAGAGCGGAAACTGTTTTTAGGTAAGGGGAAAGGATTTGAGGGGATAACTAACGCTATCGAATACTCTTAAAAAGTGGCCAATAATTTGGTACACTTAATATCAATGTATCAATGTAAACTAGGCTAGTGTCAGTTTACGTTTACTCATATTGGTTTATCATTACAATACTGTCACAGATTTAATTACAATTATTGCATAATATCTGTCCCGTTTAAAGAGCTCCTTCACAAATATAAAACAAATAATTAATTTTAACCAACGATGCGTGGACAAGAAAGGTATCGCACTTAGGTATTAAAATTATACCTGCATAACGCCAAACCGCTGAATCTTGAAACTTGAAATTTGGACAGTATATATTCCTTTTGTGACGTAAGCACCCATTACGAAGAGATTTTTCGAAATTCAACTCCTAAGAAGGTCAAAAGGAGGTAAAATTTTGAAATACAAAAAAAAAAAAACTATAAAAAGACGCTTGGTGCGTGGGTAAAACCACACTGCTAACTTCTGATTGGATGCCCTTAGTTTTTTTTATTCAAAAATTTTTTTTTGCAAATCTAAACAGGTGTTCATTAAATTGTAATTATGTGCCGAATGAAATTGGTCCGAAGTCGACATCATTATATTTTGTTCTTAAGATATGTGAGCCGAAAAAAAGTTCACCAAAGTACGAACGAACGTACGTACACACACAATCTCTCTAAAAACAGTAGATTCGGACTCTAGGGACCTTAAAACGTCCAGATATGTCAAAATTCTTCATTCGCAAAATCGGACCCATTACAATAACTTCCAATGGGAAGTTAATAAATATTAGTAAAAAAAACGTTTTATTGAAATGTTCTGAAGAGGAAAAAATAATATTTAATAATTTAGGTTCATAATTATAAAAGCGGGGGTCATGAATTAACTATCATAGAGTTAACAACTCTCGCTTTTATAATTATGAACCTAAGTAATTATTAAGTTTAATTTTTCCTTTTCAGTATACATTTCAATAAAAGTTTGTTCTTTTTTTACTAATATTTTTGAAGTGAAATCTTCCTTAGGCGTACGCTTTGCCTAGGCTGTTAACTACAGTGATGTGAAGCGCACATGACGGTGACAATCGGGGTTACTCGGCTCAAACATGAACAGGTATTTGCAATATGCTGGTAATATTGTGTAGTTCATAAGAGTGCTAATAGATGGCACTAAAAACTTAATACGAATAAAAAGTCATTTGTAGTTCACAAATGCGCTAACAGATGACACTAAAACATATATTTTGTAGTTTACAAGTGCGCTAACAGATGACACTAAAACTTAATATTATATCGTTAAGCTATTATATTCATTTAAATTTAATTGTAAAGGCCGATTTTAATATATCTATGATTAAACTGTGTGATTAAAACATTATATATATATTTTAAAATTAGAAAATCTGAAGTTTTCACTTCTGTCGTGTGGTCATAAGCACACACACATTTTTCATCTTAGTTTATTTTATAGATCGTTGGTTGACGAAAAATTCTGTCTCTTTCTACCTTCTTTACTAACAGTATATTATGTCTCTTACTTTCTCATTATATGTACTAACCACGAAAATAATATAAGTATTTGTTGAAAACTTCACGGATTGTATGACTGGAAAACTTTTCAATTTGCTTTAAGGAAATTATATTTTATATTATCACAGTATTCTTGAATAAATAAAATAATGAATTTTAATTGTATTGTTAATATAGCAAATGAATTTGTATATTCAGCGGTTCTGAAACTGTGATTTGTGGATATTTCAGGATTAGTTATGAGTCCGCAAAAACAAAACGAACACTGCACATTACACAATATGCATGCGTTCCAAAAATAGCAGGTATAACATAATTATTGCGAAATATGATAAACTAGAGAAATTTTATGTATTTTTCATATTTTTAAGTGGTGAAAACTAAAATAGCAAATATTAAAAAAATACAAATTTGTGTTTAATTAATTTTTTTTAGTATATACAGGGTGTCCAAGACTTGCGTTGTCGGCCGATATATTGATTTTGGGTGAAGATAAAAAAAAGTTTAAATACAAAAGTTGTATAAATTTTAATGGTGTATAACCTAAAAATATTTTCAATTATACAGCCTGTCCTATTTAAGCGTGGCCGATCAAAGCTATGTTTTTTTAACCTAGCACCCTGTTTTTATTTGTTTTTTCAATTCTGCATCTAAATGTGAATAGAAATTGTAAGGGAAGCCATACTCGAAAATTCAGTAATTTTTGAGTTATTCAAGTTTTTTAGAAATTTTTGACAAGTGCAAACCTTTACCTAAAATTCGACATAGCCAAAACAGAAACCTTTATCAAACTGAAATTTTGAGAATCACTAGATAATGGACGGACGAATCAATGTCTGTCCTAAAAAAATGAATTTATTATACAGGGTGTTCAAAATAATGTACTTCTTTTACCTAACTTAAATCACGTGTAACTTCTGATTGTTAAATACAACGAGGTTATTTTTTTGCTGGAATTGTATTCTTTAGGATATTTACTAACACTTTTATTAAGGGTTGTCCAAACCTAAACCTATTATTTTAATACGAAAATATTAGGTTTAGGTTTGGACAACCCTTAATAAAAGTGTTAGTAAATATCCTAAAGAATACAATTCCAGCAAAAAAATAACCTCGTTGTATTTAACAATCAAAAGTTACACGTGATTGAAGTTAGGTAAAGGAATTACATTATTTTGAACACCCTGTATAATAAATTCATTTTTTTTAGGACAGACATTGATTTGTCCGTCCATTATCTAGTGATCCTCAAAATTTCAGTTTGATAAAGGTTTCTGTTTTGGCTATGTCGAATTTTAGGTAAAGGTTTGCACTTGTCAAAAATTTCTAAAAAACTTGAATAACTCAAAAATTACTAAATTTTCGAGCATGGCTTCCCTTACAATTTCTATTCACATTTAGATGCAGAATTGAAAAAACAAATAAAAACAGGGTGCTAGGTTAAAAAAACATAGCTTTGATCGGCCACGCTTAAATGGGACAGGCTGTATAATTGAAAATATTTTTAGGTTATACACCAATAAAATTTATACAACTTTTATATTTAAACTTTTTTTCTATCTTCACCCAAAATCAATATATCGGTCGACAACGCCAGTCTTGGACACCCTGTAAAGATTTGACATAGTAGTTCAGGCAAATACGACAAAAAGTTGCCCGAACCCGGACATTTAAAACCTCAAGCTAAAAATTGGTGGAAATGTTAAAGAATAATGTTCTGATTGATACCCCAAACTTCCCAAAAAATCCCTCGGGGGGAAAATCCGCCATCTTGAAAAAGCCACGAAATTTTACCACATTTATTACTTTATTCGAAATATCTCCGAAACGGTCGACTTAAGCAATTCTTCCATTATGTAATGTTTTAAAGAGGATTACATTTCCTACAATTTTCATTCCCGCAACTTTTCTGTGGTACCAACAGTAAGCGCGCTACAGCTTCTTGAAAATCACACACTTTATGTAACCTTGGTAACCAATTGTTATAATGTTAAGTCCTTTTCAATAGCTTTATTTATTGTGTTCTTCATCGAATTTTAAATTGAAAATAACTATGGTCATAAAACAAGAAACGCCTTAAACCGTGCTTTTCGTCCCATTTCGATATCTTTAAAAATTGAGAAGTTAAAGTTGAAATCATCACAGAGTTTTACGTGTTCTTTTTGACACGCGTTTCGAGTACCTTCCATACCGAATACAAAAAAAAAATCCGTCTAAGAATCCATAGGAAATTTAACGACCTAAACGATATGTACCTAAAAAAGGGGACTATTAGCTTTAATCTGACGGAAAAAAATTATCTTTGTATAAAAAATGCGATGGGGCGCGTGTAATAAAGTTTTACGCGGAAGGGAGAGAGCTATACTACTCTTAATTAAACAAAAATGTTTGAGAAATGTATTTCTTATGAAATTAAAAAAAAAACTAAAATTTAAGGTACTTATTAAGCAATCCTGCTAACAAAACATTTGTTTATTGATTTGAAACTTCGAACCCTTTAATTAATATTTGTTACAATGTCACTCAGTGTATAGGTAACATTTAAATTATTCATATGATTTGATCAAATTGCCCATAATTATTATTGGATACAGGAATGTAAATAAAATAACAAATGTCGAATGTTTGCTATCACATTTTTAGTGTGCAGTTTGAATTTGTATAAACACATTTTACAGTCAAATTACAGTGAATAAATTAATTTCGTTGATCATTATAGACATGTCAATTAAAAAATCAACAAGTAAATTTGTTTAGCACACATCTTGGAACGACATTATGACAAATATTTCCATGGAGCGACAGTTGATTGGAAGAGTGGTTAAAAGTAGTGCTGGGAATTAAGGCACTATAATCCACGCGAGATTCTAATGAAATATTATTAATACAAATTAGATAATAGAATTACTATTGTGCCTTATATACAGTATGTAAACAGGTAAGCTGCACATAGGGAAATTATCATTGGGAAAAAACGAATGGATCAGAGTGAGCCATAACTCATAACGTACGTATTTATATAGGGTTGCTATGGTTATTTTAGTGTTTTTATTTTAGTTTCAATTATTTTTATTTTATTTGACATTTAAACAGCTATTAAAATAAAAATAATTGAAACTAAAATAAAAACACTAAAAAAACCATAGCAACTCTATATAAATACGTACATTATAAGCTTTATAACGTTTATAACGTTTGAAAAATATTTTTTTTGTAATAATAACTATTATCTCAAAATATGACTAAAGTTTGGCAATATGCTAATTCAGAAACTTAATTTGCGTGCCTAATCTGCTATTGCGCATTGTAATCATAAATAATTATTTAAGTATTATTAGTGTTAATCAAGAAAATACTACAAAAATTATACAAGTAAACATTGATATTTATAGGTTAAATAATATTTTGGCACTTGGAATTTAAATACCTTTCGCGTTGATTTTATAGATCGTAATCCATTAATTGAAAATAGTTAATAGTTTTGTCGGCTATGTATTCTGTATGTGTAACTTATGTTCAGCCATTAGTTTAATAGCTAACAACGAATTCTATGTGCTCAGAATACCATACCAAAGACGCGACCAGTATTCCAATTATTGGTGCTACTGAAAATTCACGAGTAACAAGTGGTGAGAGCACTGGACGTTTTTCTAATATCTCCCGCCACCAAAAAAATAATCAAGAGGTGTCATGGGACACCCGACAGAAGCAATGCTTTTTACGCATTGTATATAAAACCGAATTTATCAAAGCTATATAGACAATACAATTGAAAAGTTATTATTTGACCGCCATTTTGAAATCTGATGCCATTTTATTTTTTTGTGTCCTATAAAACTCTTAAATATCAATTTTTAAAAAGATCGGAAAATTTTTACAAAAGTACATTTGGCCGCCATTTTGAAATCTGACGCCATTTTATTTTTTTGTGTCCTATAAAACTCTGAAATATCAATTTTTAAAAAGATTGGATAATTTTTACAAAAGTAGATATGGTCGCCATTTTGAAATCTGACGCCATTTTATTGACATAACTTTATGTGCACAAATTGTACATTTGTTTTTGTATTATTATACACTACTAATTTATGGTAAAGTTATAATTTATTTATGATAAGAATTTTTTATAATATTTTATTATTATTTTGTACTGTATGTTTAATATTTATTGATGCCTGATGAAGCTTCAATTAAAGAACCGAAATGTTGCGCTGAATCAATAAACTAGTGTTTTAATGGTTTTTCGTCCACTTTCCTGCTAAATATTTATTAATTCTACTACAATGGATGCGAACAGAAATAATAAATTATCTACTGTTGTTTTCATTAAAAATCCGTGATGATAATTTGATCAGAAATTTAGTTCAATCAATGTTTGTAATTTTTTGTTTTCAATTATTTATTTTTGTTTATTTCGATGTACAGTTTATATGTAGCATGTCGAAAGCTCCTAATTTTACAAGTTTCGGTACCTATAATATCGATACGGACAGAACTCCCGAGGGAAACGTGAGAGGAGAAATCAGGGGTTGTTGAAGTTGTTTCGGTTAAATGAACAAACTAATTAACAGAATTATGTTTTTCCAATAAATTAAAAGGTAAAGTTGAAATAATCAACAATTTTTCGCTTCACCAAAATTGTTTATGCTTAATATTTGTTTGTGTAAACATGTTGAATTAAAGTTTTTTTTTTAGATTTTTCAAGCTGATGACTAATTTTTAGAACTTATTATAAAAAAATATATATTTTATAGCTCTGTGAGCAAAACTTTCAACAAATGTATTAACAAAATGTAACTGGTATCTTAGAGTATTTCAATACTCCAAAATTGTATATTTATTAAGAAAAATACTGGAATTATTGAGGAAAATCATGGAAAAGCTCAACAAAAAGGCCAGTACCTTTTTCGGCGAGAAGCAGTAATTGAAAAATGAGTACACACAGATTGCGTGAATACCGTTAAACACAAATAAATGTTTTTGCCATACCCACTACAAAATAGCTACTTTCGATGTATCTATAGCGGCCATTAATGACCCATTTATTTTTTTATTCGCTTTTTTTACTATCAGAATAGAACTTTATTGAAACGAATTCAGTAGTTTATTTGTTATATAAACAAAAGTATGTTATCCAAAAGTTTTCATTAGTGGGGTGTGCACTTTTGGCTTTGCCAAAAAAAAAAAATTATATTTTGATATTATGAAAAATGAAGCTATATTTACAAAAATAAAATCTTTAAATTTACCGTATAAAAAGTTTGCATTTGTGAATATTATGAAAAGTTTTATCACAGTCTGATGGGAACATTTATTAATGTGTATGAGAATAAAACGTAAGATACAGATTACAAGAGTTTGGTTTTGAAAGTGATTTGTTCCGCTTCATCCACAATCCACAGTGCAACGTTATATAAAGAAAACTCGTTTGGAAAATGCGCTTTTCCTTTTCCCAACGTTCTCAATATATGTGCATGAATAATAAACATGGTCGAGGATTCTCATCAATTTTAAATCAAGGTCGAACTGTACGTTGAACATGCATCGTACTTATAGAGAGCTTATTCTGCAATGTACTTTGGTTTCGGATAAAAATATATTATAGCCAGTGTTGCTGATATTACTTTACATATTTCAAATGAAATATTTGTTTAACGTGCTGCGCAGTACTCCATGTAATAGGAAAGTATGCCTTTGAAAAGGTTTTTGGAATATTTTATTACTGATATAAAATCTGAGATCAAAGATCCATTCAAGATATTTATCGCTATATTTGTTTTAAAGTTGCATTGGTATTGGTATTGTACGTGAAAATAAAATAATCAGATAAAAGTGGTATTTTTCCCGTCTTACTTATAGCGCTTTCTTCATTATTGAACGTTAAAATAGTCCATTGATCCAAGGGTGCGCGATCGAAGATTCCAGAATGTTTGTTGATTTCAGACGGCGCGCTTCGATTCATTACAGTATATAGGTTGAACGAATAGCAGCGTATTGCTACAGTATTACCTATTGGATGTCATAGCTTTGTTGTGTACAGACGGTGTGGAGTTTACTTACAACATACAGAGAAGCCTTCACGTCTCGTATTAGATTTGAGACTGTGCTGTTTCCGGATCGATGAAGGGTCACTTTCAAATGACCATAGACTTACATCACTTCCTCGAATATTAATATTTTGGCAGGCAGTAATAACAACTAATACTTATAGATAGATGGTTGGATACAGGCTCATAAAAGTTAATGAAAATACTAACTTATAATAAATACAAATGCATGCTTATGTTAGCATTCCTGCTAGGAACACCCATCGAATGATGTAACACTACAATGCAATACTAGAAAAAAATCATGTGTAAGTTTTTAGTAGATATATATTTTACTTTCTAATAGATATCTATTTAATTAATATAAGTAATTTTCATTTTTATTCTTTATATATTTTGTATTAGTGTTAGCGTCTGAAGGTCAATTTAATGAAACTAGCCGTGTTTTAAACATAATATATTTAAATGTAAAGTTGATAAATTTTTAATCGCCGAATCGTAATGTGAATTTACATTTTAAGATTTAATACACCTCTATTTTGAATCACAGTATATCAATGTAGACCAAGTACACAGAGATGCACCTAGTTTACTTACGTGAGCATCAGTGCAACTCATGTCGTTTACTCAAGCACCAGACCGTTAAAATGTGTTTCGTAACTTGCTAAATTGCACTTTTATATATTTCCCATTACTTCATGTTTTTAATTCAAAACCACGACATAATAATAATAACTAATATTTGAAACAAAAACAATTCATGGTGTCTTTTCAAGTGAAAATTAATAGAGGTGTGAAAAATTTATTTTGTTCCTACTAGAAAGTGACAAAAATTAAAAAGCACTGGAACGAGCGACGTGAGGGAGTTGTCATTCGAGGAAATGAGCGAAGCGTGTAACGTCCCATATCAATAAACCGAACGAGCCCCGTTTTAATTCGAGCGAATGAGCGAAGCGTGTAAGGTTTTGTTTTAATTCGATCTAACGAACGAAGCGAATGAGATTCCGTATAAACTCGAATTTCAATTGAATTTGAGAGAGTTTAGACTAAGTATATCATATATCAGTGAGCTGACATTTCCGGGCAACGCTGGGTAAAACGGCAATTTCGCTGTTTCGCTGTTCCACTCTTTCCAAAGGTCCAGAGACAACTGATTCCAATAATCATATTATCTATACTTATAGCCTTCTAAACTCACCCCCAATCAAGTGTGGCGCTTTCTTTATTATTGAACGTTATTCAAGTTTTTTTGAAGAGATTTGATTTAATTGAAACTGACGAAGCAGTTTATTTAATTAATTATATTTTTATCTGCATGGCATTTAATGTTTATTTCAAGTATGCAAAGATTTGAATGTTTTTAGTGTGAATCTAGACTTAATTCTATTTACTGAACATAGACAGAGCAGCGTCTGTTGGCATTTGGTAATCGTTCATGTATGCTCTCGTTTGTGAAACTTGCATGTTTACACGGTGTTTATAGCCCACTCATTAAACTATACTGTAATTGCCTGCTGATATGTGTGCCCGTATCTTGTTGCAGATATCTCTCGTCTCTGAACACGAACATTACCGCTTCTTTAAGGGGACGAAGCACTGTCGATCTATTTCATCGGTTATCCGTCTTTGAAATGAAAAACTGTATGACAGTTTAAGGCATAGGTACACATGGACGTAAATTTTATGAGCCAATAAACGACTTTTTACTTCCCACCTCTACTATGGTAGGGAAGTAATGGATTTAATCCGAAAAAAATATTTTGAGATTTTAACAGATCTTCACGTTTTGAGACTGATGTCTGTATGTATGTGTGTGTGTGTGTGTGTGTGTGTGTGTGGTCAATTTTTCGCCTTCGATATCGTAAAAGCGGAACAACATACGGCCATGCTGATTGTTCTATTGCATGTTTATCAGCCTTTAACTTAGATCTGATTAGATTTTGAGTCAAATCGGTTCCGTGGATCCTGAGATATTAAAAAAAACGTTCTCAATGTCATAGGTAAAAAAAAATATAAATGAATTCTAGATGTTATAATATGAAAAAAATGTAAATATTTTTTTTCTCTAAAATGTATAGTTTTCGAGAAAAAAAAATATTTTACTAAAAAAAGAAAATTGTACGTAAATCAAGGTAACCATGATTTTTGCTATAATTGACTAGCCATCAGTAGATCACCAAACAAAAAAGAGGGCCATGCTTTTTTTCAAAGAATAAAAAAAGAGTGTTTATATATAAAAAATTAAATCAGTAATACTGTACCGTTCACAGCTTTTCAAAATAGAAGAAGAGGAAAAGTGACTCACCTGTAACAAAAATAGATGTAATTAGGAAAAAGTGTTTTTTTAATCAATTTAAATTCGTTGTTAAAACTGGGATTGTAGAAGGTAAAAATTATTTACACTGCGCGTTAGTGTAGTTTAGACTTTAACGTAGGAACGGATCAACTGAATAGCTTCTTATTGAGAATATTACATCAATATATTATATCCAAAATAACTCTATACTTAAAAAAAAAATAAATACAATATTGACTTAACAAAATCAAACTAAATTGACAAAAAGACAAAAAATGGGAATCTTGGAATACAAAGCCGTTGTATTTAGATGATAAGATGTGATTGTGATTTGTGGGTGACACAGTTGTAACCAATCATAACGCTAAGTTTCATTGAATGAGTAAAATATAATTGATGTGTTTTGATGTGATGATAAAAGGCCCAATTAGTTAGTAAGGCGATTACGAAATGTTTTTAGAATCGAAACAACTGCAGGGTGGTTACACATAAATTTTACTAAAAAGAGGAAAATAAAAAAAATTTGACGACGCCAATTTAATAAAATATGAAGTCGGTTAAAAGGTAGATAATAATTAAAATGGCTCTTTTTAACCGATTTCATATTTTATTAAATTGGCGCCTCTTTTTAGTAGCTTTTTTGAAGGAAGTTTTTTTTTGTTAAAAAGTTTTTTATTATAATATATAGATTTCATAAATGATCACTGAACTGGTAAAGTGCAAATAATTAAGGTGCGAAGCGATCACTACATAAAATATGTTTTATCGCCACGCGCATAAAAATGCTGACACCTTGTCGTCTGTCAACGATTGAAATTTCATAATATAAAAAGAGCGTTAAATGTAAACTTGATACTTTATTTTGTCTAAATAATTAAGGCTATACTTTTCAAATAACACAAATGTACGAACTGTTACATTTCATACTTAGTCTCCTTTTCCTGAGATGTCAAAAGTTACCTACGCCTAATCATTTCTGCGTCTTAATTTTTCTTTGCTACGTTAATGCAACTCCGGGCTCATTTTTTGGTCCTTTCACTAAATCACCCTAACCTTGAAGTAATAAAAACATCTCACCACTAAAATAAAATATAATATTTTTATTTATCCAAAGACCATACAGTATAGAATAAGTCAACAAAAAAAGTTGAAATTTAATCGTTAAAATAATTATCAATACTATGCTATATAGTAAAATATTTTAAGAGTATTATGAAGTATTAGAAATACCTTGTATTATGTCCGTCTTGTGACTTCTTGTGATTTAACACTACGCGTTTCAGCAACGAGTTGCCATCTTCAGGTGTGGTTAATTATTTTTTTTAAACACAAAATAATTAACCACACCTGAAGATGGCAACTCGTTGCTGAAACGCGTAGTGTTAAATCACAAGAAGTTACAAGACGGACATAATACAAGATAAATAATAGTTTTATACGGCTGAAATGCAATTGAAAAATGTTTTTTCGTTGGAGAGCAGCCAATTATATAATTGTTTCGAAACATATTGGAAAAAATCATTCCACCGCGAAAGTGGAAAGGTTCAGGTTAGAATCCTGACTGTGACCGGTTGGTAAAATGATTTTTTCCAATATGTTTCGAAATAATTATATAATTGGCTGCTCTCCAACTAAAAAACATTTTATGATAGAAGATATTTCTAATACTTCATAATATTCATATAGTGACTTGGAGACCCAACACTCTAAAAATGTATCATATTTTAAGAGATTTTTTAAAACGATGGACGATGTTTTTAATATTGGAATTTGGATGGCGATTTTTTAAGTAAATGGGTCGCCGTAGGCAAAGGACAATTTTTTTCCGACTGAAAGGAACGCGAATCTCTTCTTTGCCTCTGGTATTGTAGTTATGAATTTCATTATTACATTAATTAACATCTCTATTTTTAAACAATACATTTTGTAAAAGTTAATAATTTGTAAATGTATATACAGATGCCACATGAAGGATTAGTAGATTGACAAATAGCGGTTTGCTAGTCTAGTCACTCCACACATATAACGATGTGCTCATTTTTGTAAAACAAAAACGTCGTAAATTTGGGACGATCTCCAATAAATTATCCCATAAGACAGGTGTGACAGAAAATTGGCATTATGAACTAACAGTAATGATTCCATAGTCATACTTGGTTTTAGTCTTCTTAACAGATAACATGATTTAGTTAGCTTAAAACAAAGAATAGTAGAATTTAACCCTTAATTTAACTTATAAAACAACGAAATTTGACATCTTCTGGGTGACATTTTATAGAGTCCCATGTTGCACCTTCCTCCGAACCTAGTACCTATTTCCTGAGTGCGATTTAAATATTTTATTGTCGGTGACTCGCTCAGTAACGTGTTTCAAATAATCAAATATGGTATCTAAAGGCAAAGAACATCAAAATTTCTTATCAGATTTATTCATGAATAAATTTACATAATTTGAGAATATTAACCGCCTTTGAAATAATATTTTGTAAAATGTATGTCAGGCGTTATATTATAAATCTGTGTTTGAATATAAAGAAGCCATAAAGTTTAAATAAAATAGGTTATATGAAAACACTGGCATAAAGACAATAAAATATAGGTGCAAAATTTACCACGTACAAAATCGATATAAAACAAAATAAACACAACTGTTTGATTTCACAGCGTCTAGCAAATACGGGCATTTTTGTTTTTCAAATAAAAGGCAACCAATCAAAATGTCAGAATATATCTACATCTTTTGTTTCTAACATTTTAATATTATATACTTTGTACAGATTTACTGAAGGATAACAACTAATTAGCAGTATTGCATTCGGACAAAGAAAATACTTTCATAATATATCGGTAAATTCAATTTTGTGAGTGAGTGTTTTTTCATATACTACGTTATATTCGTTTCTAATAAAAGAACAACAAAGTTTTTTCTTTACGTAACTGTTTGAAGTCACGTGAGTGGCATTCTATTAACAAATTCGATTTAAAGGCACTGGCCATCATTGACTTATTTGGAATTTAAAGGTTTTCTAGAAAAACTTTCAATTAATTTTAAAAATTAAAACCACAGAAGAATTAATATAATATTAATTGTTTGATTAAATGAAAAGTATATACGGTTCATCAATAATGCAATTTTTAAATTGAAGACTTTTAATGAAAAATAAAAATATGGTGGAAGGGCGGGTTTAATATGGTCAAAGTATCGTGTTTGCATATACGAAAAAGTTTGTATTCTGTAAATGTCAGAAATTTGATTAATGTTTTCTAAAATTGGTGAGGCGCTTCGTTTATTCATCACACTTTTCTTAATTTGCATGAGAAACTGATTAGGAGAATTTATTTTTAAGTATAAAGAATAAATTTTGTAAGTATTTATTAAATAATAATAATAATATTGATAATCGCTTTTTTATTTTTCTGATATTATTAGATCTACATTTCTAAAATTAATTTATAACTTAAGTATGATAGTGTATTTTATTTTTTTAATAATTACATTTTTTATTTTTATTTAATTATAAAGCAGCTTCCGATTTTCAAAGAAACAATAAATTAGCACATCGAATACAAATTTAAAAAATAAAATATTATTGTTCTGAGTCAATTGCGATCAGATTCTGAAATATTTCATGCACTGCGATGAAGTAAGCAGTCCATGAAAAAAAATGAGCTAAGAGATTTTTGAGATTTCTTTTTTTTTTTTATTATAAGTTTTTTTTGGCCTTTACACTTTTGTGTATTTAGCCACAATCTAAAACCTTAATTTAATTTTAAGATGGGGGATTTTACATACACACATAAAACGGGGACACAAGAGGGATGGACCATCAGGATATAGGGATCAGGACAACGGATGTACCTCGGGCCCAACTCGGCGAGATTTCTTAAAAAGGTCAACAGTAAGAAGGTAACTCCTCCTTTCCATGTCCACATAGTTAAAAAATATTGTTTCATCGATCAATTATTTTTCGAGCAGGACCGATTTAAAATTCTGCATTGCTTTTCTTATTTAGAAATATGTGTGATCACGGTCTTAGGTCATTGTAAAACTGCATTTTCTGACAATGCTTTCTGCAAGCCAGCATTGAAATGATCTAAAAATAGTTCCGCAATGAAATTCATTTTAAAATACTTATTTTATATCTGTTAACATCTCGACTCCAATTATAAAGAGCGGATAAGTTTATTTGAAACACGTAAACAGGTATTGTGTTATCGTAGATGTGTATTTTTTTAAACATTTTCACCTTTGACATTTTTGCTGAATAACAGTCTTTCTTAACGTTTTAGTATTTTTTTCACGTTAATTATAGCCTTTAGTTTTTTAATTACAACTCATTCAATTTTTTTTCTGTTAATTTTGCAAGTTTACTTCCAAACAAGCAATTATAAATTCAAAATTTGAAATATTATTATAAAAAAAGACTTTTAGAACGCTATTAAGTATCCAAAGCCTGCTTACAATTTTAAAACGTCAAAAATAGATTTTTAAAATTATAAAATCTATAAGAAAACCAATTGTTCCTGGAATGAAACCTAGCTAGATCGATGTCCCCATCCCAAAAAAAAAAACCTTTTCAATAAATTTCATCCAAATCTTTAGAGGCGTTTTATCCCTGTCAGCATTTCATTAATTTTTGAGTCGAGGTTTTTCCAATTCACTATCCTTGCTAAAGAAGCATAACTTAAAAACAAACTTTGAAGTGCTTTTCAGTGGTCGACAGATTAAAACCAACGTGGTAAACCATGATTTTATTGATAAACGTATATAGTTTCCATCTGCATAAAAGTATACCTACCCTGGCTTATATAAACATCGTAAATTACAACATATTATTATTATATTGTTTCTTAATTTTGTGGTTCAACATTTACAAAATAAAAACGAAAGCAGTAATCCCATACGGTTGCATTACAGAACTTCAATTTTTATGATAGCTTTCTTAAAAAAATATATTTGACAAAATACTTTCGGAATGATTCAATAAAACATGTAATAAAATACGTTCATTCAATAGCTACATAGGTATACTTTTTGTTAGAAGAAATAAAAAAGTGATCCCAACATGTGAAACCATCTGAAACGGTGGATCTACTCGGAACTTCTCTAACACACAAGCGCGATGCCCAACTCACCTTTATCAACTTAATGCTGTATCGGTGAAACCTAAATAAAATTGTATCTTCTTAAGTCTTAACTTTACCTATAGAATGCAACTTTAAATTCATGTCATTTATTACTCTTATATTTATTTATTAAATTAATTATTTTTCAACAGTATTACAACAAACTTTTCATTAACTAGTTTATTTTTTTTTATTACCCCCCCCCCCTTGGCTTCAAGGATTTAATCCCATGTGCCAGACACAAAATGATAAGGATTAAACACACAAGGATTAAAGGAACCAACACCTTTTCTCGCCACAGGCCCTCGCAGCATTAGGAACCCAAGACAAACACAGGACTCAGACCTTGGAAAAACACACAAAATGACTACTGTTAGTAGGGCTCATATAGTTATACTATGTCTGGCACAAAATTCATTTAAAATTTCATATACCTCGAAGTTAACCGAACTTAGGATGTGACTTAAATTGAGAGGGAAGAAAAATTCTTTCTCTCGTAGACGTTGCCATAATTGTTCTGGTGCATAATTTTGGCAGGATAGAATTACATGATTTAAATCTGCAACAGATGAATTATCGCAACTACAGATTGGGGAGTTTACTATACCTATTCTAAATAAATGTGACTGGAAACAACCATGATTAAATCTCATACGAATTATCTGAGTAATGTTTTTTCTTGGTTTGTTATAATTTTTAAACCATGGTTGATTTTTGATGATTTACTAGTTTAAAATTGTTTCATTAAAAACATCTAAGTATATTATTGCAATTACGTCAATTATAAGAGTTTACAACAAATTGCCGACTTCTATAACTAGCAGGGATTGCACCCTTATAACTTTTAAAAACAATATTAAAATATTGCTAAATCACTACAATTATTACAGTCTAGAATAATTCTTTAACACTAACTTTTAAATTTCGTATAATACGTATTCACGTATTTTATATTTCCTTGACTCATTCCATACTGTATTGCAGTATTTTTTATGGAATAATGACTATTATTTATTTATTTATTTATACTTAAAACTTTAATGTAAACCAGTAAAAAAATAGGTATGGGGAACCCTACCTGACTTTCATGTTCCAATTTCCAAAATGATTTTTAAGAACCCAGGTTCCAGTGCTGAAGAATTTTGAGCGATATTTATTATCAGACATTATAAACATTTTATTCACAAAACTAACTTATATTATAGACACGGTCATCAAAATAACGTGACGAATTTATTTTTATGCAGACGAAGTCACTTCCTAGGCTCTTCTGATTAAGTGAAAAAGTATTTTTTTTTAATTTAGAGCAAACCAAGGTAGTTACCTCTATGAATGCCGTAAATAACAATATATTGTTGTTGTTTAACCTTTGAAAATAAAAGACGAAACCAGTATCCCATACGGCTGCATTATATAGTTAGTCAAAATTTTATTTTCGAAATATGTACATATAATAATTTAAAACGCTTCGAAGTTAAGACAAGGATAAAGGTATGCATTTTAAAGTTACTATACCTATAACGATAGCGAATTTCACTTCGAAGCAGAGTTACGGTAACATTTTGCATCGCTCATAATTTATCTGTTATCCAGTGACTTCCAAAAGGCCTAACCCACACCATTCAGTAAACACACTAACACGTATACAGGATGTAACGTCAATGAATCAATAAATTTGGAATTTTATTTCATTTACATTTTTATTTATTTATTAACTTCCCATTGGAAGATATTGTAATGGGTCCGAAAATCGATATCAAAACGTACAACAAATTTTTATGTTTCAAGGTCACTACACTATTTTTACACTATTTTTAAAAAGATGTCTGTATGTGTGTCTGTGTGTACGTATGTACGTACGTACGTATATGTCCATTTCTTTCTAAGACGAAATATCGAGAATGAAAAATGATATCGACTACGTTAGGGTGCCAATCGACGCGTATTAACGTAAATATGATCTGAAAGAAATTTTTTCAAAATCGGTTCAGCCGTTCTTTTTTCTTAACCAAATAGACTCCAAAAAAGTAGATTTTACACAATATCTCGCTAATAAAAAATTATATCGACTTCGTAAGAGTGTCAATCGAGGCGTGTTAACGTCATTTTGATTCGACATAAATTTTATAAAAATCGGTTCAGCCGTTTTTTTTTTTTAATTATTGTTAAAAATAAATAATAATTATGTTTTAATGATTAAAATGATTACTTTTCTGTATAATATCTAATTTAATTATTATTATTAAATATTTATCAAACTGGGAAGTTCGTCGTGTGGACCTCAAGGGTCGCACTTTAGTCCTAATAAACGACCCACCTCACGGTTTGTTTTTGTTACATATTGGGGGCGGTCTGCTGTCCCTCCCATACCGCTATCTAGCAAAATCCTTTACTCAGGGTAAATTAATATTCCTCCCTCAACATCTTCACAAAAATAAGGCCTTAATAAATAACACCAAAAAATTGTCACTAGCTCTCGGTCTATGAGTCAATTCTGTTTCCATACCAATATTTTAAAAATTATTTTGTGACATAGATTTTTTTTAATTTTAATTTATTTTGTTTACGTCACATCCTGTATGCGTTCACGCAACACGTCGCGTCTATCGATTTCAATGAACGAAGTTTTCACTGGCACGCTGTTTGTGATAAACGTAAAGCCCGGCTGGATCAAACGAACCGATAAAGTTACAATTGGATTGTAAGAACATCGGACAGACAAGACAAGACACACAACTTTATATTATGTGTATCATTCCAATCAGTGGTGTTGCTCGTTTCTGTTCTTCTATGCCTGGTATTCATACCTGTTTTCATTCGTAGATACCTCTAGGTTACCTGATCCGATGTCAAATAAAACTTGATTGGAACGATAACGGAAATATACGACTGTACACGAAAGAAATTGTCGCATTCAAGATGAACAGAATGTGTCGCTTTTATAAAGATAAATTCTTATACCTATAAATATGAACAGGAAGTGATTAATTATATATCACTTATTTTTATGTAATAGTAGATTGTACCTATGTCTAGATACGTAATGGGGCATATTACGACGAGTGATGACAGTATGTAAAAACGAGCGATAGCGAGTTTTTACAGTCACACGGCTCGTGTGACTGTAAAAACTCGCTCGTTTTAAAATAATCACCTCGTATGTAATATATCTCAATACG
Source organism: Mongoloraphidia duomilia (assembly GCA_039654895.1). Classification (NCBI taxonomy): domain Eukaryota; kingdom Metazoa; phylum Arthropoda; class Insecta; order Raphidioptera; family Raphidiidae; genus Mongoloraphidia; species Mongoloraphidia duomilia. Next base: position 3,789,081 of record CM077517.1, read on the forward strand.
ACACTAGATAATCTACTATTTTATCGCACCGAAATTTAAATATAAAATGTGACACAAAATGTTTAGACTTCAATAGTTAATGATATTAGCACGTTTTGTGTAGGTATTTAGTTGTAGGCTTCGTCACTAATTATAACGTATAAATATTTTACAGTCCAACTGTTCTATAAAATTACACCGTTCCGTAAAAAAATTAATTTAATTTTGCATTTCCTACGGAATTTATTTCAGTTCAAATACGAAATTTTAATTAAATTGAACGAATCTCGAAAATAAGGGTGCAACACGAACCTTCAAAATTAAATTTAAATTAACTTGATATTTCAATCATGGATTAGAATAAGATAATTTTAGAAGCGGAAGTAACCGCCTTAACTTTGAGTATTATATTCTGTATTTCGAATGTTTTCCTTTGAAATCATGCATCCAAAATGACTTGTTTAAATGCGAATTTTTTGTTCAGTAAAAGTTAAATTAATTTGGTGATTATTTTATGTCAAATAATTTTACGCGAAAGAAATATTTTGCATCCAGTAGAATTGTTGTTTGTCATAGATCAAGATGTTTTTTGTCAAAATAAGAGATAAATCGAAACTATTGAGCTAACGTACAGCCATTTCTTGACTGTATCCTGTACGTTAGCTCAATAGTTTCGATTTATCTCTCATTTTGACAAAAAACATGGCGTAGATCAATTTAACTGTGCCCTTTGTTATTTGATATAATTTTTGACTTGCATATTGCCATATTTTCATGTTCTTCTTTTTCAAACCAATTTTGGTTCCATTATCATGGTACGTTGTATTTATTATTTTTTATATATAGTCTGTCATATTTTTATCATGTTTCTATACATTTCTAGATTACGTCTTCTTGTTGAATTAATTTTTAAAGGTCTGATGATGACAACATAAGTTGTCAAAACATGTCGCCATTTATTTGTTTTTAATAAACAATTTTATCTTGCCAATGGATGTTTTATATACTTCTAAATAATTTTACAGATAATTTATTTTTTTTGAAATCTAAAAATTAAATTTTTAAGTCAAAATATAAACATAAGTTTATAGAAAACATTCTTGAAATTAAAGGTTTGCCAAAAAAATCAGAGAAAGTAATCTAGGTAAGGTTATTGTTGGAACGTTTTGCCAACGGAAAAACGAATTTCCATAGTAAATAAAATTTGAATTCTTAAAATTTCGCTGTGAGTCATTTCATGAAGCCAAGTCATAACCAGTGAATGAAACAGAATTTGATAATAAAGATAATTTGATTTCCTGAAATATATCAGTTCACAAATGTTCTATCTCACTTACTATAAATATCAACTTGTTTTATTCTCTCATTCTCTTCTACAGCTCAATACTAGACCTTTCTGCCTGTTGAACTGTATAACTGTAGCTACATATTGGATCCAGTCAGTTACTCTCTTAAATTAAATAACTTTTAAGACCGGATGAAAATAAAATTGATGAACTTTTGTGTTCTTATGAGATTGTTATATAATAAGGTTTGTCTAAAAATTGGAACAAAACCGTGCGTTCACTTTCTGTACTGTAATTAGTACTATTGTAGAGTGCCCGCGGTGAGAGATGAAGCCAGGCACGTCATCAATAATATGCTAGTGAACGCCTGCTTGCCCGCAGACAGTGCCGTGTACACAAAACTGCAAATTGGGTTTTATGACGTAAGGTACAATTTTGGCAAACTGCTATTAATGACAATAAACAGCCAATAGCAAGCTAGAAGGCGGGCGCAATGCATTCACGTTACTATGACGCGGTGGCTTCATCTTTCGCCGCGCAAGGTCTAATCAAATTAGATATTACACAGAAAAAATCATTTTAATCATTAAAACATAAATAATATTTATTTTTAACAATAATTAAAAAAAAAAACGGCTGGACCGATTTTTTTAAAATTTATGTCGGATTAAAATGACGTTAACACGCCTCGATTGACACCCTTACGAAGTCGATATAATTTTTTATTAGCGAGATATTGTGTAAAAGCTACTTTTTTGGAGTCTAATTGGTTAAGAAAAAAGAACGGCAGAACCGATTTTGAAAAAAATTCTTTCAGATCATATTTACGTTAATACGCGTCGATTGGCACCCTAACGTAGTTGATATCATTTTTCATTCTCGAGATTTCGTCTTAGAAAGAAATGGACACATACGTACGTACGTACATACGTACACACACACACACACACACACATACACACACACAGACATCTTTCTAAAAATAGTGTAAAATAGTGCAGTGACCTTGAAACATAAAAAATTGTTTTACATTTTGATTTCTATTTTCGGACCCATTACAATAACTTCCAATGGGAAGTTAATAAAATGTACGTTGTTAAATTCAGTTAATCTGATTCGTGTTAGTAAAATTTTAATGATATAACTAAATCATAAACTTTTAATATTAAGCCACTGAAGTAATTTTTCATTGAGTTTATTGTTAGCATAGATTCACGATGTTCATGCCTTAAAAATTAACTGTAATGATTGATCACATTTTTGTATAAAATTACGAATGAATCGTTTTATAAAGCACTTCTAAATGTCAGAGAGCTTATCGTGTAGCCATCAAATTACAATATGTCAAAACAGTGAAACTGATGAAATGTTTTATAAGATCCTATTGGGTTTGTTATATAAAGTAGCATTAATAATACTGGCGCGCGAATTAACTTGATTATTTATCAAATTGTAACAAACAAAATTGATGGATTTTTATATTAGATAGAGTCTTTATACTAACGTTTGTCCGAGGTTCGGCCAGCGTTAACTAAATATTAATAATTTTATACTTTCTTCATTCCATTTCTGAAGTCGGTTCAATTAAAAAAATAGCAAACGTCAATAAGGTTATGTAAAAATTAAATTAAAAATTTAATAAAATTAAGCATAATCGCAGGATAGTGGACAAAATATTTGATTTATTAAATTAAATGTACGACGTTTCGTCTATAGATTTAGACTTTTTCAAGTATTGTTATTTTTATGTATGTACTTGAAAAAGTCTAAATCTATAGACGAAACGTCGTACATTTAATTTAATAAATCAAATTATATTGTCCACTATCCTGCGATTTTGCTTAATTTTATTATAATCACGATGGACACGATTTCTAATTAAAAATTTAAAAAAACTTTAACGCAAAAAAGTGAGAATTATTAATATCTATTATATTTGGTCCGATGCACCGTCTATTTTCTTCGTTTAGATGAAATATTTAATTCATAGATGCATCGAGGACCGCTGAGATATTGGTATTTTTAACACGCTTATATTAGTTCCACCTGTATGTATGTTTGTTTGTATCTAAGTAACGGATTCTTTGAACGCGATTTTCACCCACTTCAAAACTTAAGATTGAACTGAAACTTTGCACACTTATCAAGGACCGATGACTATACAATAATTCAATAAGTTTGTCCCATTATCCTGACCAGGATCTCCAGGACTAAATAGCAAAAATAAATTATAATTTAAAAAAACTAAAAAAACACGCTTTAATGAACTAAACTGGCAGGAAACTGTTAAAACTGAGTAAATTAAATTTTCACATTAAATTAAATTTAAACGTCACATTTGATTTACAATACATTTAATAACTTTTTTATAAACAATTTATTTTAAAATACAAAATAAAAATGATAGGAGAACTCTTTGGATAACTCACAATGTGTTCAACTAAAATAGATCAATTTGAAAAAAATGATTATTCTCAAATAAAACGAAAATAAACTCATATTTGTTTTTTTATATCTCTTATCTAAAAGTGAAATGGACATAGAGAATTAAATAAAATAAAAATAATAATTTATGGATGAGTGCAATATTATTTTTCCAGTTTTTTAAAAAAATGTTCCTATAAGGCAAACATTGACATAAAATCGATAAGGTTTACACCGCTGTAAATAAAACTGTCTATTACATAATTTAGTGTTTTTAAATACAAATTTTATACAGTTGGCAATAATTTTGATTATAGAGATTCAGATAGCTGATAAAAATGTTTGTTTTAAAATTCAAAAATTATATTTTTAACTTCCCAATGGAAGTTATTGTAATGGGTCCGAAAATCGAAATCAAAATGTGTAACAAATTTTTATGTTTCAAGGTCACTACACTATTTTTAGAAAGATGTCTGTGTGTGTGTGTGTACGTATGTTAAAGTTAAATTAAAATTATTACTGATTGAAAGTTGTCATTACTCTTTAAAGAATTTTACCTCAATGTAAATTTTACCTATATGTAATTTTTTGACTTGTTCTACGGTATATTATGGCATTATGGAATAAAAACTATTATTATTATTATTATGTATGTGTCCATTTCTTTCTAAGACGAAATCTCCAGAATGAAAAATGATATCGACTACGTTAGGGTGCCAATCGACGCGTATTAACGTAAATATGATCTGAAAGAAATTTTTTCAAAATCGGTTCATCGTTCTTTTTTCTTAACCAAATAGACTCCAAAAAAGTAGATTTTACACAATATCTCGCGAATAAAAAATTATATCGACTTCGTAAGGGTGTCAATCGAGGCGTGTTAACGTCATTTTGATCCGGAATAAATTTTATAAAAATCGGTTCATGTATAAAAATCGGTGCATGTATAGGGTACATTATGATGAAATTCCTCAAGACCGTTTTATTTCATTCAGAGAAGCCTGCTCCGGGGAATCGATGTTTTTGGGGCAAGGATTTTCAAAATGTCAATATCAGCCCTCAAAACGTCAGTGTAATACCAGTCGTTGTGCTTGTTTTAAGTCTAAAAATTTGTGCAATAGTAAATGCCATTTTAGCAATCCTTGTCAAAACAAATAATTTCGTTATTCAAATTTTTATACTATTTACCATTTTGTATTTGTTTTAGTGATGTGCCGGATATCCGTATCCGTACCCGTATCCGCGGACATCCGAGGGAAAAGAAAGATCCGTATCCGTATCCGTTAGTTTTTTGGCGGATCTTTTACCTTATCAATTTTCAATTCATAGATAAAATTTAATATATATAGGTGATTAGGTAATAATGAAAAACAGTAAAATTCCATTCAGATTATTTTTTATTTTTTAATATCGTGGTCAATAACTTTTTCCCATAACAGATAGTCTCTTTCGAAAGGTCGATGTGCAATATTTAGTATTTACCGCCGCGTACTCTAAGAAAGTTAAGATCAGTATCCGTATTCGCGGATCTTGAGACCAAATATCCGTATTCAGATCCGTATCCGCGGATATACATTTTTAACGATCCGGCACATCACTAATTTGTTTGGTTGTGTAATTAACTACAGCTTTTCTTTAATAAAAAAATAATTTTATTTTCATTTGCCTAAAAAAGATTCAGGTTAATAGCACAATCCTAGTCAAATAGCATTTGCCTAGCAAATAAAAAAAACAACATATTTTGGCCAGGCAGATAACATTTGCCTGCGACACATACATCACATACATGCATGAATGAGTGTGTGTTGTGTGGTGTGTGTATGTGTGTGCGATGGTTGGTGGCCGTTAGAGACAACAGTGAGCAGAGCAAAAGAGCCTTTGGGCTCTTCTGGTGAACAGCTGTCAGGATGTCAATTTACGCGGTTGCCTGACCACCGTCGACCCTTTCTTTTTACTCGTTACTTCTCTCACACTAAAAACAACCCACTCTACGTTATCAGGGATTGGATAAAAGGTACGTGCAGTACGGAGCTGGGATTCTGGATGGTAGCGTAGATCATAGCAGGGTTTACTTAAATTAATGCATTGTTATATATGCGAGCGTACACAACGAAGCAGTGAGTGTAGCAGGTATAAGCGCTGTTACAAGAGCTGGTAGATTCAAGAATGTATCTCACCATTCTTTCAGCGCGCTGACTACTACAATCAACATGTGACAACTGTCAAATGGCCGTTACAAGTTTCGCAATGGAAGTGACTAGTTTAATAAGTGAAATTTTGCCAGTTTTTATTTAATTTGTTTTGAATTTTTTCTAAGACGTATTTAAAAGTGTTAGGTTCCATACGTAAATATTCAAAAAACCGGTTTGGGTAAAATTTTAATTCTTGGTATAAATGATGAAATTCGCCATGTTCAGATCGTTTTCTATTAATAGGGTGGACATGACAGATGGACGGACAGACATCGTAAGCTCAGTAATAGAGTTCCGTTCGAAAGTATGGAAACCTAAAAAGTGAGTTCATCTTCCGTCTAATGTATTTCAATTAATTGTATTTTAATCAATGACAAAACTGATCTTAACGCGCGTGCTACTTTTTGTATCGAAAACGTGCGATTTAGAATACTAAATAGCGATTCGATAATTGCACAGCTACTCGAAATTTCTCGTAGTACATCCGTTGTGTATTTCTGCAAAGTGTGCAGCCTTACGCTATTGATAGCTACATCTGACGATCTTCAAGCGACTTAAGGTAGTTGTCGTGCTATGGGCATAGTGTCAGAAAATTCTAAATTTTCATATACTCATTAAGGATACTATAATACAAATACCATTAAAATTTGAAGTTGATTGACCATCTCTAACTCGAGATAAACTTAATTAAAGTTCGTATAATTAACACGGAGAGCATAGGAAAGGTTGGGTTTTTGACAAGTTTTTTAATTTAAAAAAAAAAGTAACAGTCAGAAACTGTTCATTGATGTTTTTTTTCTGAGTTTAAAAAAAAAATCCAAAAATTATTGACCTTTTTATTGTTGAGCTATAATAACGCAAAGTTCAACAATTTATGAGAAAAGATTGACATTTTTATATAATCCAAGCTAACAAACTAAGTGAAATATGTGTTACTATGTGAACAACAGATTAGGTACAATCTCTAACAAAATTTTTTTACATTTAACACTATACTTATTTATTGTTTTACACCGTATTATGACCGAAACTTTTGGATGTTATTGTAGCACGACAACTACCTTAATCGCAAAATCGCGCGACAAAAAGTAGCATGTGTGCGTTGACCCTGAACTGAGTTCGATCTGAACGCGAATTCAAATCGAACGCATCCTTGACTATCCAAGCTTACTTTGTACCTATAGGACATAGCGGTCTGTAATTAAAAGTTCGCACTGGACTACAATAAAAGACGTATATACGTGCACATTCAGACCCTCTTATATCCTATATATGAGGAAGTGGCGCAGCCTTGAAATTGACTCTATCCAAAGAGCATTTAATATTTATCCTTTCCTAATATACATTTAGCTAGATTTATTATACAGAGTGCTGAATCGTTTTGCGGGTAATAGGGATTTAACCCGTAAAATCAAACTTTTGCGATTTCCTGCTTACCTAATTATTTTAGGAAAAGTATCTTTGATTAAAAGTTTTAGAACGCATCTAAATCATTAAACAAAATTAATTTTGCATGCTTTGTAACGGCAGAAATTTGATATGAAAATGTCAAAATTACCTCAAAAACAGATAGAGATAGCCATGGAACTTGAACAAAATGATTAGAAATTATTCTGACAGCAAAAACGTCATCATTTTGTTCAAGTTCCATAGCTATCGCTATCTGTTTTTGAGGTAATTTTGACATTTTCATATCAAATTTTTGCCGTTACAAAGCATGCAAAATTAATTTTGTTTAATGATTTAGATGCAGAATTTTATGTTCTAAAACTTTTATTCGAAGATACTTTTCCTAAAATAATTAGGGAAGCAGGAAATCGCAAAAGTTTGGTTTTACGGGTTAAATCCCTATTACCCGCAAAACGATTCAGCACCCTGTATACTGTTGAATAAGATTAAGAAATACAGTATACAAAGGCAATATAGCAAGCCTAGGCAAGTTTGCAAAGCACTAGCTAATCCCTCTTGAAAAATTAATTAAAAAATTGAAGTTTAAAAATCATTCTTTTTATTCGGAGCCCACGTTAAGCTAATTACAGAGAATCCGTAATAATTTACTTACGCTAAGGATATGACTAGTGTAATCGGAGGCTGAAGAAACCCAATGAAATACTCCATATACATTACGCAATACACATGTCTAACATTTACATGTCCTGTTTTTTTACCCGCAATTTTTTTTTGTAGGAAATGCCATTCGTTAACATTTTTTTTAAATATTGAAATAATATCAAAACGATAAATTGGTTGGCTTAGAAATAAATCACGTTCGCATTTCAGCCTTGCGTTGCTTTATTTACTATATAGAAATAACATTCTTGTAAAAAGAAATAATTTATTATTAAAGAAACTGATAATATTCACATCATAAGTCTTGAAATCATTAACCGCTCTTAGGAGTCGAAAAAGTCTAAATACTCGAAGGAACAAATTTTTGATTAGAAAGATATTTCCTATGTAAAAAAATCGGGGAAAAACCCAGAACACAGAAATCAATGTTAATATTGATTTTTTTGCCATACCCACTACAAAATAACTACTTTCCATGCATGTATACCGGCTCATATTGGGTCATTTAACAGGCAGGCGTGCCGAAAGTGTTTAAGGAAACGGTTGCCATAGTAACTTATCAAAAACAAAAATAAAGATAGTTACTTCTTACCACAACAGTTTTATTGATGGATGTAAGTACATTTCGAAAGCTATGCTTTCATCTTCAACAAACACTATACTTACATGTATAGTGATGTATAGTGATTGCTGAAGATGAAAGCATAGCTTTCGAAATGTACATCCATCTATAAGACTGCTGTGGTAAGAAGTAACTATCTTTATTTTTGTTTTTTATTCCAACCACAGTGCTCATATATTTTTATTTTATAAAAATATAAAATATTATTTTAATTTAATAAATTATTGGGTAATAAGGACCAGTTAAATGTATAAATTATTTATTCTTTGCCAACGTTTCGTTGCGAATTTGCAACTTCTTCAGGGCTCTACAACAGTGAAGTACATACATAATTAATTATGTATGTACTTCACTGTTGTAATAAGGACCAGTTAAATGTATAAATTATTTATTCTTTGCCAACGTTTCGTTGCGAATTTGCAACTTCTTCAGGGCTCTACAACAGTGAAGTACATACATAATTAATTATGTATGTACTTCACTGTTGTAGAGCCCTGAAGAAGTTGCAAATTCGCAACGAAACGTTGGCAAAGAATAAATAATTTATACATTTAACTGGTCCTTATTACCCAATAATTTATTAAATTAATATAATAAGTGATGGACGTAAAAAACAGAGATAAAATATTATGAAGTTTCATTCGTATCATGCTGTATGATATTCAAGAAACAAATTTATTAAAGTTAAAGATATATTTTCATTCATTATTTAAAATGAATAAATTTACAACTTGTTTTGTGTTTAACCACAAGCTTGGCATAAAATTTAAATCACAAGTTTTGTGTTAATGAAATGTTTTATATACGCGTTTTAATAGAATGTTATTTTTATGTAACACTGTTAGAATGAGCGCATTTTGAAAAGGAAATATAATTGATATGTACTATCCAGGTGTGCAAGCTTTTACGGCCGGCATTGTTCAATAACCAATCGTACAAAGACGACATACGACCAAGTAGAGAACTCACCCCTGCCACTATACACTACACAATTGACCAATTACGGGGAGACGAACTACGACCGAACAGAGAACACACTGGTACTGAGCATAAAAGAAGAGAGGACACCAGTCACTGACACACTGACCTGTGAGCCGCCAAGACGGACACTTCGACCGCTACCACATCGCCTTTGAGAATGTCTACCGCAGTTGTAGACGAAACGTCGGACCACGGCCTACAAGCCCGGAAACCATAAAGATTTGGAGTGATATGTTGTAACGTTTTTCCTCTTGTTTTTATTATATTTTTAACGTTAGTTTTTTTTTTAAGATTCGATTTAATTATTTAAAATTATACTTGATCATATACATAATATATTTTAATTTAATGTTTAATTAAAGCGTACCAGAAGTCGATTTTAAATATTATTTAATTATTCACTTTTTTTATAAATATTAGTTCAAAAAAAAACTATTAATATTTCAAATATTTTCAAGTGCTTTTTAAGTCCAGCAGTTTCTACTTAAAAAAATGAGAGATGAATGAATTGATTTTAACACGAAAAAAGACAATTTTAATGTCATGACCTTAAGCAGGGTCGCAATCACAATCAATTAGATAAATTATTGCACATTGCATAATTTCTTACATTTTATGAATAAAATTTTTAAAAAATATATAACTGATTTTATTTCAACATATTGTCAAAATTAATATTTTGATAATATGTTGCAATGTACTGTTTGAGCGAAAGAACGTTGGTCTAAAGAATGTGCATAGCAGCATAGGGGCTCTTATATAGGCTAAGCGGCATGAAAACAAACGAACGACTGTAGCTAATTTCCGACAAGATGCTCGTGTCAGATTCTGAACACCTTCTCCGCTTATCAACTTATCGCTCAATAATAGTGCATTTTTTTTACTAAATTTTCAACCAATTCATTTCCATTTTTTCCAACTTTTTTGAGACTTGGAGGGCCCCAACTGTCAAGTGCCTAGGGGACCTGGGTCTCTAAGTCCGGGCTTGTTAACATCTTCACGTAAACCTGATCAGTAGGGTTTTCCGTACAAAAACTAAAAAATAGTGTATTGCGCGATGATTGTCATGGCAATATACAGTAGTTATGCGGTGATTAATTGCTCAGCAATGCTATTAAATGGTAATAAAATGAGCTGGTGTTGTCCTGATTCGGGTCTGTAGGCCGTCGTTGGTTGGAATTGCTTCCTAACGTTTCGCTAGCACGAGTGGCGAGCTTCTTCATCTCCGATGCTGGATGTACATCCAGCATCGGAGATGGAAGGTACATCCAGCATCAGAGATGGAAGGACTTCTGAAGAAGCTCGCCACTCGGGCTAGCGAAACGTTAGGAAGCAATTCCAACTAACGACGGCCTATAGACCCGAATCAGGACAACACCAGCTCATCAACTGGCCGCGAAAGCCTCAACCAATTTGGTAATAAAATATTCACTATGGTCAGTAGTTGATGGAACATGCTATATAAAAGTACTAGTATGGTATAGTTTACAGAGTAAGTATAGAATGTTCGTTTTTTGCGGCAATCCGCGAGAGTCCTTATTCAGTATTCTGTAGAGAGTTGGTACGTCGGCACTAAGGAAGGCAGCTTCTGCTGTTGCTGTAGCATGGTCGGTATCGATGTACCCAAACGTCAGAGCTACTGTGGTAAATGGGGTTTTCTCTGCCACACTTTAAGAACACCCGCGAGAGAAATAAAGTTTAAGAAGGCGTTTTTCACTTAGGGTTGACTTCTTGAACATCAAGTCCGCCTTCTTTGTATGTATTTATATTGAATGTTGCTCAATCTATATCAAAGTTTTATTGCTTTACATTTATTGAATCCAAGTAGCATAATATTAAGTTTTTTTTGCCATATCCACTATAAAATAGCTGCTTTAGATGCATGCATGTATAGTGACCAGTCCTATACTTCCCACCTAGTAAATATTTGCAAAAAATAAACACTCTTTTTTTATTCTTTGAAAAAAAGTATGGCCCTCTTTTTTGCTTGGTGAGCTATGGCTAGCTTAATATAGCAAAAATCATGGTTACCCGTGATTTACGTACAATTTTTATTTTTTTTAGTAAAATATTTTTTTTCTCGAAAACTGTACATTTTAGAGAAAAAAAACATTTACATTTTTTTCATATTATAACATCTAGAATTCATTTATATTTTTTTTTACCTATGTTAATACGTGACATTGAGAACGTTTTTTTTAATAATAAAAGTAAATCACAGGTAGTCAGGACATTTAATAAAACAGAACTCTGTTTTGATTTTAGTTGAACGTTTCGTCCTTTTATTAGGACTTCTTCAGCAACTACACTTTTAATACTTTTAATATCTCAGGATCCACTGAACCGATTTGCCTCAAAATCTAATCAGATCTAAGTTAAAGACTGATAGACACAATAGAACAATCGGCATGGCCGTATGTCGTTCCGTTTTTACGATATCGAAGGCGAAAAATTGACCACATACACACACACAAACATACAGACATCAGTCAGAAAATGATTTTAAACGATTGCTAGGGTCTCAAAACGTGATCTATTAAAATCTCGAAATATTTTTTTCAGACTAAATCCATTACTTCCCTACCATAGTAGAGGTGGGAAGTAAAAATTAAAACAAAGTTGACCTGGAAATTCTACAGAGTTATACGATCAATAAAAAAAAATCAAAATCGGTTATGTGCGGAAACCGTTGAAGCTCTCAGAATAAAACATCTGGTGTTTTAAATATATAGATTAATTGCTAATTACAAATGTGATTTAAACTTCAATAGCTGTAAGTTACCGGGAATATTGCACTTTTCCATGAAACGCGTATGTACTCTGTTAATGGTCCATTTCGTTACACCTTGTATAATCCCATCCTACTGCCGGCAATACTTTCTCGTGACTTATAAATAAATCAATCTTAACCCACATTTAAGTGAATGAAATTTTAAACTTATTTACGTATTTTTACGCACATTCGTAACTTGATTTCGTTTTTCCTTACTTTTTATTTTTTTGAGTTGGAACATAATTACACTAACCATTTTGTTTTTTTCATTAATTTGTTGTAAACAAAAATATTTTGAAAGTGTTGATATCTATGTTCCAACCTACTATAAATGGATTGTTTTGAAACGGTAACGAAACTGTTTTTATTGGTTATGTGCGCATACGTCAACCTTGCACAGTCCTGTGACGGTACAAACGTAGACATTGGTTGGAACGCTTTTGTGACCGTTTTGTGCATCAAATCATGGCCTCCGTGACCATGCATATGATCAAAATATACCAACTGTCATTTGTAAAATGTAAATTCCTAATTTCAGGCTTTATTTGTTGTTAAAAACATTTTAAAAATGAAAATCACGAATATAAATATAATTAAATTTTATTAACTAAGAATTCAAATATAAATATTTAAATTAATAATTTTGTAAAAACAAACACAAAACAAAACAAATCTCAAATGAAGAATAAAGAGATATTTGATTAGAGACGAGACAAAACAAAAGTCAAACAAATTACAAATGAATAAACAACTGTTCCAAGTTAGTATTGAACAGAGACAAACGCAACAAAGTGCTTAATGCGCATGTCAGTTTTACAGTTTCATGTCTAGACCATGTACCGAAATGATCGTTCGAAACACATTCGGTTGGAACGCTTTAAGAATCGTCCACAAACGATCACAAGTTCTGTTGGAACGCGTTCTATCCACTGCGCATGAGCGTGCCGGTAATATTACGGAATTCAGAGTGGTTGGAACAAAGCTATGAATTATGAATAATTTTATCATTTCAAAAGAATTGACAGTTGTTTCCAGGTAGAAGCTAGGTACTTCCCTAATACCTAACACACTGTTATTATATTTTAAATGCTCCAAGGAGCAAAATTGACAAATATACATAATATCGTTAAAAATGATAGAAGTAACTGAAATTATAGACCAGCAATTTATGGTAAGATGGGTTATGTGTAGTATAAAAAGACGTTCAAAATGTGTATGTCTTTTTACAAGCTTTTATTTAATTTGCAATGTATGTTAGTTAGTTTGTTTGTGCGATTGTTTGTTTAGGTCAAATCTTGCACGTAAATTTTGAACGACTTCCACGTATCCGATCGATTTGAAATTTTGTACACATATGTATTTCCGATGATAATACATGAATAAATCGTTTTTAGAATTAAATTCAACCCCTAAGGGGTTCAAACGAGGGTGTAGGGTTTTTTTGACTAATCAACGCAGAGGCCAAATCGCTGAAGCTAGAATCTTGAAATTTGGACAGTAGCTTCCTTTTCTGTAGTAAGTATCCACAAAGAAGAGATTTCTCAAAATTCAGCCCCGATGGGAATCAAAATGGGGTAAAATTTTGAAAGATTAAAATGAAATACAAATCGGGGGTTGCGACTAATAAACTATCATAGAGATTACAACCCCTGCTGTTATAATAATTATGAACCAAAATTATTAAATATTATTTTTCCCTTTTTAGTACATTTCAATAAAAGCTTGTCTCTAAAAAGTTTTTTTTACGAATATTTTATTTCAATTGCTAAAAGGCTCGGTCACAAATAAAGAATAGCTACTGTACAAAGTAAAAACAAGCAAACACCGGATTATCACAGTCAAGGGTTAACAGTGGTGTTATTCCTTATTTGTATTCATAATTAAATTACCATACAGAAACGTTAACTTGTACGCAGGCGATATAAAAATGTCAGAAATATTACAGGCTGGTATTTTTTATCACCGCGTGTCTGCTACTATTATATGAGTATATGTACGTGAGTGAGTTTATGTGGGGGGTTGGGGGGGCTATGGTTGGAGGGCAACGAAACGTTGCAGACGCACAAGATTTTCGTGATTAAATACAGAAAACGGAAACCGACAAGTGAGTCATAAAACGTAAGTGGATATACACCGAGCGGTTATTTTATTATTCCATACTTCGTGGAAAAGATCGAGCCACGATCCGTGCCAGAATATACATACATATGTACAAATGTCCTTAATGCAAGCGCGTCTGAAACTCTACGCGAATGTCCCAGAAGAGAATATATTATTTGGAAGTGAGAGGGTAGTGTAACCTAGTGGATAGCGTATTTGGTTCCGCAGCCTCTAGACTAGACTGTCGTGGGTTCGAATTCCACCTGCGCTCATGGATATTTTGTGATGTTATTTAGTTTTAAGTAAGTTGTTATTTAGTGTAATTGAAACACGCTAATGACCTGAGATGTCGACGGTGTTGTCATCTAGAACATTAGATTGTGTTCACACAAAATCAAATGATTGATCTGCAATCTGCATAGAAAATGATCGATTTTAAAGCTAAATTATAATCAGAATGCGTAGAAAAATGTTGTTTCGAAGTGGAAACTGTAGAAAAAAACTAAGATGTATACAAAGTTTAAAAAAATGTCGTTTCAATTGAAGCGAATGGGGAAAGAACAGGGTATGTCATATTTATTTTTTTGAGCTGTTAGTGCCATCTGATAGACCGTAACGGTATTCAGCACTGGGTAAATTGTGGGGTAAAAGAAATAGGTAGGTGACCGTGTATTTTAAAACTTAAAATTATTGGATGGCAAAAGAACAAGGAATGTAAATAACTTTAAATTCAATTTACTCAGCAATTTGTCAGAAGGACATAACTTGTTTTTTCCACATTCCCTTCAATTGATCAATTATTTTTCGAGCAGGCTTGATTTAAAATTCTTCAATGCTTTTCTTATGGGGATACATGTGTGGTCACAATCTAAGGTCATTGTCAAATCAGGTTTTCTAACAATGCTTTCTGCATCCGAGCATAAATTTAATTCTTTTATGCATAAGTGAACAATTCTTTGGGTATCTCAAACCATGCCGCTACATTAATGCTATGGATTATCATTGACTTTATTATTATTGAGAAGGAAGAATCCCTTAAGAATTTTGCATCCACAAGCACCCTAAACTTCAGGTTCGTCACCGCCACACAAGGGATACTTGCGGACAACTCAGGTCATTAGCGTCTTCAACACAACAATCATTAATCCATTTGTGTATTAGAATCTGCCAGCCGGAATACACAAACCGACTGGTACGTGCTCGGGCTCCTGGGAACGCCAATTCCCAAAGAACATTGGAATGCAATTGCGAAAACAACTACATTCCAATGTTCCCCCTGGGGGAATCATTGACTTGATAGCGTGTTAGCAGCGTCATATTTAACAGGTTTGCTCGAAGAAATTCATGTATAAAGAATTGCACCATATCTTACAATTTCCTTCTTTGCACTGCAGCGCCGACACACTGTGATAGGGAAAGAGGAAGTGGAAGAGGGTGGAAGCCACGGTGAACGTTGGCCTCGCTTATTCCTGCTACATTAAGAGCACTACTAAAATACTCTCTTCTCTACGGCAGACGTAAGAAATTGTCACTAAGAACTGTAATGGTAAGTACAGTCATCTGTTTCTGTCATTTACAGAGAATGTTGCCACATATATTATACAACTATGCATTCCCTGAATATAAACATCAGAACAGTTTAAGAAAACATTTTTTTTGTAAGAAAACATTTTTTTGGTAACGTTATATTTGCGCGCTCACAAGACGGAATTGTTATTTTATTTTTTTATTTATTTATTGTAGATTATAGACGCGTCGACATCTAAGGTCATTAGCGTCTTTCAACTACACTAAATAACAACTAACTTAAAACTAAATAACGTCACAAAACATCCATGAGCGCAGGTGGGATTCATTCGAACCCACGGCAGTCCAGTCTAGAGGTTGCGGCGCCAAGCACGCTAACATCTAGGCTATACTGCCCTCTATTATTTTATTTTTCCATACCCACTGTTAAATAGCTAGGTACTTTACATGCGTGTATGATGATTTCTATATTTAATATGTATTTTATAGTGGACCGATTTGTATTAGGTGTTTTGACGAATCCTCGTGTAATTGTATTATGGATTAATGCATTTCTATTCTATTCTATTCTATGCATGGAATGGGTCAGTTTACAATAAGGTGTGTTGAAAGCATAGAAATATCATAGATAGAATAGGGAAGCCACCCAAAAAAGTGTGGATGTAAAAGATAGAGATGGAGAATAGAGCAGTTCTTCTTTCTTCTTTTATCACAGATACGCAACCATAATTACAGATGTAAATTAACAATACCTATTATAAATTTTTAAATTTACAAATGCGTCAGAAGACAAGGAAAAGAGAACTGCTTCGCTTTCTATCTCTATTTTCCAAGGTAACACTGTCACTTACAGTTTTGCCTATGGCTCCCCTACTCTATCTATGATATTTCTATGGTTGAAAATGTTTTCTAAACACACTAGTCTGGAAAATTTCCAGCTCAAACCTGAGCATTTCAAATTTAAGTCCCGATAGTGACATAAAATTTTATTTTTTTGATTTTTTGTTATTATTATGTCCCTTATAAATCAGTGCATTTTTTATCATTACATAACAAATACTGGGTGTTAATAACACGTATCATTTTGAATCTATGTCAACTATACACAAACAAAAAAAAACCTCCTTCAAAAAGCCACTAAAAAGAGGAAAATAATGAATAATTTTGAGGTCTGTGCCACTTTAATAAAATATGAAGTCGGGTAAAAAAAACGATATTAATCACTATACTATACTTTTTAACAGACTTCATATTTTATTAAATTGGCACAGACCGCAAAATTTCATTATTTTCCTCTTTTTAGTGTCTTTTTGAAGGAGGTTTTTTTTTTTGTTAAAAAGTTTTTTATTTTTTACTTTTTAGTGGCTTTACAATACGTAGTCTAGTCGCTTGCTTGTGGATTCACTTACTTAACTGACTTCTTTTGCTGTGTAATGTGTCAAAAACTGACATTTATACCTTAAGGAATCACACGCCGTTACTCACTTTTATTAAAAATCAGCCGAACTACTGAACCGATTTAAGTAAAATTTATATGAGACCAACTTGGAGGTATACTCTATCCAATAAAAAAAGATTTTTCCAAATCGGTTTAGAAATGACGGAGTTCTGAGGTAACAAACATAAAAAAAATACAACCGAATTGAGAACAACCTCCTTTTTTGAAGTCGGTTAAAAAGTACAAATGCACAGGTTTTATTTCAAGATTTTATAATATGCTTTGTATTCATATTTTTAAATTATCTGTCGGTCTTTTTAAAATAAAAAAAAAGTCCAGTATAAAAAAGAGCTTAGAAAAACAGCAACATATTTTTATTACAAACAAGTTGATATAAAATACTTTTAAAATGTATTTATAAACTTTATAATATGAATTTATTTTTAATTAAGTTTTTTTTATGAACATAATAGAATAAAATTTAGTTGTAACTAAACTAATTTAAATAAAAATTAATATAAAAGTTGGCAAGCCAAGAAAATATATAATCTGGAACACATATTATACTTTCATAAAGGGATTTGTATAAATTCTTTTGTAGTCTGTTTTAGACAGAGCGCACAGTGAAATTTTCTACTATTTTACTGTTATAGCGACAGTTTTATTTCGTATAGGACTGCAAAGAAAGCATGTTGTTGACTTTTTTTTAACTTTATAATGTCTTTCACACAATTTTAGCTTTTTACATAAAAATTGTACCCGTTTAAGATGTCTCTAAAATACATGATAATCTTTTTCACTTGCTTTAATTGCCAATTTTAAAATTAACGCTAACTGTATCCACTCGTCATTGACGGGGCAAAATCTGGGGTAACTCTACTGCAGAGTTATAAAATTAGTAAGATAAAGGAAGTAATTTGTAATCTTTAGTGTAGAAAGTACATAGACTATATTATAATGGCATCAATACATTAAAAATGTATAATAAAAATTAATTATAAATTTATTTAAAAAAAATCGGCAAAGTGGAAGCCGCTGAAAGTTATCGGGAAAAAATTGCCTAGTGTTTAATTATTTAGTAAATATCGATAATGGATAGCGGAATATGATCAGTCGAATTTAAGATTTCTGGCTTCTTCTGGAGTTCTTAAAATGTCGTTAATTTAGGAAAATATAAATACATCACCATCAACTGCCAGGGTTATTGGAGCCCGATATTAATTAATATTTTCGGTTTATTATAATTTTTAATAACAAATGGAACATATATATGGTGCGGTTACTAGCTCTCGAGTTCTTATTTTATAAAGAAATAAAAAAAAACTTTCTTTTGATCACTCTTTAATTATTTCGATATTCGACAATTCTATAGAGATTTTTCGAAGCTCGTTTTTCGTCTCGACGAGATCTTAACGATTTAATTTCGATCGCGTCTGGAAATCCCTTCCATACCGCTATGCACTTTAATATGCCTTCCTCAACATCTTTACAAAAATAACGCCTTGAATAAATAACACCAAAAAATTATCACTAGCTCTCGGACTATTACAGGGATCGCTTGCGGCATTATATAGGAATAATTGTCGTTTGAAAAATACATGCTATTTTGCCATCCTTCTAAAAGAGCAATTTAGGTAAACAGTGTGTGCGATCTACATAAAAATTTTGTTACAGCTTATGTGTGTTTGTACATATTGTTTATGCAATCATAAATTATATTACATTATGTAAAATATACATCATATGTAATATAATATATGTAGGTACGTTCGTAGAGCAGTCACTGTTGCCATTAACTGTTGTTTAACATTATTAGTCAGTATAAACATCAGCTTCATTAAATATGGTTTCACTTGCGTACGTACAATATTCAGAGTACTTATATAATAGACACACAGTACAGTGGAACCACTGATCGTTACTAATGGATATTGAATGGCAGCCATTTTGTGAAATCAACTTGCGCAACGCTATATCAATGGATGACCAATTTATAGAGAGCGATGTTGAGACTGACTGACATTTTAACTTGCAGCACCATATCGGTGCGGAACTTTAAGCGTTAGCTCTGACCCGTTGGGCTTTCAAATATTTTTTAAATTATTTTTATTTCCGACTTTTTAGCGTAGAGAACATAGTCGATCATAAGAAATGTATATTTAAAAAAATTAAATAGATTGATGTGGTGGAAGCGCAGTTATTAACACGGCACCTCCACCATAAGATTTTTAAATATATTCAAAACAATTGGGCCGCTTCGATAAATTCGGATAATGTAATCCTTAATATTATGGTGTGGTAACAATTTGTGACATTATCACGCTTTCTCTGATGTAATATTTTCTAAATTATTTTTCTTAGCTAAGGAAAATAATTTAGAAAATATTACATCAGAGAAAGTGTGATAATGACGTAAAACCCACCAACAGAAATATTTCAAATGCGCCCCACGTTTCTATTACTTATTCCGCTGACGCAGCGACACAAAATGCCCCTTGGTTTGTGTCCTAATTATTTTCTGGTTTTTAGTACAGCTGATGATTTAAAATAAAACCGTTTAACTTAAAAGATTTTTTACCTATTTTTATTTTTTAGTTTTTAGTTTGATTTCTGGCCCGTATCATTATGCAAACTCCTTTCAACTGTCCACCTCCTGATTCCATCATCAGACCCTCGTTACTAAGTTGAAATTATCATAATATTGTATTGTCACGAGAACTCAATGTGTGTGCAAAGTTTCATAAGAATCGGTTAAGTAGAAGTAGTTGAAAAAGCTGTCGCAAGATTTAAAACAAAGATAGTAACAAACAAATATACGGGCTCAAGCTAAATAAAACCGTTTAAAAATACAAGAGAACTGTTGACGTTCATCTGAAATTAGTTTATTGTGACTGAAGAATTGCATCTAATCAAAAAAATTATCGCTTTCATTTTGAAGAGATTTCACTGTACCTGCACACGTATACGTCATCTATGTTAATATACATAAACTGATGTAATGTAATAATACGTGCATATCAAACTGAATCTGTCAAAATAAGATAAACCTATCGTAAGCATGACTTGATTTACTGTTACACCAGCATGCTGTACAAACATGCCGTTATAATGTTGGCTCGCACTTAGTCTATTGCTTGTATGTCCATATCCACGCGCCAAGAGCAAACTGTTCCAGTCAGCTTTACCATAGTGACGTTCCTAAAGAAGGAATTTACTGAAATATCAGTAGCTAATAATACAATTGGGTTTTTGAATGATTTTTTTACTTAAATGGAAAGACCACATACAAGTTTTATAGCAACACTGTTTTTATTTAATTTTTTTGCTTACTAATTAAAAAGTTACATTTAAATAAAAATTAATTTTTAAACTCAGTTCCGATGTCAGTTTCACCGTAGTGACGTAATATTTTACGGTTCACGCGTCGATAGTATAGTCTATTTGTCGACTCATGTTAGCTAATGTTTAAATATTATAACGTAAACCAGTCAATACAAGATTTCGAAGTTCTATCACAGCTCGTGTTTCCATTATACCCTTGAATGGCGGGTCACCCCGTACAAGTAAGCGTACATACATATGTATGTTGCAGGCGTGCATGTGCTGTAACATTGATATGTGAACTGCTACAACGTAATGTGATGCATAGTAATAGAATTTCCGGCAGAATAAGTTCCCACTTCTGTCACTGTCCATGCCTCACTCACACACACAGTGTATGGCTGTACTGTACATCTGTATGGATGGGAACAGGGTCTACAATACTTTTCCCCCTTTACAAGAGGGTCATCCCACGCATCAAAATTTGATCATTTTGAACACTGTATGTTATTCTAAAAAAGAAAAAACTTTTTAACAAAAAAAAAACCTCCTTCAAAAAACCACTAAAAGAGGAAAATAATGAAATTTTGAGGTCTGTGCCAATTTAATAAAATATGAAGTCGGTTAAAAAGTATTGTATAGTGATTAATATCTTCTTTTTAACCGACTTCATTTCATTATTTTCCTTCTTTTAGTGGTTTTTTGAAGGAGGTTTTTTTTTTGTTAAAAAGTTTTTTATTTTTTACTTTTTAGTGTCAAAAAGTGTCATTTACCTTAAAAGAATCACACGCCGTTACTCACTTTTATTAAAATTAGCCGAACTACTGAACCGATTTTGATAAAATTTCTATGGGACCAATCTGAAAATATATTCTTTCAAATAAAAATAAATTTTTCAAAATCGGTTTATAAACGACTGAGTTATAAGGTAACAAACATAAAAAAAATACAACCGAATTGAGAACCACCTCCTTTTTGTGAAGTCGGTTAATAAATTGGTTTACATTATTTGTTTATGCAGTATGAAAAATAACTTATTCCTCATACATAAACAAATAATGTAAACAAACTTTTTTGTTCTTATATCCTTCTTCTTAATTGCAAACAAGAATTAAAATAATTCATTCATTTCAAACCGCTGAGCTTAGCCGCCATATGATGACGTAAAAGCCAGTGCAATGAAACCAGACATGATAGATAAAGAGAGGAATACTTCCTCGTTGTAACTCGTGTGCCGGTCTATCAACTGCACATAAACAAATCTGTATACTATAGGCTGTGTGCATGAAGCCTACTAGCGCCGCTAGCGGGCAATAGTGCAGGATTGAACTCATTTTTTATTAGTGTTTTATACCGCGAAACTTTTTAATAAACAAATACCATTTAATCTAACTGTAGGCATATGGTATAAATAGCATAGCATAAAAGTTACGTGAAAATTATTTATTAAAAGTTTTTTTCTTCTTGACGTAAAATAGAAAAATAATAGAATCGTTATATCGGACATGGATGTGTACATCTATTTTTATGGTTTATATTGACAGCATAACTTCAAACCATGCCGCCGGTGATCTTGCAGACCGGGTTTCAAATTTATCAGATTTACATTAATAATGTCCAAATAAGTTAGAAGTAAAATCGTAGTTTTGCTTACTTGACTTTTTAAACAAAAAAATTCAAAGTTTACTATGGTGCTCACAACGAGCGCTCGTATCGATATTATTCTAGCTCCACCCTCCTGCACACAGCCTATATTCTCTCCATATTATTCTCTCCTTATCTATGGAGCTATCGATCAGTGGGCATAATTCAGCTACAGCCAATAATTACAGAAGGCCTTACAATTGACGTAATTTCCGTAGGGATATAATTCTATGTTTAAAATTACATTGAAAATACACACTTTTGGGAATTTTTTTCATATAGAAAAAGCTTCTGAAAAATTCTCAAAAAAAATTGTTTTATTATTTAATTGTAACGTAGATTCCAATTCTAAAAAAAACGCTCATTTGTTTAGTTAAATATAAATTTATAGAAGTTTACTGAATATTCAGAAAATTTGTCAAAATTATAAGCAATGAAATAATGCGTTCATGTGATTTTACTCGACCAAGCCAAATAGTCTGTGCAAATTTGGAACCCTGTGAGTAAATATCTCTCTCCATTTTCCCGGCTCAACTTCAGCCAAATGTTTACTGCCTCCAAAACTCATGACTGCTGCGGCACTTCAACGGTCCACAGAAACGAGTACAAGTAACCCAATAGAAACAACCCATTTGTATTTTTGCACGTATATTACAGTATACATATATACGCAATGTTCCAAAACATCATTGTTTTTTGGTGAATATAGTTAAAATACAATCTGACAGGAAAATCAGAAAATTTCAGGGTTTAATAAAAAATAACATAACTTACGTTTCTGATATATCTTGTGCAAATAATATCGTGTTCTTACGTGTAACAAAAAAAACGATTATAAGTATTACAAAACACATTAATATAAGAACATAGCCATTTTTAGTGTATTTGCCATATGGCACATACACTATTGGCGTCGGTCGGATGGTGGGACCTAGGGGTCGGACCAAAATTTCTCGACGTTTCATAGCCTCCTGAACACTTTGGCACCATTTTTAAAAATGTTTATATATATATGTATGTATATATATATATATATATATTTATATATTTATATATTTATATATATATGTGTGTACACGATAACTCTCGACAGACTTAATCGATTGAAACGAAATTTGGTACACACATTGGAACCCATCACCGCAAGAAGCCTA
This sequence comes from Mongoloraphidia duomilia, assembly GCA_039654895.1. Taxonomy (NCBI): domain Eukaryota; kingdom Metazoa; phylum Arthropoda; class Insecta; order Raphidioptera; family Raphidiidae; genus Mongoloraphidia; species Mongoloraphidia duomilia. Next base: position 3,812,592 of record CM077517.1, read on the forward strand.
TTTAAAATGGGCCCGATCGGACCATTTTCAGGGTTGTATTTAGGGGTTCCAAAAAGTTTTTGGGCCCAAAAATACCGAAAAATTTGTCAGAATCGTTTCAAAATTGAAATTTAACTCTTTAGTAAAGATTAAAATGTGCTGCTAAAATTTTAATAAAATCGGCCCGACAGGACCGGACTTTCAAATTTTATGAAAACACTAGTTTGTTGATACGGATTTACTTAGATATGGAAGGGTGTATTTAATTGGGTGTATTGATGAAATCCATGTCTAATATTGAAATTTAGAAAAATTTAATTATTTTAAGGGCTGTATTAAGGGGTTAAATTTTTTATTTTGTCAAAAAACAAACTTAAGTTTACATAATAATGCCACAATGCCTGTATTAGCAAATACACTATATTGTCGGCAGGGTTTTGGCACTGCGACCCGAGTTTTTTTTAAGGTTAGAATCTAAAATATCTAAATGTTTGCAAGCACATTAAAACTATCAAGGATGCAAGGATGTACTCAAAGGAAAATTTTTTATGTTACTATCAAAATTCGAACCCGAATGATCTAGTTTTGAATTCGGATTTGGGTTAGTGATAAGTTTTTTTTAATAAATGTTAATAATTATTTTACAAATAGATATTCTTAGATAGGTATTTTAAAGAATGAACTCTAAAATCTAAATTTATCCCGTAAGCTAATTTCGTTCTTAAAATCATATTATATTATTAAAATATTTGTGAAGCTAACTTTTGTTCAAAACATGAATCTGTTTTATTACATTTTTTGTGAATTTAAAAATATTTAAATCCATTTAAAGCAAAATGTTTACCCTCAAATACATATATTATATACCTACGAGTATATTTGTAAATATGTTTTGATATTCAAAGATGTAAAAAAAATTATTTTTCGAAGTTCAAAATACAATAATACAGTAACCAGAATTTTTATTTCTTGAGAACGTTACTATTATACCAGGTACCCAAAGAACAAATTATTATATAACGTGTTTTTTTTTAAATGTGCTCACTACATCCACACTGTAGTAGGTATATTTAAATTTTTAAAACAGAAACTATTAATTTTTCATATGTTAGAAGCAAAAATTCCTTTTCAAAGAAAATTCAACGGCTGAATTTTTAAACGTAGTAAGATTTTTTTTTCAAAATTTTGACATTAAAAACATCAAAAAACTTATGAACTATCGCACACCCGGTATTATTTCGTCCAATTCCAATTCATCACAACATACATGTAAAAGCAATATTTACCTGGCGTTTGATTTTTAGAATAATATTTGTCAACACATCGTTCTTGCAACTACCCAACGATTTTTTTCTTTGCCAACAGCCATTGACATTTTGCACCTTTTGCGGTAAAATACCCTTTTTCCTATATATATTAACAACACAGGGTAGAATGCAGTTTGTTCACAATATTTTAAAAATGAAAAAAGTATATCTATTTGAAACACAAAGTTATTATGAACCGTCCAAAAACAAAGTATTAATATTTCTTTATAACACATATTTGAATACAATATTTTACGCCATACGACAGCATAGGGAGGCGTGCGTAAAATATAGACTGTGACGTCAGCGAACAATAATACATATTTTACGCCATACGAGAAATTTAGGAATATAGTTGCTATGGTAACGAAGTAACTAAATGTTGGATCAAGACCAATATTTTTAGCTGTCAGTGAGATTTTGATGTTTGAAATTAATTCAATAAAGCTTTAAAGTTGAATATGTTGTACATTTCAAATATGTGTTACAAAAAATAATGTACGCAACTCGTACAATTAAGTATAAGAAGCGAGGGGTGTTAACACTCGCGCCTACGGCTCACGTACCAACTTCATCCCTCGCGTCTTATACTTAATTGTACTAGTTGTGTAAACTACTACTTTGAGACCAACGAATACTTAGATTTATAAACTTTATCTGTAATAATATTATTACTGAAAAAATATTATGATTGAATCAGGTCACACTTCACAGTTTTTAATAGTAGCAAATCTAAAATGATACTAATATTAAAATGTTAAACAAGCACAAACATTTCAACTAAGCGATTACATAAGATTACTAAAACAATTATACAATTAAATACTTATTCAATATATTGATAAAGCAGGCTCTACAACGTAGCCACAAGATTCACTTCAACACACTGCCTATAATTAAAATTTCAGAAAGCTATTTATTCCAACACTAGCGACCTGGTCCGGCTTCGCCCGGGTGCTATGAAATTATAATTTATTAACTTCCCACTGGAAGTTATTGTAAGGGGTCCGAAAATCGAAATCAAAACGTGTAACAAATTTTTATGTTTCAAGGTCACTACACTATTTTTAGAAAGATGTCTGTGTGTGTATGTGTATGTGTGTGTGTACGTATGTACGTACGTACGTACGTATGTGTCCATTTCTTTCTAAGACGAAATCTCGAGAATGAAAAATGATATTGACTACGTTAGGGTGCCAATCGACGCGTATTAACGTAAATATGATCTGAAAGAAATTTTTTCAAAATCGGTTCAGCCGTTCTTTTTTCTTAACCAAATAGGCTCCAAAAAAGTAGATTTTACACAATATCTCGCGAATAAAAAATTATATCGACTTCGTAAGGGTGTCAATCGAGGCGTGTTAACGTCATTTTGATCCGACATAAATTTTATAAAAATCGGTTCAGCCGTTTTTTTTTTTTTTAATATTGTTAAAAATAAATAATAATTATGTTTTAATGATTAAAATGATTACTTTTCTGTGTAATATCTAATTTAATTATTATTATTAAATATTTATCAAACTGGGAAGTTCGTCGTGTGAACCTCAAGGGTCGCACTTTAGTCCTAATAAACGACCCACTTCACGGCTTGTTTAGTTTTTAGTGTGAATAATTGCTCAGTACGGACCTGGACAATTTGTCAGCGTTTAGACATTGCGTCTTTTGCATGCTGTTGCTGCTGCTGAATATAAAATCTGTTTCGCGCGACCAGGTGTATTTGCGATTGAAACGATTGTAGAGCCGGAAACGTGTCGAGGAAAACATTTTCCATTTTCATTTCCATTGACTGTTTATGTGTGCATATGTGTGTATGTCAAAGCACACTTACAATTTGAAAATGTTGTTTTGCCTTTGATAATATGTTTTTACTTACTACAAACATTTCTTTGTACCTATATAAGACCGGTATGTGATTGATTTTATTTTCTTTTCTCTACTCTAGTAAAATTGTTTGAAAATTTGTTTAAACAACGCGAAAAATAATAAAAAGAAAACATGTCTTTTTATTTTATGTACCTAACGTATTTTCTGATTTATTTAAAAAGAAAGGTGGAAATGTAATTAGCTTTCTGTACCTAAGTATTTTTTTGAAAATTCTGTTTTCATTTTTAAGATATACGGTGTCTCAAAATATAGAAAATTGGTAAATTCATATAACAATTTTACTCATAACTGTTTTATGTGGGATGCCACGGCAATGTCGCCAGCAACCTAGCCCAACAATTCATATTCAGATAACTCACGTGGTGACGGTTTGGTAACGTCGCCAGTCTGGAAGCATAGCCACTACCAGTGCTCCGCTATGTCGAGTTTGGCGACCCTGGCGCGCTGGCGACGTTGCCATTGAAATCTAAACTCACGTGGCTATGGTTTTTCAATATCGCCAGTCTAGAAGCGTAGCCACTACCAGTGCTCCGCTATGTCGAGTTTGGCGACCCTGGCGCGGTGGCGACGTTGTCATCGAAATCTAAACTCACGTGGCGATGGTTTTTCAATGTCGCCAGTCTAGAAGCTATGTCGAGTTTGGCGATCCTGGCGCGGTGGCGACGTTGTCAATAAAATATATACGTGTAGACCGCGTTACATACACTCAGACGCCAGAAGTAAAAATTCCATGAAAGTACCCTATAGAAAAACTTTTTAACAAAAAAAAACCTCATTCAAAAAACCACTAAAAAGAGGAAAATAATGAAATTTTGTGGTCTGCGCCAATTTAATAAAATATGAAGTCGGTTAAAAAGAAGATATTAATCACCATACTATACTTTTCAACCGACTTCATATTTTATTAAATTGGCGCATACCTCAAAATTTCATTATTTTCCTCTTTTTAGTGGCTTTTTGAAGGAGGTTTTTTTTTTTGTTAAAAAGTTTTTTATTTTTTACTTTTTAGTGTCAAAAAGTAACATTTACCTTAACGGAATCACACGCCGTTACTCACTTTTATTAAACCGACTTTCTTACGCTGTCTGAGGTGTCAAAAAGTGACATTTACCTTAAGGAATCACACGCCGTTACTCACTTTTATTAAAATCAGTCGAACCACTGAACCGATTTTGATGAAATTTCTATGAGACCAATCTAAAAGTATATCCTTTCAAATAAAAAAAATTCCAAATCGGTTTATAAATGACGGAGTTCTGAGGTAACAAACATAAAAAAAAAAATACAACCGAATTGAGAACTACCTCCTTTTTTGAAGTCGGTTAAAAATAACAAACATTTGCCATATTAATTTTGAGAGCGTCAAAAGTATAAAGCAAATGGCGACATTTAAATTGAAGTAAAAGGAGACGTACAGAAACCAAAACAGTAAGCCCCATGAATCACATGTATATTCAATATAAACTATGCATTCGTTGCAATATTTATAATCCAAGAGGGAGCATTTACTCTTTAGATAAATGGTGAGTACGTGACAACACTAATCGCCGATACAATATATTTGTGCTGTATACCCAACCATTTATATATATTATGTTCCTCTATTAGGTATGTGTGTAGCATGCTCTGCTGTTTATAGGCTGGGGATACACTAGATTCGATAGCGAAACTTAATTGTTTTGTTTTTGAGTTTTCAGAAATAGTTATTTTCACAACGCCGCTATTGAAAATTAAAACTAAGAGTTTCAACCTTAGGGATGAAAATTTTCAGTTGTCGGTTTTCTCTGTTGTTAAGAGAAAGAATAGAGCGATTGAGTCGCGCCAACTTCAATCTATACTAATATTATAAAGCTGAAGAGTTTGTTTGTTTGTTTGTTTGTTTGGTTGAACGCGCTAATCTCAGGAACTACCAGTCCGATTTGAAAAAATTTTTTTTGTTAGATAGCCCATTTATCGAGGAAGGCTATAGGCTATATAATATCACGCTACGACTAATAGGAGCGGAGCATCTATGAAAAATGTTGCAAAAACGGGAAAAATTATTCCTTTTGAGAGCTTCCGCTGCGTAAACGGTTAAAGTTACACAAAAAACATGTATGACGGAATTGTTCCCCTTTAAAAGTTCTAAAAAAAAGTTCGCGACAGCATATGTCTATCTTTTAAGGTTGACTCACTATAACTTTTTTTATGGTAATCAAATTTGTTGGTAATTATAATATTCAAGCGAACGAGCGAAGCGGGTGAGTAGTGGATTTATAAAATTCAAGCGAACGAGCGAAGCGAGTGAATAGTGTATTTATAATATTCAAGCGAAGCGAGTGAGTAGTGTATTGCACCCGGGCTTTCTTAGCATCCGGGCGAAGCCGGACGGGGACGCTAGTTCACATATAATATTCGAAAACGTCAAAATGACAGATATAACCCCAGATAAATTTCACATGACAGATCTAATATTTTATTTTTATATGTTTTAGTGTCATCTGTTAGCGCACTTGTGAACTACAAAAATGACTTTTTACTCGTATTAAGTTTTTAGTGTCATCTATTAGCACACTAATACCGGCCTATTGCAAATACGTGTTCGTGTTTGAGTCGAGTAGCCCCGATTGTCACCGTCGGCTGCGTTTCAAATCACTGTTGTTAACAGCCCAGGCAAAGCGTGCCTATAAGGAAGTTTTCACTTCAAAAACTTCCGTTTGTGCTTAATAACATGTTTCTAACTGAATCGGATCCAGTGTAATCTTTGCCTACATAGATAATATTGGTTATCTATATTCTACAGGTTGGCTCAAAAAGTACGGTCAACAAGAGGGGGCAATTGAAGACAAACTGTTTAAACGTGACAACATAAATGGCTATTTCAACGTGTTTGAATTGCATCGTCTGTTAGTTAACTTTATAACGCTTTTTGAGTTTATTTAAAACTTAGGTAAATAATAAATCCCTCAGGGGGAACATTGGAATGAATGAATTGTAAATTTTAGACGCCCGACAAATGACGTCATTAGCGTCTAAATGGGAACATTGGAATGTAGTTGTTCTTGCAATTGCATTCCAATGTTCTTTGGGAATTGGCGTTCCCAGGAACCTGAGCTCGTACCAGTCGGTTTGTGAATGCCGGCTGGCTGATTCTAATACACAAACGCATTATTAATTGTTGTATTGAAGACACTAATGACCTGAGTTGTCGACGCGTCTATAATCTACAATAGTAATATCCAATAAAACAGAACTAGTAAATAAAAAACTTTTTAACAAAAAAAAACCTCCTTCAAAAAGCCAATAAAAAGAGAAAAATAATGAAATTTTAAGGTCTGCGCCAATTTAATAAAATATGAAGTCGGTTAAAAAGTATAGTATAGTGATTAATATCTTCTTTTTAACCAACTTCATATTTCATTATTTTCCTCTTTTTAGTGACTTTTTGAAGGAGATTTCTTTTTTGTTAAAAAGTTTTTTATTTTTTATTTTTTAGTGTCAAAAAGTGACATTTACCTGAAAGGAATCACACGCCGTTACTCACTTTTATTAAAATCACCCGAACTACTGACACGATTTTGATAAAATTTCTATGGGACCAATCTGAAAGTATATCGTTTCAAATAAAAAAAAAAAATTCAAATCGGTTTATAAATGACGGAGTTCTGAGGTAACAAACATAAAAAAAAAATACAACCGAATTGAGAACCACCTCCTTTTTTTGAAGTTGGTTAAAAATGTGTAAGTAGGGCATTTACGACGAGCTGTGAAATTTGACACCGAGCGAAACGTCAACTTTCTATCCGAGTAACTAACAGTTTTTTTTGTTATAAGTGCATTAAAATAACAACATTAAATACTTACAAAAACATCGTAAATGGTTACTGTACTGTAGGTTAGGCGAACTGTCAGATATAGTTTACAATCATCGCGTAGGATGGCGTCACTTTCCCTTACTTTCGACCCAACAAAAATTTCCCAAGGAACAAAAACTCTTCACTTTCCATCGGCGCATGCGCGACTTTTATTTTACGTCATTTTCATCCCTAGGGTTGAAACTCTCAGTTTCAACCCGCTAAACAGGTACCGAAAATCAAATTTTCAATAGCGATCTTGTGAAAAATATATTTGGTTAATTTCAAAATATCAAAATACGATGTTTTATTTCACGTGCAACATTAAAGTCCGTCTCATTTTCACATATTGTTACAAAACTGTTTTCTAAGTTGGCGGAATAAATATTTATTTACAATAATTAAAAATACAATAATAATAAATGCAACAACGAAAAGTCAATTTTAACAATAAAAAAAACTTAAACGGTAATTATTGAACTAAACGAGCCACTTAAATAATACTTAACAAATAACTATATATACAAGGGTTATTTATTTGTAATTATTTATGTCACTGTATTTATATCAGATTTATTTCTAACGTTTATTTATGTCGGTCATTTACTCAGTTACTTCAGTACTATTTATTTACATTCACTCCACTATTTATATCACTGTGCTGACTGATTCGACCGTTGATTGACTAATATTTATATCACCGCTCCACTTGATGGCACGACTCACCATTCACTGATAGCTTCAACATGACACACTCACTGTTTATATACCTGCGGGCGGTGTACGCTCAATGCGTCCTCGTATTCTCTAGCGTTGTCTAGAATTTTCGCGTAGGCACCAGTGTGTTCAACGTCAGACACCGCTTCTCAGAATTGTTGCCCGCCGTTTATATAGATGGTTGTTCCGTAACAATATTCTCCCCTAATGTCTTGTCCAGTACACTATTTCCGCTAACTGTTTGTGAAAATGACAGAAGAGCAAGTTGAATAATTTTCGAAAGTTGTTTTTCGCAGTGTCAGAAATAATTTGATAAATCGGAGAGCGGGAGCAGCATGTAGAGCCTATGAAGGTTTGTTTACATAACACATTTTGCATTCTATTCTCACTTTTCGTTCGTTACTCGTCTAAATATTTGAGTAGTGATAGCGACGGGTACGATCAGTAAAGCTCGGCTGTCATTGGGTCTCACACGTCGCGACGCTAGAGAGAAGAGCGTCGCGACGGCCGCAGGCAGCCAGAGCTTATATACATGTTTTAAATTCACATTGCCTTAAAGCTGAGGTTCAGGTTTTTAAAACTTTTTTACAAATTTATATACTTGGATGTGCAGTAGAGTCCCGATTATCAGTCTCTTTATTCCCTAAAATTGTTGAGACTATGATCGTATATTATTATAATAATAATAATAATAAAACATCTTTATTTAAAAACTAAGAAAATCTTATAAATGGCGTCAATATAAGGTTTACATTTAATTTATTGTAAATTATAGGCGCGTCGACAACTTAGGTCATTAGCGTCTTAGATATAAGGTTTACATATCAGCTGATCAAATATTCCTGAATATAATAATTGAAGAAAATCTTGAAGCCTTAAAAAACCGGACAAAATATACAAAAGCAATTCTATGGAAAGATTCTGTAAGCTTTTACTCGCCTTCAGCATTTAAGGAACCCTCTCATCTTGTATCCCATATTTTCGTTTATTCGATCACCTTCGTTGTCGATTATGTCAGATAATCATGACTCTACTGTCCGTATTATGTAATATCGAATAAATCTACAAAAAAATGTACCTAAATAGAAATTTTTGTGAATTTTTGTTTCACTTTCATTATGTATCAACGATGTTTTTTTCTTGTTTTCTTTAGTATAAATCTTATTTTTGTTTCGTGCCTATATATTATGCATTTTCACTTGGAGAATGCAGAAATATTTGTAAAACATATTTAAAATGTAAAACTTTTCCTGTAAATAATATATTTAATTTCAACTTATTTTTAAATTAAAAAAAATATCTCGCATTTCTTAGTTAGTTTTTACTTCCCACCTCTACTATGGTAGGGAAGTAATGGATTCAGTCCGAAAACAATATTTCGAGATTTTAACAGATCTTCACGTTTTGAGACCCTAGCAATCGTTTAAGACCATTTTCTGACTGATGTCTGTATGTGTGTGTGTGTGTGTGTGTGTGTGTGTGTGTGTGTGTGTATGTGTGTGGTCAATTTTTCGCCTTCGATATCTTAAGAACGGAACAACATACGGGCATGCCGATTAATCTATTGTGTTTATCAGCCTTTAACTTAGATCTGATTAGATTTTGAGTCAAATCGGTTCAGTGGATCCTGAGATATTCAAAAAAACGTCCTCAATGTCACGTATTAACATAGGTAAAAAAAAATATAAATGGATTCTAGATGTTATAATATGAAAAAAATGTAAATATTTTTTTTCTCTAAAATGTATAGTTTTCGAGAAAAAAAATATTTTACTATAAAAAATAAAAATTGTACGTAAATCAAGGTAACCATGATTTTTGAGCCATCAGTAGATCACCAAACAAAAAAGAGGGCCATGCTTTTTTCAAAGAATAAAAATTAAATTGTGTTTTAAAGACCACCAACAGCTAAGGTTATTTGGGCCTAGTCAAAGAATAAAAAAAAGAGTGTTTATTTTTTGCAAATATTTACTAGGTGGGAAGTATAGGACTGGTCATCAGTCGAATTTTTTTTTTATTATAGTACTACTAGCTTAACCTGGAACAAAGTAACAAAAAAGCAGATTTAGGTATCCCACAAGTTGTGCGTATATTTCGTTAAAAATTTACAATTACAAAGTTACAATTTTATATTTATTGATAATAGTGTAAAACGAAATAAAATCGGTAACGATTTTCTTAAGTATAGAAAATGAAAGCTGGCTCTCAAGATTTTTTACAACATTTCTTTAAGTGCTATGAAACTTTGAAGAAAATATGCGGGTACTTAAGTGAAAATATTGAAGAGCGCTGGAGGATGGGTAAGTTTAGCCCGTCGGGGGCCTTTGGTTCGGGGATTTATTTTATTTAATCTTTAATACTTATACATCTATAATATGTTCTGCACATGCCTAACACAGAGTGGTCTTTTATTACTCTCTTATATTGTTTTTATAATGGAGAATCAATTTTGTTTTGTTTATTTCTCGTAATAAAATAAAATACAAAACAAGCCGTGAGGTGGGTCGTTTATTAGGACTAAAGTGCGACCCTTGAGGTCCACACGACGAACTTCCCAATTTGATAAATATTTAATAATAATAATTAAATTAGATATTACACAGAAAAGTAATCATTTTAATCATTAAAACATCAATAATTAAAAAAAAAAAAAAAAAAAAAAAAAACGGCTGAACCGATTTTTATAAAATTTATGTCGGATCAAAATGACGTTAACACGCCTCGATTGACACCCTTACGAAGTCGATATAATTTTTTATTCGCGAGATATTGTGTAAAATCTACTTTTTTGGAGGTTATTTGGTTAAGAAAAAAGAACGGCTGAACCGATTTTAAAAAAATTCCTTTCAGATCATATTTACGTTAATACGCGTCGATTGGCACCCCAACGTAGTCGATATCATTTTTCGTTCTCGAGATTTCGTCTTAGAAAGAAATGGACACATACGTACGTACGTACGTACGTCACACACACACACACACACACACACACACACAGACATCTTTCTAAAAGTAGTGTAAAAATAGTGTAGTGACCTTGAAACATTAAAATTTTTTTTCCTTTTTGATTTCGATTTTCGGACCCATTACAATAACTTCCAGTGGGAAGTTAACAAGCCGTGAGGTGGGTCGTTTATTAGGACTAAAGTGCGACCCTTGAGGTCCACACGACGAACTTCCCAATTTGATAAATATTTAATAATAATAATTAAAATAGATATTACACAGAAAAAATAATCATTTTAATCATTAAAACATAATTATTATTTATTTTTAACAATAATTAAAAAAAAAAAAAAAAACGGCTGAACCGATTTTTATAAAATTTATGTCGGATCAAAATGACGTTAACACGCTTCGATTGACACCCTTACGAAGTCGATATAATTTTTTATTCGCGAGATATTGTATAAAATCTACTTTTTTGGAGGTTATTTGGTTAAGAAAAAAGAACGGCTGAACCTATTTTGAAAAAATTTCTTTCAAATCATATTTACGTTAATACGCGTCGATTGGCACCTCAACGTAGTCGATATCATTTTTCATTCTCGAGATTTCGTCTTAGAAAGAAATGGACACATACGTACGTACGTACACACACACACACATACACACACACAGACATCTTTCTAAAAGTAGTGTAAAAATAGTGTAGTGACCTTGAAATATAAAATTTTTTTTCCTTTTTGATTTCGATTTTCGGATCCATTACAATAACTTCCAATGGGAAGTTAAAAATGTTTTTGCATAGGAACGTCGATTCTAAACCTGATGGCACCGTAGAATTTTTGACGTATTTTTTTCTAAATTCTACATGATATTTATTTATATATTTTTTAATTTTTGTTATATTCTTTCTTTGACAATAATTATAATTTTTTTGAAACCAAGGTGGAATAAATTAAAAATATAATTTTAGTATTTTTAGTTCATAAATGCGCTAATAGATGATAAAAAAAGTAGGTGTGTGCTTATGACCACACGACAGAAGTGAACTTCTGATTTTCTAATTTTAAAATATATATGTAAGTTTTCACTTCTGTCGTGTGGTCATAAGCACACACCAATTTTTTTTAACTACGAGTAGTGAGCAGATACATATTATATTGAAAAAAGTAGGTATAGGTAATCTAATCGTTTTTGCTTAAATTAAAAAAAAAACTAATATTTTTGTACTTTATGATAATTAAATCTTCATAATATTATAAAAATTTATAAAAAACAAATATAAATTTAATATTTCCCTTGAAATCAAAACATATTTTGCAACAAACTTTTGTACAAAATATATTTTCATTTCATTAAACGCGCGGTTTATTTGTACTGACAGTAATTCTATTTATTTTGAACTGCTAATTGATTATATAAATTGACCAATTCCGTTCAGCGAATCAGTGGAAGGGGTGAGTGGACGTTCATTTTCAGTTCACGTCTGCAACATACAGTAATACCAACATAATATACTTTGTTGAGATTCCTGACCGTTTGATTACCCTAGATATTGCGGTCCTACCTGAGCCCGGCCAGCTATTTGTTGTTCTAGTTACCCAGCACATCAGCGTAGGACTGTATTAATGAGATTTTGAGTTCATAAAACGTCGTACTACTAAGCTGCTCGGTATTTGAAAAATTCGACAAGATAGCCAGTCCTAAATACTTTACACCTAGTAAGTAGGTGCATCGATTAAATTAATCTTGGTTTAAGGTCGATGACACACACAGCGGTTTGTGCCGAGGCGGTTGTCGCGGCGTTTGCCGAATCGGCACGAATGTTAGTGTCTTTCAATGATGCAAAACACACAGCGCGGCGAGAATTGCCTGCCAACTGAAACCCGACTCTCAGCCGCCTCGACACATCGTTCTCCACAAGAAATTCCTGACTGCCGAGTTGACGCCGCTGTGTGTGTCATGTCGAGGCGGCAGCTGCCTCAAGGTCGATTTATATTATCCGGTCAGACACGGCACGGGAACGTGACGTTTCCGGCAAGACAAACATTTTTACATGCATTTCAAAAACGAATATTTATACTTAGCGGATCCCGTCCATTCATTTATTTTTTTATTGTAGATTATAGACGCGTCGACAACTTAGGTCATTAGCGTCTACCCGTCCATTCAGACACGTATCAATACTCGTATTTAAAAATGTTTGTCTTGCCGGAAACGCTACGTTCTCGCGCCGTGTCTGACCGGATAATATAAATCAAGCTTCAGGCGGCTAGTCGGCGCAGAACCTCTGTGAAACGGAGCTGTGTGTGTCTTTGCTCTTAGTGGCAACATTAATATTTTGCTTTTGATTATACAAATTTGCAAAGTCCGGCAGGTGAACACTGTAACAGAATTAACTAAGGTCGATATTTCTATAACTGAATAAACAGTCAGAACACAATATAACAATGTATGAGTACACATGCATGAATGAGTTTTCCATCCAAATCGGAACTGAACATGGTAGAATCCTTGTCCGGAAACAATTCAATACCTACGTTAAACTACAGGAGCACTCAATACAATAAAATAATATATTATGTTACTGGGGATAAAATCACTATTAATTAAAGACCAAAGCTAGTTTAAAACAAGCCGTGAGGTGGGTCGTTTATTAGGATTAAAGTGCGATCCTTGAGGTCCACACGACGAACTTCCCAGTTTGATAAATATTTAATAATAATAATTAAATTAGATATTACACAAAAAAGTAATTATTTTAATCATTAAAACATAATTATTATTTATTTTTAACAATAATTAAAAAAAAAAACGGCTGAACCGATTTTTATAAAATTTATGTCGGATCAAAATGACGTTAACACGCCTCGATTGACACCCTTACGAAGTCGATATAATTTTTTATTCGCGAGATATTGTGTAAAATCTACTTTTTTGGAGTCTATTTGGTTAAGAAAAAAGAACGGCTGAACCGATTTTGAAAAAATTTCTTTCAGATCATATTTACGTTAATACGCGTCGATTGGCACCCTAACGTAGTCGATATCATTTTTCATTCTCGAGATTTCGTCTTAGAAAGAAATGGACATATACATACGTACACACATACACACACACAGACATCTTTCTAATAATAGTGTAAAAATAGTGTAGTGACCTTGAAACATAAAAATTTGTTATACATTTTGATTTCGATTTTCGGACCCATTACAATAACTTCCAATGGGAAGTTAAAAAATATAAAAAATATAAAATTACAATTATTTTATTTATTACATTTTACAAACATTTGCTTTTACAAGATAAATAATCTGATTGAAAACAGGATGAATCTACTTAAAACGAGGATAGGCGACACCATAAAATCTGATTATCTAATCGCGAGACATTTTGAAGTATATTTTAATAGTCGATCTAAAATAAGTTTTATGATACGACATTCGAATAAAATACATTGTCAATGGTCTCTTAAACACAAATCTTTTACTATAAAAACTTTATATCGAATATTTTGTAGTTTTATAATAGTACTCGATAAAAGAATAAAAGTAATATTTTAAAAATTTCTTAGTAGCTATGCAACTTAAAATAAATAGCTTTACAACTAAAAAGTGAGATATTATAGAGTAGGTATAGATATCAAAAAAACTCGGGTCGCAGTGCCAAAACCCTGCCGACAATATAGTGTATTTGCTAATACAGGCATTGTGGCATTATTATGTAAACTTAAGTTTGTTTTTTGACAAAATAAAAAATTTAACCCCTTAATACAGCCCTTAAAATAATTAAATTTTTCTAAATTTCAATATTAGACATGGATTTCATCAATACACCCAATTAAATACACCCTTCCATATCTAAGTAAATCCGTATCAACAAACTAGTGTTTTCATAAAATTTGAAAGTCCGGTCCTGTCGGGCCGATTTTATTAAAATTTTAGCAGCACATTTTAATCTTTACTAAAGAGTTAAATTTCAATTTTGAAACGATTCTGACAAATTTTTCGGTATTTTTGGGCCCAAAAACTTTTTGGAACCCCTAAATACAACCCTGAAAATGGTCCGATCGGGCCCATTTTAAATAGGCTTCTTGCGGTGATGGGTTCCAATGTGTGTACCAAATTTCGTTTCAATCGATTAAGTCTGTCGAGAGTTATCGTGTACACACATATATATATAAATATATAAATATATATATATATATATATATATATATAAATATATACATACATATATATATAAACATTTGCAAAAATGGTGCCAAATTGTTCAGGAGGCTATGAAACGTCGAGAAATTTTGGTCCGACCCCTAGGTCCCGCCATCCGACCGACGCCAATAGTGTATGTGCCATATTATGGCAAATACACTAATAAGAAAGAATTTGAAAATGTTGGCAAATAATTTAAGAATTACAATACACGAGATATTTTTACAAGATTTTTATTAGCTTCACTAATTGTTAGTAGGTAGTTAGGGTCAAATCTTGTAATCCAGTTTTGACCCACTTCCACGTAATAGCCGATCGACTTGGACACATTGGTAGATTCGATGATAATACGATAATTTAATATCTTCGAGCTGACGATGGAATCAGGAGGAAGAGTACCTAGCGGAACCTCTCGATGGTTAGTTATATCTTGTTAAAAAAATATCTTCCCGTACCGATTCGAATTGTTTTTGAAGCAGTCTTAACTATAAAATTTTGCTATTGTCTCGGATCCTCATATGTTTTCTTTAAGTTTTCTTAAAGTGTCGATTGTTCCTAACAATGCCACACCGGTTTTACGACCCAATTTTGAGTAAATTTTATTACAGTGAAACTTTCTTAGCCTCGTTTTTTTCGTTCGCTTACGCATGTCGAGCGTCACGTCACGTCCACGTCCCTTCGAAACGATCTAACAGACCAGCAGAGTACGACTGCGTACAAGTGTGATGGTAGTCGATCACACCAGTACTCATCAAAAAGTAGCTATGTTATGTTCATAAATATATTGTACGACTGCACACAAGTGTGAAGGTAGTCGATCAGATCAGTACCCATCAAAAAGCAGCGACGTTATGTTCATAACTATATTGTACGACTGCATACAAGTGTGAAGGTAGTCGACCACACCAGTACTCATCAAAAAGCAGCGACGTTATGTTCATAAATATATTGTACGACTGCACACAAGTGTGAAGGTAGTCGATCAGATCAGTACCCATCAAAAAGCAGCGACGTTATGTTCATAAATATATTGTGCGACTGCATACAAGTGTGATGGTAGTCGATCACACCTGTACTCATCAAAAAGCAGCGACGTTATGTTCATAAATATATTGTGCGACTGCATACAAGTGTGAAGGTAGTCGATCAGATCAGAACTCATCGAAAAGCAGCTATGTTATGTTCATGACTATATATATTGTACGACTGCATACAAGTGTGATGTTAGTCGACCAGATCAATATTCATCGAAAAGCAGTGACGTTATATTCATGACTATATTGTACGACTACATAACTAATATCGTACGAATATTCAGTCAAGCACCACATCAAATACCCATTGACCACCGTTGACCACCAACGATAGAATCTAGATTCTTACGTTCGTCTCCATACTGATCAGGGTTCAAATTGCAATACCAAAACCACGTAAATAAAATTATATACTTTTGGCGATTTCGGGTTTAAAAGCCTTTAGGGTTTTGGCAATAAAACTTCATTTGCACGTGGTTTAATAAAACCGTACCCTACTTTTTTTTAATCTAATTTGCTGTTTCAATGATGTACTAAAGTTTTAAAAAAAACAATAAAGGCACGCGTCCTGTACAATAATCTATAATCTGCTATAAGTATTTAAGCGAGTGAATTATATTATATGTTTGAAAGTTTAATGCGACTTGCGAGTGATATTAGTTCGCTCCTGGTTTGATATTTTCATTGCAAAGTGATTACATTTCTATCTCTTTCCGCATCATCGCCTTCTAAAATTCGATGCTCGTTTTCCTGCACAAACTTCACAAACATCGAAGTAGATATTATTACCTAACCTACATATATGTGCGTTAAATTTAATGCAAGATCGTTGTTTTGTAACCGAATGGTGATATTTACATATCTGATGATGTTCCGTTTGCAAGTTTTGCGGTATGAAAACGTAATAAATATAAATAGATATGTTTTTGACTTATAAAAACAATCACTTATATCGAAGCGATTATTCCGTGTAAATAGATATCATAGAGATTAGAGAATATTTTTTTTATAACTCCTGCTTCTAAAGTTCAATATTCAAGCACTGTGAGGCGGGCGTAAAGAGGCGTATTTTAGTCACCGTGCGTGAAAATCCAAAGCGTGCGCAAAAGTACCGTCACCGTGCGTAAAAGTCCATAGCGTTCGTGAAAGTACAGTCTCTACATTTTTTAAATTCGAAATTTCCGCACTTTGTATAATACAAGCACTTACTGGCTATCGATCGATGTGTTCCTATATATAGTAACGCGTATACAAAGTCCACATCATGAGAGAGTCATGTTTTTAATGATTTATACAGAAGTTAATAACTTTAATAAAAATAAACTAAATCGTAACTTAGTCTGTAATTGTAAAGTTCTAAGGACTAGAAGAGCGAATTTTCCAATTTCATAATTTTTTTTCCTCTCTATTAAACTTTAGAAGCAGTCGTTATAAAAATTATGTTCGATACGTCCGCTTAAAGTGAGATACATTGCAAGTTAAATAAAAGGTTGTAAAAAACAGTTTTGTTCATCGACATTTTTTAAAGTAATAATAATAACTTTGTTCAGTAATTTTACAAAAAAGATATTGAAACAAATCTGTTCATGAAATTGAAATTAAATCGCTAATTCCATAGAACATAGTACGTGATGATTTCAGATTCAGAAACTATGTAAAATTTCAACAGATATTATGTAACTGATATAAACGTTATTCAACAATGTTATATCCATTAAAGATTAAACTTAACTCGTTTTCTACTACACCTCCGTTGCAATGACAACGAATAGATGAGCTAATCGAAACGGCGAACACGAACTTTCACAAGCCTTCATATCCCATTCTCTAAAATGTCGTTACGACCTCCTCTCAGGCGGTAACCGCGTACTCACCGGCTTGGTGAGTTCACGGCTCCACTGAAATTCATTCAGTCTCATGTATTAATTGTTGAGGAATAATTAAATATTTCAATATTGAATATAATTCAGAATAAATTAATAGATTTTTTATACGGCTGAATTGCAATTGAAAATTTTGTTGGAAAGCAGCGAATTATATTATAATTGATTCCAAACATCTTGGAAAAAATCATTTTACCAACCATAGTCCCAGTTAGGATTCTAATCTGAACCTTTCCACTTTAGCAGCGAAATGAGCTTACAATTACTCAACCGTGACATGATTACTAATCTAACATTCTCCTTATATGCTTCGAATTGAATTGTGAATTATAGACGCTCGACAACAAGGGTCATTAGCGTCTGTACAAAAACAAAATTGTATGCTTTGGAATCAATAGATTTTTACTACATACGAGTATTAATTCAATATAGCTAGGTTGTAGAAGTGAATCTTCGTACTAGCGAGAGCTCATCATGAAAGTGAAAATGATTTCAAACACCTTTTCATTTTCACTTTTATGATGAGCTCTCGCTAGTACTACACAGTCTAAAATTATCAAATTTTTTATACACGGGACGACCATATTATAAAAATATCAATTAATGGTTAAAGTAATTTTAAAATAAAGCGTTAAACAGCTATGTTCGAATAATTTATTGATACCTATGGATTAACTTTGGGTTTTTCTGCACACACTTTCTATTCTTTCGTGCACCCCTCTATTTGTGAACCTCTAACCTAGAAAGATGTTTGGTAGTTTTCCTTTGCATTTTTTTTTCGACACGTTTATTAATTTCTAAACCTTCGAACGACGCGACGTGAATAATCAAAATATAATTTAGATTTATGTCTTGTGGACGGCATTCAACTTTTTACAAGCTTTTATTTAACTTGCAATGTATGTTAGTTTGTGTTTGTTTAGGTCAAATCTTGCAAGTCAATTTTGAGCGACTTCCACGTATCCGATCGATCTGAAATTTTGTACACATATGTATTCTCGATGACAATACATGAATAAATCGTTTTTAGAATTAAATTCAGCCCCTAAGGGGTTCAAACGGAGATGTAGAGTTTTTTTGACTAATCAATGCCCAGGCCAAATCGCTGAACCTAGAAACTTGAAATTTGGACAGTTGGGTTCCTTTTCTGACGTAAGCATCTACTAAGAAAGGATTTTTCGAAATTCAACCCCTACAGGTGTCAAAGGAGGGCAAAATTTTGAAAGACTAAAATGAACAAAATAAAATAAAAACTTTTTAGAGACAACCTTTTATTTAAATGCACTAAAAAGGAAAAAATAATTTTTAATAATTTAGGTTCATAATTAATAAAAACGTGGATCGTGACTAATAAACTATCATAGAGTTCACGACCCACGCTTTTATTAATTATGGACCTAAATTATTAAAAATTATTTTTTCCTTTTTAGTGCATTTAAATAAAAGCTTGTCTCTAAAAATTTTTTTTACTAATATTTTTTCCATATTATTTAAAGACGAATGTGTAAAAGTCCCTTCAAATTTTGTTGTGAGAATTATTTTTATTTTGAAATGTACGTGTACCTACTTCTATTTTTTTGTTTCATTCTTTTCTGAGTTTTATGATATAAACTTTTCTTTTCTGTAATTATCGTCTGAAAAAAGTTAGGTAGTGATTTATTTCTTAATTGAATTGATTTGATTTATACACTTTTCTTATTACTTCTTATTCTCTTTTCTTAACAGCAGGTCCTCAGTTTCTTACATGAACATTTATCAAAAATAATTATACTTGGATCGTTTTGAAATATTGCTGACACGTTCCGAATTTCTTACATACTTTAAAATATAAAGAATGTCTATTTTTGCTGCATGACTTAAAAGATGCATTTTTATATCCGACGATTTATATCTTTTTAGAGAGTATAAATAATATTTTTTTGTGGGAGATGCATATTATATTAATTTCAGACTGTTGTATGCCGTGCTTAATTATTATATAAAATTTTATCTATAGAATAATAAATTGATGTTATATGGTTCACTTTTGTAATAGTGATTAAAATATTATTTTACCGATTTGAAATATACTGCCTTCTATGAGGCAATTTAACAAAAACAAATATAACTCAAAAGGTTTGCCTTCGGGTTCAAACAGCATGTCATTTACAATTTTTTAAGCTTACTATTTTTTTTTGTGTCAATCGTAAATAAAACTATCTGTTCCATTATAATTTTTATTATTGCTTGTAATTTTTCATTACTGGACAAAAGACTAAGTAATATTTTATTGGAAATGGGATTCAGTTCTTGCGTCAGACTATAATATTGCACTGGTGCATTATAATATTGAATAGTAAATAGTTTATTAAACATAATATATTCCAATAAACAATTGTGAATCAAATAATGGCCATACACAAGGGAGCACAAAACAATATTATAATTATTGTTGTAATAGCTTCAATTTATAATGTTGCTTAATATCGAATATCTATTCACCAATAATTTAGTAGGTATTTATTATTATTATTTTGTCCCGGTGTTTTCAAATTAAAAATTTCAAATTAATTTTCATTTTATTATAAAAATGTAAAAACACCCGTTCTTAACACAGGTCCTTACTCCTTTTACATGCCTTTTGGATGAGGACTTTGTGGATTTTTGACTTTTCTGTTAGTTTAAGGCCTCTATCTATGAGCATGCTTTCGAGTTTAGACGTTAATGACCTCAGTAGTGTTGCCGTCTAGACAAGACAAGACAAGACTTGTAAAGTCTTATCTTGTCTTGAAATATCAAGACTTCACTAAGTCTAAGCCTAGATTAACAGACTCTTGCCTTGTCTAATATCAAGACTCTAGATTATTTTCAAGAGTCTAGATTAGTAGTAGTAGGTAAAGTAAACCTTTACATACTACTACTTAGCTTATCTAGACTCTTGAAAATTGTCTAGAGTTTTGGCGAGAGTCTTGATCTAGATAAAGCAAGTCTTGTCTTGTCTTGAAAATTTCTAGACAAGACTTTTGCAAGTCTTGTTTTGAAAATCTAGACAAGACAAGACAAAAGTCTAGAAAGTCTAGATCTAGACGGAAACACTAGACCTCAGTCGTCAAGGTTCTATAATCTACAATCTAGGTACTCTATAAACATGCTCAATTTTAACTTTTCAGTCCAAACAAATTCTCTGCTTTATATAGGTACGTATTTAAGCTTTTTTACGCTAAGGAGCTAGAAGAGCTCATTTGAAATCAGATGGCCTCATTATTAGAAAAGTTGATCCGAATTTCAAAAAATCAAAGATGGAATTGTACTTATCTGTCTTGAAAATCTTCAGATATAAAATTTCTTGAATCCTACACAGGAAACCAATTTTTATAAACTTTTGGAAACCATTCAGGTACTGATTAAGGTCAGACGATTAGAATTTCGAAAAAAATTAAAACGTTAGAAAAACCTTGATTTTCAAGATCATCCTTACTGTAGGTTCAGTGGATGCACACATTATCGTTATTTTCGCAACATATATTTTATCAAACACCGAGCTTGTAAATTGCTCTTTGCAATTATCGTTCTAAAAAGCTTCTAATCGATTTTCTTCTTAGCCGTAACTGTTATAAAATTCGTTTACAAGATTAAATGTAGCTTCAGATCAACACGTTGTTAAAAGAATAAAATGTATGAAGTCGCGACAATTAATCTGATTCCAGCGCACAAACTTTGTAAAGTTTACTACCCATTTCATTATCAATTATTTAATAGAATAAACTCGGTCAAGCATGAACGTACTTCATGCGCCGAGGGTTCCGCAGATCATTATTAAAAGGAAAATTGACACATAAAAGACCACACACACTAAATCAACTCGGATCGGTCCACTCGGAAAGCGAGTCGGAAAGGTACGATCGACAAGTTAGCATATACCGCGCACCGAATCGGCAAATTCCGTGTTTTCAGCAGTCAGTACAGTTCATAGCGGCCATTAAGTACTATATTTATTTATTGTAGATTATAGACACGTCGATAACTTAGGTCATTAGCATCTTAAATTACATTAAATAACAACTAACTTAAAACTAAATAACATCACAAAACATCCATTTCCAATTTATAATTTTTCATGTTAAAAAATAATATAACAAAAATAAAAAAATATATAAATAAATATCATGTAGAATTTATAAAAAAAAACGTCAAAAATTCTACGCTGCCATCAGGTCTTGAACTCAGGATCCTATGCATAGAACGCAAAGACGTAATCAACTGCGCTATGGATGGAAGTGTGTAGACGGCCGTTTTTATGATATAAGTATGTTGCGAATTCTTACGGAAGTAGTTGCGAACTCTTCACATTTTTTCAGTACCCAGGCAAAGAGTGCCTAACGCGCCTAAGGAAGTTTTCACTTCAAAAAAAAATCGACTAATGACCAGTCCTATACTTCCCACCTAGTAAATATTTGCAAAAAATAAACACTCTTTTTTTATTCTTTGAAAAAAAGCATGGCCCTCTTTTTTGTTTGGTGATCTACTGATATGATGGCTAGCTTAATATAGCAAAAATCATGGTCACCTTGATTTACGTATAATTTTTATTTTTTTTAGTAAAATATTTTTTTTCTCGAAAACTATACATATTAGAGAAAAAAAATATTTCCATTTTTTTCATATTATAACATCTAGAATTCATTTATATTTTTTTTTACCTATGTTAATACGTGACATTGAGAACGTTTTTTTAATAGCTCACGATCCACTGAACCGATTTGACTCAAAATCTAATCAGATCTAAGTTAAAGGCTGATAAACACAATAGAATAATCGGCATGGCCGTATGTTGTTCCGTTTTTACGACATCGAAGGCGAAAAATTGACCACATACACACACATACAAACACACACACACACACACACATACAGACATATTTTTTTCGGACTAAATCCATTACTTCCCTACCATAGTAGAGGTGAGAAGTAAAAAAGCAACATTCAATTGGGCCTGGTTTTCTAGAATACACTGTAGTTGTTTAAGAATTGAAGCGAAATTGTAAAACATTTTAAAAGAAGTAGTTTATAAGTATTTCCATGTAAGAACGTAGGTACCGGATTTGAGTGCAATTCAAACACGGAAATTATATTTACACTGTAAACTTTTAACTTATTTGCCGGCAAGAAAATTGATATCGGGAATAGTCTTGTTTAGAATGTTCGTGTACTTTCTATATTTGCTTTTCAATAAACATTTATTTTGAATTTATTTTCAATCAATTTAAAACCAATTTCTTTTACACGAGTTTGTGTTATATTAACTAGTAAATTCTACAGCTTCGAAATTCCAAATTAGTTTACGAAATTTATTCATTTTAACGCTTTTAGAAATTTGTGCTTTTTATTTTAAAATTGTTCCCTGTTAAATTTGTAGAAAATATGAGAAATACCTATTTACATTCTAATACATTATTTGTTCCAAATAAGTTTTATTAATATATTGTGTGACAAGTGTGCTAAATACATCTTTATGCGTCAGGCGCGATGTTTTCAGCACGAGTAGTAGGAGAGCGCTCACGAGCCTTGGCGAGTGAATGGATTCAATGCAATTTTTTTGTTTGAAATCTGGCATTTACAAGATGGTTCTTAGGCTATTTTTGATGGAAACGCAGTTTGTGTAGAAATCTCGGTCATTATTACAACTAGAAACACCGAACTTGAGTTCAAATATTAAGTTTTTGATTAGTTAGATTAAAACTTATGAAATAAAAATTAAATAAAAAATTTAAAAAAACTCCGACGCAAAAAAGCAAATCTTTAAAAAGTAACAAATAATTAATTTCTTCAATATCTAGTCCAATGCACTGAGTACCGACTATTTCTTAGTTTGGATGAAATATTTATTTCATAAATGCGTCGGGAACTAGTGTAAAATGACAAAAATACCAAAGTCTCAAGTATTATAGTAATTAGCTGACCGGCATCCGGGTGTAAATCGTACTTTTGAATTTTCACCCACTTCCCGTGATCCGATTGAGTTGAAATTTTGCACACATGTGTAGCTCCGGTGACAATACAATATTATGGTAACTATAGCTGACCGACCCGGCTTTTTAGTACATTTATAAAACCGTTTAACTCTCGGTTTAACTTAAATGTTTTTTATCTATTTTTTAAAATTTTTAATTTAATGTTTTTTGCACATAAAACCTATACTAGAAAAAAATAAAAGTAGCATGTGTTATGCACAACATCTTTTATTATTTTTATGTTGGTTTTAAATTTGAAATTGTTTCCACTTAAGACGGGCTTTATATTCGCAGAGAGATTTTAATAACTTTCTGTTTCACCTTAGCAAGTATGGTCATGTAAGGTAAGAAAAAGGACATAAATTGTTTGTCATTTAATAAATTTAACATTTTGAACGGAAGGAACAATAAAACGTTATGTAAGTGCGCCTGATAAAATGCGCGTGTTAACGCATGCGTGAACCGGAATACTTACCTGAACCATTTCTGGTCCGCACTACCCGTTTTATATTCAAATAAATCAGTATTTAGACAGCTATCTTGTATATACTTCGTTCATACATAACCCCAGACATCGATTTCCACCCTCGTTATTAAATGAAAATATGCTTTAATATTTCACTTTTATATTTACATAAAATTATTTGAAATTGTTATTGTTCTTTAAAGTATTCAATATTTGAATGCTGACACTGAACAGTCACAGTTTTCAATAAATCAAATGGGACATTCTAAAAAAAATTTTAAAATGAATATTTTTTCGTGGAGTTTGCTAGAAAACTCTGATACGATACTTCATAATTATTGTTAAGCCAAGGGTGTGTGTGTGTGTGTATGTGTGTGTGTGTGTATGTGTGTGTGTGTGCGTATGTGTGTGTGTATGTGTGTGTGTGCGTATGTGTGTGTGTATGTGGTCAATTTTTCGCCTTCGATATCGTAAAAACGAAACAACATACGGCCATGCCGATTGTTCTATTGTGTTTATCAGCCTTTAACTTAGATCTGATTAGATTTTGAGTCAAATCGGTCCAGTGGATCCTGAGATATTAAAAAAAAAACGTTCTCAATGTCACATATTAACATAGGTAAAAAAAATATAAATGAATTCTAGATGTTATAATATGAAAAAAATGTAAATATTTTTTTTCTCTGTATAGTTTTCGAGAAAAAAAATATTTTACTAAAAAATGAAAATTGTACGTAAATCAAGGTAACCATGATATTTGCTATATTACTAGCCATCCTAGTAGATCACCAAACAAAAAAGAGGGCCATGCCTTTTTTCAAAGAATAAAAAAAGAGTGTTTATTTTTTGCAAATATTTACTAGGTGGGAAGTATAGGACTGGTCATCAGTCGAATTTTTTTTAACCAATTATATAGGTAATAATTTAATATCACTTGCTTCATATAAGAAAACTGAAAGATATAGACTGTCGGGCAGTTTTGTATTCCATTTGCGACGGTAGATGTTTATTTTATCGATTTTAAATGGCTAGTCCATTTTTAGTTTTTATTATTTTGTTTTTCATTACAAATTTTGTTAAAAGTAGTGGAATATTAGGGAAAGAATTTTTTTCTGTACTTTGTATTTTATTTTCTAATTCGTAGATCGAATAATAGGATAAAACCTGGCAAGTCATTCAAAGAAGGAAAATTAGTGCATACAATTTTTTTTATATTATGACAGTTATATGAAGTAAAGTATATTTATATCATTTTTATATTCGGGATATATATGTGTATAGGTAAACATAATATTATGTATTAGATTACAGTGTAGTTCAAAAGTTGGTTCATTCTAAAAAAGACAATCCTTAATATTATTGTAATGTACTTTTAGTATAAATGTGAAATTTAGAATTTAGTATTATGTAAAAGTATGTATTATGCAATTTGTTCATTTATAAAAATAGGTATTAAAATATTTCTGTTCAGTTATCTCTACATATTATAAATTCGAAATTTCCGGACTTTGCACAATACAAGCACTATTTACCGGCTGTCGATCGATGTGTTACTATATATAGTAACGCGCCTACAAAGTTCACATTATGAGAGAGTTATGTTTTTAATGATTTATACAGAAGTTAATAACTTTAATAAAAATAAACTAAATCGTAACTTAGTCGGTAATTGTAAAGTTTTAAGGACTCCAAAAGCGAATTTTTCGTTTCATAATTTTTAGCCTGTTTTTCAAATTTCAATCTATACATAGTATCGGTTTCCGTGTCTGTTTAACCGCTAACTCCTCCTAAACCACGCAACGGATTTTGATGCGGTCCTCACCATCAGTTAGATAATTTTGCACTGATGGTTTATATATATAGCGAACGAGCAAAGCGAGTGAGTAATGTAATTCCTAAACCACGCAACGAATTTTAATGCAGTTTTCACCATCAATTAGGTAATTTTTCACGGAAGGTTTTTTTTTCTTTCAAGCCCCCTACGCAACGAAAAAAAACCTTGTCATACCCAAGGTTTAATGTAACATTTTCAGATATATAGAATCAAGCACGCGACCGACGAAAAACCAAAAGGATTATAATACAGAAAGCTGCAGCGGTGTTCAACAGTAGGGTATAGTCAATACGGTCAAAACAGTACAGTCAAGGACGAACGTTTATGTACTGTTGCTCAAAGTTACTTGTAGGATAAGAAGGATTAGTTTAGTTAATTACAATTAGTGAACAGTAATTAGAAAAGTTATATCTCTTTATTCAAAAGCACAACCCATTTATTTTACGAACTCTACGTAACATTTGGTTTTCTTTTTTGCGATTTTATAGTACAAATTATTTACTCGATTTTATCGGATTATGCTATTTTTATGTTACCAAAAATGTAGTTTTTTCATAAAACGTGATACATGAACAAGGTCCAAGGAAGCTTATTTTCGACAAAAATAGAGAATCCTGCCAATTTAAATGTCTATTTATAGATTCACAGTCTATCCGGTACGTAAGCTGATTAAACATCTTTTTTTTGGAAAGGACCTTCATTTCTCTTTCTGTCGGTACTAGACCTCGCGCGGCGAAAGATGAAGCCACCGCGCCATAGTAACGTGAATGCATTGCGCCGCCTTATAGCTTGCTATTGGCTGTTTATTGTCATTGCCAAAATTGTACCTGACGTCATAAAACCCAATGTGCAGTTTTGTGTACACGGCACTGTCTGCGGGCAAGCAGGCGTTCACTAGCATATTATTGATGACGTGCCTGGCTTCATCTCTCACCACGGGCACTCTACCTATCTACTACATTATTTAAAATATTTTCATATATTTTTAACCTACTATAGAATGGCATTTACAAGTGTGGCAGGTGTTAGTTTACCAGTCACCTTTCACGAGTATTTTAAATTCCATCTTTTTTTACTTCCCACCTCTACTATGGTAGGGAAAGTAATGGATTTAGTCCGAAAAAAATATTTCGAGATTTTAACAAATCTTCACGTTTTGAGACCCTAGCAATCGTTTAAGATCATTTTCTGACTGATGTCTATGTGTGTGTGGTCAGTTTTTCGCCTTCGATATCGTAAAAACGGAATAACATACGGCCATGCCGATTGTTCCATTGTGTTTATCAGCCTTTAACTTAGATCTGATTAGATTTTGAGTCAAATCAGTTCAGTGGATCCTGAGATATTAAAAAAAACGTTCTCAATGCCACGTATTAACATAGGTAAAAAAAAATTTTAATGAATTCTAGATGTTATAATATGAAAAAAAATGTAAATATTTTTTTTCTCTAAAATGTATAGTTTTCGAGAAAAAAAATATTTTACTAAAAAAAGAAAATTGTACATAAATCAAGGCAACCATGATTTTTGCTATACATATTACTAGCCATCATGGTAGATCACCAAACAAAAAAGTGGGCCATGCTTTTTTTTTAAGAATAAAAAAAGAGTGTTTATTTTTTGCAAATATTTACTAGGTGGGAAGTATAGGACTAGTCATCAGTCGAAGTCAATGAAACTTTTAAAATACAAATGATACTTTATTTATATGGTATGATATTTAAACATTGCGTGCTTTACCCATTTAAAAAGACTGATTGTTTCAAGGTTATTAAAACTCTTCGCTAAATATCAAAGAAATTGCTCGAGGTGACGCCTCTTATAGAACTTATCTACTCTTTGGTAATACACTGAGTTTAATAGACTTATTCGACACCATGTATACAAAAAAGAAAGCTATTTTTATTTTTGTATTGGACGGGAAAAATATTTTGTTGCGTGACATCGCCATGTGTATTTTCCCTCGACGAAAAACAGTAATTCATTTTAAATGTTTGTATTTTAGAGCTACTAACAAATTGTGTACAATTTTTAAAGCATTTTATTAAGCTGTGAAACAGTAATGCTTCGTATTGTATAAGAATTTTCACAACATATGCAACCCATATTTTATTATTAGAATGTGTAGGCTTGCAACGTTTACATTATAATAAAAGTTGATATGGGATATATAACATATATGATGCGATTACAAAGAAAGAAAACTTTAAAAGTTGGAAATAATGTGTTGATTACTTTCACAAAAATAAGCGAAAATGTTTGTTTATTTTATTTTCAAGCTTTTGCGTATTTCAGTACCTACATAACTAAAAATTGAACCAACTTGAAAAAAGGAATCACTATATTCCTCTAAAAAGGAAATAAAAATCCCTCAATTTTACGATCACTTTTACTATCGCCATTCAATTACAGAAACCGGGGAATTTATCTGTATATAGTCAAAACTGTTTATTTGCACCGACTTCAAGTTTAATGCAGGTAGGTACGGAAGGTAATTGTAAAATTAAGGAGATAATGATTTTGTCCTTTTTAGAGGAATTCCGATTCCTTTTTTGAAGTAGAAAATTTTAGCTGTTTTTATTTTACACTTTTGGAGGTTCGTTTTATTTTTTAGTAATTATTGACGCTTCTACGGCAGAACTAGAGATTTGGTTATAGTTAAATGTTTTTTTTATAAAGGTTTTGTTGAAGAAGAAAAATATTCTTGAAACGAAAATATGTTTATTTACCTACTTATTTTCCTACATGCTTCCTTTCACTTGAAAGAGAAAATAAATTCGTCACAAAAAATGATCAGAGAAATACTGTTTGTATTTTTTCTACGCCACTGGATTGGTTTCGAGAAACGCGGCAGATGCAACAAAATTCTCGTTCATGTGGGCTCAAACTCAAGGGAGTAAATTAAACTGCATAAATATATTATTTGTTATTTTTTTCACTAATCCCACAAAATTTATGAATGAAACACAAAACGGAATAAATAATAATATAATTTTATATGTGTTTCAATAATTGTATCAGTATAAACAAAATTACAAAAAAATAAATAGAAATTGACTTATTTAAGGGCCGGCGCATACAATCAATTTTTAATAGCACAACTTTATTTTTTTATTTATTGTAAATTATAGACGCGTCGACAACTTAGGTCATTAGTAACCATGTTTTTTTGCTATATTACTAGCCATCAGTAGATCACCAAACAAAAAAGAGGGTCATGCTTTTTTTCAAAGAATAAAAAAAGAGTGTTTATTTTTTGCAAATATTTACTAGGTGGGAAGTATAGGACTGGTCATCAGTCGAATTTTTGTATTAGTGAATGTACATTTCAAGAGGTAAGCTCCCATCTTCAGCACATACTAACATAACATATGTGCTGAAGATGGGAGTTTAGCTCTTGAAATGTACATTCACTAATAAAAAAAAGTTGTGGTAGAAGAGACTAAACTGTTATTTTTTATACTTTGTGTTATTAAAAACAAGTTTAAAAACGTGAATGCTGCTGTTTCAGGGCTAAAGTTTCGATTCTGCAGATTTTTTATATTATTTTATAGAAACTAATTTAAAAATGGTTTGTGTGAAATCGCGTTTTTTAATCTTGCAGTGTAAAAATGAGATTTCTGTTCAACGGCATCTTTTATAGCACAATTTTATTTTTTCGTTACTTTCGCAGGCGCGGTTTACGCTTTGCGGTGAGAAAGTTAGAATGAGAAGTCTCTCCTTTTCACCTATAATATTTAAAAAATGCCAATCTCTTTTATAGTGGCGGTGTTGTATGGTAAAGGGTGAGGGGAGAGCGCGATACGAGCGCTCCAAGCGGTTCATTATGATTTCAACACGCGAGAGTAAATGTCGAAAATAATCATCTGAAAATATTCATAGGCGCGTTCCAGCCTACAATGTAGAGAGAGCTTTGAATATTTTATCAACCAACGAACTTACATGAAGCTTGCATGGACTTTTCAGTGTCGGCTCGTCTCAAACGGTCGTGAATTTAAACTAATGATGAAAACGTTTATATTTCACTTATTTAGCTTCTACCGACAGCGAAAAAGGTTACTTTAATAAATAAAACACACAAAACTGGCTATAGCTGTCCAACTTTTTTTTTAATACTAAGTTTCGGTCTGTTATAAGAGACCCTTTTCAAGCACTTGGAAAGAACAGACCGAAACGTAGTATTAAAAATAAAGTTGGACAACTATAGCCAGTTTTGTGTGTTTTATTTATTAAAGTTACGTTAATATTTGTTTACAAGTCAGGGCACTTAGGTCGAACATTTTAGTAAATAGATAGATATTGTAGATTATAGACGCTCGACAAGAGAGGTCATAAGCGTCTGACATTTTAGTAAAGGACTACCACTGTTTATGTCATGTGCGAGTTCATATCGCTCGAACTGGCTCACACTCTGTCTCACTCTGGTTTATAGTAAGTTCCACGTACGTCTTATAATATGTATTTAGCGGTTAGGATATTTTGACGCATGCATTCACTTCAATCTATATTATTATTTCAGTACCGCCTCGCATACGGCAGGCTCCTGTTTTGCATAACGGTTATTAACACAATATATATCGCTAATGACTCAAACCTGTTTTTAACTTCTTAATGTCATTCATAATAACTTCAACTATATTAGGTGCCTTATATACCTAACATATTATAAAATATGCTCAGTGCCGTGAAATTTAATTAACGTATTAAGGTTTGTTTATGCATTAACGAGAACGGACCATGATTAACCGTACTGAATCGCAAAGCTAAATTTTAATGAAAAATTTAAGATAATTTATTCACACTTCAAACTGCACAGAAAAATATTAAAAGCAACGTAAAAAATATTTCTTCTTACATAAAATGATAAGACACAGAGCTTATATTATAATAATTAATTAGTAACTTTTATCTACGGGCTTTCTCGATTCAATAGCAGATAACAGTATGTTAAAAGAAATAATTTAGATATTTCTGAACCTACAACAATAATTTTATTATTGAACGTTTCGAGAACTACGCCCCGATCTTCAGCAAGATTGGAGTTCTAAATGTTCGTACATCCAATAATAATGACAATATTGAGATCCAACGAAAATCGGTAATTAACATGAACAAAGTAAACAACAGATCTTTCCCGATTCAGAAATTTATTCAAAACTGTGAATATCTCTTTATAAATTAAATGATTCATTGGTATCATATTATAGAGACGTCTGCTGTCCACTCTGTCTTATAAAGTTAATATCAGATATGTATATAACAAGCCGTGAGGTGGGTCGTTTAGGACTAAAGTGTGACCCTTGAGGTCCACACGACGAACTTCCCAGTTTGATAAATATTTAATAATAATAATTAAATTAGATATTACACAGAAAAGTAATCATTTTAATCATTAAAACATAATTATTATTTATTTTTAACAATAATTAAAAAAAAAAAAAAAATGGCTGAACCGATTTTTATAAAATTTATGTCGGATCAAAATGACGTTAACACGCCTCGATTGACACCCTTACGAAGTCGATATAATTTTTTATTCGCGAGATATTGTGTAAAATCTACTTTTTTGGAGGTTATTTGATTAAGAAAAAAGAACGGCTTAACCGATTTAAAAAAAAATTCTTTCGGATCATATTTACGTTAACCCTAACGTAGTCGATATCATTTATCATTCTCGAGATTTCGTTTTAGAAAGAAATGGTCACATACGTACGTACGTACACACACATACATACACACACACACAGATATTTCTAAAAATAGTGTAAAAATAGTGTAGTGACCTTGAAACATAAAAATTTTTTCTCCATTTTGATTTCGATTTTCGGACCCATTACAATAACTTCCAATGGGAAGTTAAAAATGTACCTCTTTGTTTATTTACTGTGTATTATTTTTTCTGTGTATTGTTTTCATTTATTATTGTATAAATATACTTACCAATGGGTGTTAATGACACGAGTCGAAACAGCGTTAAACACTTTATTAAAAAAACTAATTCATAATTTTAATAATAAGAAGTATTAGAAATACCTTGTGTCGGTCTTGTGACTTCATGTGTTGTTAACACGACGCCGCGTTTCAGCAACGAGTTGCCATCTTCAGGTGTGGTTAATTTTTTATATTATAAAACACATTAAGTATTCGTAACACGTTATAATATTCATAATTTATTGAGAGAATTTCCCTGGTGTCTCTAGTCATTTGAAATTAGTATCTTCGAACCTTACAAATCACTATTCAATGACATTATTATCTTATTTATTACACTACACAATATCATTTGATTACTGCCATTACTAAACTAACCGTACGACAAACTGTATTCACTTTCAAGTTTCAACAAGAAATTACGTAACGTGTCTCATGGATGTTGTAATTATTTTATATTTATATTAGGGATGTGTAAGTAAAATAAACTCGGGCAGCAAATCACACGCGTTGCTTTCACTGTGTTTCGTTCCGAGTAAATGCATATTATTTTTCACAACAACTCTATTAACAATAAAAAGTGGTGGAAACTTTGATGTAAAGATACGAAATGTTATAATTACCACAAAACACCAAACCATAACAAACACTCTCGACGTACGTTTCGCCAACCAAGTTGGCATCATCAGGAGATGATTAAAACTCCTGATGATGCCAACTTGGTTGGCGAAACGTACGTCGAGAGTGTTTGTTATGGTTTGGTGTTTTGTGGTAATTATAACATTTCGGAACAATTCTATTGACCATTCGATTTGACGTACCTGCAATTTGGGCGCGCAAAAAAGCCGCAAAAATATGTGAAATTTATATGGGGTTATGTCTGTCATTTTGACGTACCTATATATGTGAATTGAAGTTGGCGCGACTCAATCGCTCTATCTCTCTCTTAACAACATTAAAAAACAGAGAAAACCTACAACTGAAACTTTTCATCCCTAGGTTTGAAACTGTCAGTTTCAACCCGCTAAACAGGTACCGAAATAAAATTTTCAATAGCGGCGTTATGAAGAAGTTTTTTTCCATACAATACGACTAGAAAATCCAATATTTATAAAATACCTGACTTCTAAAGGTAAATTCATTATCGCATAGCCCTAATTTTTTAAAATTATTCGAAACGCAATTGATAGTTTAATAAAATGTACAAAAAACATTAACACTAAACTTTATATAAGGCTATTTTTCAAAGGAAAAAAAATTGACATGTCACTGTCGGGATTTGAACCCGAATTCTCCAGTTTAGCTTCAGATGTGCTATTCTTTAGACTACAGTGTCACAACAGGATGCATTTTATTTTTCCCACTATAACTAAGAAATATTATTTTTCACCATAGTATGCCAAGTTCTTTTTATTAATGAAAAATAAAAAAATACATTAATTATAAATATGACTAGACCCTGCAGTCAGGGTCCATTCTGATTGGTCGAATAACCCATCTTGATGTCGTTTGACACACAGACACACACCTAAACGAACGTAACAACTAACTAGTGAACTCTGTATACGAATATGGATAGTTGATAGCGATTAAAAATGGGTTTTGTATATTGTGGAGAATGTTCAAACACATATTCTTCAAGACAGGCATTAATGTTCACAAAATTAGATAAGGCTTGTAATCTAATTCTTTCTATAAAAGTCGATAAATTTTCTGAGATTTCAAAATAAAACTTAATTAAAATTTATTTTTCCATTCCAATTTCTCAAGAATACTGTTACTATGTAGGTATACATTTTGGATATCCTAATATCTCAAATAATAATATTAAATTAGGTTTTATTTTGAAATGTTAAAAAATTGGTCGACTTGTATAGAGAGAATTAGATTACAAACCTTACCTGAAGTTTTCATTCTAATTTTGTGAACATTAATGCCTGCCTTGAAGAATATGTGTTTGAACATTCTTCACATACAAAACCCATTTCTTAATCGCTATCAACTATTCATATTAGTATACAGAGTTCACTAGTTAGTTGTTACGTTCCTTTAGGTGTGTGTGTGTGTGTCAAACGACAGCAAGATGGGGTATTCGATCAATTAGAACGGACCCTGACTGTAGGGTCTAGTCGCTTGTAGTTTATAGTATGTATTTAGGTCTGCAAAATATTATAGTGACGTTCCTTTGTCATGTTAATAAAGAATATTAATAATTTATTATAGTTATATGTATGTATAATCTCAAATTTTAATGTTTTAATTTAGTTATATTATTTGAAAAAGAAATTAAAACATTCAAAACACACACACCGTCTAGCTGTTAAAATAATATCAACCGTGGTAGCTGACGGTATGTTATTGTTATTATTATTATTATTATTATGAATGAAAATGCATCCAAGTTGTGAAAAGTGTTTGCGTAGCGCCACGCCAGTCGTGCCAACTTTATAAATGTGTGTACGTGTGTGTATGTTCAAATAATTATAACTCATTAAGTTGGTACTTTATTGTTGTGGCAGAGAAGTCTAAGTTTTGTGTTTGCGAAAATAGTAGCCCGTTTGCAGTTTCCATGTAAGCATATAAGTTTGTGCACTAAACCTGTGCGCGCATGTCGTTTGCAAGTTATGATAATTTTGTTTAGATGTAGAGAAAAAATCAATATTTTTAATGGGAAGTTAATGACAAAATAGCCGCTATCTTCTTTTTTTATACATATTTTGTTGCAAAATGCTGATTTTAACTTCTAACTTATTACAAAAAGTACCTACTGTGCGTGACTCGGCCGAAATTGACGAAAGCGACTCGTGTGAATGCTGCCCTCGTAGCGCTCTGGTAAGCAAACGTCACACGCGGTCGCAATCGTCAACTTTCCGCCTTAGTTGCATAATATTCTAATTGATACAGTCACAATATCAATCTTCGTAACTTCGTAACGAAATTAATTCAACAGTATGCTTGCCAAACAGTATATTTTTATTTATGAATATTAACAAACATGTCTGTACGTTTTTGTGTTAATCTCTTTTAGTGCTTTTAACTTTTAGTAGACGAGAAAAAGTATCTCCTTGTACAAGTTTAGTACAATATGATATGAATAATTAATTATGAACCATTCTATTGTCAGTGATTGCATGCATGCAAGGCGTATAGAGAATGCATCTTGTGTACACAGAATTAAGAATGCGCTCCTTCCAAGTTTATAAATTAGTAAACGACACACTTTGTATGTTCGTATATTATACATACTAACTCTTCCATTAAGACTGCATATTATATAATAATTATGCGATAAGTAGTTACGTATTAATTAAATTAAAATTTTAAAAGCATATTTGTCGTGTTCAGTTTTTAATAATCTCTCGAGTTAATGTATGTATCGATGGAAACATTAATTACTTGATCTTAGCGATGACATCTAGTAGGTCCGTTTACTCGTATATTGGGAATCAAAATTAATTATGCAATATATATGACAAGTGAGATATTTTATTATTAGTGTCTCACGGCGAGGTATACATAGATTTTTAGCATTAGGAAATAATGATTTGATCAGAGTGAGCCATGACTACTAATGTACAGTCGCGGACTTAATAAAGTTTACACTTGAGTTTTTCAGTGTAAGTTCACGAAAAGTCAGTAGCTTAGCAACAAATTTAGTTTTTAATAGGTAAATGTAAATATCAAACATTAAAAGAAATAATTTTAAATGCCTAGAAATGATTAAAACGATGAACAAAAAAGAAGAATCATTGCAAGATTGGAGGAAGGAATTTGCTAGTATCAAATGTTATCAAATCTTTTTATGTTTTAGTTGAATAATATTGAGTAATTTGGATTGTATAATAAACAATAGAGGTGTTTTGATAATAATTTTTTCATTGATTTTTTAGGATGTAACCTTAGTAATTTATACATTACTATCAAAAGCCAAATTACAATATTCAAAAATTAAAAAAACCGGTAACTAGATGATACAGGTGTAAACTTTTTTAAGTCCGCGACTGTACCTACGTATTTATATAGAGTTGCTATGGTTAGTTTAGTGTTTTTAGCATATAATATATATGTAATACTCCTATATTGCTAGCCGGGGTCTGGAGTCAGGCGAAAAGTCTACGGTGCAGACATATATATGTCTGTCTCTCTCAAAAGACGTCGAGTCTTATACGCATGTCCGAGAATACAAAGAGATGTTTACTATAACTAGGCTTTAAGCTTCGAGCAGAGGAGGGTAGCGATCAACAATCCAAAATAATGCTGTAACTAAATAGAGAGAATTTTTTAATCAAATTTTAAGTCACATTTAAAATAGGTATCCGATTTGTGAAATTTTAATTAGAACACAAATAAAAGTACAGTACCAGCGATTCTAAATGATACGAGAGGGCGTCTGAATCGTTTTAATGGAGAAGTTCCGTACTGAAAATTGGTTGGTTGGCAAACAATTGTGAACGAGATTTATAAAATAAGCGATTCAATTTATGTATGCGGTAATAATTAACATCTACAATAAAGTACGAAAATAAAATCACATTTATTAAAATCAGACAGGTGTACAGCATAAGATTCACCTGGAGGAGTGAATATAAACAAGTATAGAAATACTTAAAATTCCAACACTGTTTGGTTGAAGTATAACGCGTCCGGAACAAGAAATAAACGTAACAGTTTCGTGATGTTCATTTATAACAATTAAAGAACTCTCTCTCTGCTTTATTAAATCATTTGGCTGGTTCGCTAGTGTGAGTCGCTTCATCTATGTACATTGTACATACAACCTCGGTAGTGTTTATACAGTAGGGGCGACCATTTCCTGCAGGATGGCCGAAATGTTCGCAGCTTGTGTTGTACTCGACAAAAACGCTTTCTTCAATGCGTACTTATTTTACGACCTTATTAATAGAGTCCACACTTTTTTTAATTTTATTTATTTATTGTAGATTAAGACGCGTCGACAACTCAGGTCATTAGCGTCTTCAACACAACAAATAATCCATTTGTATATTAGATTCCGCCAGCCGGCATACACAAACCGACTGGTACGAGCTCGGATTTCTGGGAGCGCAAATTCCCACAAAACATTGGAATGCAAACTACATTCCAATATTATGAAGTATTAGAAATACCTTGTATTTTTTGATGTTCGTCGTGTGACTTCCTGTGTTTTAACACGACGCGTTTCAGCAACGAGTTGCTATCTTCAGGTGTGTGTTAAAATTACACATTGAGTATCCGTAACACGTTATAATATTAAGCACATGCGTATCATGTAGTGGATTGTGGAGTACTGACTCCATAAATACACACACACTCACACGTCCATTTCATCTACCTACTCTATAAATCACAAAATTTTGAAATTTAAATCAGTACTCCACAATCCACTACATAATACGCATGTACCTTTCAAAATCTATTTACTCGCGGCTGAGAAAGCTATAAAAATATTTAAGTATCGAAGTATCTTTACTAAACAAATGCCCATAGAATTTTCTTATATTTATTTTTATTTATTGTAGATTATAGACGCGTCGACAACTCAGGTCATTAGCGTCTTTAACACAACAAAATATAATATATTTGTGTATTAAAATCCGCCAGCCGGCATACACAAACCGACTGGTACGAGCTCGGGTCCCTGGAAGCGCTAATTCCCAAAGAACATTGGAATGAATTGCGATAACAACTACATCCCAATGTCCCCCCCTGGGAGGAATTTTCTTATACAATAACTTTATAAACACGACATTAGTCTGCCCAACTATTTTTAATCTTCTACACACTATTTCAAGGATTTTATATTATTTTCTTTATGTGGGAACAAAGAATTAATTAAAAACTTACAAATCTAACAGACTTGTAAGTTTTTAATTTCTGTTTACAAAAACCAATGTGACTGTTTTATATTTAGTCGTATAAATTAAGAAAAATAAATAGAACATTTTTCTACAATATTTACGTAAGGTATAGTATATGACGCGCGTATAAAATAGTTACATACAATGTATGTAGGTTTAGTAAAATTTTTTAGTCGATTGTGTCGATTGCTCAAACATCTCGATGACTCTCGATGGTTGTTACTTGGACTCGATTGTTGTTGTTTCATAGTTCACCGAGACCGAGTCGCATAGTACTGAATCGTACACTGTCGAGAGCCACATAATATACACTCGTTCATCACTCAACAACTGTGGTCGAGTCGATGGTCGATTGTGCAGTAATCGCGTAATACGAATTCAATAGTGAAGAGATCACAGAGTACCGACTGAACAGTATGAACAGTGAACAATCAACGAGTCGCGTGAAAGTCAGTCGACTAGCATATAACCTTGAATCGCCATTCCAATATGTATTCTCATTCGCTACTATTGCTATAACCTATGTGGCAAATAATCTATTTGAATAATCGAACATTTCGATTGTAAAATCAAACTCCGAGTCGATTGTGAACTCGATTGTTATTATGAACGATTGCAATTGTTTCGATTGTAAAAACATCTCGTAACCGCCCATCACTAAAGTAAACGTCTGTTAGATTACTGCGACGACTCTATCGGTATGTCTCTAATATTTATAAAACTTTATTACTGTCAATGTTTTGGGCATCCCTAGCTTATGGAACGATACGAGTTGGGGTGGAGAGCAATGGCAATAGCTACTCCACCACAAGGATTAGAGAAATGCCTCTCCGGAACGTTTTAATTTCTCAACCTTGAAACAATTATATCTTCGTATAGTTCGCAGTTTTATAAAAATGTTCTTAATTAAATCGCCACATTAATAAACACACCATATAGGTACAGCTGTTATTCTTTTTGTTTTCTGCCGTGGAAAAGTTAAGGGTATACTTTTTTTATAATAAATTTAACACTCGTAACTATCTGCTTCATAATTTCTCTTTGAGCAAACTTACAAAAGAAGGTAATAGAACAGTTTGTACAGGGATTAGAGGTCGGTACAAATCCGATGAAAATTGATAAAAATGTTTATTTAGGCATTTTATATTTTAACAAGCTAAAGTATAATTTTATGACATGCAAGGGAAAGGTCGCTCTTTTGAAAAAGCTCCACTTTTTCGTTTTTTTGTGATTAAATGTAAATTAAGCTTTTTAGACAAAAATTAAAGTTTATTAAGTTCCTACATTACCTATTGACATGGCAGGTTATAGAAAAATTAAAAAAAGAATGCTGTAACAAAAAATACATATAAACGTTTTTGTTTACAATTAATTAACAAGCTTTAATTTTTATAACAACCCTTATTTCAATAATTTAAAAAATTTACATGAAAATCGCAAAAAATAAAAGTGCAAATTTTAAGTTATTGTAATGGGCCCGAAAATCGAAATCAAAATGTATAACAAATTTTTATGTTTCAAGGTCACTACACTATTTTTACACTATTTTTAGAAAGATCTCTCTCTCTCTCTCTCTCTCTTAGGGTGCCAATCGACGCGTATTAACGTAAATATGATCTGAAAGAAATTTTTTCAAAATCAGTTCAGCCGTTCTTTTTTCTTAACCAAATAGACTCCAAAAAAGTAGATTTTACACAATATCTCGCGAATAAAAAATTATATCGACTTCGTATGGATGTCAATCGAGGCGTGTTAACGACATTTTGATCCAACATAAATTTTATAAAAATCGGTTTTTTTTTTTAATTATTGTTAAAAATAAATAATAATTATGTTTTAATGATTAAAATGATTACTTTTCTGTGTAATATCTAATTTAATTATTGTTATTAAATATTTATCAAACTGGGAAGTTCGTCGTGTGGACCTCAAGGGTCGCACTTTAGTTCTAATAAACGACCCACCTCACGGCTTGTTTCAGTTGATTTTGTGTTGTCAACTTCACTCCTACAGTAGGCCGAGGTACAGGTAATGCAATAGCGGGCGGATCAGGCAAATAATCATAAACAATCACTATGGACTTGCTTTCCCACACTAGTGTGGGAAAGATACGTTCTCGTACACCGGTCTGTCAAAAATCACTTTACATGCATACATACATGCATGTAAAGCAGTTATTTTATAGTGGGTATGGCAAAAACATTCTTAATAACACATCCTTTTTTAAGAACTTGAAAGTGCGTAGATTTGCGTGTGTGTTAATGTTGGCATAGGGTAAACACACAACCACATTTACACAGCTAGCGGGTATCCTGGCA
The DNA here is from genome assembly GCA_039654895.1 of Mongoloraphidia duomilia. Taxonomy (NCBI): domain Eukaryota; kingdom Metazoa; phylum Arthropoda; class Insecta; order Raphidioptera; family Raphidiidae; genus Mongoloraphidia; species Mongoloraphidia duomilia. Next base: position 3,852,786 of record CM077517.1, read on the forward strand.
GAGTTTCCCCAAGTTCGCAGATATAGTCACTTCCACTAAATGCTAAAGTATAGATGGTCTTTTTGAGTGCAAATGGTTGTACTCTGAATGCTGGGAAAAACATTACAAGCCATAATGCGGTCGTACTCTCTTGCAAACTACGCACACAGTCGAATTTCCCGCCCTGTGAAAATTAAGCTACTTGGGTTTTTCACCAGACCAAATATGTAGGTATGTCTTTTTCTCATCAAACAGAATGCATTACGGTTTCAAGTTTTCAGTTAGTTTAGTTGATGTCTGAAATGATTGATTCCATTTGTATTAATATAGTAATATATGTATCTATTATAATTGGAAGAGGTCGGGGTGTGATTTTTTAACCGATTTCAAAAAAAGGAGGTGGTTCTCAATTCGGTTGTATTTTTTTTATGTTTGTTACCTCAGAACTCCGTCATTTATAAGCCGATTTGGAAAACTTTTTTTTTATTTGAAAGGATATACTTTCAGATTGGTCTCATAGAAATTTCATCAAAATCGGTTCAGTAGTTCGGCTGATTTAAATAAAAGTTAGTAACGGCGTGTGATTCCTTAAGGTAAATGTCACTTTTTGACACATTAGACAGCGTAAGAATGTCGGTTTAATAAAAGTGAGTAACGGCGTGTGATTCCTTTAAGGTAAATGTCACTTTTTGACACTAAAAAGTAAAAAATAAAAAACTTTTTTGCAAAAAAAAAAACTCCTTCAAAAAGCCACTAAAAAGAGTTAAATAATGAAATTTTGAGGTCTGCGCCAATTTAATAAAATATGAAGTTGGTTAAAAAGAAGATATTAATCACTATACTATACTTTTTAATCGACTTCATATTTTATTAAATTGGCGCAGACCTCAAAATTTCATTATTTTCCTCTTTTTAGTGGTTTTTTGAAGGAGTTTTTTTTTTTGTAAAAAAGTGTTTACATAAAATATGCGAATTTCGGAATCATAAATTATTATTCGTTTTCTAATCTGTCAGTGTTCGCTGGCCTCTTTCAAATTTTTATACCATATTTGCCAATAATTAATGTCATAGTGAGTTCTAAAGTCAATGATTATAGAATTGTCAAAATATTATAGTAGGGTGCTTGAATGGATTTTCTTGCATTTTTATTATGCAGAACAAAAATATCGGCCAGTTTGAACAAAACTCTAAAATTTTATTAAAGTTCAGTATATGACGTCACTTATAGCCACCCTGACGTCAAAAGTTCATTGGTAAAATCACATTTTGTGACGATTAAGTAATTTGATGAAATGTACCAAGTAACCAGAGCATTCTTGACGCCAGCTAAATTATCGTTACTCAACGAATTGTTCAACGTTTCTCAGATTTTAGACTTTTTTCAAATTTGCATATATTTTTGTTCTGCATAATAAAAAATATCCATGCAAATATACCATTTGACACAAATAATATATTCAAATTCAAAATAATTTATTCCACAAATAAATACAAAACAATATAATAATATTATTACAAAAAAGGATTTCCTGCCCAACTCACCAAATACAACCAACTGGTAATAAATGCCCATACTTTGAAATCTACACAAAAATTTAACTGGGTTTGATGAATACAATTTTGATTATGCCTACCAGCTTCATAAAAATATTTTTACATTTTATTTTAGTTACATTCTATAGGCTGTAAACAATAAATTTCAGTTAAAATTGTTTTTGTGAATTTAACCTGCATATGGTTCACCAACCTACATAATAAAACAATCCAACTAAATCAAAGCTTTCATGAATTTTTGCGTACCTTAAATTCTTTCATTTCAGCCGCGATGATAATTAATTGAGGATAATAAATATTTTAAATCGTTTTGATATTTTTGGTAGGTATTTATTTTTAGAGGTATATCGCCCTCTTAATATAAAAGTACGTAGGTTTAGGTCTGGTAGATGTGGAAAGAACGCAGAGGCGCACACCGAGTTATAAAAGAGAAGAATCCATTATCGATCGATATTCTCGACAGTAATTGAATTGAATGATGTTACATTAAATCTTAAATCAGTTACCCCTATATTGCTTTCTGGAATAGTCTTCCCTGTGGCGCAGAGGCGTGGAACCTATCTTTATGCAATACTTATACAGGGTATTCTGTACAAATCTATCTCATTGTTTTTGCTGTTTTTTGTCGATATAAATATATCTGTATTTAATTTTTAATTTTATTGTAGATTATAGACGCGTCAACAACTCAGGTCATTAGCGTCTTCAACACAATAAATAACATATTTGTGTATTAAAATCCGCCAGCCAGCATACACAAATGGACTGGTACGAGCTCGGGTCCCTGGGAACGCTAATTCCCAAAGAACATTGGAATGCAATTGTCATAACAACTACATCCCAATGTGCCCCCTGAGGGGAATATATCTGTATTAAAATCATGGAGGATAAAGAAAAAGGAGACTAATCTTCATGCATTCGCCGTTGTCTAAAAAGCGAGGAAAATAAGGTTTCCTATTCCGGCGGTTGAGGCGCTGAAGCTGTAAGACCCCAAGTAGAGTGGATAACAGCACTATTTGAAGATTGCTTTTTTCACAAAATAGAAAGAAACTTAATTTAAAAAAAATGGGTGTGTGCTTATGACCACACGATAGAAGTGAAAACTTCAGATTTTCTAATTTTAAAATATATATATAATTTTTTAATCACACAGTTTAATCATAAAATACTGGAGAGATGCCGCGGTAGGAGAGACGCCGCATGGCTATTAACTTACCTATTTACCATTAATGGATGGTGCTACAAGTACGTATGTTCGTTCATCTTATCTTGTCAAGACAAGATGAACGAACATACGTACTTGTAGCATGCGGCGTCTCTCCTACCGCGGCATCTCTCCCGCATTTACCCTATATTAGAGTGACGGTTAAACTCGAAGTCCTTTTGATTAAAAAACAGTCTGTATGATAATCGCTTTTTCTTTTTAGCCTTATTTTTCTTGAATTTTCTTATTTCATCATTCGCAGTCACAAACGCAAGGGTTGTATAAAATAATGACACTTTTAGAAATGTAGGTTATTTGTTACAAATTGTGTACCTGATATAGAGCAATCTAGCAGTAGGGTTGGACAAATTTTAAATATTTTCAATGCCCACTTTATAAATTATTAAGCCATAAGCTACAATATTTGTACTGTCTGTTGTAAATTGTTTTCTAAATTAATATTACTAAAGAGAGGAGCAAAAAATCATCATCATTACATAATTATAAAACAAAGTCCTACTGGAATAAGGAATTATGCTACCAAAAAGAAAAAAATATTAAAATATATCACGACATAATACACAGTGCTTAGCATCATAATATTATAAATAGTGTTACGAATACTCAATGTGTGTTTTTAAAAAAATAATTAACCACGCCTGAAGATGGCAACTCGTTGCTGAAACGCGTAGTGTAAATTTACAAGAAGTCACAAGACGGACATAATACAAGGTATTTCTAATACTTCATAATATTCATATAGTGACTTGAAGACCCAACACTCTAAAAATGTATCATTAAAATATATCATCATCAATTAATAAAACAAAGTTCCCCGCCGCGTCTGTCTCTCTCCACTCTCTCCTCCCTCTCTCTCTCTCTCTCTCTCTCTCGACCGACCTTCTTTCGTTGGTCAAACAATAATCGTTTATAACTTTTGTCAGATTTGTTAAGGTTTATCTTTGGTTTTATTAAGGGTAACGTTGACAGTGTTTTGTGTGAACTATCAGACCATATTATCACAGTTCAAACGTGTCACGTGTAATATACATTAATGTCAATCCATGGAGGTGACGTGCTACATACACGAATATTTTTATGTAAGTATATGTGTGCTAGTTAAATGCACCAGTGTGTCTCAATAGTTTTGTTCACGACACCAGTGTAGTGTGGAAAAGTATATAAATGTATAAAAGTTTCGTATTACCACTGTAATAATATGTAGGTAGAGAGATCGAGAAGCGGTGTCTGCTGCTGAACAACGAATGACTGCGCGAACATTTTAGAGAACGCTAGAACGCACTGGGCGTGGGCAGCGCAGGTATATAAACAGCGAGTGTGTCGTGTTGAATTAATCAGTGAATGGTGAGTCGTAGCATCAAGTGGATCAGTGATATAAATATTTATCAGTCAATGGTGAGTCGTGCAACCAAGCGAATCAGTGATATAAATATTAGTCAATCAACGGTCGAATCAGTCAGTACAGTGATATAAATAGTGGAGTGGATATAAATAAATAGTACTGAAGTAACTGAGTAAATGACCGACATAAATAAACGTTAGAAATAAATCTGATATAATGAGTTCCGTGATATAAATTCACCTGATAAAATAAATATTAGCGTAGTCAATTGTATACAGTTAAGTGTTAATTACTTGTGTTGATTGTTAGAACTGACTTTTGGTTGTTGTATTTATTATTGTTGTATAATTGTAAATAAATATTGTAAATAAATATTTATTCCGCCAACTCAGAAAACAGTTTTGTAACAATACTTACCTACAGCAAAAGTAAATCATTCAAGTTTGAATCCAAACGCTGCCATATATTTTTTACTTATGCGCTTTTAAAAAAGTGAATGCGTTTAGGTAGTACATATTTTACGGTTTGCAGTAGGTAATGGAATTGGCATCGGTTCGCGAACCTACGATTGAATGCTACTGACCTTAATACACGCTGGTGGTACATAAAATAAAATACGCCACATGAAAAATTATAGTGGTAATTACACATCATGTATCACGTCACTACATTCACCTATTTACTGGTAATGTTATCCAACTCTTTATCGCAAGCTACTAGAATAAGGAATTATGCTATCGAAAAGGAAAAAATATTTTTAAAATAAAATATATCATCAATCAATAGGTTATACTAGGTACATATTATAAAACAAAGTTCCCCGCCGCGTCTGTCTGTCTGTGCCCGATTTTCTCTGTAAATACTGAATAGATTTTGTTCCGGTTTTCACGATTCGATAGATTGATTCACGAGGGAAGTTTAGATGCAATAATGGAAACTGGCCAGCCCGGCTTCGTCCGGGTGAAAATTGGGGGTAATCTCAGAACATCGATTTTAAAAAAAAATTCACTGTTCGATAGGTGATACTACAGGGTTGGGCAGAGTAAAGAGCGATTTTTAAAAGGCTGTAAAAAACAAATGCCATCAATTTTTCAAAATTGTATTTTTACCACCTTAAAGTACATAAAAAAGCATTCAAGAAAATTAAGTGAATATAACTAAGTTTTAAAAATAACTCCAGTAAGATGACTCCCGTTCAGGCGTAGACATTCTTCCAAACGAGCTTTGAATTAGTTATTCATCACATTCCACAGCATTGCCAGTGGGATTTGAACCACCTCCTGTCGGATACGTTCTTTCAGTGCTTCAACTGTTCTTGGTGGGTTATCCTGATAAACTTTGCTCTTCAGGTAATCCCACAAAAAAATTGAAAATGGGTGCGAAAAGCACGACGTGCTTGCACGTAAGAGCTGCCATTTTGATAAAACGCTTTGAAAGCGTACGCGCGATGCTGAGGTGTCCACCGCTCCATTGCTACTGAATGCTAACTAGTGATAGGCGATTACGAGATATTTTAGCCGATTGTCTCGATTGTTCAAACATTTCGATGACTCTCGATGGTTTTCACTTGGACTCGATTGTTGTTGTTTCATAGTTCACCGAGACCAAGTTGCATAGTACTCAATCGTACAGACGATGTACACTGTCGAGAGCCACATAATATATAATCGTTCATCACTCAACAACTGTGGTCGAGTCGATGGATGGTCGATTGTGCAGTAATCGAGTGCTCTAAGACCGACTGAACAGTGAATCAACGATGAACGAGTAGCGTAAACGTCAGACTTCAATCGACTAGTATATAACCTTGAATCGCGATTATATGTATTCTCATTCGCTGGCAAATAATCGACTTGAACAATCGAACATTTCGATTGTAAAATCAAACTCCGAGTCGATTGTGGACTCGATTGTTGTTATGAACGATTGCAATTGTTTCGATTGTAAAAACATCTTAGAATAGCCCATCAGTAATGCTAACGTGTCAGAAATAAGGCCGACTCCATCCCCACCACCTTCCATCAGCTGAGCACGATTCCCGTGCTTTTCAAAATCGCTCTTTAGTCTGCCCCACCTTGTATATGGACGCAAGTTTTTTTTAAATTATACATTGTTTAAGCATTAGTTGGTAAAATAAAAATAAAAACTAAAATAATATTTGTAAGTGTTAAACCTGTGTATAAAAAAATGGAACCTACACAGTATACGGAAATGTAACAGTAAAAATTAGACTTTTTACAAGTTTATTCCGAGGTTTTTACCTTTAATGCCATTATCTCACACTTTCCCTGGCAGTTGTAACATACAGTTTGGGAATCACTGCACTATTTTAAACAATAAAACCCCGCCCTAAATGCATAGTAAGGTGTTATAAATAATTTTATAAATTTTATAGCTTAAACTCCGCCCACTGAGTAAAATATTAAAATAATGTATACTTAGTTGTCACGGATATTATTATCAATAAATTATCAGTTACTACCCTTAATTTATATAAAATAAAAACGGTTTGGATTTTTTTTAAATTTTAGTATCTACTCTAATGACCTATCGAATGAATGAATGAATGAATTGTAAATTATAGACGCCCGACAACTGAGGTCATTAGCGTCTAATAATGATCTATCGTTGATTCACTTAAAATACTAATAATTAAGAGTTGATACTTTTGAACGTTACTATTGATATAGTCGTAGATTAATAAAATAATATTTTCTTCAAAATAAATAGCTTATAAAGATCAACTTCTGAAATAAATTTGGAGTTCTATAATCAGTGCCAGACTAAGCCCGTCGAAGGCCCGGGGCGATAGAACTAAATGAGGCCCCCGGTCTGCTTAGAAATTGATGTATTTGTAGTGTAAATTTCGTAAAAAATGAATAATATAGATGTAATGGCTGACAAAAAAAATCAAATATTTATAATAAACGACCTACCTATACCTACGTTTATATTTTGTATACGTACGGAGCTCCCAACTCCAAACTGCCTTTTACTTACTAATCATATTTTGGCCTTGTTTGGGATTTGATTAAAAAGGACTTCTAGAGATTTGGAGGCCCTCCAGGATCAGAGATCCGGGGCGACCCCCCCCTTCCTTAGTTCGTTACTGTCTATAATGTATAAAAGCTAATTCCTAAGTTTTTAAACTTATAAATGTTTGAATAGATACCAATAAATAAGGGCTAATTTGTGATCATCCATAGACAACTACAGCTCCACCTCTATACAATATTTCTACATTAGTTTCGGACGAATGTATTTTTTCAGCACGTGTTTTAGTGATAGCTATTTTTGTCATATTGCAGTGTTTCTCAACCAGTATGATCTAACACTACCCAAACTTTTTTCAACACCCAATCGACTTTAAAGGTAGCACGCTATAGTGATAAACGTTTAAAAAATCGGTCAATTACCACTAAGGGTTCCGCACTAGCAGCTATTATATCTCACGAGTTTCTCAGAAACCAGCTGATCTATTTTGACTACAAAAATTGTTAGTACCTAGTTGTAATCGTTAAATTTACATATTTACTAAATTCCATGTTTCTAGGTCAAACAGTTTACAAATGCGAACGGGTGACACAATATTCAACCAAAATTAGTGACTTTTTGGGATTTCAAAGTCAAAATTTGTTATGAAACGGAATCATCCGTGGACAAACAAAGTTTGAACTTGAGCGATTTTTAAAATCTGCCTACTGCTTACCAATTATTGAAATTTTTCGTTGGACTTCGGACCCACCGATTGAGAGACACTGCGACACTGCCACTGGCTAGCTAGCCCATTATGACCGCTCACACCTAGCACTACATTACTGTAAGCCTCATATATCATAGTTGCAGATCTCTGGCCGACACGCGTGTGCTGCGTTGTATTTTATGTAAGTACGCTGTCTTTATTCCCTCTCGCTAAACGCGTGTTCCCACGGGACGCAATCAATGAGCCATTTTCCTGACAGTAGTTCTTTCAATTATCCACGAGAGGCAGGTAGTAGGTACAAACATTATTATTTTATTCCCCATTAGTGTCGTGTAATTTTAGAGGTATAACTTAATTATTAAATTATTATTATTATTATTAAATTAACTAAATAACTATTAAGCTATACTAAAATGACACGACATTAATGGGGAATAAATAATGTTTGTACCTACCACAAGTACTGCCTCTCGCGTGAATAATTGAAGGAATTTACTCTCAGGAAAATGGCTCATAATGGCTTATAATTAATTTCAAATGGAAGTTTGGAACGATTTAAAATTATAAATATTTTTTTGTAATTTAACACTTAAACCGAGTGACAAATAAAGCATTTGCAAACTTCCAGTCGAATCCAGATTTTGGGTCCCCCTTGTATTTTTGATAAATTTACAAAACGTCCAAAATAAGAAAAAAAAATGATTTTTTGAGACCCCTGGAATAGTGAACCCCCAAACGTGCGCTTATTAAATTTAAATTCAACTAAAAAAATATTTAACAGAACTTTCACCCTACAATTATCAGATGTCAGATTTATTGCGAAATAATTTTGTTATACTTTGACGATTTGTATCTTATATGGAGCAATGCAAATATAACTTTATTATTATTATTATTGCGCCTGTGCGGTGATCGGTCACTGCACACAATCAAGTTTCCAGGACAAACAATTTTTCGAATACAAATCTAGTACTAGATATACAAATTATAACTGTATTATTTTAATAGTGGTTTATAATTAATTTCATATAGAACTAAATACATGTATATCCTATTGCGGGGACCTCAAAATCAGCTAGCGCTTGGAGAGCCTTTCAAATACTTAATTGCTTACGAATTTTAAGAAGTGTGAAATTATTAAAAAAAAGATTGTGTTCGATGTCATACTTTGCAAGTAGATTTAACCTTGAAAATATTCAACCAAATCTCAACCGATTTAGTTTGTAGTATTGTAGCAAACCCCAAGAGTTACGCCACTGCCTCCAATAGAAACCACGAGAAAGAAAGGTCACAGTAGTAAAGCGTGGAATGGTATCGAAGATTCCAGACAACGCTAGAGGATACGAGGACGCACTGAGCGTACACCGCACGCAGGTATATAAACAGGAGTGTGTCGTGTTGAGTCAGTCAGTGAATGGTGAGTCGTGCCATCAGTCAGTACAGTGAAATAAATATTGATCAGTCAACGGGAATCAGTCAGTGTAAACTGTACTATGACAGTGTTGAACAGCGAAATAAATCTGATATAAATACCGTGACATAAATAATTACAAATAAATAATCCTTGTATTTTTAATTATTGTAAATAAATATTTATTCCGCCAACTCAGAAAACAGTATGTTCATTTTACATCGTGGTGTTTGAAGCATAGTGTAATCGTGCATTTAATTTCATTGCGTACAACAGCTGCAATATTTCATTGCGCCCGAACATTTTTTTTTTGGGTCTGGACGGTAGTATTCCATACGGTGAACATACTACAGCCTGGACACTATTTAAAACAAAAACGAGTTTGTTTGATTAGCTTGATAAAACTTGCCTAACTGTTGATTAAAAGTAAACTGTTATGTAACATACAGAGTTCGGGCAAGTTTTGGCCACTTATCATCAGCTTTGCGAAAAAAAGCTCGCACATGTCAATTTTAGAATCAAGGGGGACATCTAAATCGATGAGTATTATTTACGTAACTTCAACTCTGAGAGCAGAGTGAATTGCACCCCACAAATTTTTAATAGAAAGGGGTGTCAAACGATTCGCAGTTCGAAAGGCCTCTCAATTCTTTTTACAACAGTCTTTTTGTTTTTCAAATCGGATCATTAATTACGGAGAAAATGACATTTAAATTTGTATCAAGTAGTGAATAATCGGTCCCAGGTTGTCAGGACGGAAGGGAGGGGTAGTGCTGCGGCCGAGTCCCAGACTACCCGCAAACGCGGGTGGCCGTAAATAAATGAATTTTCCCCCTCATATCAAAAAAAAAAAAAAAGTAGTTCAATAATTGAATTACCTTTTTTTTTAATATGAGGGGGAAAATTCAGGTATGTTTTATGTGATTCTTAATAAGAATTCGTCATCAACTTTTTTCTATAAAAAATCATTAATAAGTAATACTTTTTTAAATTTGAGCCTTTAAAAGTGGTCGTAGCTGGCCATGATTACAGCAAAAAAAAAAAATGTGACCCACTCGTCGAAAGCGCATTTTGATAACCTAGCTAACAAAAAAAGTTTCTCAAAATCGATCAAAAAATAAAGATTTTTCAAGAATGGTAATTCTTTAACGTGGACACACTGTATATGTCGTCATAATTAGTATAAATTAATATTTCGTTTTTAGTTAAAAAATAATTAGTAATCCGTCAATATATTATTGAATGTCAATATAGATTACAGAGGAAACATGCTTTCTGAAGCTAATAAAGTTATAAAAGATAACATACAAAAAAATCAATCAATATCAATTTTATAATCTACTCAGATTTCAACAGGTGGATGTTTTTAATTCCGTGAAGAGAACAAAAGAAGCCTTGTATAATTAATTACCCTGAACGTACTATTTATTTGAACTCATAAATTTATATCTGCTTCTTAATTATTTTATAAATTAATTTAAAAAGTAGTATCTATTGAATATTTTAAAGTAAACGTTATATTGACTCTGATAAATTAATTAGCGACAATATATATATTTATGGCATTTTTTTCAAGACGATTATTATCCAATGCCGGAATTCACAATTAAAAATTATTTTTAATTTGTCCTTTAACTAAAAATTATTTTCAATTTTGAAATTCAAAAGCTATTTTTTGTATTAGGTATTAGCTTCTAAAAGAACGTATCTTAAGTCGATTTTTTGCATTAGTAGTAGAGTTACAAATAATTGTTTGTATAATTTTCCCGACGAATCGGTTACTTTTTTTCATCATTAAGAGTATTCGATAGCGGAAGTTACCCCCTGCACCCTGCATCTCAAATCCTTTCCCCTCGCGTATAAAACGGTTCCCGCTCTCCCGACGCTATTTTAACGTTCGGGTAAACGCCAAATGAAAGACCGAGAATCACACTACAGATCCTATAGGCAAATTTATTGAAAAAAAGTTTTGGATACGTGTGAAAGATTACGTAATTTTTTTAAAAGTTGTAAGTTTTTTCAAGAATTTTTTTTCAATTTCTCGCTTGTAGGATCTGTAGTATGATTCTTGGTCCTTCATTGGCGTTTATCTGAACCCTTTAATTTTAAAAATAGCGTCGGGAGAGCGAGAACCGTTATATAGGCGAGGGGAAAGGATTTGAGATGAAGAGTGCAGGGTGTAACTTCCGCTATCAAACACTCTTAAAATTAAATTTTTTTAATAATAATAATAGATTTATTCTCAACAGGTAATACCCATTTACAGAGAAATTACATGGTAAAGGTAACCGAAAACCGAAATAAATTTATCAAGTTACTCTACACAACTTCCTGACGCGACGGTATTTGGGCTGTTACTCTAGTTACTATTCGTGAAACTATGGTAACAGTACTGATACCAATTACCATTCCGAAATTATACGTTCCAAAAGGCGGGCATAAGAAGTGGTAAGAATTATTATTACTCCAACATGTACTGAAATTTTAACTTGGAAGGCAGTTTCTTACTAGAGTTCCCTGTATTGCGTACGGAACTTTAAAAATAATATTGTTTAAGAAGATTTCAATTTAATAACAAAAAATCTTACCAGTAGCGTTCGAATAAATGAAGTAGCACTCTTACCTGAAACAATAAAATTTATCATAAATTTATTTTTTATATTATAGTTTTTACAGTATTATTATGCATAATATATTATATACTCGTATATAAAATTTGTATTATGAAGCTAAAACAACAATATTAAAAGAGCAATTATCATAACATAGTACATCACTTAAGATTTAAGAATATCATAATATATTTTATAGACAACACAGCATTACATGTTAATTGAGAATAATGTTTGTTCAACACTCGCAAGAAATATGTAATTTCGTGGCTATACTGAGAGTGGGTGAAATAATGGATTCTCTGACTGTAGACGTATTTCGCCCACGCTCCTGTAGACGTAGAGAGTGGGCGAAATGCTATTTCGCCCACTAGTGGGCGAAAATGCATTTCGCTCACGCTCATTACGGGGAACGTTTACGCAAGTGTTGATAGTTTCGTCAATCAATCAGGTCACCCATTAATTCGCCCACGCTCAGCAGAGCCACGAAATGACATATTTCTTGCGGTAGTTGAGCAAAATATTGTGTGCGACTATTGGTCGAAAGAGGAGATTCCTCGAGTGTGGATTTTGCCGCACGAGCGTAGCGAGTGCGGTAAAACACACGAGTGGAATCTCCTCTTTCTCCCACTAGTCGCACAATATACTATTCATTGTGTGGTTGCCACGGCTTGGCGGCTATTGTCTTGACAGTTGGGCTGGGTCACTTGCTGGACAATATTAGAAAAAAATACATCTTTGAGTTTGTCATTAAATGAGCACTTCTCTTCTCTGACATTCCTATATCCAAGACGATAATGACCTAAGTTGTCGACGCGTCTATAATTTACAATAAATAAAGACATTCCTATTCCTAGTGTACAGTTTAAAGTAAAACATGAAAATTAATTAGACTCTTTTAATCAATTCTTTTATTCATTCTAGTCTAGAAACCAATAATCCTTTGCATGCCAAATACTCAAAAAAAAAGGGTGTGGGTCTCGGGACCCCCGACAGATGTGAAACATCAAAGAAAACGTTATTGAACTCGGTGGTATTCTCTATGTAGTAGTATATATTTTTTTCAAAAGCAGCAACTAACTGTTATGCTGAAGTAATCCTATATACTGCACTGTAACACACGCGGTTGCCCGAGCGCGCGGAAGCCGAGAGAGAGAGAGAGAGAGAGTGCCGCAGTGGTGGGGAGAACAGCAGCGAAGGAGCGGACCAAACATTTCGTTGCATATTTCCCCTCACGCGGCTGTTCACAGCCCGACATAAGATGTTTCACATCAAAAAGTCGATAATTACCACCAACTAATAGTGTTAACTGAGTTTGGTACCAGTAATCATTGAACAGAAATATCTGATGCATGTTATCATTTGATCTTGTTTCCATCTTTTAAATTTGATTTTTACGCAGTCGGGTTGTTTTTAATAATTTTTTTTTATTGTTATTGATTTGTTTAAAAAACAAACGAGGAATGTACACAATATTTTAATAGAATGTTAGAAGTAGTTATCAAACAATGCTAGCCGCTTACTAAACCATTCAATGTTATGTATTTAGCGTACCGCCACAATATCAACTAGCTGACCGCACGGAAAACCGCATCAATCTGTCAAAACAAACGGACCGATAACAAGCTTTCTAGTTGCGGACGGTCAACAATGAGGAATGGTCTTCTCTTTCAGTTCTGTGTTTCCTGGTCTGCTGGGTTGGTTGATGGTTTCCCCTTTCCTACTCACTGTTGCTCAAACCTGATGCTTCTGATTAAGAGAAGAGCTACATATCAGTATGTACAATAAATGTGTTTTAATTTCAATATACCAAGCTAACAAATTCAGGTTTTACAGTGTGAACATTGACTTTAGAACGCTCCAAATAAAAACTTCCTCGATTATTTGTGATCAAGATCCTCGAACACGTCAACCTTATTTCTTGATCGAACATCTTTTCTGATAGTTGTCAATTTTTTTTATTTTTTATACCTCTTTCCGCAATGACGTCAACGGCAAGCTTTTCTGGTGACAACCCCTACTTTTTCTCACAGATTCTGATTCTCCATGAAATTCTATATAACACGTACATGCGATTATGTTGTCCTCTTTCATTGTGTAGCGAGAACCTTACTAATTATTAAAAAACTGATTTATGAAAATACTGAAAAAATAAAAATCGCGATAGCTGCGGAATTATTTAAAGGGATGGAGGCAGAAAAAATTGATAACTATCAGAAAAGATACGCGATCAAGGAATAAAGTTAACGTGTTAGAGGATTTTGGTCACAGATAATCGGGGAAGTTTTTATTTGGAGCGTTCCATAGCCGACGTTAGCACTAGTTCATTACACAGGCGGAGAGAAAAAATTGAGCTTCTGAATTACTCCTTGTTATAGACTCTCTGGATATAACATTTCATTCAAATTGGTCGTCCCTTTAGACGTTATGATATAACAAACAGAGAATAGACTTTCGTCTTACTCCTCGGGTGCTGCCGAATCGACCAGGATAAAAATGAGCTACTAATCCGGACAATAAATTATCTGCGTGCAAAATATCATTCAAATCCGCTGTGCCGTTGAGGTTTGAGTAACATACATACAGATTTGTATTATTATATTTTAGGATTTAAATATTTAATAATAATTAAATGAATGCATAATGACTGCAAACAATATATGAACACTTATTATAAGAACAATAACGTAACACAATGATGTAATCAGAAAAAATTCATTAATTCAAACCTATGTCACCGTAGGGATTCTAACCTTAAACTATCCACTATCGCGGCGGACTGAGTTGACAATTACTCACACAGTAACACATTTTCAAACGACCGACTTTCTCCCTTTAAAGCATTCTGTCACTGAAAAACCACTACATGCGAGAGTCGATATTCCAACACCACTGCTAGACTTCAGAACATCTCAACATGTAAATTAAACACAAACAGGTGATACAACGATGAAGTATCCATTTTTAATAAAAATATATATGAGCACTGTGGTTGGAATAAAAACAAAATAAAATATTATATATATATATATATATATATTATTATATAATATTATATTATTATAAAATATTATATTATAAAACTGTTGTGGTAAGAAGTAACTATATTTTATTTTGTTTTGATCCATTTTTAATTTAATTGTGTATTTACCCACGACGTCCGTGTTAAAATTTGTATTTATTTAATAATAATGTACATCAATGTCAGTGCATCAGTTTTTTAAAGTAAAAAATAGACATAACCGTAAGGGAAACGATACGCATGCTGTACTCAGCCAGCAATGGGACAAAAACAAAGTTTTTTGATGAAAGTGTAGAGCAGTGTAGATCCAAACCGTAACTGGCTATAGTTGCACAACACGACTCTTGGGAGAAATAATTTAATCTTTATCAGAACGTATTCAGTGGTTTGAACTATTTACTTTCATACATATGTTAGCTAGTAATGTATCATGTATGTAAATGTATATGTTATGTAATATGTATTCTAGAAGTACCTACTTATTTAGTCGTTACATGCAGTGCTGTTTGTCTAACTTTTATTGTAAACAATAAGAAAACAAGCATGGCTTTATGTATGACCAGTTTACATGACGTAACTATAATATATTATAAAATACTTATGCTTAAAACACCATTTTGTAGCATTTATGTTGGGACATAAAATGAATAAACAAGATTTAACGCTCCAAAGGATATTAAAGGTAGTAATAGTTAGAATTATCTGTGGTGTTAAGTAGGTACTTTCTTTAAATGAATTTTATCTATTAACTAATTTTAATTGAACAAGTATACTTTTCCATTAACTACAATTGTTATTTCATAACCATTTTTCATGGTTTTTTACTGAAATATTTAAGAATTAAAATCGTATTTCGGAAACGGAATTTTACAAGAGGCGATTTTTAACTAATGCAGTTTTTCAAAATATGAATTGTTCCAGAATTATTTATAAGTTTTTTATTTTGAAATAGGTTTTTCAAATATCAAAATATACAGGCTGTTAAGAAAAAAATCATAGTTTAGCATGTGGGTTAGAAAATTTCAATTAGGTAGGATTTTTAGGTCAGTTTTTGTAATCTATCTCGTTGCTATATTTAATAGGTACTCTATTTTTTTTATACCTATTTTTATCGTATCAGAGGTTCCCTAACTGGGCGTCGTGGCGCTATCCTAGGTGAGACGCGAGACGATACGTACATGTCAAATCAAAATACAGGTCACAAATAAATTTAGAAAAAGAAAGGAGAGTAGAAATTTCAAAACTTCGGCCCCGATTTGAGAAGTTATGTTCAGGAAAGCAAGCTCATCCTTCTCATTAATTATTGTATTATTTGTTGTTTTTTATGTTTTCTAATTATTAGAATTATAATCTAATAAATACCTAATAATTAAGATTCTATATATTCTTTGGAGTTTCGGTGAATAATAAAGTAATTTTATTGTCTGCTATAGAGTTACACACAAGTATCTTTATTTTGAAGGGCGTCGCAAAAATTGCAACCTGTATAGGGAGTCGCAGTAAGAAAAAGATTGGGAACCCACTATAACTAGCTTCGCTCGCGTTAATGTCAGTTTTTTCGCTACTATTCGACCTCCTTTACTATACATATATAAATACTATTTTGAAAATCCGCTCAAAATCGGTGCAGTAGGTTTTAAGTTAACCCGGAATAAACAAAACTGATAAACACAAAAAATGGATAATTAGATCTAGGTATTCAATAAACTGTAGTATATCTAAGTCGAAATTTTGAACTTACAAATAAAAAGATACGAGTTTATTTATTTGCGTCGACACTGTGAAAATTTACCTACTATAAAAATATTTTTTGGTACACTGCTAGGGGCCTATTACCTTGTAAAAAGTAAGAATCCGTAAAATATATCTTACAATATTTTCCGTAAAGGAAATAATCTCACATTATTGTTTTATAGGTTTTAAACATGCCCGCATTTTTCATAACCTAACTTGACATTTTTTACAGACCGCATGAGATTTTAATGATTACTCCAATAAAAGCTTTATAACGTTATATGAAATATTTCACGGCCATTTGGATTCCATATTTTCTCGAGTAGAAATAACTTTTGAAATGTTTTTCCGTGTTTTACAAGGTAATTTTATAAAAATAATTGGCAAAATATTTTATAAAAAAGACCGGTAGCGGTTTACTCAAATTTTTGAAGACATGAATTAACTTTTGATACTAAAATTCGCAATCATTCATTTTCAGTGCACGTTAGATATTGTAACAGTTAGTATTGAAAACATTATATATTCCATCATTCCATGTGTTTCGATCCACCAAGACCCATTTCATTTTAACGAGTCCAATAATGGAACAGGTCGAACCGAATCCGACATGCCATTCCGACCGAATTCGAACCCAGATCGACATCTGTGAAGTGTTGGCCATTACTATTTTTATTACGTCGCGTCGCGCGCTCATCATTATTTTTTTTTAGCTTCACTATTCTGTAAGTGTGAAATTTTGTAACGCATTTTTGACCCACCTTCACTTATCCAACTGACTTGAAACTTCTGATGACAATACAACATTCTAATATTATCATCGACTCAATTTGTTTTTACAAGCTTTTGTTTAACCGACTAAAAACAGACCGAAAAGATCATCAAATCGGTGGTTATGTGTAAAATCTCTAATACATTATATAGAATCCACCGGTTTCATTTAAGTTATTCGTTAAGTCATTAGTCATTCAAATCATTGTGTAGGGTTCAATTGGAACATACAATAAAAACAACTTTATATATATTCGATATAATTATCACAAAGAAAAATTGCTTAATATAATCCGAAATATTTTATATTCATATATCAATTTTATTATTATTATTTGTAACTAACGAATCGCACTCGACGATCACTGCGATGTATTAAGGAGGCCTCAGTAGTCTCCCTTGATCTATGCCAGCGCTCAATCATTCCATTTGAGGCTGGATGATATGCTGTAGTTCGAATGCGTCTGCAACCAATGAGTTTCACTAGTGCATCAAAAAACTCGGATTCAAACTGAGATCCTCTGTTGCTTGTAATTGTTGCTGAGGCTCCAAAACGGTTAATTCAACCAGCGAAGAATTACTGTGTCGGCAGATATATATCTTTTAAAGATATGGCCTCCGGCCAATGTGTGAACCAATCAATGCGTGTAAGTATCGATAATCGTGTGCTTGTAAAGGCATCACAACAATGTCAAGGTGGTGGTGCGACGGAGTGTTATACTGAACAGATCTCAAGAATGTTGAATGGATTCAAAGAAACCAAATTCTTTTTTTAGGGCCGGAACAGCCCATTTCTAGCACTCACCATTACTATTACTGCCCTTACTACAAGAAACAAAATCGAACATTTAACACAGGTATCTACAATACAATTCAATTTAACTTGTTTCAAGTGCTTATCAAATATGTTTACGTAGATACACCTGTCTCTATTTTCAGTATTATTGTAATTTAATAAATATTTTCATAATTAAATTGTAATCCTCGCCTGTCGACACGCCATTATATCTCCTGACACTAATTATCATTGCCGTCGTATTATAAAATTTCTCTTATTAATCCCGGATAGTAGTTATTTAATACAAATGAATTATTGTACCTTTTTTATTCTCGCATTTAAATTACTGTACAAAAAACGGAAACAAATTCAAACACAATAATAATTTCAATTTCTCGTGATGTATATGTTATGCTTCTAAAGAAAACAAAATGACTGCTGCTTGTCACGAAAGATTATTACAAATTTTTATGTTTGAAACGCATGAAAATATTATAATTCGCCGATGTTATCGTTCTCTTATTGTTTGTATCGTTTTTGAACTTCTGTAGGATATGCATGATTTAATCAAAATATAACCGCAATGTCAATGTTAAAATAAAATAATTATGTAAAATTGTCTGATAGAATTTTTCAACTGTCAGTTATTTGTACTTAGTGCCAATTGGTATTTTCTATTTACTTTCAGCTGCGGCTTCGTTCGTGTCAGCGCCGGTTTTGTTTAAGAGATTCGATCGAACTGATATCGGTTTTAATGAAGATAGGTATCAGGTTAAAACGTATCCTATGCTTTAATTAGTTTCATCAAAATCTGTTCAGTAGTTTTCTTCTGATGCCGATATAAACAAACATACGAAAACAATCTCAACACGCATTCTGGCGTCGACGTGTGCATTTTTAATTAATATTTTGTAATCAAAATGATCAAAAAAAAGAAATTACTTTTTTATACAATTAATATACAGAGTGATTTCGACCACTCGTATCAGTCGTTTTTTTCGTAAACGGTTAGTCGTAGAGAGTTGTGTTAAAAATTTGTATCATAAAAGCCCTAATAAAGAATCGAATGGTAATATTTTTTTTTCGGGAAGGTCAACTTCCCTATTAGTTTGCTCAAGAATGTCCAGAACTCCGGAATTATAAATAGCACGATAGGTCGAAAGTGGTATTGTTGAAAAGATCTTTAAAAAATAAGCAAGTTTTGTAGAAAATTTTTTTTATTACTGTCACCCCTGTAAATTTCTATAAGTATAAATATAAATTATTATATGTTCAGAACTCCGGAATTTTAGATAGCACGATAGATTGAAACTGGTGCTGTTGAAAAGCTCTTTAAAAAATTGGCAAGTTTTGTAGTAAAAATTATTTAATTACTGCCAGCCCTGTTAAGTAACATTCGTTTGAAATTATTAAATTAAAATTTCATAATAACGAACGAAGTCGGCATTCAAAATCTAGCAACATTAGACATTGTCACAAGTGTTCAAACTGTCTTCCATTTACTTTTTTATACATACTACTGAGCTCTTCTGGGTATACTGTGAGTGTACTTTTTCATTGTTTAATGATCGATAGATAGGTAACTAGATTTTAAATGTGGACTTTTAAAAAGTTCGTTATTACGACATTTTAACTTAGTAATTTCAAACAAATATTACTTAACAGGGGTAGCAGTAATAAAAAAAATCTCTACAAAACTTGCTTATTTTTTAAAGATCTTTTCAACAATACCACTTTCGACATATCGTGCTATTTATAATTTCGGAGTTCTGGACATTCTGGAGCAAACTAATAGGGAAGCCGACCTTCCCAGAAAAAAAATTATCACCATTCGATTCTTTATTAGGGCTTTTATAATACAAATTTTTGACACAACTCTCTACGACTAACCGTTTTCGAAAAAAGAGACGACTGATACGGGTGGTCGAACTCACCCTGTATATACTAAATAAAAACGCGGAGACAATTTATTCTCAAGATGTTTTGAAACAGGTAGAATTATTATTGATCAGTTGCATACGTTTAAAACCAACATGATATAGCAGGATTACCAACCTCGAACATAAGGTAATTCGACCACGTTCATATTTAATCGCATGAGTGAAACCACTAGCAGCCGGTTGGCAACAGTGAGCAGGAAACATCCACGTATGTGGTGTTGGCATACCTGCTGCACGCACTGCTGCCACCATTACGTTAGCAAATCTGATGGTTGTATTACGGACCCCTGTGATGTCGTCCGCATATTTAAAATACCTTCACACGTAATGTTTGTACGTCTTTTTACCTAAACAACTCAATTTTGTCTTTTACTTTGTGAAATATGTTAATCTTACCTTTAATAATTAACCAAAAAATATACAGACGTTTGTTGACTGTTGTTCTAAAAATAAATGTTTTTCATTGACGTTGATTAGCGGCTAACAAAAAATATGCTTATTTTAATGAGAAAAAAAATCAATGTAAACGTAGATATTGTACAGGAAAATTAACTGAACAAATTTGAAACTGTTATTTTATAATAAAAATATATGAGCATTGTGGTTGGAATAAAAACAAAAATAAAGATAGTTACTTCTTACCACAACAGTTTTATTGATGGATGTACATTTCGAAAGCTATGCTTTCATCTTCAGCAAACACTATACTATAGTGTTTGCTGAAAATGAAAACATAGCTTTCGAAATGTACATCCATCAATAAAACTGTTGTGGTAAGAAGTAACTATCTTTATTTTTGTTGTTATTTTATATTGAAGAATCAATATTTCGGAGACATCTTATAGGTACAATTACCTATAGATATCATTATTATACATAATATTAATCAATTAAAATACGTAAGGAAGAGACACGAAAGATTGCATTGTCTTTGAAATAAAATAGCTTTTCGGGTACAATAATCCATGAAAATCATCCCTTTTCATGGCATTTCTAAGCTCACAACAGTAAATTACTGTCGTGTGAATTGATAAAAAAAAAGGGTGTGGGTCTCGGGACCCCCGACAGATGTGAAACATCAAAGAAAACGTTATTGAACTCGGTGGTATTCTCTATGTAGTAGTATATATATTTTTTCAAAAGCAGCAACTAACTGTTATGCTGACGTAATCCTATATGCACTGTAACACATGCGGTTGTCTTCCCGTGCCCGAGCGCGCGGAACCCGAGAGAGAGAGAGAGAGAGAGAGAGAGAGCCGCAGTGGTGGGGAGAACAGCAGCGAAGGAGCGGACCATAAATTTCGTGGCATATTTCCCCTCACGCGGCTGTTCACAGCCCGACATAAGATGTTTCACATCAAAAATGTGCGAGACCACTGGAAAGAAGACACGGAGTTTTGGTTTGGTAAATGGAATATGTTACTTTGCAAAGAGTACGACTACATAGTTTTGCAAACTTAATCCGATTTGAGTAAGGGATTCTAGTTGAATTTACTTGTGTAATGAAACTGGAATATCACATGTACTAACTTTAACTACCTCCAGATATATTACCTGCGACAACGCCAGTTGAGATTTCTGTTATACTCATGCAATCTCAAAGTTCACTGAATCTCTAATGAAATCACTGTTTACACTTTGAAAAAGCCTATGCAAAACGCAAAAATATGGTTGTCAGTTAATTTATTTTTCAAGAATATTTCAGAACAAAGGGGAAATGAAACTTCTGTGTTTATAGTATTTTTAACCGACTTCAAAAAAAGGAGGTGGTTCTCAATTCGGTTGTATTTTTTTTTATGTTTGTTACCTCATAACTCAGTCATTTATAAACCGATTTTGAAATATTTTTTTTATTTGAAAGGATATACTTTCAGATTGGTCCCATAGAAATTTCATCAAAATCGGTTCAGTAGTTCGGCTGATTATAATAAAAGTGAGTAACGGCGTGTGATTCTTTAAGGTAAATGTCACTTTTTGACATATCAGACAACGTAAGAAAGTCGGTTTAACAAAAGTGAGTAACGGTGTGTGATTCTTTTAAGGTAAATGTCACTTTTTGACACTAAAAAGTAAAAAATAAAAAACTTTTTAACAAAAAAAAAACCTCCTTCAAAAAACCACTAAAAAGAGGAAAATAATGAAATTTTGAGGTCTGTGCCAATTTAATAAAATGTGAAGTTGGTTAAAAAGAAGATATTAATCACTATGCTATACTTTTTAACCGACTTCATATTTTATTAAATTGGCACAGGCCTCAAAATTTCATTATTTTCCTCTTTTTAGTGGTTTTTTGAAGGAGGTTTTTTTTTTGTTAAAAAGTTTTTAGAGCGATTAAGTCGCGCCAACTTCAATTCGAATGTAATACTCGAAAACGTCAAAATTTAAGACATAATTCCACATAAACATGGATCTAACAGATTTAATATTTTTGCGGCTTTTTTGCGCGCCCAAATTGCAGGTATCTCAAATCGAATTGTCAACAGAGTTGTAAAAATAATATGCATTTACTCGGAACGAAACACAGGTACAGCGAAGCAACGCGTGTGAATTTCTGCCCTCGTTTCTCGGGCAACAAACTTCACACTAGTTGCAAACGCTGCGTTTCGTCCCTTGTAATGCAATATACTATTTTTAACATTACACGGTATTTATTTAACAAACACATACATTTAATTTCTGTTCAACGCAACATTCAACAATGCTTTTAATATATTACATAAACAATAAACAAAATGCTATGACGTTTTGTTGTACGTTTCCAAAATTCAAACAATTTATTTTGCGTGATTAGACAATTCATATTTTAAGTAAGGTTTGTGAATAGTTGTTACCCCAAATGTTTATAATTACAAATGATATGTTATTTGTATATGAAAGCTATGCAGGCTTGGCATTGTAAGTGGCCAACGGCGCCCATCTCATTCAACCTTCTGTTGCCAGGTCCAGACTGTAGAGTTAATATAATAATTTTGATAAATTGTCAAATCTAAAAATATTTCTTCAAATTATATGTCTTACCAAAACAGACAATATACAGGGTGTCCAAGTTGACGTTGGCTAACATGGGTAACTTTGTTATTAGTGGAGATAGAAAGTCGGTTAAATAGGCAAAGTAGTGCAGAATTATGTGCTCATTATGTGCTCATTGTGATTTATTTAGAAAATAGTGAAAATTGCCGTTTTTGAAAATTGGCCATAACTTTTTTATTTATGAAGATATCTGAAAATTTCTTTAATCATTTTTTGATAACTTTTTATGATCTTTTTAGTGGCGTAGGTTTAATTTTTTTATATCCACTACATAATGAGATATTGACATGAACTTTGGTTTTTCTTATGGACGCCATTTTGGATTTTTAGATATTCGAATTCTGCTTATTTTTCTGATTAATTTGGTGTATCACATGCCACATTTAAAAAATTTGCAATTAACGTCCCATATAAAAGACATTAAAAACAACTGACAATCAAATTATAATTAAGTAGTGCGAACATTTAAAGTGTAAAATTAATCAGAAAAATAAGCAGAAATCGAATATCTAAAAATCCAAAATGGCGTCCATAAGAAAAACCAAAGTTTTTTTGCAATTATTACCCCCCCCCCCCTATGGATTCCTATGAGGCTGCACTCTTTACGCGCTAGATCGAGCGAAAATGCGATTGAATCTCCATGCAGTTGCTAAATCGCGCGTTTTCGATACAAAAAGTAGCATGTGTGCGCTGGGCTTGAAACAGAACACGGTCCTGTGAAAGGTAGAGCAAGATATTTTGTCAGTTACAAGTGTGCGTGCAGTGCGTGAGAAGTGCGTGTCATGAGCACGCGAGGTATGTTTGGGGTTGGTATAGAGTTGTTCTACACCCCCTAACCAAAACACACTAGAAAATATACTTCATCTTTGCGAAGGAGGCATAAATAGGTAACTACTGATAAACCTCAATATGAAATAGTACTTTGTATACCTGAAGTTGATTGACATTTTATATATAATATACAGCGATATACACCTACAGTAGTGATGGGACTCGAGTGAGATTTTTTCACTCGAGTCACTCGTCTGCACAAAACGAGTCACTCGAATGCCACTCGAGTCAAGATAAGACTCGAGTGACAATTTCTTCACTCGAGTGAAGATATGAATCGAGCCACTCGAGTGACAACGTAACTAGAGACATTTTTAACACGCTTATATTAGCTTCACCTGTATGCTTGCTTGCGGGCTTGCGTGCGTGCTTGCTTGTTTGTCAGTTTGTAACCGACTTCTTTGAACTTGATTTTGACCAACTTTGAACGGTCAGATTTAGTTAAAACTTTGCACACTTATCAAGGACCGACGACAATACAATAATTCCATAAGTTTGTCCCATTATCCTGACCAGGATCTCCAGGACTAAAAAAAAAAGCAAAAAACTTCAGATTGAACTGAAACTTTGCACACTTATCAAGGACCGATTACAATACAATAATTCCATAAGTTTGTTCCATTATCCTGACCAGGATCTCCAGGACTAAAAAGCAAAAATAAATTATAATTTAAAAAAACTAAAAAACACGCTTTAATGAATTAAAAAGTAAAAAATAATTAATTTTATTGTAAAAAAGCGTGGGGTGCTTTGTATCATATTTTCATACTACCCCACGCTTTTTTACAATAAAATTAATTATTTTTTACTTTTTAGTTCATTAAAGCGTGTTTTTTAGTTTTATTAAATTATAATTTTTTACATACAGGCAGGTCATAATAATGAGTAACCACTAACCACCTTCAGTGTAGCTCTCACTCATTTTAAACACGAACTATTAGCAAACACACACAAACATTTAACAAATAAAACAACTCAAACTATGTACTGAATTTCAAATGAAAGATTAAGGCATGTATATTGTATGACGTCATACATCGGCTAAGCATGTCTGAACTTGTACTTCTCCCTCGAGTCACTACCGGCCATTCGAGTGTTTCGAGTCAACTCGTCAATCGAGTGGATCTAGCCGATTTGAGTCATTCGACGATTCGAGTCACTCGAAAGCCGAGTAAAAATAAATTTGACTCGAGTGCGAGTAAAAATAAATTTGACTCGAGTGCGAGTAAAAATAAATTTGACTCGAGTGCGAGTAAAAATAAATTTGACTCGAGTGCGAGTAAAAATAAATTTGACTCGAGTGCGAGTAAAATAAAGACTACTCGAGTGAAACAACTCGAGTCCCATCACTAACCTACAGTGTGTAAACGGTTTTACCGACATGGGAAAATAACATTGAGAATATTTACAATTTTGTAGTAGGCTATGGGTCATAAGCCCTAATATGAGACCTAATGTAAATATGTAGTGGATTACAAAGAAAAATATATCTGTCTGTTTGCAAGCGCATTTCTCGAAAACGGCTTTAATATCAAAAAGTAAGTATAAATAATGAACTGACAAATTATTTCGTTTCAAAAAAGTAGACGTTTATGCAGTGGCGGACTAAGCCCGTCGGAGGCCCGGGGCAGCAGAACTAAATGAGGCCCCTGGTCTGTTTAGAAATTGATGTATTTGTAGTGTAAATTTCGTAAAAAATGAATAATTTAGATAATAGCTGACAAAAAAATCAAATATTTATAATAAACGACCTATCTTATACGTTTATATTTTGTATACGTACGGGGCCTCCAACTCCAAACTGCCTCTTATTTACTAAACATATTTTGGTCTTGTTTGGGATTCGATTAAGAAGGACTTCTCGAGATTTGGAGGCCGCCCAAGATCAGAGGCCCGAGGCGAGCTGCCCCCTCCGCCCCCCCCCCTTAGTCTGCCACTGTGTTTATGACCTGAGTTGCTGTGGCCCCACGAACTAAGGTCAAAAACGTCTACTTTTAAATTATAAACGCCCAACCTGGATATTCGAAGATGAAGCCACCCTAGAAACAGTTTTGGAACATATTTGTGTTATAATGGTATTTGAAGGAATATTAATGAATTTACAACACAATGAATTTTTCTTGAAAGTTTATCGGTAGCTCTCCTTTACAGCCTGTACAAAGCTGAATAATGCAATTGATGTTAAAATAGAAACATTAGACTGTTTCGTATGCAAAATATCTGGCCGTGATTGAATATTCATTAAAATCGGTCAACTTTGTCAAATAGTTTGGGTAGGCAGTTCTACGAGAACAGCTTTCTCATGCAAATTAATTTTTGCATTAAAATAAAAGGGTGCCGCTGACCTGTGAAATACAAGTAATGTATTCGCACAAGTTGGCCGTGGACACCGGGTAGTGAACAGTTGTGCGTAAAAGAAAGAAGGTAAACAGATGCCTAGTCGAAACCGTGTTTTAAAAATAGAAATCTTTTCTACTAAATTGCTACATATTTATTTTATTTATTTATTGTAAATTATAGACGCGTCGACAACTTAGATCATTAGCATCTTGATTACATTAAATAACAACACACTAAAAACTAAATGACATCACAAAACATCCATGAGCGGAGGTAGGATTCGAACCCACGACAGTCTGATCCAGAGACCGCGATGCTAACCACTAGACCACACTGTCCTCTGTGTTGTTCTGGTTATAATTTAATATTGAATGAATGCATTTTTTCATTCATCATCAATCACTTAAAATGCATTCATTTTATATTCAATTGTAACCAGAACAACACAAAAATTGTTTATTCATTCTTGTATTTTTTTATTCATAATCATTAACAGTCGACATTCGCGAATTTGCTTACAGATATTTGTAAAGATTTAATTTGGGACAGTACGTGTGTATATGAATAATTAAGTTTCACAACATTTCAAAAGGAACTCTTGATATTCGACCAAATTAGACCTGGACATTGGACAGTGCATTACTCCGTGAGTCCGTGTGAACGTGCAGTAGTAGAGACGTTGCGTGAGTCCTAACTCTCTGATTTATCCTACGTGTTGGTCGCATTCTGTTGTCTACGCTCCACCTATACCTTGTCTAAGCAACAACTACATATATTTTAATTTTTAATAAGCTTCTGCGAATTTTAAAGTGGAGTCTCTATTTTTAACACAGTTGAAAATTTTGTTTTTGTATAATTTTTTTTATTGAATCATTTTCTCTATTCTATTTTTGCCAACGTTTTGAAAAATTCAGTTTCATCTCCCAAGAATTTATTATTCTGTTTCTAATTTTCACAGTTGTTTTTTTTTTCAAAATTTGTGTCTGAATCAAAGTTAACTTGCCAAATATATTAATAATGAATAAATTCAAATATTAATATCCCGCTGACTATATGACTGAACAAGTGTGAGATGGGTCGTTTATTAGGACTAAAGTGCAACCCTTGAGGTCCACACGACGAACTTCCCAGTTTGATAAATATTTAATAATAATAATTAAATTAGATATTACACAGAAAAGTACTTAATCATTTTAATCATTAAAACATAATTATTATTTATTTTTAACAATAATTAAAAAAAAAAAACGGCTGAACCGATTTTTATAAAATTTATGTTTTATGAAGTCGATATAATTTTTTATTCGCGAGATATTGTGTAAAATCTACTTTTTTAGAGTCTATTTGGTGAAGAAAAAAGAACGGCAGAACCCATTTTGAAAAAAAATTCTTTCAGATCATATTTACGTTAATACGCGTCGATTGGCACCCTAACGTAGTCGATATCATTTTTCATTCTCGAGATTTCGTCTTAGAAAGAAATGGACACATACGTACGTACGTACGTACATACGTTCACACACATACACACACAGACATCTTTCTAAAAATAGTGTAGTGACCTTGAAACATAAAAATTTGTTATAATTTTTGATTTCGATTTTCGGACCCATTACAATAACTTCCAATGGGAAGTTAAAAATACTAAAAAAATCCGAACTCACAGTAGGTACAGATTTATTCTGATATAAAAAACTGGGTCCCCGGTACTCTCCAGAAATATGCAACATAGGTCTTTACATTATATTCTTACTCAAAATTATTTAAAACTAAACAGCATGTTGATATTTTATCCCTATCGATCTGTAGTAATGTGTTTATTTATAGTAGAAGGTAGATTTCGAGGTAGGTACATTTAATGTAGACAACGTTATAATATTCTGTTATAAGTTCGATAAATCATTAAAGATTGTATCTGCCTTTCAGTTGAGAAGCCTTAATTATGGCTCTGGATCACATTATACTTATAGTACAACATTTTTTAGTGTATTTTCCTGTGCATCGTATGCAGGCATATACACTATTGTCTGAATCCTGCGGCTCGAGTACAAAACTTCACAGCTCGCGTCTTAATTGTACTAAATGTACCTATATAGAGTAAAGTGCCCTAATATCGGACACCGCTGTTACAAAAGTTCTAAAAGGAAGATGTTACAAACAACCTTTTAAGGTGTATTCAGCAGTCAAACCTTTACTGTAGAGTAATTTTTTATTATCATCACTTGCACACAGATGTCATTATAGACATTTGAAGAAAAATCGAACATCCGAAAATTTGACGTCTTACTTTGAAGTGCGTATACATTTTCACAGATGAGTCATTTAATTACAAATTTTAACTTAAGTTAACCTGCAGAAATTGTAAATTGATTACTACTATTCAATTTTTTAAAATTACCTTATCAGTGTTATATTTCAGTTTTTAACCTAGAAATAAACTAATTGAGCAATATTGGACAGTAATGACCAGAGAACAGATACGTAATGACGTCGTAATATCGGGTATCCGATATTAGAAAATTTGTTGGAAATTTGTTTTTTATATATCAATATTGGTAATATTAAAGCATAAAAAAATTATAAAAGCTTGTAAAAATATTTTAAACCTTATTAAAAACATTTTCCTAATATCAGATATACTATCCGATATTAGGACTACATTGTGACATGACAGAAAAATGAAACTTTTTATAAATTTGAGTTTTTTGTTCATTTTTGTTCCCTTAAAACTTTCCATATTTTTGGACGTTGTTAACGACACTATATTGTGTATTGTATGTTCAAGAAATTTCATTTTATGTAATGAGTTACAAAAATATGGACACTTTAGGGCACTTTACTCTACCTATATTATTTTTGTAACACATATTTGAAATGTACAACATTCAATATTTATTTACTTCGTTACCATAGTAAACATATTTCTATATTTCACGCACGCTAGCCATACTCCAGTATGGCATAAAATATTGCATTATTGTACACTGACGTCATAGTCTATATTTTTACGCACGCTAGCCGTATGGCAAAAAATATTGCATTATTGTGCGCGTGCGAAATGTACAATATTATTTTAAGCAATCTGATTAAAGGCACGAAATTTGTTGTACAATTCAAATAATATGTGTTACAAAAAATGATCCAAGAAGAATATTAAATGGTTACAATATATTTTTGTCGGTATACAAACTGAAGTTTACATAATGGTATATTTAAACGCTAATAAACTCTATGTATAAATGCACTATTTTGCCGGCAGGGTACGGTACTGCGACTATTAGGTATTTTTTATACATTATTTATTACCTTTACTTATATTTTATGATAGATATCTACTAAATGTCACTTCATTATGTGTAAACATTAGAGTTCAGTCAAACAAACACCTTTTGTCAACTTTATGTAAATCTATATTTTTTAAATTATTGCATTGGGTTCTACGACCCGATAGACGAATAAGGTTATTCTACTCAATTTAAAAGAAACACCATAATCAGTTCAAAATATTGTTTTTACATTACTCAAACTACTTACAGTATAGGAATAAAAATAAACATTTTTCTAATAATAATAAAAAATATGCACGTTTCTTTAGCGAAAATACTTGGTGAAATTCCCGGCTTTCCTTTCATTCTTACAAAACACGTCATAGGCATGAACTAAGTTTTCCATTTAGCAGATTGGATCTGAGTAAGAATTCTCCCACAGCATGGGGATAAAAATCTATAACAAACTACCGGGAAATATTAAAGACTGCAACACTGCACTGTTAGTATTTTTGACCGGCGCTTAAGAAAATTTATTCTGTCATTTCTTCCCATTGGAAGTTATTGTAATGGGTCCGAAAATCGAAATCAAAATGTATAACAAATTTTTATGTTTCAAGGTCATTACACTATTTTCACACTATTTTTAGAAAGATGTCTGTGTGTGCGTACGTACGTATGTGTCCATTTCTTTCTAAGACGAAATCTCGAGAATGAAAAACGATATCGACTACGTTAGGGTGCCAATCGAGCGTATTAGCGTAAATATGATCTGAAAGAAATTTTTTCAAAATCGGTTCAGCCGTTCTTTTTTCTTAACCAAATAGACTCCAAAAAAGTAGATTTTACACAATATCTCGCGAATAAAAAATTATATCGACTTCGTAAGGGTGTCAATCGAGGCGTGTTAACGTCATTTTAATCCGACAAATTTTATAAAAATCGGTTCAGCCGTTTTTTTTTTTAATTATTGTTAAAAATAAATAAAAATTATGTTTTAATGATTAAAATGATCATTTTTCTGTGTAATATCTAATTTAATTAATATTATTAGATATTTATCAAACTGGGAAGTTCGTCGTGTGAACCTCAAGGGTCGCACTTTAGTTCTAAATATCTGGGTGCCGAGCTTTGCTCGGATGAGTTCAATAAAAATAGTACTTGTATGCTGTGAGATATTATTTTCTCAGAATATTATTCCGAAACGAATTTATTTCTGAAACATAATTTAAAATAATTGTTTCTGTTAAATATTTTAACTACCTATGTGTATTTTTAATCGTAAAAACTAAGTATCAACTTGAATCAAGCATTTTTTCCTGTAAATATTATTTAGGTCGCCATTTGCAAATCTACCGCCGTTATTGTTTTGATGACTGAAGAACTCGCAAAAACCGATTTTCATAGATTGAATATCTTGTAAAAATGTTCGAATCAGATGAAATTTTGCTCGCCCGTTGCCATTTTAACAATCCAATTTTAAGCATTGATACCAAATATCAACTTTATCGAAGTACTTTTTCTCTGTGATGTCATGCCAGTAAATTTCAAATATTTTTTTTGCATAGGTACCTACTAAAAAACTCACAAAAATCGATTCTTTTAATAACAAACGTCAGACTATAACCTGCGCAAAACTTTTTTTGCATGTATCTTCACCATAGTTTTTAAAAATCGATGTGTTTTTACACAGACCCGCGGCGTTAGAAGTGCGGCCCTTCGGGCCGCCGTTTTGTTATTATTTACATATTGTGCAAGACACGTCTTATATTAGTGTTCAATTACAATTTTAACACTTGTGATATATTATATAAAATCTATGTAAAAATGGACTTCGAATCAATCTGACTTTAATTGAGCGAGTTATAATAAATAAAAAACACCTTTTTTTTAATTGCTCCCCTCTGGAACCAAAATTCCTACCTAGATCGATTTCTCGCCCCGAAAAATCCCCATTCTGTAAATTTTATCAGAATCGTTAGTCGTTTTTGAGAAAAAAAGGTCTAGGTAAGATTATACGTCATACTACATTTAACGTACTTACCTATACATATTTTATATAGGTAATATAAAAATAACATACCTATTTATTTAAATTTTATCTAAAACTACTTACATAATTATGTTTAGATTTTATTGTTGCTATTTTTTTACTTTTCAAATAATTACTGATTATTTTAATAAGTTAAAGATTGACTGTCAGATTTGACATAAATAATGAAAATAGTTTGTTTTTCCAAAGCCTACTCACAATACGACACTGTTTTATGACGTTAAAAAACTGTTTTTTAAAATGATAAAATCGATAAGAAAACGAATTTTTCCAGAGATGAGACCTAGCTAGATCGATTTTTTGCCCCCCGAAACCCCTTTTCGGTAAATTTGATCAAAATCGTTAGAGCCGTTTTCGAGAAAATATTTATATAGGTACATAGAAACATATATACAAGATTTACTCGTTTAATAATATAGGGATAAACGACCCACCTCACGCCTTTGCCGTCAATAGGCCGATGACGTCACTGTGTCATTCTAAGAGTAGTCGAGCTCTACTGCAATCGCATTCGATAAATCGTACTGCGCAGCGTTGGATCGTGAGTGGCGAGCTTTACCATTATTACATCAAATAGCGCAGCGCAAACGAGATACCTCCTTCTACATCGACAAGAAATAGCAAATTACGTAATAGGCTAGCAAATGTCTTCGCTTGAACACATCTGTTTCATAATGTAAGTTTAATGAGGCGAAATAGAACCTCAATAATCTCCATTGTTTCTGTGATCGTATATATAGTTATATAATAATATAATATGTATAATACTCTTAGTTTCAGTTTGTCGCTTGACAAGGTTTGTCATTATTTGTTTTGCAAATTAAACCTTATTTAATCCGCGCATCTTTTTTACCGTGTTCACAGAAGGCATCATGACGTGTGAGCTGGCCCTTATTGATTATTTACATCATATTTTTAAGTGTTTAAACGACCTATCTCTCGAAAGAAGAGCGAGAAATCGTTATTGCTTGTTCTGCAAGAAAAAGAGAGAAAAAATATATGGTCTCGCACGCATACCGTGTCCTGCCACCTAGTCAGCAGCAGTTATTGACAACCGAACAACTGCTGCTGACTAGATGGCAGGACATGGTATGCGTGCGCAACCATATATTTTTTCTCTCTTTTTCTTGCAGAACAAGCAATAATGATTTCTCGCTCATATTTCGAGAGATAGGTCCATTGAACACTTAAAAATATGATGTAAATAACCAATAAGGGCCAGCGCACACGTCATGATTGTATCGAAAACGCGCGATTTACCTAGCAACTGCACGCGACTGCAACGAAATTTCTTGGAGAGTTTGTTTCGCATTTGCGCGTCTGCGCGTTAAGAGCTGTACAGCCTCAGTGGATTTCATAGCTTAGAGTAGCGCGATTCTGCGACTTAAGTGTGCTATATTATATTATGTGTTTTCGACAATCGCCCGTTCGTGCAACCTCACGTTTGGACATAACAGCGTATTAAATTATTTACTTAATTTGAGCTATAAGTATATTTTTTCAATTTCATCGAATCTGATTTTGATGTTTGGTAATGTCTCAACTCCTATTATACTCCAAGCATTAAAGCATTAAAATTTGTTGGTGTTGAATCGGGAACTTCTCAATCACTTGTTTACTTAATTCAATGAAATAATAATAATACCGAATCCACCAAGATAAAGGTATATTCTAATATATTAATTAGCTACATGTTTCGACACTTATGTGTCATCATCAGGCTAAAATGTTTTAACAATCCATCTTATATGTTGCGCAGAGTAAAAATCCGTGTACTTATTTAAACAAAGGTTTTATTCTTAATGATTCAAAATCAAATTTATAATACACCATTTAGAAATGTGAACAAAAGTATTAATAGAAACAATTACATAACTTTCATACTACGAATTATATAAATTACGTAAATTACTATTAAAGACAGAATAATGATTATATCCACCTACAAAATTAAATATTAATAATTTACAACTTCTTAACATTATAGAAGAATTAAATCTTGACTAAGTACATAACTAGTTTGCTAACACAAATATAAAACTATATGAAATTACTGAGATATTGAACAATGTGTTCATAAGGGTACAAGATATAATATTTGTATATTGTATTATTAACAATTATTTGGATATAATATGAATATCTTAAAGATCGTCTAGAAATTAAAATCACAGTGCATATAGACACAATTAAAGGCACCACGTAGTCCTACGGCAATTAAACCTCTTTATACACTGCAATTTTTTAATTATTTTTGTTAATTTACCTCCCACTAATACCGTATATTATGACATATTATTTATGTTAGCATTTAATATCAATGTTTTATCAACGAACCGTGCTACTTGAGCATTTATTCATTCAAATCTTGAACTTCACTACTACGTTGAAGTTATGAAACTACATAATATTTAATTCATTAGTCATTACATAAGACAGAAATACATCCATGTTTATAATATTATGTAATATGTACATTTATATACAGGGGAGTTCATTTGCATCTCTGAAGCAATTATCAATCTCGTTTATCTATACTTCATAATCTTTAAACTTTTTAAAATTATTTCTTCCCTTCCACCTAATAGACCGAGAACTAGTGACAATTTTTTGATGTTATTTATTCAAAGCCTTATTTTTGTGAAGATGTTGAGAGAGGCATATTAAAGTGCCCTGAGTGAGGGATTTTGCTAGATAGCGGTATGGGAGGGATGCAGACCGCCCCCAACATGTAACAAAAAAATGGTCACAATTATTATTGCTTCAAGGCTTAAATTGTTTGTATAGCTTGTCGGTGACCCAATAATACCATTATAATATTTGCAGATCGATTGGTCAGTATTAAAGGGATGGCAGATCACCCTAAACGTGTCATGTACCCGACGAAATTTATATCATTAGTTCAAGGTTCAAATTTTAATATGTTGTTACGGCGACTGTTTTAAGCATATATTTCAATTTGCAGAACAAAATGTCAATTTTAACCCTCTTGCAGAACGATACAAACACCTAGGAGAGCAAGTTTTCCTCTAAGAGATGGGGTTAATATCGACATTTTGTTCTGCAAATTGAAATATATGCTTAAAACAGTCGCCGTAACAATTCATATCAAAAATTGAACCTTGAACTAATAATATAAATTTCGTCGGGTACATGACACGTTTAGGGTGATCTGCCACCCCTTTAATATTGACAAATCGATTTGCAAATATTATAATGGCATTATTGGGTCACCGACATGCTATACAAACAATTTAAGCCTTGAAGCAATAATAATTGTGACCATTTTTTTTGTTACATATTGGGGGCGGTCTGCATCCCTCCGCTATCTATCAAAATCCCTTACTCAGGGCACTTTAATATGCCCACTCAAAATGTTCACAAAAATAAGGTCTTGAATAAATAACACCAAAAAATTGTCACTAGCTCTCGGTCAATAATCGTATGCCTCCGATCGTATTTATGAAACGCATCACGCCATTAGTTTAAGATATTTTAGTAACAAAAAGTAAACTGAGGGTAAATCGCGTATATAACTTTAGCTTTGAAGACAGTCCGTAAATACACATATTAATATGTTATGTATAACAATGTGGCATCACCTGACGTATTATTAATTATGAAAATATGTTAACATTGTTATGTACTAACGACTGTTTAACGATTTCTAAATTGCTGCCGTATAATTTCATATTAAATATTAATTACAATAAAAAATATGCATTATTTGTATAATGTTACATTTAAAATGACGGAAAATGTCTATAATTTACATAAATGTATTCCTAGTACTTTTCATAATCTCATAAAGAACTGAATTCATCATGAGAAATTATTGTAACTTATTGACATATTATAGTATTATTTATTACCAGAACTAGGAAAAGCACTGAACCTTATAAGTACTTAAAGAACCTAGCATCGAGCTCTTTCATAAATGCTCGATTTATTAAGCATCAAATACTTTACTTTTCAAAAATGCTTAAAAGCATCGAGAACTAGCTAAAGTTTTTTAAAAAATAAGCATTTAGCATGTCATCTTTTGATCTTGTTTCCATCTTTTTTGTTTTTTTAATAAATTTTTTTTTTATTTTTTCTCGGCGCGCCGTGGTGTTAATTGTACAACAAAATGACACACCTTTATAATTATGAACGTAAAGTTAAATATGATTAACAGTGATGTATAGTTTTCGTTAATCTGCTATTAGAGAATATCTGTCCAATGGCTTTCACTTGAAGTTAAATTATATTGATTTACCAGCGTAACATACACCGTTTACGAAAATATGTTTTTTATCATAACCGTAATAATTTAATAAAAGAGTTAAGCGAAGGGGAAAATAACTTTTATTTGCCATGTGACAAAGTCACTAAGTGTGGTTTTAATAATTACTATTTTTTATAACTCCTGCTTCTAAAGTTCAATATTCGAGCACTGTGAGGCGGGCGTGAAGAGGCGTATTTTAATAAGCGTGCGTAAAAGTACAGTCACCGTGCATGAAAGTCCGAAGCGTGCGTAAAAGTACCGTCACCGTGCGTAAAAGTCCAAAGCGTGCGTAAAAGTACAATCTCTACATCTTATAAATTCGAAATTTCCGCACTTTGTACAATACAAGCACTTACTGGCTATCGATCGATGTGTTAGTATATATAGTAACGCGCCTAGAAAGTCCACATCATGAGAG
This sequence comes from Mongoloraphidia duomilia, assembly GCA_039654895.1. NCBI lineage: Eukaryota > Metazoa > Arthropoda > Insecta > Raphidioptera > Raphidiidae > Mongoloraphidia > Mongoloraphidia duomilia. The sequence goes on from CM077517.1 coordinate 3,889,062, forward strand.
AGTTATGTTTTTAATGATTTATACAGAAGTTAATAACTTTAATAAAAATAAACTAAATCGTAACTTAGTCTGTAATTGTAAAGTTTTAAGGACTCGAAGAGCGAATTTTCCGTTTTCATAATTTTTTTTCTCTATATTAAACTTTAGAAGCAGTCGTTATAAAAAAATATGTTCGACACGTCCGCTTAAAGTGAGATATCTAGTAGGCTTAAATTGAGGCACTCGCTAAAGGGACTTACGCATACACAACGAGATCTCGTTGTGTATGCGTCAGTCCCTTAGCTCGTGTCTAAATTTAAGCCTACTAGAATACCTCACTTCACGCACACGTATCGAAAATAACTAATCTGAAATTAAATTCTGTAAACTTTTCTATGAGAAACAGTTTACGCCGTATTACGAAAATAAGTTACTGTTTTATAGATATATACGGTCGTAATCATTAAATGAGTCAGATGGAGTGGTGGTTTATAGTTTTGTTTAACCTCGAAAGAGATTGGTATAATAGGCTTTTATAAATCTTGTTTGAAGTTGAATGCTATTGATTTTTCAAGTGGAGGCGACCCGCACCGTATAACAGAACTTGTTATTTATTTTATTAGATGACAGTCGTAAAATCTGTCATTGGATGTAACAAAGTAGATAAATGGAGAAGGCAGTCACCTAAATCACACGGAGCACAATGTACAATTACGGCCTAGCAATAGGATAACTCGTATAAAACCTAAAGTAGATGAAACGTTTAAGGAAATGGGACGTAAAACAAGATTTCCTCTCCCTCTTAATTTATGAGGCGAGATATAGGTATATTCTCTTATAAAACAGGCTGAAAAATTTCTTCAAAATATTTATTTTTTAAAACGTCTGTTTATGAAATGATAATACGCAGTTTTTACGTCACTGACGTTTTTTAAAAGTAGTGACATGTTGTTTTAAATTGTTGATATTTTAATTGAAGTTAAATGTTGGAATTATATTTCACGTAGATTTTTATAAAAATTGTATAGTACAGTAAATAGAAACACAAAATTCGCGTTTACTAAAAAAAAATACTTAATGGCTGAAATTTTGAGGAGGTGTTCGGGGACATGTCCTGAGTCTAAAACCGAGTCTTCGTATTCGAGGAGGTGGGGGAAGTTACATCCCCCGGTCAATATAGGGGTAAGTTTGTTTTAATTTTTTATCTTTGTTGCTGTTGCCCGTACAGTCAAGTCCAAGAGATCAAACTTGTAGGAAATGAAATTATCTATCCAATGATAATAAAATCAAGTCATAGGTCGATCAGGTCAATCACAATGGCCGGTAAAAGGTCAAAAGTGAGGGGTAGTTTTCGTGATCTTTTTCACAGGCGATGAGCATATAAATGCTCTTCGTTTTTTTCCAACCCCAGTCTTCCGGATCTTTGTAATTTCCCAACCATTCTTGAACTTGGTGATACACTCTATACGTGTGTAGACGAGCTGCATCTTCAGTAGGTGGTACGGAAGCCAAATTGAACGTATTTTTTTCCGGATTGAAGAAAACGCTTGTAACGATAGAAGTTCAAAGTCTCGTTCTTGTTTCCTCCGAACAACTTGTAGAAGAAGACTTGTCCAAGGGCGGCTATTGCTGATAGAACAACTTTTTCATTTTGGAACAGATAAATTGTATCCAGTAGCTGGGGATCAATCTCCAGCGTTAAAATGAATTTCATTTTTCCGGCGTTGTGAGTCGAAGACGTTGTGTCACACCCAGAAAAAGCATGCAGAAACAGAATATTATCAGCGATTTTTTCCCCGAACTTGAAGCTTGATGACGAGTACAGTTTTTTCGGCGTGCGTCCCGAACCAGGTTTTTCGAGAAAGACGTTTCGATGATTTTTACCGGTTTCACGGTATTCACGAAAAACCAAAAACTACCCCTCACTTTTGACCTTTTACCGGCCATTGTGATTGACCTGACCGACCTATGACCTTGATTTTATTATCATTGGATAGATAATTTCATTTCCTACAAGTTTGATCTCTTGGACTTGACTGTACGGGCAATAGCAACGAAGATAAAAAATTAAAACAAACTTACCACTATATTGACCGGGGGATGTAACTGCCCCCACCCCGTCGAATACGAAAACTCGGTTTTAGACTCAGGACATGCCCCCGAACACCCCCTCAAAATTTCAGCCATTAAGTATTTTTTTTTAGTAAAATATACCGTTTTACTGTACTAGTATTATAATAGGATTTTTATAACTCCTGCTTCTAAAGTTCAATATTCGAGCACTGTGAGGCGGGCGTGAAGAGGCGTTAAAGTCCAAAGCGTGCCTAAAAGTACAATCTTCTCTACATCTTATAAATTCGAAATTTCCGCACTTTGTACAATACAAGCACTATTTACTGGCTATTGATCGATGTGTTCCTATATATAGTAACGCGTCTACAAAGTCCACATCATGAGAGAGACATGTTTTTAATGATTTATACAGAAGTTAATAACTTTAATAAAAATAAACTAAATCGTAACTTAGTCTGTGGGTAATTGTAAAGTTTTAAGGACTAGAAGAGCGAATTTTCCGTTTTCATAATTTTTTTTCTCTCTACTAAACTTTAGAAGCAGTCGTTATAAAAAAATATGTTCGATACGTCCGCTTAAAGTGATATATCTAGTAGGCTTAAATTGAGGCACTCGCTAAAGGAACTGACGCATACACAACGAGATCACGTTGTGTATGCGTCAGTCCCTTAGCTCGTGCCTCAATTTAAGCCTACTAGAATACCTCACTTCACGCACTGCACGTATCGAAAATAACTATTTTTATACCGTTTTTGGTTTCAAGTAAAATATTCTATCACGTGATTTTAGCATCTAATATTTTACGTATTATCTGATATTTGTGTTCGATTCTCCACTCCATATTTTTTTCATATAGGTACCTAAGTATAACTATTTTTTAATGAAATGATCTTTGGTTTGACCAGAAATAATTAGCCAGTATATTTTAGGTTGAAAGGAAAGTTTGATGAATAAAAAACATAAGCAACGCGATAGAATACAACATAAATTGTAGCACTTATAGATTTAGGGCAAAGACAGACTGCACGGCGGTTTTAACCGAAGCGTTTACCGACTCGGTTTCCAAGTCGACAGGTCGTTTAATATAGCATAATAGTGTAAAACACACACAGCTGTTTCAAAACGGCCGCAAAAAACGCACCGAACGGCACAGCTGTGTGTGTTTTACACTATTGTAGCAAAATCCCAGACGATACGCCGCTGGCGACAATAGAAGCATCGAGAACAAGTAACAATGTGTAGAAAAACCCCAGATGTTACGCCACTGGCGACAATCGAAGCATCCAGAACAAGTAACAATGGTGAGGCGTGGCATTCTATCGAAGACACAAGAATGTTCTAGAAAGCGCGGCGAGCGTGGGGGGGTTAAGCTGCTAGCTCTATATAAGAGGAGCGATCACCGGGAAGAGGACAACGAGTGTCGTGTGATCGTGTCGATTTAAAATAAATACAGTTCAGTGCGCTTCAGTTCCTGTTATTATTATATAAACAGTGTTGACTGATATAAATTAAGATATAATTGTTACAGTTTATTGTTATCCATTACTGTTCACATTTTTTAATTGTTGTAAATAAATAATGTATTCCACCCACGTAAGAAAACAGTTTTGTTACACTATTATAAAACGCTTCGGTAAAAATCGCCGTGTATGTCTTTGCCCTTAGAAGCTAGAAAGTTGTGATAAACGGACATACACACAGACAGGCAGACAGGATACTAAAATAATAGGATTCCCCATTTGGGTACAGAACTCTAATGGCTAATATAGACGTGGCGAATCGTAATTTTTGCGACCCCCGTAAAGGAACAACGTAATCGATGTTGTTGTTGTTGGAAAATGCAATCCACATTGAACATGTTATACATACATCCCACTCAGGATAAAGCTCTACAGCTGATGAAATATCGGACATGTGTAATAAAAGCCGTATACCGTCCATAAACTGCATCATATAAATTCTCCGCCAATGTGCTTTCGGGAATTGTTCAAATTAGTGAGTATGCGTTTCGTTTAACAACATAAATACGTATGAATCCATAATATTGTTATAAAACTGTTTTCTGAGTTGGCGGAATAAATATTTATTTACAATAATTCGTAACAATTAACTATATGCAATAATTGCAACAACGAAAAGTCAATTCTAACAATAAAAAAAAACTTAAACGGTAATTATTGAACTAAACGAGCCACTTAACTAACACTTAACAAATAACTATACATACAAGGATTATTTATTTGTGATCATTTATGTCAAATTTATTTATATCAGACGCACTGTTTGTCGCTCAGTACTTGACTTCGTATTCAACACGACACTGATTGCCTGATTGACCCGCGCCGCTGTTTATATATACCTGCGTGGCGTGAACTCAATGGTATTTTCGATTCCTCTAGCGTTGTCCAGAATGTTCGTGTAGTCACCAGTGTGTTCAGCAAGCAGACACCGCTTCCTGCCTCACGTTTGTATACAGGGTGATCCGTAATAATATATTTTCAATATAAAGGAAAAGTCCAGTTATTCACATTGCGTCATATTTATTGCATTTTGCAGTTTCGTTCTTCGTGTTCTAAAATATCTTAGAATTTAAAAAACCGAAGAAATAACAGTAATTTAGGCACTTATTGACCACTATAACAATTTATTAATGAAGGTAAATTTCGAAAACTCCCATTAAATCCCATTAAATTAATTTTAATCGATGACGATGGGTGCACTCGAACTGTAGCTGTAGGGAGGGGCAACGGTTGTATTTTTAGACATTTTTAACTTCCCATTGGAACTTATTGTAATGGGTCCGAAAATCGAAATCAAAGTTTTTAACAAATTTTTATGTTTGAAGGTCACTACACTATTTTTAAACTATTTTTGAAAAGATCTCTCTGTGTGTGTGTACGTACGTATGTGTCCATTTCTTTCTAAGACGAAATCTCGAGAATGAAAAATGATATCGACTACGTTAGGGTGCCAATCGAAACGTATTAAGGTAAATATGATCTGAAAGAAATTTTTTCAACATCGGTTCAGCCGTTCTTTTTTCTTAACCAAATAGACTCCAAAAAAGTAGATTTTACACAATATCTCGCGAATAAGAAATTATATCGACTTCGTAAAGGTGTCAATCGAGGCGTGTTAACGTCATTTTGGTCCGACATTAATTTTATAAAAATCGGTTCAACCGTTTTTTTTTTAAATTATTGTTAAAAATAAATAATAATTTATATTAGAAATCGTGTCCATCGTGATTATAATAAAATTAAGCAAAATCGCAGGATAGTGGACAATATAATTATATTGTCCACTATCCTGCGATTTTGCTTAATTTTATAAATAATAATTATGTTTTAATGATTAAAATGATTACTTTTCTGTGTAATATCTAATTTAATTATTATTATTAAATATTTATCAAACTGGGAAGTTCGTCGTGTGGACCTCAAGGGTTGAATTTTAGTCCTAATAAACGACCCACCTCACGGCTTGTTTTAATATATTAATTTAGTAATTAAATGCTGTATAATATTTTAAATGATTAATTATTTATCAGAACTGATAAAGAATCACTGATGGTGAATATGCCTTTAAATGCGTATACTATATTGCATAATGTGTGTATTTGCATATGTATATGGTTTGTTTATGTGTGAACTGCCCCATTTGGTACAGAGCTATACCATCGGTAGCGGGCACCGCGTGATCAGAACAGATGGGGCTGATGTAGACTGGCTATAAATAAAACTGTACACGTGGGGTATACATTCCAAAATTGATAACAACGCGTTTTCTCTAATTACCTCTAAAGGTCAAATTACATTGCATTTATTTACCCAGCTGCCCTAGATGAGAACCGTGCATCTGTTATTGTCAAATTAATGGAGAGCAGAGATTCAACTTTCGTTTGTTTCCTCGTTTATCCTCCTTGGTACAATTTACGTGATTTTCTATTATTTGATTTTAATTAATGTTTGTTTATTGATCAGAACTTGTGTTTTAAAGACCACCAACAGCTAAGGTTATTGGGCCTAGCACCAATTCATATTTTCAATTCATTATTTTTTTTTTAATAATAAATTGAAAATCCAATTGACACTTTTACCAGCTCTCGGGCTAGAACCCGGGAACTAGGGACTTGTAATAGAGGAACCATAGCAACGCCATGTATACAACAGCATTGCTACACGTTCGGCTATTCTCAAGCCCTTGGTCAGAACTATTAATAGTTTTTCAGTAGTTCTGATTTTTTCTATAATTAATGCCACTCAAGCAAGCAACAATTTAGACACTTCTTAACAACAGCAATTTTATTATTGAATGCATATTTAGGAGGCGTCCGGCGCCCGATAAAAAAAACGTTCCGGCATCCGGCTAGTGTGAACGAGCCCATAGTCTACCATAATTCCATTACATATCTACCGTTTTTAGCAAGAAATGATATAATATTATTTGACATAATTCGTTCTTGAAAACGTGGGAAAATATCCTCCGTCAACAATATTTCTGACATCGGTCTCTGTCAAACCCGTGTTCATTTTAGTTTCTTTATTGCCGCGAGTCAATACATTTTTTATTTCTTCACTCGTATAAGATGTCACAAAATTTTTAAAACACTTTTTCTATTTATAGATGTTGGAAAATTCGCTTATAGGTAAAAGTAAAAAAAAACATCGAAGACATAAACTACAGTTTTTACGGTTAGATTGTGAAAAAAGTGAATAAATAATCGCCTTCAAACTTGCAAACGATTGTTTATTTTTTTCAGTTTTCACCAACTTGAACTCTCTTTTCACAAAGTTCTCGTCATTAACGATGATTGTTGCTTGCAATATTCATTGTAGTGTAGTTCGTTAGCTTTCGAATGACACCACTTTCGTAGTCCTCATTCGATGCAATCCGAAGTTACAAAGCTCACAGGGCACTGTAGATTTTCGTCATATTGCGACCCCCTCCCCCACCCGCGCTCACTTTGGTTGCACACTGGGTCCGAAGAATTATTTCGTGTACGTACAGCCTTTCTCTACTCGATGCTACATCAAATAAAGCGTCGAATAGACAAAGCAACATCTAAATCTTGGATGTTTCTTTTAGTTTTGAAATTATAAGACGAAACTTTCGTAACACTTGACTTTTCGTGCTTGCCTCCCAGTACTGCTCCAATTTTAAAGACAGTGTAGCGCAATGGAGGAGGGAGACATAGGAGTTGTTTCCTATGACCTTCCACCGAGAAAGGGGATTTTCTGTACCGACTATATAGTTGAGAGTGAGACTTGAGGTTTTCCATGGTTTACCTCAAGATATAGCAGCAGACATCACATTTGTTATACCCCGTTTTTTCTCTATTTCTTTCAAAAAGTCCTTTTCATATTTAGCGCCAAAGCATTTAAACGAGTTGAGTGACATTATTAAACAAATTATTCATAAATCTAGTTTAAAAACTTTATCCTTGACTATAATTAAGCTGTTAATTGATCGTAGAAGGCTTCAAAGCATTAACTAATCTTGGATTGTTTTTAAAAATGTTTAACTGTTTTTGTTTAAATATTTTAAAATGTCTGTACCTATATGTCTTTTGTAAATGGACGGGTGGAAGAACAAACATTATGTTTGAATCCCGCTCCTTTTGTTTCGTAAAAGGAACAATAAACGTATATTTATCCCAAATAAATGTTGAAATGTTTTTGTGACCGATAAGTTGCCTGTCTTATTTTTCCTCCACTCGCACATTGTGCTAATAAGGTTAATTAAAATATTTAGAAGCTAATGTCTGTTATGATATAATGCCAAAAATTCGAAGTTAGGTGCATTATTTATAGTCAATGCAGGTAAAACTTTTTTTTGGAATCCAACCAAATTATAAAGCTTACAACATGTCATGTTGTTTGACTTTTATCATGCGTATAATATTCGGGAGTGGTAATATTATTTGAGTCATTAGTTTTATTAAACAAATGTTATCATTGTGTGAACTTATGTGGTTTTCAGTTTATATAATCACGCTAATTAATAAGGCTACTAATTTGTTTTTTGTGACTGATGTAATGATTATTGGTGCGTATATTTTTAATTATATTCCCCTCAACGCACACTGTTAACATGGCGTCGAGTTAATGTTATTTATAATAACACCTATACTCTAAATAAACATAATTCCGCTTGTGCAACTCTAGAAATTAAATCATGAATTTAGTAACACTGTTGCTGGGTTTATCGTACAATTTTAACCGACTATTTTTTTAATCACGCTGTCAAATTTTGATTGCTACGTATTCATTGGTTCCTGTGTTTTCATTTTGGCAAATTATTGATCGTTACCATAGCGACCGCCATTTAACAGCGTGATTAAAAAATAAAATTGTACGATAAACCTAGCATAAGTCTTGTTTTAGATGGGATTTTAGTGTAACTAAATAGTAAGTAAAGAGGTTCTTTTGATGTTTAGAGTGAAGTTTCAGTGACCTTGAAATGTCATCGTCTCTTTGAATGAGCGCAATATATAAAACGATCGAATTTTAAATGTAACAGCACAAGAATAAAGTAGGAGGTCTATTTAGTGGTATTTTTTATTTTGTCCAAGAGCAAATATAATTAATGTGAGTACATTTAATAAACGCCTGCAGGCTTATAATTTTTTTTGAAAACCATTACTTTGCAGACAGTGCATCACTTAGGTACTATAGTCCAACCAAGGAGGAGGGGGGTCTAAACGGAGAACGTTGAATAAGAACTTTCTTTAGGAAATTTTGTCAGCTTTAATTTTAGATATAAGCACGTTTTGGCTACGGGTCACCGTTTTCGAGATATAAGCGAAAACAAAAAAAAAACGGAATCTTCTTTGCGCCCCACTGCACCCCGCTCACTTCGCAGGTCTGGGGACTTATAGCATGTTTGCTTCCTATTTTCTAACTACTCCAAACACGGTCCTGAAGTGAAAAAAACTGTTCCAAACATTTCTGTCTAGACTCCATTTTTGAGCTTCATTGACAGGGCTACTAAGAGCGTATAATATTATGTAATTTGGTAAGATGTTGGATTCATAGCTAATGCATGCCGAACACTGATGCTAAGAAAAATTTAGTCACTTGAATAGATGTATTAAGCAGTTAATTTTTTCATCATATGCAGAAAGAAATTTAAGTTCACATAACGATAATGCATTTATTAACAAATACATTATTTTCTTAGCAGAGTTTTGTACTGCGATTAGTGTTTTTTTAACTAATGAAAAAATATCATATTTTGTATAGACGGTTTAACGACACTTTTTAAAAGATTTTGAAAATAAACTCTGCAATCCTATCGAAAATAAGACATCCAGTTAAGTCTGTTATTATATAGGTAACCCTAATTCATAAAGCGGTTACTGTTTTATTTTAGGAAAACAAATAGGCAATTGTAACATATTTTGAATTCTTAAAGAAAATCTACCTAATATATCAGTATTACAATTACAGTCAAACGATATAAAAAGCGTACAGCTTCCACTTTTTGAACTTAAGCTACTTTTAAATCTGTACCAAATGGTTGTAGGTGTAGCTTTAGAACGAGTTGAAAGTTATTATCTTAATAAGCTTAATTTTACTATATAGATATACATTATACATAGTACAGAAAAACTTTTATCGTTACATCAAAATAGTCGAGGATAAAAGTAATATTTAAAAAAAGTTTCCTTCCATAATCCTTAAAAACGTTTGAGAAGAAAATGTTTGTGCTATTAGTATTTTTTATGAAAGTATTTGAGAGAGAGAAAATATTGGTAGTGTAGATTAGTTAATAAGGTACTTTCATGGAGTTTTTAAACTCACTTTATAAATCTGGGAAACGATCCATTGAAGTGAAATAATTTATTGACAAGCCGTGAGGTGGGTCGTTTATTAGTACTAAAGTGCGACCCTTGAGGTCCACACGACGAACTTCCCAGTTTGATAAATATTTAATAATAATAAATAAATTAGATATTACATAGAAAAGTAATCATTTTAATCATTAAAACATAATTATTAATTATTTTTAACAATAACTAAAAAAAAAAAAACGGCTGAACCGATTTTTATAAAATTTATGTCGGATCAAAATGACGTTAACACGCCTCGATTGCCACCCTTGCGAAGTCGATATAATTTTTTATTCGTGTGATATTGTGTAAAATCTACTTTTTTGGAGTCTATTTGGTTAAGAAAAAAGAACGGCTGAACCGATTTTGAAAAAATTTCTTTCAGATCATATTTACGTTAATACGCGTCGATTGGCACCCTAACGTAGTCGATATCATTTTTCATTCTCGAGATTTAGTCTTAGAAAGAAATGGACACATACGTACGACCGTACGTACATACGTACACACATATCCTTCGACGAGAGAATTCTGTCGGCATGATTTTGTTAGGTCAAAAGTTATATAGAACTTTTCGATTTATTTTGGCATCAAGTCTCATCGCAAAGCTTAATAACACTCTGAATAATAACAAATATTTGAGAATATAATGTTACTTTTACTAGAAAATGTGTAAATTCTTTATAAAAGTATTTGCTTGTCCACGCTGTGAGCGGAAAATTCAAACGCAATTTCAAGATTTAGTTTTAAGAAAACTTGACCAGACGATATATTTTCTGCATCATTTATTTCAATCACAGTTGAAAAGTGCTACGAACTAAAATGTTTGGAAACCATTTTATAAAGAAAAAACTTCTTTCAAGTAAAATTGAAAAAGCGGTGATCTGTTCGATTCTACTCATAAGGTAACGTTATCGTTTAGATTTGACATAGATTATTTCTGACTGGATAAGAAAGTCATAGATTTGAAATACAGTAATCGCTTTTCAATTACCCACGAATCCCTCGACAGTAAGTTGTATTTATAAGAACGATGAAAGCCTTTCTATGTTACAATCGCTTATACAAGGTGGTGATTTTTTCGATGCTCACCACTGTTACCTTGGGAACGGTTAAAGATACAACTACTACTACTCGGTGGCCCTACAGACCATGAAGGACCTTGACCTGCTCGGTACGGTCTAGGGCCCGTCGTCTCCAGCCTTTAATATTTAACGTTTTGAGGTCTTCTTCTACATCGTCCAACCAGCGTTTTCTCAGGCGTGGTTAAAGATACAAGGTCGGTTAAATTAAAGAAACGTTGCGCTTTTTCATGGCGATTAAGAATCTGACAAGAAATCCAGAATATTTTGATGGGTTCCTGATTTATCAATTTGTCAATTTTTCAAATGTTTTTCAAAGCATTCAAGAGTTCATAAGAATATTTTACAAAAAAAATAAAATTTCAACAAGTTTTCCAGAAAAATGGTTATAATGGTTGCCAATCTGAAAAGCTAATATTTTGATCTATCTAATGGTGTGAAAATCTAATATGGCGGCCATAAGAAATAAAAAAGTTGACTCGCAGCTTGAAATCTAGAATGCCTAGAAAATTGCTTTTGCATTCAATTTGAAGTGGTCAAAAACATAAAGTTAAAAAGTTTGATTGAAATAATGTCAATCGTAGGGAAGATAATAATTGTTTTCTGAAACCACAATTTTTAGTTTTTTGGTGATAAATCAGGAACTAATCAAAATATCCTGGATTTCTTTTAAGATTGTTAATCGCTATGAAAAAGCGCTACTTTTCTCTAATTTAACCGACCTTGTATCTTTAACCGTTTCCAAGATACCAATGGTGAGCATCGATTTATTTTATTTATTGTAAATTATAGACGCGTCGACATCTTAGATCATTAGCGTTTTGATTACATTAAATAATTCAATTAACTTAAAACTAAATGACATCGCAAAACATGGAGGCGGGATTCGAATCCACGACAGTCTGATCCAGAGACCGCGACGCTAACCACTGGAACACACTGTCCTCGGGAGAGCATCGAAAAAATCACCACCCTGTATAGTGTATATGGCGTTTTCTATAATATAAAAGACGGAACACTTTTTAATGTTAGAAAGAAGATTTCTTTTATAATTTGCCTTTAAAAATATATCTATTGTATCTATTGACATAAAACAAAATGGATTATTTCAGGTTTTTATACATTTTCCACTTCAGATAAAAGAGACCGCCTTGAAAAACCGAGTGGGTCGTGGCCCTTCTTACCACATGGCCATTATAATACCAGATCAAAAAATTACTTTCATTTATGTACGTTTTAAATCCTAAATAAACTCGAATGGAACTTAATTTTTTCGAATTTATTTAGATTTAAAGTGTATGTTGATGAATGAACTTTATTTGACTCGGCGTTTTGATAATTGGTAATTGTGTTTTAAAGACCACCAACAGCTAAGGTTATTTGGGCCTAGCACCAATTCATATTTTCAATTCATTATTTTTTTTTTTTTTAATATTAAATTGAAAATCCAATTGACACTTTTACCAGCTCTCGGGCTAGAACCCGAGAACTGGGGACTTGTAATAGTGGAACCATAGCAACGCCATGTAAACAACAGCGCCGCTACACTCTCGGCTATTCTCAAGCCCCTCGGCGTTTTGAGGTTCGTTCTTTAAATAATATATGTCTGTAGTGTTGTGTCACTTTGTGCTTACATGCAAATTTTTACTTCCCACCTCTACTATGGTAGGGAAGTAATGGATTTAGTCCGAAAAAAATATTTCGAGATTTTAACAGATCTTCACGTTTTGAGACCCTGGTAATCGTTTAAGATCATTTTCTGACTGATGTCTGTATGTGTGTGTGTGTGTGGTCAATTTTTCGCCTTCGATATCGTAAAAACGGAACAACATACGGCCACGCCGATTGTTCTATTGTGTTTATCAGCCTTTAACTTAGATCTGATCAGATTTTGAGTCAAATCGGTTCAGTGGATCCTGAGATATTAAAAAAAAACGTTCTCAATGTCACGTATTAACATAGGTAAAAAAAAATATAAATGAATTCTAGATGTTATAATATGAAAAAAATGTAAATATTTTTTTCTCTAAAATGCATAGTTTTCGAGAAAAAAAATATTTTACTAAAAAAAGAAAATTGTACGTAAATCAAGGTAACCATGATTTTTGCTATATTACTAGCCATCAGTAGATCACCAAACAAAAAGGAGGGCCATGTTTTTCAAAAAATAAAAAAAGAGTGTTTATTTTTTGCAAATATTAATTACTAGGTGGGAAGTATAGGACTGGTCATCAGTCGAATTTTTTTTACACAATCGTAGATAAATAAAAAATTACCAAAAATTCGACACATCCAAATTGAACAAAAAATTAATTTTATAGTCGAGACTCTAATCCGGCATTGACGATGCATCAGCATATTATGGTTGTATAAAACAGAGTTTTATTTGACTAACAATTGATAGCTTAAACTGTTAAAGGCACAAGCATAAGCAAATTCGATGTTAGTATGACGGTTGAATTTTCTAGTTTAAAATCGTCGTTATTTATGAAATGTAAACGACGTAAATGGTTTTTAAAAACATCGAACTAGTCAATGAATATTCTGCACAAGTTCCGTAAATGATAAAAAGAGAGATAGATGCAAGGGTTAGACAGAGGTCGAGCAACTCACTTGCTTCATGTTGAAAGCTAGTAGGGATTATTGAAGCTTAATTACGAGTCGTGGCAAACCAAGCTCGATAAATCCACGATGTCGGCAGATGTTCGTACAATACCATCTATCGAGCAATGACGGTTTTGATGTTCAGCTATTCGATTTGAGATAAAACTAAATATCTACTTACGTCCACGACCCAAATATATCAGCTGACCTAATTTAAAAGTCCATTAGTGCTGACCTCAATCAATTCGGCTGTATTTAGGGTTTCCAGATCAAAAACCAAGATTTTCGGGACATTTCTAAGGTGAAGGCAATTTATTTCAGGGGGGGGAGTTATTGTGAAAAAAAGTGTTTTATTATTTTACTATTTTCTGTATTTATCATTGGACTTGTCTAATTTTATTCATTTATCACACAGCAGTACACGGTGAGATATGCGACGCGCTTCAGTGTGTAAATCACGCATAATTTCGTGTGAATTTTTAATAAGTAATTCATTTTATTGTTCCCAATTTGTCTTTACCGACATATAGTAAGTCCGAAGAATACAATTAAATACAAGTAAAAATATATAAAATATGTACAGAAATTGCAGATAGTGCTAAATAAATAAGCACTACTTAGCATGTAACTTAGTGTCGTTTCTTGCGATCACGAGCACGAATTCCTTGAACTTATGCATTTCCGGGATATAAGACTTAAATTTGGGGACACGGGACAAACCAACAAATTCCGAGACATTCCCGGAAATCCCGGCCATCTGGTAACCCTAGCTGTATTACACTCAACAATTAAAAATCATTTTAGGATTTAGAGTTTAGACAACTGAACAGTGGCGTAGCTTCACTTCGCGGGGCCCAGGTGTAAAATTTTTTTTGGGGCCCCCCCACTTTACCCAACTAAGAAAAATTTCCAATTATTCATGACATCATCGCGCTTAGATCATATATAATTGGACTGAGAAAAAAATCGAGTGTAAGGATTAATCAATCAGTAGTTGACCCAAAAATTGGGGGCCCCTCGAGGTTAGGGGGCCCCGGTGATTGTCACCTGGAACACCTGTGGTAGATACGCCACTGCAACTGAATTACTTTAGTCTCTTTTTAAGTCGCAAAGTGTCTAAGAAGGTGCCTCGTGCCATGATTTTAAAAATTGTTTCAAATTTCGTACTCCTTTTAAAAAAGGCACCTTCCCACACATCTTTTTATATGCAATAAACAATTTCCCTACGATTGGTTTTAAATTTTTAAATTTTTTCTTTCATGAAAATGTCTGATGTAAATACTGAATTATAAATCGTTTTAATTTTGTTTGTGAAACAGTTTGGAAAAATAATTTATCGAATGGAAATAAAATGACAACAGTTTGAACAGTCAATAAGGAAAAATAAAATTTAAATAATGTACATAAACGAGGCATAAATGAATGTTTCATGTTTATATTTGAGCAATTTCCAAGAAAAAAGTATTTACCTATTTATGTACGATACAAAAAAGCTTAACAACATAGATATATAAAGTAAACCGGGGTTACTTTGACGCGCTGAGGTAAGTTTGTTCCCTAGTACGTTGCGCCAGTTTTTTTAGAGGAGGAGTTATTTACAAAGAAAGGAAAATAACTGTAATAACTTATTGATACAAGTTCTAGGCACTAACTAAAAAAAATAATTGTGTGCTTATGAGCACACGACAGAAGTGAAAACTTCAGATTTTCTGATTTTAAAATATATATTTTTACTTGTATTTAATTGTATTTAATTGTATTCTTCGGACTAGCCCTATGTCGGTAAAGACAAATTTGAAACAATAAAATGAATTATTAAAAATTATGCGTGATTTACATACTCAGAAGCGCGTGCCACATTAGTGGTGTGTGATAAATGAATAAAATTAGACATGTCTAATGATAAATACAAAAAATAGTAAAACAATAAAATACTTTTTTTCACAATAACTTCCCCCCTGAAATAATTTGCCTTCGCCTTAGAAATGTCCCGAAAATCTTGGTTTTTGATCTGGCAATAGGCACACCACACTGTATATCTAAAACCTGTCAAAGTAGCCCCGGTTTACAGTAACGTAAAAGGTTGGAAAGTAACCTAACATAATATTAAAATACACGTGCAATATACGTTTATCACAACCCTTTTAATCAAGGATCAGTCATTATTATAATACTCGTTTAAAAAAGTTTAAATAACAAATCACGTAATGCAACATTAATTCCAAACATGTTCTTGAATATAACCTACAATTTTCAATTCAAGTTTAAATCGCGTGATGAAGAATATCGGCGTGTTAGACTTAACCTACAATACACGTCGGCCACCACATCATTATACGAGCACACACATCGCATAATATACAGGAGGCAGCTGTGGAATAGATAGATAGATAGATAGATTTATTAGTCAAATGTATATATTAACCGGGTTGGCACGTCAATTACAGAAATAATCATAAATCTTACTTTACAAAATTATTTACTGAATAAAATTCTCCTTCTAATAATATTTTAAATATAGCTTTCTTAAATGCCGTGAAGTTTTTGAATTGAAGATTATTTAGTGCTTCGAGTGAGACTGTGATAAAACATTAATTAATAGTGTCACAAGCGTTAATTTTTGTATCTGTGCATTTACTGGAATGTTTAGAAATTGCCTAGAAAGTTCATGAAAGTACATTTGACGCCATTGGTCTTGACATTTCATGAAATAGTATATGCACTGGCCATCTTTTAATACGTCTTGAAATTTCATGAAATGGCTGAGACATGACATATCTAGACATATAATAAAATTGAAGGAGAATTTACCTACAATTTTCGAATTTTCATAAAACTCCTATTAATGTCAAGTATAAAGTTTATACTTAACATTAATAATTTATAAAGACTAAAGGGATTTTGTAAAAATTCGAAAAATGCGAAAATTTAATATTTAATTTTTGCATTTAGAAAAACATTGTCTGTCTGTATGTGTATAACTCATGAATTACAGCACCGATTTCGATGAAATTATCATTAATCTTTAACTCAAAGTATAACTTAAAATTTAAGATACAAATCATTAGTTAGATCATCAGGAAGCAGCAGAATCCAGTTTTGTACGAATCTAGGGCGAACGAAGCCACGGGTACAGCTAGCATACTGTACAGACTACGTTCTAAGTGTATCTTAATTCTTTAAAATAGTTTAAAGTTCTACTAAATGTGTACATTTTTTATATTTCCAAATGTATACAAATAAAGAATCACAGTTCATACTGTACGTGAACATATTTCATGTATGCATTTAGCGAACGCAACATAGTTTATTAACCAGATTAAATATCTATAACTTCGTTGTCTGGAGGAAGGACACGAACTGGCGTAATTGAATATTGATTTGTGTGTAAGCCTATTGTCTGCGAGAGGCACGACTCTTTCAGGCCCAGTAACCGTCTCACCCTCTTTACCCGTTCTACGTTCACCGTGCAGTCTCCGCCGTGACTTCCTTGAACTGCTCTTGGAGCACACAAGCGAAGTGACGTCCTTTCGCATTGGTGTTCTACCAGCACACAGAAAGTTTATGCTTAACATAGCCAATGTTATTTGTGTATGTATGTGTATGCGTAAACAAGTAATTGCAACTCAAATTAACCGGATGTAAGAGGGTTGGTTTCATGCATGTGAAGTATTAATTGTTAAATATGGTGCTGCTGAATAGATTGCACGCACTGGGAAAGTTCTAAGCCGACGATTAGATTCATTAACTAGAGAAGGATCCAACATTAAAGTGAGTAGGACCAGTCCAGTCTGTTGCATTGCTAAAGGTACGTGCAGTACGCAGCTGGGATTCTAGATGGTAGCATGTATGGTAGATGGTCGCTGAAATTATAAGCGCTTATAGGTTTGCACAACGAAGCTTTGATACTAGCATTGATGCAAGCTTAAATCGCGTTTGAAATGTCAGATAGCGAAGACGAATATTTGTGTTCTTCTGCTACAAAGTGGTATATTTTAAATATAAATTTGGGTAGGAGCTATATCATGTCCACCCTATTAATAGAAAACGATCTAAACATGGCGAATTTTAACATTTATACCAAGAATTAAAATTTTACCCAAACCTGTTTTTTGAATATTTACGTATGAAACCTAACACTTTTAAATACGTCTTAGAAAAAACTCAAAACAAATTAAATAAAAACTGGCAAAATTTCATTTATTAAACTAGTTACATCCATTGCGAAACTTGTAACGGCCATTTGACAGTTGTCACACGTTGATTGTAGTAGTCAGCGCGCTGAAAGAATGGTGAGATACATTCTTGTATCTACCAGCTCTTGTAACAGCGCTTATACCTGCTACACTCACTGCTTCGTTGTGTACGCTCGCACATATAACAATGCAGTAATTTAAGCAAGCCCTGCTATGATCTACGCTACCATCTAGAATCCCAGCTCCATTCTGCACGTACCTTAAGGCGACCAAACAGCTGGATCATGGAAGAACATAAGTCGCATTGGGATATGATTCCAGTGCAAACCCACTTAAAAGCCTTCGCTGAAGAGCTTTTAAGGGAAAGAACTGAAGAAACTTTTAAGTTTAGCAGGAATAAAATAAGAACTATTATAAAGATACTCATAATACTTAATGGTGTACTCTGTAACACGTATAATGAAATAGAAGATACTGATGTACACATACTCTGTAAGTATTTTGTAGACAAGATACAAGAACTTTTGATCAATCTTGTTGCTACTAAAGGATTTCAAAAACATCAGTTTAAATAATATACTGCATTTAGTATAATATATAGTCTAAATTCTCAAAATTCTCATAAACCGGTAGAGTACTAAGGGAACACAATAGATCCTTTAGAATATTATGAAGCATTAGAAATATCTTGTATTATGTCCGTCTTGTGACTTCTTGTGAATTTACACTACGCGTTTCAGCAACGAGTTGCCATCTTCAGGTGTGGTTAATTATTTTTAAAAAACACACATTGAGTATTCGTAACACTATATAATATTATGATGCTAAGCACTGTGTATTATGTCGTGGTTTGTGAAGTAGAGTTTAGATCATAGTATCTCTTCGAACCCCTACATTTAAACTGTCTTAACCAGTTTTAATCAATTGTCCAAAATATCTAATTAAAGTGTCGTAAGTGCACAAAAATGGTGAGGTTTGACTTTTTTTTGGCCTTAATTACAATAATGTAGTTTTTTAAAAGGAATTATAAGTATGTAATTTATAGTATACACATAAAAAGAT
This sequence comes from Mongoloraphidia duomilia, assembly GCA_039654895.1. Lineage (NCBI taxonomy): Eukaryota > Metazoa > Arthropoda > Insecta > Raphidioptera > Raphidiidae > Mongoloraphidia > Mongoloraphidia duomilia. The sequence continues at coordinate 3,907,892 of CM077517.1, forward strand.
TTCTTTGAGTCTATTGCCAGGTGATGCGATAAACCGTACTAAAATCATTCTTTGATCTCAGTTTTTTAATTTTATGGTCGCCTTATTGATGGTTTTATTTCAAGTATCTATTTGGTAAAATAATGATTTTATATCTTTATATTGTAACAAAACTGTTTTCTGCGTGGGCGGAATAAATATTTATTTAATATAATTAACAATTTAATAACAATAAACACAACAACTATATGTCAATTCTAACAATCAACACAATGGTAATTCTTAAACAAACTGAAACACTTCAATAACACTGAACAAATAACTAGATTTATATACTGTATTTATTTTCGCTGTTCAACACGACACTGGCTCACGACTGACTGCCTAATTCCCGTCGGCTCCCTGCTTATATAGAGCTACGCGGCTTAAACATAGCGCGTTCTAGCACCTTCCAGACGTCTAGCAGGTACTCGTATCTTCGATACCATTCCACGCCTCGCCACTGTGACCTTCCCTTCTCGACGCTTCTATTGCAGGCAGTGGCGTAACATCTTCGGGTTTGCTACAATATTAATGAACGCAAGAAGCAAAGGAAGTTTCCTTTTAACTTAAGTATAAAATCATTCTTTCGTAAAAGGAATTTAAAATAGACTTGATCACTTTTACCAACCTCTCCAGTCCCCACGAAATTTCTTTCAAAATATTTAAGTTATCCACAAAATTGAAACCGCTTCAGTATTCTTCAATATTTAGTGTTCATGTATTGTCTTCTGTCTCTTTCTGACGCATATATTCGAAATGGACGGTCGGTGTGCGTTTGTTGTTTCTAATAATGTGTAGAATGGGAAATGGGTTTTAGTTAGCAGTCTTTGGAGACACGAGCTACGCACAGAAAGAGCTGTACGAAGTAGAAAGATAATAATCCCGGTTGGCCTTGTTTCATGGATGAGAAATGACAAACTGTACGTATGTTGACCGCTGTTGCTTTTGTTTGATGCTATGTCTGCCAGCCAATAATGTAACTCTATAAATTATAAAACGTTCTCAACAAGTTAGTAGCTTTTATATTCGACATTGTAGCGTAAAAATAACATTACTCACTTTATAAATTCTGGCCTACTTTGCGTTAGTGATGGGCGATTACGATATATTTTTACAATCGAAACAATTGTAATCGTTCATAATAACAGTCGAGTCCACAATCGACTCGGAGCTTGATTTTACAATCGAAATGTTCAAGTCGATTATTTGCCACATAGGTTATAGCAATAGCAGCGAATGAGAATACATATAATCGCGATACAAGGTTATATGCTAGTCGACTGATGTTCACGCGACTCGTTGATTGATCACTGTTCACACTGTTCAGTGATCGGTACTCACTACTCTGTGATCTCTTCACTATTGAATTCGTATTACACGATTACTGCACAATCGACCAACGACTCGACCACAGTTGTTGAGTAATGAACGATTGTATATTATTTGGCTCTCGGTGAAGTATGAAACAACAACAATCGAGTTCAAGTGAGAACCATCGAGAGTCATCGAGATGTTTGAACAATCGAGACAATCGATTAGACATCTCGTAAGCGCGCATCACTACTTTGCGTCCCTATACCGATTCAAAAAAGCTCGTTGTATTAAGAAACAATACCATTGACCATACTTTATTTTGTTATTTTTTTTCATATTTACAAATTATAATGTCATTTATTTCTATGATTATAATTAAGTTTTCAAATCGATTTAGTAGTTTTTGAAATAACCGTGTGGCAAATAAATGGACAAACTTCGCGACTTTACATTTATCAATATTGACTTTATTTATTGTAGATTATAGACACGTCGACATCTCAGGTCATTAACGTCTTTCAACTACACTAAATAACAACTATCTTAAAACTAAATAACAATACAAAACATCCATGAACGCAGGTGGGATTCGAACCCAGGGCAGTCCAGTTCAGAGGTTGCGGCACTAAGCACGCTTACCACTAGGCTATAGTGCCCTCATTAGTATTGACAATTCACAATGTTTGAATTTCCACGTTGATGGAACAGTTATGCGATCTACTTGAAAATAGAAGTATTCTTTTTATAATAAGGTAGGGATGTCACAAAATTTATTAACCGGGAGATTTTTTGAAAACGCGATAAATAAAACATATCTTCAGAATCTTTAATTATTTAGTAAGAATGTTTTGATCGTAACAAATTCAATATTGTATATTGTATCTAAAAATAACTGAAAGTCGAAAGCGCTTGTATCTACACTATTAAAATATTTTTTGAAATTGTTTTTCTTAAATAATTTTCTATTAAAAATGTATTCAAATTTCTTTAATAGAATTAACACCAATTTTCTTTAGAATCTTAATATATTCTAATTTTTTATTCTAACGCCTTCTACCGATAGACATGTGAAGAATTAATATGATCGTACAAATAACAATAATATTATCGTTAATGCCGTCGTTTAGTATTTTGACGACAATATTAATAATTAAATTACTTTCTTTTTATCTATTAAATGTTCAATAAAGACGTCAATAAATCTACCAACTTGCCATGTAAACACAATGTAATACATTGTTCCCTACATACCTAATGTCTTTTATAGGCAGAGGCAGCGTAAGGCTACTTTGCTAATTTCATATCAATTTTTCAATATTTTCAAATTGAAATTTCAAATTCAATATTTTTGTATTGACAAAAACTTATAAAAGTCTGCTCTATTAATGATTTTTAAATACGCGGTATAACTCTAAAAGTATCAAAAAATTTGTTTAATGTACCTATTTTGGAAAATATTTTTTTTTTAAAAAAAATACAGGCCAATTTGGTTTTCTGTTACGTGGTTAATTTTGAGTATATTTGTTTCATACCATAATATTTATAAAATAGTAACATTATTTTTTTAATCAAGAGTTAACTATAAAAATAAACAAGCCGTGAGGTGGGTCGTTTATTAGGACTAAAGTGCGACCCTTGAGGTCCACACGACGCGTTAATACGCGTCGATTGACACTCTAACGTAGTCGATATCATTTTTCATTCTCGAGATTTCGTCTTAGAAATAAATGGACACATACGTACGTAAAAACGTACACACACACACACACACACAGACATCTTTCTAAAAATAGTGTAGTGATCTTGAAACAAACATTTGTTATACATTTTGATTTCGATTTTCGGACCCATTACAATAACTTCCAATGGGAAGTTAACAAGTGAAATTAAATAAAATCCCGTAAAAAAGAAGCTCTCTTCGTTGTAACGCCGGACCTGGATGTAAGTAGACCGAAATGGAGTAGCTGTTGCCATCGATAAATGTGCGTTGCGTATCTTTTGTATGAAAGCTTGTTGACACATAACTAACCCAGCAGGGGACAACAACAACTATAAATTACATAAGTTGGTCACACTGTTCGTGACTCCAAACGCGAACTTGATTTATACCAACATTGTTTATCGAAATTGCTTAAGTCCCGGCTAGTTTCCAATTGTTGTCAAGCCAGCAACTATCAATACAGGATGTGTTGAAATTACAGCAATACTGTGGTTTGCACTAATTTTGTTTAAGCTAAATTTAACAATGTTAAATGTAACAATTGTTATTATTATTATTATTGAAGTGAAAACTTCCTTAGGCGTGTTAGGCACTTTTTGGTTGGGCACAGAAAAAATGTGAAGCGTTCCAACTACTTCCGTAAGAATTCGCAACATACTTATATCATAAAAACGGCCGTCTACATCACTTCGACTCATACCGCAGTGATTACGTCTTTGCGTTCTATGCATAGGAACCTGGGTTCGAGACCTGATGGCAGCGTAGAATTTTTGACGTTTTTTTTCTAAATTCTACATGATATTTATTTATATATTTTTTTATTTTTGTTGTATTGTATTGTATTTTAAAGACCACCAACAGCTAAGCTTATTTGGGCCTAGCACCAATTCATATTTTCAATTCATTATTTTTTTATTTTTTTTTAATAATAAATTGAAAATCCAATTGACACTTTTACCAGCTCTCGGGCTAGAACTCGGGAACTGGGGACTTGTAATAGAGGAACCATAGCAACGCCATGTAAACAACAGCGCCGCTACATTCTCGGCTATTCTCAAGCCCTTTTATTTTTGTTAAATTCTTTCTTTAACAATAAAAATAATTTTTTTTGAAACCAAGGTGGAATTAATTAAAAATACAATTTTAGTATTTTAGTAATAAATTATTTTTAGTTCATAAATGCGCTATAATAGATGATACCAAAAATTAGAAAATCTGAAGTTTTCACTTCTGTCGTGTGGTCATAAGCACACACCCATTTTTTTAATTTTTATTTTTTTTAATAATGAAAATATATAGGTATTGATTAACAATTTAAAATAAAAAAAATAAAACTATAATTATTTCATTTATTATATTTTACGAACATTTCATTTTATAAGATAAAAATAAATGTGGATGTATTTCTTTCCATGACAACCAATACAATTATTTGTGTTTAACGATATCTGTCTCTACCCGCGACACATTTTTCTGCACTGTGAAAACAGTCTCATAATAGAGACGAATATTTCCGTCCTTATATCCCTAAATGGAAGGGTCAAAATAGTAATCCATATAAATGAGAGGATTCAAGAACACTCTGTATATATTCAAGGGAAAAGTATCATGTCATTCAGTGGGCAAACAAACAACTGAACAACAATATGTGTATGTACGTGTTAGTTACGGTTCAGAGTTGACACGAGTACATTGACAACAACCGGTTGTTCTGAACCAAGGTTTAAAATTATTGTATTGCATACGGTTAATGCTTGTAAACTGATACCGTGTCACAACTCACAGAGTTTCAACAACATAATTCCAACAAACAAACTGTGGACAGTAATGGATATTTTTATGAGATTTACATATTTATAATACGAGGGTAGTTCTGAAAATTACTATTTTAAAGATATTTTTTATACTAAAACACTTGGATTATTCTCCAAAACTCCATTTTCTTTCAATTTTTGGTGTCTTGTTGAATCATATAAAAGCAAATCGTTGCGACAATAAAAAAATTCGACTGATGACCAGTCCTATACTTCCCACCTAGTAAATATTTGCAAAAAATAAACACTCTTTTTTTTTATTCTTTGAAAAAAAAGCATCGCCCTCTTTTTTGTTTAGTGATCTACTGATGGCTAGCTTAATATAGCAAAAATCATGGTTAACTTGATTTACGTACTACAATTTTTATTTTTTTTTTAGTAAAATATTTTTTTCTCGAAAACTGTACATTTTAGAGAAAAAAAATATTTACATTTTTTTCATATTATTACATCTAGAATTCATTTATATTTTTTTTACCTATGTTAATACGTGACATTGAGAACGTTTTTTTGAATATCTCAGGATCCACTGAACCGATTTGACTCAAAATCTAATCAGATCTAAGTTACAGGCTGATAAACACAATAGAATAATCGGCATGGCCGTATGTTGTTCCGTTTTTAAGATATCGAATATCGAAGGCGAAAAATTGACCACATACACACGCACACACTCACACACACACACATACAGACATCAGTCAGAAAATGATCTTAAACGATTGCTAGGGTCTCAAAACGTGAAGATCTGTTAAAATCTCGAAATATTTTTTTCGGACTAAATCCATTACTTCCCTACCATAGTAGAGGTGGGAAGTAAAAACAAAAAAAAAAATATACTATTTTTCCACAGGTAACCAGAAAGCCATGATTTATTTTAAGAAAAAACTGACAAAATTCAAGTCTTTTTAAAAATTTAGTGTACCATTATTTTTTTAACGTCACGTACTTCCACCATCAGTACCCGTATTCCCACCACATTTTAAATTAAAAGTTTATAGTTTGTTGAATCACGTAAAAGTTATTCGTCGAGAGAATGACAATTAATTTTAATCAAATGAAATTACACAACAAAACAAAAAAAACTATTTTTCCACAAACCAGAAACTATGATTTATTTAAAAAAACTGACATATTTAAAGTCTTCTTAAAATAATTTTAGTGTGTAAAATTCTTTTTTAACGTCATGTACTTCCACCATCAGTACCTGAACTCCCACCACATTTTTAAATTAATAATTTATAAGATTTAAACCTTGCAGCTATCACTTTACAATTTTCTAGTGTTTGACAATAAAATTAGTACTTTTTTACTGTTGATAACAAAAAATAGGTATATGTAATTATTTAAAAAAGTTTTATCTTTGTGACATTTAAGTGAAGGTTGAAAAGGGTCAAAATATCTTTTTCCAAAAGTTTTATGTATTTAAGAGCACTAAAGCAATCAAACTTTCTACTAAATAAAAGAATAAATACATTGTTGACGCATTGTTTTTTTTAACTTTTTTACACTACGCTTATTTCGAAAAGATAACCCTCTATAGCGTATTTTATATTTGTATACATATGAGTACCTATCCAAAAAAAGAAAAAAGTACCTAGGTGTTATTTATTCAAGGCCTTATTTTTGTGAAGATGTTGAGGGAGTCATATTAAAGTTCCCTGTGTAAGGGATTTTGCTAGATAGCGGTATGGGAGGGATGCAGACCGCCCCCAACATGTACAAAAAAAAATGGTCACAATTATTATTGCTTCAAGGCTGAAATTGTTTGTATAGCTTGTCGGTGGTGACCCAGTAATGCCATTGTAATATTTGCACATCGATCTGCAAATATTATAATGGTATTATTGGGTCACCGACAAGCTATACAAACAATTTCAGCCTTGAAGCAATAATAATTGTGACCATTTTTTTTGTTACATGTTGGGGGCGGTCTGCATCTCTCCCATACCGCTATCTAGCAAAATCCCTTCCTCAGGACACTTTGATATGCCTCCCTCAACATCTTCACAAAAATAAGGCCTTGAATAAATAACACCAAAAAATTGTCATTAGCTCTTGGTCTATACGTATTGGATAACAATTTTTTTACAATAATTTCTTATACAGCAATTTTGGACACCTGAATGTAGGCTATGTCACCCGGGAAAAATTAATAGGCTTACAAACAGCTAAGGATTTGTTAAAATCTAAGTATTATTTTATCTATATACTAGCGGACCCGTCCCGGCTTCGCTCGGGTGGTATGAAATTATGATTTAATAGCGGTCACCCATTACTCCGCTCACGTATATTTAGTATAGCTGATCCGGCAAACGTTGTTAATAATTTCTTGGAATAATTACATTACTCACTCGCTTCGCTCGTTCGTTTGAATTTTATTAATACAGTACTCACTCGCTTCGCTCGTTCGCTTGAATATTATAAATACACTACTCACTCGCTTCGCTCGTTCGCTTGAATATTATAAATACACTACTCACTCGCTTCGCTCGTTCGCTTGAATATTTTCGCCTACTCACTCGCTTCGCTCGTTTGCTTGAATATTATAAATACACTACTCACTCGCTTCGCTCGTTCGCCATATATGTATTTTTTAAAGCTTAATATAAAAATCGCGATTAAAAATCAGGGGTTGATCGTATAAAGGTGAAAATTTAGAATTGTATGTATTTTTCAATGCTGAATCATGAAAAAATTAAAAAAAAAATTTTTGTCCAAAAAATAAAAAAAAAAAAATTGGGGTGGACCACCCTTAACATTTAGGGGGATGAAAAATAGATGTTGTCCGATTCTCAGACCTACCCGATAAGCATACAAAATTTCATCAAAATCGGTCGAGCCGTTTCGGAGGAGTTCAATTACGTATACACCGTGACACGAGAATTTTATATATTAGATAGACAGGGTGTTCGAAGTTAAATCTGCATTATGACTAACTTTATTACTATAGGAGCTACGACGTTACAATGAGAAGTACATTATAAGAGAGGCCAAGTTAAACCATTTCATATGTACAAGAGTTGTTGTGAAAATGTACATGCAGTATCTACTTAAGTGTTTATCATTTCGTACCCGAATTTCGCGAATCCGTGGAATCATTACGGTGCTGCTAATTTGCATACGTGTAGTTGCTGTGTGCGTCCATACCTCTGCCGCATGCAAATAATATAGGGTGGGTCATTCAAAACACTGTTTCTGATGTCTAAATATGCTTCAAAAATTATTTTTTAATTTATATTTTTAGATAGTATCCCAAATCAACAAAAAGGTTGTTAACAAAACATGTTTCATTCACTTCACTTAAAAAATCTATTATTTAAATAACAATATATGAGTTAGGTAATTGTGGACAACATTATAATAATTATTAATTAATTCAACAATGAATTTTTTATCCACAAGGCATCCACTAGGTAGTGAATAGTATTTTTTTTCCCTTATATATCTTATAACAATCGTTTGACGTTTAACAATCATGATGGCATAATATGCTGACTGATATGTTAAGAAATACTATTCACTACCTAGTGGATGCCTTGTAGATTAAAAATTCATTGTTGAATTAATTAATAATTATTAAATCTATTATTATATAAAGTCCCTATTTTTCGTCTGTCTAAGTATTTGCGAAAAACTTGAAAACTGCTGGATCGATTTCAATTTGGCTTTCAAGGTTGTATAATGTATAGAACATTATTATCATCCTGGAAGTGTTATATATATGACGTCATCACGCTATGCCCGAGGAGAACCGGACTAGCGACTCTGGGATTCACACGTACGTGCGACATCGGATGTTATTGTTACAAAACTGTTTTCTGAGTTGGCGGAATAAATATTTATTTACAATAATTAAAAACATTAATAACGAACGCAACAACGAAAAGTCAATTCTAACAATCAACACCAATAACAATAACTAAACAGTAATTTACAAAGCAAAACAAACAACTATATACAATAACTCGTAACAATTAACTATATACCAGGACTATTTATTTCTAGTTATATCAGACGCACTATTTGTCGCTCAGTATTCTCCATTGACTGATTGCCGGATCACTTCACTCACTCGTTTATATACGCTGCGTGGCTGAAGCCCAGTGCTTCTCGCGTTCTCTAGAAACTTCTCGTAGTTACTCGTTATTCAGAATTCTTGCCTGACGTTTATATACAGGATGATCCGTAACATTATTTAAGTTCTTAGCTAAGTTTAAGCCTCTGTCACTTTATATATTATTGGATATTTAAAAATGGATATCACGCTGTCATTGGGCACGGGTAACGCTAGACTAAACAGTCAGTTCAAATTAGACAGTTAAAAACAAACTGATCATTCTATGTACGATACTAATTAGAAATGTAACCATAGCTATTTAAACAATTAGGTATTCATTTTGTTTGCATTCAGTATTTCGTGTTTTATTATTTCAATCATAAAATGGAAAACATTTACCTCATTGATTGTTATCTGACCTCAAATGAAACTAATATAAAAAAATTAGTTCAATAACATATTCAACTTTATTTCAATCAAAAGATTTTTTTACCGTACACCTTAGTATTTTGTATTAATTTCAACTTGATATCTCTATCCGTTCCTGAGAAAATGGGTCTTGACAGACGGACACCCAGCCAACCAGCCAGACGGACGAACGAGTGATCCTATAAGGATTCCGTTTTTTCTTATTGAGGTACGGAACCCTAAAAAGTCTGTTTATATTATTTGTTTATGTATGAGGAATTAATACACACTCACTGTAAAAAATGGATGAAAAATACTTTGAAAGTTAAGGTAGAATTCGCTCGATTTTCTAAGTGATTTTATATTATTATTTATTTTTACACAGAAAACTTCATAAAAACTTGAACTTTTACTGTAAAGTTAAACAAATTTGTAATTTTTACATAAAGTAAATTAAAATTACATAATTTGTGTAATATTCCATTGAAGTGTGTAAAAATTACAAAATAAAATGTATAGTTACATATATAAAATGGATAAATACAAAACAAATTAATGTAAAATTAGTAACCACGCATGCGCAATGTGTTTTTATAGAATCTACGCGATATGCAGGCGATACCTGTTTATACGACGCCATTGTCTCTTTGTGTGCCTATTACCAGATTAATCGCTGGCTACAAATGAACCATCGATAATCTATGTAATCGGCCTTCTCATTTCTTACAGTGCTGTTCAAAATTATCAAATTTTGAAACGCGGCTTTTGTATGGTTCACCTGTATATTTATATATTATGTACATGCTTTCTGTGATAACCAATGCGGTAATACAAATGTGTTTTCATGTATGCATAATACATAATATATATATAGGTGATCTGTAAATGATATTAAACATTAAGGACTATTGTTTTATGTATAAGCATTAGTATCACGCACAGGTTTTCTTTCATAACGATTTTCACCTCTAAAATATAAATATGCCTATGTTATTTTTGTCCATATTTATAATATTATGCATATTGCCAATGTAGCAAAATAAATTATAAGAAAAGATAAAATTATTTCTAACTTTAACAGTAAAAATTTAGTATTAAAATAACAAATTATTATGGTACATTTTTAGAGTGTTGGGTCTCCATAAGTCACTATATGAATATTATGAAGTATTAGAAATACCTTGTATTATGTCCGTCTTGTGACTTCTTGTGATTTTATACTATACGCATTTCAGCAACGAGTTGCCATCTTCAGGTGTGGTTAATTATTATTTTTATTTTTTTTTTAACCACACCTGAAGATGGCAACTCGTTACTGAAACGTGTAGTGTACAATCACAAGAAGTCACAAGACGGACATAACACAAGGTTTTTCGAATACTTCATAATAACAAATTATTATCAAGTTTTCTCAAAAAAATTTAGAAATACAGTCTCTCTTTTATTTAATTTTATTTACAGTATTTTGTGTCTTCCAGTTCTTTAGCCAATCACACCCAAACTATTGAACCGATTTTGACAGTTTATAGTCCGACTGATTCCCGAGTGATACACATAACTGCAACATAATATGTTATATTGTAATAAATAGGTAAGTTACTAACCTCAAAATATTTGTATACACATAATTAGTCCTGATTTTGTCAATATTCAGAGATTTAACTATTGTAGTACAGTATGATAATGAGTACATCTTATTATTAATATAAAATATTTTTTTAATTCATAAATACAGTTTTTCCACATTTCATTAAAAAAGAATACGCTGTAAAGTAAGTTTCACAAGGCAATGACTGACAGTGTTTAATGCCATGATATTAGAAAACGTCGCAAATTCCATTTTCGATAAACTTTTTGTTTATTTTACTTGTTTATTCTTGTAATAACCAATTTCACGATAAATTTGCACTGTTAGCATGTAAATTTTCCTCCGTTTTGATACAATTTTCTGCCACCAGATGTCATATGCTCATTTGACGGATCCCAATACCTAGTAAAATATGAACCTAGGTCCAGTTAACTACGGCAGTTGCCAGTTAACGATCTTAAAGTTACTCCAAACGGGCAAACTAGCTGTTTAATGATTTAATGAGTCAAATACGACTTGAACTTTGGTCACCTGTATACATAAGTGTATTCGAACGTAAACACGTATAATATTTAGGTACAGTGTAATTATTTGGGTTGTCAATTTATATACGACTACTTAACGCCTACCTCGATTATTATTCAACCTACGTTTTACTTGTTTGTATAATTAAGGAATACAGTTACTGAAATCATAATTATAATCAGATTATTAATTTATTATATCGTATAGGCGTTACAATTTGAATGTGGTGTTTAAAAAGTGCTCCAGTTATACTGTCGTGATTTCATAAGTCAATACTAACGTTTTATTGTCTATCACTACATTTTGTTTTGCTTAGCGAGAGTAGTGAATAGGAAAAACAAAATTCAAAATTTAATTAAACGCTGACAGGGATAAAACGACTCTAACGATTTGAAGGAAATTTAGAAAGGGGTTTTGGAGGGGGAAAATCAATCTAGCTAGGTCTCATCCCAAGAAAAATTCGTTTTTTTTATGGATTTTATAATTTTATTTTAAAACTCAATGTTTAGTGTCTTTGCCATATGGCACATACACTATTGGCGTCGGTCGGATGGCGGGACCTAGGGGTCGGACCAAAATTTCTCGACGTTTCATAGACTCCTGAACACTTTGGCACCATTTTTGGAAATGTCTGTTTATATTATATATATATATATATATATATATATATATATATGTGTGTGTGTGTGTGTGTGTGTGTGTGTGTGTACGGGTTATAACTTTCGAAAGAGTTAATTGATTTTGACGAAATTGGGTAGGCACGTTGCAATCCATCACCGCACGAAGCCTATTTAAAATGGGCCCAATCGGACCATTTTAAGGGTGGTTTTTAGGGGTTGAAAAATGTTTTTGGGCCCAAAAATACCGAAAAAATTCTCAGAATTGTTTCAAAATTGAAATTTAACCCTTTAGTAAAGATTGAAATGTGCTACTAAAATTTTAATAAAATCGCCCCGACAGGTCCGGACTTACAAATTTTATGAAAACACTAGTTTGCGGATAGTGATTTACTTACTGAAGGCAGAAGGGTGTATTTAATTTGGTACAGAGGTTGCATTGATATTAATATTGAAATTAAGAAAAAAAATATTATTCTAAGGGATGTATTAAGGAGCTAAATTTTTTATTTTGTCCAAAAACAAACTTATGTTCACATAATAACAGCACAATGCCTGTATTAGCAAATACACTATATTGTCGGCAGGGTTTTGGCACTGCGACCCGAGTTTTTTGACTTTCAAAATAGTGTAATATTGTAAGCTGGCTTTGGATTCCTATGTATAGTGTTAATCCATGGTTATTTATTATTAAAAATTAAAAATAATGAATTGAAAAAAAAAATAAAAATTGTCAAAAATAAAAATAAGTATCTACTTAAATAGTCATTATTTTAAAAACTCAGAAACGTCAACTGAACGTGTTCTAAGGAAAAATATAAGAAGTATAACTTCGGCCGTGCGCTTATATGTGGGTGAGGCACAGAGTCAATTTTTTAGTACCTATCGCAGAACTTTAATATTTAATAATAATAATATATGGCTTTATTTTCGTGTATAAATAGCGTCAACCAACTAAAAACCATTATTTAGGATATTAGTTTGTCCTGTGGACTCCCAGGCAATTTTTGTTTATTCAATACAAAAAGTACTATATGACTTCAATTATTCGAATCAACATGGTGACCATAGCTGCACGAAATGCAAGTACAATTTTTTTATAAAACAATAAACTCCATTTGACATATTTTATCAATAAATAAATACAATTAGCAAAAAAAAAACTTTTTAGAGACAAGCTTTTATTTAAATGCACTGAAAAGGAAAAAATAATTTTTAATAGCTTAGGTTCATAATTATAAAAGCGTGGGTCGTGATTCGTGAACTCTATGATAATTTATTAGTCACCCACGCTTTTATAATTATGAACCTAAATTATTAAAAATTATTTTTTCCTTTTTAGTGCATTTTCTAAAAAGTTTTTTTACTAATATTTATTTTGTTCATATTAGAAATCGTGTCCATCGTGATTATAATAAAATTAAGGAAAATCGCAGGATAGTGGACAAATATTTGATTTATTAAATTAAATGTACGACGTTTCGTTTATATATTTAAACTTTTTCAAGTACACAAAAATAACATTTTTGTGTACTTGAAAAAGTTTAAATATATAAACGAAACGTCGTACATTTAATTTAATAAATCAAATATTTGTCCACTATCCTGCGATTTTCCTTAATTTTATTTTGTTCATTTTAGTCTTTCAAAATTTTACCCCCCTTTGACACCCGTAGGGATTGAATTTCGAAAAATTCTTTCTTAGTGGATGCTTACGTCAGAAAAGACCAACTGTCCAAATTTCAAGTTTCTAGCTTCAGCGATTTGGCCTGGGCGTTGATTAATCAAAAAAACCCTACATCCCCCTTTGAACCCCTTAGGGGTTTAATTTATTTCTAAAAACGATTTATTCATGTATTTTTATCGGGAATACATATGTGTACAAAATTTTAAATCGATCGGATACGTGGAAGTCGTTCAAAATAGACTTGCAAAATTTGAACTAAACAAACAAACTAACATACATTGAACTTGTAAAAAAGACTACACCAGTGGGAACACAAAATGTTGTTTTACTAAGATGACTCCTGGAATATCTACAAAATACATCACTTTATCTGGATGCAAAATTCAATTTCTCACAGCTAACCATTTAGAAGTTTCAGGCCTGTGGCAGAATAGAAGGAATGAATTGTAGAGTATAGACACTCGACAACAGAGGTCATTAGCGTCTGTGGCAGAATAGAGAGACTGATGGACGAACAGTGGAATTGCACCAGAAATGTTTCGTTTTTTAGCATTTTGGCAGCGAACCCGAAAAATATAATATAACTAACAAAAAGTAAATTGAATACATACAGTAACAGCTGTAGTTGCGTCTGTAGTCATGTAATAGGCTTTACTATGTATTACAAACATTTTCTTATTCCTTTTTTAGAAAAGGATTGGTTAATTTAATATTCGACTATATTAAAATCACAATCAACATTTCAATTTAAATTCATCCTGTAGGTATTATGAGAAACAAAGATTGAATGTACATATTATATTACAATAATCGGATTACTATTTAATATTGTTTCTTCTAAGACATCTGTGTCACTAATTATAATTATTATAAAATATGTTTGCAAAACGTAGCTGCGTGTTACAAATTTTCATATTTGAATCTTCTTCAGGAACGTAGAAGCTAGATTTATTGATAATTATTCCGGCATTTTCCAAACATAAATCAAGTTGTTAAAATGCAAATATCTTTCGAAAACGCCGAAGTTAGATTTAATGTTCCTGAAGTAAAATAAATACAGTAATCAACACAAATCTGTTCCGTTGAAAACTCCCATCAACAATCAATGAACATAGCAAACATGAAAAATAAAATTGATCCACTACCTAAAGGTGTACTTACATTGAAACTTCTCGGACTTTCCCATGGCCAATCTATTCGGAGATAGTCAATTTTCGACAATCTATATTCTATTTTTGCTTATTTAAGGCTATGGTCTCTCTGAACCGCCGCACGTGACCAACGACGTGCAGTGACTTCACGGCGTGTGCGTTGGACGTCGCCGGTGACGTGCCTATAGTCTCTCTGAATTGGCAGTCTTGTCAATCTGCCACGTGCTTCACTTATTATTAAGAAGAAGAAGAGAATGAAGTGATGATTTGTCAAAAAAAGACAAAAAAAACGTGAAATGTTCCAAAAAAGACAAGAAGAAGGAATAATTATTATTTATTTTTATAATATAGAACCGAATCGCTTTAGACTAGTTCGATCAGACTCTCGTCATTCTTTTTAAGTAAAAACCAATGTTTATACAACCACACGTCGCAGGTCTACACGTCGCTATACTCACCGAGGCGTGCAGCGGTTGACTTTCACCGGTCGAAATGAACGTCGCACACGACCAGCCAAACAGACCAGCCCTGTGTATTTTCCATAGACCATTCGTACGTCGCACACGACTGGCCAGACAGACCAGCCCTGTGTATTTTCCATAGACCATTCGTACGTCGCACACGACTGGCCAGACAGACCAGCCCTGTGTATTTTCCATAGACCATTCGTACGACGCACACGACCGGCCAGACAGACCAGCCCTGTGTATTTTCCATAGACCATTCGTGCGTCGCACACGACCAGCCAGACAGACCAGCCCTGTGTATTTTCCATAGACCATACGTACGTCGCGCGCGACGTGTCCACGTCGGCGACCGGCAACGACTGTTCAGAGAGACCAGCGCCTAACTTTCTATATTATGGTTGTATAACGTTCTATGTTGTTTCTACAACTTGAAGTATAAAGATGCGGTTATATGGTTAAGAATGACTAATATAATTATATTACATATAAGTATATTGCGTAACAAGTGTGAGAAGGTGCCTTTTTTAAAACAAGGTTCGAAAACATCGCGCGAGTTTTAAAAAAGAAAAACCTCCTTTTTAAAATGAGAACATGTAAATGGATGTGCGTAAAAAGTGAAACTCATGTAAAAAGGTCTTTTTACACACGGTTCAAAATGAGACTGTTTACACCATGTACAAAACACCATTTTACGTGTTAAATTAAATTGTGTTTTAAAGACCACCAACAGCTAGGTTATTTGGGCCTAGCACCAATTCATATTTTTTTTTATTTATTTTTTTTAATAATAAATTGAAAATCCAATTGACACTTTTACCAGCTCTCGGGCTACAACACGGGAACTGGGGACTTGTAATACAGGAACCATAGCAACGCCATGTAAACAACAGCACCGCTACACGCTCGGCCATTCTCAAGCCCCATTTTACGTGTTATAAAAACGTATCTTAATTAAAAATAATGTATAGTTAAAGTGAAAAACGCTCATTTCAAAATTAATGGTACCTATTAAAAATCTAACTTCTAAAATGTATTTTTGTGCAAAAATGCAATTTTTTGCTTTTAAATGCCAAGAAATTTTATATTTTTCTTTTTTAAAAATGCAAGTAAATCACGTCTTTAAATATAACTAGTCACGCTATTTTCCTTCCGACCCAAGTAAGTAATGAATATTACGATTTCCTTATAGCCTTCTTAAAATAGGTATTTTAAATAGTCAATTGCTTTTTCAATCTAATTCATTCATGAAAATTATATATTTACATAAAGAAAAGGTTATGGAAAAAAATTAATTAGATATCTAACATAAGCTGCAAGTAGTTTTTCGATAAAAATATTAATAATTCATGAAAAAATATTTCAACGGTATTTTTTCCAAAAATAAAAATTTTTAATATAAAAATAAATAAAATAACAGTTATGTTGATCGCACTGAAATGTGAATACTTCCTTACCGGCCTAGTAAGCAAACAGCCAACACATATAAAACGAAAATCCAATATAAATCACCGCTCTGACCTCCACACAACAACCTTTTGTGACGTCATTAAAAACTAAATCCCTATATTTAAGCTCGTAAAGAATAATTTGGAAAGAATGATTTTATAAGCATGGCCTGTTGTATAGCAGTTATACATCTATCGTGACTGGAGGCAGTCACCCCTAACGTAAAGGTGGCGGCAATGTAACGCTACATTCACGGCGCTATTCCCCGTTCCCTTTCCTCGCACCCCTTCTCATACACGCGCACGCCATCTAGAAACGGCAGCGCGGCGGGGTAGTTATTGGCTAATATCAGGGTTGGTCTTCAAAAACGCACTGGGTAAATGGAAAAATAAATAAAATACAGCTAAGGTATTTGAAGGGATCATCTACTTGCTTCGTCTAGCCACGTTAAATTGTGTACTAGTGCGAGAATACTATATTACTACAAAATATACTAAGAAATGATTAATAAGTTTTAAGACATAAGGCCGCTTCGTGTACTCCGTATTAGACCGAGAGCTAGTGACAATTTTTTGGTGTTATTTATTCAAGACCTTATTTTTGTGACGATGGTGAGAGAGGCATATTAAAGTGCCCTGAGTAAGAGATTTTGCTAGATAGCGATATGGGAGGGATGCAGACCGCCCCCAACATGTAACAAAAAAATGCGCACTATTACTTCAAGGCTGAAAATGTTTGTATAGCTTGTCGGCGACCCAACAATGCCATTATAATATTTGCAGATGGATTGGTCAGTATTATACCGACATTTTGTTCTGCAAATTGAAATATATGCTTAAAACAGTCGCCGTAACAACATTTTAAAATTTGAACCTTGAACTAATAATATAAATTTCGTCGGATACATGACACGTTTAGGGTGATCTGCTACTCCTTTAATACTGACCAATCGATCTGCAAATATTATAATGGCATTATTGGGTCACCGACAAGCTATACAAACAATTTCAGCCTTGAAGCAATAATAATTGTGACCATTTTTTTGTTACATGTTGCCCGTGCCGCTATCTAGCAAAATCTCTTACTCAGGGCAATTTAATATGCCTCCCTCAACATCTTCACAAAAATAAGGCCTTGAATAAATAACACCAAAAAATTGTTCTCAAACTCAAAATCGAATTTCATGTTCACGAAGACTTCCCCGATATACTCCGTATGGGAAAAGTATAAAAATATATACTTATAGTTGATTATTTTTTAATATTTCTTTTAATTTATTTTTGCCAATCTAAATGTTTATCTAAATTAACAAACATCATGTCAAAAATATTCTTTTTGGGGGGTTATAGCAATTTTGCTGAAACTCCTATAATATTGTACATGTAGCTGTAGGTATATAATATTATTTTAAATAAAGACTTTCTTTCTTTAAGTTAAAAAAAATAAAGGTATTTGCTTCTGGTATGCGAAAGTACCTACGCCAGTACTGGAAATAGAATCACGAAGTTGTTCAAGCGATAATTTTACCTATGCTAGCTCGTTATAAGTAAAATTTTTGTATGAAGTGAATTGACTTATTGAATATGTTGTGTTACAATTTATTAAATTGTGTCGAAACCTTGTCTTCGAGCAGCAAATCCTTTAAAAATAACAATTATCCCAGCTGTCAATATTAAGGAAACATTTAAGATAAATTCGAATCGTTCAAATTTTTCGGCCTTTCAATAACATTAGGGCAGCGAAAACCATTTTGAATATATAGTTATTATCTTGCAGAAGCATATGTGAACATTCTTAAAATTGGAGCGGAAATAGTGAACTATAACCTCTATATTGGGGAAGTTTTGTGATCTTGCAAAACTCGATTTTGAGTTAGTAAATTTACACGTTCTCAAGTCACGTGAACTAAAAAGTGGTTTTTAAAAATGTCTGTCTTTCGTCTGTTTGCGTGATTGCACCTATAGAGCTCAAACTGAATAGATTTCGCTCAAATTTTGCACGCGTATATTCAGGACAATCACACTTGGAAAACGAAATAGCAAAATCGATCCGTAAAAACCGATCAAAAAAAAAAAAAAAACTGAAAATATGTTTTTCTCCGAAAACGGTTCAAACGATTTTATTTTACACATGAACGTTACTGTGGGGTGACGATGTATGTATTGACTATTGACGCCTACTCACAGCTAATCCGAATTGTGTCGGGCGGTTTATGTCACATATTTTTATTCTCCAGGATTTAGACTTTAATAGTTTATTGATAACTTGAAAAAACTCATGTGCTTAAAATTGAATTTGATATCAATAGAAATATCGCTAGACACTTGGTAGATTGCAGTAAAAAATAATTGAAAATGTGTTCCTTCTGTTCCAGTGAATTGTCTTAGATAGCGTTTCTTTAAGATTTTGCATTGTTTTTAGTGTACGTGAACGATTTCGATGTAAAAAAATAATCTACAAAAATAGAATAATTAATGCATATTTAATATGCATATTTTTCGACTCAACTTTATAAAGCGTCATAGCGGTATTTTAGTGTGGCGTCAATCAATTTTTTATAACACGTTTAAACTGCCAAAAAACATATTTGTAAAAAAACCTTTAAAAAATGGCTTGTCATTTAGCAAAGTCTAAGGTAGTAATTTATCATTATTTATTTCAAACGAAAAACACAGCAGGATTTCCGAATAATTTTAAAGTACTCATAAAAAAATCTATCTTTCAGAGGCTCGGTAGCCTAAAAGGCACCTACCTAGATTGTTACTTCCTAACCTAAATAACATCTATTTATAAATATTTTTCTCACATCTTATTTAGAAATTTTATTGTAAAAACAACAAAGTAATTTTTTTATAAAATTGTTTAGCAAAATCAGGACGACTGTTATAAACAGTTGCTAACTTAATTTTAAAATAAATATACAAACACTTGAAAAATTCTACACATTTATTAATCTCAACGATCGTTTCGGGTTTCTAGCCCATCATCATGAGAGTTAAAAAATAAAAATATATATGAGCACTGTGGTTGGAATAAAAACAAAATAAAATATAGTTACTTCTTACATGAAAGCTTAGCTTTCGAAATATACATCCATCAATAAAACTGTTGTGGTAAGAAGTAACTATATTTTATTTTGTTATCATGAGAGTTAGTTTAAACTCTCCTGATGAGGGCCTAGAAACCCGAAGCGATCGTTGAGATTAATAAATGTGTAGAATGTTTTAAGTGTTTGTGTATTTCCGATTTTGGCATATGGTAACCCTAACTGTAAAAACTTAAAAAAAAAATAAATCTTTCGCCTAGAAATTTTTAAAGGTGAGATAAAGATCAGTTTACAGTTGAGCACACTGTATATAAGATTGCATTCTCAAAATGTTATACTTTCATAAATTGATATAAATGAAATAAACACTGAAGTGTATGACAGGTTGTTTGCAGCAATAATAGAGTAAGCTGAAATTCATACAGGTGCAAAACATACATAGGTACAATAATTTTTATTGCATAATAAAGGGTTTTCCAATTTGGGCGAGTCGATGTTGAAAATTGAAATGGAATAAAACAAGCTGTGTGTGAGGTATTAACGAAATTCTTTATTTATTTGAAAGGCCCATGTATGCCATTATGTATGATATATGACATCGCAAAATCGGACACATTTTAATTTCCAACAGGAAGTTAATAAAAAAAATTCGACTGATGACCAGTCCTATACTTCCCACCTAGTAAATATTTGCAAAAAATAAACACTCTTTTTTTATTCTTTGAAAAAAAGCATGGCCCTCTTTTTTGTTTGGTGATCTACTGATGGCTAGTAATATAGCAAAAATCATGGTTACCTTGATTTATGTACAATTTTCTTTTTTTAGTAAATATTTTTTTCTCGAAAACTATACATTTTAGAGAAAAAAAATTTACATTTTTTTCATATTATAACATCTAGAATTCATTTATATTTTTTTTTACTTATTAATACGTGACATTAAGAACGTTTTTTTTAATATCTCAGGATCCACTGAACCGATTTGACTCAAAATCTAATCAGATCTAAGTTAAAGGCTGATAAACACAATAGAACAATTGGCATGGCTGTATGTTGTTCCGTTTTTACGAAGGCGAAAAATTGACCACACACATACAGACATCAGTCAGAAAATGATCTTAAACGATTGCTAGGGTTTCAAAACGTGAAGATCTGTTAAAATCTCGAAATATTTTTTTCGGACTAAATCCATTACTTCCCCTACCATAGTAGAGGTGGGAAGTAAAAATAGTGATTTGAAAAAAATTGAACTTACTTTAAAAATAACTGTGTACCTATATCCAGCTTAAGATAAATATTAATACAGAATGAAATCGTGGATATCGTGTATCTACTATACATGCATTAGCATAGGGAATGATTGGTGAACGCGACGTGGCCAGACGAATATGAAATGAGAAGGCGAGACAAGAACAAAGAATAAAGGTTTTATACGAGCTTGGTGTTGTATAGCTGCTTATAGTTTATGTCACTAGAGAGCGTCCGGCACGCAAGGTGTTACTGAAAATATGATACATGACAGCGATAATGGAGACGGTGAAATGACACAGTGGGTTGTCGCACAATGTCAGACCAGGTTGTAAGGTAGTTTGCGATGTCATATGGCGTCATGATAATACTAAAGACAAATGATAAGAATTGGTAGAATTTGTGGCGTTCGTCCCGTAACGTATTGTTACAAAACTGTTTTCTGAGTTGGCGGAATAAATATTTATTTACAATAATTAAAAATACAATAACAATAAATGCACAACGAAAAGTCAATTCTAACAATCAACACAATTAAACAATAACTAAACAGTAATTAAAAAGCAAAACAAACAACTATATACAATTAACTACACTAATATATTTTATTTTATCAGGTGTATTTATATCAGACGCACTATTTATATCACTGTATTTAAAGCAGATTTATTTATTTTCGCACTATTATTATCGCCCGTACTTGTCACAGTATAATCTACACTGATTGATGACTGATTGTGTGACTCACTGCTTATATAGGTTGTGCGGCGTAAGTCCAGTGCCTCCTCGATTTCTCTAGAACCTTCGCGCGGTTACTAGTTGTTAGGTAAGCAGACCTCGTTTCTCAGAATTCTTGCCTGCCTCTTATATACAGAATGATCCGTAACAGTATCTTTTTCATACTAATGTGGGAAAGCAAGCCTTTTCCATAGTGATTTTATTAGCCTGATCCGCCCGCTATTACATACTCCTGTGGGTACCTCCACCTACTATAGGAGTGAAGTTAGCTACACAAATAAACTGTCAAAAAATTTTGAAAATACTGAAAATAAAGTGAAAAGTAGGTATTTCATATAGTGGGTATGGCAAAAAATACCATAATATACAGGGTGAGTTCGACCACCCGTATCAGTCGTTTTTTTCGAAAACTGTTAGTCGTAGAGAGTTGTGTCAAAAATTTGTATAATAAAATCCCTAATAAAGAATCGAATGGTGATAATTTTTTTTTCTGGGAAGGTCGGCTTCCCTATTAGTTTGCTCCAGAATGTCCAGAACTCCGGAATTATAAATGTAACGATAGGTCGAAAGTGGTATTGTTGAAAAGATCTTTAAAAAATTAGCAAGTTTTGTACGGATTTTTTTTTTATTACTGCCACCCCTGTTAAGTAATATTTGTTTGAAATTACTAACTTAAAATGTCATAATAATGAACTTTTTAAAAGTCCGCATTTAAAATCTAGTTACCTATCTATCGATCATTAAACACTGAAGAAGTACACTGACAGTATAACTAGAAGAGCTCAGTAGTATGTATTAAAGAGTAAATGGAAGGCAGTTTGAACATTTGTGACAAAGTCTGAGGTTGCTAGATTTTTAATGCCGACTTCGATCGTTATTATGAAAATTTGATTTAATAATTTCAAACGATTGTTACTTAACAGAGGTGTCAGAAATTAAATAATTTTCCCTACAAAACTTGCCTATTTTTAAAGAGCTTTTCAACAGCACCACTTTCAACCTATCGTGCTTTCTAAAATTCCGGAGTTTTGAACATATAATAATTTATATTTATACTTATAGAAATGTACAGGGGTGGAAGTAAAAAAAAAATTTTTCCTACAAAACTTGCTTGTTTTTTAAAGATCTTTTCAACAATACCACTTTCGACCTATCGTTACATTTATAATTCCGGAGTTCTGGACATTCTGGAGCAAACTAATAGGGAAGCCGACCTTCCCGGGAAAAAAAATTATCACCATTCGATTCTTTATTAGGGCTTTTATAATACAAATTTTTGACACAACTCTCTACGACTAACCGTTTTCGAAAAAAACGACTGATACGGGTGGTCGAACTCACCCTGTATATCTCGTGCGTAATGATATCATGACTCGTGTGACTATTAAAACTCGTTATCACTCGTTTTAACATACTATCACTACTCGTTAGTATAATATGCCTTATCGATGCCTCATTCATTACTCAATATGAAACATCTCGATACACTCTGCACAATTTAACCACATATAATATAATATCTTCTATAATATTGTTACGAATCACCCTGTATATAAGCGGCAGGGAAGAATTCTGAGAAACGGTAGTCTGCTTGCTGAATACACTAGTGCCTACGCGAAAATTCTAGACAACGCTAGAGAATACGAGAACGCACTGAGCGTACACCGCGCGCCCTATATAAGCAGCGAGTCGACGGAAATCGAGTAGTGAATAGTGAGTCTGCAATCAAGTGGATCAGTGATATAAATATTAATCAGTTCAACGGAGATCAGTCAGTCAGTGTAGATTATACTGTGACAGTGTTGAACAGCGAATATAGTGCGAAATAAATCTGAGTGAATATAAATATACAAACATAAATAATCTTTGTAAATATATAGTTATTGTTTACTTGTGTTGATTGTCAGAATTGACTTTTCCTTGTTGCGTTCATTATTATTGTGTTTGTAAATAATTGTAAATAAATATTTATTCTGCTAACTCAGAAAACAGTTTTGTAACAAAATTATTCGTAAGAAATCATGCCACGACCAAGACATTATTGCTGATGACGATGTCTAAGGGCCAGCGCACACATGCTACTTTTTGTATAAAGATTGTGTAATTAAGTCGAAAACACCTAGCACATTTAGTCGCGCTATACTTTATGCCATGGTTCCCGATGAGGCTGCACTGTTCACGCCCAGGCGCGAAAATTCAATACAAGTGCATCGATCGCTAAATCGAGCGAAATTACGATAGAGTCTCAATGCTGTTGCCAAATCGCGACCGAAAGAGAAATTTCGAGTAGCTTAGTAATCGTCAAAACGCGTTTTCGATACAATAAATTATAATTTAAAAAAACTAAAAAACACGCTTTAATGAACTAAAAAGTAAAAAATAATTAATTTTATTGTAAAAAAGCGTGGGGTGCTTTATATCATATTTTCATACTACCCCACGCTTTTTTACAATAAAATTAATTATTTTTTACTTTTTAATTCATTAAAGCGTGTTTTTTAGTTTTTTTAAATTATAATTTATTTTTGCTTTTTAGTCCTGGAGATCCTGGTCAGGATAATGGGACAAACTTATGGAAGTATTGTATTGTCATCGGTCCTTGATAAGTGTGCAAAGTTTCAGTTCAATCTGAAGTTTTTTGCTTTTTTTTAGTCCTGGAGATCCTGGTCAGGATAATGGGACAAACTTATGGAATTATTGTATTGTCATCGGTCCTTGATAAGTGTGCAAAGTTTCAGTTCAATCTGAAGTTTTTTAGTTTTTTTTTTTTTAGTCCTGGAGATCCTGGTCAGGATAATGGGACAAACTTATTGAATTATTGTATTGTCGTCGGTCCTTGATAAGTCGACAACGTTTAAACTAAATCTGACCGTTCAAAGTTGGTCAACATCAAGTTCAAAGAAGTCGGTTACAAACTGACAAACAAGCAAGCAAGCAAGCAAACATACAGGTGAAGCTAATAAAAGCGTGTTAAAAAGTAGCATAGAA
Organism: Mongoloraphidia duomilia; assembly: GCA_039654895.1. NCBI lineage: Eukaryota > Metazoa > Arthropoda > Insecta > Raphidioptera > Raphidiidae > Mongoloraphidia > Mongoloraphidia duomilia. The sequence continues at coordinate 3,932,730 of CM077517.1, forward strand.
TGTGTGCAGCGTACTGCATAACATACCTTAACTGAAGTTGTGGATAAAAAAGTGATATGGACAATGAATACAGTGATTCCATTGCAGATTTTTACTAACACAATATTTTTACTCAAACCTTTAGATTCATGATTTATTTGCACTTGTAGGTAGGACCGTACTATATTTGAAATCTAATTCAAAAAGCAACAGCATCGAGAAAAGCCAGTTCTATAAATAAAATCCGAATATTTAAAGGTATTATGCAATAGCATGTTATGAGGGAGTCAACAAATGCAAATGTTATGTTAATTAAAAATATTGTGGAATTTCTTACATTTCTTAATGAAAGTGTTTTATCACAAATTAATAATCAGTGCGGCCTTTTCTTTTGCTATTTAGAGTGGCACAAGACCCTGTATCGCCCTGTACAGACCTGAATGCGACGCTAATACACTTGCCCCTATTTATCCAACCTTTAATATAAAGTAATTAGTAACCCATCTAATAGATTGCACTGCCTGTATAATTTGACATAGTGTATATGTATTTTTAATATACTGTAAGTAAAGTATGCAATATAGGCCGGCATAATATTGCCACTAGCGCTCCTAGCGATTGGATTACTAATTACTGTAGATAGAACAACAACTATGGCCTTTCCCACCAGCAGACATAGTTATGACGTGAACAACACGTCATTCTCTATAACGTGCAGTTGCTGTCTGACTAAGGACCGGCGCTTTCAATCAATTTTTAATCGCACAACTGTTTAGTTGTTTGTCAATAAGGCTACGGGATCAGAAGGGACTGCGCATGTACTATCGACGCTATAGTTGTGCGACAAAAAATTATAAAACCGCATCGATCGTCTTTTGACTTTTCTGTTGAACAACTATCGTCGGCAGCTTATGTCCACAGTTGTGTATTGACGCTAGCATATGCTCGACTGAATAGTTGTTCGGCGGCCCATTAGTTTAATAAATTATGGCACAACCGCACAACTGATTGATTGTATATGCGCACCTCTAACAACTATAAAATAGTTTAGTCGAGTTGAAATCGCGATAGGTACACAACTGGACTAAACTGTTTAGTCGTGGAAACAATTGTGTGTATGTAGCCGGCCTAAGGATGCATTAAGTACCTATCTGATTGGTTCTTTGAAAGTCTTCAGATTCAGATGCTGATGATTAGTAAAACATTTTGTTTCATAATTTCAGTTGTAAGGTTATATTGTTTTGAATTTTTTTGTATTATACATATACTTTATTTTTCCTTTTGTATTATATTTTCGAACATTTACTTTCTTTTTCAAATAAATGCACTCAAACTGAAAATGTTTTAGTACATCCTTATATTGCCTTCTGCTGTGTTGAGTTTCAAGCGACCAATCAGCTGTTGATTACGCAGTTTTATTGCTATATTCGGTTTATTTTTTATTTATTTATTGTAGATTATAGACGCGTCGACAACTTAGGTCATTAGCGTCTTAATTACATTAAATAACAACTTCCTTAAAACTAAATTACATCACAAAACATCCATGAGCGGAGGTGGGATTCGAACCCACGACAGTGTGATCCAAAGGTCGGTTACGCTAACCGTTACACCACACTGTCCTTTATATCGGTTTATGGGACCTATGTGCGATCTCTGAGGGCCAATTTGCACACATGCTACTTTCTGTATCCAAAACGCGCGAATTGGGATACTACGTCGCGATTTTATGATTACTCAGCTATTCGAAATTTGTCGTGATATATCAGTTGTGTGTTTCAGCGAAAAGTGTGCAGCCTACGCTATTGGTAGCTATTTTTGACGATCTCCAAGCAACTTCATCGCAAAATCGTTCGATCAAAAGTAGAGTTTGTGCGTTGACCCTTATTAGTAATTAATCGTATGCTTCCAATCAGGAATAACGCATTTTCAGTTCTTATATAGGGCTAGATTATGTAACCGTAGACTTCTGTGATCTCTCTATATTTTAGATACTCAAAGGTTTTCACTCACTGAAACATAATTGCATTTTTAGTTCTAAATTAAACGAACGATAGCATATAGGTTTGTAGGTATATGGAAATGTTAAAATGGGCACAAAAAAGAATACGTGTAATTGACCATTGCAGTCGTTAGTACACACGAGCTCACTCGGACATGGCCGAATGTTGTGCACTGCCGCTACAGACACATTCGTTGCTACCAACCATCGATTCGCTACTTACATTACGCATGTTGTATTCAAATGAGTAATTAACAATGCTAATACACTTAGCACAGTTAGACCTACTGTATGAATGCCATAGGATTTGTGTAGTCGAACCTCGATTATACGTGACCTGTCGATAATTCAAATTTTCCAGGCAGGGTACACGGAAAAATACATGCAATCTGAAAACTTTTTAGTTGTTTTGTAATATTTCAGATGTGTCGAGTGAATCTCTTCATGTAAAAAATCTACGGCGTGCGAAATGTAAGAAAAATCGTTTTTTTACAAAAATTTCAGAAACTATTGGTACGAAAAATAACAGTTTTTAGTATCTTTCTGTCTTTGCAATAAATAAGGCATTCGTGTTTTCCATATAATAACAATTGGCTTCAGCGCCGATTAACAAACTGAAAAACAGTCACGTGATATATTAGAAGATGCAGGTTGCTATTGATAATCATTTTATGATAGTGTATTATAAATTACTAAAGTTGATATTTTCCTTAAATAATTTTTATCTCAAAATTTTCCCTTTATCTTTATCAATATACTAGCTAGTAGCTGTTAAGCATATCGTTGCCCGCGGCCTATTCGTATTTGGCGGAGTTTTCTGAAGCACTCCCAGGATACAACCGTCAAAACCAAACTAAAATCGAAACAGCGGTTTTCATTGTGAACATACAAACAACCATACAGATGCGAAAACTGAACTATAATAATATAACCGTAACTAATATTATAAATGCAAAAGTGAGTTTGTTTGTTTGTTCCGCTCTCACGCCTCAACTACTCAACCAATGTATGTGAAATTTTGCACACGAGTAGCATCCGTAATGGAGATGAACATAGGCTATAATAACTAGCCGGTCCAGCTTCGCTCGGGTGAAAATCGGGGGTAATTTCAGGAGACCGATTTCTCCGTAACTACTGAACGGATTTTGTTCCGCGTTTTCACGATTATATAGATTTATTCACGAGGAAGGTTTAGATGTATAATTGAAATTGGCCGGCCCGGATTCGCCCGGGTGTAAATCGGGAGTAATCTCAAACGATCCGCGATTTCAAAAAATATTACACTGTTCGATATAGGTTCTAGGACATAGGTTATAATAACTGGTCGGCCCGGCTTCGCCCGGGTAAAAATCAGAAGTAATCTCATAAATTACTCAACCGATTTCAATTTTTTTTCACTGTTCTATAGGTGACACGATTTAAAACATAGGGTATAATAACTGAAGCGAACGAGCGAAGCGAGTGAGTAATTTATTAATATATCATAAATTCATACCACCCGGGCGAAACTGGACCGGGCAGCTAGTATTTTCTATAAGTAGTTCAACACTGGAGCTCTATGATTTGATTTTAGCGTGTTTCCAATTTCCCACAATTAATATTTACATGAAGTATTAGAAATACCTTGTATTATGTCCGTCTTGTGACTTCTTGTGAATTTACACTACGCGTTTCAGCAACGAGTTGCCATCTTCAGGTGTGGTTAGCATCATAATGTTATATAGCGTTACGAATACTCAATGTGTGTTTTAAAAAAAATAATTAACCACACCTGAAAATGGCAACTCGTTGCTGAAACGCGTAGTGTTAAATCACAAGAAGTCACAAGACGGACATAATACAAGGTATTTCTAATACTTCATAATATTCATATAGTGACTTGGAGACCTAACACTCTCTAAAAATGTATAATATTTTCATGTAGAAATTTGTTCTTCAAATTTAAATTTCGTTGACTAAGCTATGAATTTTTAATATACGAATCTGCATTATTGTAAATTTTTTTAAAGGATCTTCATTAAAATGCACGGTCTAGCAAATAAAAGAACATTTTTCTGCAAGTTAGCATCTACACAATAATATATTTTTATTGTTGTATTGTAACCCTCTGTACATGCACAGTGACGTCGAGTAATTTTTACAAGCTTTTCTTTAACTTGAAATGTATGTTAGTTTGTGTGTTTGTTTAGGTTAAATCTTGCAAGTCAATTTTGAACGACTTCCACGTATCCAATCGATTTGAAATTTTGTAAACATATGTATTCCCGATGACAATACATGAATAAATCGTTTTTAGAAATAAATTCAACCCCTAAGGGGTTTAAACGGTGATGTAGGGTTTTTTTTTTTTTGACTAATCAACGCCCAGGCCAAATCGCTGAAGCTAGAAACTTGAAATTTGGACAGTTGGTTCCTTTTCTGACGTAAGCATCCACTAAGAAAGGATTTTTCGAAATTCAACGGGTGTCAAAGGGGGGTAAAATTTTGAAAGACTAAAATAAACAAAATAAATATTAGTAAAAAAAACTTTTTAGAGACGAGCTTTTATTTAAATGCACTAAAATGGAAAAAATAATTTTTAATAAGTTGGGTTCATAATAATTTATTATGAACCTAAATTATTAAAAATTATTTTTTCCTTTTTAGTGCATTTAAGTAAAAACTTTTTGGCGCTAATGACCTCTGTTGTCGAGCGTCTATAATGCAAAATTCTAAAAAGTTTTTTTTACTAATATTTATTTATTTATAAGTGCGAGTGGTCGTAAATCGAGGACTACCTGTAGTAGTTTCAGTCATTCCTGGGGCATGGATATACATTTTTTTCTGGAAATGAGTTTCCATTTAAAACAAAATGATTTTTGTGTGTAGACTTTTTAGCGGTATGTGTTTTTATAACTTGCATTTTTTTGGTTATTGTAGTCCTTTTAACGGCAGTTTTCAATTCAAAATAAAATATTTATGTCACCTTCTGGCTTCCACACTGACTTTCATCTACTTCCATTAGTTGTCATTCTACGTCATAAGGTTTACTCGAGCATCAGTCAGGGAATTAAAAAAATTCGATTAGCTTCAGAGATTCCAGACAAAGTCTTCAGTTTCGCGGCGCTATCAGCATTTTTTCCAACAATGGTTTGTTTTAGAAGTCTCCGATCTGCTGTATTATTCGGATAGATAGATAGATAGATAGACATTGTAGAATATAGACGCTGGACAGTTTACTATTTGGATAATAAAATGCTGGACAGTTGAAAGTTGTTCAACCCTATTCTATTTATATTTCCTTTAACAACTTTAATATAACAATGAAATAAACAATCAATATGATTAGATTCCTAGACAATAACTAAACATAAAAATATCAGACGACACTATCGCCGTGATTATATAGAAGGCTGTACAAGAAAAATGTAAATGCATCGCCGGGATTCGAACCCAGAACTCCCGATTTCACGTCGGGAAAGTTTCCAGTTACTACACAGTGCCCGATAGTGTTCATTTAATCTTTCATATAATATAACAACGATGTACCGCAAATCCAGCACCTGCGAGGGTTATTAATTTTATAACAACATTGCAATGAATGCTGGCTTTCTCAAATAGGTTCGAATCCCGGCGGTGCTTTTACATTTTTCCTATACAGCCTTCTATATAATATCATGCCGACAGTGTCGTCTGATATTCTCATGTTTAGTTACGGTCTAGGAGTCTGATCATATTGATTGTTTATTCCATTGTTAATTATTAGATACCGTACTCACATTTCTAATTTAACTTTAATATACTGTTACGGATCACCCTGTATATAACCGGCAGGCAAGAGTTCTGAGAAACGGGGGTCCGCTTACTGTAACAACTGGTACCTGCACGAAAGTTCTAGAGAAAGCGAGAACACACTAGGCTTATGCTACGCAGCCTATATAAACAGGAGTACGAGCGAGTGAGGGGATCAGTCAACGGTGAGTCACGCATTCAAGCCTACGAGGGATCAGTCAATGGAGAATACTGAGCGACAAATAGTGCGTCTGATATAAATACAGTGGATATAAATATTTGAAACATAAATAACTAGAAATAAATAGTCCTGGTATATAGTTAATTGTTACGAGTTATTGTATATAGTTGTTTGTTTTGCTTTGTAATTACTGTTTAGCTATTGTTTATTATTGTGTTTTTAATTATTGTAAATAAATACTCAGAAAACAGTTTTGTAACCATACCTATAGGGATAAAAATAAACGGCTTTGCTTTGTTTGATTCAACGTTATCTTGAACACTCTTTTCCATTCGTTGGAAAAAAAACTGTTTCCAGTGTACAATGTACATCATTACAAGTATTAATAAATGTAAATACATAACAAAATCATTTAATCTACGCTGATTAACAAAAATCGTAAATAATCCTGTGATGAGAGATTATCTTTATTAGGCTTCGCTGGTAATTGAATACAGTTTTTTTTTGTATGTTTTTGACATGTTTTGATGGGTATAGAATTTTTCGTTAAGCCAAATTTGAGTATAATCATTAATGTACTCCTGGTCACAATTAACGTACCACTCGGTTTTTCAATGGTTTTATTAAGTTGACATGACGTAAGTACCTATATTTATTTATTTAGATCAAATTTAATTATTGAAATTTGACCCACTACCCGTTATCCAATTGAGTTGAAATTTTGCACACGTCTATAAGTCCGGTGACAATGCAATATAGTATATCTAATATCGTTCTAAATCCAAAATGGCGGGCGTCCCAAGATGGCGGCTCACTTTTTTTTTGCAACCCCCTTGACATGGGTATCAAATGAAAGGGTTTCATGAGTAGAATACGATAAGCTACGTGACGCTATTCTAAATTCAAAATGGTCAAATTCGAAAAATGTGTAGGGCAATCAAAATTTCTGTATCGCTTCGCCGCGTCTAGAGCAAGCCATGTTTAAAATTTTCGATTACATATTTTTGTCTATAGATTATATTTAATTTTTTTGCATAATTTTTATCCATATATATTTTAATTAATATATACCGTAAAATATTTCTTTTTTAGTTGAATGCATGTCTCCTGAGTTCTTTTGATTCGTTAACGTACACGCCACTGAGTGCATACTTTAATTTGCTGTCTCTATTTGTACGTTTCTTGTCTCCCTCATACTTCAACCAACCGCTACAACTGGCAGGTTATATTTCTATTTCTCTACACAGTATGTGGTTAGGCGACATTTTTTGCTGTACAGATGGAATTCTTTCTTCAAATATGGAAATTGTTTCACATTGATTTATAACTTAATTACAAAGTAAATTAAGTTTTAAACTGTTCTGAGATTTTAATAGAAAAAAGAACGTTGTTGAAAATACATCTTGTTAATAATAATATTATTTTTACTTCCATGTTCCGCAAAGAGAAAGTATTAATGGTGATGGGATCGAAAAATCACGTCCGTAAAAAGGTCAGATTCAGATTGTTCTACCCTCAAAACTTAAATAAATTTGATTTTCTGCATGGCATGTGGAATTTTCTTTTGTGTCCAAGAACTTCTACAAAATTGCACTATTTTAATTGATACTTTTAGACCAGCTAAGGCTTAAAAATCACAGCAAAAGTCAAAATTTTTGATATATTTTTTCAGTGTTTTCTAATTCATTATTAAATTTTTGTCCGTGAAATTCATACAATGTTAGGTTTATCAGGGAACGTGGACAGAAATAATTTAAGAAATCAACAAATTATTTTTGTTGGACGTTTCATCACATATTACACAAGTTATATTATTTAAGGTACTTACAGATTAAAGTAAGCGCGTATAATAAATAATAAAAATCAGTGGTTAATAATTAAAACTTTCTTATTCTTGCTAACGGATCTTATTAACAATAGTATAAAGAATACTAGCGGACCCGTCCCGGCTTCGCTCGGGTGGTATGAAATTATGATTTAATAGCGGTCACCCATTACTCCGCTCACGTATATTTAGTATAGCTGATCCGGCAAACGTTGTTAATAATTTCTAGGAATAATTACATTACTCGCTTGCTTCGCTCGTTCGTTTGAATTTTATTAATACAGTACTCACTTGCTTCGCTCGTTCGCTTGAATATTATAAATACACCACTCACTCGCTTCGCTCGTTCGCTTGAATATTATAATCACATTACTCACTCGCTTCGCTCGTTCGTTTGAATTTTATTAATACACTACTCACTCGCTTCGCTCGTTCGCTTGAATATTATAAATACACTACTCACTCGCTTTGCTCGTTCGCCATATATGTATTTTTTAAAGCTTAATATAAAAATCGCGATTAAAAATCAGGGGTTGATCGTATAAGGGTGAAAATTTAGAGTTGTATGTATTTTTCAATGCTGAATCATGAAAAAATTAAAACAAAAAATTTTGTCAAAAAAATAAAAAAAAATTTTTTGGGGTGGACCACCCTTAACATTTAGGGGGATGAAAAATAGATGTTGTCCGATTCTCCACCCTACCCGATAAGCACACAAAATTTCATCAAAATCGGTCCAGGAGGAGTTCAATAACGTACACCGCGACACGAGAATTTTATATATAAGATAAGATAAAAAAAAATTTTACATCGCATTAAATTTTTAAAAGTTAAAAGTTATTAAAATCGTGATTTTTCAAGCTTTAAAAAAATCATATCTCTAAAAATATTGAATTTATCGCAAAAAGTGATAAGTCATTTTATGTTCGTATTTAGTCAAAGAATACGAAAAAAAAATGGATGCGTGTACTTTGTACGCGTGTTAGAAGTTATGCTTCTTTGGCGTGATTAAGAACTAATTTTATTTTGCATGCAAATAATTTATTGAAATATAAAATAATAAAAGGACTGGAGTGAATTTATTTATATTTGTTTATATGGTAACTATGGAAATCATTAATGCTGCAACTTCATCCTGTTAAATTTTCGTGACGCGATGCACGCGCATCATAAAAATTCGCTCTAATCATTTTTTCATAACGCGCCAAAAGAAGAAAACTTCAAAAATTTGCCTTGTGCAAAAATTTCATTATTTTGTAATTTGCTTAAATAATTGCGTTTTAAACAATATGGCTTCAAGTGGAAACATGCATTTTTATAATCAGTACTACATACTAAAGAGAATTGCGCAAAAAAATGTTGGCCGAATAGTTTTTTAAACTCATGCGCGAGTACGTGCTGCACTAATAATATACAATAGATTTTGATTATAGAATAGAAAAAACTTAACAAAAAAAAAAAAACCTTCTTCAAAAAACCACTAAAAAGAGGAAATTTATAAAATTTTGAGGTCTGTGCCAATTTAATAAAATATGAAGTCGGTTAAAAAGTATAGTATAGTGATTAATATCATCTTTTTAACCAACTTCATATTTTATTAAATTGGCACAGACCTCAAAATTTCATTATTTTCCTCTTTTCAGTGGTTTTTTGAAAGAGGTTTTCTTTTTGTTAAAAAGTTTTTTATTTTTACTTTTTAGTGTCAAAAAGTGACATTTACCTTAAAAGAATCACACGCCGTTACTCACTTTTATTAAACAGACTTTCTTACGCTGTCTGATATGTCAAAAAGTGACATTTACCTTAAAGAATCACACGCCGTGACTCCCTTTTATTAAAATCAGCCGAACTACTGAACCGATTTTGATAAAATTTCTATGGGACTAATCTGAAAGTATATCCTTTCAAATAAAAAAAAATTTTCAAAATCGGTTTATAAATGACTGAGTTATGAGGTAACAAACATAAAAAAAAATACAACCGAATTGAGAACCACCTCCTTTTTTGAAGTCGGTTAAAAATGGAATTAGAATAAGATTAGATTTAGGACATCCGTTAAAAAGTGCAATTTTGATATCATAAAATTTGTCGTTTAGCTTTCTTTACCACCCTGTACAATACCATTCTCCGGTCTCTTAGAACAACACATTGTGCTTTGAAGTATCTACATCGAGGTGAAATATTATTTTCTTTTAGCTCAACGACGTACTGCCCCAGCGCGCTGCATTATTTAATAAATAGTACCGTTCACACTGAAAAATTATGTTCTAGAATTGAAAGAAAACAATATTTTGTTGTCACATTGTGTTATTTTAACACACAAGCTTTATTCTAACCGAAAGCTCTGTTTTATATTTCATTCGGCTCTTTCTTTGTCCATTCCATTTGTCAGCCATTTTAAGATAATATATTTCTATATTTTATAGGTTTTTTACAATATAAATTCTTGTACCTACAGTGGTTTATATTATTTGAATCGAATTTTGCCTGTCTCATATAGTCTAATAAATTAACAAAATATTTTTACCTATTTTTGAGGGCTTGAGAATAGCCGAGAATGTAGCAATGCTGTTGTTTACATGGCGTTGCTATGGTTCCTCTATTACAAGTTCCTGGGTTCTAGCCCGAGAGCTGGTAAAAGTGTCAATTGGATTTTCAATTTATTATTAAAAAAAAATAATTAATTGAAAATATGAATTGGTGCTAGGCCCAAATAACCTTAGATGTTGGTGGTCTTTAAAACACACACACACACATACAACAAAATATTTTTACCTATTTTTGAATAAAAAAATGTTTTAAATGTATTTTTCTGAAACCTAGAACGAAGCCACTTTCAAAAAAATACCCACTAAAACTCGGAAAAGTTCACGTGACTATGAGGCAGGCAACCCACCATACGTTGCTATACATTTGGTTCGCCTGTTTGTCAGTAATTCAAATAAAAAAATTTCCCGACCTTTTTTAATTATTTTGCACTTTCTTTAAACTAAACTCTATAGCTAAGGACGATTTCGCATTCATATTCTTTCAATAAATAAAAACGCATTCAAATCGGTTCATTCGTTTTGAAGCCACGATACCACAGACAGACAAAGGCTTCAAACTTATATAACATCCGTCCTTTTTGCATCGGAGGTTAAAAATGACAAGCGACTAGACCCTGCAGTCAGGGTCCATTCTGTTTTGTCGGTTACCCCATCTTGATGTCGTTTGACACACACAGACACACCTAAACGAACGTAACAACTAACTAGTTTATTTATTTATTTATTGCAGATTATAGACGCGTCGACAACTTAGGTCATTAGCGTCTTAAATTACATTAAATAACAATCAACTTAAAACTAAATAACATCACAAAATATCCATGAGCGTAGGTGGGATTCGAACCCAGGACAGTCTAGTCTAGAGGCTGCCGTACACTATCCACTAGGCTACACTGCCCTCAACTAACTAGTGAACTCTGTATACTAATATGGATAGTTGGTAGCGATTAAAAAATGGGTTTTGTATGTGGAGAAACTTCAAACACATATTCTTCAAGACAGGCATTAATGTTCACAAAATTAGAATGAAAACTTCAGATAAGGCTGGTAATCTAATTCTTACTACAAAAATTGATCAATTTTCTGCGATTTCAAAATAAAACTTAATTAAAAATTTTTTTTGCATTCCAATTTCTCAAGAACACTGTTACTGTATAAATTTATAAATTATAAATTACAATTTTATATAAATTTTCATTCTAATTTTGTGAACATTAATGCCTGTTATGACGTTTAGGCGGGGTGTAAAAAAAATATAATATTTGAAAAAAATATATATTATAATATGTGACCTTTGCAGAGGGTCCGCCACGTCGTAGATCTTTTAGAATTGATTTTAATATTGAGTTGCTTATTTAAATTAAAAGAAAGACAAAAAAAAAAATACAATAAAAACTAATGTATTTATTAATGAAAAACTACTTTGATACAATGACAATTATATAAAATGAGAAATTTTAATACGCCAAACCTTGGTTCAAATTAAGGTTATTACAGGAAGAAGACAAAGGAACAGGTAAGTATAACGAAAGGAAGCGGATAAAGGTAAGGAAAAGAATAAGATAGAACAGGAATCGAATAAAGGGAAACGTTAATTATTTTCGTTTTAAAATACTAATATCTTTTTTGTTACTATTAGCTATCGCGTTAAAATTTATACTGCCTGCAATTTTAAAATAAAATCAGAAAGAATTTTAAAATTTAGTTTGTTACGTAAGTTCGTTAACTGGTACGTAATAGAGTGTTACTAGTACTATTGAGTTTAATAATTCTAGAATATAAAACATTTTTACAGCAATTTATAATTGATATTTATTTATTTATTTTGAAAAATAAATACTAAAAATGTTACATCTTCCCTCTCTAAAAAAAAAACGAACTGACGTTTCAAACTAAATAAAATAGGGTTTCAATTGACTTATATGAGCCCGATATTGCTTACTACTATCATTCACATCTTCTAAAATACATGATACTGGAGTTGTAAATCGGAGAATTTTCCGTGGAGTGCTCCAGCGTGGAAGAAACTTCTGAGCTTCATCCCCTCCAGCTGGTACTATGCGATGAAGTCGCTGGACTACTGTCTGACCGGATTGAAATTGATGTCTAGCCGGTTGGCGAAGATCGTACAGCTGTTTGACGCGCTGATGCGCCCGACGCAGGTTGGATTCAACTTGTTCTGGCGGTGCCGGCGTGCTTTCGATGAGTGTTTCCAGATTCCACTGTCTGTCTAGCGGTTTCGGCAAGTCTCGTCCCAGGAATATTGATGCTGGAGAGTATCGTGTGGCTTCGGAAACATTCGAGTTGTGTGAATATGCAAAAAATGGTAAGAATTTGTCCCAATCTTTCACAGATTTCGCGCAACTTTTGACCATGATCGATATCGACGCTTTCAAGTCTCTCATAGTTCGTTCCACCATATTTGATGAAGCTTGATAGGGAGTGATGAAAACTTGATGAATTCCCCAACTCAGAGCCATTTGAGTGAACAAGCCGCTGTGAAATACGCTGGCATTGTCGCTGACGATGATTCGTGGCGGACCAAAGCTACACCAGAGCTTCACTAGTTTTCGAACGATCACAGACGCTGTAGCCCGGGTACAAGGGATGACCTCCACCCATTTAGAATATCCATCCAGTACAACTAAAACATATCGGATTCCGTTGTTTGAGCGTGGTAAAGGCCCGAACATATCTATATATACTCGTTCGTATATTCCTGTAGGAACAGACGATGCCATCGGTGCTCCAATTGGTAAGTTAGATGCCTTAAATCGCTGGCAATCTTCACACATTCGAACGTGGCGTTGTACGTCTTTAAACAAGTCTTTCCACCAAAACCGCTTAGCTATTGCTCGATAAGTTTTCGTGATTCCGGGATGCTGAGCGTCAAGTCCATGAAAATAATGTAGAATCATCGGCTGAAGCTTTTTTGGAACAACAACCCGCTTAAGTTTATTTTTACCGACAAGTCGCATCAGCAGGCCATCTTGCATAGCGAAACCTCTGACATCTTCCCGATCTTGAAGATTCTGGATGATGAGTCTCGTATCAGCTTCGGTCTGTTGATGTTGTTTGATAGAAATAAAACTTTGCGGAATTTCATGAAGTGCTGTTATCGTATGTACTTCAGTTGTTTTTTCAACTTCCACATTATCGGGTTCATAGAGTCGAGATAAGGCGTCGGCGACCGAGTTCAGAGGGCCGCGAATGTGTTCCACGTCGAAATCGTATTTTGACAGCTTAAGAACCCATCTTCCGACTTTTCCTAGTTGTTTAGGATGATTTAGCATGAAAGATAAAGCTTCATTATCCACTTGTAGCAAAAATTTTCTTCCGAGCAAGTAATCGGAAAATTTTTCAATTGCGAAAATTATTCCAAGAGCTTCGCGTTCATAAATAATTAACTTGCGCTCCGTGTCCGATAATTTTTTTGAAGCAAAACAAATAGGGTGAATGCCATCTTCAAATTCTTGGAGTAGCACCGCGCCAAGAGCAACATCCGATGAGTCGCATCGAACAATAAATCGTCTTTTAAAATTAGGAAATCGTAAAACCGGTGCTGTCGATAAGACGCTTTTTAGTTTTTGAAATGACTGCATCTGTGCTTTTCCCATTACAAACTTAACGTTCTTTCGCTTCAGTGCGTTCAGTGGAGCAGCTAGTTCACTGAACTTTTCAATAAACTTAGCGAAGTAAGCTACCATTCCCAAAAATGATTGTAATTCTTTTAGCTTAGCTGGAGGTGGAATTCGCTGAATCGCTCGAACTTTATCTTCATCTATCTGGCAGCCTTGAGCAGATACTACGTAACCCAAACATTTGATTTTTGACATGCCGATTTGTGCCTTATCCGGATTCACCGTAAATCCTACTTCCCGTAAACGTTTCAGAACTTCTTCCAGATGCTGTAAATGTTCTTCAGGATTCTTTGAATATATAAACAAATCATCAAAGTAGTTGATAGCAAAATGATAATGCAAGTCGCCGAAAATGTGATTCATTAGACGGTTCAGTGCTGCTGGTGACACGGATAAACCAAATGGCAAATAGCGATACTGGTAACTTCCTCCAACAGTTACGAAGGCTGTTATTGGTTTTGACTCAGATGCTAACGGCAGCTGATGATAGGCCATATTCATGTCCAATTTTGTGAAAATTGTGGCTCCTGATAAGCATTGGAATATTGATTCTGGACGTGGAACCGGATATGCATCGAAATGTATTTTCTGATTTATTTTGCGATAATCGACGACCAGTCTAAAGTCTCCTGATTTTTTTGGTATCAGAAAGCACGGACTGGCATATGGCGATGCGCTCGGCTCGATGATCTCTAGCTTCAGAAGTTTCGTGATATGCTTCCTCATTTGCTCCGCCTTAGGGGGGGTAAGAGGAAAGGGAGGCTGATGAATAGGCAAGTTGTCTTTAAGGTAAATTGTATATTCATAATTTTTTACTCTTCCTAACTCGGTTGAAATAGTATCATCGAATTCCTTCAGAAGCTGCTTTAAACCTTGTTCTTGACGATAAGTTAATTTCGCAGGAGCTTCAATCATAGTGTTCAAAATGTCTGTCTTGAATTTTTCAGTTGAAATAAATGGTATTTGAATTTCTGGATTAAAATGAAAGGTAAGAATATTTTCGGAAAAAATTAAGGTTGCGTCAATATTACGTAAGGTTTCGGAACCAATGATAAAATCAAAGGATAATTTAGGTATGACTACAAAGGTTAGATTCCATAAATAGTTACGTATCTTAATTCGTGTGGTGATCTTCTGACTCGTTTTGAAAACACGCCCGTCTGGCATGCGAATCACCGATGGAACAGTGCATCGTTGTCCTAATGAAGATTTGATGATAGTTTCAGCTACTTGAGCATTGCAGCATGAAATATTGGCTCCAGAATCCAATAGAGCGTGAAATGTTAAATGTTTTACTTTGATTTCAATGCTAGGTAGTCTATTAGACTGACAAATATTAGAATTAATTGAATTGGTTTGGCGATTAATTAGTTTTTTGGCGGATTATTTCCACTTCTTTGATTGGCTGCTAGTCGTTTTCGGCAGCTGTCGATTGAATGGCCAGGTAACTTGCAGTATCGACAGTGAACAGTAGATGCAACTGTCTTCTCCTCCTCTTTATCGTTTACGTAATGAGACGTCAAACTACGGCATTCATTTTCACGCAGATTAAATTGCTCTAAACTTGTTAGAATATGCTGTAACTCGGCAAAAGTTGATGGAGTAGCATAGTGTTTAGTAAGCTCCAAGGTACGAAGATTCATTTTCGCCCAAATTGACAGGACTAATTGTGGTTCCGTAGTCGTTAACGATAACGCCTCCGCTTTTTGTCTAACATCTTTGTAATAGTCATCGAATGATTCATCGTTCCTTTGGAAACGGTATACAAAACGGAATGTTAATAGTTCTATAACCACTGGCGAAAAATACCTCTGGTGAATGGCCCTTTTCATTGTTTTCCAGGTATCCACCTCTTGCACTTTAGATAGCCAAAATTCTCTAAGGTTACCCAATGTTTTTGATATCAAGGCCGTCATGAGTCGTCGCTCTGGTAGTATAGATGACTTCACAATTTTGTCAATTTCTTGTATAAATTGAATTATTTGGTGTGAATCTGTACCATCCGTGACCGGAACCGTCAATAATAACTGATCTGCTTGTAATTTAACTTCAATAATTGGATCTCTTGCGGCTTGTTGCTGTATAATTTGACACAGATTATTCAACTGTTGTTGTAAAGCTGCAACGTTGTCACAAGTAGATTTAGCTACCTGCAGATGAGCCAGTTCCAATTGACGTGATCGATCCGTTACTGATTGCGGCGAAGATAACGCTTCTGGTGGTAGTTGCCTTTGCCTTCCATCTCTCGCTTCATCAACTCTTCCAGGAGTAGTACCTTCCGGCGAACGAAACTCGTTTTCTTCTTCAGATGTCATAGTTTGTTGTGCTCTCTGATTACGTGTCACTGGCATATAGATTTTAAAATGTGCTGTTTTGAATAATGAATTAAATCCCGAACTTTATAAGTAATTAACGTGGATATTATGAGGCGTAAGGAAAGGAGTAGGTTTGAACCGCAGAACCAAAGTAAAATCAGATAAGATAAGATAGTCTACAACCATGAAGCAACTCAACTTCGCTCTGCTACCATTTATGACGTTTAGGCGGGGTGTAAAAAAAATATAATATTTGAAAAAAATATATATTATAATATGTGACCTTTGCAGAGGGTCCGCCACGTCGTAGATCTTTTAGAATTGATTTTAATATTGAGTTGCTTATTTAAATTAAAAGAAAGACAAAAAAAAAATACAATAAAAACTAATGTATTTATTAATGAAAAACTACTTTGATACAATGACAATTATATAAAATGAGAAATTTTAATACGCCAAACCTTGGTTCAAATTAAGGTTATTACAGGAAGAAGACAAAGGAACAGGTAAGTATAACGAAAGGAAGCGGATAAAGGTAAGGAAAAGAATAAGATAGAACAGGAATCGAATAAAGGGAAACGTTAATTATTTTCGTTTTAAAATACTAATATCTTTTTTGTTACTATTAGCTATCGCGTTAAAATTTATACTGCCTGCAATTTTAAAATAAAATCAGAAAGAATTTTAAAATTTAGTTTGTTACGTAAGTTCGTTAACTGGTACGTAATAGAGTGTTACTAGTACTATTGAGTTTAATAATTCTAGAATATAAAACATTTTTACAGCAATTTATAATTGATATTTATTTATTTATTTTGAAAAATAAATACTAAAAATGTTACACTGTCTTGAAGAATATGTGTTTGAACATTCTCCACATACAAGACCCATTTTTTAATCGCTATCAACTATCCATATTAGTATACAAAGTTCACAAGTTAGTTGTTACGTTCGTTTAGGTGTGTCCTGTGTGTGTGTGTCAAACGGCATCAAGATGGGGTATTCGACCAATCAGAATGGACCCTGATTGCAGGGTCTAGTCGCTTGTTTAAAAATGAGTCGCCCGTGCGGTCAATATATTTTTTAAATAAATTATAAGTTCTGGAATATATGCTATTGAATATTGACTGAATGAGTTCAATAGACGGACTATAGCAGACGTATTAATGCAGTGGTTGTAATAATTGATCACCAGATATATGTGATTAAAAGCGATAGCTTAGCAGGCAGAGAAGTACTTCTAATACGTAGTTATGCTGTATTAAGTTGATAAGATGTTTTGTGTTGTGGTGAACAGAGTCATACGAAGCACTAGTAATGTCAGTACAGTAAGTACTATAATCCGTAAGTAGAGTGAAAAAAAAACAACGGCACGGCAACGGACGACGATTTAATCCAATTCCCGCATTATTTAAACTAGGGATGACTAAACCCGTTTATTTTTAAAGTCGGATACCCGTAATTACCAAAATAAAAATCTTAAAAAATAGAAACGAATGGTTTCGATTTTTCGTTTATAACTCTTTAAGAGGTTTATTTTCAAAAAAGTATTCTTAAAAAACGACTGTGACAAACAGACAACTAAGTGTCAATATAAGGGTTCCTTTTTTACCATTTTGGTACGGTAATAATTATAATAAAAAAATAAAACTGGTTGTATTAATTTATATTAGAAATCGTGTCCATCTTGATTATATAATAAAATTAAGCAAAATCGCAGGATAGTGGACAATATAATTTGATTTATTAAATTAAATGTACGACGTTTCGTCTATAGATTTAGACTTTTTCAAGTACATACATAAAAATAACAATATGAAAATTAATATTAATTACTAACCATAGCAATTATAGTCAACATAATTTGTTACCATGTTTTTGTCTTATGTACCCTATCTTATGTTAATTGCTATAGTTAGTAATTAATATTAATTTTCATAAATATTGTTATTTTTATGTATGTACTTGAAAAAGTCTAAATCTATAGACGAAACGTCGTACATTTAAGTTGTATTAATACCAATAAATAAAATCGTTACTTTGCAACGCTTTGCAATAATATAAGTTTTTAACGACATTTCAATTTTGATTTACAGTTTATATTATGATTTAGCAATTTTCAGAATTGTTTGTTTGTCTGTCTATCTCTCAGTTTGTTTGTTCCAGGTTAACTCGAAAACTAATGTACCTACTGATTTTGGTCGGAATTTTGAAAATTTGGCCTAAGTATCATACAATATACCTACTCAAAAACAAAATTACAGAAGAAGTTTCGTTACGATTTTAAAAATTATTCAAAACTGAAAACGCTCTTGTCACATTGTGACTGCTGATAATAGGGTATTATAATCATGAACTTCCGACTAACTTCATGGTGTTACTTTCGACTAACTTCATGGTGTTACTACCGACTAACTTCATGGTGTTAAACGTAAAAATTCACTCTCATCATTTTTCCATAACGCGCCGAAAGAAGTATAACTTCAATAAGTTTCTTAGTATAGATATCATAATATCATACTCTAAAGCATAACAGTTGCTAAATCAAAATCGTATCACAAATTTCTGTTTGCCAATTATTGTAAATGATACGTTGTTATGTGTGCATATTATGTATGCAAATTTACATTTATACGTATTTCTAACACGTTGAAGTACCCACCTATACATAGTAGCAATACTGTGTACATTGTACAAGTCGTCCTACATATCTACTAGCTTTTGCCCATGGTTTCGTTCGCGTAACCGTTGATTTTTCTCGTGCTAGTGTTTATTTTGAAGGGAAGCCTATCTTATCCCGCACTTATTCGGTCATAAAGTACCCTATTTTGGGTACCAATTATATACCCAAGAGTCCATTAAAATCGGTTCTGATATTTTCGATTATGTATTAATAAATTTATTCATAGGAATACAACGGTTAACACTAATACTCCCAGTCCTATGGCCGATTTAACGTACATTTTAATCACGATGTTTTTTTTAATCACACTGTTAAATTTTGATAGCTACGTGTTCATTGGTTGCTGCGTTTCGTTACCATAGCAACCCGTCATTTAACAGTGTGATTAAAAAACATCGTGATTAAAATGTACGATAAACCGGCCATCAGTGACTTAACCATTAGACATTATATTTGTCACAGCTTGCGATTCAGCATAAAATTTCTTCTTGATTTTAAATAATCTTATTAAAATCTTCACGCACGTCCCATATAATAGGGTAACAATCGATCCAGAATCGGGCTTTGACTGCCTGCCAGACTTTTAAGAATGGCAAGATAATGGCGCCCATATCCGACCCAATAATGGTAAATAGCCGGATGATAACATCCGATGCATTACTAATGATTATAATGGATCATCGATGGTAAATGATACTGATCCAGCAACGGTAATATAATGTTGGTCAATCAATGATTTCTGAAGCTTGTGAACAACAATGGCTCAACCGAACAAATATTCTCTTCGCCAGTAATGCAGTAGGATGGAATAATAGAATGCATTTAATAAAGGAAAGAAAATTAGTGATATCTTCCCAGTGTTAAATCGGCAATCATTGGTCAATCAATGGTAACCGTAGCAAATGCTGGTTGTTTTGTATAATGACTGAATTGGATACACGTGGTCAGATATATAAACTGTGGTCAGATAGATAAAAGAGGAAAAACCCGGAAGTTTTCTGAGAAATCTGAAATTTTTTTCGGAAATCTATTCTTAGTTCGTCTAGTAACCATATCCACGTACGATATCATGACTTCTAGAACACCTGTATCATCCAACGTGGACACAGATCATAATATAGAGGTACGCATTATACGTATGTGATTACTACGGAGTATTATACACGCCGACTGCTAATAAACTGATTGGACTAATTGACATTAACTAACGGACCACCGAATTTGGTTAACGATTGATTATCCATATTTGCGTACAACGTACAGAGCAGTGCTCTGTGTTGCAGTAGCTAAACAACTTAACAGTCATCACGGTGTCCCCTCATGATTAAAAAAATATTCCGAAATAATAATGAACTTAATAAACAGTAATCCATGGCCTAAAACAACGCGCAGTTTATGGAAACGTGATCAACAAATTTTGCAAGGGGAGACTATGGTCATCGAGTTGAATGAACTATTTTCCTGAGAATAGTTTCTTCAATTATCCACGAGATACAGCACTTGTAGTAGGTACAAACATTATTTATTTCCCATTAGTATCGTGTCATTTTAGTGGTATAACTTAATTTTTTAATTATTTTAATAATACTAATAACTTAATAATTAAGTTATACCACTGAAATGACACGACACAAATGGGGAATAAATAATGTTTGTATCTACCACAAGTGCTGCCTCTCGTGGATAATTGAAAGAACTATTCTCAGGAATATGGCTCATTTGATACAAATTTCAGTATTTGCAGCAATTCACTGTAATATTTTCAAAAGAATGGCTTGTGATATTGAGATGTTAAATTAGTTTAGTCGACGTTTAGGATATTTTATTTCCATCCTCAGGGCCCTGAATATGGAAATAAATGCGAAATACCACTTACTCACTCATTCATCACGAAATCTCAGGAACTATAAAGCCTACAAACATGAAATTTAGCATGTCGGTTCCTTATAGGATGTAGGCATCCGCTATTCGAAATTCAACGCCTAAGGGGGTCAAAACGGAGTGTATTGTTTTTTGACAAATTGTTCATATATATATCAAAAATAATTGTCAATGAGAGGTATTGAATTCAACATACGAACCCTTCATAAAAAATAAGCAAATACATGCTCGATCTTTTTTTAATTAACCCTTAAGGAGGTGAAAAGGGGAATTACAAAGATAGTCTTTTTCCGAAACTGCTCGAGTTGGAAACACGAAATTTAACTTAAGTATTATTTGTTAAAATCGAAGAGATCGGTGTTCCAGAAATTATCAAAATTCGTATCCCAAGGGGTGAAAACGGAGATAAATAAAAAAAAAATGAAAAGTAATTTAGCAAATTGTCCTCGTTCCATTTACGTTTTTTTTGAGGTCATTCTACAGCCAAAAAAAGAAATAAACGTGTTGAGCTATTTTTATAGACTTCATCGACTTCAGTTACCAAGCATTTTAAAAATTTGAAAGTTGTCTGTAACGTACCTACTGCTAGGTAGGTAACTTTATTTTTTGCGAAATATTTTTTTGTTCAATTTTCACTTTATTACCTGCAAAGCACGCAAATATTTTTTTTGCAAAATGACCCCTGGAATATCTGTGATTCACAATATTACTTAATCACTCGAAGATCTCGTCTGTCACTCGCAAATATCTTCCACACTGTTTGTCACTTTGTACTGGAAGATTATTTGCACTAGGTCACTCGAAGAACTTTTAACTCGCTGGTGGTATATTTATTTCTTGTTGCCCTTTTCACCTCTGTTCTCGTTTAGTATTTATACTTGACTGCCTGTTTCATTCTTGCTCTCGCTTATATAAACTTTCCTGGTCATTTTACATCCATGGTGGCGGTTTTTCTATTGTTGTCACCCAGAATATTTCTTTGCGTTCAAGGCTGCGTGCTCTATTTTAAGCCAATGAATCAAGACTGCAGTCAGCCTGCATAGAATCATGTACCAAATTTCAAGCTTCTAACCTTTTAGAAGTAGAGGCCTGTGACATACAAACTGTCAGACGGACGGATTATGTTAGGGTTTCGTTTTTTACCATTTTGGAATGAAACTCCTAAAATACCTTGATTCAATATTGTAAACACTCGGTATATTATCAAGTACAGTTATCTACAGTAATACGTTTTCTTTTTACTAAGTTTCCATTCGCGTAATTTTATTTTCCAAAGAAACAACATACAGTCACGTGACTTTGCAGTTGAAAAGGAGTTTGTTCAATGTTAAGGAAGTATGTATTTGACATCCATTCAACTAGAGCTGTGAACCACAAAATGAAATCTGCTGGCTATACATCTGTACAGAATGTAACAAAATTATGACGACGTAGGAATCTATTCAGTAATCAAATAATTCGGTTAGGTTTTTTTTCAAAAAACCGTCGTAACTCCTTATTTTTAAGAACAGAATTTTTTCTGAGTTTCACTTTTATACTTCAAGGGTGTATACTGTATACCCTGCAAGAAAGTTTCTAACCCCATTTTTACACCTCAGAACTCAAATATTGATAATTTATCGAACACGTATTTCTCCGATTTTGATAAAGTAAGATTTAGGAAGAAGTTTTTTTCCAAAAGTTTGTTCTTATATTGCGCGCCTACGCCATAAGAGAAAAACATTCTTAAAATTTTAAATCCCTAGGTTCATGGACTCAGCTTGTGCGTTGATTAGTCTGTCATGTCAATGAGAACACTTAACTATAATATATTACTATATAAGAGGCAAAGTCTATATTATATAGATGGAGTCAACATTAAAAAATTCGGCTGATGACCAGTCCTATACTTCCCACCTAGTAAATATTTGCAAAAAATAAACACTCTTTTTTTATTCTTTGAAAAAAAGCATAGTTCTCTTTTTACTTCCCACCTCTACTATGGTAGGGAAGTAATGGATTCAGTCCGAAAACAATATTTCGAGATTTTAACAGATTTTGACGTTTTGAGACCCTAGCAATCGTTTAAGATCATTTTCTGACTGATGTCTGTATGTGTGTGTGTGTGTGTGTGTGTGTGTGTGTGTATGTGTGTGTGTATGTGTGTGTGTGTGTATGTGTGTATGTGGTCAATTTTTCGCCTTCGATATCTTAAGAACGGAACAACATACGAGCATGCCGATTGTTCTATTGTGTTTATCAGCCTTTAACTTAGATCTGATTAGATTTTGAGTCAAATCGGTTCAGTGGTTCCTGAGATATTCAAAAAAACGTCCTCAATGTCACGTATTAACATAGGTAAAAAAAAATACAAATGAATTCTAGATGTTATAATATGAAAAAAATGTAAATATTTTTTTTCTCTAAAATGTATAGTTTTCGAGAAAAAAAATATTTTACTAAAAAAAATAAAAATTGTACGTAAATCAAGGTAACCATGATTTTTGCTATATTAAGTTAGCCATCAGTAGATCACCAAACAAAAAATTCGACTGATGACCAGTCCTATACTTCCCACCTAGTAAATATTTGCAAAAAATAAACACTCTTTTTTTTATTCTTTGACTAGGCCCAAATAACCTTAGCTGTTGGTGGTCTTTAAAACACAATTTAATTTTTATTCTTTGAAAAAAGCATGGCCCTCTTTTTTGTTTGGTGATCTATTGATGGCTAGCTTAATATAGCAAAAATCATGGTTACCTTGATTTACGTACAATTTTTATTTTTTTTAGTAAAATATTTTTTTTCTCGAAAACTATACATTTTAGAGAAAAAAAATATTTACATTTTTTTCATATTATAACATCTAGAATTCATTTATATTTTTTTTTACCTATGTTAATACGTGACATTGAGGACGTTTTTTTGAATATCTCAGGATCCACTGAACCGATTTGACTCAAAATCTAATCAGATCTAAGTTAAAGGCTGATAAACACAATAGAACAATCGGCATGCCCGTATGTTGTTCCGTTCTTAAGATATCGAAGGCGAAAAATTGACCACATACACACACACATACACACATACACACATACACACATACACACACACATACAGACATCAGTCAGAAAATGATCTTAAACGATTGCTAGGGTCTCAAAACGTGAAAATCTGTTAAAATCTCGAAATATTGTTTTCGGACTGAATCCATTACTTCCCTACCATAGTAGAGGTGGGAAGTAAAAAGAGGGCCATGCTTTTTTCAAAGAATAAAAATTAAATTGTGTTTTAAAGACCACCAACAGCTAAGGTTATTTGGGCCTAGTCAAAGAACAAAAAAAAAGAGTGTTTATTTTTTGCAAATATTTACTAGGTGGGAAGTATAGGACTGGTCATCAGTCGAATTTTTACTTCCCACCTAGTAACCATGATTTTTGCTATATTAAGCTAGCCATCAATAGATCACCAAACAAAAAAGAGGGCCATGCTTTTTTCAAAGAATAAAAATTAAATTGTGTTTTAAAGACCACCAACAGCTAAGGTTATTTGGGCCTAGTCAAAGAATAAAAAAAAGAGTGTTTATTTTTTGCAAATATTTACTAGGTGGGAAGTATAGGACTGGTCATCAGTCGAATTTTTTGTTTGGTGATCTACTGATGGATAGCTTAATATAGCCAAAATCATGGTTACCTTGATTTACGTACAATTTTTATTTTTTTTTAGTAAAATATTTTTGTTTCTCGAAAACTGTACATTTTAGAGAAAAAAAATATTTACATTTTTTTCATATTATAACATCTAGAATTCATTTATATTTTTTTTACCTATGTTAATATGTGACATTGAGAACGTTTTTTTAATATCTCAGGATCCACTGAACCGAGTTGACTCAAAATTTAATCAGATCTAAGTTAAAGGCTGATAAATAAAATAAAACAATCGGCATGGCCGTATGTTGTTCCGTTTTTACGATATCGAAGGCGAAAAATCGACCACACACACACATACAGACATCAGTCTGAAAATAATCTTAAATGATTGCTAGGGTCTCAAAACGTGAAGATCTGTTAAAAACTCGAAATATTTTTTTCGGACTAAATCCACTACTTCCCTACCATAGTAGAGGTGGGAAGTAAAAATAGTAAAAACGAAAGATGGACTAGCGTTTTAAAATCGATAAAATAAACATCTACCGTCGCAAATCAAAATCAGTGAAGTGGAAAAAACGCTTTGTGTTTTAAATATATAGAATATAGATATACAAATTTATTAACTCAACTTGTCTCGTCGATTAGCTGCACAGTGTACTATCAAATATCATACATTAATTGATTAATTGGCTAAATATCTACTCGTATGCTTTTTCCAGATTTAGTTGATCACATAAATAACAAAATAATGGGAAAAAATGTTTGTTACATCACGTATATTTTTTATCGCAGATCATGTAAATTGTTACCTTTTGACCATTATATTCAGTAGTTGGAAAAATATTGTTGTAAAAGTTAGTCTTTTTATACACATTTTCTAGAGAAATCTGAATACACAAGCATAAAGCTGAAAATAAAATTAAAATGTATTTTCTGCAATTTATTATTTTAAATAGAAAAATATTTTTTAATCTAAAAATATTCATCACACACGTTCCTAGTATTTGCTACATTTTGACATGCCTGCAAGTAACTGCGAAATAAACTAGATATATTCTGTAGATAAATGATCTTTTGTTTAAAACACCTTTATAAATCGGAATCTGCCCTGAATTTCTTATAAAATTCTTGAAGTTCTCCCATAAATATTATGATAATATTACATAGTACTTTTTATTACACAGTTTGAACTTTACAAAGTATATTATTGTAGGTAAAGTCTGTACAGTTTACAATAATTTGAGCAAAAATCTTGCAGCAATAAAAAAATGCTTGAGATTACTTGTGTGATCTAAGAAAAAACTTCTTGTGAAATTAGTTTATAAAAAGTTTCGTCAACACGGTTACAATGTAAATTATCACCGAAATCAAAAATTTCAATTTAATTTAGAGTAAACCAAAATAATAAAATTGTAAGAGCTTTTTGTGAAATTTCACAATTTTTTTGTATTAGAAATTATTTTGAAAAATGATTTCGGAACTCATTTATAGTTTTAGATTACCGATTTCTCTAAATTACATTTTTATGCATAAAAAGGATATACTTTCAGATTGGTTCCATAGAAATTTCATCAAAATCGGTTAAGTAGTTCGGCTGATTTTAATAAAAGTTAGTAACGGCGTGTGATTTCTTAAGGTAAATGTCACTTTTTGACACATCAGACAGCGTAAGAAAGTCGGTTTAATAAAAGTGAGTAACGGCGTGTGATTCCTTTAAGGTAAATGTCACTTTTTGACACTAAAAAGTAAAAAATAAAAAACTTTTTAACAAAAAAAAAAACCTCCTTCAAAAAGCCACTAAAAAGAGGAAAATAATGAAATTTTGAGGTCTGCGCCAATTTAATAAAATATGAAATTGGTTAAAAAGAAGATATTAATCACTATACTAAACTTTTTGATCAACTTCATATTTTTTTAAATTGGCGCAGACTTCAAAATTTCATTATTTTCCTCTTTTTGGTGGCTTTTTGAAGGAGGTTTTTTTTTTGTTAAAAAGTTTTTTTAAATATTTTTAGACTCTGTTTCAAATAGTGGTGAACAGACTATACAAGGAGTTCGTTTGACAGCAGTGCTTTTTACTTGCCTTGTGTAACTGCATTTAATATTACAGACGCAGTGAGGACGAGGTGTCATCAGTTCTCATCTCTGCGAGGACGTGATCAGCATACTGAGGATCAGATGTCATTATCCTCTAATGCTGCATCCTCAAGATGGCGGCACTAACACTCGCTATCCCTGCACTAATGATATGCAACTACCATGTCACTGTTGTTAACAAATGGGCAATATTTTAGTTTGTTTCTATACACCGGTGCACGTTTTGTTCTCTGTTTTACTTAAAATGAATTTATGTTGTTCGTCTAAAAGCACGTTGATGAAAAGCTGGTCTTTTTTTAGATTATCTACCGAAAGTTTTCTGTTCTATTCAGTATCGATAAGGGTCTCACTATTCTGTCTTTCTCTGTCACAGCTATAACATTCATATATCTAGGTACTTATTTAATGTATCCCATTAAGGGTGTTTTGAAATAATTTTCACTTTCATGATGAGCTCTCGCTAGTACGAAGATTCACTTCTACAACATAGCTATATTGAATTATAACACTCGCATGTAGTGAAAATCTATTGATTCCGAAGCATATAAGGAAAATGTTAGATTAGTAATCATGTCACTATTGAGTAATTGTAAGCTCATTCTGCCGCGAAAGTGGAAAGGTTCAGGCTAGAATCCTAACTGTGACTAT
Source organism: Mongoloraphidia duomilia (assembly GCA_039654895.1). Classification (NCBI taxonomy): domain Eukaryota; kingdom Metazoa; phylum Arthropoda; class Insecta; order Raphidioptera; family Raphidiidae; genus Mongoloraphidia; species Mongoloraphidia duomilia. The sequence continues at coordinate 3,959,934 of CM077517.1, forward strand.
GGTTGGTAAAATGATTTTTTCCAATATGTTTGGAATCAATTGGCTGATTTCCAACAAAAATTTTCAATTGAAAATCAGCCGTATAAAAAAATCTACTTTTGTTGTGCTATGTAGAAACAAAATCTAAACGATTCTGAATCGGTTTAGAATCGCTAAGACGGTTTTTCCACAGTAAACGTTTGTCCACTGGAATGTTTTTACGTTCGATAAATAATAAGCAAGTCCGAACGAACGAGGGCGTCTGTTTCCTGCGACATTACACACATATTCTCAGCAAGGCTAGTAGCAGCTGTAGGTGTATTCTAACCTATAAATACATAGTGTTATATAACAACGTACATATGTTTAAATACTCCCCAGTGAATGTATCACACTCGTACTAACGGAAATGGTAAACGCTAAAAGTATGTTGCACCGGGGACTTCATAAACTGTGTACACTCTGCTGATATACGAGTTTAAATTTCGTTTGTTCCTACAGAAATTCAAAACCGTCCATGGACATCAGGAGTCTGCGCAGTGAAATTTTTAAGAGCCGTCTCAGCCAGAAACTTTAATACTAGTCATTTGTTCCAATAGATTTGTGAACCATTTGCTGGCAATCATAAAAGTTTGCGAATAGTACGCGATTTTTTATCAAAAGCATAGGCGCATTAAGGTAATTCCTGCGTAGTGTCAAAATATTGTCGTCGGTGTGACCGCATGTTGCAGTAGAATTGTAGAGGGTCCGACGAAAATTTTTGAGATTAATTGTTCGCGAGTTAGCTGTTTCAACAAACAAACTCGAGACTATCCAGGCGTGCAAGCTTTCGCGGCCGGCATTGTTCCAAGTCTTCATGGTTTCCGGGCTTGTAGGTCGTGGTCCGGTGGTATTTCTACCTGATGTTTCGTCTACAACTGCGGTAGACATTCTCAAAGGCGATGTGGCAGCGGTCGAAGTGTCCTTCTTGGCGGCTCACAGGTCAGTGTGTCAGAGACTGGTGTCCTCCCTTCTTTTATGCTCAGTACCAGTGTGTTCTTTGTTCGGTCGTAGTCCGTCTCTCTGTAATTGGTCAACTGCGTAGTGGTGGGGGTGAGTTCTCTACTCGGTCGTATTCCGTCCTTGTACGATTGGTCATTGGTTTTGTAAAATTGCAGAGGAGAAGTCAGATACAAACTAGTTGTGACATTCAATAATTTTTTTATATGTGTTTTTGAAACTGTTAAGTAAATAGTTATTTAATATTTTTATTTTAAATATACCTAAATACACAAACCCTTGAAAATTGGTTTTTATTTTACAAAATCTTGCAAAACGTTAACACTTCGTTTAATATAATAATTTCTGTACTATTTAGTTGATCACAATATTAATTTTCTAAACAAATACCATTCAAGCAATTCTCTCTCTAGAATTTACCACTACTCCGCTAAATACAGTCACTTCGTCTCATTTACATTTTTTCCCCCACTTTAAAAAGTCGTTATATCTACATAGTTGTTTGAATATGTGCGTGCGTCGGCTTCTTAACTGCGGGCTGTGACCCAGTGTACGTAACATAACGAACTAAGTAGGTATATAAACAGCTAATCGATCACGGCCGTCAATGGCATGAACATTGCATTTAATGGCGTTACGATTTGGTTTGGTCGCGTATGCTGTACATGACCAACTCTACCGACTATTACCAGAACACCAACCCGCTGACTGCCTACATATACTGCGTAAGCAAACTGTGCCAGTGATAAAAAAAACTCTTTTGATTGATCCAAAATCAAGAACTGTTGATTATTCTCAAACCTCAAGATTAGACTGAGCAATACCATTATGCGGCGCGCTCAATGATCTAAAATCAAGATGTGCTGATTGTCATCTTTTTCCAAGACTGCGCTCTTTTCACTTATCCAAAATCAAGAAAAATTTGGACGGTTTTCATGTTCCAAAATTAGAAAGCAATACCATTGATGATGATGATGAGTTCCATATCCCCTAGAGGACGTTGGAGAGCACTTCTTTCCATTTAACCCTGTCCTGGACAGTACGGATGAGTCTATTAAAGTTTAATCCCGTCCATTAACTGTGATGTTATCTAGCCACGATATTCTTTTTCTACCTCTGGGTCTTTTCTGTTCTAATTTGCCCATTAGTATCACTTGCTGGAGGTTATATTTTTGTGACCGCATTATATGACCAAAGTATGACCAAAGTATTATGCTGTAGATATTCTTTGACCTAAAATCAGGATCTGTTGACGGTTCTCGTTTTCCAGGACTACAGTCTTTTCGGTGATACGAAATCTAGACAAATTTGGACTTTCCTCATGTCCCAAGATTAGACTGAGTACAATATGATTACGCTGTAGGTATTCTTTGACACGCAGTCAAGATATGATGGTGGTTCCCTTTTTCCAAACAACGTTCTTTTCACTGATCCAAAATCAAGAAAAAATTGGACAGGTATGTCCTAAGATTAGATTGACCGCTTGTATTCCGTGTGATCAACGATACGAAATACGCCCATTCAATTACCCAAATTAAAGTTCTGTTAATATCTTTTAAATTGTGACGGTTTTCAGAACTCTTACCAACTAATAGCACGACTCCACCATACTGATCTTGTCGCTCAATTTACACTGACCGCGAATTTTCGTTCAGTAAACTATTCTCACTTGAGAAAGTATAACGAAAACAAAAAAAAACCTAAAACCAAAACTTTAAAATTTAGTTTCGCTCCGTTGAACAGTGTCAGCCAGGTCTCTGCATAAACGGACGGTCAAACTACTGGACATCTAGAACCATTACTACTACTATTCCGTGGCGCTACAGCCCATGAAGGACCTTGACCTGCTCCACCACATTTCTACACTCGGTACGGTCTAGGGCCCGTCGTCTTCAGCCTTTAACATTTAACCTTTTGAGGTATATATAAATATAATGAAATGTGGAAAAAAAACCTTTTGAGGTCTTCTTCTACGTCTTCCAACCAGCGTTTTCTCGGGCGTCCGGGGAGACGTCTTCCTTTTGGATGATTTCTGAAGACCTGTCGCGGTCCCCTGCTATCCGATATGCGCTCTACACGACCAGCCCATCGTAAGCGTGTTTTCCTTATTACTGCTGTTATGCGCAACATCTAATCTCGAATTAAACTTTTTCGCCATTACATAATATAGCAATTCTGCTGAAACTACTACTAATACTTTATGTATATATTATGTTAAATATAGATTTTTTCTTTCTTCTTTCGCCGTTAGAAAATTTTGTTGACTCTTATGGTCGCTTGAAAGTAAAAATGCCATTAAAAAGATTGGTTGTATGAAGGGAAGAATTTTTAGATGCAAAAAATGTGCCATATAGGTATTGTTTTTGTAATTACTTGTTTTTTAACAGATATGTACAATTTAATAAAACTGTAACTCTAACATTTTTAAATGCGCTGACTTGTTGTAGTGCCCTCAAACGCGGAACACAGGACATATTATCGCTATTAAAAGGAAAACGATCTGCGTCTCGCCGGCTGTCTTTAATGACATCGAAAACGTGTCGTTGAAATCATTTCTGCTTCTACGTCCTGACCGTTATACGACCGTGTTATGTCTTGTTATAAAGGCCGCGTTATACTTCAGTCATAGTGCCCTGCGAAGCTATATAATGAAATGTTATCATAGAAACATTCCTTTCCGAATATGCGGAAAAGGGGAGAGTAAGAATATCAAAAAAATGTTAACATTGGAAATGTTTATGTTCGTATATGGGGGCAGAGTTACGAGTTTTCGTTCAAGGCCAAAAGACAACGGTGTCGCGATCAAGTGAGGAGCAATCATGCAAAATTGAACAAGTGCAATTTTTTCGAAATGTGTTTTATATCATGTCTAATTAATTGAGAGGTATTTGCGACGATCTGCGGTGTTATTTTTGAGCAAATGTTAATAAATACTGTAGAAAAATCCATTTAAAAATAAAGTAATCAAGCAAAAGTGAACGCGTATATAACAGAAGAATAATAGGGTTATTCCTGACAAAACTAAACAGTGCATTGATAAATATTGTGTGTATAATAAACAGGTAATTATGTTTCATATATGCTGTTATCATTTCCAATGTCCTCGATGGTTGCAAGGATTGCGAAATCTGTGAATTTTTTTATAAAACAGTTCCCAATACACTCAAGAGGTGTGTAAATATTTAGGTTCGAATACGATGACAATTATACTTAACCTCAAAAAATTGGCAGATGACTATAAGTAGGTGTTGAAGAACTCTATGATATAGAGAAATGGTGATCCGTAGATGATGTAGAAATTTGGAGAAAAAAAAACACAGTGGCAAAAGGATCAAATAAAATTTGCATTACTGATGATTAAATTTGCATTTATAAGCTTACGTTTCGGTGCTCATTGCACCATCCTCAGAGCATCAATGCTGTCAAACAATCAGTATATTGTACACTGTTAATTTATAATTGAATATCATGAATTTTTTTGTGATTTTTTTAAAAAAAGGTTTAAAACAGTCACTGGATAAAAATATTAAATTGGACCTTTTTTCAATGATCGGTTATTCTAAAAATATTCTGTTTAAACTACAACGCGAGATTCATTTTGGTGAGTCTTTCAAAATATGAACCGTTGATAAGATAAAAATGTAACCAAAACTTTATAAGGCTTTCATTTTAAATTAATTACAATAAATTAAAATACATTTTCTTTCTCTTAAACATTCCCGCAGTAATGAACCACAAAACATTCCATAACGGAAATCACAACAAGGGGAAAAAAAGAATGAATATGTGCGTTTGAAAAGAAAATTAATTTATTTTTCTTGATTTTATTATTTGCATTAGTTCGCAGCAACGCTCTTCGTTTGCCGTTCGTATTGACCTTTCTATTGTTCACTTCCCATTGTGCGATGACTCTAGTTCGTATTTCGACGTGAGTTTGTTTTGGCACGTAGGCTCGTAGGCCGTAGCTATAGTAGTTAGCTCCTTAGGACGTACGTACGTAACCATTTTGCGCGTCTTTGTGCAAAGAGAATTCATCAAACTTGTGCGAAACCGACCATTTGTCTCCTTTCCTTTATCGACAGTCACAAAACTGATTATTAATGTTACAAAACTGTTTTCTGAGTTGGCGGAATAAATATTCATTTACAATAATTAAAAACACAATAATAATGAATGCAACAACGAAAAGTGAGTTCTAACAATTAACACAAGTAAACAATAACTAAACAGTAATTACAAAGCAAAACAAAACAACTATATGTACCCGACGAAATTTATATTATTAGTTCAAGGTTCAAATTTTAATATGTTGTTACGGCGACTGTTTTAAGCATATATTTCAATTTGCAGAACAAAATGTCGGTATTAACCCTCTTACTCAGGGCACTTTAATATGCCTCCCTCAACATCTTCACAAAAATAAGGCCTTGAATAAATAACACCAAACAATTGTCACTAGCTCTCGGTCTATTGGTAGAACATGATTGAATAAAATAAATACACAAACACTTGAAAAATTCTACACGTTTATTAATCTCAACGATCGTTTCGGGTTTCTAGCTAATCATCAGGAGAGTTCAAACTAACTCTCCTGAGGTTGGGCTAGAAACCCGAAACGATCGTTGAGATTAATATATTATGTATAGCATTTTTCAAGTGTTTGTGTATTTATTTTACTATATCAATAATATTTGGTGTCCAAATTCTTACTTCAAACCAGCGGCCCCGTCCGGCTTCGTCCGGGTGCAATACACTACTCACTCGCTTCGCTCCTTCGCTATATATATAAACCTTCCGTGAAAAATTATCTAACTGATGGTGAAAACCGCATCAAAATCTGTTGCGTGGTTTAGGAATTACATTACTCACTCGCTTCGCTCGTTCACTATATATATAAACCTTCCAGGAACAATTCCGTCATACATGATTTTTGCGTAATATAACCATTTACGCAGCGCACGCAACGGAAGCTCTCAAAGGAATAATTTTTCGCGTTTTTGCAACATTTTTCATTGATTCTCCGCTCCTATTGGTCGTAGCGTGATAGTATATAGCCTATAGCCTTCCTCGATAAATGGACTATCCAACACAAAAATAATTTTTCAATTCGAACCAGTAGTTCCTGAGATTAGCGCGTTCAATCAAACAAACAAACAAACACACTCTTCAGCTTTATAATAGTAGTATAGATTTTTTAGAGTACGATATAGGTACCGCTTATTGACTGGTTACATGGGCATAGCAGCCGTGCTGTTATGGAGTAAATGTAGTATAAAACTTATATCGGAATGTATCTTCATTCAATTAAAAATTATGTAAAAAGATTAATATTGTGGTGCACCTTATATAAGTTAACAAGTGAAGAACAGCAACATAATGCTGTTCTTAACCGCGGCACTGCTGTAATCGAGTTAAAGAAAAACGTTCAGGAAAATTTATATGAAAATTGAATGTATAAACTATAGGCAATCAAAGATATTTACATAATGCATAAATTTTTGTAGAATTTTACTTTTGCTATACCTAAAAATGCTCGTCATGAATCTTTTAACGATGCCTCCAATCAGTGTATCGGTAAACTAAATATAATCAGCATTATATTCACCAGACGTGTGATTGGTTTGTTCATTTCACCTGCAACTGTTTTAATATTGCCATAATATTGCTGGTTCATATAATGTACATGGTGAAAATATTATTATGTTGTTTGTTTTAGTTAATTACATCTGTATCGATGTTTATTCAATACTTTTTGTACTATTCTGTGTGTAACATTTTTGCAATACACTGAAAATCCTTTTTCATTTCACGTTTGAATTCTGTGCAATAAATTTTTAATTAAAATTACACTATAAAAATTTCAGATCTAAACACGTAGCAGTAGCAGACTAAAATATGGTGTTTTAATTACATATCCCTGGTCAGTTTTTCATAAAGCAAATGTTTCACGATATTGGTAATACATAGTTTCTGAAAATTATCGGTCGAACGTCTAGATATAATTTACAATGTCAAAAATTAATTCTCGTGAAATAACTCACTAGCGTAGGATATAATTCCAATGTACAGTCGCGGACTTAAAAAGTTTACACCTGTATCATTTAGTTATCGGTTTTTTTAATTTTTACATATTGTATTTTGGCTTTTGATAGTAATGTATCAATTACTAAGGTTACATTCCAAAAATTCAAAAAAAAAAAATATTTTCAAAACACCTCAATTGTTTATTATACAATCTAAATTACCCTCAATATTATTCAATTAAAACATAAAAAAATTTGATAATATTTGATAATATTTGATACTAGCATATTCCTTCCTTCAATCTTGCAATAATTCTTCTTTTTTGTTCATCGTGTTAATAATTTTATTAAGTCCGCGACTGTACAGTCGCGGACTTAATAAAGTTTACACTTAAGTTTTTCAGTGTAAGTTCACAAAAAGTCAGTAGCTTAGCAACAGATTTAGTTTTTAATAGGTAGGGGAGAGTGGGTAGGTTTGGGTCAGTTTTCAGAGTGGATAGATTTGGGTCAGTTTTTAATTACTTTCTAGTATTAGTCAAAATGAGAGAGAAACACATTTTAATTTTAGACAGATATATTTAGTAACGTTTTGCCATTAATGTTCCATCATAATTTTAATTTATTAATCCAAAGAAATCTTTAAAAATATAAAAGTTCAAAAATTAATAATTATTTGACCCATTCCTTCCTTATGTATGGAGGTTTGGGTCGGGTAGTGGGGTTAAATGGTCATTCAGATTTTGTATTGTTTCTAGTGTTAATATAGACGACTTCTGTATGTACTTATGTCAGGGATGGCGAACCTGAGTAATTTGGATTGTAAATAAACAATTGAGGTGTTTTGATAATAATTTTTCACTGAATTTTTAAGATGTAACCTTATTAATTGATACATTACTATCAAAAGTCAAGGGCTTGAGAATAGCCGAGCGTGCAGCTATGCTGTTGTTTACATGGTGTTACTATGGTTCCTCTATTACAAGTCCCCAGTTTCCGGGTTCTAGCCCGAGAGCTGGTAAAAGTGTCTATTGGATTTTCAATTTATTATAAAAAAAATAATAATGAATTGAAAATATGAATTGGTGCTAGGCCCAAATAACCTTAGCTGTTGGTGGTCTTTAAAACACAATTTATCAGTTTATCAAAAGTCAAATCAATATGCAAAAATTAAAAAACCGGTAACTAGATGATACAGGTGTAAACTTTTTTAAGTCCGCGACTGTACATGGAAATTAGATAAAGTTATCGTATTGTGAAACCTTAACAGACATATCAATTAGTGGAATTACAACTTTGAACAATAGGAATTTCTGGTGGTTCCTTTACGTGAACGTACAATAGCTATGTTTCACAAGGTATATTGACTTCTCGTTAGCCGCTTTGAAATATTACATACCCATAGTCTGCCTGAATCTGCTTGTCAGAGTCTGTGTGTGTGCACAGGAACCAGCTCTGATGTTCGTCCGCGCATATTTTTTTTTGTGCCGACAGTTGATTATCATAGTTGAATGAATTTTGTTAGGTCACGGTGTAAACGTGTACCTAATATTATAATATATTATACAATAGCTATGTTCCAACCTGCTATAAATGGATCGTTTTGGAACGGTAACGAAACTGTTTTTATCGGTTTTGTGCGCATGCGTCAACCTGTGATGGTACAAACGTAGACATTGGTTGGAACGCTTTTGTGGCCGTTTTGTGCATCAAATTATGGCCTCCGTGACCACGCATATGATCAAAATATATCAATTGTCATTTGTCAAAGTGTTTTCATAACTAGTACGGTAGAAATAGTAACTTATGTTTATTCGCCCTATCCGCCTGCTATTACATACTCACGGCCTGCTGTAAATGTAAAGATAGCGACGCAAATGAACTGTCAAAATTCTTTGGAAATGAAGTGAAAAGTATGTATATTGTAGTGAGTATGACAAAAATACCGTATATATCACGTGCGTAATGATATTATGACTTGTGTGACTAGCTTTCGCTCGTTTTTACACACTGTCACAACTCGTCAGTAATAAATCCCATTACGCATCTAGATATAAAATCTACTAATATAACATTGAACAACAGTTCGATGTAAAACAAAAGAAGCAGTGTGAGTTTGGTGATGATGTTGACGATAAACAAGGAGGCACGAGAAGAGAGGAGCAATAAGTAGGATGATGGTGTAGTGTAGAGTAGTGTGATGTGGTGTTGTTTAGTTGGCAGCATGTCGTCGTTGTTGGGCAGATGTTGATGAATACTGCATATTCATAATGGACGACGCAGCTGGTACCAGGTCAGGGATCACAGGCGCTAAGCGTTGCTAAAGGTCGCCTCCTCGAAACTGATAAAGGGATTCAACGTAACACATCACACATTCACAAATCCCGTTCCTGTTCCCTATATGTATCCTTCTTGTCACACGCCTTCACTCACACTCGCACACAGACGTACATATTATAATTATACTGTATAAGCAGAGTAGCGATATTTTTAGAATAGTAAAGCTTGGCTTACAGCTTGTAATTTACGATTGGAAAGAAGGAAAATATTTTTTAACATTGGAAATGTTTATGTTCGTATATAGGGGCAGAGTTACGAGTTTTCGTTCAAGGCCAAAAGACAACGGTGTCGCGATCAAGTGAGGAGCAATCATGCAAAATTGAACAAGTGCAATTTTTTCGAAATGTGTTTTATATCATGTCTAGTTAATTGAGGGGTATTTGCGACGATCTGCGGTGTTATTTTTGAGCAAATGTTAATAAATACTGTAGAAAAATCCATTTAAAAGTTAAGTAATCAAGCAAAAGTGAACGCGTATATAACAGAAGAATAATAGGGTTATTCCTGACAAAACTAAACAGTGCATTGATAAATATTGTGTGTATAATAAACAGTTAATTATGTTTCATATATGCTGTTATCATTTCCAATGTCATCGATGGTTGCAAGAATTGCGAAATCTGTGAATTTTTTGAAATGAAAACTTCCTTAGGCGCGTTAGGCACTCTTCGCCTGGGTAGTGAAATAAAGTGAACCGTTCGCGTTCGCACGTTCACATGCGCAACCCGACGGTGAGATTCGCTGAATCGGGGTTACTCGGCTCAAACACAAACATGTATTTCCAGTATGCTGTTCCTCAAATTAAATTTAAAAAATAAAACAAAATACAAAAATTACATTAGCAGAAAGCTGTATGAAAATTGATAAGCCGATAATAATAGTTTTTCACACTCATGTTGTGCTCTCGCTGGTTCGAGGATTCACTTCATATCATATAGCTATTGAATTAGCAGATATGAATTGACGCTCGCATGTAGTGAAAATCTATTGATTCTGAAGCATATAAGGAGAATATTAGTTTAGCAATCTTGTCACGATTGAGTATTGTAAGCTCATTCCGTCGCGAAAGTGGAAAGGTTCAGGTTAGAATCCTGATTGTGACCACTGGTTGGTAAAATGATTTTTTCCTATATGTTTCGAAACAATTATATAATTGGCTGCTCTCCAACGAAAAAATCTTTCAATTGATAAGCCGGTTTTAGTTCTATTTTTACTTCCCACCTCTACTATGGTAGGGAAGTAATGGATTCAGTCCGAAAACAATATTTCGAGATTTTAACAGATTTTCACGTTTTGAGACCCTAGCAATCGTTTAAAATCATTTTCCGACTGATGTCTGTATGTGTGTGTGTGTGTGTGTGTGTGTGTGTGTGTATGTGTGTATGTGTGTGTGTATGTGGTCAATTTTTCGCCTTCGATATCTTAAGAACGGAACAACATACGGGCATGCCGATTGTTCTATTGTGTTTATCAGCCTTTAACTTAGATCTGATTAGATTTTGAGTCAAATCGGTTCAGTGGATCCTGAGATATTCAAAAAAACGTCCTCAATGTCACGTATTAACATAGGTAAAAAAAAATATAAATGAATTCTAGACGTTATAATATGAAAAATATTTTACTAAAAAAAATAAAAATTGTACGTAAATCAAGGTAACCATGATTTTTGCTATATTAAGTTAGCCATCAGTAGATCACCAAACAAAAAAGAGGGCCATGCTTTTTTCAAAGAATAAAAATTAAATTGTGTTTTAAAGACCACCAACAGCTAAGGTTATTTGGGCCTAGTCAAAGAATAAAAAAAAAGAGTGTTTATTTTTTTTTTGCAAATATTTACTAGGTGGGAAGTATAGGACTGGTCATCAGTCGAATTTTTTTGTAATGTGTCATGAGCTTTACAGAGCTTTATCTGTTACAAGCGGACACACATACACACACACGCAAAGCTGCACATGTTATGTTGTGATATGGAATATTCAAAAGTTAGACGTCGCACTTTGGGATTGGTGAGTATGAAATTTAAATTTCAATTACATTTTTGTAAAAAATGTTCAACACAACTTATAATATTATATTCGGTGTAAATTTTTTATGCGTTTTGTTATTTATAACTCCGTATGGAATTAAAAGCATTTACATTTTATCTGTCGTCCCTTTTACTTCAGCATACATAATTGTTATATAATATTTTATGTAGTACATAGATATAATTACAGACTTTAAATTAAGTTCTTTATAGTTTCTTACTATCATTATATTAGCCATTATGCCATAAATAATTAAACAGAGTTTTTTAGAAAAAAATTCACATATTTGGTACTCATACGGCCGTATTCATAGTTAACCCTTAAGTAGTAAGGGACACTTACTCATACCCTCAAATCGAATATGCGTTTCATAGTCAAAATTGACGCCTGTAAGGGCCCTTATATCACCCTCACCTTAAGGGTGGATAGTATGTTCCAATTAAGTGTCGAAAAAGTAAAAACAGTCAAACACATGAAAAACACGCATTTATATAAAAAATGACAACTAAACACAATCGGTCTGCAGTATGACCAACTGTTCTAAAGGAAAAAATCATGGAGGTTTACTATAATTCTTCCCTCACTCAAGGAAATGACTATGAAACGCTCCTTTGAATAAGGTGCCCTCAGCACTTAAGTGATCCTCAGCGAAGGGACCCTTATCACTTACCTTAAGGGTTAACTATGAATATGGGCACTAGTATACTGAGCAATTTAGTCCACCCTTGGAAAAAGAATAATAGAATAATTAATAATAATTCATTATGTTACAATCTCATTTTAAATGTTTTTAAACCTTCTGGACTTTCTGAAACCCTTAGATAAGACACATTTTGGTAAAATGATTATTAGAACACAGAAAATAAGGAAAATTATGCAGTCGAATAGTTTCAATTAATAAAGTTATATAACAGTTTTATTTTCGGAAAGCCAAACGTTTTTTATATAATATTATATTAATATAATACAGAGACAAATGACGAATTTCGAAAATTTATTGCAATGATTTCATAAAGAATAATTTCAACAGAAAATAATATGTTATTTCTTATATCCTAAATACCCATTTGTCTAAATAATCAATTATTTCCAATATGAAGCATCTTGTAGCTAATATAACACCTCATGCGAGAGCTAAGAATAGGTATTGTTAGAGATGAATCTTCTCATATGCGAAAGCTAAAGTAATTGGTGCTATATTAGCTACAAAATGCTTCATATTATTAACAATTGATTATTTAGAATGTGTCACTGGAGAGTAAATGTTAACTCAGCTACCGCGAAAGTGGAAGTTTCGGGTTCGAATCCCGACGATGACATAAGTTTGCAAAATGAATTTTTCCATTATTGCATCGTAATGTTAGTTGTTACCTACGTCACTTTCGACGGATGTTTCAAAAACACTAATTTATTGATAAATATGAAGGGTTTTTTTCTTTTATTAAAAGTATATAAACACATTTGAAATATTTAGTTATAAAATGAACATTTCGATTTGAGATTGATTGGATGATAATTAAAAAAATCGAACTATAAAATCAGTGCTGTTTTAAAGCTTTTAAACGTTTTAAGGTTTCAGAAATAAAACTCATGCATTTATATTCGATCCCAGATCAAATTCACATCAAGGCCTCGGTTTTATAGTTCAGCCATATCTGTTTGGTAGATGCGTTGAACAGTTATAGAAGGTAAGGTTGGCACGCTGTAACGAGCTCAAGGTAGGTATATTCAATATCAATTCAGAGCGGTGTTAAGGATAATATATATCCTGCAAGGTGGTAATCCTTACATACATGCAGTAGGCAACCAGACAGCTAGGTTGGTACCATTGTGACATAGAACATTATACATCCCTTGTTACGTTGGTAACATGTTTTAATTCTTATTAAGAATGTACTTTGTTTTCAAATGATTTATTTTGCAATTAACAATTAAACATTAATAAAATAAGGATGAGAGATATTAACCTATCAAATGGTAACAAAAATGTATTTTCGTTGAGATAGAAATAGATATGGACCAATTACGGCACTTTTGATACTAATGTGCAATATTTTTTTTGTCATTCACTAAATTCTAAAATTCCTACCTAATAAAACCGAATTTATCAAAGCTATATAGACAATACAATTGAAAAGTTATTATTTGACCGCCAATTTGAAATCTGATGCAATTTTATTTTTTTGTGTCCTATAAAACTCTTAAATATCAATTTTCAAAAAGATCGGATGATTTTTACAAAAGTACACATGGCCACCATTTTGAAATCTGACGCCATTTTATTTTTTTGTGTCTTATAAAACTCTTAAATATCAATTTTCAAAAAGATCGTATAATTTTTACAAAAGTACATATGGCCGCCATTTTGAAATCTAACGCCATTTTATTTTTTTGTGTCCTATAAAACTCTTAAATATCAATTTTCAAAAAGATTGGATAATTTTTACAAAAGTACATATGGCCGTCATTTTAAAATCTGACACCATTTTGTTTTTTTTTGTGTTCTTTAAAACACTCAGATATTAATTTTACATAAGCCACTGCGCGTGCGCCAGTATATTAATTTAACCGCTGGACATAGCTATAGATATCTTTTAATAGCATGAGCGTGATGCGAATCTAAAAGTTTACCCCCTGCCAGAAATCGTCTAACGCGTCTATAGAAGCATAGCTTCAAAAAGATTGTATAAGAGTTATTTTTAGGCTACGTATTAGTTATTGAAATGTCAAATTCCTTTTCGTATAAATTCAAATAATTTAATCTTTTATTATATTGAATAAAATTACTTTCATTAGTAAAAGAGCGTTTAATTTTTAAATCCTAATTTTTTATTAAATACAACGAACGTAATTTTTATAATTGTTTTTTTCAAAGAATCTTTATTACTTATACAATTCAACTGAAATAATTATAAACACAAAATAAAATATAGTTACTTCTTACCACAACAGTTTAATTGATGGATGTACATTTCTAAAGCTAAGCTTTCATCTTCAGCGAACACTACATGTAGTATGTAGATGAAAGCTTAGCTTTCGAAATGTACATCCATCAATAAAACTGTTGTGGTAAGAAGTAACTATATTTTATTTTGTTTTTATTCCAACCACAGTGCTCATATATATTTTTATTTGAAATAATTATGTTACGATTGACTGTTTAAAAATGTCAGGTAGCCCTGGTGTGAACTGTATAGTTGTAGCAGTTCTAGGTATGTAGAATACACCAGAAGGTGGTGAAGTTATGCAGCACAGTACGGGCGGGTCTAAGATCCATGTATGGCTCATCACTGGTAAATGAAGATAAGCTACCTCACGTTGTACCATCACCGTGTGTAAAGGTAAATATAGCACACCTTCTACACTCTAAGGCTGCAGGCAGTAGTTCGGTGATCCTTGATCCCGGAATACCGGATTTAAAAGTTATGAATGTAAAATATAATTTTGTTTTCTGGTTTATTTTCTATTATTTTGTATATAGAAGTTTTAATAATATTTTTTTCGTAAAAATATACGCTAATCAATAATAACTAAATACGTATAATTAATTTAATTAACGTAACAATTTTTTTAACATATCGTTGTAAAAGAGCTCAATTTTGATTTCAAAGATATTGTTACGGATCATCCTGTATATAAACGACAGGCAAGAGTTCTGAGAAACGGGGTCGGCTTACTGTAACAACTGGTACCTGCACGAAAATTCTAGAGAAAGCGAGAAAATAAATAGTGCCGTGATATAAATAACCAAATTGATAAATAAATACGAGTGTAGTGGTGATGATTACGAATTATTGTATATAGTTGTTTGTTTTGCTTTGTAATTACTGTTTAGTTATTGTTTACTTGTGTTGATTGTTAGAATTGACTTTTCGTTGTTGCGTTCATTATTATTGTGTTTTTAATTATTGTAAATAAATATTTATTCCGCCAACTCAGAAAACAGTTTTGTAACAATATTAAAAAAAATTTTAGTTTTTTTTGATGATTTTGAAAAGGTTATTTATAAAAATGTACAAAAAAGAATTCCCCCCCCTAACTTCGGAAGTAGGTATTAGGTACGTTTAACATTTGAAAAAAAATTAGGTTGGTAATGAAAAATAAATAACGACTATGCAGTTTGTATTATACGATTATAGTAGTGCAGAAAATGAACAATATGTGCGATAACTGAGAGTCGACTTGTCGAGACTTAACTATGTTTTTCTTCAATATAAGTACTTCAAAATATTTTGAGAGATATAATAATTCTAAAATAATTTCGCCATTCACATTTACCAAAACATAAAAAAAATATTTACCATTTTGTTAGCGGGATGACGTTCAGAAATCTTAAAATCACTTTTGAATTATCACTTTGTCACTTTCTAAAAATAAAACCACACTCATTACAATTATTGTATTAGAACTACATGCACGCACAAGTCAATTCATACTGAAAAATGATTTAAATTTCTAGACGTACAAAATAAATTGTTTACGTAACCATTCTATGAGTTTATTGAATAACATTTCAAAATCATTTTGTAGTCAACATTCCAGTGCTACACAAACTATTTATATTGTGAGTATACATATTTATCCATACGAAAAGCATTGTAGAATAAATTTTAAATCGATCCTGCTCGAATAATAATTGATCGATTGAAACGATATTTTTTTAAACTGTGTATACCTGCATTTATTTAACATAGTTTTTTTTCCAAGTCTTCATGTTTTCCGGGCTTGTAGGCCGTGGTCCGGTGGTATTTCTACCTGACCAGTCACCGACACACTGACCTGTGAGCCGCCAAGGAGGACACTTCGACCGCTGCCACATCGCCTTTGAGAATGTCTACCGCAGTTGTAGACGAAACGTGAGGTAGAAATACCACCGGACCACGGCCTACAAGCCCGGAAACCATGCCGGCCTTGAAAGCTTGCACACTTGGATTAAATAATGATATTAAATAAATTAATTTAATTTAATAAATATATTTATTTATTATATTTATATCTAATTATTTATTTAAAAAAAAGCATGTTTGTGTTGAGATTCGAATCCGGGACCTATTGCGTATGACGCGGCGGTGCTATCCATTACGCTACGTACATCTTATTTAGCAGTGCTATATATTAGGGTATTACAATCATGAATTTCCGACTAACTTCATGGTGTTAAAGTTTCGTGACGCGATGCGCGCGCATCGTAAAAATTCACTCTCATCATTTTTCCATAACGCGCCAAAAGAAGTATAACCTCAAAAATTCTAATGACTTATAAGGTAGTACAGGTACTTTTTTAGTATTTATTTGAGGACAGTCTGTATAATGTAGAAGAGATGCAGATATGCACGTGTTCGTTTCGCACACATAAAGCTAGTTGAAGGGGAAGTTAATGAGTGTAATAAGTGTTTCAACTATAAAGGTGCTCTACAGTAATCAAGAGTGATTTATACATGTGCTAAGTTCTTGATATCCTAACCGGAATATGTTCCACATATCCGTACCCCTTGTATCTCTACGTCAGACCGATCAGAAAGTACATAATTACTTACATCAGGGATGTTACAACTTAAGGTACGTGCAGTATGGAGCTGGGATTCTAGATGGTAGCGTAGATCATAGCTGGGCTTGCTTAAATTAATGCATTGTTATATATGCGAGCGTACACAACGAAGCAGTGAGTGTAGCAGATATAAGCGCTATTACAAGAGCTGCTAGATACAATAATGTATCTCACCATTCTTCAGCGCGCTGACTACTACAATCAACGTGTGACAACTGTCAAATGGCCGTTACAAGTTTCGCAATGGATGTGACTAGTTTAATAAGTGAAATTTTGCCAGTTTTTATTTAATTTGTTTTGAGTTTTTTCTAAGACGAATTTAAAAGTGTTAGGTTCTATACGTAAATATTCAAAAAACAGGTTTGGGTAAAATTTTAATTCTTGGTATAAATGATGAAATTCGCCATGTTTAGATCGTTTTCTATTAATAGGATGGACATGATAGCTCCTACCCAAATTTGTATTTAAAATATACCACTTTGTAGCAGAAGAACACAAATATTCGTCTTCGCTATCTGACATTTCAAACGCGACTTAAGCTTGTATCAATGCTAGTATCAAAGCTTCGTTGTGCAAACCTATAAGCGCTTGTAATTTCAGCCACCATCTACCATACATGCTACCATCTAGAATCCCAGCTGCGTACTGCACGTACCTTTACAGATGTGGGTTTTACTGACATCTGCACATACGGATGCAGATTTTTACGTCCACATCTGCAGATGCGGATGCGTATCTGGGAATATTAATATTTTTAACAATAAATGTTACTTCTGATTTGTAAATATTAAATTTTCGTGAAACTAAGTAAAAGTTATTGTAATTTATTATCATTTATTAAGAAAGTCAATATTTTCATTATTTAATAATCAAATCCTAGACTTGGTTAATTATATTACTTGCACACACAGCCGAATCATCGATCCCTATTGCGGTCAAGTAGCCAATATAATCGAGTACGCGTCAAGTGCCGGGCCCAATGTTCATACTTGTGTAGCCAATATTTTTTTCATACAAACAATCAAACTGTTTTTTCACTCAACACTGTAAAAAATGGATGCAAAAATACTTTGAAAGTTAAGGTAGAATTCCTTTGATTTTCTAAGTGATTTTACGTTATTATTTATTTTTACACAAAAAACTTCATAAAAACTTGGACTTTTGCTGTAAAGTTAAGCGTTAAGCAAATTTGTGATTTTTACATAAAGTAAATTAAAATTACATAATTTGTGTAATATTCCAATAAAGTGTGTAAAAATTACAAAATAAAATGTATAGTTACATATATAAAATGGATGAATACAAATCAAATTAATGTAAAATTAGTAAGCACGCATGCGCAATGTGTTTTTATGGAATCTACGCGATGTGGCGATACCTGTTTGCGACGCCATTGTCTCTTTGTGTGCCTATTACCAGATTAATCGCTGGCTACAAATGGACCATCGATAATCTATGTAATCGGCCTTCTCATTTCTTACAGTGAATGAATACAGTGTATTTGTTTCAATAAATTTTCATTAAGCTGAATATTTTTTTCAGGGTAGGCGTTGAACGCGTAGGACATTGTCTTGTTTAAAAGACCATTTCGAATGAATAAGGAAAACAGTTTTGCAATAAAACAGTTAATTCGAGTATTTCTCGATCACCTGTACATACTATAACAATTATGAGCAGGCCCACAAATCTATTCTTAATGTGTCTTCTACGGCCTGCACGATAAGGTGTAACAAACATGCATCAAGGTTGAGACAGTTATTATGAACACTGTGTTTATACTAGGTACGAAATAAGTTATATGTTAATACACTTTTAGAATGACCTGTATGTGTATATGTTAGTGCGTATTTATAATGGCAACCCCTGTGATATTACCCATAAGTTTGTTTAGCCACCTGCATTCGAGAGATCAAGTTACGACGCGTGAATGATGAGCTTATTTTTAAATTGAAACAAAAACTTTACTGCGTTTGTCATTTATTTATGGCGGAACTGGAATAAATTTTCAGTTACAGTTTTTAAATACAATATTCAGTGACTAAAATCCAGGGCTTAGCACGAGGCGGAACAAAGAAGATTTTTGAAAATACATCTTGGTTTTGTTGGGAGAGAAAAAGTACAGCATCGTCTCGGTATCATCCGCCTCGTCTCGTCTCGGTATCACCTGTTTATAGCAACTTTGTCACGTTTCATTGATAGCAACCTCATCTCAGTCTCGACTGGTTGATAGCAAGCATGTCGCTTGTCTCGTTGCTAGCAACTTTATCTCGCCTTGGTCCCGTCCCGTTAATAGAATTCTCGTTGGGGTCTCGCCTTGTTTATAGCAGTCTCGTCTCGTCGCATTGATAGCAATTTCGCCTTGGTCTCGTTTCGTATATAGCAATATCGTCTTGGTTTCGTCTTTTTGGCATCGTCTCAGTCGATAGTAATCCTGTCTTGTTTCGGTCTCGTCTTGATAGCTGCGTCTCATGTCATTGATAGCAATCTAGTCTCGGTCTCATCTCGTTGATAACAATCCTGGCTCGTTTTGGTCTCGTTTCGTTGATAGAATTTTGTGTGAAGAACATATACGAGTATTTTCTGTTTTATAGTTAAAATTGCACTTTAATTTATGGACCACCAAATTGTTACAAAAAGTATTTTTGAGGTGTGATATAGCTACTTCCACATTTTTAACCGACTTCAAAAAAAGGAGGTGGTTTTCAATTCGGTTGTATTTTTTCTGTTGGTCACATAAGAACTCCGTTATTTATAAACCGATTTGGAAAATTCTTTTTTTATTGGATAGGGTATACCTCGAAGTTAATCCCATATACATTTTACTTAAATCGATTCAGTAGTTCGGCTGATTTTTAATAAAAGTGGGTAGCGGCGTGTGATTCCTTAAAGTAAATGTCACTTTTTGACACATCACACAGCGTAAGATGATAAGAAAATCGGTT
Source organism: Mongoloraphidia duomilia (assembly GCA_039654895.1). Taxonomy (NCBI): domain Eukaryota; kingdom Metazoa; phylum Arthropoda; class Insecta; order Raphidioptera; family Raphidiidae; genus Mongoloraphidia; species Mongoloraphidia duomilia. Next base: position 3,979,789 of record CM077517.1, read on the forward strand.
TAATAAAAGTGAGTAACGGCATGTGATTCCTTTAAGGTAAATGTCACTTTTTGACACATCACACAGCGAAAGTAGTCAGTTAAGTAAGTGAATTTATTGGCAATCGACTAAACTACGTATTGTAAAGACACTAAAAAGTAAAAAATAAAAAACTTTTTAACAAAAAAAAACTCCTTCAAAAAGCCACCAAAAAGAGGAAAATAATGAAATTTTGAAGTCTGTGCCAATTTAATAAAATATGAAGTCGGTTAAAAAGTATAGTATAGTGTTTACTAATTAATATCGTTCTTTTTAACCGACTTCATATTTTATTATAACAAAAAAAGTTTCGATTAAATAATCATTTGTTCCAAAATCGCCTAAATATAATCTTTTTTTATCATTCTTGTATTTCAGAGAATTTACGACTCGATCTCTTCACATAAATTTAAAATCAAAGCGCATAAATATTACTTGTCATTAAATTTTTATGTTTAAGATGATTCATTTTATATTGATATATGCAGAGATTCTTTAATTTATCTGAAAAGCGCTACATGAAATCATTTGCATAAAAAATATTACATTTTTGCTGGTCGTAAAATAGAAGTTGTACGTATATAAATATTCAGTTCGCTAGTCCAGTAACCAGTTATCAAGATATCAATCTAATAGCGGTTTGAATATCCACTCTGGAAGCCATAAACGGTTTTTATGGATACGATCGTACAGTGAGAGACCGTTCGTTCCTATAAGCTGACTTTATCGTCGTTGAACCTTCAGGATGCGCTATATTGTTTAAGCGGGTCTCTATAGTTGCCGCACAGCGTAGGTTCGGTCCCAATGTTGCAGGAAAACGACCGACAATTTGCTTCAAATACACAACATGCGTTACTCGATTTATACCTACAATGAAATCGGTGAGTTCAAGAACAGTAGAAGTCCAAAAGTGGCGTTTTGAGATAATCGAAAAAAACTTAATAGTTCTAAAACTACTAAGTACACAACTTTTGCATGAATTGAGAAGTTGCAGTATTTGTCCTGCAGACAAATATTTTCATGAAAATATAATATTGTAGCAAACCCCAAGATGCTACGCCGCTGGCTACAATAGAAGCGTCGAGAATAGGTCACAGTGGTGAGGCGTGGAATGATATCGAAGATACCAGTACCTGCTAGACGTCTGGAAAGTACTAGAAGCGCTGTGTTTGGCCCGCGTAGTTCTATATAAGCAGGCAGCCGACGGGAATTAGGCAGTCAGTCGTAAATGAGTGCCGAGTTGAATTTGCGAACATAAATACAGTATATAAATAGTTATTGTTCAGTGTTATTGAAGTGTTTCACTTTTTTGAGAATTGCTATTGTGTTGACTATTAGAATTGACATAGAATTGTTGCTTTGATTGTTATTGAATTGTTATAAATAATTCACAAAAAATCCTTAGAAATTAAAAAATGAAAAATTAAGCAATTTCATTAATATTATATTAATTGGTACATTTATATAAGGTTTTACACATCGTCTAGTTCTTGAACGTTGTTTGTTCTCCATACCCGTAGTTCTATCCATTTATCGTAAAAACAGTACGTTTGACATTACGCTGAGAAAGATTTCAAGCGATGAGTATTGTTACGGATCATCCTGTATATAAACGTCAGGCAGAAATTCGGAGAAGCGATGTCTGTTTGCTGAACAACGAATAACTGCACGAACATTCTAGAGAACGCTAGAACGCGCTGTGCCTAAGCAAAGCGGCCTAGATAAGCAAGCGAGTGCGAGGAAGTAAATCAGTCAATTATGAGTCGTGCAACCAAGCGGATCAGTGATATAAATATTAGTCAATCAACGGTCGAATCAGTCAGTACAGTGATATAAATAGTGGAGTGGATATAAATAAATAGTACTGAAGTAACTGAGTAAATGACCGACATAAATAAACGTTAGAAATAAATCTGATATAAATACAGTGATATAAATAGTTCCGTGATATAAATTCACCTATTAAAATAAATATTAGTGTAGACAATTGTATATAGTTAAGTGTTAATTACTTGTGTTGATTGTTAGAACTGACTTTTGGTTGTTGTATTTATTATTGTTGTGTTTTTAATTATTGTAAATAAATATTGTAAATAAATATTTATTCCGCCAACTTAGAAAACAGTTTTGTAACAGTATTAAGCTAAATGGAAAGAGCTACAAATTTTTGACATTTTGGCTATATCATTTTAAAATGTGATTTTTTGGACTTGGACTGTTCTTGAACTCACCGATTCAACTATTTTCAACCCGTTCGTATTGATATACATATTATTACATATACCGATTAGATTCGGGCTACTTTTTATTAAGGTTGATCTGAACCAGTTTCGGTATAAAAAACTTAGTGTATAAGATCTATTAGCATATTAAATATTAGATATTCTTATTAAATGTATAAATTATTTTTCTCTACATTTTAATTCAAACTTCAATCCCATGATGACAAAAATTTGATCGCAGTGATTTTAGAAACACTGAAAAATATTACAAAGAATATCTATCTTTTTTCACATATTTGTTGACATTAAACTCATTTTCTTGAAACGAATACACTTGCGTCCTTCGGAAAGCAATTTTCATTTTGTAACATGGATTAATAATGTAATTTTAACTCACCCATATAATATTGATGACGTCACCAATAACCTGAAAAAGACAATATCTGTTATTATGATAATTGTAAAATACTTATGATTCTGATTTCAAAGAAAAACAAAATACAATCATTTGTTAATTAGAATATGTTTACAAAAAATTATAATATTATATTTATTAATTGATAGTATTTAGTAACTATTATTATCTGTAAATTTAATGTTTCTTAACCAGATATTTGACGAATTATTTTTAGTATTTAAAAATGTGCTGCAATAATTTGTTAAGAATTCATTTTCCATCTAAATAAATAAATAAAATCATAACTTTGACTCCCAGCCATACCAAAACATTAACTTATATCATACATGCGTAGTAAAAATCGTTTTTGTTTAAAGTTTAACGGAAAATCGTTTTTGAATGAAATTTTTTACATAAAAAGGATAACGCACGATAAATATATCTTTTAAGCTGTTTCCCATCAGACTATTTTGTTCACTACTTTATGGCCTGGCAAATGGCGACCTTTACAGGGAATATTTTAATTTCATATCTTTCAGGTAAAGGTTTTTGTCAGTAAAATATGTCAATATATTCACCATTATACATTTTCGATCGATGCGCCATCGGTCAGATCTTTGGTAAACGTGCTTTAGAATCAAAATATTTGACAAAATCTCCAAGGTGTATGGTGTATAGTAAATTTTTACCTGAAGTTACTATTCTATCGAATGAATTGCTTGGTGAATAGAAAGTTAATTTTATTCTAAGGAATAAATTTATTCTAAGATTAGTAACTTCTATCTTTAACAGTGTTTGGTGAATACGGGCCTAATTCTCTTTTTTAAGTACAGACTACAGACTTCTTTATAATAAGAGATATTTTTGATATCCCCCTATATTATTAAACGAGTAAATCTTGTATATACCTATCTATGTTTCTATGTATCTATATAAATATTTTCTCGAAAACGGCTCTAACGATTTTGATCAAATTTACCGAAAAGGGGTTTCGGGGGGCAAAAAATCGATTTAGCTAGGTCTCATCCCTGGAAAAATTCGTTTTCCTATCGATTTTATCATTTTTAAAAACGGTTTTTTGACCTGTCAAAACATTGTAATATATCGTGAGTAGACTTTGGAGAAAACAAACTACTTTCATTATTTATATGTCAAAATACTCTGACAGAATTTTTAACTTATTAAAATAATCCGTGAACTATTTGTATAGTAAAAAATAACAGAAATAAAAACTAAACATAATTATGTAAGTAGTTTTAACTAATATTTAAATAAATAGGTAGGTACCTAAGTATTTTTATATTACCTACCTATATAAAATATGTATATTATGTACGTTAAATATAGTATGACGTATAATCTTACCTAGACTTTTTTTTCTCAAAAACGAATAACGATTTTGATGAAGTTTACAGAATGGGGATTTTTCGGGGCGAGAAATCGATCTAGGTAGGAATCTTGGTCCCAGAGGGGAGCCATTAAAAAAAGGGTTTTTTTATTTATAACTCGGTCAATTGTCAGATCGATTCGAAGCCTATTTCTACATAGATTTTGTATAATATATCACAAGGGTTAAAACTGTAAATGAACACTAATATAAGAAGTGTCTTGCATAATATGTAAATAATGACAAACAGGCGGCCTGAAGGACCGCACTTCTGGCACCGCGAGTCTGTGTAAAAACACATCGATTTTTGAAAACTATTGTTAAGATACATACAAAAAAGTTTTATTTAAAAATTTGCACGGCGGCCCGAAGGGCCGCACTTCTAGCGACGCAGACATGCAGTATATCAAAACACATCGATTTTTAAAAACTATAGTGAAGATGCATTCAAAAAAGTTTTGCGCTGCAGGTTTATAGTCTGACGTTTGTTATTAAAAGATATAATATGAATTCTATTTCTTCGAAAATCGATTTTTGTGAGTTTTTCAGTAGGTACCTTCTATGCAAAAAAAATATTTGAAATTTACTGGAAGTTGCTAAGATGACATCACAGAGAAAAAGTACTTCGATAAAGTTGATATTTGGTATCAATGTTTAAAAACGGATTATTGAAACGGGCAAGCAGAATTTCATCTGATTCGAACATTTTTACAAGATATTCAATCTATGAAAATCGGTTTTTGCGAGTTCTTCAGTCAACAAAACAATAATGGCGACCTATGTAATATTTACAGGAAAAAATGCTTGATTCAAGTTGATACTTAGTTATTACGCTTAAAAATACACATAGGTATTTAAAATATTTAACAGAAACAATTATTTAAATTATGTTTCAGAAATAAATTCGTTTCGGAATAATATTCTGAGAAAATAATATCTCACAGCATACAAGTACTATTTTTTTGAACTCATCCGAGCAAAGCTCGGCACCCAGATATTTCATAATAAATGTTTCTTTTGTCATGCATTTTTCATAAACTAATCCACAGACCTAATAAATACCTAAAAACATGTCCCCAATGTAAACAAAATAATAAAATAAAGTGTCGACAGTGAATATTCTGTAACGATAACTTAGGGAATAATATTTCCGTAACGCGCAGTCGCATGGCACAACAAAACATGACGTGTATAGTTTAAATTTCCAACCCGTTTATTTCGTCTAGCAGGCAGTTATTCCTAGTTGCATGCATTTTATGAAATATTCTACTATGTTTAAACAGTGGAGCCACAAAAGGCGCATCATACTAGCTCCTGACCATATTTAGGTAATTAATTATTATAGGTTGTAAATTATTATAGACGCTTGGCAGCTCAGGTCATTAGTACGGGTAATTTATAAACTATTAAGTGAAGTAGAACCAGAAATATGTTTTTTTATTTCACTTTTCTTAAGGCATAAAATTATTGTAAAATTCCATTCATAACTTAGTTGTATGTGTCACAGGTACTAAGTGTGATTTATTGTAGATTCGGAGAAAATCAGCTGTGACAGACGGACAGACAAACATGAGAGTGATCCTATAAGGGTTCCGTTTTTTCATTCTGGGGTACGGAACCCTAAAAAATAATTGTTTCGTAAAGTTCTTGACATAATCAAAAAGTTGTTTACTACGCCGTCGTTGTAACCTAAATTAATTAATTAATTAATAGAGAATACAATTTAGAAGTTTCAAAATCCATTAGCATAGTAATAAATATTAAACGATTCTATTATAGTAAGTACAAATTAAATAGATTATACATATAAGTTACCTACATAAAGGTATGTTAAAAATAAATCACCTGTTTTACACGGGGTTTAACAGAAATTTATTGATAAAATTAAGACTCGAGAAATATTTCTATTACGGATCTACATCAGTGATTAGCAGCCAAGGCTCTGAGGAATACTGGGGTTTCGCGAGGTCGTGTCTGGGATTCCCTGAGAATTTGGAAAAGCTTGCCTATTTTCATTGTTATTCTCCCTGCCAAGTCGAGAAGACGGCCGCCACCCCCTTTCTCGAAGCAACTCGAGGACTTTTAAACTTTGTATAAAAATGCAAGCAGAAGCTTGAAAATTACGTTAGAGGTTGTACCTAACGCACTTGACTAAATCCCTAAATTACTAGTTTCTAATAAATATAGTTCAGAAAATATCTCCTCTCAAAGTTTCGTTATTTCGTCACACACTCACTGACTCACTCACTCACCGATCATCAAATATCTAGGGTACTTCCCGTAGTTCTAGAAAGCTGACATTTGGTATGCAGACTGGGTTTCGCGTAGGAAAATTTAAACATCTGTGAGTTTTCCCTTCAAACCCCTGAAGGGGTGTGGTGCAGATTTCTACAGATATATAAAAGGAAAAAAGAAATCTAGCATGCCGGCTAGATTTAGTGTATAAGCAACAACATCCTACAAAAAGAATTGAAATCCCATCAAAAACAATTCCTGTAAAAATAAGGCGAAGCCTCGCGATCGCGTAGCAGCAAAAAGCTATGAGATCTAATAAAGCCAAGTTCAATTAATTGTAAGAGAAAAGCAGTCAAATTTACAACTTGGCTAAGTTCAAAGTTCGCTAAGGCAATAAAATACGAATGACTAAAGTGCTAGGCCTTGTGCAGTGGAGGAGGACAGTATGGCTCAGTTGGTAGCGTCGCGACCTCTGAATCAGACTGTCGTGGGTTCGAATTCCACCTCTGCTCATGGATGTTTTGTGATGTTATTTAGTTTTTAAGTGATATATTATGATATTTGTTGTATTTAAGACGCTAATGACCTAAGTTGTCGACGCGTCTATAATCCACAATAAATAAATTGTGCAGCGGAAGCTTGAACTTAGCCAAGTTTTAAATTTCACTACTTTCCCCTTATAATTAATTGAACTTGGCTCTATTAGATCTCATAACTTTTTGCTGCTATGCGATTGCGAGATTATTTTTACAAGAATTGTTTTTGATGGGATTAATTATTTATTAGACCTATTGCATTTACACATCTATTTTATATTTTACCCCTGTCGACCCTAATACCTATGTGTCAGTCAAGTAGGGCTTCTGCGAGATCTAATGAAATATTTCAAGGTTTTCTCCAAACAAGAAAGGTTGGTAATTACTAATTTAGATTTACATCCACAATTACGAGAGTTCAAGAATTAACGGTGAATCACAAAAATGAACATCTGTTAGCAACATAAAAGAAATAAAATTAAAGATTTTTAAAAACTGACATAATAGTCTTTTAAAAAGAAAAAAAATATTTTGGTTTATACTAGTGGATTCGTATGATCCCACATAGGGCCTAAGCTAACCATTTTGCAACTTAAAAAATGTACCTAGATTTTTAAAAAAAATTAAGAAAAAACAAGCATTAAAAAGACCAGATTCGGTTTGCTTCTATAGGGTGACTGCTTTTAAATTTTCGATTTTTTTTCGACACAGTTAGAGAGCTCATGGACAGGTCTATAACCTCCACACGGGATTTTTTATATTTCTTAAACACACTTTTTACTAGAGCACGTCGTGTTAATTTTACCTCTTATAGTATTAGTATAGATTACAAACTTTTTGTAATGCCCTTATATAAAAGGCGTGCACCTCATGCCTCCACATGCAATAGGGTTAAGTTAATACGTATTTAATTTAATGCTCTGTCGATTCAATTCTCACGAGACGTTCGAAATAATGACGAAACGAATTTACAAGTTCAGAGCCTGCTTAGCAACCACGACAAACCACAAAGCAATGAATAATAATTTGATTATATCGTTTCAAGACTGTGTTTATATTAAATAACGCGGTTAAATAAAAATGTATTCATAATAATTTATGATAAAATGATACGCAAATTCTTCATTCGATTTTTTATTGCTACTCCACTGTGATTAGTCACAAAAAGATTAAATGCAGGTTTGGCTTTGAAACATTGTTTATCACGTTTCGACGGAAAGAAGTTCGATATTATAAGTGCGGACATCATAATATATCTACTTAATACTTGAATTAGTGATGGGCGATTACGAGATATTTTAGTCGATTGTCTCGATTATTCAAACATCTCGATGACTCTCGATGGTTTTCACTTGGACTCGATTGTTGTTGTTTCATAGTTCAGCGCGATCGAGTCGCATAGTACTGAATCGTACAGACGATGTACACTGTCGAGAGCCACATAATATATAATCGTTCATCACTCAACAACTGTGGTCGAGTCGATTGTGCAGTAATCGAGTGCTCTGAGACCGACTGAACAGTGTGAACAGTGAACAATCAACGATGAACGAGTCGCGTGAACGTCAGACTTGAGTCGACTAGCATATAACCTTGAATCGCGATTATATGTATTCTCATTCGCTGGCAAATAATCGACTTGAACAATCGAACATTTCGATTGTAAAATCAAACTCCGAGTCGATTGTTATTATGAACGATTGCAATTGTTTCGATTGTAAAAACATCTTACAATCGCCCATCACTAACTTGAATTGTCAACTGACCTGATGTGTTTGTATACTGAACAAAGTACATAATTTATTGGAAAAGTTCAAATTTTATACTGACCATTTTATTACAAGCCAAAATATTACATCAATTTATTATTATTAATTATTATTAATAAACAATTTTACTGTTTTTTACCGGTTATGATGGATTCTGTAATTAAAGGTAAACTTTCGTAATTTATAATTTTATAATAATTAATTTGTTTACCATTTTTGTTATATCTATTATAAAAACTTTATTTCTATCTTCAGTTTTAAAGTAACTTTTCATTTTTACAAGAAAATGAACTGAAATATTTACACCATCAAAATTCGCTAGATTTATTTGGAAAACAGAAATTTGATTATCCAGTTACGGAAATTAAAAAATTGTTATAAAAAAATCACACGACTGCTGGAAGCATAAAAAAATATAGCAAGTCAGCGCAGTTGTTATTTATGGATATGTATTTATAAATGTTTAAATTTATCTCTCATTTGTTTGATTGTATTTTTTTATAATAAACCACTTTATCTGTTTTTTTTTTGTTTTCGTATTATTCCGCAACTACACAAAAAAGGTATAAATGGTCGGCCATCTAATTGTACATATTTCAACAAAAGTTACAGACTGTTTTCATTTTCTATTTTATTTATTGTAGATTATAGACTCGTCGACAACTAAGCTCATTAGCGTCTTAATTACATTAAATAACAACTTCCTTAAAACTAAATGACATCACAAAACATCCATGAGCGGAGGTGGGATTCGAACCCACGGCAGTGTGATCCAAAGGTCGACTACGCTAACCGTTACACCAGACTGTCCTCTGTTTTCATTTTCTGTATTTGAAAAATACATTTACAAAGTGGGGAAAACATTTAGAAAGTTGAAGAGCTAGAAGATTGTAATGAATCAGACAGAACAGTAAGAACAATGTGGCCCTATCTTTGGATACGAAACCTAAATAAACGGGCAAGTGCGCGTCGAACCACGCAAAGAGTAGGGTTCCGTACTGTGTAAGTTATGCTAAACCTACAATTTTGATAAAATAAAAACACATTCATAATCTACTCAAAAGGTTCTTTTCTACGATACCCCACAAGAATGGGAACAAAAAAATTTTTTTTGACCCCCGTTTACATGAATGGGCGCCCCTCTTAAAAAAACCTTTCTGATCTTTTGTTATTCTCTCCGTCTTTGAGTCGCGGTGATACATATTATGTCTGAGTTTCAAGTCTTTCATTTGGTTTAGAAACTAGAGGCCTGTAACAGACATCGTTGGCACAACAATATGGTTCCTTTCTGGTACGGTACCCTAAAAACGGTATTGTATTGAAAACGAGAGCTGTGGCCTGTGACCTAATAAGACGTACCAAGTCTTCATGGTTTCCGGGCTTGTAGGCCGTGGTCCGGTGGTATTTCTACCTGACGTTTCGTCTACAACTGCGGTAGACATTGTCAAAGGCGATGTGGCAGCGGTCGAAGTGTCCTCCTTGGCGGCTCACAGGTCAGGGAGAGTTGAGAATGTCTACCGCAGTTGTAGACGAAACGTCAGGTAGAAATACCACCGGACCACGGCCAACAAGCCCGGAAACCATGAAGACTTGGAACAATGCCGGCCGTGAAAGCTTGCACAGTGCACACTTGGCTAATAAGACGTAGGTAGGTTACTCAGAATTTGCGGTTGGTAGGTGAACGAAAATGATAATAAAAAGAAAAAACTCGGGTCGCAGTGCCAAACCCTGCCGACAATATAGTGTATTTGCTAATACAGGCCATGTGGCTTTAATACGTGAACTTAAGTTTGTTTTTGGACAAAATAAAAAATTTAACCCCTTAATACATCCCTTAAAATAATATTTTTTTCTTAATTTCAATATTATTATCAATGCAACCTCTGTACCACATTAAATACACCCTTCCATAAGTAAATCCGTATCAACAAACTAGTGTTTTCATAAAATTTGAAAGTCCGGTCCTGTCGGGCCGATTTTATTAAAATTTTAGCAGCACGTTTTAATCTTTACTAAAGAGTTAAATTTCAATTTTGAAACGATTCTGACAATTTTTTCGGTATTTTTGGGGCCAAAAACTTTTTGGAACCCCTAAATACAACCCTGAAAATGGTCTGATCGGGCCCATTTTAAATAGGCTTCTTGCGGTGATGGGTTCCAATGTGTGTACCAAATTTCGTTTCAATCGATTAAGTCTGTCGAGAGTTATCGTGTACACACATATATATATAAATATATATATATATAAATATATATATATATATATATATATATATATATACATACATATATATATAAACATTTTCAAAAATGGTGCCAAATTGTTCAGGAGGCTATGAAACGTCGAGAAATTTTGGTCCGACCCCTAGGTCCCGCCATCCGACCGACGCCAATAGTGTATGTGCCATATTATGGCAAATACACTAAAAAATTCAGCTAGTTACTCTCACCTTTTGTGAGATAGAGCCTTGTGACAGCAGACGTACGGACGGACGCACGAGCGGAGAGACATCGTAAGCTCAGTAATAGGGCTCCGTTCGAGGGTACGGAACCCTAAAAACAAACCACTTATTTATTAAAATTACATGCTTAACTTTTGTTGAAATATTTATAACAACTAATCGTATGTACACGCGCGTTTACATAAAAAAATATTTGTCTGCATTGGATTTCCGGCTTAAAAATATAAATTAACATTCAAAAAAGCCTACAGAAACTGAACAAAACATACTTTTTTTCATATTAAAAATATATCGCATCTCGAGGCTCCTGTCTGTGACAGACTCCGGATCATTCTCAAGCACGTTAGCAGGTGCAGTGAATATTTATAAAATACGTATGATTTTCACAGTTCAAAAATTTATTGTATGAACTAATTCTTCGTCTCTGCAAGGGGCAGAAAAAAAATCACTCTTGATCATTCAGTTTAAAAACTTGAAGTGGGGTTTCAAATATGCCAAAAGATTATGTTTATTCTAGATTAATTAATTTGACTTCTATTTGCTGTAGAACAGAAAGGAAGGTTTGAAAAATATTATAAAGTAATTGACAAATATAGGTATTTATAAGTATCTAACGGCCCGCCCCGGCTTCGCCCGGGTGGTATGAAATTATAATTATATAGCTATCATATTAATAGAAAAAGATTAAACCCCTGCCCCTCCGCCATATATATACGTACTTCCACCATGCAAGGTAATTTAGCGGTCCCGTCAGGCTTCGCCCGGGTGCTAAGAATTTATGAACCTACAGAAACCTTCTCGATAGTGAGCACAACAATTCACCAAAGTTTCATCACAATCGGTTGAACTGTTTAGGAGTCCATAAATAACACACACACACACACACACACATTGACTTTTATATATATATATATATATATATATATATATATATATATATATATATATATATATATATATATATATAGATTGACAATGTATTGCTAAATCATTTTACTTCAATTTTTTGAAAAACTTTGTCCCATTGATTTTTGCGGATGATGCTGTCGTCAAACTTTCGAAAAATTAGACAATGATAGGATATGATGAAACATTTTCTTAGAATGTACGTCAAAACTGGTTTAACGTACATTCATACTTGGGTGACATTTTAGAAATATTATATGTCACGGAAATAGTCGGAAGTGGTTGACATGTGAAACAAAATAGCAAAACTATGTTAAGGTCTCAAAGACAGTAAGTCATGGTGACCTTGTGGTAAAGTACAGATCCCACGTCCAGGTTCGCACCCCGAAGGTTTTAACTTTTTTTTTAATAATGAAAATATAATAGATATAGGTATTGGATAACAATTTAAAATATAAAAAAATAAAATTTTTGATTTTATTTATTATTATTTTTCGAACTTGTGATTTTATAAGATAAATTAACTGTTTAACGGTATTCACGTCATCTGTCTGTACCCGCGATACAGACACATCCATTTTTTTAAAGAACAAATTAAAGGAACAAGAAAAACAGCATAGCTCAATTTTCCGGCAAATATTACTCGAAATACAAAAAGTGCTTACTCCATATTTATATACTACTGGGGCGCAACAAATCATTGTTAAATATTATCTTTGCTGAGGATCACAAGTAAAATTAACTCATTATCTTTAAAATTGTACTTTTAAATCACTTCTTTTTACCTTGTTTCTTAATTACCTTTTTCTTTAAATTGTATATGAATGTATATACTTTGAAAACTTTCTTAATTTTTCTTAATTAATACGAGTATTATAATGAAGAAGGCTCGCGGTCTAAGAACATTGTTTTCATTCCGAGTACTTATGTACTATATATCTGACTATTACGCATGAACACATTTAGCTTGATGTAGTAATCAGTTAGAAAAGGATGGATAGACTGACTTTAATAGGTTTGTTCCTACAGAAATTTAAAAGCGTTCGTAGACAGGAAAAAATTTTATTGTTCCAACAGCGTCGTTTCACCCAAATCCCTAATTACTCTAAATGAATGAATGAATTGTGGATTATAGACGCTCGACAACAGAGGTCATTAGCGTCTGAAAAAAAAGAAAATTAACAAAAGAAAAGCAAAAATAATAAAACCAAAGCAAAACCAAAATTTGACACACAAAAAATAAAAACATTATAAGTACAATTAAAATGTGTCAGAATATAATGTAGTGAGATAATAAAGAAAAAACCATAAAGGCTGTAAAGGGGCCTAAATGAAGACAAATAAATAAAATCAAATGAACCGGTCAAGACCGGTTTCTTTTAAAAATCGAAACAGCAGACCGACATTGTCAGGATCATTTCCTAAAACAACCGACAGATCACCTGACAAGCCGATCTGCTGTAGTGTGTCCCTAAACTGGACACACTCTATTAAAATATGCGAAACGGTAACACGAGTGTCACACGTCTCACAGAGGGGCGGTTCCTCACGAGCCATTAAAAAACCATGAGTTAGTCTACAGTGACCGATGCGTAGCCGTGTAAGTATCACTTCCTCCTATCTGGAGGAACGGCAAGATGTGAGCCTAATTACTCTAGTCAATTGCTCCAAAAGATAAGTAAACCATCTGCTGCCCAGTGGCGTATCTACCACAGGTGTTCCAGGTGGCAATCACCGGGGCCCCCTAACCTCAAGGGGCCCCCAATTTTTGGGTCTGTATTTTTGGGGTTACTGTAATAAATTTTCTTAGCAAGCTCTATATCGTTTATGTCAATAATTATGATTTGATGAAGACGACTGGAGGACTTATTTATCGTTAAATATAAAAGAGCGCAATATTATTATCTGAAGAATACCAGTAGAACTTCTTTTAATTACAGAGTCGTTTATATATGACGTAGAACATTTTGAGAATACAATCAAATGTTGATGGGATGATGATGTCATGAATAATTGGAAATTCTTCTTAGTTGGGTAAAATGGGGGGAGGGGGGGCCCCAAAAAAAATTTTACACCTGGGCCCCGCGAAGTAAAGCTACGCCACTGCTGCTTTCAATCATGCACGTGACCATGTGTTGCAGTAGAACCATGTAGAGGGTTCGACAAAGATTTTTGTGGTTATTAGTTTTGTAAGTTTTTTTTTTGCATACTCCAAACATCGAATCAGTTGTTCAAACAAACAAGACTGAGACTAGTTTTCAATTAGTCATGCTTATTGCATGCGTTATGAAAAAATCCATAACTTGTCAGGAACAAATCCGTGATAGGAACAAAACATCTTCAAACACAGTACCGGGAATTATTCTTACCTGAAGATAATTTATGGCCAACAACGCGTAATTTGAAATAGCACACGTCAAGTTGTAAGTTTATATATTAATTTTATATTATTATTTTTTCATCATTTCACCTTTTTGTTTACCAAAAACCTTTTTTTCTTAAATGGAACTAAAATCCCATTAAAAACAAATTCTTGTAAAAATAAGGCCAAATCTCGCGATCGCGTAGCAGAAAAAAGTTATGAGAACTAATAAAACCAAGTCCAATAATTAATTGTAAGATTAGCGCGTTCAACCAAACAAACAAACAAATAAACAAACAAACTCTTCAGCTTTATAATATTAGTATAGATAAGGAATCGATTTTGATCTTGACGACAAATTCAAAAATTATTTTATAATTTTTCACCCTCTTCAGAGAGGGTCCACGCCCTAGAATTTTCTTCGGGGTGTCCTTGCCCCAACCCTCCCTCCCCCGTAGTTGGCGCCTATGGTAATGCTTACGGATTTAACAAATTCGATAGCATTTCTATAATGCAAGATGTATTTATTAGACAAACAGCGATGGTCAGAATAACCGGAAATACTTACGCATCGATATTACATAATGTTCTATCATCTTTAATTGTCCTGCGGCGATTCAAGATAAATTTAACAGTGATGTACAAAAGCAGTGCCGGCGGCACCGACTGCATGCGTATATTGTACTTGCATCATTTCGCTGACAGGAAATACAAAAATCTCGACGCAGAATAGCACGATGTTGTTTTGTTAGCCTAGAGCGATAATCTATTCCGCACGAGTAGTTCGTACTACAGACACTGCATGTGCATAGATCCATAAAATTATTTATGTTTTAAATTTAACTGTTCTAAGTTTTACGTAGTACTTACACGAAAAACGCCTAGTACACGATAGAATGAAAAAATAGATTTCCGGACAACATTCCTGAATTCCTAGAAAACAGGACTGTCCTTCTTTTATCTATCAGATAATACTTTAGCATTCGTACGCGCGTGAAAATCTTTATAATATGATTTTGAATCAAGAAGAAATGTTGCGAAACCTTGCTGTGAAAAATATAGTGTCAAATGATTAAGTGTTAACCGTTGCATTTCTCCAGGTGTGCAAGCTTTCACGGCCGGCATTGTTCCAAGTCTTCATGGTTTCCGGGCTTGTAGGCCGTGGTCCGGTGGTATTTCTACCTGACGTTTCATCTACAACTGCGGTAGACATTCTCAAAGGCGATGTGGCAGCGGTCCTCCTTGGCGGCTCACAGGTCAGTGTGTCAGGGACTGGTGTCCTCCCTTTTTTATGCCTAGTACCAGTGTGTTTTCTGCTCGGTCGTAGTCCGTCTCTCTCTCTGGAAACACTTTCTAAGTATCATACGAAATACCAGAAAAACCTTCACGAGAACGACATCACTAACAGATATTTCGTTTGAATTTTCTTTATATGTATATTACTATTATAATAGGTAATATTTTATGAAACTGTGAGTGCCTAACTAGTCATATTAGATTATATATTATTGTCAGTTATTGTAAAAATCTAGAGTACTGAAATATATTTGTGCGAACGAAAAAAATTGTAAAGGATGACGAGTGACGACTGACGATACAGAGAAGTGGTAGTCCTTCTTCAACTTTACTTAACAATACATATATTATGCTAGTAGGTACCCAGCTCTATACCTTTATCGATTCTACTTTAGGGTTCACAGCCGTGGGCTTCATGTAATGATGAATATAATGTTACATAATGTACATTACATTTAGTATGTACAAGCTGGCACATAAATAACTCGAATATTTTCATTAATTATCTAATCAGAATTGAATATCCAGTTTTTGCTATAATATTATAATACAATTTTGTTCCCATAAATCGATTAATTTAAGAAGAACCGCTCTATTTTATTTACAAACTGAATCAACAAGTTATATTTTAAAATCTCCACTATACCGAATATGTAATACAGGTAGGTATATCTAGAATTCAATAAGACTTATTTGCTAACAAATATATTTCAATTTTAAATTTGAGTCATTTTTTCTAACCACGGTCTAGCTCCCTTGAACTAATTCTAACCGAAGATTTCGTGTCTGCTTTTGCTTTTATCTTAAGATGTAGCAGCGTCTGCGTCTCCTAATGGTCGCTTGAAAGTATAAATTAAGAAGAGGGTTGTTAGAAATCAAGTTGTCGAAAATGGAAGAATTTACTTAAAAATATATAGAAGGTTCGGAAAATATACAAAAGAATCAAATAAATTATTATTATATATTATTATAGCCAAGTAGTTTTATTAAAATCACACCATTTATCTAAGTAATTGATGGTTGAATTGAACACAAAATTGTTCGATATAGTCTTGTCCATTTTTTTCAGTTTCGAATTAACCAAGAATCCAAAAAAAAATTCGTCTTTTTTGTAATTTTGGACGTAAATTATCCATGATTTCATACACATCTATCATAGAAATTTTGGAACTTTCAAGAAATTTAATGGCATTCTTAAAGATAATTCAAAATACTATAATCTAAAATTTTATTTTCTGAAACGCGAAAATATGGAAGAGTTCGCTTCTATATTTTAGGAACATAGAAGTTTAGAACGTTTCTTTGAATATAGAGGGTTTGGCAACCATTATAGTACCTAGCTTTTTAAACCAACCATTTCATTTTTTGTTTCGATAAACTTCAGTAGATACGTACTTTATTCCCCCAAAATGTTGGGCGCATTTCTAAACACCTTATATATTTTATTAGTGATGGGCGAATACAAGATGTTTTTACAATCGAAACAATTGCAATCGTTCAAAATAACAATCGAGTCCACAATCGAGTATCGACTCAGAGTTTGATTTTACAGTCGAAATGTTCGATTGTTCAAGTCGATTATTTGCCAAATAGGTTATAGCAATAGCTGCGAATGAGAATACATATAATCGCGATTCAAGGTTATATGCTAGTCGACTGGCGTTCACGCGACTCGTTGATTATTCACTGCTCAGTCGGTACTCTGTGATTTCTTCACTATTGAATTCGTATTACGCGATTACTGCACAATCGACCATCGACTCGACTACAGTTGTTGAGTGATGAACGATTGTATATTATGTAGCTCTCGGCAGTGTATACGATTCAGTACTATGTGACTCGGTCTCGGTGATCTATGAAACAACAACAATCGAGTTTAAGTGACAACCATCGAGAGTCTTAGAGATCTTTGAACAATCCACTAAAACATCTCGTATCGCGCATCACTATATTTTATGGTAGGTATATCGAGAGGTATTATACAGGTAGCCATTTAGCACCAGTAGCGGTGAGTATTAAGGCACTTGTATAATTGTTGTAGTAAAACTATAAACTAGTCGTGGCGGATAATACATTTCAACAATGGGTTTTGGGGAGACGCTGTCGTGCCGCCCCGCCCTGCTCGTCCCACCCCGCCCACTTGCACGTGTTCACAATAGAAACGGAAGGACACGCGAGAGATAATATATGTAAGGAACGGTGATAAATTGCTTTATATAACAGAATGTATACACACCATCCATGTCTCTCTCACTCACTCACTAGTCTACTTATGTAGCAGTGTTTGTGCGTTTCTGACATGCAACTGTGGGCAATGGAAAATGTGTAGAAATTAACGTTATAATGTAGAACATTTAATTTACAATATTCCCATGTGTCACGTTTCATTTAGACGGATCAATTTAATTGATCAGTTGAACTTAGGGTCAAATTCTCGTAGTAAGTGAAACGACATGAGTGCAGCACTTCATAGAATTAGAGCTACGTGATGTGGCAGCAGCACGACGCGACAAAATTAAATGCTCCGGAGAGCGTATGCCGCTTCGCGCACTGCCGCCGCGTCGAGTCGCGTCGATAATGATACGTGGAAATCGAGTATATATTATAATATACTTATACAACTGTTGCATTGACAAGCGACTAGGCCCTGCAGTCAGGGTCCATTTTGATTGGTCGAATACCCCATCTTGATGTCGTTTGACACACGCATACACACCTAAACGAACGTAACAACTAACTAGTGAACTCTGTATACTAATATGGATAGTTGATAAAGATTAAAAAATGGGTTTTGTATGTGGAGAATGTTCAAACACATATTCTTCAAGACAGGCATTAATGTTCACAAAATTGGAATGAAAACTTCAGATAAGGCTTTTAGTCAAATTTTTTCTATAAAATTCGATCAATTTTCTGGCGTTTCAAAATAAAACTTAATCAAAATTTATTTTTCCATTCCAAATTTTCAAGAACACTGTTACTGTATAAATTTTGGACATCCTATAATATCTCAAATAATAAGTAATATTAAATTAGGTTTTATTTTGAAATGTCAAAAAATTGATCGACTTTTATAGAAAGAATTAGATTATAAGCCTTACCTGAAGTTGTCATTCTAATTTTGTAAACATTAATGCCTGTCTTGAAGAATATGTGTTTGAACATTCCCCACATACAACATTTTTTAATCTTTATAAACTATCCATATTAGTATACAGAGTTCACTAGTTAGTTGTTACGTCCGTTTAGGTGCATGTGCGTGTGTCAAACAACATCAAGATGGGGTATTCGACCAATCAGAATGGACCCTGACTGCAGGCCCTAGTCGATTGTGATGCATTGCGTCGCGCCTGACTGTAAAAGGTCACTGAAACATATATAAGACTGTAAGTAATTTCCTCCCAAATAATTGACATTACTGAAACATGTAAATATTAATTTAATTAAATGAAATTGATAAATCAAAAATTATATTTCTATTTACACGACTCAATAACACTTTAATTTGATGAATTTTTTGAATTAATCAAGGGAAAAGTTAAGGACGCCACAGGGGATTAATTCAGCTCTGACAGTGATACATTTATTGTTTGCCACTTCATTTTTGTTTTTCTCGAAATTCTCAACAAAATTGTCAATTTTGAAATTTGTCTCGCTTTAACATTTTTTACTTGTTGTTACATATTCGTAATATGAAATGTGAGACAATATTTGATATTCTATACAAAGACATTTAATTATAAATCCATCAAAAATAAGTGGCGTCAGTTGTTGTTTACGTCAACGATGTAACATTTTGACGTGTCTATGAGAATGTTTTCTAACATAGAGTGAACAAATTAAATGGTGACATCACATGTAACAACGTTATTAAAAGAGACGCGGTGATGTTTTGATGACATCATGACATTGTTGGTGACGTATGCATACATGCCTTGTGACGGTATGGGAGTGACGTTGATGGAAAACGTGAGAATGCTCGTTATAGCAAGGCGTTCCTTCTTTTGCTTTTCTAGTTTCTACCACAACATGCATGAATTTTATATTTCACAAGCAAAAATCCAACCGCAGATGATGTATGGCTGTCCTCTTTTCTATAGAATACAGAGTCGGTGCTAATTCCAAACGTTTTGTTATCATGGTTTGCTTGTTAACAAACTTAATTTGACAATTTGTCTAACTGAAAATTAGAAGACTGTTTTTAGAAATGTTTTACATTAAAAAACATAATAATACTGCAATCAACAAAAAAACTGATATTGAAAAACTAAGCAATGTATATGATAGCATCCTAAAATGATTGTTTGACCAATATATATATTGACTGCACAATTTGAAGGACAAAATTTTTATAATAGAGGTTATTGGGGTTAAGACATCAATTTTGTGTATCAAATAACTAGAATTTTAATTCATAGTTTTTTAAATTAGCGAACTGCGAAAGCATAGTTTTATATTTTAAATTTTTAAAAATTTTTTAAATTTCAATTTTTAATTAATGAGGTATACTTTTATTTGGACATAATTAATGCATATTTTTAAATTTTTAAATTTGTGACGTTTTCACTAAAATATTTAAGGTAATTAAAAATTATTTATTTGATATCCAAAAAAAATTTTAAAATAAATTTTTTTTCTACATTTAAGATTTAGGCATGGTTTAGAGTAATATATTGTACTATTTTTGGTTATAGGTCCTGAGGAAGGCAAAAAATGTTTGCCGAAACGTTGGCCATTAAAAATGATAAGTGAATAACTGTTTTTAAATTATAAGCCTTGTATCCTGTTGGTACTTTTTCCAATCATTATAACCAAGGTGTTCTTATTATTTTATTATAGAATTATTTATTTGAATTGTATGTAATATCATTCCAAATGCAAAAATTCAGTCATTGAGAGTGTTGTGGGTTTGAACAATATAAAGAGTTTGATAAATTAATAGATTTATACGGCTGAATTGCAATTGAAAATGTTTCTTTGGAAAGCAGCCAATTATATAATTCATTCGAAACATATTGGAAAAAATCATTTCACCAACCATAGTCACAGTCAGGACTCTGACCTGAACCTTTCCATTTTCGCGGCGTAATGAGCTTATATTTACTCAACCGTGACAAGGTTACTAATCTAACATTCCCCTTATATGCTTCCGAATCAATTGATTTTCACTACGAGAGTTAATTTATTATAGCTAGGTAATAGGTGTGAATCTTCGTTCTAGCGAGAGCTCATCATGAAAGTAAAAATTATTTCAAACACCCTTAAAATGGGATATATTAAATACATAAGTACCTAGATATATCAATGCTATAAATAACCATAGAATGGTATTACTTGCTTGTTTAGGAAAATTCTGACGGATTACATTGTAACTGTGTTTGGAATATGCAGGAATAGGGATCTATGCGGCAGAGTCATTGAAAATTGAACCTCTCGGATCTGTGCCACCGTGCGAAGCCGCGGCGGACATTTGAACGATGTCATATTTCATACATAATGGCATACATGGGCCTTTCAAATAAATAAAAAATTTCGTTAATACCTCACACACAGCTTGTTTTATTCCATTTCAACATCGACCCGCCCAAATTGGAAAACCCTTTACAATAAAAGGTTTAAATAAAACGACTATATTTGCGGGAAAATCGATTTTCATGAGAGTAAAGTCGCGAGAAGAAGTTTTTTTTTTTTAATTTAATAAGTAACGCATTTTTGACATCGAGGTCATACATGCGAATAATTAAAAAAACAGACAAAACTAAAAAATATAGATTACAACTATAAGTTAATAATTTTATAAAACTGCAAGTATTTTCGTGAATCATTAATTAAGAATCGTTTTATAAATTCAGCCAACTAAAGTTATAGTTCCAAAAATTTCTCTAAAACTTGAAATTTATTGATTAAAATTTAAATTAGCTGTGCAATGTTTGTATTTTATTAGGAAAGTTTTGATCATGAAATAAAAACGTTGGGTTCATAAAGCAGGAGACAGTATTGATGAAAATGGGTCGCTTTATGCTAAAACTTAATGTACACTGGAAAGTTAAGTTAATTTTACTAATTGGATTTACTTTCCATTAACGCGTAGGCTTTCATGATATAATAATACTGACAGACTGCCAGCGTCAGGACGCTTCTGCTGCATCGCATGTTATCACATTGTGTGGCCCTGCAGGTACACCTATAGTATTTTTAAAGAAAAAAATTCGACTGATGACCAGTCCTATACTTCCCACCTAGTAAATATTTGCAAAAAATAAACACTCTTTTTTATTCTTTGAAAAAAAAGCATGGCCCTCTGTTTTGTTTGGTGATCTACTGATTGCCAGTAATATAGCAAAAATCATGGTTATACTTTGATTTACGTACAATTTTCTTTTTTTAGTGAAATATTTTTTTCTCGAAAACTATACATTTGAGAGAAAAAAAATATTTACATTTTTTTCATATTATAACATCTAGAATTCATTTATATTTTTTTTTACCTATGTTAATACGTGACATTGAGAACGTTTTTTTTAATATCTCAGGATCCACTAAACCGATTTGACTCAAAATCTAATCAGATCTAAGTTAAAGGCTGATAAACACAATAGAACAATCGGCATGGTCGTATGTTGTTCCGTTTTTACGATATCGAAGGCGGAAAATTGACCACATACATGCACACACACATACAGACATCAGTCAGAAAATGATCTTAAACGATTGCTAGGGTCTCAAAACGTGAAGATCTGTTAAAATCTAGAAATATTTTTTTCGGACTAAATCCATTACTTCCCTACCATAGTAGAGGTGGGAAGTAAAAATTATATATTAGGTACTTTCGGCGATTTCGAGTTAAGAGCGTTTAGAGTTATGGCAAAAAGTTTCACTTGCACCGCACGGTTTCATAAAACCTCACTTTATAAATGTACTTTCCAAGACTGAATATTATATAATCCAGTTTAAGAACTATGAGGCGATATTACAAGATTCTCGTTCAGGTGATGGTTATACATTGATTAATTGGAGTTTGAAGTTGTATACTACTGGGAGATGACTTCTGTCAACGTCATAGGAAATTAAATTTATGCTTGAACAGTTCATTGAGGAAATAACGGCATTGAAATAGAAACATTCTAAAGCTATAGCGAAAACAACCCACTAAGGGTAAAGTGATTTTGTTTTATATCCACGAATGAACGGTATTTAATATCGAGCTAGTGATTGGTTTTGGCAATATTTAATACAAACTTAGTATTCTATATTTGCAAAATAGATAATACAACGTATTTCAATAAAATGATACAATAATAATGTCATCGAGTTCGGATGAAATTAACGTATTCGGAAAGGAGACTAAAAATAGACGAAATATCCAATACAACTTATACAAATTATTCTGTGAAATTAACTGTCAATTAAAAAACCCAAAATAATTCTCAATAGTAATAATACGTACGAAATGTTACAATTACCACAAAACACCAAACCATAACAAACACTCTCGACGTACGTTTCGCCAACCAAGTTGGCATCATCAGGAGATGTTTTAGTTTTAATCATCTCCTGATGATGCCAACTTGGTTGGCGAAACGTACGTCGAGAGTGTTTGTTATGGTTTGGTGTTTTGTGGTAATTGTAACATTTCGTATCTTTACACCAAAGGTTCCACCATTTTTTATTGGTAATAATACGTAATTCTTGATTTTAGACAAGAGTTGTAATTTTTACCCGACTACGCGACACAAAGGAAGTTATTGTGTTTATCAGTCTATGTATGTATATGTTTGTTCCTTTGTGGCACTCTAGAGACCAAACGCGTGGACCGATTTTGATGATTTTTACGTCAATCGATTTGTCTTAACTGTTCGAATGTCACTAAAGACATGACAGTAATCAAAACTTAATATGACGACAATGAGACGCCATATTGTGAAAAATAAAATGTAAAAAATAAAAAAATAAATTAAAAAAATTAAAAAACCCGACTGCGTAAAAAAAACTAAATAGAAAAAAATCAAAAATAAATTAAAAAATCAAAAAACCCCACTGCGTAAAAAAACTAAAAAGAAGAAAACAAATTCAGTACCTGCTAAAAAAAATTCTAATGTGAAACATAGCGATTTTAAACAGTCGGGACACATTATTGAGATGATTTGCGCCGATCTAGATTTCTTATGAGTCCCGACTGTTTAAAATCGCTATGTTCCACATTAGAATTTACTTTTTTAGTACTGAACTTGTTTTTTCTTTTTAGTTTTTTTTACGCAGTCGGGTTTTTTGATTTTTTAATTTATTTTTTCTTTTTAGTTTTTTTACGCGGTTGGGTTTTTTATTTTTTTTTTAAGTTTTGATTACTGTCATGTCTTTAGTGACATTCGAACAGTTAAGACAAATCGATTGACGTAAAAATCATCAAAATCAGCCCACGTGTTTAGTCTTTAGAGTGCCACAAAGGAACAAACATACATGCATAGACTGTTAAACACAATACCCTCCTTTGCTTCGCAGTCGGGTAAAAACTGAAAGCTGATTAAGATTTTTTTAAATATGTTTAAGATTGCAATCTGATCGTGAGATTAAGCAATTTGAATCTAATCTAAATTACTTACGTAAAGTCAGGGATTACCCAACATCATTCAGGTTATGACAAGTAAAATTATTTGCACAAACTTGAGTGTATAGACTGCACTCATAAAATGAGCAATTTTGTATCCTTTCTTAATCATTTCAATATTTGGGGACCTTCTCTGGCCTTTGAATGTTCTAGCCCTGTCAATTAGACACATAGAACTTTCCAAGTCTTCATGGTTTCCGGGCTTGTAGGCCGTGGTCCGGTGGTATTTCTACCTAACGTTAACTGCGGTAGACATTCTCAAAGGCGATGTGGCAGCGGTCGAAGTGTCCTTCTTGGCGGCTCAAACTTACCTGTGAGCCGCCAAGGAGGACACTTCGACCGCTGCCACATCGCCTTTGAGAATGTCTACCGCAGTTGTAGACGAAACGTCAAGGAGAAATACCACCGGACCACGACCTACAAGCCCGGAAACCATGAAGTCTTGGAACAATGCCGGCCGTGAAAGCTTGTATACCTGGACATAGAACATAGAACTAGAGTATTTTTTTATCAATTTTTTTAAAGCTTTTTGGCCAATTAGTAATACTTTACAGACTGTGGTATGGTTTGACAATTTCACTACAGGAAATTTCTTATACGATTTAATCATAAAATTTTATTTATTAATTTGGAATTTACCAGATTAAAACCGTCTTTCACTTGTTTGTGAACATCGTTTGACAATATTCATGTTACATCAAAGCAATATTGCGTTCATATCCACTTGCATTCACATTATTTGTAAAATTAATATCAAGCAGTAACCCAGCGACGTAGCTTAGTGGTACAGCACTAGACTCACATTGGGAAGGTACTGGGTTCGAATCCCGGCGGGGGAAGATGGGGTAGCTAGTGCTTTTTCCTACTGCCTCACGCCGAGAAACGATTGTTGAGATGAATAAATGTGTAGAATTTTTCAAGTGTTTGTTTATTAATTTTTATTCAATCATGTTCTACCAAATACCTAGCGCTAATTCTATAGAATTTATTTCAATTTATTATTAAAAAAATTATAATTTAAAAAAACTAAAAAACACGCTTTTAAGAACTAAAAAGTAATAAATAATTAATTTTATTGTAAAAAAGCCATGGGGTAGTATGAAAATATGATACAAAGCACCCCACGCTTTTTTACAATAAAATTAATTATTTATTACTTTTTAGTTCATTAAAGCGTGTTTTTTAGTTTTTTTAAATTTTAATTTATTTTTGCTTTTTAGTCCTGGAGATCCTGGTCAGGATAATGTATGGAATTATTGTATTGTCATCGGTCCTTGATAAGTGGGCAAAGTTTCAGTTCAATCTGAAGTTTTTTGCTTTTTTTTTTTAGTCCTGGAGATCCTGGTCAGGATAATGGGACACACTTATTGAACTATTGTATTGTCATCGGTCCTTGATAAGTGTGCAAAGTTTCAGTTCAATCTGAAGTTTTTTGCTTTTTTTTTTAGTCCTAGAGATCCTGGTCAGGATAATGGGACAAACTTATTGAATTATTGTATTGTCGTCGGTCCTTGATAAGTGTGCAAAGTTTCAGTTCAATCTGACCGTTCAAAGTTGGTCAAAATCAAGTTCAAAGAAGTCGGTTACAAACAAGCAAACATACAAGTGAAGCTAATAAAAGCGTGTTAAAAAAATTATGAATTAAAAATATGAATTGGTGCTAGGCCCAAATAACCTTAGCTGTTGGTGGTCTTTAAAACACACACACACAAGTTAATCATGCTAAAATAGGTTTCTCAGTTAATGTAAAGTGATAATATTATTATAGATTTCAAATAAATTTTCAGAAGACAATGAAAAATGTTAAATTATCCTTAACATATTTTAAATTATAAAAACAATCGGGTTCAATCCCACACAATAGATAGTTGACCAGTACACTTTTCATCTCGACAAAAGGACCGCAAGGACTTAAAGGATTAACGTACTGTTCCACTAACAAGTTGCTACTTACGTATCTAAAGCTCTTTGTCTTTAACCGTACGTACGCAACACATAAGGACAAAATGCATGAGCCGCCATTTTGTACTAATAATATTTGAATATTATGTGGTCCATCTTTACTATAATATGTGGTCCGTCTCTCCTTACCCCTGTAGGATATATGGACCAATAACTAAGTTTACATTTTTCAAATTTCCTTATAATTTTTGTATTCAATAGAAATGGATGAATGGGACATGAATGAAGAAGGATGAAAGAAGAATGTTTGAGGGTTTAGAAAAAAAATGTTTGTAGAATAAATAGAATAAGTTTTAATTAATGAATAATAATAAATATAGAAAAATGACGTGGCTAATTACGCAAATGAGCGTAGAAGTCAATTATATATATATAAAAAAAAATTTGTATTTGTTATTAATTTAAGTTTTAAATTTTAAAAGCTAATAAACTTTCAGTTATATGTACAAACCTGCATTTTATCGCACGCTAAAAAAAGTGGTCCAACTCTCCTCGACTTACGCTATATTGTATATACCTCCAACACCACTTGTTTTTTTTCAAAATTTTAGCTGTATTTACTAGTCTTGTAAATAGGTGGTGAGAATCAGTTTTCGAGAAAACTACATAACACAATAATTCTGAAAAAAAATTCACAGATTTCGCAATCCTTGCAACCATCGAGGACATTGGAAATGATAACAGCATATATAAAACATAATTAACTGTTTATTATACACACAATATTTATCAATGAACTGTTTAGTTTTGTCAGGAATAACCCTATTATTCTTCTGTTATATACGCGTTCACTTTTGCTTGATTACTTAACTTTTAAATGGATTTTTCTACAGTATTTATTAACATTTGCTCAAAAATAACACCGCAGATCGTCGCAAATACCTCCCAATTAACTAGACATGATATAAAACACATTTCGAAAAAATTGCACTTGTTCCATTTTGCATGATTGCTCCTCACTTGATCGCGACACCGTTGTCTTTTGGCCTTGAACGAAAACTCGTAACTCTGCCCCCATATACGAACATAAACATTTCCAATGTTAAAATAGTTTTGAGACCCTCCCCCCCCATCGCCAATTTACAGGAAAATATTTTTGTGTTCTGACTATTAGAATATGCACCTAAGCTAAGTACGCCAAATTTCACTTGATACCTTCATTTGACATTTAGTCCTAAGAAAGTCGACTGTGGCAAACATACGGACGGACGGATAAACGACTCATCATATACGGGGTTTTGTATTTTTATTTTTAGGATACGGAATCCTAATAGGAAATATTGCATTTTCAAAATCGTTAAGTTTAACTTAAACATGTGGAGTTTGTTCTACGAAATCAATTGTCAGTAAAATTCGACTCAATTTAATTAATAATCCAAACGCTTTGGGTTTAACTTCTCAATTTGTGCCAATTATTATGCATGGATGCAAAGTAAGATTCGTTAAAATTCATACGTGTTCAGTTGAAATTCAATTAAAATAAATTTTTGCCATGTAAACAGAAAGCCGATTTAACGGTTTAATTAGAAGCGAAACAAAAGTTTCCATATTTTAATCCATTTTATGTTTGTTAATTAATTAAAACAAATTTACTGTAGTTATAAAAACATTTTATTGTATAATGCACGTTCATACGTCTCTGCATTCACACGTACCTAACTAGTATGTACTGGGTGTCTCCAAAACGCATTCCTCAAAAAAAAAGAAAAAAAAGTCTACTGCAAATCAGAGTCTTTAATAAACCTTTTCACTAGTAGTTACGCGCAAGCGCCGTCGCCATGGTTATGATCGCGTCTTTCAATAGTTTCGTACACTTTTTGACGCAATGACTAGGCCAGAACCGTTTTTCAATATTAATTTTGATGAAAATTTTATTGACGGTGCTAAATTAGTGCACAAAACAGTGGAAGAACATACTTGTGCTAATTTGGGACGGTTGTTGAAGTGCCATGGCCGGAAAACTGGTGGAAAGGTTAAAATCCTACCTGTCATAAATTGTTTATCGTAAAAAGATCTTTAAAAGTACTCAAATATTTTTCTAGGGTGTTGTACCACTTCTTTAAATAATATATCTTATTTAATTACTATTTACTTTTTTCAAAATCAATCAATTGTCATCTGTCAATATGACAAGTCTTTGAAAAACATGGCGGAATTGGGCACATGCGCAGAAAAAATATTCGTCGATGAAAAGGTTTATTACGAAAATAATTAAATGAACCCGAATATCATGTTTATTTTTGACTTCGCAACATTTAACTTGTGTTATATCAAGAATAGTGGAAAATATACAGTGTCGATCAAGTTTTCCCTCAAAGAATTCGTACCGACCCCCAGCAGCTCAATTCCCCCACTTTTGACGGTGTCGTTTTTCGTCTTTGTTAAGCCTTTGAACAAAATTACTCTTGCCGCGGCTAAAGAAGTTTCACTTCAAATTTTTTTCAATTTTTAATGAGTTTTTTATAAAAATGAATCACAAAAAGTATGCCTCTCCAATGTCTACGAAGTAACCTTTCAAAAGACATCTTTGCATGCATACAAATTACAAACATTCATTATAATTGAATTGTGGATTATAGACGCTCGACAACAGAGGTCATTAGCGTCAACATTCATTATAGTGAGTAGGTATGCAGACAAAAAAAAATTATTCAGACCATGTCTGATATGAAGAGCAAATACACCTAAAGAAGCGAAATAACTGTCAACAACTTCGTAGTTAAAGTAACCGTGACATTATTTTTTGTTCATTCCCAATTTTCTTCAAATAAACTAGATTTCTATTCCTTATTACAATAAATGTTACCCGAAAATAACCCTATATAAATAATGATTATAAAGAGTAGGGCAGAATAGGTGTTTTTGAATTGAGAATAACTCAACTGTTTTTAAACTTAAAAAAATTTTAATAACGAAAATGAAAGCTTAGATGTTACCATTTACCTATGGAAAAATTTAAAAAAAACTGAAAATGTTTTAACCTGTAATTGTTTTTATGACACAGAGAAATTTTTAAATTGTTTTTTAAATCTAATTGATATAATTTTTTTAGCCATAACTTGTACAGTTAATTTGTATAAATTTAATAAAAAAAAAAAAAAGTGAAATCCTGCACCCATCTATTGATTGTGTCACGTTTCGGAACTGAACCGTTACGACCAATATTTAAGCGTTGGCGAAAGCGCCGCTGCACGACAAATTAACAGACTCGCCCGATTTTAGATACTCCTCAACTGCGAACGCACGATGCTTTGCTCCCTTGTCCAGATAACCATTGTGACTAACGAACGTCGAACGGTAAGCACTCCTTAATCGAACGACGTCCCTCTATCCCCTCCCCTTCGCGTATACTGCCGGTTCCAAAAACGTCCTTCCATTCCGCCTCACCTGTATTATATTGCTTAATTTGGCTGCGTGTAAATTTACAACACAAAGTAACGTAAGTATCATCTAAGCCTTAAAACGATGTAACAATATCATAAAACACGTTCACGTATTAACACGTTTGATAAAGTTAAATAATTAACTGCTAGCTATAAGGTGCGCACGTTAATGTTAATTATTATAGTTAATTACAAAATTACCCTTTTCCTATACTCTGGGAATTCCCTGTTAATCACGTGCATCTTCTCTCTGTGAGTGAGTTGGTATATTATTTATCAATCTATAATTTCAGATGTTTAGGAACCGCTGCTGAAACCTAAAGCAGACTGAATTATGTACCTGAAAGATAATAGACCGAACGCAATTCGTCTTACAATGACTACATAACTCGCTTGTCTGTTAAATAAATGTAGAAAGATCGTTCACAGTCTAGATTCTACCCGACGCGACATGCTGTGTGTTTTAAAGACCACCAACAGCTAAGGTTATTTGGGCCTAGCACCAATTCATATTTCCAATTCATTATTGTGTTTAGACATTGGCAAATGCTTTATGGCTTCGGTAGTATGGCGGGCCAGGAGTCGTACCGAGTTTCTCGCGTTCAAGGCCAAAAGACAACGGTGTCGCGATCAAGTGAGGAGCAATCATGCAAAATTGAACAAGTGCAATTTTTTCGAAATGTGTTTTATATCATGTCTAGTTAATTGAGACGGCTATTTGCGACGCTCTGTGGTGTTATTTTTGAGCAAATGTTAATAAATACTGTAGAAAAATCCATTTAAAAGTTAAGTGAATCAAGCAAAAGTGAACACGTACTACTAACAGAAGAATAATAGGGTTGATTCCTGACGGGAAAAGCTAAACAGTGCATTGATAAATATTGTGTGTATAATAAACGGAGTTAAGGGGTTATGTTTCATATATGCCCCTGTTCATCATTTCCCAGCGATGCTCCTCGATGGTTGCAAGGATTGCGAAATCTGTGAATTTTTTAATAATAAATTGAAAATCCAATTGACACTTTTACCAGCTCTCGGGCTAGAACCCGGGAACTGCGGACTTGTAATAGAGGAACCATAGCAACGCCATGTAAACAACAGCATTGCTACACTCTCGGCTATTCTCAAGCTCACGCGACATGTTACTCGGTACTTTTAACAAAGACCAAAAATAAACGTATATGTGATTAAATACAGACAGCAGAGCATATCTGGTTTGTAGTTAGGTGTTAAACAGAAAAATAATTATTATTTCATAAACACAAAACTTGTCCGAAAATAATATTTTACACATGTTTTATAGGTCGACCTGTCTGTGTCTCGTCAGTCCGCGACCGGCCGATAGTGGCGCTCATGCGAAACTTCTCGTTGCCAATAACTGATGAAACATCGACAAACAATAAATGATTAGCAATATACGACGTATTCACAAAATATAAGATTATTGTTACGGATCACCTTGTATATAAACGGCAAACAAAGAGTTCCGAGAAACGGGGTCTGCATACTGAACAACGAGTACCTGCCGGAATGTTCTAGAGAACGCGAGAAGCACTGGGCTCCAGTCCACGCAGCCTATATAAATCAGTGAGCAGTGAGTCGCGCAATCAGTCAACGGGAATCAGTCAGATTATACTGTAACAGTGTTGAACAGCGAAATAAATCTGATATAAATACAGTGATATAAATCGTGCAGAAATATAAATAGTTCCGTGATATAAATTGATAAAATAAATAATGAGAAATAAATAGTCCTGGTATATAGTCAATTTGTATATAGTTAATTGTATATAGTTAAGTGTTAATTACTGTTTAATTATTGTTTACTTGTGTTGATTGTTAGAACTGACTTTTCGTTGTTGCATTTATTGTTATTGTATTTATAAATATTTTAAATAAATATTTATTCCGCCAACTCAGAAAACAGTTTTGTAACATTATTATTACTCCAAATATAAGATCCATTCCTATGTATATATAATATAGTGTTCACTAGTATACTCTTAAATGTAACTTTTTTGAAAAGCTTTTACCAAAATTAACTTTTTAACATGCATGTCGTGTCGTGGTTTGGAATAATAAAGAATACCTTTATATTACATTTCACTTTAATATTTCCCCACACCTGTATATCGTCGTTTAAGACTTCTCTTTTGATGCCGCACCGGCAACTACGTAAAGTAGAAAAAAAGGTGTTTTTAATTTCAATTGCAATTAAAGCGTTTAAATTTATTCCATTTCCCAGCAAATGTAACCGGGGTTGTAATTATTATTGTTGTTACTCTTTTTATGGGCGCAGAGCGCAGTTAAACAGATAATGGAATAACTATTTTGTAATTTGATTATTTAACCTAAAACTGTTTGTTTTACACGTAAAAAGTACGTAAGTATTTCTTCAGATGTAATATTACTATAGTACATATAATTTATTCCGTTAAATAAACTATGGGAGAAAAGATGATGTAGATCACGGGGCCCTTGTACAAAAACTAGTAAATAATAGAAATTATAATTGGGCAAAAGCTAGTAAAAATAATAATTATTGTTTATTGCTCTGGTCCAAGGCCTCGTTTGCCTGAACGTCGATATGCATGCAGATTTGCTCATCATAATGTTGTTGTTACGTAAGTTTTACTTCTGTATACAGGCCCGGATTTCTGCCTAGGCCAACGAAGGCACCGGCCTAGGGGGCCCCGGCCGGAACGGAGATACAAATTATAGAAAAAGAAAGCCCAAAAATAAACAGGTATCTAAAAGGGTTAGGTTCCATACGTAAATATCTCAAAAAACCGGTTTGGGTAAAATTTTAATTCTTGGTATAAATGATGAAATTCGCCATGTCTTAGATCGTTTTCTATTAATAGGCGTGGACATGATAGCTCCTACCCAAATTTGTATTTAAAATATACCACTTTGTAGCAGAAGAACACAAATATTCGTCTTCGCTATCTGACATTTCAAACGCGATTTAAGCTTGTATCAATGCTAGTATCAAAGCTTCGTTGTGCAAACATATAAGCGCTTATAATTTCAGCCACCATCTACCATATATGCTACCATCTAGAATCCCAGCTGCGTACTGCAGGTATCCTTAAGGGGGCCCAACTGTTAGGTGCCTAGAGGCCCTGGGTCTTTAAGTCCGGGCCTGTCTGTATAGTGTGTAGTGTAGTGTTTTTTTATTTAGTAAATCGTGCTTTACAATGAACACACTATATAAACGGTTGAAAATCGACATAAACAGACAAAGAAGAAGACAACAAAAGAGTGAGACGACTGTTCACTATCAATGTAGATTACATACATACGGTGGGTAAACTCGTACACAAATATAGGTGGATGCTGAGACTTTTTTGTATTGTGTGTTGTTCACGTGACCGTTTTTTTCAGTAGTAAACTGCGGATGTTAGAGCTGCTAAACCTGTGTTATTATCCTCGTTAGGTGTTCTGTAGGACTGCTGCACCGCGCTCTCTGGGACTGCGCTTCGTGTAACTGGGGCTTGCGGTTACCGCAGAACGTTCCCCACCCTCGGTGTTTAATAAAGAAGAATATCAACGCGCATATTAAATATTCAAATAAGCCATAGATTAAGTTCTGCTCAAGATTAATTTATTGGCGATTATGTTTGGACTACGTCAGATTATCACTCTGTTCTCCCAAAAAATAAAAAGCATTCTACAATATTCTCGGTCTAGTATCTACTTATTACTTCCCACCTCTACTATGGTAGAGAAGTAATGGATTTAGTCCGAAAAAATATTTCGAGATTTTAACAGATCTTCACATTTTGAGACCCTAGTAATCGTTTAAGATCATTTTCTGACTGATGTCTGTATAGCGTGTGTTTATGTGTATGTATGTATTGAAATGAGTAAAACTTCGTCGTACAGCGAGTCGGGGGGAGCACTTGTTAACCCAGCATTAAGATTTGAATTTATGCATCATTTACGTCAATTAGTTTTGTTAAAAACTAATGATGAATACAGTTAATGAATTCGCAAGTGGTTAGTATACATTGCCGTCCGTGGACCCCAGATAAAAATTATTTTCGAGCCTATGCACCTTTTATCAAAGTTTAGATTTTTAACATTGTCAATTTTGAATGCAAGTTAATGCAAATGGAATCCGAATCAGTGCTGGTTTGACACTAGATAAAGGACAGCTAGCGACTTATGCGTGCGGAATAGAGAGATAGAGCACCGCGATACTACGGAGCTAGTGTGTGACGTCACGTAGTCGGTGCGACTATATGCTTATGAGTGGGGACAAACAACGGCTACCGCGCGAGCCGCCAGACACAAGAGGCTGTATTTTTGGGGACACAGAGCTGAGTGGATCTCATAGGAAATGCCCGTAAAAATACACTGTGGCAAAACTGATTTTTTGACGATTGTTATAATCGGATTTGTTGGGCTATATTTCTGCTGCTTGTTAGTATTGTTGAGTATTTCCTAACTTCCCGCCAATTGTTTTCCTTCCTGGTGGATACCTAATTTTCCGTCTATTGTTTTATTCTTGGAGCTTTGGTTCGTTCGAGATTATTTTTTTTTTTTTGGTTAGGGTGGATTTAGCGTCGTTCCAGGCGGAGTGTTTCCAGCAATTGAATATCACCAAGTTATGTTACTTAAGAGAATAAACCCGTATTAAATAATGAACTGAGGGATAGCGTTATTTATCTATTAAAATTGCGTTTTAACAAATAATACTTACGCATATCAGTGGCGTCGATATTTGTTTTGTTGTCAACAATCAATTTCGATAACAAAAGCAATTTACTTGAAGTTATTTGCGTCCTGCTTTTAACTAAAATTTCCTGAAATACTTACGCATATCAGTGGCGTCGATAATTGTTTTGTTGTCTATATATGTGTGTGTGTGTGTGTATGTGGTCAATTTTTCGCCTTCGATATCGTGAAAACGGAACAACATACGGCCATGCCGATTGTTCTATTGTGTTTATCAGCCTTTAACTTAGATCTGATTAGATTTTGAGTCAAATCGGTTCAGTGGATCCTGAGATATTAAAAAAAACGTTCTCAATGTCACGTTTTAACATTCGTAAAAAAAATATAAATGAATTCTAGATGTTATAATATGAAAAAAACGTAAATATTTAAATTATTAAATATTTGTTAAGGCTCGTCGCGCAGCTAAGTTTACTGTATACGTACATAAAAAAAAATAATTTTTAATATTTTTTCCTGACCATAATTCATATTCAAGTGTGCAAGCTTTCACGGCCGGCATTGTTCCAAGTCTTCATGGTTTCCGGGCTTGTAGGCCGTGGTCCGGTGGTATTTCTACCTGACGTTTCGTCTACAACAACGTCAGGTAGAAATACCACGGGACCACGGCCTACAAGCCCGGAAACCATGAAGACTTGGAACATAATTCATATTTCCTGACTTTTCCAGATTTTTAGTTTTTTCCACCTGTAGCCCTCCTGTAAGTAATCGTCTATAGTCTATACAGTTTATTTACACAAACTCTAAATTGAACTGCAAAGTTAAAATGTTCTTGAATATTCTAAAATTAAAAATAAGAATAAAACGCATTACTAATTTCTATAATTATATCACCGTTTAATTCGAAAACACGAAACATCGGGTGTCGTTTCTTCCTTTAGAGTTAGTGTTTGTAAGCCCGACAAATAACGTTCTTTTTACTAATCCCAGTGTTAACTACGACTAACTTTTAAGGGTTAATCCTTCAATGGAATTAATATAGATTTACCGACTGCTACTTTGTCTCTGTAACGGTCTGCCTGCTTGCAGCTCGACTGTACACAGAAGTGCTGGGCTTTAGTCTTGATAATTTCAGCTAATTATTACGAGATGCTGATATTGATCAGACCCGTATGGCCTCGCTTGCAGCGACACGGCTTGTCTACAATAACGAGGACATAGCCATTTGAATATTATATTATGTTCATAATCGCTTCTGTGTTCGTATAAATCTGTCATCAACTGTTCGATACAGCCATATTGACTATAATATTCACCTGCGGGTTAGCTCGCATTTATGCGGGTTTTGACAAAACCTTTATCTGAAATCAAGCGTAGCCAGATAAAAAATACCCTATAATTTACGTTTTGGTACCAATTGATAGTATACCTTTGAAGTTTCATTAAAATCGGTCCAGCAGTTCTCGAGTAATGCTGCTACAACAATTCTAGAAATTCGTTAAAATAGCCTAAACCACGTAACACCTACAAGAAATAATTTACAGACAGTCACGTTACTATTTTATATATTAAATCAAAATAATTTTAAGTTCTTTAGATTCAACAAAATTGTTACAAAAAGCGCGCCAAGTAAGATGAGTATTTAGTACCTACAAATGGGTTCCATGACATTTGATCCCAGCAATTTGATACCACGACATTTGATCCCACGACAATTGATCCCAACGACATTTGATCCCAACGACAATTGATCCCACGACATTTGATCCCAAAAAATTGTCTATAAACTAATAGCGTCTGATAAGTAATAAAGTTATTAAATTTTATTAATTTAATGAAATAATTTAATCGATTATTCCCTTTGTCGGGAAATTTGTTTGAATTAAATTTGTAGACGTTATGATATATTTGTAATTACATTGTTATTAGAATTCTAACGGATGTAATAGTATAATGTGTTTATTATTTAATAATCCTTTAACTAGATTATATAATGATCAAGTTGAATAATTCACTTTTATTTATCATTGCCCGGGATACGTCGTAATTTTGTCAAATATTGTATTTTATGAATTAATAACAAATTATCACGCTGACTTTTCATAAACTTTAATGGCATATTTAACAATTCGTTATAATGTGAAAAGCACGAAAGACCAAATTGACTGCACATCTGATGTTTCGAAGTTTCTATGTACAATCGGTAATTTTTCAACAAAATTTAAAAAATACGATATTTGACAAAATTGCGACGTATCCCGGGAAATGATAAATAAAAGTGAATTATTCAACTTGATCTTTACATCTTTAAAGGATTATTAACTCATAAACACATTATATTTATTATTACATTCGTTAGAATTCGAATATCAATGTAATTACAAATATATCATAATGTCTACAAATTTAATTCAAACAAATTTCCCTCGATTAAATTATTTCATTAAATTAATAAAATTTAATAACTTTATTACTTATCAGGCTCTGTTAGTTTATAGACAATTTTTTGGGATCAATTGTCGTTGGGATAAAATGTCGTTGGGATCAGTTGTCGTGGGATCAAATGTCGTGGTATCAAATTGCTGGGATCAACTGACGGCACACCCTACAAATGCATTGTACTTCATATAACGCCACTACTGATGGTAGAGTTCATACATTTAGAGAAAACCAAATCCTAACGGAAACCTGCGCACAAAAACTGGTGGGAGAATCAGTGGTGGACGCAAAACAAATTCTGACGCACAGACGTAGGTGCTGTGGGCTTAATTAAATCCGATTTTTTCTTTAATAAAATAAACTTAATAAGTTCTTTTGTTGAAATAATATAAAGAAAAAAAAATGTTAATAAACATGCATCACTGATAAGTGATAATGCACTTCAAACACAATTCATTACTCGAATGAATGAATTGTGAATTATAGACGCTCGACAACAAGGGTCATTTTCAATACTCGATTTTTAACAGCATGTAGATAATATAACATAAACAGTAAGCGCTGAATGACAAGTAAATAGTGACACATAAACTGGCGCACCCCTTCAGAAATAAAGTAGACCAATCCGAACCAAATCTGGTTTCTGCGCACGAGGCGGTTAAGTTTTCTCTAAATGTATGAACTCTAGCAGTACTGCGGAAAATAGTAAAAGTTGCGTCTATGTACATTACATTTAACGAATATGTCCCGTTCGAGGTGAATGGGTTAACATTTCGACATGAAACACTTCTAGAAGTTTTTTTCCAGACAACAGTTAAGTATTTCAATTTTGTGCCAAAATACGTTTGGCTTTTTTCATAACTTACTCTTTTATTTTCTGATATACGATATCAATTTGATTCGTGTCAAGCTGTGTTCCAATTCCCAGAAATGATAAGTTTAATTCCTGAAAAGATTGATTTAAAAAATATTTTTTTCTTAAAATTAAAAATATTTGTTTTGTTTTCATGTTCAACTTTTGAAAGAAAATGATAAAAATAAGAAATATAATATTATATAGCTACACTTTTATATTTTTTATTTTGTTTGTGGAATAATTCTTTGCAAACACAATACAGGATAAGGCGTCTACCTAAATCGCTGTGAGGGAATATAACTGAAGCTATTGAAAAACGGTTTTCGGAGAAATTCGAAGGGAACGCATCTCTTATATTTCAAAATCATAACATTTTTTACTTCCCACCTCTACTATGGTAGGGAAGTAATGGATTTAGTCCGAAAAAAATATTTCGAGATTTTAACAGATCTTCACGTTTTGAGATCCTAGCAATCGTTTAAGATCATTTTCTGACTGATGTCTGTATGTGTGTGTGTGTGTGTGTGTATGTGGTCAATTTTTCGTCTTCGATATCGTAAAAACGGAACAACATACGGCCATGCCGATTGTTCTATTGTGTTTATCAGCCTTTAACTTAGATCTGATTAGATTTTAAGTCAAATTGGTTCAGTGGATCCTGAGATATTAAAAAAAACGTTCTCAATGTCACGTATTAACATAGGTAAAAAAAAAATATAAATGAATTCTAGATGTTATAATAGAGTGTTTATTTTTTGCAAATCTTTACTAGGTGGGAAGTATAGCACTGGTCATCAGTCGAATTTTTTTAATCTATAATAATCATTATAATTATATTTTCAAAGAAAAATAAATGCTCTGTAATACACTCATACATTTTCAAAAACAAATATGGTGGTTTCTTTAGGTCAATAACCGTTTGTTGTAACGCAGAAGTTCAGACATCAAAACAACAAGATTGAATGAGTAGGTACACAAGAAGTGTTGTTACTGCATATTGTATGATGGCGTTTGTGTCCTTTAATGAAATATAACAAACATGCAAATGTCTTTCCAGTGTTGCCAACTGAAGGGGAATTTTCATTTTGCAACAATTTTCAGGCATAGAAGAAAAAGTTCTAAATTTTCATTGACAAGAAATTGGTGTAAATCTCAGCGGTGGTAGGATGTTTCTGATCAGGAAAATAAAAACGGGCAGTGGCGGACTAAGCCCGTCGGAGGCCCGAGGCGGCAGAACTAAATGAGACCCCCGGTCTGCTTAGAAATTGATGTATTTGTAGTGTACATTTCGTAAAAAATGAATAATATAGATGCGTAATAGCTGACAAAAAAAATCAAATATTTATAATAAACGACCTACCTATACGTTTATATTTTGTATACGTATGGTGCCTCCAACTCCAAACTGCCTCTTACTTACTAAACATATTTTGGCCTTGTTTGGGATTTGATTAAGAAAGACTTCTCGAGATTTGGAGGCCTCCCAGGTGCAGAGGTCCGCCCCCTTAGTCCGCCACTGAAAACGGGATACCGTTAAAGTAATTTCAGCGCAATTTTTTTATAAAAGTTTTTTTATTTCATTTTTAGAAAAATAATATTTTCTAAAGGCAAAAAAAATTATTAATATTTTACCATCTAGAATTTATTTATAGGTATTTATTTTTTACCTATATTACTTATTACGTGACCTTGAGAATATTTCAATACATTTTCAGCATCCGCCTGGACCGATTTAACTCAAAATTTAATCAGATCCAAGGTAAATGTTCGAACTAAAAATAGGCTCAAACGGTTCCTGGATTTCAAAACGTGAAGATCTACTATTAAAAATAAATTTAATTATCTACTAGATTTTAACTGAATTTAAAATCTTTTCATCTATATATTTAATGTAGCTACATAAAATAAATAAAATATATATTTAATGTAGCTACATAAAATACAAGTTTTTTTTTAATTTGAAGACTCCGAAATGTTCTCTTATTTTTATGAGAAAAAACATTGTAACTTTATATTTTAGTGCACAACACATTTGTACTAACTAAATACGAGTACTGAATAGCAGAACATTTCTGTAGTTCCATAGTTCTCCATCTGTAAATAAGCTAACTCTAACCATACGTCGAAGTTTTCTATGTTCCGAAACAGTAGCGCGCGGTTTCTTTTATCATTTTCTTAGTGGAAAAGCGCGAATAGAATCTCACACAATCATATTATTTAGTAGTAATTTCCTCTTGAAAAAATTGGTTTACTAAGTTCATAATATTGAGTGATGAAAACAAACAAAAAAAAACTAGGGTGCGGTTTTATGAAACCACGGTGCAAGTGAAACTTTATTACCATAACCCTAAACACTTTTAAGCCGATTCACCGAAAGTATTGTTACAAAACTGTTTTCTGAGTTGGCGGAATAAATATTTATTTACAATAATTAAAAACACAATAGTAATAATAAATACAACAACCAAAAGTCAGTTCTAACAATCAACACAAGTAAACAATAACTAAACAATAATTAACACTTAATTATATATAATTTATATATATATATATTATATTTATATTATCCGGTGTATTTATATCACGGAACTATTTATATTACTGTATTGATATCAGATTTATTTCGCACTATATTCGCTGTTCAACACTGTCACAGTATAATCTACACTGACTGACTGATTCCCGTTGACTGATTAATATTTATATCACTGATCCACTTGATTGCACGACTCATCATTGACTACTCGATTCCCGTCGACTCGCTGCTTATATAGGGAGCGCGGTGTACGCTCAGTGCGTCCTCGTTTTGCTCTAGCGTTGTCTAGAATCTTCGCGTAGGCACCAGTGAGTTCAGCAAGCAGACTCCCGTTTCTCAGAATTGCCTGCCGCTTATATACAGGGTGATCCGTAACAGTGTATAATTTTGTTTACGTGGTTTTGGAAATGTAATTTAAAGCCTGATTAGTATGGAGACGGACATAAGAATCCAGATTGTATACATTATGTTACTTGTGAATGACCGAAATTAAGTGATTGTCAAAATTCCCCGGTGAATGTTGGCATGCACCAAGTTATTCAGTGTATGTTCGAAATATTTTTAAAATGTATTTATCTTGAACTTTCAAAAAAATAATCTCGAATGAACAATATAAAAATGACGGCAATTAAAAATTATTAATCAAAAGGTACCCAAAAGATGACAGGAACAAATTATTATTTTGAGGCTGTATTGGCAATTGGAATTGCAAAACAACCTCTTGTTTTTGCAGCTGCATTTACCAGTAGAACATTTTTTTGAAGAAAATAAAATTCTTATACCCTGTCACTGCTACAAGTTCTCCGTAGTTATAACAGCTTGCGGGGAGGTCAAAGTCGGTATTTTCTACTTGAAACTTTTATTTCTTTGCTTCACCGCAGGACGCAACAAAAAATGGCCAAGTAGATGAAGAAGGGAGTATATACAATACTTATACCGTCGCTTTAATAATAATATAAAGATACAGAAAATACAGTTAAAGTACGTTCAACTTTGTACCCTCATTGCAGATTTTCACAATATTATAATATACACTTTGCTATATCACAACCATTCCATATTACAAAGATATTTTATAAATAATCTACCTAGGCGTTG
Organism: Mongoloraphidia duomilia; assembly: GCA_039654895.1. Taxonomy (NCBI): domain Eukaryota; kingdom Metazoa; phylum Arthropoda; class Insecta; order Raphidioptera; family Raphidiidae; genus Mongoloraphidia; species Mongoloraphidia duomilia. The sequence continues at coordinate 4,020,941 of CM077517.1, forward strand.
TTCGTGCTCCCAATGACGGCTTGATTCCCATTTTTTACAATTGCGAATGCCAAAATAAAGTGACAGTGCTTGAATGATAAGCTAAGAGCTTACAATGTCTGAGGTCGCTATTGTGTTGAGATTTCTTGAATTTCATTAGATTCCGATAATTTAATCTCGATTTTGTCTCGAAATTCAAAACGTAAACAAGCCGTGAGGTGGGTCGTTTATTAGGACTAAAGTGCGACCCTTGAGGTCCACACGACGAACTTCCCAGTTTGATAAATATTTAATAATAATTAAATTAGATATTACACAGAAAAGTAATCATTTTAATCATTAAAACATAATTATTATTTATTTTTAACAATAATTAAAAAAAAAAAAACGGCTGAACCGATTTTTACAAAATTTACGTCGGATCAAAATGACGTTAACACGCCTCGATTGACACCCTTACGAAGTCGATATAATTTTTTATTCGCCAGATATTGTGTAAAATCTACTTTTTTGGAGTCTATTTGGTTAAGAAAAAAGAACGGCTGAACCGATTTTGAAAAAATTTCTTTCAGATCATATTTACGTTAATACGCGTCGATTGGGATCCTAACGTAGTCGATATCATTTTTCATTCTCGAGATTTCGTCTTAGAAAGAAATAGACACATACGTACGTGCGTACATACGTACTGTAGCAATTTGCTATTGCGAGCCCCTAAAAATAAAATTATTTCGAGCCTATGGAGTATTATTTCATTTATAGGATTTTAACATGTAGACCTTTGCGACGATAGATGACGTCAAGGCATACTGACCAGCAACTGAGGACACGAGTCTTGCAAACTTGAACAGAAATTAACAAGACTGTGTGGATATGATCTCTATAAGTGCGTGAGATGAGAGTGTGTTTTTTTGATGTATAAAAGAGAGAACGCAAATCGTTCTGCGAAGAAAGATACGGATTATTTGGTACACTTTTGTACGTCGAGAGACTAGGTACGGGGACCGTGTCAGACAGATCGGTCTGTTAAACAATCAAAATGAAATGATTGAATATCTGGCGAATAAAATACTTTTTTTTGGGATTTTGGATTTTGATTTGTGCTTTTCGGTTTGGAGCTGTATTTTTTTAGTCTTGGATTTTGGATTCGGCGTTGTTTCCTGCTTCGATTCCTGTATTGGTCGACCTTCCTAGTTTTCCTAATTCCCGAAAATTGATTTATTTTCCGTATTGCCATTGTTGGATTATTGATTCGATTTAGTTAGCTTACCGTGCAAACAATAAACCATAAAGAAGTCAAGCGCTTCATCACGTTTAGGGATTATAGGTTGCTGCTTTTGGATTTCCGTGTGGTTGTGTTGATTCTGGAATACGGGAATAATTTAATTTATTCCAGAAATTTTGAAGATTTTGCAATTATCCCGAAATTTTAACATTCGCTATCATAAGTGACGACTTAAAGTATCCCAGAATATTATGAAGTGTTTATCCCAGTGGGATAGATATTGTACTACAGTATCCCGAAAATATTAAAGGATAAAATCTAATATTTTATGAACGTCTTACATTTCTGAATGTCTACCACTCTGCGTAGTACTGAGTCAATTTAGATATTTACGTCAGAATGAAAATGATAAATAGTGCGTCGATTGTATTCCTGTAGGATTTCTTGCACTACATTGGGAATTTTCCGGAATATTTTGAATCTTATTATGAATTAAGTTTAGATTCCCCGTCGCCAGTTTCGCCGATTTTAAATTATTTATGTCCCGAATCCTATGCAATGTATTTTTTCAGGCACAGGAATTTCCGTACAGGCCCGGATTAAGTGTGAAATAAATGTTAACGATTAATTATTGTGAATTCCGTTATCGTCCGTTATCGCTTAATTATTTATGAAGAAATGTGTTGAGAATTATTTTGTGTTGTGGAACTAGCGTTTTGCTATAGAATGAGTAGGTTCTTGTGAGGCTTCGAGGCCTGTTGAATTGGGATTTTTGCTCGATTGTTGGAAGTTTCCGTGGGGCCTGTGATTGCAGTGTCGCTTTTATTTTTTGTATCTCGATTTTGTGTTCGTAATCTATTGTTTTGTTGGTATTTTAGGTTAAGTTATCGTGTGGTATTGGCCTTTGAAATCAACTCTGATTTTTTTCCGTTTATCTTGCTAAGGAAGTAACAGCGTTAGGCCTGGGATTAATATAATTGTGATTGTGGTTCTGGACTCTGTTCCGGAATATTTTTTTGGATCTCTTTTGGCCAATGTGGTTACCTTCCACGATCTATCCCTAACTGTGACCCCTCTCTACGTCTCAGTTTGGACGACCTGAGACTTACGCAGTGTGGCCCTATAAGTTCTGGCGCCCTTCGATCTCTCGGTCGGTATCTGGCCCACTAATTAATTTTCCATCGAGTGTTCGGCTATAGTTAGGTGATCCTGAGTGTAGAGGTGATTTCAAATTTAATTTACATTATTATGGTGCACGATTCATTGTGTGCGTTCACATTTTTGTGTTGTCCTAAGTGTCGAGTGGTAGGTGGTTGGGTTTTTTTATTGCCCATTAAGGGCTTTTCTTGTGTTTGAATTTTGAGGCTGCTTCCCCAAAACAAGTGCGATTATATAACAAGATAGTAATTTTTGTTCTCAGACCCATGACCCCGCGCCTGCTGTAGCTAGCCGCGCAACCGATTAAATTCGGGTCAGGTTGAGGAATAGCACATGCTACAGTACACACACACACACACATAGACGTCTTTCTAAAAATAGTTTAAAAATAGTGTAGTGACCTTTAAACATAAAAATTTGTTATACATTTTGATTTCGATTTTCGGACCCATTGCAATAACTTCCAATGAGAAGTTAATAAATTGAAAATATGTAGACTTTGAGAATAGTCAAGAGTGTAGCAAAGCCGTTGTTTATATAGCTCCTCTATTGCAAGCCCCCAGTTCCCAAATTCGAATTCGATAACTGGTAAAGGCATCAACTGGATTTCAGTTTATTATTAATAAATAATAAATTGAAAGTATCAATTGATACTAGACCCAAATAACCCTAGCTGTTGGTGGCCTTAAACAAAAAAGAAAATAATATGATGTGGTTCTAGCTCCGGATAACCCTGGTAGTTAGTAACCTTTAATAAAAAAATTTTATTTTTGAGCACAAACGTTTCTTGTTAATTAATGTAGTTTTGTTGAAATACAAACAAAGAGTGGGTAATTTTGATTGCACAGACCGTAGCTGGGGCGACACAGGCTCATAGCAGCTGTAAAGAAACATCGCGGTCCCACTGGGACTGTCAACACTCGACAACTTAACAACTTCTCTTCGAGACGCTTTACAAAGGTGACACAGAATCTGTACACAGAAATGAATCATTTTATATTTATAATCCTGATTAAGACTGACGAGTCGTATAATTATAAACGAATTTATAAACAAATTATTTCCTCCATTTACGAAAATCATATCTGTGACCTGATATTATTAATTTATTTATAATATGTGGCAAATAATTAACTCAATAATTTTTTTCAATTAATTATACTTCGAACATTTTTGTGCTAATATTATTTTTAATTAAGTAAATAAACTGAAAATTTAATTAAAACCGTCCAATAGCCTGTTAGCATTTTATTTAATTACTAGCTTTTCCGCTCGAATTCGCTCGGGTAGATTATGGTTTAACAGCTAAATAATCAAGAGCAATACATTTCTCATGTATCACGTTATACCTACTGTATTTCTGGGATCCATCAAATAGGTGGAGCTTAAAAAACATGGCGCAAAGGGGGGGGGAATTTTATATACGGGGTACACTTTTGCGTGTAATTTTATGATTTTCAAAGTGATAAGAAATAATAAAATTATAAGTGCAATTTGCAATTGGGCCGGTACGAATCCTAAACAAAGGAATTTCGTTGAAGGAGAACGGATTCTCAATGCCGGACATATTATCAAATGTGTGAAAAAAACAAGATAACTGAGCTGTCAAAAGTAGTAATCTTTACGGCATATTGCTTAAAAACATCAAAATTAAAAGAAAATCTCCACGAAATTAATCATCTGTTCAATGCTTCTTTAAGGCAGGGTTAGGTGAATAATGTAAACACATAACTGCAACATAATATGTTATATTCTAATAAGTAGGTAAGTTACTAACCTCAAAATATTTGTATACAAAGTTATTCCTATAAATTTGTCAATCATCAAATGATCTTACTATTGTAGTACAGTATGATAAGTACATCTTATTATTAATATAAAATATTTTTTTAATTCATAAATACAGTTTTTCCACATTTCATTAGAAAATAATTCGCTGTAAAGTAAGTTTTACAAGGCAATAACTGACAGTGTTTAATGCCATGATATTAGAAAACGTCGCGAATTCCATTTTCAATAAACTTTATGTTTATTTTACTTTTTATATTTGTAATAAACAAATTCACGATATATTTGCACTGTTAGCATGTAAAATTTTCCCTCGTTTTGAGTACAATTTTGTGCCACCAGATGTCATATGCTCATTTGACGGATCCCAATAGTTGAGTCAGCGTACACCAATAATTTTAACTGTTAAATCGCTCACTGATTCTGCCTAGCGTAATAATATATTGTCAACGTTATTCGGGAAGAAGTAGGCTTTTAAATTATTTTTGAAATCAGCTGAGTAGTTCCTGAGATTACCCGCAACAAACAATTAACATACACAAATGTTTCCTCTTTATAATAATACTTCTATTAGTATGTATAGAAAATAATAGAACATTGTTCATGAATATCACTTAGTTTTTAATCTCACTTTTAATAAAAGCTTGGAAAAGTTTGTATGCGATATTTGAATTCTACGAAGTTTGTATACTGTAATACAAATAAATACAATCATACTTTCATAGTTCGTTCAGTTTCACCACAGTTTACAATAGCGGCGTTCAATTTTTACAAGCTTTTATTTAACTTGCAATGTATGTTAGTTTGTGTGTTTAGGTCAAAACTTGAAAGCCAATTTTGAACGACTTCCACGTATCCGATCGATTTGAAATTTTGTACACATAATATGTATTCCCGATGACAATACATGAATAAATCGTTTTTAGAAATAAATTCAACAAAATGAACAAAATAAAATATTAGTAAAAAAAAACTTTTTAGAGACAAGATTTTATTGTAATGTACTAAAAAGGGAAAAATAATATTTAATAATTTTTGTTCATAATTATTATAAAAGCAGGGGTTGCGACTAATAAACTATCATAGAGATTACAACCCCCGCTTTTATAATAATTATGAAATATTTTTGTTTGCAGGAAAATGAGGCGTTTTTTATTGATGTTTCATTAAAAAAAATATTTCTACAACATTCCAAAGAGGTGCCCTTCAACAACTTTTAAATAATTATGAACCAAAATTATTTCCTTTTCAGTACATTTCAATATAAGTTTGTCTCTAAAAAGTTTTTTTTACTAATATTTTATTCCTATTATACTAACAAACACTTAACTGCACTGGTTCCAGTACATGTGACAGTAATTGTTATATTAATACAGAAGTTAAGTGGTGGTTTAAAAACTTTATAAATTTAAAAAGGACTCTTGTGCAGTAGTGCTTTTTGTCCTCTTTTTCTTTTTTTCTTGTTTTATATTTTTCCCTTGTTTGATACTTTTTTTAATTTGGTATTCCTAGATTTAGAGATGGCTGCCTTATTTATGCACCTCGTTGGACCTAGAGGCCGATCTTTGATCAAAGCGTCGAGTGATCCTGGGATCCATAATTTTTTAAATCATCTATAGTCGGTGATTACGCCTCTGATTATTTTATTTTGTTTTGGGCCAGAATTGTAATTTGTCTGCGTCTACTGAAAAGTTGGAACCGTCCTTGTTTTATGTGTCTTGTGGTAGGTGGTTGGGTTTTTCAACCGTGTCTGTTTCATTTTTTTGTGTTTTTGATTGGGTAGTTTTTTTGTGTGTGAGCTTTTGACTTGAGCTTATTGGTTTAAGTCCATACTCTGAACCAGCGTACTTAATTAAATTTAACTGCGCATCTTACCCCAATACAGCGCAATCATTGGCGGACCCTAATTTTAATTTTTATTAAATTTTCCCTCACAATACATACATTGATATCGTGAAAAATAATAATAATGCGTTTAACGTCCGTTTCTCGACATTATGTCATAACAGACGCCATTCGCACCATTACTATTTTCCATTTTTACCACTTCCCGTTTAATACATTTTTATACTTCAACTTAATTAATAGCAATGTGCTAATGAAGGAATTATAGGACATTAGGATAAGGTAGGCAACTTTGGGAGCATAGGAGTTTGACAGGTAATCGGCCATGGCCTTGAATAAGGAACCATCTCGAGATTTATCTGGAATTATTGAGGGAAACCATGGAAAACCTCAAACAAGATGGCCGGTACAGGAATTACCGTTTCCCGGCGTGAAGCAGTAGGAAAAAGTCCTAGCCACATCTGCCCCCGCCGGGATTCGAACCCAGTACCTTCCCAATGCGAGTCTAGTGCTGTACCACTAAGCTACATCGCTGGGTGATATCGTGAAAAACATAACTCTGCCTTTGCAGTCAGGGCAAACCGGCAGGTTTTAAATGATCGACTTCAGTCTATTTTAAAAGCTAATTGTCTGAAATGACTGGTGAGCGCTGGGTTCTTAAAGGTTAAACGAGAACGATTTTCCAAAATCTATTATATTTAATGAACAGAAAATTGTCGTTATATGTAAATAAAAAATGCATATCGGTAAGTGCAATGCATTGTACCAGTATAACCAGTATGCGAGGCATCTACTATACATAAACGTGTTAAATTTCACTCCCTCCAACAGGACTTGTTTCATTAGGACTGACAGCTCTCAACCGGGACACGCGCTCCTCTGCTTCCCAACTATAATCAATGTGGCGGTATACATACACAGGTAGCACGCGTACGAGGTGTTACAAGAGCTTCTTTCTATTCTATAATTACGCCGTGAAACTTCTTAACTCGCGGTAACACCGAGTTTTCTGTCACGGAAATTGGAGACGGAAGTGACGTCACGCGTATGCTAAAAAATACTATTGATGTGAAAAACGATCACGTGCCATCACAAGACACAAATCTTTATGATAATGTGTACGCTTGGGCCATCTAAACTAATATTATAAATTTGGTAAATTCTGCACTTTGTACAATAGAAGCACTACTGGGTATCGATCGATGTGTTCGTATATATAGTAACGCGCCTACAAAGTCCACATCATGAGAGAGTCATATTTTTAATGATTTATACAGAAGTTAATAACTTTAATAAAAATAAACTAAATCGTAACTTAGTCTGTAATTGTAAAGTACTAAAGACTAGAAGAGCGAATTGTCCGTTTTCATAATTTTTTTCCTGTTTTTCAAATTTCTATCTACCTATATCTATTTGTTTGGTTGAACTCGCTAATCTCAGGAACGACCAGTCCGATTTGAAAATTATTTTTTTTGTTAGATAGCCCATTTATCGAGGAAGGCTATAAACTATATAATATCATGCTACGACCAATAGGAGCGGGGCATCAATGAAAAATATTGCAAAAACGGGAAAAATTATTCCTTTTGAGAGCTTCCGTTGCGTGCGCTGCGTAAACGGTTAAAGTTACGCAAAAATCATGTATGACGGAATTGTTCCCGGAAGGTTTATATATATAGTCCCACGTTTTTAGTACTCATTCCGTTGACGCAGCGACTCAATGTACCCCTTGGTTTGTGTCCTAATTATTTTGTAGTATTTGGTACAGCTGATGATTTAAAATAAAACCATTTAAATTAAAAAATTTTTTTACCTATTTTTATTTTATATTAACTTAAGTGATATTTCAAGACAAGACAAGACTTTGAAAGTCTTGTCTTGTCTAGACGGCAACACTATAACTTAGGTTTAGTCACAATCAGTTCATCCTCAATGGCGCAGGGTATATATAAATGAGGTAAGGCGTGTATATCAACGAATGCATAACTCGATTCTGAGTTTCGTTTAGACGAACACGTTTTGTGTATTCACAACGCATATGACATTCACAAGTAAAAGCTAGGCCTGTTTTCCTGGTTGCTTCTATCAACCATACTCCGAGTGCTGTCAGATCTGCACGTATCTACATAAGATGCATACTTACGTGCAGCCTGCGCAGATTTATTTATTTATGTTGAATCGCAGCTGTGCAAGGCAAACGAGTTGCCTAGCAATTGTTACATGTTCACCAATCAAAGAGAAGAAGAGGATTATGAATATTAATTGCCTACGTAGACATTCAGCCAATGAAGTAATAAAGCTAATGTGATAATATTACAGCATAAATAAAAATTTTAGGGCGCGTAAAGCAAATTAGCTGCGTAGCATTTGACACATGTTTGCTAATCAAATACACGAAGAGGATTGTAAATAATAATAATTAGAAGCAGTAGGAAAAAGTCCTAGCCACATCTGCCCCCGCCGGGATTCGAACCCAGTACCTTCCCAATGCGAGTCTAGTGCTGTACCACTAAGCTACATCGCTGGGTGATATCGTGAAAAACATAACTCTGCCTTTGCAGTCAGGGCAAACCGGCAGGTTTTAAATGATCGACTTCAGTCTATTTTAAAAGCTAATTGTCTGAAATGACTGGTGAGCACTGGGTTCTTAAAGGTTAAACGAGAAACGATTTTCCAAAATCTATTATATTTAATGAACAGAAAATTGTCGTTATATGTAAATAAAAAATGCATATCGGTAAGTGCAATGCATTGTACCAGTATAACCAGTATGCGAGGCATCTACTATACATAAACGTGTTAAATTTCACTCCCTCCAACAGGACTTGTTTCATTAGGACTGACAGCTCTCAACCGGGACACGCGCTCCTCTGCTTCCCAACTATAATCAATGTGGCGGTATACATACACAGGTAGCACGCGTACGAGGTGTTACAAGAGCTTCTTTCTATTCTATAATTACGCCGTGAAACTTCTTAACTCGCGGTAACACCGAGTTTTCTGTCACGGAAATTGGAGACGGAAGTGACGTCACGCGTATGCTAAAAAATACTATTGATGTGAAAAACGATCACGTGCCATCACAAGACACAAATCTTTATGATAATGTGTACGCTTGGGCCATCTAAACTAATATTATAAATTTGGTAAATTCTGCACTTTGTACAATAGAAGCACTACTGGGTATCGATCGATGTGTTCGTATATATAGTAACGCGCCTACAAAGTCCACATCATGAGAGAGTCATATTTTTAATGATTTATACAGAAGTTAATAACTTTAATAAAAATAAACTAAATCGTAACTTAGTCTGTAATTGTAAAGTACTAAAGACTAGAAGAGCGAATTGTCCGTTTTCATAATTTTTTTCCTGTTTTTCAAATTTCTATCTACCTATATCTATTTGTTTGGTTGAACTCGCTAATCTCAGGAACGACCAGTCCGATTTGAAAATTATTTTTTTTGTTAGATAGCCCATTTATCGAGGAAGGCTATAAACTATATAATATCATGCTACGACCAATAGGAGCGGGGCATCAATGAAAAATATTGCAAAAACGGGAAAAATTATTCCTTTTGAGAGCTTCCGTTGCGTGCGCTGCGTAAACGGTTAAAGTTACGCAAAAATCATGTATGACGGAATTGTTCCCGGAAGGTTTATATATATAGTCCCACGTTTTTAGTACTCATTCCGTTGACGCAGCGACTCAATGTACCCCTTGGTTTGTGTCCTAATTATTTTGTAGTATTTGGTACAGCTGATGATTTAAAATAAAACCATTTAAATTAAAAAATTTTTTTACCTATTTTTATTTTATATTAACTTAAGTGATATTTCAAGACAAGACAAGACTTTGAAAGTCTTGTCTTGTCTAGACGGCAACACTATAACTTAGGTTTAGTCACAATCAGTTCATCCTCAATGGCGCAGGGTATATATAAATGAGGTAAGGCGTGTATATCAACGAATGCATAACTCGATTCTGAGTTTCGTTTAGACGAACACGTTTTGTGTATTCACAACGCATATGACATTCACAAGTAAAAGCTAGGCCTGTTTTCCTGGTTGCTTCTATCAACCATACTCCGAGTGCTGTCAGATCTGCACGTATCTACATAAGATGCATACTTACGTGCAGCCTGCGCAGATTTATTTATTTATGTTGAATCGCAGCTGTGCAAGGCAAACGAGTTGCCTAGCAATTGTTACATGTTCACCAATCAAAGAGAAGAAGAGGATTATGAATATTAATTGCCTACGTAGACATTCAGCCAATGAAGTAATAAAGCTAATGTGATAATATTACAGCATAAATAAAAATTTTAGGGCGCGTAAAGCAAATTAGCTGCGTAGCATTTGACACATGTTTGCTAATCAAATACACGAAGAGGATTGTAAATAATAATAATTATGTCGAGATTTCTCCGACGATAATATAATAAAAAAACTCGGGTCGCAGTGCCAAACCCTGCCGACAATATAGTGTATTTGCTAATACAGGCATTGTGGCATTATTATGTGAACTTATGTTTGTTTTTTGACAAAATAAAAAATTTAACCCCTTAATACTACATCCCTTAAAATAATTAAATTTTTCTAAATTTCAATATTAGACATGGATTTTATCAGTACACACAATTAAATACACCCTTCCACAAGTAAATCCGTATCAACAAACTAGTGTTTTCATAAAATTTTAAAGTCCGGTCCTGTCGGGCCGATTTTATTAAAATTTTAGCAGCACATTTTAATCTTTACTAAAGAGTTAAATTTCAATTTTGAAACGATTCTGACAAATTTTTCGGTATTTTTGGGCCCAAAAACTTTTTTGAACCCCTAAATACAACCCTGAAAATGGTCCGATCGGGCCCATTTTAAATAGGCTTCTTGCGGTGATGGGTTCCAATGTGTGTACCAAATTTCGTTTCAATCGATTAAGTCTGTCGAGAGTTATCGTGTACACACATATATATATAAATATATATATATATATAAATATATATATAAATATATATATAAATATATATATACATACATATATATATATATATAAACATTTTTAAAAATGGTGCCAAAGTGTTCAGGAGGGTATGAAACGTCGAGAAATTTTGGTCCGACGCCTAGGTCCCGCCATCCGACCGACGCCAATAGTGTATGTGCCATATTATGGCAAATACACTAATAATTCTTTATTTTAAAAATTCCAAAGAACATAATAGCGTCAGATTAAAGATATAAAATTACTATGCGAGAAAATCATGTAGATTATAAAAACAATTTTGAATTAAATAATGCCTCAGGGACACTTTAAAGTCTCTAAAGGATACAATATTTTTTATAAAGCATGGTAATCCGTTGTAGATTTTAATAGCCATACAGACAGGGCCACGCTGATAAGCCACTAATGATGCCTTGGGCAAAAGTAAGTTATGTTTCTTTCGCGTTAAGTAACCGCATGGTCAGCAGACTCAAAGTTGGAAAGATGACTCCTAACATAAGTAGCCATGGTGAATATATATAGCGACGGCACAGTTAAAATATTATGAGCTATGAAGCTATCTTTACATGAATGATTAAAAGGTAAGCCAAATATTGACAAGTACTGTTTTTTTTTATTTTGCTTTTTTTTCAGTAATATTATTATAAAATAAACAATAAACTAGCATGTAATTAAAAATTATATAAAATATACATGTCAGTGGAAAAATTACAAAATTATACTCTGAGCAAAATCTAAAAAAACTCGGGTCGCAGTGCCAAAACCCTGCCGACAATATAGTGTATTTGCTAATACTGGCATCGTGGCTTTATTATGTGAACTTAAGTTTGTTTTTGAACAAAATAAAAAATTTAACCCCTTAATACATCCCTTAAAATAATATTTTTTTTCTTAATTTCGATATTTTTATCAATGCAACCTCGGTACCAAATTAAATACACCCTTCAGTAAGTAAAGCACTATCCACAAATTCCACAAATAAGTGTTTTCATAAAATTTGTAAGTCCGGTCCTGTCGGGCCGATTTTATTAAAATTTTAGCAGCACAATTTGATCGTTACTAAAGGGTTAAATTTCAATTTTGAAACGATTCTAAGAATTTTTTCGGCATTTTTGGGCCCAAAAACATTTTTCAACCCCTAAAAACCACCCTTAAAATAGTCCGATTGGGCCCATTTTAAATAGGCTTCGTGCGGTGATGGATTTCAACGTGCCTACCAAATTTCGTCAAAATCAATTAACTCTTTCGAAAGTTATTGCCCGTACACATATATATATATATATATATATATATATATATATATATATATATATAAATATATATATACATATATAAACAGACATTTCCAAAAATGGTGGCAAATTGTTCAGGAGGCTATGAAACGTCGAGAAATTTTGGTCCGACCCCTAGGTCCCGCCATCCGACCGACGCCAATAGTGTATGTGCCATATGGCAAATACACTAATAATTTTAAAACCTGTAAATAATTGTAAATAAATAAAATCTTAATTTAAAAAAAAAGATATAAGTTGAACATGATACGAATTGCTTTTTTTTGAAGAATAAAATATAAGATAATAACATATTTATATTTTTTAGGTTACATCAAACAACTAAGGTGTTTACAATTTATACATATTCAATAATTAAACACGAGAATAGGACATTGAATGTTTATAATAATAATTTTGCCTACATTCTATCAACGACTTAAGTAAATAGTAATATATATGATATAATTAACCATAGTAAAATTTAATAACCTAAATGCTCTATTTAAAAACAGTCCTCAATATGCTGCACTAAAAGTTTATTTGTCTTATTTAACAAATTTAAATTTAAAAAGAACTTAAGAATCTTATATATGGATCTAAGAGTAGAAAATGAAACTGCTAACAAAACGTTATAAATGAATCCTCGTACAGTGAAAATTTTTTGATAAATAATAATTAGTAACAAAGCTATTCGAAGTTAAAACTTGGGTGGGTACATAAAAAATACAATAATTTATTAAATTAAAAATGCATCAATATAATAAAAACTTAATTAAGTAAGGAATAAAATAATAATATATAATATAATAATAATAAAAAACTCGGGTCGCAGTGCCAAAACCCTGTCGACAATATAGTGTATTTGCTAATACAAGCCTTGTGGCTTTAATACGTGAACTTAAGTTTGTTTTTGGAAAAAATAAAAAATTCAACCCCTTAATACATCCCTTAAAATAATATTTTTTTCTTAATTTCAATATTATTATCATTGCAGCCTCTGTACCAAATTAAATACACCCTTCAGTAAGTAAATCACTATCCGCAAAACTAGTGTTTTCATAAAATTTGTAAGTCCGGTCCTATCGGGCCGATTTTATTAAAATTTTAGCAGCACATTTTGATCTTTACTAAAAGGTTAAATTTCAATTTTGAAACAATTCTGAATTTTTTTTCGGTATTTTCGGGCCCAAAAACTTTTTTCAACCCCTAAAAACTACCCTTAAAATAGTCCGATTGGGCCCATTTTAAATAGGTTCCGTGCGGTGATAGATTCCAACGTGTGTACCAAATTTCGTTCAAATCAATTAAGTCTTTCGAGAGTTATGCCGCGAACACAATATATATATATATATATATATATATATATATATATATATATATATATATATATATATATATATAAATATATAAATATATACCGTGCGAGTTTTTTCAAAGCGTACATAGACTGTTTCACAATTTAAAATTGTGGTATAGACATTGTTTGTATCTATCTGGTCTGCCTGCAAAACTGCACACTAAATAACGCAGAGACTTGCCGACAACTATTTCCACCAGAACACAAATTGTACATAAGAACCTTTTCTTCCACTGTGTACATTTTTTATAGCAAAAATTATAAATAAATCTCTGAACTTATAAAATTTATTATCACAACTCAATAATAATAAATATTGTAAATAAAAACATTCGTTTCCATAGTTTCTAACAATATCTATACCACGATTTATACCACGATTCAAATTGTGAAACAGCCTATGTACGTTTTGAAAAAACTCGCACGGTATATATATACATATATATATAAACATTTCCAAAAATGGTGCCAAAGTGTTCAGGAGGCTATGAAACGTCGAGAAATTTTGGTCCGACCCCTAGGTCCCGCCATCCGACCGACGCCAATAGTGTATGTGCCATATGGCAAATACACTAATAATATATAATAAAATGTTTGCCATAAAATTAGCTACATTATTGTATTCTTAACTTTATTCGTTAAAACTTGAAATGTAGCTCGACTAACCTATTATCTAATAAAAATTCGTGAAAGTTGTGCTGTAATCACATTTTTCGCAATTATTTCGGAAACTATTCACGTTATCAAAAAATATTTCGAGCAAAACATTGTCGACATTTTTAACAAAAGCAGAAAGCAATAGGGTTACTTAAAATAATGGTATTTCATTTTGATTCACTATATTTTCATGTTGGAGCTCTAATAAACTTTTGGTATTCGGGTAGACACAGAGGCCTAAACTTCTAAATAGTGGCTGCCATTTTCCAAAATGATGACCGTTTTCAACTTTTAATATGTTAGTTAGGTGACCAAATAAAATGACTATTTATAAAAACGCTTAACACTAAAGACAGTATAATGTAAGTGATAAAGGTTCCCAAAGCGGGACTGCGAGAGCAACGCGGGATCAAATTATATGACGGGAGATCTAAGCATTTACGCTAAAGCGACATATACGTAGAGTAGCAACTTAATTATTAGTTTTTTTAGTATTGGATTTATTATATTTTACGTATTTTATTGTTTCATTTTTTGTATTATCATTACATCATGTACTTTATTATTCTAATTAGGTTAAGTGGAATAACAGCTATACTGAACTTAATTCTTAAAAAAATTATCATTGTTATATCCCGCCATATTTAATCCTTACCATTTTGTGTCTGGAACATGGGATTAAATCCATGAAGCCAAGGGGGGGTTAAAAACATTTTTTATCCCGAGCCGCTCCCGAAATCCCGCATGAAAGCCTTTTTACAGCTTTGAAAATCCCTATATTATTAAACGAGCAAATCTTGTATATATGTACCTATATAAATATTTTCTCGAAAACGGCCCTAACGATTTGGATGAAATTTACTGAAAAGGGGTTTTGGGAGACAAAAAATCGATCTAGCTAAGTTTCATCCCTGGAAAAATTCGCTTTCTTATCGATTTTTTCATTTTAAAAAACAGTTTTTTTAACGTTATAAAACAGTGTCGTATGGTGAGTAGGCTTTGGAAAAAACAAACTATTTTCATTGTTTATGTCAAATTACTCTGACAGTCAATCTTTAACTTATTAACATAATCAGTAATTATTTGAAAATATGTAGGTACATACGTTATGTAGTACGACGTATACTGACGTATAATAATATTAACTACTTTTAGGTATGTAATTTTTTTTCTTAAAAACGACTAACGATTTTGATGAAATGGGAACTTTAAGTACTATTTTTTTTAACTCATCCGAGCAAAGCTCGGTCATCCAGATATTATTAATTTTAACTAAGTGACCTGATGTGAATTAAATAAGGAGTTTGGAAAGGGATAATTTTTAACAACAATATCACTGATTATTCTTATATCAATGCCGTTGGAATTAGATTTTTTTGTACACAGATGTGCGAACAAATCGCATGAACGTGGAAATTTTCCGCAGCAATCCTTGCACTCAAGGTTCTTCAGCAAAATCATTTTGTGGTTTTTCACACTCAGCTCGGTTCTGAAAGTTTCGCCACAATCTGTACATATTTTATTATTCGTACTCAATAATCTTTTCTTTGAGCCCTGTTTTATTGTTTTTTTTAATTTTTTGCTGATGGCAATTTGCGCGGCTGTTCTAATGTTTTTCGGAAAATACTCTTCGTCATCGAATAAACACTTGCTTTCGAAATACTCTTGCAAAGAGTGATGGCGGTCATGTATTAATAATTCGTCGGACGTATCGAATTTCCGCATACAAAATTTGCATTGATAAGAAATTAAAATTCTGCCCGTCGATTCTTCACTTTCAATCAATATATTAAGAGCCATTTTGAAAAACAAACAAATTCTAGTTACTTATTAAGGAAATTAAAGGTCTTAATATAAATGGAATTATTGATAATACAAAATTTTGCTTTGAAAATCCACTAACAATTACCGTTTCAAACAGTTATTAAAGAAATTCACGAATTTAATATTTAAAAATGAAAGATCACTTCGTTATTACAAGACGTCGTCTGATATACTAATAGTGATGTCTGAATTTTAAAACTAATAACCCTTACTTCGTCCATTATTCAGGTCAGAAAACTAATTTATACCGTAGGTAATTTTTATAATTTAAGTTCGGTCTCATTTTGATAAAAGTTTAGAAGCACACTATCTTTATTAATCCAAAAATGTTCTTACCTACTTGTAGGTAATTAATTTAAAATTCGGTTTAATATTTACTTATAAGCAATTTTTTAACTCATTTGAAACATATTTTTATTTTTTTCACTACTTTAAACCTGTTATGTTTTAATGGACTGAAGGTTCTTTTATTTTATAAAAAATCACGACCGTTATGATTGAAGTTTAATTTTGTCTCTAAAAACTAAAAATCTGTTGTAGTATTTTTACAAGTTATATAATAATTATAAAGTTATGCAAGAAGATAAAATAAATTTAAAATATCATTACAAAACCATAACAGAAAACCAGCAAAATAATTTTTTTTTTAACTTGACGTTTACATTTTAATTAACTTGAGTTTGCATTTACGTCGCTAAAAATTGTTAGCTGTTATAAACGAAGTCGTAATAGACGGACTCTACTGTATTTCAAAATTTATACGTACTAGTGTAAAAAATAAAAAATTCGACTGATGACCAGTCCTATACTTCCCACCTAGTAAATATTTGCAAAAAATAAACACTCTTTTTTTTTATTCTTTGACTAGGCCCAAATAACCGTAGCTGTTGGTGGTCTTTAAAACACAATTTAATTTTTATTCTTTGAAAAAAGCATGGCCCTCTTTTTTGTTTGGTGATCTACTGATGGCTAACTTAATATAGCAAAAATCATGGTTACCTTGATTTACGTACAATTTTTATTTTTTTTAGTAAAATATTTTTTTTCTCGAAAACTATACATTTTAGAGAAAAAAAATAATTACATTTTTTTCATATTATAACATCTAGAATTCATTTATATTTTTTTTTTACCTATGTTAATACGTGACAATGAGGATGTTTTTTTGAATATCTCAGGATCCACTGAACCGATTTGACTCAAAATCTAATCAGATCTAAGTTAAAGGCTGATAAACACAATAGAACAATCGGCATGCCCGTATGTTGTTCCGTTCTTAAGATATCGAAGGCGAAAAATTGACCACATACACACACACACACACACACACACATACAGACATCAGTCAGAAAATGATCTTAAACGATTGCTAGGGTCTCAAAACGTGAAAATCTGTTAAAATCTCGAAATATTGTTTTCGGACTGAATCCATTACTTCCCTACCATAGTAGAGGTGGGAAGTAAAAAGTGCTATTTTCATCACTTCTATGTATTTTTTGTTTCTTCATTGTCTGTCTGTACTGTATTACTTGGTTGTTGTTTTTATTTGAATTTGAACGACAACTGTATGTGGTGAATAGTTGTGAGCAGCCTTTAGCATCCCCCGTCCTTTGCGGTGTGTGTGAAATATCCCAAAAGGTAGTAAATAAACAAAAATGCCCCATTTAACGTAAATGTGAGAGACTAGCAAACGGGGACCTGGAGAGCTCACTTACTTCACGCGTTCGCTTAGAAGACGAGAACGATGTAGGGTCACACTAGTACAAACAAATATAATAATATATCTGTGAAGCCACGACTCATCACAATACTCCTGATGTAACTGGGCATTTCATGAAATGTCTAAACCTTTCGTAAACTGTCTAGACCAGGCATCAGCAACACGCCGATCACGATTCTAATTTCGGTCGGTTTAAAAATATTTTTGAAACAAAACTTTTTAGGTGGCACTGTCTTGACGATTTGGAGGAGTAAAATGCTGGAATGAGACGGAAGTGTAACACGAATTATCATAGCGACCCTGTAAATAAATCAATAATCATGTCTCATTCTGATGGTTAATTTTTAAAAGAGTTGGCAGGTTTCCCAATTATACGCCTAACGTATTTTTTCTAGACGATTCTAATGCTAGATATATTTTATCATTGTTTATAAAGATATTTTGTTTTGTTTTTGTTCACTGATTGTAACAAGACAAATTATCTGACTGGGCAAGTGAAGCGAGTGAAGTCCCGTTTTAACTTGACTACTTGTTAGTTTGTTCGGATGTTTATTCTGCGATTATGGTCAAATGCGTTAACCAGAGATACACCAAAATTTAACAAATGCATTCTTTGAACTTAGGTCGAACGAAGTACCTATATACATGGTTTTGTGATCAAAACAGCCACCGTGGGTTGGGGGTAATTTAAAACTTCATAAATGTAGAAAGCAAGTAAATAATATTTAATATGTTGACAAAAAACTTTATTACGACATTCAAAATTCCAAAATGTTTTAACTTAAAAACATGGAGGGAGCGTTATATTTGTTTACTGAACAATTGATATTAAATCTATGTTTGAAATCAATATCAGATGAGTATAGCCTAGCTCTACTATACATCGAAAATTTTAAATGTTATTCGTAAATTTTACTGTTTTCTATGAACAAAATTGTCTAGGGAGAACCTCTTTTTGCCATTATCAAAATTTATTTATCTAAATCCTACTTAATTAATTGGTACACTGTAACAATATTATAATTTATAATACTTGATATTTTTTTACTATACCTGACAAATAAAGTTTTATTAATATTTAAGTGGAGTAATTTTACCTGAATTTTACCTTTATCGACAGTTACAATAATAATTGTAATTCACACCTCAGAACAGAGATAACTATAGAAGGAGCATATTATCACAGCTTGTATAAGTATGTACAACTGAAGCCAGTCGAGGCGTGCGGGGAACATTATAGGTCACATGGAGATCGCATGATTTCAACTCCATTTTAAATACCTTGATTTTTCATATGCGCTTTAGTTTCTTTATTGTAATATCCAGGCACACAACACGACACCATGTTCTTCAATGAAACACAAATTTATCAAATAAAGAGTAATTTACACTACGGCATACAATCAACGAAAGATCATAATGTCCCACCTGACAGGTCGTAGTTTAGTGTATAGTTATGGCTTCACAAGAAACGCGATATGCTGTTTCTATACCTATCTCTGTTTTGAGATTCACACATATAAACATTTATTATTGACACTAAAAATTAATAAAAAATTATAATTAGACCGAAAAATTATATAAAGTTTTTAACAATAATCCTGATAGGACGGGATAGGGACAAGTTGGCAATAAATGATTTTGTCACAACCGTTTTAAGATGAATTCCGTTACATAAATATGTGTCATCTTGTAGAGGTAAGGTCGTCAGCCTTTTCAGTCAGCTCACAAGAGCTCATATTATTCAGTCACGTTTAAGGTAACGGATGTTCTGAAATGAAACATATTTTTCTTATGAATAAAGGAGGGGGAGTTCAGTAACATAATATTTTACCTAAGCAAGATAATGGCCAGTGAACATTCTCGTACATAGCGCGCGTATAGAGGATAGTCGGGTAATATGGAAGTTCCTTTTTATTTTTGAAGTTATACTTCTTTTGGCGCGTTATGGAAAAATGATGAGAGTGAATTTTTACGATGCGCGCGCATCGCATCACGAAAATTTAACACCATGAAGTCAGTCGGAAGTTCATGATTTAATACCCTATTATCACCAGTCACAATGTGACAAGAGCGTTTTCAGTTTTGAATAACATTAATAAAAGCTAAGAAACGCTCATTTATGCCGCTTTCATTAAATATGAGTTCGTACTCCAACACTGTACTGTTTACACTATTATTTTTCATGATTATAATAGCCTATTATATAGCACTGCTATGTAAGATGTCCCGTGGTGTAACGGATAGCATCGCCGCGTCATGCGCAATAGGTCCCGGGTTCGAATCTCAACACAAAAATACTTTTTTTAAATAAATAATTAGATATAGGTAAATATAATAAATAAATATATTTAATAAATTAATAATTTTTTAAATTAAATTAATTTATTTAATATTTTTATTTTACTATTTTATCGTCTTTTTTACAAACGTTTAGTACTGGCACGCGGGATAAAATTTTTGGAGTTATTTTTGTTTTCTTACGGCAAAGAAGTATAACTTCTGACGTGCGTACATAAGTACGCACACACTCTTTTTTGTTAATAACTTTAATAAAAAATAGATTTTTACAACGTGAGTTATTAAAGTAAACAGACAAACAATAAGGAACGAACAGTAAACACAAAATGGAAAAGAAAAATTAAATCTATGACTAATATCAAATTAGATGAAAACGTGTTCGTTTTGAAGTTTAAAAAATATGCGGGTAATATGGAACACTGTAGTAGGGTAATATGGAATAGCTCCTTCACGGTATATTTAAGTACAAAAATCACAGCCTTTTCTACTCCTCCACACTCTTCGTGCACCCATTTTTCTCCTCATACACCCTCAGTATATTTTCGTCCACAAAAAATTAATTCTGCGTCCTCTGTTGTAGTGCTCTGGGTGGTGCTGTACTAATCAGATTCCATATTACAACCACATGCCTATTCCATATTACCCGAAGTCTAAATTTAGAGCTTTGAGTTATTATTATACAAAAAAGTGTTTGAATATTTAGAAAAACAACACTATCATCAAGTTCTACAGACATGTGCTGTACTAATCAGATTCCATATTACAACCACATGCCTATTCCATATTACCCGAAGTCTAAATTTAGAGCTTTGAATTATTATTATACAAAAAAGTGTTTGGATATTTAGAAAAACAACACTACCACCAAGTTCTACAGACATTTGTTGAAAATTTATAGATATCAAAGAACGGATTCATGAATCATAATATATTAGTTGTAGTATATAGATAATTTAAGAGTCACTAACGATTCAAGTAAAATGTCACACCTTGTACATTGCTTTCAAGTAAAATAAAATGAATGTAATTAAATACTGGATAATAGAATGAAATGAGATCTGAGTAGCGGTCCATTAACTTTAATTAATAAAGTGGAATTAATATTTCTTTTTTTACAATCTTTGACAGCAGAGAAGAGTAAATTAGAACAAAGGCGACGTTTGGTTTCCATTACGTCGAAAATAAGTACATACATAATATATATACATAATGCGAAGTAGCATATTGCGAAACAACATATTTCTCTGGTAAGGTGTTGAATAGTGCATGAGACGATGCACGCACCCGTCTCTTCCACAAGATCGTACCGTAACTTCCACCATAGAGCCATTCACACCACCACCGTACAGTGTACTTTCACATGAGTGGCGATGTATTGAGTGAACGAAGCAGTGAGTAACCAAACTGTCATGTTTACTTCATTGCCGACATCAGTTGCTGATGATCTTGTCAACTTGTTCAGACCATCAACTTACGTAATATACATATATACACAACAATATTACGTCACGATGTCGACGGTTTGAAGGTTAAGAATGCTTATTTCAAAGAGATCGACTCTTGATTATATATAGTAGCCAATATAACAACAAAATAAAATATAGTTACTTCTTACCACAACAGTTTTATTGATGGATGTACATTTCGAAAGCTAAGCTTTCATCTTCAGCGAACACTACATCTTTTTTTTTTAATATAATTATGATTATTATTAAGTCATACGTACTTACTAGCTTTGCGATTTCCTGCTCCCCTAATTATTTAAGAAAAATTACTTTGAATAAAAGTTTTAGAACATAAAATTCTGCATCTAAATCATTAAACAAAATTAATTTTGCATGCTTTGTAACGGCAGAAATTTGATATGAAAATGTCAAAAATACCTCAAAAACAGATAGCGATAGCCATGGAACTTGAACAAATTGATGATGTTTTAGCTGTCAGAATAGTTTCTAATCATTTTGTTCAAGTTCCATGGCTATCGCTATCTGTTTTTGAGGTAATTTTGACATTTTCATATTAAATTTATGCCGTTACAAAGCATGCAAAATTAATTTTTTTTAATGATTTAGATGTAGAATTTTATGTTCTAAAACTTTTATTCCAAGATATTTTTCCTAATATAATTAGGGGAGCAGGAAATCGCAGAAGTTTTATTTTACGGGTTAAATCCCTATTACCTGCAAAACGATTCAGCACCCTGTATAGCGGCATTATGAAAAGAGATACAAACTGGCCGTCACACGCCCCATCTCTCTCACTCTTGTCGAACACTTTTCGATGTGGCGTCCGCTGTCCAGTTCTCTGTGTCTACGATTATCAGGAAATTCAAAATTATTCAGCTTGTGTCTACAACATAAAACTTTTTAACAAAAAAAAAACCTCCTTCAAAAAGCCACTAAAAAAAGGAAGTAATGAAATTTTGAGGTCTGCGCCAATTTATTAAAATATGAAGTCGATTAAAAAGAAAATATTAATCACTAGATACTATGTATACTTTTTAACCGACTTCATATTTTATTAAATTGGCGCAAACCTCAAAATTTCATTATTTTCCTCTTTTTAGTGGCTTTTTGAAGGAGTTTTTTTTTGTTAAAAAGTTTTTTATTTTTTACTTTTTAGTGTTAAAAAATGACATTTACCTTAAAGAAATCACACGCTGTTACTCACTTTTATTAAACCGACTTTCTTTCGCTGTTAGATGTGTCAAAAAGTGACATTTACCTTAAGGAATCACACGCCGTTACTCACTTTTATTAAAATCAGCCGAGCTACTGAACCAATTTTGATGAAATTTCTATGGGACCAATCTGAAAGTATATCCTTTTAAATAAAAAAAGAACTTTCCAAATCTGTTTACAAATAACGGAGTTCTGCGGTAACAAACATAAAAAAAAAATAAAAATACAACCGTCAATTCGGTTGTATTTTTCTTTTTTTTATGTTTGTTACCTCAGAACTCCGTCATTTATAAAGCGATTTGGAAAATTCTTTTATTTTTTATTTTAACCACCTCCTTTTTCTGAAGTCGGTTAAAAAAGAGACAACAGTAGTATTATTATTTATGATAATAATAGTTTTTTTATACGGCTGAAATGCAATTGAAAGATTTTTTCGTTGGAGAGCAGCCAATTATATAATTGTTTCGAAACATATAGGAAAAAATCATTTTACCAACCAGTGGTCACAATCAGGATTCTAACCTGAACCTTTCCACTTTCGCGGCGGAATGAGCTTACAATACTCAATCGTGACAAGATTGCTAAACTAATATTCTCCATTCTGAAGCATATATGGAGAATATTAGTTTAGCAATCTTGTCACGATTGAGTATTGTAGGCTCATTCCGCCGCGAAAGTGGAAAGGTTCAGGTTAGAATCCTGATTGTGACCACTGATTGGTAAAATGATTTTTTCCTATATGTTTCGAAACAATTATATAATTGGCTGCTCTCCAACGAAAAAATCTTTCATTATTATTTATATATCACATGTCTCGATTCCGCGGATCATGACGAACCTAGCGGAGGTAAAGTGTACTTCTGAGCGGTGTCTTAAAAACTCGACTATTTTCGGTCCTGTACATTGAACCGTGCTTCCGCGACATTTCATCGAGTCATAATAGCAAAACTATTTTAGCAAAGATGTTCACACTTAAAAAATTCGTTACCAAAACCAAAAATACGTTATTCTGCAGCAGCACCGTCGATAAACACGCGTGTTTATCTGTATATAAATGTGTATGGAATATTACATACACAGTGAATGCGTTCTCTACACTCTTCTTCTTATACGCCTTATATGGCTTATCTGTTCTATCGTCCTTGTTGACTGTCACACACGACAAAACAGACGCGCTACAACGAAAGTAAGCACCTTCGCTAAGTTTTTGATTTACACAGTATTATATTATAAAAAACTGGATAGTTTTCGTGCGAAAACATCGTATTTTATATTTATTTGTTTACAGAAAAACAGACATTTTTTTAAAAAAAGAAAAATATCGATCAAATCTTTTTTTAAATATATTCCAAACATGAACTCTAAGAATGTCAGAATTATAAAGGTTTATTTATACACAGTCACTTTAAAACTCAGGATATTTTTTTACAGGTAATATTACAAGCACCTGAGCTATAATAACTAGTCACCTGGTAATTTTTACTTTACTAGAGTGGAACATGCCTTGTTTTTTTTATTTTCCTGTGTTGATATACTTTCGGTTTAAATTATGCTTCGAAACTTGAAATTAAATTAAAAAAAAAACTCGGGTCGCAGTGCCAAACCCTGCCGACAATATAGTGTATTTGCTAATACAGGCATTGTGGCTTTATTATGTGAACTTAAGTTTGTTTTTGTATAAAATAAAAAAATTAACCCCTTAATACATCCCTTACAATAATTTTTTTCTTAATAACAATAACATACATAGAAAAATACATAATATAAAAAATCAGTCGAACTACTGAACCGATTTAAGTGAAATTTATATAGGACCACCTCGCAGGTATGCCCTATTAAATAAAAGAATAATCATCAAAATCGGTTCAGCCATTTCTGAGTATAATCGGTGTACATACATTTGGTACATGGGGGTTCCTCCTGAAGCCATATGGTGATTGAGAAAAAAAACATACATATAAAAAAATAATCATCAAATTGAGACCCTCCTTCTTTTTTAAGGTCGGTTAAAAACCATATTAAAATATTACATCGGCCACAAAATATAAAAAAAACTCGGGTCGCAGTGCCAAAACCCTGCCGACAATATAGTGTATTTGCTAATACTGGCATTGTGGCTTTATTATGTGAACTTAAGTTTGTTTTTGAACAAAATAAAAAATTTAACCCCTTAATACATCCCTTAAAATAAAATTTTTTTTCTTAATTTCAATATTTTTTTCAATGCAACCTCGGTACCAAATTAAATACACCTTTCAGTAAGTAAAGCACTATCCGCAAACTAGTGTTTTCATAAAATTTGTAAGTCCGGTCCTGTCGGGCCGATTTTATTAAAATTTTAGCTGCACATTTTAATCGTTACTAAAGGGTTAAATTTAAATTTTGAAACGATTCTGAGAATTTTTTCTGTATTTTTGGGCCCAAAAACATTTTTAACCCCTAAAAACCACCCTTAAATGGTCCGATTAGGTCCATTTTAAATAAGCTTCGTGCGGTGATGGATTTCAACGTGCCTACCAAATTTCGTCAAAATCAATTACCTCTTTCGAAAGTTATTGCCCGCACATATATATATATATATATAAATAGACATTTCCAAATATGGTGCCAAAGTGTTCAGGAGGTTATAAAACGTCGAGAAATTTTGGTCCAACCCCTAGGTCCCGCCATCCGACCGACGCCAATAGTGTATGTGCCATATGGCAAATACACTAATAATTCTAATGTTTTAAATATTATTAACATTTAAGTTTACGTTTCAATCTCGTAATTTCATAAAATCTAAATATGATGTCAAAATAAATGTTTAATAATATTTCCTTTCAAAACAGGCAGACCTTAAAAATAAATCTTAAAATATTATGCATAAAAATGATGAAAAATACAGTAGATTTTCTTTGAATATGTATTTATGGTCAAAGTTATCTATTTTCCTTTACACTTGGCTGTTTTCATAAACTGTTTCTAGGTCATACAAACCGTTTAAATCAGTGTTTTCAAAACTGGGAATGGTAAGTATATTTGAGGGGGCCCGAAAACTCATCTCTGACGTAAGTGGGCAAATCTATACAGTTCGGCCGGCGACGGCCGAGCTGTAAGAACGTCGCGCGTCCGGCAAACAGTGATCTAGAACGCAAGTTTGCAAGTTGACAAAGACATACAGTTCGACCGGCGACGGCCGAACTGTAAGAACGTCGCGCGTCCGGCAAACAGTGATCTAGAACGCAAGTTTGTAAGTTGACAAAGCCATACAGTTCAGCCGGTGAAGGTCGAACTGTATGAGCGCCGTACATCAAACAGTGATATGTTGTTTATAGGTAGGTACTTCACACTACAAAAATGAAACTTATTTACTCAAAATATCATCTAAATGTTATAAAATGACATTTAAAAATAGTACCTATCTTTCATTACAACGGACGAAACACAACGGTTGCAACTAGGAACGAGGGCAGCAATTCACGTGCGTTACAAAGCCAAACGCTGTGTTTCGTTTCGAGTAAATGCATATTATTATTTTGCACAACAATTCCGTTTGAGGTACCTACAATTTGGGCGCGCATAAAAGCCGCAGAAATATTATCAGTTCTGTCAGGTCCATGTAAATTTATGTGGGGTTATGTCTGTCATTTTGACGTTTTCGAAAATTATAATGAATTGACGTTGGCGCGACTCAATAGCTTTATCTCTCTCTTAACAACATTAAAAAACAGAGAAAACCGACATCTCTAGGGTTGAAACTTGCAGTGCATTGTAATATGATTTGTTTTCTGATGCCATGGTTACATCGTTGCAGTTTTTCATAAGACGAATCCAATTCACTCTACTTGTACGTAAAGAAGTTTAACTTCATAGGAAAGTAACTAAATACGTCATAACACTCTTGATTTACCTATATTAGGTTTAACTTACACGTACCACTTTACGACGACATCAGAACCACAATAAAGTCGTCGTCTGTGGAGAGTAGCTAAAATGTAACCTAAAAGTATGGAAACTGGGTCGCAGCACTCACACGTCCGACACATTGCCTGACAATGCGACGACAGTCGCAGTGTGTTGACGGTATCATCCACAAAATTGTCGCAATCGGCAGGCCAACACAACTCACACGTGCGATTCTCCAACGACACACCAACAACAGGCCGGCAGTCTGTGTTGTGTCAACGCAGACGGGCTGTATTGACCTGCAAGTTCGTTGTGTATTGTCGAAACGATCTACTCACACGTGCGTCTGCACGCCAACTAAAATGTGGTTGATAAGTGGTCCATTGTTGTGACAGCGTCACCACAGAATGTCGTTGTATTGTGGTAGACCTCGCGCGGCGAAAGATGAAGCCACCCATCATAGTAACGTGAATGTATTGCGCCCGTTTTCTAGCTTGCTATTGGCTGTTTATTGTCATGAATAGCAGTTTGCCAAAATTGTACCTAACGTCATAAAACCCAATGTGCGGTTTTGTGTACACGGCACTGTCTGCGGGCAAGTAGGCGTTCACTAGCATATTATTGATGACGTGCCTGGCTTCATCTCTCACCGCGGGCACTCTACGCGTGAGTTAAGCCTTAATGGGGGTCTGCGATAGTTTTGCTAATTTCTAAAGGTCCGTATAGACGAAAAAGTTTAGGAAACGCTGGTCTATGTCATAACATGTATATAAAGAAAGGATTGAGCAAATATGTTTTTTATGCCGTGGCGTTAAAATGATTGATGACGTGTAATCGAAATGCGCAGCAGTTGACGGATGTCATTGGTTGGTTATGACAGAAGGTATATCATTATGGCACATAATGTGTATATTGTGCGACAAGCAAAGAAAGCTTCACATAAACACACACATACATACACAAAGAACACTCGACACAACTAACTAAATGCGTTTGGAAAATTTTGCAGGGAATATGATAAAGTCAGTAATTGTGCAAAATGACCAAACACGTTTATAAAAATAAATACGTGTATTTTTATCTACATTCACCACTCACCAGTGAAAGTTTTGTTACAAAACTGTTTTCTGAGTTGGCGGAATAAATATTTATTTACAATAATTAAAAAACAATAATAATGAATGCAACAACGAAAAGTCAGTTCTAACAATCAACATAAGTAAACAATAACTAAACAGTAATTACAAAGCAAAACAAAACAACTATATACAATAATTCGTAATTATTATCACTACACTGGTATTTATTTTATCAATTTGGTTATTTATATCACGGCACTATTTATATCACTGATCCACCGATGCTTGACTGACCATTGACTGCTTTTCACTCACTTGCACTGGCTGTTTACATAGGCTGCGTGGCATAAGCCTAGTGTGTTCTCGCTTTCTCTAGAACTTTCGTGCAGGTACCAGTTGTTACAGTAAGCGGACTCCGTTTCTCAGAACTCTTGCCTGTCATTTATATACAGAGTCATCCGTAACAGTATACAATTCTTGATTTCGTAAAAGTAATAAACACACATATTTTATTTAGATTTTAGTGAATACCTATATAAAATTCCAGGTAATTGTACACACTGTTGGCAATATACCTCGATATTACATTAATCGATAAACCGTGAAATTTGCGATTGATTCATTAGACATTTCCTGGTAATTTAAATTTAAAGGAATGAAGAATTATTGTTTTATTTTATACATAAATTTTAAACAGTGAAAAAATATCGAAATAATATGTAAAACAGTTGGCTTATATATGGTATGAATATTACCAATTTTTTAAAAATAAATTATTTTGACAAAAATGTTATAGATTTATAATCGTAATTAAAGCAAATCGGGTAAGCGTGACTTATCTCTAAACCAACTGATTTGTTTTCAATGTTTAAAAATTTGTTTAACTATAGAAAAAAAGCATAAGTTCATCAAAATGACATTTTCTATAAAAAATACGGAAAAAATCAAGACACCCAGTTTACGACTTTGTCTATTCATATTATGTAACATAACCGCCGTCATAATTTGTACAATAAATATATATAAAAAATTAATAATGCGCAGTTGAATTTGATTTATTTTGAAATTATTCAATCATTCATTTTTCACACATACATTTCAAATTTACCGTTCTTATAAAATAACACTTATGACGTAGACCTAGAGCTAGTAACAATTTTTTGGTGTTATTTATTCAAGGCCTTATTTTTGTGAAGATATTGAGGGAGGCATATTAAAGTGCACTGTGTAAGGGATTTAGCTAGATAGCGGTATGGGAGGGATGCAGACCGCTCCCAACATATAACAAAAAATGGTCACAATTATATTATTGCTTCAAGGCTGAAATTGTTTGTATAGCTTGTCGGTGACCCAATAATGCCATTATAATATTTGCAGATCGATTGGTCAGTATTAAAGGGGTGGCAGATCACGTGTCATGTACCCGATGAAATTTTTATTATTAGTTCAAGGTTCAAATTTTAATATGTTGTTACGGCGACTGTTTTAAGCATATATTTCAATTTGCAGAACAAAATGTCGGTATTAACCCCCTCTCTTAGAGGGAAACTTGCTCACCTAGGTGTTTATATCGTTCTGCAAGGGGGTTAATACCGACATTTTGTTCTGCAAATTGAAATATATGCTTAAAACAGTCGCCATAACAACATTGGCGTTATTGGGTCACCGACAAGTATACAAACAATTTCAGCCTTGAAGCAATAATAATTGTGACCATTTTTCTTGTTACTTGTTGGGGGCGTTCTGCATCCCTCCCATATCGCTATCTAGCAAAATCCCTTACACAGGGTACTTTAATATGCCTCCCTCAACATCTTCACAAAAATAAGACATTGAATAAATAACACCAAAAAATTGTCACTAGCTCTCGGTCTAATACAGTAGCGAGTACCTACGCCATTGGCTGTTGGTATATTACATTCAACGTAATGTTATGTAATACCTAAGCGCTTTTAGCCGCTATGATGTCTTACTAACTGCACAACGCATGAATGATCTCCTCCTCTTGTAAGCAAAGATTCTTTCCATTAACCACTCTTTCTACTCGACTGACTTGAAGTCAGTTGATCATCGAACCACTTAACATGCCTTGGAACTTTTTAAGCTATTTTTAAATTACGTAAATCAGTTCAATCTAAACAAGCTTTAAGGATCGCTTCATAAAATTGCTATCGAGAAAATATTTTTATGATATATAGAACGCAAGTATTGTTTCTGGAAAATGAAACGATAATTTATCCAGAGTGGGTAAAAATGTAATCATTTTATAAGCTTTTATTTAACTTGCTTTCCTGTCTGTCCGGGACAAATCTGGTAATCGAATTTTCGACCACTTCCCGATGTCCAATCATGCTGAAATTTTGCATACACTTTTGGTTCTGAAGACAACACAATATAGTATATTTTATTATTATTATGGTATATCCAATATGGCGGCCACCACAAAATGGCGGATTAACTTATTCTTTACAACCCCCTTGACATGGGTATCAAATAAAAGGGTATGAAAAGTAGAATATAATAAGCTGTGTGACGTCATTCATAATTCAATATGGCGGCCGACACAAAATAGCGGATTACCTATTTCTTTACAACCTCCTTGATATGGGTATCAAATGAAAGGACATGACGCGTATTAACGTAAATATGATCTGAAAGAAATTTTTTCAAAATCGCTTCAGCCGTTCTCTTTTCTTAACCAAATAGACTCCAAAAAAGTAGATTTTACACAATATCTCGCGAATAAAAAATTATATCGACTTCGTAAGGGTGTCAATCGAGGCGTGTTAACGTCATTTTGATCCGACATAAATTTTATAAAAATCGATTCAGCCGTTTTTTTTTTAATTATTGTTAAAAATAAATAATAATTATCCAAGTGTGCAAGCTTTCACGGCCGGCATTGTTCCAAGTCTTCATGGTTTCCGGGCTTGTAGGCCGTGGTCTGGTGGTATTTCCAGCTCCCAGTTCCCAGTTTACAATTTAGGAACTGATGAAAGTATCAAGTAAATTCTCAATTTATTATAAAAAAGTACTTAAATAGAAAATATGAATCAGTGTGATCTGTGAGCCGCCAAGGAGGACACTTCGACCGCTGCCACATCGCCTTTGAGAATGTCTACCGCAGTTGTAGACGAAACGTCAGGTAGAAATACCACCGGACCACGGCCTACAAGCCCAGAAACCATGAAGACTTGAAATAATAATTATGTTTTAATGATTAAAATGATTACTTTTCTGTGCAATATCTAATTTAATTATTGTTATTAAATATTTATCAAACTGGGAAGTTCGTCGTGTGGACCTCAAGGGTCGCACTTTAGTCCTAATAAACGACCCACCTCACGGCTTGTTAATTTTTTATCTGGATGAACGGAATGTAAAAATGTGCTGTGTATGTGATTTAGTTTCAACTGCACAATACGGTTGACATGCATGAACGTTTATCGAATATGCGTCATACGATATACGCATGTCAGATATTATCACAACCGACTTCCTATTGTCCCAAAATTAATTAATATCTAGATGTAGATAGATGTTTGTATACAAATCTCAACTGACATCAAAGTATGCATGGAAAATCTCGTATTGTCAAATCACGTCCGTTTAATATGTCGGCCTTGTGTTTCTGACAAAAAATGCGGTCGAATAAAATAATGCTGGAGAATTATAATAGTTAAATTAGGTAATAGATTTATACGGCTTAATTGCAATTGAAAATGTTTTCGTTGGAAAGTAGCCAATTATATAATTGATTCCAAACATATTGGAAAAAATCATTTTACCAACCATAGTCACAGTCAGGATTCTAACCTGAACCTTTCCACTTTCGCGGCGGAATGAGCTTACATTTACTCAACCGTGACATGATTACTAATCTATCATTCTCCTTATATGTTTAGGAATCAATAGATTTTCACCACATGGGAGTGACTATGGTTGGTAAATGATTTTTTCCAATATGTTTGGAATCAATTATATAATTGGCTGCTTTCCAACGAAAAATTTTCATTATAATAGTTTTGATCTAGTCCAATCAACAAAATATTTTGCTTATAAAAAAGAACTGCATTTCTTTTTTTGTAAAATTGTAGCTTGATAGCTACGAACCACGGTCATAACTTTTTGAAGTGAATAACTTCTCATGTCTCATACTGGGACTGCGTTTTAGAAATATAAGCTGCAACGGAAACAGGGGAAGTGGTTGACATGTGAAATACATATTACTATGTCAAGGTGTAAAATGTAGTAATTAGCCAGTGTATCTATATGGTAAAGTACGAGCTTGCCAACAGGTACAAACGCCAAGCCCAGGTTCGAATCCCCGAAGACTTTTAATATTTTTATTTTTTAAAATAATAAAAATATAATACCCAGGTATTAAATAACTATTTTAAATATAAAAAAATAAAATTACAAGTATTTTATTTATTATATTTTACGAACATTTGATTTTATTAAAAGTGGATGTATTTCTTTCCATGACAATAAATAAGTACCATTATTTGTGTTCTGCCTGTACCTATATATACCCATTTTTCCCCATTCTACTCAAAAACAGTTAATTTTAGAAAATATCAGCTGATTTTTGAATAAAATTACGTGCACAAAAAAAAATCAAGGATGCGCCTTGGAAACCTACTTCTAAAACTCGGTGTACTTTTCAACACGCGCTGATGTATTTATTATAATCTGCATGGAATTTTAAATTGAAAGTGCATATTTTTATAAACCAAAGAACATATTTTATAATATTTATTGTTTTATCCGTTTAAAAAAATATTATAATCATACAAAATTTGTAGAAGATTATGAAACTAATTAAGTTTATAATATGGATTATTTGATATTTATTAAAGTAAAACTCAATTTCTTGAGCAAAGTAAATATGAACTCAACCGAAGGACATTTTTGTCGCTGTTATACAAAATCATTAAAATCTGTCATTGTGTAACTCATTAAACTTAAATAGCGTTTCTAAACTTCATAGATAATAGCGTATGCAGACGACAGGCTTTAAGCCACAGGTACATATTTACATTAGCTTTTAAGGCTGGGAAAAGTCGTCAAGACTGTATTTTTACTTTATTTTGGAATATTTTCTCTGAAATGTCACCCGTTCATATTACGTAATTCAGACTGACTAATAAATTATAATTTAAAAAAACTAAAAAACACGCTTTAATGAACTAAAAAGTAAAAAATAATTAATTTTATTGTAAAAAAGCGTGGGGTGCTTTGTATCATATTTTCATACTACCCCACGCTTTTTTACAATAAAATTAATTATTTTTTACTTTTCAGTTCATTAAAGCGTGTTTTTTAGTTTTTTTAAATTATAATTTATTTTTGCTTTTTAGTCCTGGAGATCCTGGTCAGGATAATGGGACAAACTTATGGAATTATTGTATTGTCATCGGTCCTTGATAAGTGTGCAAAGTTTCAGTTCAATCTGAAGTTTTTTGCTTTTTTTTTAGTCCTGGAGATCCTAGTCAGGATAATGGGACAAACTTATTGAATTATTGTATTGTCGTCGGTCCTTGCTAAGTCGACAAAGTTTAATCTAAATCTGATCGTTCAAAGTTGGTCAAAATCAAGTTCAAAGAAGTCGGTTACAAACTGACAAACAAACAAGCAAGCCCGCAAGCATGCAAACATACAGGTGAAGCTAATATAAGCGTGTTAAAAATCATGACATGTGATTTTTTTTAAAAAAGCTAAAATGGTCACTAAATAAAAATCTTAAATTGGCCTCTTTCTAATGATTGGTTATTCTAACATTGATGCTCTGAGGATGGTGCAATGAGCACCGAAACGTAAGCTTATAAATGCAAATTTAATCATCAGTATTGCAAATTTTATTTGATCCTTTTGCCACTGAGTTTTTCTCCTAACTAGTAATCATGTCACGGTTGAGTAATTGTAAGCTCATTCCGCCGCGAAAGTGGAAAGGTTCATTTAGAATCCTGACTGTGGCTATGATTGATGAAATGATTTTTTCCGATATGTTTGGAATCAATTATATCTGCTTTCCAACATATCAGCCGTATAAATTTATTAGTTTAACTAATGAGTAATAGCATAATATGTGACAACCTGACAAAAAAAAGTTTTTAAAAGCAAAAACCACTAGATATTAATTAGAGAAGACAGCTTTGAGATGGCTTAAGGATCCAAAAATAATAAGCAAATACTGTTAATATTGCATTTATTAAGCTGACGTTTCGAGAATTATATTCTCATCCTCAGAGCTCAAATGCCGTCAAACATGACAGTAAAATTGTCCAAAAAACTTTTTAAAAAAACATACTAACATTTTATTTGGTTTTTATTGAAGTGTAAAAAAATTTGTTTTATTGATATGATTTTGTACACAGAAATACTCAAAACTTTATGTTTTATAGAATTTGATTTTATTTTTTATTGTAGAAAAATTTTTTTTTTTAATTTTTTTTTTAATTTGCCAGATTAACTGTTTTATATTTACGTGCTATAAGCTAGAAACTAAGTGAGAAGTATTTCTGTGTACAAAATCATATCAATAAAACAAATTTTTTTACACTTCAATAAAAACCAAATAAAATGTTAGTATGTTTTTTTAAAAAGTTTTTTGGACAATTTTACTGTCATGTTTGACGGCATTTGAGCTCTGAGGATGAGAATATAATTCTCGAAACGTCAGCTTAATAAATGCAATATTAACAGTATTTGCTTATTATTTTTGGATCCTTAAGCCATCTCAAAGCTGTCTTCTTTCATTATCATCAGGATCACCACTTTTCTGTTTTTAATTAAACAGTTCTTCACATCGATATTAATTAGATTTTGAAAATGTTTCGCATGTTCGGTCGTTTTATCTCACTATGCTCTCTTTACCAATTTTAGTGGATTTAATTTTCCATATCACTTTTTGATCGTTGGCAGCAATAGTCCGGACTTGCATTCCAGTTCTGTACGTCGTTGATTCACCGAGAAGAGTTATCTAAGATTAAGTTTATTTTCAGACTGTAATCTCATCCTTTCTTAGCGTTATACTTATGAGTAAGGTATATTTACGAAGCATGAATAAGATGCGAGAGATAATATCAAATGTCAAAGCTTACAATACGGTAACATAATGAGGTTGTTAATGGTTCGTGCATTATTACTGTACGATGCAACAATAATACCTCTATGTCTTTGTACCTATCGATAACAACAATTATAGTGAGCTTAGTTCAGCTTTACAAACGTAACTAGCAACTTAGTGACATAACTGAAAAGCGGAGCACAGATTGGTAATCTGAAAATAGCAAATAACGAGCACTATTCGCTTTGACCGTTTTTTCTTTTTTTTTTTTAAAAAAAACTCTATGTGAACTTCTGGAATAAATGTTAGTTTATCTCAAGTTTGACCAACAAGATTTATAAAATAGGTATTATCTTTATTATTCTTTTATTACTGACTCTGCATCACAAAAATGTTGATTAGTTTCAAGTCGTTTTTTATCACTGTTTTTAATGTTTTCACAATAATATTAGTTAGGTTTTCGTGTATTTTTAACTTCCCATTGGAAGTTATTGTAATGGGTCCGAAAATCGAAATCAAAAAAGAAAAAATTTTTTTATGTTTCAAGGTCACTACACTATTTTTACACTACTTTTAGAAAGATGTCTCTCTCTGTGTGTGTGTGTGTGTGTGTGTGTGTGTGTGTGTACGTATGTACGTACGTACGTACGTACGTACGTATGTATGTGTCCATTTCTTTCTAAGACGAAATCTCGAGAACGAAAAATGATATCGACTACGTTGGGGTGCCAATCGACGCGTATTAACGTAAATATGATCTGAAAGGATTTTTTTTAAAATCGGTTCAGCCGTTCTTTTTTCTTAACCAAATAACCTCCAAAAAAGTAGATTTTACACAATATCTCGCGAATAAAAAATTATATCGACTTCGTAAGGGTGTCAATCGAGGCGTGTTAACGTCATTTTGATCCGACATAAATTTTATAAAAATCGGTTCAGCCATTTTTTTTTTTTATTTTTTATTTTTTTTAATTATTGATGTTTTAATGATTAAAATGATTACTTTTCTGTGTAATATCTAATTTAATTATTATTATTAAATATTTATCAAACTGGGAAGTTCGTCGTGTGGACCTCAAGGGTCGCACTTTAGTCCTAATAAACGACCCACCTCACGGCTTGTTGATCTGGTAATTATTAGTATATATGGCCAATAAATCGTATAATAGAGCACATAGCTATAGGAATCGATCGGATCCATTTAGAGAAATGCTGGTATAATTACTTGTACCCCGACTTTGAGATAAAAAAAATGTTTGTCCAATCTGTAACTTTTCTTTTGTAGTTGTTTGTAGTGAAAAGATTTTTTTTTAAGTTCAACGGTTTTTGAAAAAATAATCAAAAACTGCCCCCCCCCTTTTGAATTTTGAAAATCCGACTTCACAGTCAAGTTTAGAATCGCTTGTAGTTGTTTGTTGTTTGTAATGGTTTTACTTTTGTTTGTAGTTCAAAATTAAGCCATATCTTGGATCTTGGCCATCTAACTGATGGTGAAAACCGCATCAAAATCCGTTGCGAGGTTTAGGAGGAGTTAGAGGTTATACAGACAGACGGACGCGGAAAGCGACTTCATTTTATACTATGTAGAGATTACCTAACAAAGTAATTTCCTATCCCTTTTTCAATATCGTTGAGTGTAGCGCAAACGGGTAATTACATACATATAATATGTATGACCAATATTATTCAGATATGTAGGACAGGAAATCACAAGGGTGGAGTGTCCAGCACAGGGGAGTAGTCTTCATTAGTTTCAAGCAGTGTGACCATTGACCACTGAACACGTATTGTCCACAGTGGGTATTAAGTCTCCGTTACACGAACAAGTTAATAATTTATTAGAAATAATTACAATATGATTTAATATTCATATGAAAATAAAACTTTTTTCAAACTAAATGTATTGAAATGGAAGGTCATCTATAGGCGAAAACATAAAATTATTTCAGACAAATGTCGAAATACAGTAGAACCAGTGGCGTATCTACCACAGGTGTTCCAGGTGGCAATCACCGGGGCCCCTAACCTCGAGGGGCCCCCAATTTTTGGGTCAACTACTGATTGATTAATCCTTACACTCGATTGCATTTACTTTCTAGATTCAAATACTATTGTTTCAATCAATTGATGAAGACGACTGGAGGATTTATTTATCCTTAAATATAAAAGAGCGCAATATTATTATCTGAAGAATACCAGTAGAACTTCTTTTAATTACAGAGTCGTTTATATATGACGTAGAACATTTTGAGAATACAATCAAATGTTATGGGATGATGATGTCATGAATAATTGGAAATTTTTCTTAGTTGGGTAAAGTGGGGGAGGGGGGCCCCAAAAAAAATTTACACCTGGGCCCCGCGAAGTGAAGTTACGCCACTGAGTAGAACATCGATAAATAAAAATATAAGGGAAACGTAAAAAAGTTTGAGCTATAGAGTTTTTTACTTAAAAAGGGTTTAAGTTAGGGAGGTTTTAACGGCTAATATTTTTACTTAGTGAGGTTTCGTTTAGGTGTATCACCATGTGCTGTGCTATAAAAAAAAGAATTTTTCTTTTTGCAGTAATAACTGCAATGGCCTTGGCAGAGTTTCAAAGAAATTTTAACGTAAACAATAAGTGTATAACATAAGTACGTATGTGGTCATTTCTTTCTAAGACGAAATCTCGAGAATGAAAAATGATATCGACTACGTTAGGATACCAATCGACGCGTATTAACGTAAATGTGATCTGAAAGAAATTTTTTCAAAATCAGTCCAGTCGTTCTTTTTTCTTAACCAAATAGGCTCCAAAACAGTAGATTTTACACAATATCTCGCGAATAAAAAATTATATCGACTTCGTAAGGATGTCAATCGAGGCGTGTTAGAGTCATTTTGATCCGAAAGAAATGTTATTGAAATCGACCCAACCGTTTTTTTGTTTAGAGAAAAAGACTGCCAAAAGTGGATTTTACACGAAATCTCGCGAATTAAAAACGATATCGATTTTGTTAGGATGCAAATAGAAGCATATTAACATCAACAAGACCCGAAAGAAATTTTCTCAAAATCGATCAAGCCGTTTTTTTTTGTTTAAATGAAACGACTGCAAAAAAATAGATTTTATACGAAATATCGCCCAAAAAAATGTTTATCAACTTCGTTGAGGTGTCTATCAAAGCATGTTAATGTCACTATGATCCGACATAAATTTTATAAAAATCGGTCCAGTCATTTTTTTTTAAATTTATTGTTAAAAATAAATAATAATTGTCTTTTAATGATTAAAATGATTACTTTTCTGTGTAATTTCTAATTTAATTATTAATATTTAATATTCATCAAACTGGGAAGTTCGTCGTGTGGACCTCAAGGCTCGCACTTGTGAGTCCCAATTAAAAGTCACTTTAGTCATAATTAATGACCCGCCTCACGGCTTGTTTTTTACTTGGATCAAATAATTAGAGACCAAACTTCCATAAAAAACTAAAATGTAACTTTATAGATTAAAACAAAAATTCGACTGATGACCAGTCCTATACTTCCCACCTAGTAAATATTTGCAAAAAATAAACACCTTTTTTTTTATTCTTTGACTACGCTCAAATAACCTTAGCTGGTGGTCTTTAAAACACAATTTAATTTTTATTCTTTGAAAAAAGCATGGCCCTCTTTTTTGTTTGGTGATCTACTGATGCCTAACTTAATATAGCAAAAATCATGGTTACCTTGATTTACGTACAATTTTTATTTTTTTTAGTAAAATATTTTTTTTCTCGAAAACTATACATTTTAGAGAAAAAAAATATTTACATTTTTTTCATATTATAACATCTAGAATTCATTTATATTTTTTTTACCTATGTTAATACGTGACATTGAGGACGTTTTTTTGAATATCACAGGATCCACTGAACCGAATTGACTCAAAATCTAATCAGATCTAAGTTAAAGGCTGATAAACACAATAGAATAATCGGCATGGCCGTATGTTGTTCCGTTCTTAAGATATCGAAGGCGAAAAATTGACCACACACACACACACACATACAGCCATCAGTCAGAAAATGATCTTAAAAGATTGCTAGGGTCTCAAAACGTGAAAATCTGTTAAAATCTCGAAATATTTTTTTCGGACTAAATCCATTACTTCCCTACCATAGTAGAGGTGGGAAGTAAAAAATATTACTCTATCATCAGAAGAAAAAAAATTATAAATGGACATTAAAAAAATTATTTGAGAAAAAAATTGTTAGGAACAATGTTTTGGTCATAATACTCAGACTTGTGTAAATAGATCTAAACTCAATCATCCCAACACCAATTCAATTTATTGCTTCGAATAATCAAAATAGGTAAACACAACTGATTTATTACAACCGATAAAGATACCACGTCATTCCCTTTGGAATTAGAACATCAGTACAACACACAGTGATCACAATAATTGTTGGGTTGGTATAGTGTATATTATAATACAATTAAGAGTCCTTTTTATTTTTAAATAATTTCTCTATTTACGAATACAAAAAAAAGATTGATTATTGACTAGCAGAAGCTATGCTTCATTGTTTATTATGTTTAATCAGACGCTAATGGCCTCTGTTGTCGAGCGTCTATAATCCAACTATGTAAGTACGTGTGTTTTAAACATAATAATGAATGCATGCATACTCATTATTATGTTTAAAACACACGTACTTACATAGTTACTCAAATCCTGTGTTTGACGAAAAATATTGTTAATTTAAAAATTTGGACTGTACCTACTGACATTTAGAATTACAAATTTTCAATAGAACATATTTTATTTGAACCAAGGGCATACAAATGTTTCTACATATAAATTTTAACTTTTCACATAAATATCAATTCAGATAATTTTGAAAATCCTTTCGACAAAACACTTGTATTGAAATGAATAACTCCGCTAAAGCTTTATAAATACTATACAACTCCGTATTCTCATTTCAACGAAAGCTCCCTTCTTAAAGTACTAAGATATTCTATTTATTGATACAACCTTAGAGAAGTCATTAAAGTTTAAAAGTCTAAATGAAGTTAAATTTATTATGCTCCGATCTCAGGTGAAAAATGTTTTAATTAAAACGTTAACTAATAAACTTGGAACAAACATGTTTACAGTCAAGACTATATTAAAATGTGTCGATCTAAATAATATACTATTTCGAAATTATTATTGGAATTTCAAGTTTCTGAGAGAATAAAAATATGGGACATTATATATCTATTGCAATATCACTGTAAATTTTTTGTATGTATAGTGATAATGGCCAAAGTAGCTGATTCACTGTTTTTTTTGTTATAATAAAAAAAAAAAAAAAAAAAATATGGGACATGAGAACAACGCGATCGTATAACGTGTTATAAATATAAAACTACATTTTTTGGGAATTTTAAAAATATGAAAATTTTGAATTCCGTGTTTTATGTATTCATGTTACTGTGGTCACTGGTTCCCCAGAAATAAAATGTGGGGAATAATTTGGAAAAAGTTGGGATAATGATAAAGGAAAAAACCGGCTGTGCGAGTCAGATTCGCGCACTGAGGGTTCCGTACAATAATAAAAATAAGAAATTAGGCAGGGGCAAAAAATTAACAGATTTTTTATTTAAACTTGTTTTTAAATAGCTTTTTTTCACCATTTTACATTTTCGATCGATGCGCCATCGGTCGGATCTTTGGTAAACGTGCTTTAGAATCAAAATATTTGACAAAATCTCCAAGGCGTATGGTATATAGTAAATTTTTACCTGCAGTTACTACTCTATCGAATAAATTGCTTGGTGAATAGAAAGTTTATTTTATTCCAAGGAATAAATTTATTCTAAGGTTAGTAACTTCTATCTTTAACAGTGTTTGGTGAATACGGGCCTTAAACTTACATATTTTCTTACGTGTATTAATATACTACAATTTACATTTTTACCTGTAATATTCAACTTTGTAAATATTTGAATTGTTAAGTGAATACGCTGTGGACAACTATCGCCAGCAAATTCCAATGTTATATATGAGCTTTCTCTCAAGATTAGTAGATTGGTGCAATTCTTAAATTTCCAGCAAACAATTTTTATTTTGATGAAAATGTTTGATAAAGTACATTGGTATGCAAGAGGTGAATCATAAATATTCACATTTAGGTTATATATTATCCACTTAAACTTGAAACCATTTACCTTCTTGAGGCGCTTAGGGAGTACAGAAAAGTTTTAAAACTTTCCTCAGTCAAATGAATATTTTAAAACTGTGCAAAGATTTATTTCATGCTTTGAATATACAAAGTTATAATAAAGCAACTAAAACGTTAATACGTATTGTTTTGTGAATTTTATATAATAATTTAAGTGCTTATTCATATTGTCTTTGGTTGAATAGATTTTTAAATATGAAAATTTTAAGTGTTTTAGATTTTTCATACGTTTTGCTCTTAAATAATTTAAGAATAAATACATCTTAATAAGAAATTTAAATAGGCATGGCGCAGAGAGAAATTATAAAAAAATACTATTTTTCTAAATTCCAAATAGCTATGTAATTGTAAACTTTGAAAGTATCGATTTTATAATTTTTAAAAGCATAAAATCAAAACGTTTGAAATACGGAAAACAGGCATGATAAAAAACTCATGAATAATTTCATAAAACCAGAGCACAAAATGGCACAACAATTTAGTTAGCTATATATTATACACACATTTTTTCTCAAAATCGAAAAAAATACCCGCGAGGTATTTATAATTATTAGTATACCGGGTGGTGAACTGCTCAGGTGTATATAGGGATTTAACATGTAAAATCATAAATATGCAGTTTCCTGCTCACCTGATTTTTTTAGAACAAAAATTCATTCAACTAAAAATGATCGCTGTTAAATTATCTACGTGATATGTCACTTAGTTACAACGAAAATAATTTTTATACAGCGTGGTTACAAAAAATGCATATTTTTTACCTTTTGACTATTATTAATTTGTCAGAAAAAATTATTCTTGATAAAAGTTTATTTATGCTCTAAAACTTAAAATGATATAATTAGAATCGATATAACTCTTCTCGTGTACAGGAAGGATCTGAAAGTTTAATTTGGTCTAAGAATAGAAAGAACTAGTTGACACATCTTTAAACGGATTGAAACCAAGTTTAAAACTTAAGATTTTTAGGGGATTCCTCGAGTAGATTTTTCTTATTTCCTCCCTACGCCCTTAGACAGGGGTAGTTTATTGATGTACAAAAATAGAAAATTGCGATATTCTCCCATTCTGAATTTTTACAAAACAAATGAATGAAGGCATATTGTACAGTTATTAATGATGTAACGATTTATGAAATATGATGGAAATCGTTTGAGCCGTTTTCGAGAATATTGCAATTTTCTATTTTTGCTCGTCAATAAACTACCCTTTTTTAGGGGAGTAGGAAAGAAATAAGAAAAATATACTTGAGGAATCCCCTAAAACCTTAAGTTTAAAATTTGGTTTCGATCCGTTTAAAGGTGTGTCAACTAGGTCTTTCTATTCTTGGACCAAATCAAACTTTCAGATCCTCCCTCTACACGAGAAGAGATATATCGATTCTAATTATCTCCTTTTAGGTTTTAGAGCATAAATAAACTTTTATCAAGAATAATTTTTTCTGACAACTTAATAATAGTCAAAAGGTCAAAAATATGCATTTTTTGTAACCACACGGTATAAAAATTATTTTCGTTGTAACTAAGTGACATATCATGTAGATAATTTAACAGTGATTATTTTTAGTTTAATGAATTTTTGCTCTAAAAAAATCAGGAGAGCAGGAAACTGCATATTTATGATTTTACATGTTAAATCCCTGTATATACACCTGAGCAGTTCACCGCCCGGTATATGTATATTTTTTATTGAAAATTAATCATATCGCTTTTGACTTGGTATATATGATGTTTTAAATAAAAGCCAAAAATGATGATTCCTTGTCGAAAATTAAGGGGGATTTTTTATAAACATATACCTACCTACTCTAATATCACTCCTTGAAGCTAAAGGGATGATGTGCCGATATGACTTAACAGTCTATCATCATCTTTTTAATTCATCAAAAATGTGTTTTATTGAATATCCGTGTCGTTCATGATAATGTATTTATACTTTTTGAAGTGAAAACTTCTTTAGGCGCACTTTGCGTTCTTTAGTGAACGAAAGTGAACCGTCACGCTCGGGTCGGTGAAGCTGAATCGGGGTTACTCGGCTCCACTCGCTCCAGTCGTCATCAGCCACGTTTACTGTCTAAGGAGTGCATCGTTTCAATAATTACTACTGATTTACGATATAAATTGAAA
This sequence comes from Mongoloraphidia duomilia, assembly GCA_039654895.1. Taxonomy (NCBI): domain Eukaryota; kingdom Metazoa; phylum Arthropoda; class Insecta; order Raphidioptera; family Raphidiidae; genus Mongoloraphidia; species Mongoloraphidia duomilia. The sequence continues at coordinate 4,064,115 of CM077517.1, forward strand.
ATACAAAAAAATTGACAAACAAATTAAGCTTTCTAACAAATTTCATATTTCGGTCCCATATCCCGGCTCGTTAAAAAGTTCTAATAATATTCATAAGTAACCTCCTTATTAGTGGAAAACGACCATCAAATTCCATTTTTTTTAACTTTTCCAGAGTTTGAGAAAAAAAGTATAAAAACCACATTTTCACCTTCCCCTTTGGAAGACCATAACTCCTTAGAGAGTCTTAATGTTCGGCACGGAATCATCACCTAAAGTTTTTTGGACTTATTTAGAAACACTGTTATATAAATTTGTTTGTGCAAAGATTTCAAGTAACGGAGCATTTGGATTACAATGAAAATTACCAAAACAAACGTTCATTATATTTATAAGAAGAGCATAACTTCTTAAAAGTAAAAACATTATTATTCAGTATAGATATTTCGTCACTTCCATGTTGGCACTTAATATAAATTCACTCAAAAAAGGGTTGACAAGACTGCAGCTGTGTTTGTAAAATATGAAAATATAATGGTTTTGTTTTTAAATATTAAATATTTATTGATTAGCATAATGAACAGCGTGAGTCCCCAACATTACAATTTCAGCTATGGAAGCTCATAAAATACACTCTCATATTTTATTCATAACTATCAGCTATATAGAGCCTTGCTTTCCCTTGCGACGGACGCGGAACAGGCTCCTCTCTCTTTGAATCTAAAGTATATTATGTACCTACAAAGGTATAGTCATAGTACAGGTACTTCCTACATCCGGGTAAACGGGCGCATGAATTCAGGTTCAACTCTTTCACTAAAGCTGCATGTTCACTAATAGTAGAGATGTCACTTAAGAAGGGGTTTCTCGAAATTTAACCCCTAAGGGGGTGCATTGCACAGTCTAAACCACTGAAGAGAGAAACATGAAATTTGGAAGTTATGTTCTCTACAGGGTGTAGAGGTGCGCTAAGAAATGATTTTAAAAAAACAAAACTGAAATTTTTGTTTTGTGTATTTATCTTTAAAATAATGCAAGATGAAAATTAAACTCAAAATAGAAAATCTTATTTATTTAAAATAGGTACATTTTATAAATTGATGCTTATTGTAAAACTTAAAACGTTGGAATGAATAAATCAAAAAATTACAAATTTGCATGAAAAAGATTATTAAATAATCAGTTGTATTTGCATAAGTTCAATAAAGAAAAGATGTGTCTCAATTAGAGTTTTAAGAAAGCGCAATATTTTTTTAATTTTTAAGATCGATTATCTTAAAAATCTTCAAGTTGAAGATCACACATTTTTCATAGGGATGTATTCAGAATGTCAAGCTCTATCCACATCAGTCAAAAAAACTGTGTGAAAGAATTTTTAAAATCGCTTCAGGGGTTCGCGGGTTTTGATGTACCATAAATTATGAACTTCTTCTTTTATAAATTAAAATATAGATGAAGTTTAGGTATAATATACTAAATTACGAGGTCATAAACAGTACAACATTAATTATTACTGAGTAAAAAATCCAGAAAAATAAACATTAGCCTTCTAATTTTGTTCCGTTAAGGATAATAACCATCAAATGATTTTTTTTAGTTAAATGATCCATTTAACTTTTTTAAAAAGAATGAAACATTAAAATGAAATGAAGTTTTTGTTGAATTTTCATTTTACGTTGGTTGTGAAAATATTATGTACACATTACACAATTTTAACCTCAGTATGTGTTAAACAATAAGGGTAAAAATCCCTTATTCGCATTGCGAAAGGACGAATAAATATTAAATGGTTTTTTTTTATAAAAGGGCAGATATAATGTTTGCATACAATCTAGCCACTTACATAAATAGCACAGCAGACATATTCAGTGTAACATATTTATCAGTCAACATTATCAAGCGGCACGTTCGTATTTTTAACTACATAAAGGTAGCTCTAGCTCCGTGTGTGGAGCTATTATCTTATCACGTATTGTGTACTGGGGCCAGTCTGTAAACGTCGGTTCAGAATCACGTTAAGTTGCCGTAACGCGCGCGAACAATGTTACTGCTGCTAATGTTCTTGATACAAAATTAAGTTCTCTTTCATATTTAAAAATGATTAATTTAGCGCGTCGCAGGGTGTCAAGGTGCATGCAGAGAAATTACTGAACTGAAAAATTTATGATTTTTTAATTATTTGTTTTTTTTTGATTTGAAAAATAAGTGGTAATATATTTAATATTTAATTGTTTATATGGTGTTTCACTAAGTGTCAACTCCCCTTCAGGTTCTAAATTGAAAGATATGTTAAAAATCTTGTTTTTGAAGTCCAACAGCTAGCTGATTGTAGCGTATTGTGGTTCGTTATAATTTTAATATTTTAAATAGCTTTAATTATTATAAGTTTTATTGGTGAATTGATTACAGAGAACTTCGTGCTCTTATGTATTTATAGATAACATTATAGTTACGTAATAATAAGTTAGTAACGTAGTACGTTTACATGACACTGATTATTTGGGTCTAGCACCAATTCATATTTTCGATTTATTATTTGCTTTCACCTATAAAAACCACATGTCTATTATAGAATTACTTCAAAATCAATTTTTTGTTTATACTTTGCGTAGCTATAAAACATATAAAGCACCCAAAGAAATTGTGTGTATTATTGACAAATGATCTGACAAAAATAGTTAATAGTAGTTTTGACATGTGTATTAATTTTTATAATACAGAGTGTCGCAGACGTAACATCATGAATTTTGAAAGAATATTTCTTACGAAATTTTGAATAAAAAAGTCCTTTACCATTTTCACCTCTACTGTAAGTGCCAAATTATGAACTATGTTTTAAAAATTACGTTTCGAACAGAAAAAAGTTAAAGAGCCTTTCGATTCGAAGATGCCCTCAGAATCTTTGATGTTACTTCTGGAAAACTGTATATAATAGCGCCAAATCATAATGAAACAGTTTAAGAATAATAATTTATAGTAGCGTCAAATAGTAATGAAAAGATTCATTTCAAATTGTCTTTTAAAGACCACCAACAGCTAAGGTTATTTGGGCCTAGCACCAATTCATATTTTCAATTAATTATTTTTTTTTTAATAATAAATTAAAAATTCAATTGACACTTTTACCAGCTCTCGGGCTAGAACCCGGGAACTGGGGACTTGTAATAGAGGAACCATAGCAACGCCATGTAAACAACAGCACTGCTACACGCTCGGCTATTCTCAAGCCCTAAGATTCATTTCAACATAATAATTATATTTACTACAATATTAAGTCAAAAATCTAAAGAGCGCAAGAGTTTTAGCTTCATTTCAATATACGGTAGAAAAAGAATGATTTTGCATTGTCTTGATTGTAGTTAAAATTACGTTTATTTCATACATATCCTTAATGTCTATGCCCTATGGGGTTGAACAAAGTTCGTACAGTGGCAAGAGGAGGGCATGACGAAGATCGGCCAACACGCGTGGAGTACCGATGGGACAGTGGGATATACATTCAGTTCTTTGTGTGAACGTTTGTTGGCGGTGGATCACGTACCTCTCTTAGGGCCATGTGCGATAAGCCTGATCAAAACCTGTTTTCTGTGTTTATAGCAACACACTGAACATAGTTACTATTCATTGCTTTAACTAAAACTAAAAAGATCATGACTGTGTTTTGTTCATTAAACAATTGCCAACAGCGATTTGTACCTTGACCATTGTTTATGTGCAGCGTAAAACTAACTTTGGAAACGATCTTAATATCAATTTTAGTGTGCGTAAACGTGTCTTAACAATACTTTTCTTAAACATTTTGAATAATAATAAAACACTAAGTTTTTTAAATTTACACTATCAAAACGGCACATATATATATATATATATATTAAATTTTGCGCTCAAATTAGGACCGCCTATTTCTGTAGTCTATTTATTTATTGAGGCATCTCTACGTAAATATTATTATCGTCCGATAATGATTTGGTCTACTGTATAAAAAAGATTATTAATATTATTATTACTCACTATTTTGCATGAAATCCGATATTCATTTTGTTTTCTAGAAAAAAATGACAATTCACAGCTCACAGCTTATTATTACCTATTTCTGTATTATTATATTGGGTCCTCCGCTCTAACTAAGACAATTATTATTATGAAAAAAACTCGGGTCGCAGTGCCAAACCCTGCCGACAATATAGTGCATTTGCTAATACAGGCCTTGTGGCTTTAATACGTGAACTTAAGTTTGTTTTTGGACAAAATAAAAAATTTAACCCCTTAATACATCCCTTAAAATAACATTTTTTTTTCTTAATTATATCAATATTATTATCAATACAACCTCTGTACCAAATTAAATACACGCTTCAGTAAATAAATCACTAGGTATTCGCAAACTGGTGTTTTTATAAAATTTGTAAGTTCGGACCTGTCGGGGCGATTTTATTAAAATTTATACAGCACATTTAAATCTTCACTAAAGGGTTAAATTTCAATTTTGAAACAATTCTGAGAATTTTTCCCAAATACACTACCTAATAACAACTCTTAAAACTTATATAAAAAACAAACCGTATCTTCTTTAAAATAATATTTCATTCCTCGGATTATTATGGATTATTACAGGCTTTTATATAAAAATGGAAAAAGATTGTTAAGGCAGCTATTAATAATAAAATATTTTCTAGATAAACAAAAACATATTTTGACATTGTATTCAGACTTCAGAGTTAGCTCTGTTGCCTTATTTATCGCTGCAGGATCTGTGTAAAATGATCACCGTTATGAGCGCAAAAGAGTTTAATGAATAGAAAATTCTAAAAGCCATTATCTCAACGCTGTCAATTTCTTTGCAGTTTATAATTTTCTTTATGTAAGATATACGAAAAAATAATAACAAAAAGAATTAATTCAAATGAATATTCTTCTACCGTTAAAATTCCTTTACATCTTTTTTTCTTTATGAGGTTCATTAAAAATATTACATACATTTTTCTTTATCCTTAAAATCTAGATTTTTTTCCTTGAAATAAAAAAGCATTTGAACAAATCCATATTTCATCAAATAAAAAACGCTGATTTTTCAAATATCATTTCTTACATCAAACATAGTCGGAATTCATGCTTATAATATGTTCTTACAAAGCGCAAAGACTAAAAAATAAAAAAATTCACAGGAATCTTTGACTGTATATAACTGCCGGATGTGCTTGCCCCTCACCTCCACTTCTTCCCACACGCACAATCTCATACACTCAAGCATTTCTGTACCAGCTTCATTCTTTTTCTTTTTCGATCCCAACGATTTGTTCAGGCGTGATTTATCCGTATAAAATACGCGGCTTGTGAAAAGAACTGCGAATCTATATTCCCTATAACATCATATAACCATACCTCCTACATAGCAGCTACCAGATCTCTGTACAGCCTGTCCCAGGACGTTTATATGACCAATTATACTTGGAAAATTCCACTTGTCGTAAGATAAGAGATAGATATAAAATGAGTGGATATTTTTATTTTATCTATTTCATATAACTACGTGCCAGTCAAAAGTAATTCCAGAAACTACAGTTTAATATTCAATTTTTTAAATTTCGAAATAGAACTTGATACAAATTGATTTGAAAACAAATCTCAGATTGATAATTAAGCTAGGCACGCAGAATGATAATCTAACCTATTCGATAGTCGTGCAAATATGGCTCGAGTAGTGTGGCTTGTTGCCTAGCGGGGCGCAGGCCCGCGAGTCGAGATTGTAATAAGGTGGAACCGAAGATTCTCCAAGTTTTGGCAAGAGCGGCTAGGCAAGATTGTAATAAGGTGAAGCCGAAAGTTCTCCAAGTTTTGGCAAGAGCGACTAGACAAGATTGTAATAAGGTGGAGCTGAAGGTTCTACAAGTTTTGGCAAGAGCGGCTAGACAAGATTGTAATAAGGTGGAGCCGAAGGTTCTCCAAGTTTTGGAAAGAGCGGCACAGTCGCTCAAACCAAAACTTGTATTCAAGCTCTAATTGGGAATATAATTTTTTTACTTTATTTCTCTCTTAATTAGATCCCTTGAAGTATGTCAGCGTGAAACCCGGCAACTACAATATCATAAAAGGACACTCCTTGACTATATCAAAAACTAAAAAAAATTACGATTACCAGACTTTCTCTATATTATACTCGATATTATAAGGGAATGTAAAAAAAAATCTTTCGTCCTACTCTGGGACACACTGTAGAGAAACGGTAGCTCTATACACATTACACAGACCCAGTCCCTATAACTGTAGGCTGGTATGCTTGGTGTAAGGTGTCAAGCAAATAGCTAGCATTTACTTCGTCTTCTCCCACGCTCTGTTTATATGCACCTCCCTGTATACATACATATGTATATTGGGTTCGAAAACTTTCGTCGAAACAAATGTGGTAGTTTTGCTTGCTTCGTCAATATCAAAAATCGAATAAAAAACACGAACAGCGCCTTATAGAAAATATAAAGGACTACAATTAGGTAATTTAACTTTCCTTTTTAGGGCTATTTTCTGATAACAAAGGTACATTTTTTGTTAGATATAGCGGCATGTTATATCTAATATAGACCGTATTTTTTAACAGCACTTAATGAAATGTTTTCATCATCATCATTATCATCATCATTAGACCACGATAACAAAGCCAACAACTAAACCATTTAGAATGAGCAATCAATTCTTTCGATCACAACTTATCAGTGCAACAGTTTGATATTATATTCTCCTGTATTAATATGATATTAGGTATATTTGATTGTCATTTATGTTTAAGCCTCCTCTTCATCATCGGCCATAATGGACGATCACAGATTGGGCCATGATTCCACCATCATTGCGCATTGTTCATTTCATTTGTCTTCTGTTCGATGTTCTTAGATGTTTGTCCGAAACCGAATAGCGGCGATTACGCTCGATCGTCACCGATCATGGGCAATTACAAGAGGATGGTATGTCGATGGCGGTTGTAAAGATGTAGTCCATTGAAATGTTACATTTTTAGGCTGTTTGCATTTTAGATAGGACAAGGTTTTTTTTTCGTACGTAGGGGGGGGGGGGTGTCGGTGTAAGTTTAAAATTGAGTTTTCGGGGTTGGCGGCCACCCCATTTTACCGCCGTCTTGAAAAGGGGGTGCTAACAGATTTTGCACTATATCTCCGTAACGGTACATCTTACAGAAAATTTGTAGTGAGATTTTTTATTTAGAATCGAATTCTCTTCAACTTTACTAGAAGTACTTTTTGTCGTAAATTAAATAATTAAAAAGATAAACGTTATAGAAGATAGATTTTTTTTCTGTTAAAATTGAAAGAAAAAAATATAGCGCTTAAAAGAAAATTTGGTGACAAATGTCTATCTTCTATAAGGCTTATCTCTTTAATTATTCAATTGACGACAAAAAGTATCTCTAGTAAAGTTGTAGAAAATTCGATTCCAAACAAAAAAATTCTCTACAAATTTTCTGTCAGATGTACCGTTACGGAGATATAGTGCAAAACCTGTCAGCACCCCTTTTTCAAAACGGCGGCGAAATGGTGTGGCCGCCGACCCCGAAAACTCAATTTTAAACTTACACCGACTTCTCCTACGCAACGAAAAAAAACCTTGTTCTACCCAAAATGCAAACGTAATGTAACATTTCAATAATAATAATAATAATGCGTTTAACGTTCGTTTCTCGACATTATGTCATAACAGACGCCATTCGCACCATTACTATTTTCTAATTTACCACTTCCCGTTGTTTTCTACATATTTTAAACTTCAACTTTTTTTTTATTAGCAATGTGCGAATGGAGGAATTATAGGAAATTAGGATAAGGTAGGCAATTTTGGGAGCATAGGAGTTTGACAGGTAATCGGCCATGGCCCTGAATAAGGAACCATCTCGATATTCATCTGGAATAATTGAGGGAAACCATGGAAAACCTCAAACAAGATGGCCGGTACAGGAATTACCGTTTCTCGGCGTGAGGCAGTAGGAAAAAGTCCTAGCCACTTCTGCCCCCGCCGGGATTCGAACCCAGTACCTTCCCAATGCGAGTCTAGTGCTGTACCACTAAGCTACATCGCTGGGTTGTAACATTTCAATGGACTAATGAAGATGACACTAATGCAAATCGTCTTTAATCCACGAAAGTTTAAAAACATTTTTGCATTTGGTGTAGATCTAGACTTTCACTGTACGTATGACTTTTCACGGATTTGACGACCTAATCGTCATCTATAGTCACGGTATATAAGAAAGAAACAAGTCCACAGACCTCTGACGGCGGCGATCGGGGGGCGGCTCTCGACGTGTGAGACGGCTGCGTTTATTTTTATTGTTATATACATCGACCGGCTTTCATTGCCTTTTTACGTCAAACCACAATCAGTTACATTGAATATTGTTCTTGTAGGAGCTTGCGATTCAAAAAGTCTTCGCCATTTTCACTACATAGCCATGATAGGATTCATTTATGGATTGCTACAGTCAAAACCTTTCAACTGTTTTTTTTTTCAAATTGAGCATTTTATAATAAACTGTGACTGCGACCTGAAGCTTTATTATTATTAAATATGGACTTCAAAATGTCCACGATTGGGACATCGTCTTTTATATGTAACAACTAATTAAGTTACATCCCTTTTTTCATAGCCCATTATTAAAAACATTTTAATAATAATTATTGCTCTACAACGAATCGTTAAATGTTTGACAGATTTTTTGAATTTTAGTCAAATTGAAAAAGTATCTTTTCGTTTTACATTGCAACAGACCCCATCGAACTGCAGCAGTAATTAAAAAAAAATTCGACTAATAACCAGTCCTATACTTCCCACCTAGTAAATATTTTCAAAAAATAAACACTCTTTTTTTTATTCTTTGACTAGGCCCAAATAACCTTAGCTGTTAGTGGTCTTTAAAACACAATTTAATTTTTATTCTTTGAAAAAAGCATGGCCCTCTTTTTTGTTTGGTGATCTACTGATGGCTAGCTTAATATAGCAAAAATCATGGTTACCTTGATTTACGTACAATTTTTATTTTTTTTAGTAAAATATTTTTTTTCTCGAAAACTATACATTTTAGAGAAAAAAAATATTTACATTTTTTTCATATTATAACATCTAGAATTCATTTATATTTTTTTTACCTATGTTAATATGTGACATTGAGAACGTTTTTTTGAATATCTCAGGATCCACTGAACCGATTTGACTCAAAATCTAATCAGATCTAAGTTAAAGGCTGATAAACACAATAGAACAATCGGCATGCCCGTATGTTGTTCCGTTCTTAAGATATCGAAGGCGAAAAATTGACCACACACACACACACACACACACACACACACACATACAGACATCGTCAGAAAATGATTTTAAACGATTGCTAGGGTCTCAAAACGTGAAGATCTGTTAAAATCTCGAAATATTTTTTTCGGGCTAAATCCGTTACTTCCCTACCATAGTAGAGGTGGGAAGTAAAAACAACAACAAAAAAAACCTTAATAAATATTTCTGAACGCGATTCGAAAAAGATACGTCAGACGTAACCTAAGCAAGAACTAAGAAGGTCGGAAAGAATGATGTAATAGTTAAATAAATTTTTAAATCTAAAAAATATGCTATTAGATTGCCGCCTTACAGGCGATTAAATAAAAATTACGATGCGGTTTTATGAAACTGTATTTATTTAATAAATGAGTAATAAAAATCGCCGAAAGTATATAATTTTGTTTACGTGGTTTTGGTAATGTAATTTGAACCCTGCTCAGTATGAAGACGAACGTAAGAATCCAGATTCTATCGCCGGTGGTCAATGGGTATTTGATGTATTGCTCGACTCAATATTCGTTTCTACTATATTGGTTATGTAGACGTACAATAGATAGATAGATAGATAGTTATCTTTATTCAAATTGCCATACATATATAGCATAGAATGCGTCAAACATACATGAATAAAAACTGCTTTATATTATATAACGTCGCTGCTTTTCGATGAGTATTGGTCTGGTCGATCGCTTCGATTGGACGTGACGTGACGTGACCTCGAAAAAAACGAGGCTAAAAAGTTTCACTTAAAAAGTGAAAATTAATAAATTAATATAGAATGACAATTAATCTGTAGGCATAATGTTACATTATAAATTCTATGTAAGAATCCTATTCTATTTTTCAGATTTAAAATGTAATTGGAAAAAAGGGCTAAAAACTTTAAAAAAGAATAGTTTAGAAATCATAGTCTTATCGTTTGCAAAATTTTATTTAAGGTATTTAAAATGTTGAAATGAAAACAAATGAAATGACCATTTAATCGTTTGTTTTCTCTGAATACTTTGAATAAATTCCCAGTGTTTCGAACAATAAGCAACATTACTCACAAACTCTTTTATTAATAAAATATTACACAGATATACCCAGTCGCTAAGAAAACAAGAACTTTTTTGTTTATACACACGTAATCTCCTGAGGTTTTTTATAAACGCAAAAAAGAATTTTTTATACGTGAATAGAATCGCATTTTTTATTATTTCATGAATGAAGGGCGTACAAGAAAAAACAGAAACGTTATATTTTGTGTTTTGCGACAAATTTAATATAGCAGTGTAAATAATTATTCAAGATATAGATACACCTAAGTATAAGTTAATGTTTTCCTTACTAAGCTAGTGGTTCTCTAAGGATTTGTATTTGGCCTTTTAACATTTCTAAATTTTTAGAATTCATTTTTCGTTCGTACCTTATAAAAAAAATCAGTCAAGAAAACAAAAATACGAACTTCTTCGATTATGTAAAACTAATGGCCGGTTTACCGTACATTTTAATCACTATGTTTTTTAATCACACTGGTAAATTTTGATAGCTACGTGTGCATTGATTGCTGCGTTTCATTACCATAGCAACCCGTCATTTAACAGTGTGATTAAAAAACATCGTGCTTAAAATGTACAATAAATCGGCCATAAACATTTCCGGGAAAATTGAATTTAACATTCACGAGAACGATAATGGCTATATTTCGTCGAAACGAGAAGGCAACAATATTCATCTGATCAAAGTTCAGAAGTGGACAGGTTATAAGGGTGGACGATGTCACATTTATTGAATAAAAAATTATTTTTTATCGATTTCGAGCGACATTAATTCCAAATGTCCGCTGGGAAACCTACATTTACACTACTACATTCTCCTAACCTACTATACAATACATGTTTCATGTTTGAATATATTTTTTTCAGTTTTTAATTACAGCTTTGTATGCAGACAATACAGTAGGTAGGTATGGAGTTAATTCTTTAATGCTAGAGCTCTGTGAATGTAGATGTGTTATACACAAGCACTATATGCATAATATGTATGTATTAAATGGACTTTGTAAACACTATCCACTGATCTCTAATATATGGAATACGAATGGGTCATTCTGTGATAGAGTAAAATGCCCTAATATCGGATAGCTTTTGAAAAGTGTCCATATTTTTAACATTGGAAATGTTTGTGTTCGTATATGGGGGCAGAGTTACGAGTTTTCGTTCAAGGCCAAAATACAACGGTGTCGCGATCAAGTGAGGAGCAATTATGCAAAATTGAACAAGTGCAATTTTTTCGAAATGTATTTTATATCATGTCTAGTTAATTGAGAGATATTTGCGACGATCTGCGGTGTTATTTTTGAGCAAATGTTAATAAATACTGTAGAAAAATTCATTTAAAAGTTAAGTAATCAAGCAAAAGTGAACGCGTATATAACAGAAGAATAATAGGGTTATTCCTGACAAAACTAAACAGTGCATTTATAAATATTGTGATTTGTGTGTATAATAAACAGTTAATTATGTTTCATATATGCTGTTATCATTTCCAATGTCCTCGATGGTTGCAAGTATTGCGAAATCTGTGAATTTTTTAACTTATTACATAAAATGAAATTTCTTAGACATATAATACACAATTAGGGCATGCAAATATTCGGATGTTTCAGGTATTCGAATATTCGCTCAAATTTTAGCCAATATTCGAATATATTCGAATATATTCGAATAATTGGTAAAAATAATAAAAACGCTCATGGGACTTCAATAAATGACTTTTAATTATTTAAAATCAACACGCCTACTGCACGTCCATAAATCCAATCATTTTAACAACAAAAGCAGCTTACTTCTAATTAAAAAGAGATCAAATAATCATTTTTACTTTACTTAGTTACGTAAAAATTCAGATCAAATCAACTAAATATTAGAGCGCACATAGCTTCCGAGAACCATAGATCAAATGGACATATTTAAGTAATCAAAAAAATTCAAAATTCTTTCTTCTGTTTTTCCTATTCAAACAAAAATATTAAATGAGCATCTAAGACGCATTTTTATTAATTAGTACCACAAAAGTATGGGATATTGCTCCCCTATAAAAAAAATACTTCACAAATAAATAATACGTCTATTAGCACGTGCGAAGAGCAAATCAAGCAATTAAGTACACGTACGTAACGTAACGGAAGTAAACAGTTATATCAAATAAACATGCAATAATTAACAAAAAAAAACTTTCCTCGCCCCGTTTTGATTCCCCTCCCACGCCCTAGCGCGAACTTAGAGCTAGTGTAGCGTTTGTAAGATATTTTAGCGCCGCCGTAAACCGTTTTTAAACAATTTTAATTCTTAACAAATAATTCGAATATATTCGAATAATAGGAATTACTATTCGAATAATAAATGCAGCCGAATATTCGCTATATTCGAATATTCGAATATTCGAATTGCATGCCCTATACACAATATAGTGTCGGTAACAACGTCCAAAAATATGGAAAGTTTTAAGGGAACAAAAATGAACAAAAAATTCAAATTTATAAAAAGTCTCATTTTTCTGTCATGCCAAAATGTAGTCCTAATATCGGATAGTATATCCGATATTAGGAAAATGTTTTTAATAAGGTTTAAAATATTTTTACAAGCTACGTAAAAAACGCATCCGGACGTAACATTTTTTCAAGTACGTGCGTTTATTTTTCACCACGTCTAAATCGATGTCTGTCTAAATCGCCCCTATTACTACTTGAGTTTCATCTTTACGTCCAGCGTTGCCATTTAGTTTCGTTCTCGTGCATCCGACCTCTGAACATGACGAAAATTGAAATTTCTAAACTTTCAGCGATTGTATCTAGATAAATAAATAAATGGTTAAATGTTTGGATTTTTCACAGATTTTTCATGCGCCGCATTTACACTAGTATAGGTCGTTTATCATGCAAATTCGATTCTGTGAGGTTTCAGACGTTGCAAAATCACTAGCCGACTATCCACAATCCATATAAAGAAAGATCAGTGGAATTATCACCATATATTCCTCTTCTTTTCTCTCACTGCACAAGTCTGTTTGTTGTTTTTGTTTCATTTCATATCTTTGTTCAATTTAAATAAAACGTGGAACATACAGTTTGTACTTTGTACTTCATATGTGATTTTTAGAAACCTTTTTGTTGAGACATTATTGCTTATAATAAATTAATTATTATCAAAGCTGATCAGCTTTCTATTTTTAACTATTTTTTGCTCAAAGGGCAAATGTTTTTTTTCTTCTATTTTTGTTTAGATTTTTAGAGCACTGATTATTCTGGGCAGTTGGTATTCATTTCATTATTTTGACTAAAATCTTTCATAATTTTCATTATTCGAATCCTCTGTTTTTTCTCATCTCTGAATCAAAAATAAAATGTTAAAATTTAATAGTGAAAAGAATAGCCGCTCCTGAATACAATAATTTATTGGCGATACGTTATTGACTTGAAAAAGGCCTGTGATAAATCGAAAGCAAGTATTTCACATCAAAAGCAGATTATGTAGTATTGTTAATGACCGATATCCGTGAGCATCGACAGAAAGGAACACTTCTTTTTTTCAGAAACAGACAGATAATTGGATTAATGTTTCCATTCTTTTCAGATTGTATTCCGAACAGCTATTGTTCACAAAGAATTGAAAGCTGAACACGTTGGCTGTTCATTTGCTGTTGTTCACAAAATAGAAAGAAAAGGTTTCAAATAATTCATGAACAAATATACTATTATGTATAAATAAATACCTACGCACTATGCGCTCATGCTGACTTTAGCTTTAGATGTTGTATCAGTTGCAAAACATGCTAGGATTTTGGTGTGCCGTCAGTTGATCCCAGCAATTTGATACCACGACATTTGATCCCACGACAACCGATCCCAACAACATTTGATCCCAACGACAATTGATCCCACGACATTTGATCCCAAAAAATTGTCTATAAACTAACAGAGCCTGATAAGTAATAAAGTTATTAAATTTTATTAATTTAATGAAATAACGAGTGAAATAATTTAATCGAGGGAAATTTGTTTGAATTAAATTTGTAGACATTATGATATATTTGTAATTACATTGATATTCGAATTCTAACGAATGTAATAGTAAATATAATGTGTTTATGAGTTAATAATCCTTTAAAGATTATGTAAAGATCAAGTTGAATAATTCACTTTTATTTATCATTTCCCGGGATACGCCGTAATTTTGTCAAATATCGTATTTTTTAAATTTTGTTGAAAAATTACCTATTGTACATAGAAACTTCGAAACATCAGATGTGCAGTCAATTTGGTCTTTCGTGCTTTTCACATTATAACGAATTGTTAAATATGTCATTAAAGTTTATGAAAAGTCAGTGTGATAATTTGTTATTAATTCATAAAATACAATATTTGACAAAATTACGACGTATCCCGGGCAATGATAAATAAAAGTGAATTATTCAACTTGATCATTACATAATCTCTAAAGGATTATTAAATAATAAACACATTATACTATTACATCCGTTAGAATTCTAATAACAATGTAATTACAAATATATCATAACGTCTACAAATTTAATTCAAACAAATTTCCCGACAAAGAGAATAATCGATTAAATTATTTCATTAAATTAATAAAATTTAATAACTTTATTACTTATCAGACGCTATTAGTTTATAGACAATTTTTTGGGATCAAATGTCGTTAGGATCGATTGTCGAGGGATCAAATGTCGTGGTATCAAATTGCTGGGATCAAATGTCATGGAACCTAGGATTTTTAGTAGTTATGTTGTTGGTAATTAGATTTAAATTCCCTGTGAAAAAGAAAGAAATTTTCTGGTTATTTTAAAAGAATATTATAGAAACTACCTAATATTAAAATTGAAACCGCAGCTAAAAATTCAATTTTTCCAAATATAAGTAAAGTTTCTTATACATCATGAAGAAAGATACAAACTAGGGACAAACTTGTACTAAAGTTTGGACAAAGTTTAAATTTACTAACACAAATATCACGACCTTTCAATAACCAATACTTATGTTTACTTTGTGTGTTTGTATTTTATATGTATATAAGCTTCACTATTTAGTGACATTGAAGAAGGAACATTGACTCTGTACTACCTGAATATAGTAACACAATAAAGTTCGCGTTCGTTGTTGTGAGTGGGCTTTTGGAGTTTTGGTTAATCTAAAAAAAGAACACGGTTGGCTATGAGAAATAAATCAAGGATGAGAATTTAATTGTTAAAAGACACTGGGAAACTATATCGATGGTTTAAACTTTAAAGTTTTAAACTCATCATAATCAAATAACTGAGAAGTTGCCGATATGAATATTCTTTTTATTTATATTATTCTTTTCTCTTTTTATTTATATCATTCTTTTCTTTTTTACCATTCCAATTCCACAAGAGGAATGGTGCTTACAAATATCAATTTAGGTCAAAATTTACTTTTCAAAATTTTTTCATTCTGAGGTCCCCAGAGTCCAAAAAATATATTTTTGGAAAAAGCCTCTTATTTGGAAGTCTAGTTTCAACTAAAAAAATAAATTGGTCAAAATTAGCAATCTCTTAGCTTTGACCCCCCTCCCTTCTCAGATAAAAGTGGCTGTTGATCAATTATAAACTTTTTTTTGTAAATAGTTAAAACTCATAGGTATATATAGAAAAATAAATAGGTATTTAAGACCGAAATAAAAAGCAAAAAGATTATTTCTACTTAGGGCAAGTTCGGTTTTGAGCTCAGATCGATCTAAGTGCTCTAGTGCGTTTGAAGTTAACATTTATATGCTCTGAAAGATCTCTATCCTGCGTTCGGATTTAAAATCTGGAGGAGATCGAGCACGCTCTATGAGCTCCGAGGAAAGCGAGCGAGCAAGCAGATTTAACCATCTTCAGAGCATTCATTTTAGAAATGAGCGGAAACACTTGTTGTGAGAATGGATCAATTTCGAAGTTTATTTATATGAGATAATTTTTCAATAGGTAAAAATACACGAATAATATTTATTCAAAGAATAGTAATAACCAATAAGTCTATATCGCACAGAATGATTAAATAAAATATTTATTATATCTAAGGGTCGAAAAAATCAACAATCGGTATAGTACTATTAATTTTAAAATACCTAAAGTAATAAAACGAAAAAAATTGTGAATCATGATTTATTAATATAACAATGTTGAATTAAATCAAAGTGAGGATCAATAAAGAATATATTTCGGCTTTAGTAATAAGAATTTAACTTACTGGCCCCATTTTATTCCGACGTTTGGAAAAATCTGCTAGATTACGCTCGGAATTGTTTAGATGGCTCGATTTGCTCGCTTGTCACGTGACCAAAAATCTGTTCGCTCGACTCGATCAATCGAGTGCAAAACCGAACTTACCCTTAAGAATCAGATGTATCGTGGTCAATAATCAAAACACGCAATTGGGTATATAAATAAGGGACGTTATCAATGCGATTATTTCTACTATTCCTCAGAGTTCTCTTTGTGTACTAAAGCAAACAGAAGTCAAAATTATTAAATATACTTTGAACAAACAGAAAAATAAGACAAGGCTTTCTTGACTATAACCCCTCCTTAACTAGTAAATTTAATTTTCACCCTCATCGCGCGTAAGTATTTCACCCAGTCCTTGGCCACGCTTGCTTTGGCGCTTTCTACGGACCCCAGTCACGACACAATACATAAGGAGGTTTTTTTTTTTTTTTTTGTTAACGTCTCTATGTTACCGTTGACCTTATCGGATGAATATGTTAACGCGATAAGAAATCCTGTCTTCTATGTCATGCAGTGCAGGTACTTCGTGAATTACCAGCTTTTATTATGCCTGGGTTATAACTATATTTCGCTATAAACCGATAGCAGCGGCCTGTTCGTGAAAGTTTAATCTTTTACATGTTGCCATTTTTTTATTGAGCTTCATCTATTTCTATACTTTTTATGAAATACGCCTTTTTAATTCAATGCCATTGCAGTGATGCCAATATTCATTATACAAGATGTAACATGAAGTTTTGCCTGCATTTAGATGGTTTTCAAAAACGAAAAGTTACTATGAACGTTTTTTTTCTCAAAAGTCAATCGTTCAAATAATAATAAACTGCATAAGTAGTAGAGCTATATAGAGCTATATAATAGTAGTAGAGCTATATAGTGAGTAGTAGAGACAAATATTGTTTCAATTAATTTTATTTCTGATTTATTTATTTTTATATTTGATAATGTAGGTACCTATGATTACTATATTACCGACATCATGGAGTTTATACTCCTTTTGTCTACTTTGCCACCGTGTCCAAGGAGGTGCAAATGATTTCTAAGCGGAACATGGCTTCCTATATGATAAAACAAGCCTATTCACTATCTGTTCATATTAGTGCTAGTAAATAGTAACACAAACGATTGCAAAATATTGAAATATTTAATGAAATGTTAAGTTTGAAGTTATATCATTATTATTTCAAATATCATCATTATTTTTGAGCACTTTGTAAAACGAGTAATTATTTGAACACTCTGTATACTCATGAACATTTACATTTCCGTGTCGTGTCCACTCCAGGTATAATGCAAATTAATCGTAAATTTGATTTAACTTTAAGATAAGTCAAATGTAAACTTTCAAAGATGAGTAATTAGTAAACGGACATTCCTTATCACTTTTTTCATTTTTGGTTTATATGGAGTATATATTATATATTTTAATTATTACTATGTAAAATACACCAACACGATGTTAAAACAGGTGATTTAGCTACGGCTACCTTACGTGAGCGGTCAATAATGTGTTTCATTAGCTAAGACTCATAAAGTAAAACAAGTTGCCCGAACCGTTTAATTTTAGTCAGTGTTTTATTGTTTTTTTTTCCTGTTTTTTTTCGTTTTTTACTGTTTTTTTACAGTAATTTTACTTGTTCACTATCAATAATATTAATTATCCTTAATATACAAGCTGTAGTATGTATAAGTATTGCACAATTGAGGTATATAGATTTGAAGTGTTAACGAACTTACTATGAATGATTAATATTGCAAAGTCAGATAGAGTTATTGAATAATAATGTACTTAGAACTGTACTGGCTTGGAAAAGCAAGCTAATCAAATATATTAATATAAATACAATGACATTTGTTCATATAGGAGGGACAGAAGGATAGATGTGAGAAGGACGTTACTATGTCCGTCGAAGTAATAAATTATAGTTAATAAATTGTATATAAGATTAATAAAATAAAATAATGAATAAATTGATAAAGTTATTTATTTTCTAAATTATATAAAAAGAACCTATATAAAAAACCAAAACTATTACAAAGCAGTTGGAATATTTGTGTAAAATATATACTGAGCGAATGATAAGATAAGATAAGATATAAGTTTATTTGCATGGCCAAAAATTGGATACAAAAAGTCAATAAAACATACAGTGCATAAAGTAAAAATATCAATATAAAAAAATTCACATCATAATAATGTATCCAGACTATATAAATTTAAATCCAGCAAATATTTTTTTAAGGCCTTCTTAAAATCATTAAAATTAGTGCCGCTGACATGTCTAGACACTTTGTATCAAGGGGTGAAAACGGGGGTGGAAACCTTCATGAAGGATACGCTGTACCTCTGAAATTTCTTAAGCTAAAAACGCGAAACTCAGAAAAATACTCTTCTTAGAAAATAAAGAAATACATGTTCGATGGTAGTTTGAACAAATCACCCGAATGGGGAGGGTGTGGATTTTATACGAGGTTTTATATAAAATAATTTGACTGGGTCAAAGTTGGGGGTTGTGAAGAGGAGAACTTTCTGACAAAACTTTGAGTACTTTGTCCTGATTTCCAAGCGGAAAGTCGCGGGCAACCACTAGTAGTATTATATAGGTAAAACATTTAAATGTTTTTGTAAATGAATCTATAAAAAAGTCTAAAGTTATTTCATCACCAACGCTACCCTCAAGAGATCCGAATACGATGACAGTTACATATAACCTCAAATAATTTTGACAGCTGTCCAAGGAGGATAAAATATAGCGAGAATTGGAGCTTTGCGGCACTTCCGCGACACATCACTTCCATGATATTTTACCAAGTTACTCTAGTAAAGATGTTTACACATCGAAAAAACTAATATTTCCCGCTTTTTTTACTGAGGAAAAATTAGAACTAAAAATTGTATACTTTTGTTAATAAATTTATAGCCTAATAAATTTTTAAATTAATGTGAAATATGGTAACAGAACATAAGTATTTTACAATCATAGTAATATATCAAATATTGGCCAATTTTCAATAATCGTTCACGTTTTATTTAACATTATTATAGTGATTGGATGCAGGGATGAGGTTTTATTTCTTTACAAATTAGACAATCAATAAAATTTATCTTCGTTTTGGTGAAATAATGTCACATTACGTCAAAATTCAACATTTATTTTATAAATTAAGTAATTTGAATATTTTTTTCTTAGAAAGGAAATAAATTCATGATTTTTCTGAAAGATCTCAACTAGGTATATGATAAAATTTGTTTTTTCTCTTTGTGATATTGTATAATTTATTTATTTTTGTTATAATATAATATTTGATTTTTTAGTGTAAGTATGCCATACATGCTAATGTCAAGTCCAAAATCGAAATCAATTAATAAGGTAAATCTCAAATAAACAAAAGTAAATATTGATGTGAAAATTGATAATTGATTAAAACATCAAAAAATTACAATAGAAAATCATTTAGGTATTTTATATCTAGTTTTATCATCCAAAGACTGTAATTTTAAAAGACGCGGCACTCAAACAAGGAAATTGATTTTCGTATGGGATAGACAATATTTAAAATCTTATTTTTACTTTTCTGTTAACATGTTTACATTAATCATATTAATCTTGAAAAATCGCAGGGAATTGAACAAACTCAAAAAGAAGATTTAACACTGAATCTTTGTTGAACGTTTCTTTCTTTTATTGCAACTTCTTCAGCAACTTATTATTGTAATTCTATTATCTAATTATGATAATTATCATAATTAGATTAATTATGTTACTGTACTTGCCACAAAAAATCCGCCCTGGGCCGCAATTTGCCCGCGGTTTACCAGCTTGACATCCCTGCTCTACACTAAACATCAAAGAAGTCTTTGGAAGCGACGCAATTTTACAACATTTATTTAAAAATAACAATATATGAGCACTGTGGTTGGAATAAAAACAAAAATAAAGAAAGTTACTTCTTACCACGACAGTTTTATTGATGGATGTACATTTCGAAAGCTATGTTTTCATCTTCAGCAAACACTATACATGATGTATAGTGTTTGCTGAAGATGAAAGCATAGCCTTCGAAATGTACATCCATCAATAAAACTGTTGTGGTAAGAAGTAACTATCTTTATTTTTGTTAACATTTATTTACTCTTTGGTAATATTTTATAATACACTTTGTATATTTTAACCTTTACATACCTATAATGTAAGTCATAGTAATAACCGATGCTTTTTAACTGATTTGCGTTTATTCATGTGGAATGAAACGATCATCAATTTATTTTTCTACAATCTACATGTACAAAATATTAATGACCAAACACGGGCAACAACACTGTATCATGCTGTTCTAATTATTAATAACGGTTTTTGTTTTCGATTACTACGCACCATGCAATGCTTTGTAATATATTTAATTAATTATTTCACTAATCAAAAATTAATTAATGCATTGGACCATAACTTTTTCAAATAAATAATATTCAAATAAATGTAATGATTTTGGCAATACTAACTATTCTAGTCTACTGTCAGACTTATAAATTGGCGGATTTATTTTCAATGAGGGCTTTTTCTAACACCTGATAGCGCCACTGGCTATAGTAAGGTATAAAGTTACTAGATCTAGTATAACTTTAGCAAGGTATACGCCACTTACATGGTTTAAATGTCAGTACTGTTTATATTTTCCGCCACCTGATGGCGCCACTAGCAAGTAAAGTATCTCATTCAATCATTAATTTATTTTCGAAGAGTAATGGTCTGGTCAATGTAACCAAACGAAAAAAACGAGGCTAATAAAGGTTCACTTTAAAAATAACTTACAGAAATTTCTTCCTTTACAATTTACCAGTATTGATTTAATCATTTTTTGTTTTCTGACATGAACTGACCGTACTTATACAGAATTTTCATAAGAAAAATACTTTAATCTACTCTAATGAGCTCAAGATTTGTGCGCCTGAAAGAAAACTGTAATAAAAGGAAAATTGCAAGGTTCGTACACACCTACGATTGTAGGCACCTATGTATGTTTGTGTGTGTGTGCAATTTGCACTGGAATACGTCAAACAGTGTAGTTCAACGGTCCATGAAAGACGATTGCAATCTCGTTGTTTGATTGAGATGTGTTTGTTCTCTGATTGCCAATCACTGTTTGTATTCAGCTATTCAATCGATTTAATTTATTTCCCATTAGATAAATAACCATCAAACTGAACCAACACTTTTTTTTACTTTCAATAATATCAATAAATGCATTTTCTCATTTCAAACTACGTATTTGCGTTGCAATCATGTATCTTTTTAACCGATTTCAAAAAAAAAAAGGTTCGGTTTTTCCTTGGTGTGTATGTATGTGTGTATGAGCGCGATTTTTTCAGAAACTACATGACCGATTTTTATGATTCTTTTTTTATTTAATAGGGCATTTTACTTATTTAGGGAATTTTACTTAAATCGGTTTTAATGCCATCTTATAGACCGAGAGCTAGTGACAATTTTTTGGTGTTATTTATTCAAGGCCTTATTTTTGTGAAGATGTTGAGGGAGGCATATTAAAGTGCCCTAAGTAAGGGATTTTGCTAGATAGCGGTATGGGAGAGATGCAGACCGCCCCTAACATGTATCAAAAATTGCTTCAAGGCTGAAATTGTTTTTATAGATTGTCGGTGACCATAATAATGCCATTACAATATTTGCAGTTCGATTGGTTAGTATTAAAGGGGTGGCAGATTACCCTAATCGTGTCATGTACCCGACTAAAATTATATTATTTGTTCAAGGTTCAAATTTTAATATTCTGTTACGGCGACTGTTTTAAGCATATATTTCAATTTGCAGAATAAAAAAATATCGGTATTAACCCCCTAGCAGAACGATATAAACACCTAGGCGAGCAAGTTTCCCTCTAAGAGAGGGGGTTAATACTGACATTTTGATCTGAAAATTGAAATATATGCTTAAAACAGTCGCCGTAACAACATATTAAATTTGAACCTTGAACTAATAATATAAATTTCGTCGGGTACATGACCCGTTTAGGGTGATCTGCCACCCCTTTAATACTGACCAATAGATCTGCAAATATTATAATGGCATTACTGGGTCACCGACAAGCTATACAAACAATTTCAGTCTTGAAGCAATAATAATTGTGACCTTTTTGTTTGTTACATGTTGGGGGCGGTCTGTATCCCTCCCATACCGCTATCTAGGAAAATCCCTTAGTCAGGGCACTCCTTCAACATCTTCACAAAAATAAGGCCTGGAATAAATAACACCAAAAAATTGTCACTAGCTCTCGGTCTATTATGACAGTGAGAACATTAAGAGATAAACATTTTCAAAAAGTTTTACTAATCATCAGCTGTGTTTGCGTTTCATAAGTATACTTATATGTGTACATATAAGAAAAATATGTTATAACGAAATTGTAACACTTTTGTTTCAGAAGCAATGAAAAACTCCCTTTTTATTTCTCTTGGTTGTTTTTATTGTTTACTTTCATCTCAAATATAATGTGATATTTTCCACAAGTGACAGTAAAAACGCCGTTTTCAAGACAGCATATTTTATTCTTTTTTATTATTTATTATGCACTTGCGAGCTACTTTTATTCAATGACCTATTATAAAACCGTTAGAGTTGTATTTCACCAAACGTCCATAGGACGTGGTTAGCTCTTGTTGATTTATTGCTAACCTAAAATTTCATCTAAAATTTTTTTAAATACTACATTGATACCATCAAAATGGCAGATATTGTACTACATTAAGAGGTTACGTATATAGTTAAAAAAAGCGATATAAATAAACATAACATATTGAATTAGGTACCTATTTAAGTTTAAAAAAAATTATTAATTTTTTAATTTTTTCTAATAATTTAACATAAATAAATTTGAAAATCGAAAAGAAAAATTTTTTTAAAGCTATAGATAAATTACTAAAAATTAATTAAAATGTATAAAAATTTAAAAAATATCACGTGACTTCAAAACGCGCCAGGAATGTTTGTGACGTCGTTATGTTAAAATGTGTCTGCATTTGTTGGTATTTGTGTATATGTATTACACATACTATCAAAAATAATAAATTTTTAACTTGGTAACCATGGATACAAAGACCATAGAGAACATAATGACGTCACACGCGTTCGGATTCTTTCGGCGCGTTATCGGAACTGAGTTTAAAAATTAATTTTTATTTAAATATAACTTTTTAATTAGTAAGCAAAAAAATTAAATAAAAACAGTTTTGCTATAAAACTTGTATGTGGTGTGTAAAAATAAATAATAATGTAAAATCACTTAGAAAATCGAGCGAATTCTACCTTAACTTTCAAAGTATTTTTACAGTGTAGAGAAAGAGAAACAATGTATAGTATAGAGATTATTTAAAAAGTCCTGAACGTCAATAAAACGTGCAACAAAGAAAGGTACAGCTTTTAATCATCTTTCAATTTATTGCCGTTCAGGACTTTTAAAATAGTCTCTACAAAAGAAAATTGTTGCTACGGCGTAAATCTAAATGTAATTTTTCTGATACTTTTTCTTAGAATATAGTTATACAATATCAGAATGACCAAATCGGTGGAATGAGGACAGTAAATTACAATGAATGGGTGGCTGTGACAGTTCTATTTAAATGTAGTCTTTAGTAGGTAGACACGTCATTAAGCTCCTTTATCTACTAAAAACTTTCTTAATTGTGGCCGACTAATTTATACATTATAGGGACGCACGATCAAAGTTGTAAATCAGTGATACACTGGAGAATTTAAATGAGAGATAAAATCGAAGAGCACAATATTAATTTATTCGAAAGGCATTAGAACAGTTTTTGTATAATTTTTTAAAAATAACCCATTTTATTCACTGAAAGACTCATAACAAGTTAACATCAAATTCAAATTAACAAAATCAATATTTGTATCATACCTATATATTTTTTTATAACTCCTGCTTCTAAAGTTCAATATTCGAGCACTGTGAGGCGGGCGTAAAGAGGCGTATTTTAGTCACCGTGCAAAGCGTGCGTAAAAGTCCAAAGCGTGCGTAAAAGTACCATCACCGTGCGTAATAGTCTAAAGCGTGCGTAAAAGTACAATCTCTAATTCTCTAAATCTTATATAAATTCGAAATTTCCGCACTTTGTACAATACAAGCACTTACTGGTTATCGATCAAAGCAAAAAATAAAGTCATGAGGTGAGGAGACATTAGACGTTGTTCACATCAAAAATCCGGGAGGGTAGTATAGCCTAGTGGATAGCGTACTTGGTACCGCAGCCTCTAGACTAGACCGAATCCCACCTACGCTCATGGATGTTTTAAGACAGTTGTTATTTAGTGTAGTTGAAAGACGCTAATGACCTGAGATGTCGACGCGTCTATGATCTATAATAAATAAAAAACAAAAAGCCGGCCCTGCAGCAAATAATTTGATAATATGTATACATAATACAAGATGTTTGTAGTTATAAAAAGAAAGTATATACAGATATGTTCGAGAATAAACCGTAGGTCAGTGTCTTCGGTTGGGATTCCTACATGCCCCCAACTACACTGGTCAACTTGCATGCTTTTGCCAGTATCGCGCATACAAAGTCCACATCATGAGAGAGTCATGTTTTAATGATTTATACAGAAAGTTAATAACTTTAATAAAAATAAACTAAATCGTAACATAGTCTGTAATTGTAAAGTTCTAAGGACTAGAAGAGCGAATTTTCCGTTTTCATAATTTTTTTTCTCTCTATTATACTTTAGAAGCAGTCGTTATAAAAAATTATGTTCGATACATCCGCTTAAAGTGAGATATCTATAGTAGGCTTAAATTGAGGCACTCGCTAAAGGGACTGACGCATAAACAACGAGATCTCGTGCCTTTACCCTCACTCGCCTAACGGCTCGTGGGGGTATACAGCGCACTCGATCTGGTTGTGTATGCGTCAGTCCGTTATCTCGTGCTTCAATTTAAGCCTACTAGAATACCTCACTTTACGCACATGTATCGAATATAACTATTTTGCAACACTTGCATCAAAAGTACAATTTTAGATGACTGTGTACCGTTTGAAAAGTGATTCTTTATGGAAGCTTCTGATGCGTCCGAACAGTAGTGTTTAAAGTAAATTTTAACGCACTCCGTTCTATAAAGTAATTCTGTTTTGTTTTACTTTAAAACACACGTGCGTAATAAAGTACTTTATAGATTACTTTGCTATAATGTTACTAATAAAATATTGATCTAAATTGTGTTTTATTTGCTTAAAATTGAAGTTTTGAAGCAGCTGTTGCAAAAAATATTTTATGTAACGCGTGACAGTCGCGATTTTGCAATACTCTCTTAAGGTTATGTTACATTTATACCAGAACTCGTGTGATTACCCCACTCGCCTTCGGATCGCTCGGTAAATACACACTCGTTCTGATATAAATGCAACATAACCTTAAGCTCGTATCGCAAAATCGCGATTGTAATAAATTGCTTGGTTTATGTCAAAAAAGAATTAAAAGACTTTGAAAAAAATTCTGATTTTCATGATTATGAAACGAAGAATTAGTATTACCGCTACACAAATTATCCCAATATTTAATCATAATTTTATAAAAATCAGCACTTACAAAATTATTCGTCATTGTCAATATAAGCCTTGGTATTAACTCACCTGGAAAAGAAAAAAAAAATGTTAATGTTACCATTTTGCGAAGTAATAAAACATGTGATTTAAATTCTTAAAGAAGGCATTCAGAAAATATTTTTGCTATATCAAATAGTTTTCATCCGTGACTATACACTCGCGTGAACGCTGGTTTTTCCTGCAGATTCGATCGAGATAATGCCGGTTTTGACAGGAACTTTAAGACAACCCCAGCGTAATCGATTAAAAATACCCTATACTTTAAGTTTGGGAAACAAATGGTAAGTGTGTAAGTTTCATCAAAAATCGGGACAGTCGTTTCCGAATAATGTCGGTACAAAAGACAGACAAAAATTCTGGAAACGCATTCTCCATGCTAGGTGTACAAAATACCCGAAAAATTTGACAGAAAACGAAAATACAGCCAAAGATCCTGTTACTATTTCATATTACCACAAATTATTCACTTAACAATAATGAAGTTGTCATGATTGTTAGACTATATTTAAGAAAAAATCAAATGCCACTGTCACATAAATTGACTGTACTTTCAATATAAAAGTTGCCATGTTGTGTGAAAGATTCGGTTAAATTACATAATACGGTGTACTGATGGGCGATTGTAAAATGTTTTTACAATCGAAACAATTGCAATCGTTCATAATAACATAACAATCGAGTCCACAATCGACTCGGAGTTTGATTTTACAATCGAAATGTTCGATTGTTCTAGTCGATTATTTGCCAGCGAATGAGAATACATATAATCGCGATTCAAGGTTATATGCTAGTCGACTCAAGTCTGACGTTCACGCGACTCGTTGATTGTTCACTGTTCAGTCGGTCTCAGAGCACTCGATTACTGCACAATCGACTCGACCACAGTTGTTGAGTGATGAACGATTATATATTATGTGGCTCTCGACAGTGTACGATTCAGTACTATGCGACTCGGTCGCGGTGAACTATGAAACAACAACAATCGAGTCCAAGTGAAAACCATCGAGAGTCATCGAGATGTTTGAACAATCGAGACAATCGACTAAAATATCTCGTAATCGCCCATCACTAATACGGTGGCGCCATCTTTTGAATTTGGTGAAGTGGAGGCCCCTTTTAAACTTTAGACGCGTAACTGTATGAAACAAAACATAACGGAAACAGTGGCGTAACTTCACTTCGCGGGGCCCAGGTGTAAAATTTGTTTTGGGGCCCCCCTCCCCCACTTTACCCAACTAAGAAAAATTTCCAATTATTCATGACATCATCATCCCAGCAACATTTGATTGTATTCTCAAAATGTTCTACGTCATATATAAATGACTCTGTAATTAAAAGAAGTTCTACTGGTATTCTTCAGATAATAATATTGCGCTCTTTTATATTTAAGGATAAATAAATTTCATATTAAAAAGCAATTGATTGGAACAATAGTATTTGAATCTAGAAAGTAAATGCAATCTGCGATTAGATCATATATAATTGGACTGAGAAAAAAATCGAGTGTAAGGATTAATCAATCAGTAGTTGACCCAAAAATTGGGGGCCCCTCGAGGTTAGGGGGCCCCGGTGATTGCCACCTGGAACACCTGTGATAGATACGCCACTGAACGGAAACCAGCTGTTCCGATTTTCCCCCGACATCCTATAAAAACAACAAGCCATTAGAGCAGTAGTTTTCATCTGATAACAATGTAAATAGTTTGTACTTAATTGGTGTCTATACCCACATTTGTTGCATCATTAGAACAACACCTGTTTCGGGTGATTATCGTTCATTTTAAGCAAATTACAACACAGTGAGATGTTAAACTAAATCTGCTATTTATGAATTTATTGGATGGTTGTAAACAGATACTAAAGCAGATAATAATAGGGTATTAAAGTGCAAATCTGTAACAATAATTATCTCTTATCATATTACATTATCAGTTGTATACACTGTAAGCTGTCTGCTCAGTGTTCGTGCATATAAATACTACATAATATTTAACAAATATCGATTAGACGAATTACATTTTTGCAGATATACTCAAACTGTCAGTAATTCAATTGAGCGAAGTCATTCTTTACTCTATGTAGCAGAAAAAAATTCGACTGATGACCAGTACTATACTTCCCACCTAGTAAATATTTGCAAAAAATAAACACTCTTTTTTTATTCTTTGAAAAAAAGCATGGCCCTCTTTTTTGTTTGGTGATCTACTGATGGCTAGTAATATAGCAAAAATCATGGTTACCTTGATTTACGTACAATTTTTATTTTTTTTAGTAAACTATTTTTTTTCATATTATAACATTTAGAATTCATTTATATTTTTTTTTACCTATGTTAATACGTGACATTGAGAACGTTTTCTTTAATATCTCAGAATCCACTGAACCGATTTGACTCAAAATCTAATCAGATCTAAGTTAAAGGCTGATAAACACAATAGAACAATCGGCATGGCCGTATGTTGTTCCGTTTTTACGATATCGAAGGCGAAAAATTGACCTCATACACACACACACACACACGCACATACAGACATCAGTCAGAAAATGATCTTAAACAATTGCTATAGGGTCTCAAAACGTGAAGATCTGTTAAAATCTCGAAATATTTTTTTCGGACTAAATCCATTACTTCCCTACCATAGTAGAGGTGGGAAGTGAAAAGAGGGTCATGCTTTTTTTCAAAGAATAAAAAAAGAGTGTTTATTTTTTGCAAATATTTACTAGGTGGGAAGTATAGGACTAGTCATCAGTCTAATTTTTTCGACAGCATCTAACATCTTTTTTAATTATTTAGATTGGGCTTGAGAATAGCCGAGAGTGTAGCGGCGCTGTTGTTTACATGGCGTTGCTATGGTTCCTCTATTACAAGTCCCCAGTTCCCGAGTTCTAGCCCGAGAGCTGGTAAAAGTGTCAATTGAATTTTCAATTTATTATTAAAAAAAAAATAATAATAATAATGAATTGAAAATATGAATTGGTGCTAGGCCCAAATAGCCTTAGCTGTTGGTGGTCTTTAAAATACAATTGCTACAATTATTTCGATTGTGTACCAGGTATCCCAATCAACGGTGTGCCTACAATATTCCGCAGCGTGCCACCTATGACAGGCATACCAGTGGTTCACCATCCCTGGTATAGATTATATATCATCCTAGCCTTAGCTGGGATGAAAGGTTCTATAAACATAATGTAATGTATGAGTTTATAGCAACCCAAACATGAATAGCGTCGTAGATATTTTTTGAGAACCTTTAGATTTTAGATAGTTACTTAGCAAACTTTTTTATAACAGTATGACGTTCTTTTAAACACAATTTTAACTTTAGCTGTAAAATACGCTTCATAGTAGAATCTTTCAGCGTGTCAACACTATTTACTTCACAAAATCAAGGATGTGGCAATATCATTTTACAGAAATATTTGATAACGATTATTAATAGGCCATAAAAATATGTACCTAATCCTTTAGAATTTTTAAAAGGTCAGAACTCAATCTAATCCTCGTCAATAATGTAATATTTTTTATTGCAATATTAAAAATTTTATAATATTTTAAATTCCAAAAAAACTAATTATTTTTCCTTTCCCACAATTCAAAGGAGGTATATCCGCTAATCAAACAATAAATTCTTAACAGTACTTATACCTGACTCTTTTTGATGGGTGTAAGTTGTAAATATTGGTATATGCTTATCGTATCCGCTCGTGCTTTTATATAATTGTCGAACATTTTGAAATCCGAATATAACCCTATCAAAGATACTCGAATGGGTTCAGACTTTTGCCCAGCCCTGTATACGACCATCTGTTTCAGCACGACTTGATTCTATGGAAAAACATGTATGTATACAGTATGCGCAAAAATTTATTAAATAAGAAAAAATGTTATAAACAATACATTTCTGTACACAGAACAAACAAATTATAAACCTAGGACCTAGGGTGTTGTAGCGATTTTGGAACATAAGTATTTCAATTTTTCGAACAGAGACAAATTTTTTTTATATATTTATTCAAAATAGAAGATCCGTTGTTCAATAAACCTTTATATATCCTGCATAACTTGGGAGTCCAAAAATATAACGGACATGAGGGCTACACATATTCGTACGTCTTAGATTCAAATATATTGTTACGGATCACCCTGTATATAAACGGTAAACAAAGAGTTCCGAGAAACGGGGTCTGCATACTGAACAACGAGTATCTGCAGGAATATTCTAGAGAACGCGAGAAGCACTGGGCTCCAGCCACGCAGCCTATATAAACAGCGAAGTACGAGTGAGTTAGGCGATCAGGCAGTCAATGGTGAAGTCGTGCAATCAAAGCGGATCAGTGATATAAATATTAGTTAATCAACGGTCGAATCAGTCAGTGATATGAATAGTGGAGTGGATAAAAATAAATAGTACTGAAGTAACTGAGTAAAGGACCGACATAAATAAACTTTAGAAATAAATCTGATATAAATAGTTCCGTGATATAAATTCACCTGATAAAATAAATATTAGTGTAGTCAATTGTATACAGTTAAGTGTTAATTACTTGTGTTGTTTGTTAGAACTAACTTTTGGTTGTTGTATTTATTATTGTTGTGTTTTTAATTATTGTAAATAAATATTTATTCCGCCAACTCTGAAAACAGTTTTGTAACAATATAAACGTCAATCAAATTTTAAAATAATTTTCTCCTACTTGAAAAATTAAAACAAGCCTCTGCATCTGATGTGAGCAGAGAATAAACTTTACTGGGTTACATTTTGAAGTTGATACAGCGGTAAATGTTATTCATATAAAAAACGCACTTCACCAACGATAATTGATCAGCTTATAACTATATACCTTCAACGTACCACGAGTAGGTACATTAAAGCATATACGTCTTGTACAAGAAGTAAAAGCATTCAAGAGCGTTCTTATAGACGTAAATGAACGTTAATGTACGATATAAAAGATGTAATAAGCTTGTACAACGTTGGCCATCGATCTCCTTTAACTAAAGAACAAGAGACCGACCGACATCTACTGAAATGTTTCGTTATTTTATAACTGGTTTTGAAAACGTTAATCTTTATTGAACGCTTAGATATGTGCAACACATCGATCATTCATGTGACAATATTAAAAGCGCACCAAGTGCTACGTAAAGGAAATCTAAAGGAATTATTTCCGAAAAACTGCTAATCATTTTACTTCTATGTTCTGTAAGCGAATGTGGTGACAGAGTCGAAAAATAGTGTCCAAAATGTAAAAAAATTGGTTTATCTGCAAACATTTTTTGGGTCCAAAAATACTGAATAAATACTTAATTGGAATTATTTCAGATTCGAAAATGCCTTTAGTAGATATTTGCCACTAAAATTTTGATAAAATCGGCTACCCAGGGTCAGATTTACCAAATTTTTATTAATCTTTATTAATTATTTTAATTCTAGATAATAGAAAAATATATAAATTCTTCACTTTACAAAAATATAAAATCTAAGTCCTAAATTTTCAATTTTATATTAATCAGCTAACCCAGTTATCTAATTTATTAAGATTTAAATTAAAATTGGGCCGCCATCTTGGGGCGTTCGCCATTTTGAATTTAGCATGACGTCATGTAGCTTATCTTATTCTACTCATCAAACCCTTTCATTTGATACCCATGTCATGGGAGTTCTGAAGTAATAGGTAACCCGCCATCTTGGCGCGTCGGCCATTTTTAATTTAGAATGGCGTCACGTAGCTTATCGTATTCTGCTCATGAAACCCTTTCATTTGATACCCATGTCAAGGGGGTTGCAAAAAAAAAGGTGAGCCGCCATCTTGGGACGTCCGCCATTTTGGATTTAGAACGATATTAGATATACTATATTGCATTGTCACCGGACTTATACACGTGTGCAAAATTTCAACTCAATTGGATAACGGGTAGTGGGTCAAATTTCAATAATTAAATTTGACCTATACGTCATGTCGAACTTAATAAAACCATTGAAAAATTAATAGGTACAGCAGAGCTATTCATATAAAAAAAACACATTGCAATCAATTCAAATCACAAATTTATATTAATTCTATATTAGGTACTACAGTACATAATATCTCTGTACATTGATTACACCTGTCTTCAGTGACCACAATCTTTTGAAATGTAAAGTGGTAAATTTAGCGGAGGATCTACCGTATTCTGTAAAAGTTATCAAATAATTAAAATTTTAATCAAATTAACCGTATAATGCCTTGCATCTTTCAAACAATAGAAAATCTGCAATTTAATATTGAACATCAGGAGAAATATGCACCATGCAATTATTTACCAAAACAATCAAGTTGAGAACAACAAAAAAATGTACACAAAGACAAACGGAATTCTTAATAATGTAATCTGAGAATCAATAAAAGAGGTGCATTCGAAGTGGAAAGGTGTATCTTGTCAACGTAAAGAGAATGAGGTATCAGTAATTTAGGTTAGGTAAAGTTTGCAAGCTCGATTTCGATGTATGACGTAGAACGACGACTGTTTCCGAAGTACTAGAAAATTAAAATACCATATTTAAATTTTCATCATCTAACATTTCATTTTGAAAAAAGAAGACTTATATAATACAAAATTTATTTGTTGAGTTTCAATATTCAATTTTATGATAAACATTTTAAACCTAAATTCAAACGGATCGAAAGAAAAATATACACTGAAAATATTGTCTACAAATAGATGAATTGGTATATGATAAAATCAATCGATTTAAAACCCCTTATATCCACACCATATTATTCACATAACAATTAGAGGTGAAAATAATAAATATCTCAGACAGCTAGGCTGCCATGATTTTTGAGCTATATCTAAGAAAAAATATGTTGTTATGTGAATAATATGGTGTGGATATAAGGGGTTTTAAATCGATTGATTTTATCATATACCAATTAATTACTGTCCACAGAACCTCAAAACGTTGTTTATCTATAGGTATACAAATAGACGATTTAAATAGCAAAGGAATTGTTTTTTCTTTGTATGATTCTCCTAGTTAACATAAAGGCGGAAGTTTCAAATTAAAAATTATACGAAGTTTCAACTTACAAAACGTTTTAAATGGACGGGTTTAAAGCCAATGTTCACTGGAGCGCGACACAATTATATTACATTAATTTTTTGAAGCCTCACATCTTACATGGAAGCACGGCGGCTAAGAATAAAAGTATTATGTAATATAATAATAATTATTTTTATATTATTGTATAATTTTTTCTCACCGTGCTTCGGTACACGATGAACTTTGTTCTTACTGGAAGTAAAACTAATAACTTAATTTCTTCTGGAAAAAAAATGTGCTTTGCTTTTGTGCATTCGGAATGAATTCAACCGATGAAATTGTTCTTCCTTCTGTCCAAAAAGTATAATTAATAATATTAATATAACAAGGGCCAGTGCACACATGCTACTTTTTGTATTACGATTTGCAATTCTGTCTGTAAATCATCATATGCAGCTACCACCAACGTAAGCCCGCACACCACTCGCTGAAATACAGAACTGATGTATCTCGAACGCGCGATTGTTGAAAACACATATAGCACACGAAGTCGCAGGTTCACGCAGCACTATGCCATGGATTCCTGTGAGGCTGCACTCCTCACGCGCAGGCGTGCGCAATACAAACGCGTCGAGCGAAAATGCGATTAAGTCTCTGTTGCCAAATCGCGCGATCGAACGACACATTTCGAGTAGTTGAATAATAATAAAATCACGACACAGTCGCAATACAGTTGCAAAATCGCGCGTTTTCGATAAAAAAAGTATAGCATGTGTGCGCCGGCAATAAGACACGATGAAAAAAAATCTAACGATGAAAATAATTTAGTGTCCATTTTATAGATAAAACACTTAAATTCCAAATTTTCGTTTAAATTAATCAAGAAACCTAGACGTTATCATAAGCAGTAATAAAACGCTTATGACCTCTGTTGTCGAGCGTCTATAATCTACAATATATATAATAAGCAGTAAGCGAAGCGACTGCGAGTACTACCTGTATTTAAGCACAGCGGGTTTAGTCTCAAATCTATGAGTGCAATGCTGCGACACGATGCTAAAACGGGAAAGCTGGAGGAAAATACAGGAGACGAAAGAAACTCTCTGGCATATTCATCCATCAAACGCAACAGAAAAGGGAAGCGAAGCGTGATCCCGGAGACGGGTGCCGGGAACAAGTGTCTCTCGATTTCCGCTATATTAAGGTAGCGCGTTTCTTCGTCTAACGGAATATACCAATATATTGTACACAATATGTATTATATTGAACAAATCTTAGGGCTGTTCAAATCACTATGAATTTGTTAAAAGTAATATATTCTACCAGAAAGGTATGTTTTGGCAGAAAAGACCGTTAAAATTTGAGAAATTTAAATCAACAGCTATATTATATACAGGGTGGCACATCTTAAACAATGCAGTGAAATATCTCGGTAAACGGTACAAACCATAAAAAAATATTTTATATAAAAGTTATAGAGTATCAAGAGGGACAGAAGACTGTGATATCAGATTTAACATAGGCGATGCTGTGAAGGTCAGGCGAAGGTCAGCTTCGATTTTTTAATTGTAACAATGCATTTTTATTCCAGAATAGGTACGATACAGTATTTAATAGTGAACAGTAAACTATTAAGGTACATATCAGCTAAAGTTAATAAATATTGAGATATCTAGAAATTAAATAACGGCCAAAATGAACGACAATGAGATAAATTATGGCATAGGAGCTAGCCATGATATTACGCACCGGCCTTCTTGGCTTGAATTCAATTCATAAAAGAACCGAATTGACAAATTTAATTTGTAAATATCTCAATATTTATTAACTTTACCTCATAATATGTACCTTAATAATTTACTGTTGAATATTAAATACTGTATCGTATTCTGGAATAAAAATGCACTGTTACAATTAAAAAATCGAAGCTGACCTTCGCCTGACCTTCACAGCACCATCTATGTTAAATCTGATATCACAGTCTTCTGTCCCTCTTGACACTCTATAACTTTTATATAAAACATTTTTTATGGTTTGTACCGTTTACGAGATATTTCACTGCATCGTTTAAGATGTGCTATCCTGTATATACAGTCAGTGGAACACACAAATACAACAAAGACAGAGACAGCAAATCCTATTTATTTATTTAATTTATTGTAAATTATAGACGCGTCGACAACTTAGGTCATTAGCGTCTTGTTTACATCAAATAACAACTCACTTAAAACTAAATGACATCACAAAACATCCATGAGCGGAGGCGGGATTCGAACCCACGACAGTGTGATCCAAAGGTCGCTACGCTAACCGTTACACCACTCTGTCCTCAGCAAATCCTATTGTCAAATTGTTAAACATCACTTCAAAAATACACAAAAAGAAATAAATATTTTAAACAACCTAAGTATTATATTAATTTACTGCACTGTACAACAGTTTTAAAACAAGTAGTCAACAAGTTTAATACAACTTCATTATCTAGTAACTAAACCTTAGAACTATTCAGGGAGTAAAATTGTGCAGCCTTTGAGACTGCAAGTAGATATCTACGATATTGCTTCAGAATCCATAACAAACTATATTTAAAACTTTCTCCAATATCGAATGTGAAGAATATGTATAGTTATGGAGGTGTCCGTGTCTATGCTATAATATTACGGATTATATTATATTAGGTGATCTATAAAATAGATGAATCTAGAATGTGTGTTTATCCACTATTGAAGCAGGTGCGGCAATAATGATTTTTTTGTGCCATCTTATCAAAATTGTGTCTAAAGTTTCGTATTAAAAATATGAGATGACAAATTAAAAAACTTACCATTACTAGACATTTTCTTAACGACACCCCTCTTTTATTATATAAAAATCAAGGAAATCTTAAAGAATTTAATCACCAAATCTTATAATTTCAATTTATATTATAGGTAGTGGCTAAAATATAAGATGTAAGCTGTGGTGTATGACTATAAAAAAACGTTTTTTTTTTTGGCTGTAGCCTTCAGCCAGTAACTGATCTTATGAAAACGTAAACTCGAAATTCAAGATCGATTTTTCAAATAAATAATCACAGACTTATGGCCGGTTTATCGTAGATTTTAATGACGATGTTTTTCTAACCACACTGTTAAATGACGAGTTGCTATGGTAACGAAACGCAGCAACCAATGTCAAAATTTAATAGTGTGATTAAAAAAACATCGTGATTAAAATGTATGATAAACCGGCCATTACTTTTAATACACTGTTTATATGTATAATGAATGTTCACTAAATCCCTATATTATTAAACGAACAAATCTTGTATATATTATGTACCTATATAAATATTTTCTCGAAAACGGCCCTAACGATTTGGATGAAATTTATTGAAAAGGTGTTTTGGGGGGGCAAAAAATCGATCTAGCTAGGTCTCATTCCTGGAAAAATTCGTTTTCTTATCGATTTTATCATTTTAAAAAACAATTTTTTTAACGTTATAAAACAGTGTCGTATGGTGAGTAGGCTTTGGAAAAAACAAACTATTTTCATTATTTATGTCAAATTACTCTGACAGTCAATCTTTCACTTATTAAAATAATCAGTAATTATTTGAAAATATGTAGGTACATACGTTATGTAGTATGACGTATACTGACGTATAATAATATTATCTACTTATAGGTATGTAATTTTTTTTCTTAAAAACGACTAACGATTTTGATGAAATGGGAACTTTAAGTACTATTTTTTTTTTGAACTCATCCGAGCAAAGCTCGGCCATCCAGACTTTATTTTTAAAATGAGTTGAACATTAACTCATGTTGTTTTTAAAGACGGTACAGTAACTAAATTATTAATAAAACATTCTATTTATAAATTAAATTCATAATCATCACTTGTCTCACAAAACAAAAAATACAAAACTTTTATTTCATAATATTAAATTGTCAATGGACAATATGAAATTAAACGTAAGTGGAGTGGCGGTATTCAACTCACTTTTTTTAATTTGAATATGAGTGAACTGATTGACAATCAGTGTTAAACTGAACAACCTGTCAAAGTTCATCGATTTAAATTGTCAATCAATTATGCATATTGCATAGGTAATATACTTATTTTCAAATAAAATTAAAGGTGATTGAAATGGTGCCACTCTACTCCCTTTTATATGAATGAACTGACCTGACAGTTATTTCGCTTTAAAACTGGATTGTGTTTGGGATAATCACGTCCTGTTATCCAAAGTTCCAGAAATTAGTATCAGATTTTACACGATATCTCGCGAATAAAAAATTATATCGATTTCGTAAGGGTGTCAATCAAGACGTGTTAACGTCATTTTGATCCGACATAAATTTTATAAAAATCGGTTCAGCCATTTTTTTTTTTTTTTTAATTAATATTAAAACTAAATAATAATTATGTTTTAATGATTAAAATGATTACTTTTCTGTGTAATATCTAATTTAATTATTATTATTAAATATTTCTCAAACTGGGAAGTTCGTCGTGTGGACCTCAAGGGTCGCACTTCAGTCCTAATAAACGACCCACCTCACGGCTTGTTTAATAACTGTTATTGAAAAATAACAGGTTCTAAAAAGATGAGTTACCAAAATGGACATGTTAAAAACAGCAAGTTATTTAATACCTTTTAGTAAATTATGGGCTATTTAAGGCGTGTTATTAAATAACCGATTAATTATTTAAAACCTGTCATAAAATAACTGATTATTTAATACATATTACCTACTTTATGAATATAACTACAAGAGTGCTCGCTATTAATTGTTTTCATTAATTAATTGTTTAATTGTTAACCTACAAACATTAATATGCCAACAGTCGAGTCAATCTACTGATATTTCTATTTAATATGTGCAGTACTTATACAGATTTTTTTTCTCTTCACATAATATCCTTCATAATATAACAATGGGTAATATTAGTTAATAACACTAGTTGAAACCAATGTGATAGGTTTTTCCGGTCACCCGCTAGACAAAATATTATTATGTAAGTTGGAATCAACTCCGGCATCAGTTTTCACAATCTATTCATGGAAAGTTTCCATCGGCTGCTCACATTTCTTCCATACAACTTTTTTTACAACAAACTCCTGTCTCGTGTAAGAAAATTGTGAAATCTAACACTGATTCTTATTTTTCTTCGAAAACTTTTTCGAATGAATAAATTCGCTCGAACTTATACAGGTTTATTATATTAACAGAATTGAAAAGTGAAAAAGTTTCCATTGACAAATTTAGTTTGTATTGGTATAAGCTTAGAGTTACAATCAAAACTGGGTATTAAATTTATTTTTTAGGAAAGTTTGTCGGTATGATATTGTTGTCAAAGTTATTCAATTTTGCTTCAAGTCGAGAAATATAATATAATCCAACCACATGCGTTGGTGTAACCGAGTGCTATAGACTCTAGATTCTAGAGGAACACAAATACTTTTGTAATGAGAGAGATAGCAGATTAAAGACGCTAGACAACTTAGGTCATTATCGTCTCTTTTGTAATCATCAATAGCAAGAAATCCGTTTTGATTCGTTGTTTAAACGTCCAATTTTACAGATTAAGTTTTAAATTTTGAGGTTTCGAAAGAAAACTGTTTAATTTGTTGTTTTCTATAACCAGGGGGGGTCTTGCCTTACGGGAGAAAACGACCGTCTTATTAGCGCCTTTATTGAATGATTTGTGTCATTTTATGGAACTAAAAACAAAATAAAGTACTAAGCCTTTGGTATTTATAGATAATATCCATTCCTGGCACCTATTGTGGCAAAAATGGTAACTAATAAAATGATGCGTCAATAAATTTTTACTAATATTTATTTTGTTCATTTTAGTATTTCAAAATTTTACCCCCCTTTGACACCCGTAGGGGTTGAATTTCGAAAAATCCTTTCTTAGTGGATGCTTACCTTAGAAAAGGAACCAACTATTCAAATTTCAAGTTTCTATAGCTTCAGCGATATGGCCTAGGCGTTGATTAGTCAAAAAAACCCTACATCCCCCTTTGAACCCCTTAGGGGTTGAATTTATTTCTAAAAACGATTTATTCATGTATGGTCATCGGGGATACATATGTGTACAAAATTTCAAATCGATCGGATACGTGGAAGTCATTCAAAATTGACTTGCAAGATTTGACCTAAACAAACACACAAACGTAATTTTTGAAACGATGCACTTCTTGCTAGACAGTAAACGTGGTCACCGACCCAAGCGCGCTTCATGTCGAGTGGAGCCGAGTAAACCCGATTTAGCGTCACCGACCCGAGCGTGACGGTTCACTATTCAGAAAGAACGCAAAGTGCGCCTAAAGAAGTTTTCACTTCAAAAACTCTCGCGTTTTGAAAACTGTTCATTTGCCATCTGAACTTTCGGATACCTCTAATCAATATATTATTGAAACAAACATATTAGTCGCCACATTCAGTGTTCCGTGTATCGAAAACAATGTTTGTGTAAAATGTGTAGTACAGATAAAAATAGCATCGGACCTCTCTATCTATCGTATAACGACGTTGCGCTTGATGTTCATATTGCGTGGAACAACGATCGTTAACACTCATGTACGGTATGTGCAAGCCATATATTATTACATTGTTCCAAATAATAGTATACAGTGTGTTCATTTTATGATTTTGCACGTCAAATGTAGAAATTGCAAAACATGTGACCTACACAGTACACCGCGGATAATTGGTCGGGTAGAAATATAGTCCAGTAATTTTGGATTTCCACCGCAGAATAATTCCCAGAATTTTTACTTCCCACCTCTACTATGGTAGGGAAGTAATGGATTTAGTCCGAAAAAAATATTTCGAGATTTTAACAGATCTTCACGTTTTGAAACCCTAGCAATCGTTTAAGATCATTATCTGACTGATGTCTGTATGTTTATGTGTGTGTGTGTGTGTTTGTGGTCAATTTTTCGCCTTCGATATTGTAAAAACGGAACAACATACGGCCATGCTGATTGTTCTATTGTGTTTATAAGCCTTTAACTTAGATCTGATTAGATTTTGAGTCAAATCGGTTCAGTGGATCCTGAGATATTAAAAAAAACGTTCTCAATGTCACATATTAACATAGGTAAAAAAAAATATAAATGAATTCTAGATGTTATAATATGAAAAAATGGAAACATTTTTTTCTCTAAAATGTATAGTTTTCGGGAAAAAAAATATTTTACTAAAAAAAGAAAATTGTACGTAAATCAAGGTAACCATGATTTTTGCTATATTAAGTTAGCCATCAGTAGATCACCAAACAAAAAAGAGGGTCATGCTTTTTTTCAAAGAATAAAAAAAGAGTGTTTATTTTTTGCAAATATTTACTAGGTGGGAAGTATAGGACTGGTCATCAGTCGAATTTTTTGTATATATCTTCGTTATAGTGTTTTAAAAAACATGTAAAAAATCCTCATCGATATCGTGCCGGCGTTGCCAGATATTTGAGGTTCAAGTTCACGATAGACGGTTTTTTGCGAATTTCTCGGTTCCGTTTAATTTTTGATAAGAAATGGTTATTATTAATCTTGTAGAGGATAAACATGTTTTGTCTACGATTCATAGTTTTACTTATTTAAGTACCCATGGCTTCCTCCCCTCGATTTTTCATAACGGTATTATGCTGCTTCCCGAGGGCCTAACATAATAATTTGTACATTTATTTTAAGTTGAACTTAAAGCTAACGATTAATTATAATTTTATCGAAATTAATGCAGTAGCTCTCTAGTTATAAGCAACCAAACATACAAATCGACAGCAGTGAAACAGACAGACAGATAGACAATTTTTTTTGGAAAATACGATATTTATACTTGACATCAATTATAAAAGCCATTCGTAAAGTAATTTTGTAAAAAAAATTACAAGGATTTATGATATAAGTATGTTGCGAATTCTTACGGAAGAAGTTGCGAACGATTCACATTTTTTCAGTACACAGGCAAAGAGTGCCTAACGCGCCTAAGGAAGTTTTCACTTCAAAAACCTTTAGTCAATGTAATGTTTATCTCTACACTGCACAACTTCATATGGATCAATAATTAATTAACAATTATAAAAGTTACAAAAGTTTTTTATTGTTATATTTCGGGTCTATATATTTCACTTCGTTTCAGAAGACAACTTCTCAAGTACCCACAGAAAAAAATCATTAATCAATATACAATTGTTTTGTTTTCCGAGAGAACGGCGTCCTGTGCAAAGTTCATGTAGGCGTTTCAAAAGAAACTAAAATGATCGTGTATCAATACGAAATTCAAATAAAAACTCGGGTCGCAGTGCCAAAACCCTGCCGACAATATAGTGTATTTGCTAATACAGGCATTGTGCTGTTATTATGTGAACATATAAGTTTGTTTTTGGACAAAATAAAAAATTTAACTCCTTAATACATCCCTTAAAATAATATTTTTTTTCTTAATTTCAATATTATTATCAATGCAACCTCTGTACCAAATTGAATACACCCTTCAGTAATAATTAATCACTATCCGCAAACTAGTGTTTTCATAAAATTTGTAAGTCCGGACCTGTCAGGGCGATTTTATTAAAATTTTAGCAGCACATTTCAATCTTCACTAAAGGGTTAAATTTCAATTTTGAAACAATTCTGAGAATTTTTTCGGTATTTTTGGGCCCAAAAACATTTTTCAACCCCTAAAAACCACCCTTAAAATGGTCCGATTGGGCCCATTTTAAATAGGCTTTGTGCGGTGATAGATTGCAACGTGCCTACCCAATTTCGTCAAAATCAATTAACTCTTTCGAAAGTTATAGCCCGTACTACACACACACACATATATATATAAAAATATATAAATATATATATACCTATATATATACATATATAAACAGACATTTCCAAAAATGGTGCCAAACTGTTCAGGAGGCTATGAAACGTCGAGAAATTTTGGTCCGACCCCTAGGTCCCGCCATGCGACCGACGCCAATAGTGTATGTGCCATATGGCAAATACACTAAAAATAAGAAAATTGTAAACATTTTACGGTAAAACCTTGATAACCTTCGAAAGAACAACTTTTATTTGTTACATGGATGACCAAGGTGGATTTAAGCAATACTTACCTAAATACAATTCTAATAACTTTTGACTGTTTATTAACGTCCCATTGGAAGTTATTGTAATGGGTTCGAAAATCGAAATCAAAATGTATAACAAATTTTTATGTTTCAAGGTCACTACACTATTTTTAAAATGATGTCTGTGTGTGTGTATGTGGGTGTGTACGTACGTACGTATATGTCCATTTCTTTCTAAGACGAAATCTCGAGAATGAAAAATGATATCGACTACGTTAGGGTGCCAATCGACGCGTATTAACGTAAATTTGATCTGGAAGAAATTTTTTCAAAATCGGTTCAGCCGTTCTTTTTTCTTAACCAAATAGACTCCAAAAAGTAGACTTTACACAATATCTCGCGAATAAAAAATTATATCGACTTCGTAAGGGTGTCAATCGAGGCGTGTTAACGTCATTTTGATCCGACATAAATTTTATAAAAATCGGTTCAGCCGTTTTTTTTTTTTAATTATTGTTAAAAATAAATAATAATTATGTTTTAATGATTAAAATGATTACTTTTCTGTGTAATATCTAATTTAATTATTATTATTAAATATTTATCATACTGGGAAGTTCGTCGTGTGGACCTCAAGGGTCGCACTTTAGTCCTAATAAACGACCAACCTCACGGCTTGTTTTTTATTTAATTGAACAACTTAATTTGCAAACTTAAAGGTTGCAAAGAAAGTCAACCAAAAAAATAATCGAACAGATATCAAAAGTATATAGATACTGATTTATTTAAAAAAATAAAACACGCACTGGGGTGAAAACTCGCTCCTTTTGGTCATCCAAATTTATTTCATCCTCCATGGTTTTCAAAATATGGCTTATTTTATCTTTACGCATTTTCTTATAGCAAGTTTGTGTAAAATGCCTTAATTTTACATGCACTATAACCACCTGCTTTGTGTGTCATTAGTTATGGGTCACCTTGTATAAGCATATACCGTAATTATTATAATGATTATTTACATCATATTTTGTTCTTGATTTTTTTAAACATTTTTAAATAACCATATAATTTCAAGAAACGATACTGAATAACAAAATATATTTTTACAAAATGAGCGACACTAGAGCAATCTACGTCGTGCATAAAATAATATTATGTAAACACAGATATGTACCTATATAAGTAGTATAGCGGTGCATAACATTAAGGGACATGATAAAAGAGCTGTTTGGTTTTGATGACTGTACAATATACAGTCTCTGTATCGCTGTGTTATCTCTATTATTCTAACAAATGACACAGCAGCCGCCACTATACTGCCTTGCACCACAGCATTACATATAGATAATATGATATTATGTAACAAGTACAGTGTAGTGGGTTCGTTGACATGACGTGGTTCAATAAAGGGTCTCTAGATCTCTATACCAAAATTGGCGACTTTGGGATTTCCCACTTCGATATTTTGGGCTGAAAAAGAAATAAATACTCAATGAGACCTATTCAGATATATACCTACCCAAGGGCGTCGCCAGCCAATGGGCCAGGGAGGGGCAAGATAAAAGATGGAGGATATGAATAATTGTAAGGTAAAATAAATGCGATTTGTAATGTTTTAATCGTTTACTACAAGAATCTTAATTAAAACATTATCTTCTTGGGTTTCTTGTGAATTTTTCGACTACTTTATTATTAAAATCTTCTAGGTTGCGATCAACATTTTTAAAGCTTTACCCTCTAGAGGGGGGCAGCTGCCCTCCCCTGCTCCCCC
Organism: Mongoloraphidia duomilia; assembly: GCA_039654895.1. Classification (NCBI taxonomy): domain Eukaryota; kingdom Metazoa; phylum Arthropoda; class Insecta; order Raphidioptera; family Raphidiidae; genus Mongoloraphidia; species Mongoloraphidia duomilia. The sequence continues at coordinate 4,108,201 of CM077517.1, forward strand.
TTGGCGACGCCCTTGTACCTACCCATGACCATCTTCAAAGATTTTATTTTTGAAGTTATACTTCTTTTGGCGCGTTGTGGAAAAATGATGAGAGGGAATTTTTAGGATGCGCGCGCATCGCGTCACGAAATTTACTGACAACATGAAGTTGCAACTAAATTCACACCTTGAAGTTAGTCGTTTGTAAAACATCAACTAGAGTCGTTACACCAGTCACAATATGACCAGAGCATTTTCAGTTTTGATTAACATTAATAAAAGCTATTGCTTTGCAAACGCTCGTTTATGCCTTTTATGTCTTTTTTACAAACGTTTAGTACTGGCACGCGAGATAAAATTTTTGGAGTTATTTTTGTTTTGTTACGTAAAAGAAGTATAACTTATGACGTGCGTACATAGTACACACACACACACTCGTAGTTTGATTTTACAATCGAAATATTCAATTGTTCAAGTCGATTATTTGCCACATAGGTTATAGCAATAGCAGCAAATGAGAATATGCTAGTCGACTGACATTCACGCGACTCGTTGATTGTTCACTGTTCAGTCGGTACTCAATACTCTGTGATCTCTTCACTATTAAATTTGTATTACACGATTGCTGCACAATCGACCATCGACCCGACCACAGTTGTTGAATGATTAACGATTGTATATTATGTGGCTCTCGACAGTGTACAAATCAGTACTATGCGACTCAGTTTCGGTGAACTATGCAATAACAACAATCGAGTCCAAGTGACAACCATCGAGTGTCATCGATTTATTTATTTATTGTAGATTATAGACGCGTCGACATCTAAGATCATTAGCGTCTTTCAACTACACTAAATAACAACTAACTTAAAACTAAATAACATTACAAAACATCCATGAGCGCAAATAGGATTCGAACCCACGGCAGTCCAGTCTAGAGGTTGCGGCGCCAAGCACGCTACCATCCAGGCTATACTGCCCTCGGAGTGTCATCGAGACAATCAACTAAAACATCTCGTATCGCGCATCACTAGTTCAGTGTTCACGTCAAAAAACTCAGTCAAATCTATGAACGTTCCGTAACAGTGGAGTATCTAGTAGTATTATATTCACGACGAGACATGATAAAAGAGCTGTTTGGTTTTGAATACGTAATGCTATTTCGATATTCATTCTATGTAAAAATTCCTAGCGCATCACAATGTGTACTTATGTAAATTGGTAGAGAGAAGCGTTGTATCGTTTCAGAACGAAAAAAAACACAATCTGATGTAATCGCCACACGCTGTCTAATTGACTGGATTATTCACAGATTCATTGAACGGAAATGTTCAATTAAATATTTATTTGTATTGTGGAATGATTTTTTTCAGAATTTCCGTTTTGCTGGCTTAACGTTTTATCTACATACATTTATGGTTATTTTATTAATAATATTCTATAAAACCATGGAATTCTACTAATAGTCCAGCAGTCAGGTACTTTTTACCTGAAAAATATTCCAAAGTTAATGATATTTTGGTATGTTGTTTGTGGGTACTCTGTGGAGTAGAATCTGAGTTTTCGCCTCGAGAACCCTGTGCTAACGTGGGGGGAGCCGAAAAACCACGAAACTTTACCACCTTTTTTGCTTTTTTCGAAATCTCTCAGAAACGGTCGACTTAAGCAATTCTTTCATTATGTAATGTTTTAAAGAGGATTACATTTCCTGCAATTTTTATTCCCACAACTTTTCTCTGGTACTAATGGTAAGCGCGCTGCAGCTTCTTGAAAATAACCCGCTCCGCTTTTTGTAACCTTGGTAACCAATGGTTAAAATGTAATGTTCTTTTCAATAGTTTTATTTATTTTCTTCTTCATCGAACTTTAAATTAAAAATACACATGTTACACATTGGTTACCAAGGTTACAATTGCTTAAGTCGACCGTTTCTGAGAGATTTCGAAAAAAGCAAAAAAGGTGGTAAAATTTCGTGGTTTTTCGGCTCCCCCCACGTTAGCACAGGGTCCTCGAGGTCGAAAACTCAGATTCTACTCCATAGAGTACCCGCAAACAACACACCAAAATATCATTAACTTCGGAATACTTTCCAGGTAACCCCCTTCATTTATTACCTGCCGCTTGGACTATAAGAAAGGAAGTGATTTCCGTAAAATGGTTTCAAAAATATATGTATTTTTAATATTTGTTCACTGGAATTAGGGGCCATTCAAATATTACGTAAGCACTATAGGGGGGAGGGTCTTTGCTTTGCTTATTTTTGATGACATGGGGGATGGGGGGTCTGGATGGTGATTACGTCAGCAGTATTTATTTTTTTACTTTTTCGGATTTTCTACAAAATTTAGTCGATTTTGGTTTGAACACATATGGCAACCCTACTTGTCTATGCTTGAAAACGAAACGCATTTTCAGGGATTCCCGAAAATAATGGATACGTTTACTCGCTTAGAACCGAGTAAAAGAACCGAGTAGGGGAATTACCGCGCGATATTCATTGAGCAGCAAACATCCAATGTCATCGAACATTTAGAGTCATGGATTCGTGTCATGGACTGAGGACTGTTAATTTGAATTAATATAACAACATTTTAAAAGAAGTTTGTAACACTTAGGAAAACAAAAATTATGAACCCAAACCTTCCTTCTAAGTCTTTTGTATTTTATAACATTTTATCACTGCAATATCCGTATTAGAATTTTATGGATAAATCAACGACCTACTTTGCATATGTTGCATGTTGTTTAAAAGATAAGCTGCAATATACAGAGCATGTCTAGAATCAAAACGCCCTTCTTATGATAATTCAGTTCTTCAAAGCTGATGCATTAGCCATAATACGATGTTAATAAAATGACAAATTTCATATACATCACCTGCTGATATACGTTTGTAATGCAGACAAATCGAGGCACGTACCTACGTATAATATACAGGTAGTTTTGCTGTGTAAACATGTTTATAGATTGAAGACAAAAATTCGGAAAACGAGTTCTGTGTCATGCAAAATACTCAAAAAAAAATTCGCAGATTTTGCAATCCTTGCAACCATCGAGGACATTGGAAATGATAACAGCATATATGAAACATAATTAACTGTTTATTATACACACAATATTTATCAATGCACTGTTTAGTTTTGTCAGGAATAGCCCTATTATTCTTCTGTTATATATGCCTTCACTTTTGCTTGATTACTTAACTTTTAAATGGATTTTTCTACAGTATTTATTAACATTTGCTCAAAAATAACACCGCAGATCGTCGCAAATACCTCTCAATTAACTAGACATGATATAAAACACATTTCGAAAAAATTGCACTTGTTCAATTTTGCATGATTGCTCCTCACTTGATCGCGACACCGTTGTCTTCGTCGCAAATACCTCTCAATTAACTAGACATGATATAAAACACATTTCGAAAAAATTGCACTTGTTCAATTTTGCATGATTGCTCCTCACTTGATCGCGACACAGTTGTCTTCGTCGCAAATACCTCTCAATTAACTAGACATGATATAAAACACATTTCGAATAAATTGCACTTGTTCAATTTTGCATGATTGCTCCTCACTTGATCGCGACACCGTTGTCTTTTGGCCTTGAACGAAAACTCGTAACTCTGCCCCCATATACGAACATAAACATTTCCAATGTTAAAACCCGCAAGAAAATGAAATGACAAATAGTTCCGTTACGATTTTAATTAGGTATATGTACCTACAGGTAAACCATTAAATTTCATTAGATAAACACATTTTCTCTAAATCCTTATACAGTTTATACCTTTAACACTAGTTTAAAGGAACTGAATACAAAACTAATTGGGATGCGAGAAAGTTATCAAAAGCTCAAAGAGGAGATCTGAAAGCAGAAAGTCGGCAGTGTCGGTAGTCAGTTTCAGTATAGCTTGCAGGACACATTCACAATGTCTGTATGTGTGTGCGTGTATATGTCCTGTAGAATACACAGGTTCTAGGACTGGTTACGGGATGCATACACGAACAAGGGAATTTATTGCCTGGTATCTCTCTGACAGACCACTTTTTCATATAAATATTCTTTTAAAATCCAACTGTCATGTCAGACAACGCGAACAAACATAATTCTTGTTGTTTGCATTTCGTTTTGTGTTTGTATGGGTGTCCCCTACCTGACGCTACATATCTCAACTACATCTAGGGTAGAGTCGTGTTTGTGATTTCGTTGTTTGTGTCCTAAATAAAGGATGAGTAGCTATATAAATATGGCGACATATTAGTGTAAAGGTTAGCGTGCTGGCTTTTGGACCAGATTATCGTGGGTTCGATTCCCGCCTCCGCTCATGGATGTTTTATGATATTGTTTGGATCCAGCTGTAATCTGATTATACTGGCTAGATAACTATAGATGTTCAGGTCACCCCAAGGGTATCTCTTATGTATATGTTCATATAGAATAGAATAGAATAGAATAGAATAGAATAGAATAGAATATATTTATTGTCCAATATAGCAGTGAGCAGGATTCGTCGCACAAAAATATTTAATAATTATAATTAATTGAATAAAATTCATTAACTGAATACAAACATGTTTTAATTAGAAGAGTCTTTAACTCTCTTTTAAATTTAGGGAAAGGAAGTGACTTCAGCTTAGCAGGAAGACTGTTGAAAAATTTTAATATGCTCTATATAGTATAATATTTGGACATATACCTACAATTGCATATAATTGAAAATTAATTTAAAAAATCAAAAAACCCGACAGCGTCAAAAGCGAATTAAAAAGATGAAATGATAACATGCAGTCGGAGTCAATAGATATTTCTGTTCAAATTGTTACTACATGCGTATGTCCCCGACTGCATGTTATCATTTGATCTTGTTTCCATCATTTAGTTCGCTTTTGACGCAGTCGGATTTTTTAACTTCCCATTGGAAGTTATTGTAATGGGTTCGAAAATCGAAATCAAAATGTATAACAAATTTTTATGTTTCAAGGTCACTACGCTATTTTTAAACTATTTTTAGAAAGATGCCTGTGTGTGTGTGTACGTATGTGTCCATTTCTTTCTAAGACGAAATCTCGAGAATGAAAAATGATATCGACTACGTTAGGGTGCCAATCGACGCGTATTAACGTAAATATGATCTGAAAGAAATTTTTTCAAAATCGGTTCAGCCGTTCTTTTTTCTTAACCAAATAGACTCCAAAAAAGTAGATTTTACACAATATCTCGCGAATAAAAAATTATATCGACTTCGTAAGGGTGTCAATCGAGGCGTGTTAACGTCATTTTGATCCGACATAAATTTTATAAAAATCGATTCAGCCGTTTTTTTTTTTTTAATTATTGTTAAAAATAAATAATAATTATGTTTTAATGATTAAAATGATTACTTTTCTGTGTAATATCTAATTTAATTATTATTATTAAATATTTATCAAACTGGGAAGTTCGTCGTGTGGACCTCGAGGGTCGCACTTTAGTCCTAATAAACGACCCACCTCACGGCTTGTTTTTTAATGTTATCTCTGTCTGTGATCGCACTTAGCTAAAACCCAAACCACTGATGCGTTTTCAAGACGATCACACCTTGAGGTTAAATCTGTACATTTAGATAATGTATTTTTAAGAATATTAGAACTCAATATAAATTTAATCCAACCCTATAAACCACACATCGCTCTAACAATGTGAAGATAAGAAACATATGTCAAATACACTAATAATCAAGCTTTAAGCATTTAAAATAACAACATGGCATATTCTCACCGACAGGTGTTAAAAAGCATAGCAGTAAAATTGTTTAAAAACAAGCTACCTGCAAACACTTTCAATTTGCCATGAAAATTAAAAAAACAAGTCGAAAGAAAAAACAACGACTGCAAATACAAGTGAAAATTGCTAGCATAATATGAAAACAAAAAGAAAAAGTGACTGGTGTAGTTGCGTCGATGTAGCACGGAGTTAACTAAAAAACTCTTCACCGAGATTGAAATGTTTGCAGTATGAGCATATTTCTCATAGTCTCAAAATCACAACTTTTATTTCCGCCCGGATTTATATTTTTATCTGCAAGGGAATTTCGCTAGTGAATATATGTATTTTTTATCCTGAAAGGACATTTATCAACGGCTGAAACTCAGGGTACACCAGGAACGTATCAGACCAAACTTGTAAGTGGTCTTTTTAACTTTCCATTGGAAGTTATTGTAATGGGTCCGAAAATCGAAATCAAAATGTGTAACAAATTTTTATGTTTCAAGGTCACTACACTATTTTTAGAAAGATGTCTGTGGGTGTGTGTGTGTGTGTGTGTACGTACGTACGTATGTGTCCATTTCTTTCTAAGACGAAATCTCGAGAATGAAAAATGATATCGACTACGTTAGGATTCCAATCGACGCGTATTAACGTAAATATGATCTGAAAGAAATTTTTTCAAAATCGGTTCAGCCGTTCTTTTTTCTTAACCAAATAGACTCCAAAAAAGTAGATTTTACACAATATCTCGCGAATAAAAAATTATAACGACATCGTAAGAGTGTCAATCGAGGCGTGTTGCCGTCATTTTGATCCGACATAAATTTTATAAAAATCGGTTCAGCCGTTTTTTTTTTATTTATTGTTAAAAATAAATAATAATTATGTTTTAATGATTAAAATGATTACTTTTCTGTGTAATATCTAATTTAATTATTATTATTAAATATTTATCAAACTGGGAAGTTCGTCGTGTGGACCTCAAGGGTCGCACTTTAGTCCTAATCTGATCTAGTACGTTCTTAGTGTATCCACGGCCTAAAAGTTAAAACATTTGCAAACCAGAAATTGTATTTATATAAGTAAGGCTTTTTAACAAAAGAGTTGTTCTGTTTCATTGAATTTTACGCTGACATTTTTATATAATTTATATTATGTTGCATTTTTTATCTCACGTTTTTGTTGAAACAGACATATTGTAGTAAAGTCGGTCACAGTATAGCGCTATTGATGAATCAGTATGCGTTTTTTGTTTACTTTTAGATTTAAAATAAATCGGAAGTGTCACCAAATGCTGAAATAATTTCCAAATTGACACGCATGCGGTCAGAGCGCTGTTCAGAATGGGTCAGCATGTAGTCCTGTCATTTGTATATTAATTCTATAGAAATGGTTACTCTCATTGTGTACCATTATTAATTATAAAAAATCTTTTTTTTTACAAACAACGTACTTACAATATCTTGTACCCGGTAAATTTCAGTTTTGTTGGAAAATTCTAAATTAAAAATTTATTTTAAATGTTTGAAATAAAAAATATAAATCAAAGAGTCGTAAAAAATGGTGTCACTTTCAGGATATAAATCCAGTGACAATAAGAAATGAGATTTAAATTAAATATCTTGATCTCAGATTTCATTTAGGTAAATTATGAATATTAATCCAATACTTTTAACGACAGGAAAAATAATCAGAAGTAATAAATTTTAATGGGTATTTTAGATTTAAATTACTACAGTTTATTGGTAAAAAATGCATAAAAATGGCTATGCTTTGTACCTACTAAAGCGGCGTTGACATTATGTCCTAATTCATTAGCACTAGCGAGTCATAATAGCAATGATCTACAAGCCCATAATATTGGTATTAAAAAAAAATATAAGAATCAGTCGAACTACTGAACCAATTTAAGTAAAATTTATATGGGATCACCTCGAAGGTATTTCCTATTAAATAAAGCAATAATCATCAAAATCGGTTCACAAATGCAGGAGAAATTGGTGTACATATACATAAAATAAATCGGTTGACCCTGCAGGCCATCCCGCTATTTTCAAACGCTTTGAGTTCGAAGCACTTGATTATATACCCAAAAGTAGATTTTTGACACTATTTTATTTTTTGAAAAGCTATAACATTTGAACGCGTTGTTCGATTTTGATCTTTAAAACGGCACTCGACGCAGTTTTTTAAGCTCTAAAAATATTGTAAGAGGTACAAAATCAACTGGTTGATAAATCTCGAAGTTATTTTGAAAAAACACTTTTTTCGAAATCTGTTGACTACGATATCTCTCGAACAGATTAACCAATTTTGATCCGCTTAGCGGCATTCGACGCCGTTTTCTGAGGAGAAGAGCTGATTAGATTATGAAATCAATCGGTACAATATTCTAGAAGTTATTTTGAAAAAACATCGTTTTAACAACTTTTTTTTTCATTTTTTTTTTGGGATTTCTCAAAATCTATTGGACCGAGTCGGTTCAAATTTTCAGGAAATCTAAGTTCAGTAGAACTCTTTCGAATGCCGCAAATCGCGATTCGATCAGTCAAGCCGTTCAAAAGTTACGAGAGGTTTACATACACACACACACAAAACATCACAAAACGTCGAGATCTGATGAAAACTCGATTCTAGAAAATCGGGGTGAAATCAATAACTTCCCTATTTTTGAATATTTTCAATTTTCTTAGCGGGAAGTTAAAAATGTACATACATAAAAAAGATAGGTACACATCAAATTGAGAACCTCCTCCTTTTTTGAAGTCGGTTAAAAATAGTTTACACTGTCATCAGCCGCAATAATGGGTGAATAACAGTACAGTTGTAGGAAGAAAAAAAGTCGTCCAAGAAGATGGCGGATTCGAGATTATCAAACAACGCAATAAATTTAGTGTGAGTAGTAGTGTGAGTAGTAATTTATTGAAAAAAGCTAAATTTGTACACCTTTAAACTTATATTAATCACTCACGGTTAAATTGTAGATTCGAGATTTTCCACTATCCATTATGTTCATTATCGGCGCCTTACTCACCGGACTGCATTGGTTTTATTTTATTTATTTATTGTAAATTATAAACGCGTCGACAACTTAGGTCATTAGCGTCTTAAATACATTAAATAACAATTCTCTTAAAACTAAATGACATCACAAAACATCCATGAGCGGAGGTGGGATTCGAACCCACGACAGTGTGATCCAAAGGCGGCTACGCTAACCGTTACACCACACTGTCCTCTGACTGCATTGGTACACAAATGCTTTCATTACATTATGCTTGTCGATTAGCGATAACTAATAAGTAAATAGTAAGTGTAGTGACAACGCCGCTTTACTAAAACAATGTATGTATTATTTTTTATAGCTCAGTGATCTCATCTATTTTTCATGTTCGTTTTTAAACCCAATTATTCCCGTATATTATAGATATATCATTTACATTCATTACTTAAAATACAAGAGCTTTCGATTCCCAAAGGGATATAGCGGTACTTGGCTGTACTCAATAATTTGATTCTTTTACGATAATGAAATATTGATGCAACGTTTGTGTGCTCTAAAGTCTAAAGAATACTCGTATCTATGCGGAAATAACCATTATAAATATGACCTTAAAATTAATCTAAAAAATTCGACGGACGACCAGTCCTATACTTCCCACCTAGTAAATATTTGCAAAAAATAAACACTCTTTTTTTATTCTTTCACGTTTTGAGACCCTAGCAATCGTTTAAGATCATTTTCTGACTGATGTCTGTGTGTGTTTGTGTGTGTGTGGGTGTATGTGTGTGTGGGTGTATGTGTGTATGTGTGTGTGTGGTCAATTTTTCGCCTTCGATATCTTAAGAACGGAACAACATACGGGCATGCCGATTGTTCTATTGTGTTTATCAGCCTTTAACTTAGATCTGATTAGATTTTGAGTCAAATCGGTTCAGTGGATCCTGAGATATTCAAAAAAACGCTCTCAATGTCACGTATTAACATAGGTAAAAAAAATATAAATGAATTCTAGATGTTATAATATGAAAAAAATGTAAATAATTTTTTTCTCTAAAATGTATAGTTTTCGAGAAAAAAAATATTTTACTAAAAAAAATAAAAATTGTACGTAAATCAAGGTAACCATGATTTTTGCTATATTAAGCTAGCCATCAGTAGATCACCAAACGAAAAAGAGGGCCATGCTTTTTTCAAAGAATAAAAATTAAATTGTGTTTTAAAGACCACCAACAGCTAAGGTTATTTGGGCCTAGTCAAAAAATAAAAAAAAAGAGTGTTTATTTTTTGCAAATATTTACTAGGTGGGAAGTATAGGACTGGTCATCAGTCGAATTTTTTGTTTAGTGATCTACTGATGGCTAGTAATATAGCAAAAATCATGGTTATCTTGATTTACGTAAAATTTTCTTTTTTTAGTAAAATATTTTTTTTCTCGAAAACTATACATTTCAGAGAAAAAAAAATATTTACATTTTTTTCATATTATAACATCTAGAATTCATTTATATTTTTACTTCCCACCTCTACTATGGTAGGGAAGTAATGGATTTAGTCCGAAAAAAATATTTCGAGATTTTAACAGATTTTCACGTTTTGAGACCCTAGCAATCGTTTAAGATCATTTTCTGACTGATGTCTGTATGTGTGTGTGTGTGTGTGTGTATGTGTGTGTGTATGTGTGTGTGTGTGTGTGTGTGGTCAATTTTTCGCCTTCGATATCTTAAGAACGGAACAACATACGGGCATACCGATTGTTCTATTGTGTTTATCAGCCTTTAACTTAGATCTGATTAGATTTTGAGTCAAATCGGTTCAGTGGATCCTGAGATATTCAAAAAAACGTCCTCAATGTCACGTATTAACATAGGTAAAAAAAAATATAAATGAATTCTAGATGTTATAATATGAAAAAAATGTAAATATTTTTTTTCTCTAAAATGTATAGTTTTCGAGAAAAAAAATATTTTACTAAAAAAAATAAAAATTGTACGTAAATCAAGGTAACCATGATTTTTGCTATATTAAGCTAGCCATCAATAGATCACCAAACAAAAAAGAGGGCCATGCTTTTTTCAAAGAATAAAAATTAAATTGTGTTTTAAAGACCACCAACAGCTAAGGTTATTTGGGCCTAGTCAAAGAATAAAAAAAAGAGTGTTTATTTTTTGCAAATATTTACTAGGTGGGAAGTATAGGACTGGTCATCAGTCGAATTTTTTTTACCTATGTTAATACGTGACATTGAGAACGTTTTTTTTAATATCTCAGGATCCACTGAACCGATTTGACTCAAAATCTAATCAGATCTAAGTTAAAGGCTGATAAACACAATAGAACAATCGGCATGGCCGTATGTTGTTCCGTTTTTACGATATCGAAGGCGAAAAATTGATCACATACACACACACACACACATACAGATATCAGTCAGAAAATGATCTTAAACGATTACTAGGGTCTCAAAACGTGAAGATCTGTTAAAATCTCGAAATATTTTTTCGGACTCTTTTCGGACCCTTTTCAAGCACTACTGAGTAGTGCTTGAAAGGGTCTCTTAAAATAGACCGAAACGTAGTATTAAAAATAAAGTTGGACAGCTATAGTCAGTTTTGTGTGTTTTATTTATTAAAATTGTTTTCAATTTGAGGAAATATACTTCCCAAAAAAATGTCAACAGGACAACAATGTAGAAAAATGACAATTTTATTAGCTATAAGTACTACTTCCAAGTGCAAATTTAAGTCAACTACGATAAATTAGATATTTTCTTGTTACCAGTGCAGACGTGATGTCGTAGGGAATTTTACGACAACTTAAAAAATGCAATATTCTTTATGATTTTCCAATATTATGCAATTTTTCGAAATAAATTTGATTACAACATAAAAATTATTATGATAATATCTACTTTTTAAATGATATTCTGAATTTGTTCAGTAGATAGTATTCATTTTAGATGTAGGTACTGAGTTTGAATTTTTTTTAAAAAAATTTCCAAAATGTAAAAAACGTTCATAATTTTTAAATTTTTTACAGACTTCAAAAAAAGATTCTAACAATTCTTCAATGTTTCTTTATTTATTTATTGTAGATTATAGACGCGTCGACAACTTAGGTCATTAGCGTCTTAATTACATTAAATAACAAGCCGTGAGGTGGGTCGTTTATTAGGACTAAAGTGCGACCCTTGAGGTCCACACGACGAACTTCCCAGTTTGATAAATATTTAATAATAATAATTAAATTAGATATTACACAGAAAAGTAAACATTTTAATCATTGAAACATCAATAATAATTAAAAAAAAAAAAAACGGCTGAACCGATTTTTATAAAATTTATGTCGGATCAAAATGACGTTAACACGCCTCGATTGACACCCTTACGAAGTCGATATAATTTTTTATTCGCGAGATATTGTGTAAAATCTACTTTTTTGGAGGTTATTTGGTTAAGAAAAAAGAACGGCTGAACCGATTTTGAAAAAATTTCTTTCAGATCATATTTACGTTAATACGCGTCGATTGGCACCCTAACGTAGTCAATATCATTTTTCATTCTCGAGATTTCGTCTTAGAAAGAAATGGACACATACGTACGTACGTACGTACGTACGTACGTACGTACACACACACACACACACACACACAGACATCTTTCTAAAAGTAGTGTAAAAATAGTGTAGTGACCTTGAAATATAAAAAAATTTTTTCCATTTTGATTTCGATTTTCGGACCCATTACAATAACTTCCAGTGGGAAGTTAACAACTTCCTTAAAACTAAATGACATCACAAAACATCCATGAGCGGAGGTGGGATTCGAACCCACGACAGTGTGTTACAAAGGTCGGCTACGCTAACCGTTACACCACACTGACCTCTGGAGTGTAGGTATGTGTTTTATTATTGTTTTTTACTAGCGCGCGCCAGTTAGTAAATGCGAAACGCTGCAATATGTAAAATTATATGTATTTTTATCCAGGTGTGCAAGCTTTCACGACCGGCATTGTTCCAAGTCTTCATGGTTTCTGGGCTTGTAGGCCGTGGTCCGGTGGTATTTCTACCTGACGTTTCGTCTAGAACTGCGGTAGACATTCTCAAAGGCGATGTGGCAGCGGTCGAGCCATAGACAGAACGTTGAGTTATTACCCACGAATATACAGAGAGGCCATAGAAATACAAAAATACACACAGAATTTCAACCGAAAAGATGAAGGCCTCAATCTCAGTAAGAGCTGGACACCAGCACTCCATCATACAAAACCAATGACTAATCATACAAGAACGGAATACGACCGAGTAGAGAACTCATCCCCACCACTACACACTGCGCAGTTGACCAATTACAGAGAGACGGACTACGACCGAACAGAACACACTGGTACTAGGCATAAAAGAAGGGAGGACACTAGTCACTGACACACTGACCTGTGAGTCGCCAAGGAGGACACTTCGACCGTTGCCATATCGTCTTTGAGAATGTCTACCGCAGTTGTAGACGAAACGTCAGATAGAAATACCACCGGACCACGGCCTACAAGCCCGGAAACCATGAAGACTTGGTATATGTATTTTTAGTTGGAAAGAAAACAATGTGTATTTCTGCAGTGATATTCAGCGCAAATAATAATAATTGGTAATGTTAATTCAAAATTTAAATTAAATTAACCTTGTTAAGTTCGTTATCCCAAAATTCTTGTTTTACTTGAATGTAAATAATTAACACTTGGTCGAAATACTGTCCCTTATTTTTGAAATGGATATAAAACTCTCAGATTCATTGCATTACAATGTTGAATAAAAATCAGTACGTTCTTCATGTTTTTCAGATATAGTAGTAATAAGTACCCATGTGATATTTATCAATGAAAATGAACTCTTTCAAGGTATTTTGTATAATATCATCTGAAAATGGAATAGATATAATGATAGATAAAGTTCCGAGACAGCAACATTTAGAAGAAATGGATTTTTAACGACGTACTTAATTTTACGAGTGAAAGATGTAAAGTATCGGAACTGTTATTAGCAATTTATAATACTCAGAATATTTTTTATTTAAGCTTTTCCTGACCTAACATTCAAATCTCCATAACTTTTACAGGTTGTTATCATGCTAAATTAGGTCCAAATTAATAGATTATTATATAAGTAGCTTTCTTTTTGGTTTTTTGGGGCCCTTGCTATATTTACGTATCAAGAAAAATTTTCTTGCTCATGTGAGGTGATTATTTTGACATTTTAAATACTTTTCTTTACTATTTTATGTTTTAATTATTATTAAAATAGACGATAGCCATTCCCACAAGCTTATACTTTTATAACGTCGGCAACCTGCCATCGTGATGTTAAACGTCAAACAATTTTTGAGATATACAAGAAAAAAATCAGAAGCCATTGTCGGGACTTGAACCCGAAATTCCCAGTTTCCGGCTGGTTGAGTTACCAATTACTCAAACAGTGCCCCGAGAGTGGAATCTGTTCCTTCCCTATATATACCTATTTCAACACTAAATCACACCTCATGCGAGAGTGGATTTATTTTTAAGTTATAAACATAACTAAATATTAATAACTCAATAGCCCAGACAAGACCGTTTTATAATTAAATACAACATGAGTTAATTTGTGGATATAATATAATAATTATAAAAATTCATTCCCACAAGCACATATTTTTCTTAACGTAATCAGTCGGCAACCTGCCATCGTGATTTTAAACGTCAAACAAGTTTTATTTTCAAAATTGCTTCAAGGCTGAAATTGTTTGTGTAGCTTCTAGGTGACCCAATAATGCCATTATAATATTTGCAGATCGATTGGTCAGTATTAAAGGGGTGGCCTAAACGTGTAATGTACCCGACGAAATTTATATTATTAGTTCAAAGTTCAAATTTTAATATGTTGTTACGGCGACTGTTTATAGCATATATTTCAAGTTTCCCTCTAAGAGAGGGGATTAATATCAATATTTTGTTCTGCAAATTGAAATTAATTATGCTTAAAACAGTCGCCGTACCAACATATTAAAATTTGAACCTTGAACTAATAATATAAATTTCGTCGGGTATACATGACACGTTTTAGGATGATCTGCCACCCCTTTAATACTGACCAATCGATCTGCAAATATAATCGCACTATTGGGTCACCGACAAGCTATACAAACAATTTCAGCCTTGAAGCAATAATAATTGTGACCATTTTTTTGTTACATGTTGGGGGCGGTCTGCATCTCTCCCAAACCGCTATCCAGCAAAATCCCTTTCACAGGGCACTTTCATATGCCTCCCTCAACATCTTCACAAAAATAAGACCATGAATAAATAACACCAAAAAATTGTCACTAGCTCTCGGTCTATAAAGAGAATCGCGCAAAACATTTTTGTTCATATAGTTTTTTATACTCATGCACCAGTACGTGCTGCACTAATAAAAGATTGGGTTGTTCTGATGTACGGAACCCTAAAAATTGTCTAATTAAATATTAATAATAATTAATAAACAACAGTAACTAGACCTTACCCGATTTTAATATATTCAATTATAATAGTAGAAGTAAATTAATTGAAAACGTTTCGACAATAAATTTTGTCATCTTCAGTTCATTGATAATTTAAAACTCTGAAAGATTTTAGAATTACAGAAAGTTATTAATAAAACATGTGATTAAAAACTAAAAAAGAGTTTTAAATTATCAATGAACTGAAGATGACAAAATTTATTGTCGAAACGTTTTCAATTAATTTACTTCTACTATTATAATTGAATATACTAAAATCGGGTAAGGTCTAGTTACTGTTGTTTATTAATTATCATCACCGATTTTTTGGATTTCTAAATTAATAATAATAATAGTATTTCTATATTTGCATTTACATCGAAGGTATACAAAACGTAATGTACAATATTCTGTTTCAAAAAATTGTGTGTTTTAAAGACCACCAACAGCTAAGGTTATTTTGGCCTAACACCAATTCATATTTTCAATTCATTATTATTTTTTTTTAATAATAATTTGAAAATCCAATTGACATTATTACCAGCTCTCGGGCTAGAACCTGGGAACTGGGGACTTATAATAGAGGAACCATAGCAACGCCATGTAAACAACAGCATTGCTACACTCTCGGGCATTCTCAAGCCCCTATTCTGTTTTAATTCGACCGAACGAGCGAGACGAGTGGAGTTCCACTTGTTTGAACGAATGAACTGAATGAGATCCCGCAATAGACACTTACGTAAAGGCAATTAGGTATTTAAGTTTAAAAAAAAATATTAATTTTTTAATTTTTTCTAATAATTTAACATAAATAATATTGAAAATCGAAAAGAAAATTTTTTTTAAAGCTATAGATAAATTACTAAAAATTAATTAAAATGTATAAAAATTTAAAAAATATCACGTGACTTCAAAACGCGCCAGGAATATTTGTGACGTCGTTATGTTAAAATGTACCTGCATTTGTTTGGTATTTGTGTATATGTATTACACATACTATCAAAAATAATAAATTTTTAACTTGGTAACCATGGACACAAAGACCATAGATAACATAATGACGTCACACGCGTTCGGATTCTTTCGGCGCGTTATCGGAACTGAGTTTAAAAATTAATTTTTATTTAAATATAACTTTTTAATTAGTAAGCAAAAAAATTAAAAAAAACAGTTTTGCTATAAAACTTGTATGTGGTCCTTCCATTTAAGTAAAAAAAAAATCATTTAAAAACCCAATTGGGTTTTTAAATTTTTTTTTTTTTTTAAATTTTTATACATTTTAATTAATTTTTAGTAATTTATCTATAGCTTTAAAACATTTTTTCTTTTCGATTTTCAATATTATTTATGTTAAATTATTAGCAAAAATTAAAAAATTAATAATTTTTTTTAAACTTAAATACCTAATTGTGAGACATCAAACTAAAATCTGCACGTGCTAAGCCGCACCGGAAAGCTAGTACGTATATAAAGGGGTAGAAAGTGATAACAACCGGAGATACATGTAACTGATTAAAGGTAGTGCTCATAATGTTTGTTCTACGTTCTTTACACCTCTTATAATAACCTTAATCACGAAGGATTAAAAATAAATGACTGTTTGCACGAACTGTATGATGGGAAATGGTTATCTTCTCATTCTTCACACCTCTGTCCCAAAGGTAAACATGGATATAATCGGCACAATTCACATAATTTTTAACTAGCAGTTAACATTACATTTGACGACTTTCTGTTGGATATTGAATTTATCGTCAGGGCCGGTAGACCTCGCGCGGCGAAAGATGAAGCCACCGCGACATAGTAACGTGAATGCATTGCGCCCGCCTTCTAGTTTGCTATTGGCTGTTTATTGTCATGAATAGCAGTTTACCAAAATTGTTCCTAATGTCATAAAACCCAATGTACAGTTTTGTGTACACGGCACTGTCTGCGGGCAAGCAGGCGTTCACTAGCATATTATTGATGACGTGCCTGGCTTCATCTCTCACCGCGGGCACTCTATCAGAGATCGGACTTTTCAGTTTAAAAACTTTATAACCAGAGACAGATTTAAGTGTAAGCTTATGAGATAATAGAAATGCAAATATAAACCGCGCGGATCAACAGCGCGGAGCTTATTTACATTAGCGTCTTCATATTCGTTCATACATGCCCGCGCGCGGATCGTCAAACTGCGCGGCTGTCGCCACTCGACCGCCGAAAAATAAAACCACGTGGCGTTCTATTACTATGACGTGCCGCGTACGCGTTTAGTTGCTTTGCGAAGGCCGCGCATTTCGGACACATGACAAATACAAAACATATTACTTCTTCGACTTCCATCTTTCGAATGAGGTGTTTGTTTGTTCGCCCCTCTCCTACATATCCGCACGCTCTCCGCGGCTGTCTGAACACAATATATTGTTACACGCATCAAGAGCAGTTGCGCTTCAGCTCGGCTGATGACTATTGTACTAGCGATTTAGGTTCACTGGCGTATAACCATAGACAATTACCACAACCATAGACAATACAAGACGTATGTATTAGCCTAGCGGCACTGGCGAGAACTAATTGTGTCAACACGGCACACAGTGAATGGTCTTCAGGCGGAAATGGAGGGGATTGGATTGGGGCATCCCGGCGAACGGCGACGCGTGTTCCACACGTGTATAACTACGTAGCTAATAAAAGTGTATTTTACGGCCATAATAAAACGGTATAAACAATTTCCGTAACAATATTTTTCCACGGTTTAAATCGCGCGGCCGCAAACTTGGCGATTCTGCCATGTCTAAACTATCTCTTAAACTTATGATTGTCACGTATTTAGTACCTACTGTTTAAAAGAAGCTTTAACTGCACGAAATGAATAAATAAATATAAATTAGTTCGCGAGATGAAGCCTTGTTTATTTATTAATTTAATAACTTCTAACTCTAATTTACACATGAACATCTAAATTAACATTAAAAGTTTCCAGTGCAATAAAGATTTTATCTTTTTATGAATAAATTAAACACTTATTTAAAGCAGTCATTAATCCCTTTATAATATTCCGGTACATTTTCGACAGTAAATTTTTTTAATTTAATTCTAATCCTTTTTAATGAAAAACTGCATTTTAGAGTTGAAACTTTTATCTCCATTTACACGTCTAATCTCTTTCATTTATAATCTCTTTAACATGATTTATTCCGCTTAACACTTTGAATTTAACTATTATTATTTTTTAATGTAAAATCTATTAAATATCAGCAAAGCTTTTAATATTAATTTATTAATATTTATACACGTTGCGTTTTAAAAATACATACTGGGCTTTTCCTTTCATATTATATTTTCATGTCTATATAATATAGTTGTTATTAGTGGTAGGGAAAGTCTTGTAAGCCAAAGAGAAAAATTATCATCCCTTTTAGGGGAATTCTCACTCCTTCTTTTGTGTCATGTTAATTTTTTTAAATATATATTTATTTAACTCTTTTTAGTGTATTTTATTTTATTCCGAGTCGCCCAGAGTATTAATTTCAACAGGATCAGTGCACGACGTACACAATCACTCAAATTGCATATTAAAATAATTTTATAGATAAATGTGGTGGAAGTGCCATTATTAATCACAGCACCTCCACCACATACAATAGCGACAAGTTCTAAATCTACATTTTTTATCCCATAAACAGACTCCTAGCCATCGGCAAAAGTATTTTGAAATAAATCGTTTTATTTTACATCAGTTTGTTGTGTATTTTCAAGAAATATTTTTTACACGTCAGCTGCTAATAAACTGGTTCAATAAAATTCTTTGTAATTATAATGAATTGCCACAACCAGCAAACGATTCAATCTCTGTTTACTCTTAATTAAAATATCTGCAACGTAAACAAAACAATGTATGTAATTATTTGGGATGGCATAAAGTTTTTTATTTCAACCATAATCTGTGTAATTACAAGCTTGGTTTACTGGTACGCATGTACATTATTCCACACAGCTAATGACTTGACATAGTTCTGCTTCTTTATGTGTGCATTCTAAGGTTAAAGACTATGGAACTCAGACCCTGTTTATACGCAACCGAATATACAACTCATCAATACTATGGTTAACACTGTTCCCTTGAAACAACACATAGACCGAGAGTTACTGACAATTTTTTGGTGTTATTTATTCAAGGCCTTATTTTTGTGCAGGTGTTGAGGGAGGCATATTAGAGTGGCCTGAGTAAGGGATTTTGCTAGATAGCGGTATAGGAGGGATCCAGACCGCCCCCAACATGTAACAAAAAAAAACGGGCACATTTATTATTGCTTCAAGGCTGAAATTGTTTGTGTAGCTTATCGGTGACCCAATAATGTCATTATAATAATTTCAGACCGCTTGGTCGGTATTAAAGGGGTGGCAGATCACCCTAAACGTGTCATGTACCCGACGAAATTTATATTATTAGTTCAAGGTTCAAATTTTAATATGTTGTTACGGCGATTGTTTTAAGCATAGATTTCAATTTGCAGAACAAAATGTCGGTATTAATCCCCTCTCTTAGAGGGAAACTTATATCGTACCATCTCTCGTAAAGACGTATGTTCCATTTACACCACAATTACGTCATCCTTAAGGGGGATTGTTCGGTGGCGTATGTCACTTTTTCAATTTTTGTCAGTTACGCCTCTACATGAGATGAGAAACGATATGTGTAACGTATTTTTTGCGTGTTCATCTGTTTGAGTTTTGGAACTTTTTCCCAAAACTTTTAAAAGGAAATTCTATTTAATTAGAAACTTCACAAACGAATTAAATCTTTTTTAGGATATAAGACGTTTTTATACCAGCACTACTTGACAAAATTCCAAATTATTTCCAGTCATGTCAGCTCATCAACCGATCTTACTCGTGTGAATCGAGTATCCATCGAAAAAGTAAATTACTTTGTTTACAATTCACGACTAGATTTTTCGAATATTTTTCCTACTCGACTCGAATATCGAGTACTTTTAAACCGACGCTCAGTTTTTCGAATATTCGTACACTCCTATTTGTTATTTTATTATTAACTTTTCATCTGGCCCACGATTTCACATGCATTAAAATACTGTTTGTTAAAAACGTTTAAAAAATTTAAAAAAAACAGCTTAATGTTAATTGATTTTCATGCCTTTTATCACACTATTTCAGTCACCTATAAAATTGGCGTTAATCTATACTGTAATGTATAATATGTACATTATGTAACTATGTAGTACAAAAGACAGAGAAAAGAGAGAGAGAGAGAGAACGTACAATCATAATATTTTGTATGTTCTTCAGCGGCACTTCATTTTATCATTCGTGCCATTTATTTGTAAAGAGCCCATGGACTTAACTTGCTTGCGCCTTACACTCACAGTGCACCCACCTCTGACTCCGTTCTGCTGCTCTGTTGTTCTGTGAGAGATGTAATTTGCAAGAACAGTATGAAGACACAAAACGTGCTTTTGAAACAGGGCTTCTCAACACTTCTAGCAAAAATATCTCCAAAGTTTTAAGAATTACCTGCCAAGAAAAAAATACATAAAGAGCCCTTGTGCAATGACCACACGTAGTGTTGCCGTCTAGACAAGACAAGAAAAGACTTTAAAAGTCTTGTCTTGTCTTGAAATATCAAGACTTCACTAAGTCTAGGTCTAGATTAAAAAATTCTTGTCTTGTCTTACAAATTTCTAGACAAGACTTTTGCAAGTCTTGTCTTGAAAATCTAGACAAGACAAGAGTCTAGAAAGTCTAGATCTAGACGGAAACACTAACCAACGGTAGAAGTAAAAGTCTCTCAACCCCGCTCATTTATACAACATTCAAATAAAAAATTGGCAGCTCTCCCGTTTCTTGTTTTTTTTTTACCCGTTCCATCTAAATCACTATAGAAACGGCTACTTCCGTTGCGTTTTATCTATATCCGTTTGTAATCACTGAGACCAAAGAAGTTTTATTAAATACATATTTAGGGGAGTACGGGAGAAACCAAGACGTTTAAAAATTCCTTCTATTCAGCCAGGACGTTTAAAAATAGTTTTGAGACGTAGGAATTTCAAACAACAACTCATACATTTATAAGCTTCTAGCGACAGCAAAAAAGATTACTTTAATAAATAAAACACACAAAAACTGGCTGTAGCTGTCCAACTTTATTTTTAAATACTACGTTTCTGTCTATTATAAGAGACCCTTTTCAAGCAATAATGATCTATACACTGTACAGAGTATAGATCATTATTGCTCGAAAAGGGTTTCTTATAACAGACCGAAACGTAGTATTTAAAAATAAAGTTTGACAGCTATAGCCAGTTTTTGTGTGTTTTATTTATTAAAACAACTCATATAATTTAAACGAACAGTAACTAATAACAAAAATGGCATTCGTAATATAAGTGTTCTGAATACAATTCGCCACTTCCGTGGGTAATGAGAGTCACCAGCGGGTAATGATATTCACATAAAAGTTAACAAATCAACTAATGTTATTATTATTTAGCACCCGGGCGAAGCCGGACGATATTATTTCACCCAAATTTAATAACATTTTAGATTAATACATCTACTATCGCATATGTAATTTTTCTAAAACTGCAACCTTTTGTCGGACATGTTTTTAAGCCACTCCTACAGGTCAGTTCCCAATACGAATAATTAGAGTTTAGTAAATTTCTTAAGTAAGTGTATTATAAAAGTTTTGGAGACACTGATCCGAGAAGAAAATAGGTCGAGTCGACATTGTGTGCTAGTAAATACACAAAGGTTGTTGGATGAAGCTCCAGTGATACTGCTGCAGCATGATTAGACATCATCATATCATATTATGTTCGCATATATTCTCTAACACAACATTATGTTTAACAAAAACCAGTAGATGTTTCTTTACATCAATGCACACTGATTTAAGATACATCTGTCGGCAAGTGGTGCATTCAAACCATAAAAAAAAGATTTCTTATGTTCATTTCAAATTACATTACAGTCGACTCCATTACTTTACACTCGATGTGTAATTTTAGAGCATGTACACATTGAGCCCTTCACCTTGTTTTTAATAATGATACTTTTTACAGTGTTTATTTATCTAAAAGTCTTAAAAGGTGTTATGCAGCGAAGATAGTGAAATTAGCTAATATATTGTTACGGATCACCCTGTATATGAACGGCAGGTAATAGTTCTGAGAAATGGGTCTGCTTACCGAACAACTCGTACCTTCTGGAAAGTTCTAGAGAATACAAGCACGCGCTAGGCTTGAGCCACGCAGCCTATATAAATCAGTGAACGGAGATCAGTCAACGGGAGTCAGTCAGTGTAGTGTCGAATACGCAGTCCATGGTGAAGACGTGCAATCAAGTCAATCAGTGTCGTGTTGAATACGAAGTCAAGTACTGAGCGACGAATAGTGCGTCTGATATAAATAAATCTGACATAAATAATTACAAATAAATAATCCTTGTATATATAGTTATGTGTTAAGTGTTAGTTAAGTGGCTCGTTTAGTTCAATAATTACCGTTTAAGTTTTTTTATTGTTAGAATTGACTAGTTAATTGTTACTAATTATTGTAAATAAATATTTATTCCGCCAACTCAGAAAACAGTTTTGTAACAATATTATTTCAGTTAACAGACGAACTATCCAAATCCAATTAATGCATTAACCCTTCAAAATAAGATAATAATAATAATAATAATTTTTTATTGAAAAGCCACTAATGTGGATACAAACGTCAGGAAAATATAATACATATTAAAAAAAATCCTTTAAATCATAAGGCACAGTATTACAAAAATGTTTTTTTAATTTATTTTTAAAATATTCTGTTTTATTTATGATTTTTATTTCATCTGGCAATTTGTAAAAAATTTTATAGCCTATATAGATAGGACTTTTTTCAAAAAATGTCGTGTTATGCTTTAAAACAATATTGTTGTTGCGGGTATTATATAGTTTTTGTTTATTATTTTCAAAAAAATACTTATTAGAATGCATAACTGTGAGCAGCTCATGAGCAAAAATTCCATAAAAAGTTAGTAGCTTGTTTTCTTTAAATAGATTTCGACACGAATCTCTATATTTTAAATTGAAGATTAATCTTAAAATTCTTTTTTGCAAAACAAAAATTCTGTGTCTATCTCCTGACTAAACGGATATTTGAAAGAAATTAAAAAATTACAGAAGTTTTAAGATTTCTGTAAACAAAATATTTCAATTTATCGCATTTAATGCTGAACAAAGCTGTAGTCAGAGTTGTTAATTTATATGTACAGGGTACAACAAAAAAGTGTCCGCAACTTTAAAGTGGGGTTCGTGGAATCTATTTTCGATTCTCAAAGATATGTTGTTATTATAAATTGAGTTTAATAAATCCTATTAACTGAAAAACAGTTAAGAAACGGACATGTTTTTTAACATTTTTAGCTTCTTTTAGCGTTACCTTACCCTAAAGTATCGGACACATTTTTTGTTACATTCTGTATAGTCTTAGTCAGCTATTGTCTGTAAATGACAGCATCAGGTAGGAAAAGTAAATATCCATTTTCATTTATCCATTGCTTATCTTTTGTAATTAACAGAAACGCCATTTTGTTCACTGAAAACAAAATCGAAACAAAACAAAATTACGGTATACCGCAGTTATTTAATTTTGTATAAGAATAAATTAAATATTTTATCCTAAGTTTGTAAAGAAACTGGTACTACAATAAAATTAATAAATTAATGTTTCTTTAACAAAGTTATAACTAATAATTAAAATTAATGGATATGTATTAAAAAATTACAGTGCACGACTGTTATTTTATTAATTTTCTCTGGTCTAGAGAAAAAATTTAAAAATTGAATCCACACATTTTCAAGGAAAAACAGTTTTTCCACATATTCCCTTCAGAAATAAAATCTATAAATCAAACACAATTTCCGATCAAAAAAGCTTCACACTTGAAGAACATGATCGTTGAAAATTATCTTCCACCAGTGGAAAAAGAGAAAAAGCTGTTTGGATTGACGAATTAGAAATAAAGTAAATTTTTCAAAATAAAAAATATGAATTTTTAAAAGTAAAATCTATGAATCGCTATAATATATATGTAATAAAAACAGAAAAAAAATATTTAAGACTTGAAAATTTTGAAGAGAGCTGGTTGATTGTTGAGTGAATGTTATTAATGTAAAAGTGGAGAATTATAAATGTGTTCACCCTTATTTTTTCATTCATTTTTAAAACGAACAAAACCATTATCAACAAATTTTTTATTTCCGCAGAGAAAACATCTTTTAGCTTTGTTAAATATAACCACAAAAAATAGAATGAAAACAAAATTGGGCGAGACAGTTTTTTATTTTTTGTGAATAGAAAAATGTCAAAGGTAATACTCTTTTTAAGAGTGAACGTGTTTCATTAAAGAGGAGTAGTTACGCGCTACGGAGTGTCACTGTAGAGGGTTAAGTGTTATAAAGCAGATGTGACACGTCACGAAAAGTGTATATGTCAGTGCTTATAGAGTTTATGTTATACAGTATGTCCATTTCATGAAAAAATAGATTTACAATATTTGTGTAATAAAGAATTTTCCATTTTTGATGTGAAACATCTTATGTCGGGCTGTGAACAGCCGCGTGAGGGGAAATATGCAACGAAATGTTTGGTCCGCTCCTTCGCTGCTGCTCTCCCCACCACTGCGACACTCTCTCTCTTGGTTCAGGCGTGCACTGTAACACACTCGGTGTTACAGGGCAGTATATAGGATTACGTCAGCATAACAGTTAGTTGCTGCTTTTGAAAAAATATATACTACTACATAGAGAATACCACCGAGTTCAATAACGTTTTCATTGATGTTTCACATCTGTCGGGGGTCCCGAGACCCACACCCTTTTTAAAAAAAAGAGGTTATCAATTTAACCTTGTACGTTTGTATTTATGTATGTATGAACGTGATTATCTTAAGATCTACTGAACCGATTTGGATTAAAATAAATTACATCGTTTAGGGCTATATGAGGCAGAATCCTAGACTAGTAGCATATCCGGTTTTATCCGGCAACTCATATATCTAGGTATAAATAATAAATTAGATGAATGCATAATGACTGCAAACAGTATATGAAGACACCTGCTGTAAGGACAATGACGTAACACAACACTGTAGTCAGGAAAAATTCATTAATTCAAACCTATGTCACCGTAGGGATTTTAACCCTAAACTTTCCACTATCGCGGCGGACTGAGTTGACATTACTCACACAGTGACACATTTTCAAACGATCGACTTTCTCCCTTTAAAGCATTCTGTCACGAAAAACCACTACATGCGAGAGTCAATATTCCAACACCACTGCTAGACTACAAACACTCAACATGTAAAGTAAATACAACAGGTGAATACAAAGATGAAGTATCCATTTTTAATAACACCAAGACAAGATAGAATTTCTATCAAATATCGAGGCAAATTAATTGGAACAACACATAATCTGAGGTTGGATTATAACACATATACACAATAAATACAAATTTAACACGTAAGCCGTGACCAAATACATAATTAGATGAATGCATAATGACTGCAAACAGTATATGAAGACACCTGCTGTAAGGACAATGACGTAACACAACACTGTAGTCAGGAAAAATTCATTAATTCAAACCTATGTCACCGTAGGGATTTTAACCCTAAACTTTCCACTATCGCGGCGGACTGAGTTGACATTACTCACACAGTGACACATTTTCAAACGATCGACTTTCTCCCTTTAAAGCATTCTGTCACGAAAAACCACTACATGCGAGAGTCAATATTCCAACACCACTGCTAGACTACAAACACTCAACATGTAAAGTAAATACAACAGGTGAATACAAAGATGAAGTATCCATTTTTAATAACACCAAGACAAGATAGAATTTCTATCAAATATCGAGGCAAATTAATTGGAACAACACATAATCTGAGGTTGGATTATAACACATATACACAATAAATACAAATTTAACACGTAAGCCGTGACCAAATACATAATTAGATGAATGCATAATGACTGCAAACAGTATATGAAGACACCTGCTGTAAGGACAATGACGTAACACAACACTGTAGTCAGGAAAAATTCATTAATTCAAACCTATGTCACCGTAGGGATTTTAACCCTAAACTTTCCACTATCGCGGCGGACTGAGTTGACATTACTCACACAGTGACACATTTTCAAACGATCGACTTTCTCCCTTTAAAGCATTCTGTCACGAAAAACCACTACATGCGAGAGTCAATATTCCAACACCACTGCTAGACTACAAACACTCAACATGTAAAGTAAATACAACAGGTGAATACAAAGATGAAGTATCCATTTTTAATAACACCAAGACAAGATAGAATTTCTATCAAATATCGAGGCAAATTAATTGGAACAACACATAATCTGAGGTTGGATTATAACACATATACACAATAAATACAAATTTAACACGTAAGCCGTGACCAAATACATAATTAGATGAATGCATAATGACTGCAAACAGTATATGAAGACACCTGCTGTAAGGACAATGACGTAACACAACACTGTAGTCAGGAAAAATTCATTAATTCAAACCTATGTCACCGTAGGGATTTTAACCCTAAACTTTCCACTATCGCGGCGGACTGAGTTGACATTACTCACACAGTGACACATTTTCAAACGATCGACTTTCTCCCTTTAAAGCATTCTGTCACGAAAAACCACTACATGCGAGAGTCAATATTCCAACACCACTGCTAGACTACAAACACTCAACATGTAAAGTAAATACAACAGGTGAATACAAAGATGAAGTATCCATTTTTAATAACACCAAGACAAGATAGAATTTCTATCAAATATCGAGGCAAATTAATTGGAACAACACATAATCTGAGGTTGGATTATAACACATATACACAATATAACACATATACACAATAAATACAAATACACATACACATACACATACACATACACATGTTGAGTGTTTGTAGTCTAGCAGTGGTGTTGGAATATTGACTCTCGCATGTAGTGGTTTTTCGTGACAGAATGCTTTAAAGGGAGAAAGTCGATCGTTTGAAAATGTGTCACTGTGTGAGTAATGTCAACTCAGTCCGCCGCGATAGTGGAAAGTTTAGGGTTAAAATCCCTACGGTGACATAGGTTTGAATTAATGAATTTTTCCTGACTACAGTGTTGTGTTACGTCATTGTCCTTACAGCAGGTGTCTTCATATACTGTTTGCAGTCATTATGCATTCATCTAATTATGTATTTGGTCACGGCTTACGTGTTAAATTTGTATTTATTGTGTATATGTGTTATAATCCAACCTCAGATTATGTGTTGTTCCAATTAATTTGCCTCGATATTTGATAGAAATTCTATCTTGTCTTGGTGTTATTAAAAATGGATACTTCATCTTTGTATTCACCTGTTGTATTTACTTTACATGTTGAGTGTTTGTAGTCTAGCAGTGGTGTTGGAATATTGACTCTCGCATGTAGTGGTTTTTCGTGACAGAATGCTTTAAAGGGAGAAAGTCGATCGTTTGAAAATGTGTCACTGTGTGAGTAATGTCAACTCAGTCCGCCGCGATAGTGGAAAGTTTAGGGTTAAAATCCCTACGGTGACATAGGTTTGAATTAATGAATTTTTCCTGACTACAGTGTTGTGTTACGTCATTGTCCTTACAGCAGGTGTCTTCATATACTGTTTGCAGTCATTATGCATTCATCTAATTATGTATTTGGTCACGGCTTACGTGTTAAATTTGTATTTATTGTGTATATGTGTTATAATCCAACCTCAGATTATGTGTTGTTCCAATTAATTTGCCTCGATATTTGATAGAAATTCTATCTTGTCTTGGTGTTATTAAAAATGGATACTTCATCTTTGTATTCACCTGTTGTATTTACTTTACATGTTGAGTGTTTGTAGTCTAGCAGTGGTGTTGGAATATTGACTCTCGCATGTAGTGGTTTTTCGTGACAGAATGCTTTAAAGGGAGAAAGTCGATCGTTTGAAAATGTGTCACTGTGTGAGTAATGTCAACTCAGTCCGCCGCGATAGTGGAAAGTTTAGGGTTAAAATCCCTACGGTGACATAGGTTTGAATTAATGAATTTTTCCTGACTACAGTGTTGTGTTACGTCATTGTCCTTACAGCAGGTGTCTTCATATACTGTTTGCAGTCATTATGCATTCATCTAATTATGTATTTGGTCACGGCTTACGTGTTAAATTTGTATTTATTGTGTATATGTGTTATAATCCAACCTCAGATTATGTGTTGTTCCAATTAATTTGCCTCGATATTTGATAGAAATTCTATCTTGTCTTGGTGTTATTAAAAATGGATACTTCATCTTTGTATTCACCTGTTGTATTTACTTTACATGTTGAGTGTTTGTAGTCTAGCAGTGGTGTTGGAATATTGACTCTCGCATGTAGTGGTTTTTCGTGACAGAATGCTTTAAAGGGAGAAAGTCGATCGTTTGAAAATGTGTCACTGTGTGAGTAATGTCAACTCAGTCCGCCGCGATAGTGGAAAGTTTAGGGTTAAAATCCCTACGGTGACATAGGTTTGAATTAATGAATTTTTCCTGACTACAGTGTTGTGTTACGTCATTGTCCTTACAGCAGGTGTCTTCATATACTGTTTGCAGTCATTATGCATTCATCTAATTATGTATTTGGTCACGGCTTACGTGTTAAATTTGTATTTATTGTGTATATGTGTTATAATCCAACCTCAGATTATGTGTTGTTCCAATTAATTTGCCTCGATATTTGATAGAAATTCTATCTTGTCTTGGTGTTTTTAAAAATGGATACTTCATCTTTGTATTCACCTGTTGTATTTACTTTACATGTTGAGTGTTTGTAGTCTAGCAGTGGTGTTGGAATATTGACTCTCGCATGTAGTGGTTTTTCGTGACAGAATGCTTTAAAGGGAGAAAGTCGATCGTTTGAAAATGTGTCACTGTGTGAGTAATGTCAACTCAGTCCGCCGCGATAGTGGAAAGTTTAGGGTTAAAATCCCTACGGTGACATAGGTTTGAATTAATGAATTTTTCCTGACTACAGTGTTGTGTTACGTCATTGTCCTTACAGCAGGTGTCTTCATATACTGTTTGCAGTCATTATGCATTCATCTAATTATGTATTTGGTCACGGCTTACGTGTTAAATTTGTATTTATTGTGTATATGTGTTATAATCCAACCTCAGATTATGTGTTGTTCCAATTAATTTGCCTCGATATTTGATAGAAATTCTATCTTGTCTTGGTGTTATTAAAAATGGATACTTCATCTTTGTATTCACCTGTTGTATTTACTTTACATGTTGAGTGTTTGTAGTCTAGCAGTGGTGTTGGAATATTGACTCTCGCATGTAGTGGTTTTTCGTGACAGAATGCTTTAAAGGGAGAAAGTCGATCGTTTGAAAATGTGTCACTGTGTGAGTAATGTCAACTCAGTCCGCCGCGATAGTGGAAAGTTTAGGGTTAAAATCCCTACGGTGACATAGGTTTGAATTAATGAATTTTTCCTGACTACAGTGTTGTGTTACGTCATTGTCCTTACAGCAGGTGTCTTCATATACTGTTTGCAGTCATTATGCATTCATCTAATTATGTATTTGGTCACGGCTTACGTGTTAAATTTGTATTTATTGTGTATATGTGTTATAATCCAACCTCAGATTATGTGTTGTTCCAATTAATTTGCCTCGATATTTGATAGAAATTCTATCTTGTCTTGGTGTTATTAAAAATGGATACTTCATCTTTGTATTCACCTGTTGTATTTACTTTACATGTTGAGTGTTTGTAGTCTAGCAGTGGTGTTGGAATATTGACTCTCGCATGTAGTGGTTTTTCGTGACAGAATGCTTTAAAGGGAGAAAGTCGATCGTTTGAAAATGTGTCACTGTGTGAGTAATGTCAACTCAGTCCGCCGCGATAGTGGAAAGTTTAGGGTTAAAATCCCTACGGTGACATAGGTTTGAATTAATGAATTTTTCCTGACTACAGTGTTGTGTTACGTCATTGTCCTTACAGCAGGTGTCTTCATATACTGTTTGCAGTCATTATGCATTCATCTAATTATGTATTTGGTCACGGCTTACGTGTTAAATTTGTATTTATTGTGTATATGTGTTATAATCCAACCTCAGATTATGTGTTGTTCCAATTAATTTGCCTCGATATTTGATAGAAATTCTATCTTGTCTTGGTGTTATTAAAAATGGATACTTCATCTTTGTATTCACCTGTTGTATTTACTTTACATGTTGAGTGTTTGTAGTCTAGCAGTGGTGTTGGAATATTGACTCTCGCATGTAGTGGTTTTTCGTGACAGAATGCTTTAAAGGGAGAAAGTCGATCGTTTGAAAATGTGTCACTGTGTGAGTAATGTCAACTCAGTCCGCCGCGATAGTGGAAAGTTTAGGGTTAAAATCCCTACGGTGACATAGGTTTGAATTAATGAATTTTTCCTGACTACAGTGTTGTGTTACGTCATTGTCCTTACAGCAGGTGTCTTCATATACTGTTTGCAGTCATTATGCATTCATCTAATTATGTATTTGGTCACGGCTTACGTGTTAAATTTGTATTTATAAATAATAAACGTGATTGTGGTGGAAGAAACGGGTATCATGTGCACCTCCACCATTAAAACTTGAACATTAAAATTACCTTGCTAAGCATGTGTTTCTATTCCATATATTGTATTGAATATGCGTTAGTACGGCAGTCTTTAACTAAATTACTCATTCAAAATAAATAGTACTTATCGTTTATAGTTTATTTATAGATGTGAAGAACTGCTTAATTAAAAACAGAAAAGTGGCGATCCTGATGATAATGAAAGAAGACAGCTTTGAAATGGCTTATTTATATTTAAAATGTCCGTTGACCAATGAATTTCGATTAAATTTTCATTCGCAAGCTACCTCAAAAATAAAATTAACAAGCCGTGAGGTGGGTCGTTTATTAGGACTAAAGTGCGACCCTTGAGGTCCACACGACGAACTTCCTAGTTTGATAAATATTTAATAACAATAATAAAATTAGATATTACACAGAAAAGGAATCATTTTAATCATTAAAACATAATTATTATTTATTTTTAACAATAATTAAAAAAAAAACGGCTGAACCGATTTTTATCAAATTTATGTTGGATCAAAATGACGTTAACACGCCTCGATTGTGACCTTTACGAAGTCGATATAATTTTTTATTCGCGAGATATTGTGTAAAATCTACTTTTTTGGAGTCTATTTGGTTAAGAAAAAAGAACGGCTGAACCGATTTTGAAAACATTTCTTTCAGATCATATTTTCGTTAATACGCGTCTATTGGCACCCTAACGTAGTCGATATCATTTTTCATTCTCGAAATTTCGTCTTAGAAAGAAATGGACACATACGTACGTACATACGTACACACACACAGACATCTTTCTAAAACTAATGTAAAAATAGTGTAGTGACCTTGAAACATAAAAATTTGTTATACATTTTGATTTCGATTTTCGGACCCATTACAATAACTTCCAATGGGAAGTTAAAAATATAACCATATTTAAAAAATGGTTTTTCCCTTTGTTTTACAATAGCAATGGAAAACAATGGAGGAATAATTGCGCCGGCTTCTATTTGAATGTATGTATAAGAAAGGTGATTTTATGACGAAGAAAAAAATTAATTTACTAGAGGCATTTTGAAGTCTGTTTAAAATGTTTTTTAAATAATTTTTTGCACTAATTTTTAAAGAGGAACATATTTTTTGACCATTCGGTAAACAACACGTCAAAACATTGCTATGTAATATTGTATACTGTCACTGGTATGTTACCTCGTAGACTAGCGAATGTCAGAATCACTCGTAAAAGAGAGATTTACACTAAAATTGCGCCAACATTATTCATAATCACATACCTAACGCACACGCAAAACTAGAGAAAGTACAACAATGTGACAGTACTTACGCAACTAGTTCTTTCCAAGTTATGAGCTTAAAGTTTGAGGTTAAAATTATAATAATAATTTAATAAAATAAATACACAAACACTTGAAAAATTCTACACATTTATTAATCTCAACGATCGTTTCGAGTTCATTTCTAGATTGGCGTTTGCAACACGTGTGGTTGCATGCCCTCGTACTTCGGGCAGCGAATTTTACACTGATTGCAAACGCCAAGTTTCTTGCCTTGTAATGCAATATAGTATTAACTTGTCTTGTGCAATCTTTTTGTAACCTTTTATAAAACGAAGAAAGCAATAGTTTAATAATTTTTTAAATGAAAAATTGGCTTGACCTACAAAAAAGTTGAGAAGAAAATGAAAAGTGAGGCACAAGAAATTTGTGTCATGTGACAATGAAAAGCGTACAAACCCCCAAACTAAACAAATAATTAAACATGTTCAAATATTAAAATATTCCATTATGTAAAGCGAGTTGTATGTTGTATGTTATATATGTTACGTATATATAAATAGTAAATTTAAATCTTCCTCTGGTCCAGGGGGATAGTTGTGTGTAGATTAGTTAGTAGCTTTTACATCTGTCCATATTTCGAACTAATACTGACGCCAAAAAATACAGAAAATAAATATTAGTAAAAAAAAAATTCACAGATTTCGCAATCCTTGCAACCATCGAGGACATTGGAAATGATAACAGCATATATGAAACATAATTAACTGTTTATTATACACAAAATATTTATCAATGCACTGTTTAGTTCTGTCAGGAATAACCCTATTATTCTTCTGTTATATACGCGTTCACTTTTGCTTGATTACTTAACTTTTAAATGGATTTTTCTACAGTATTTATTAACATTTGCTCAAAAATAACACCGCAGATCGTCGCAAATACCTCTCAATTAACTAGACATGATATAAAACACATTTCGAAAAAATTGCACTTGTTCATTTTAGTCTTTCAAAATTTGACCCCCCTTTGACACCTGTAAAGGTTGAGTTTCGAAAAATCCTTTCTTAGTGGATGCTTACGGTAGAAAAGGAACCAACTGTCCAAATTTCAAGTTTCTAGCATCAGCGATTTGGCCTGGGCGTTGATTAGTCAAAAAAACCCTACATTCCCGTTTGAACCCCTTAGGGGTTAAATTTATTTCCAAAAACGATTTATTCATGTATTGTCTTCGGGAATACATATTATGGATAAACGGCAAGCTGTAAGCTCGCGAACATTAATTTTTTTTTTCATAAATCGATATAGCAGATTGCTAAACTCAATCAAAATTAAAAGTGGAATTTTTCACTCCTGATTGAACGGGTGGTTTCAAAAAAACGCATAAATATGGCCTCTTTTATTTACCAACAGTAATAAAAGTAAATAAAATTACCCTAGGCAAATAGGTTATGTATTTACTCGGTTGATGCGTCCAATGAAATTCACTTCACTATAAGATAATATTTGATATACAGTTTTATTTTATCAATGATATAGTTGGGCAAACATGAAGTGAATATATAAAACCGTTTTTACATTGAAACAATTTTATAAATACAAATTTTGAGTCACGAGAAAATTGAATGACCTGAAAATACAAATAACGGTTATGTGTTTACCTTTATTAGTTTCTGTTACTTTACTATTTTATATGTTACTAGCGGCCCCGTCCGGCTTCGCCCGGGTGCTAAGAAAGCCCGGGTGCAATACACTACTCACTCGTTTCGCTTGTTCGCTTGAATATTATAATTACATTATTCACTCGCTTCGCTCGTTCGTTATATACAAGGTGTCCTCAAAGACACTTAACACACGCCTACCACATGTTCCTGAGACCAAAATAAGACGATTTAAGCGAACTTACCTTTTTACAAAATTGCTTAGTTTGGGCGCTATACGGCCCTGAAGTGACAATTTTGAAATCGTTTTTTGTTATAAATTTAAAACGGCTTGTGCGATTTTTCTAAAATTTGGCACGTTGACATAGTTTTATGGAACAAAAAAAGCCATATCAAAATTATGATTAATATTAATCCATAGGCGTAGAACTCGGGTTTTTTAATATTAGAACGTTTCAAATTTCTACGTCAATGGAAAAAAAGGGGTTTAAGTATAAAATTTAGATTCAGTAACTTATTTGCTACAAAAAAGCTACTCTTAATAAGACTCGATTACTCTCATGGTTTTTGAGAAATTTGCAGCCGCGCATTACCTATGCTTCAAAAAGTAATTGTTATTAACTTCCCATTGGAAGTTATTGTAATGGGTCCGACAATCGAAATCAAAATGGAGAAAAATTTTTTTGTTTCAAGGTCACCACACTATTTTTACACTATTTTTAGAAAGATGTCTGTGTGTCTCTCTCTCTCTCTCTGTGTGTGTGTACGTATGTACGTACGTATGTGTCCATTTCTTTCTAAGACGAAATCTCGAGAATGAAAAATGATATTGACTATGTTAGGGTGCCAATCGACGCGTATTAACGTAAATATGATCTGAAAGAAATTTTTTCAAAATCGGTTCAGCCGTTCTTTTTTCATAACCAAATAACCTCCAAAAAAGTAGATTTTACACAATATCTCGCGAATAAAAAATTATATCGACTTCGTAAAGGTGTCAATCGAAGCGTGATAACGTCATTTTGATCCGACATAAATTTTATAAAAATCGGTTCAGCCGTTTTTTGTTTTTTTTTTTTAATTATTGTTAAAAATAAATAATAATTATGTTTTAATGAAAATGATTACTTTTCTGTGTATTATCTAATTTAATTATTATTATTAAATATTTATCAAACTGGGAAGTTCGTCGTGTGGACCTCAAGGGTCGCACTTTAGTCCTAATAAACGACCCACCTCACGGTTTGTTTAACTTTTGCATCTGAACTTCGATAAAATGCCAAATAAATTTATTATATAGAAAATTGACCTTCCATTCTTCGACAGAATGTATTTATGTCGTTTATAAAGATGAAAAAATCTTAACTTTTCATTTGTTTAAAAAATTATGTCGATGTAAAACCAGCTTAACTTACCTAACTTGTCAATGTTAAATCTGAATAGTAAATAGCGGCTATAACATAGATAGACAAAATGACAGTTTGGTTAAATAAACATTTTCTCTATAATAACAGTAGCAAAGTTTACACAATATTTGATTAGGTATGGGGGGCACACTAAAATAAAAGCAAGATACTTTTATCAATCACACGCCCGTGTTAACGTTCTCAATAAGTATAAACAACCAGTGGCGTAGCTAGACTTGCTGGCGTTTGTAGCAAATTACTAATTTTGCCCTTCCCCCACCCGGAGGCAACTAGAAACAACTAGAGGCAAAAGGCGAGAGACGGACTACGACCGAACAGAGAACACACTGGTACTAGGCATAAAAGAAGGGAGGACACCAGTCACTGACACACTGACCTGTGAGCCGCCAAGGAGGATACTTCGACCGCTGCCACATCGCCTTTGAGAATGTCTACCGCAGTTATAGACGAAACGTCAGGTAGAAATACCACCGGACCACGGCCTACAAGCCCGGAAACCATGAAGACTTATTATTAAAAATTGCTCGCGTGCAAAATCATCTGAACGTCATTTTACTAAAAATTAGGCATCAGCTGTCTTATAACCACTTTATCCAGTTAGTTTAATGTTCATTAGAAATTATTAATTACTTTATTCTAAAAGTTCGGTTCAGAAAGTGTCCAAAACTATTTAACAAAATTCACATGAAATGAACCCTAACTGATTATACTCAAAACAACTTCAACAAAATTGTAATTTTCAGGAAATAATTTATATGAAACTTTAATGTTAAAACATTGGTTTTAAACTGTAAATAAGGTTAAATCACATTATTAGATTCTGCCTCAATAATGTTCTTGATCTCCTAACTTTTACAAATTACTTTAAACTTACAGAACTAATTACTTTCTGACGAAATTATTTTCACAGAAAAATTTACAAACGCGAGTTTAGCGACCAGTATTGTGAAGTAGATGAGTAGTTCAGTGAGTAAAGTCGAATAACTCGTACAATTTTGTATAATCAGAAGTGAGAAAACTGCTTGAGTTGAGACTTAAAATCTCCGCGCTGCATTGTATAATCTTTTAAATAGGCTACTCATACGCTTTTATGTATTGTGTGGATCAATATAGCATGTACATAGGAATATTATATAAGTATGTATGTTTGTATATGTGTATACACAGTACACAACACATACAGTGGATTATAATTAGGAACTATTGTAGTGGTTTAGAGAGGTGAGGCTCTGCCGTGTTTATTGCCTCGCGACATTTGGAACGGAGTTGCATACACATTGACTCAACCGGCTAATAAGTCCACTGAATATATGGTCTCTTCAATAATTGTAGAAATTTAATAAATGGATAACGCCTGATGTTTTGATATTGTGATAAAGGTTTTAAAAAGTGTGTATCACTATCGTGTGAGTTTTACTTAAATATCTAAATATTAACTGTCATCTAATATTCAAGATATCAAAAATTTCAAAACGACAAAATTTGTTAAAATTATCAGAAATGTGTTGTTTCATTATATTTTTAACCGACTTCAAAAAAAGGAGGTGGTTCTCAATTCGGTTGTATTTTTTTTTTTTATGTTTGTTACCTCATAACTCAGTCATTTATAAACCGATTTGGAAAATTTTTTTTTTATTTGAAAGGCTATACTTTCAGATTGGTCCTATAGAAATTTCATCAAAATCGGTTCAGTAGTTCGGCTGATTTTAATAAAAGTCAGTAACGGCGTGTGATTCTTTTAAGGTAAATGTCACTTTTTGACACTAAAAAGTAAAAAATAAAAAACTTTTTAACAAAAAAAGAAAACCTCCTTCAAAAAACCACTAAAAAGAGGAAAATAATGAAATTTTGAGGTCGGTGCCAATTTAATAAAATATGAAGTTGGTTAAAAAGAAGATATTAATCACTATAATATACTTTTTAACCGACTTCATATTTTATTAAATTGGCACAGACCTCAAAATTTCATTATTTTCCTCTTTTTAGTGGTTTTTTGAAGGAGGTTTTTTTTTTGTTAAAAAGTTTTTTTATCAACAAAATTTTAAAAATTTATGATAAAAAATTAATGTTTCATAGTTGTTTGATTTGCTGTATGAAGTTTGAGAAAATTATTATCAAATTTACATCACAATTTTTATAAACCTTTCTGTGCGTGTGTATTGTACTTTTATCATTGCAATTTTAGTTTTATTTCAAAACATTGAATTATAAATAAATATTAGTAAAAAAACTTTTTAAAGACAAGCTTTTATTTAAATGCACTAAAAAGGAAAAAATAATTTTTTCTCCTACCTAGGCCGAAAGTTCGTACTTTCGTCCCTGGCAAGCGGGAACAAAGTCGCTCTTTATTCCCGTGGTACGGAAAAGTGCGCGTGCGCAATAGTACTTATGCCGGCTCTCACGTACCTACTTCTATCTCCTACACATTAAAATTATTTTATAATAATTTTAATAATAAAATAAAATAAAAATAATAATTTTAATAATTTTTTTTTCAATTTTGCGAACTTTCGGCCTGGCAGGAGAAAAAATAGTATGCGCAACACGGGAGGAAATGTAGCACTTTCCTCCCTTGTGGCACAATGTACTATTTTAAAAATTTAGGTTCATACTTATAAAAGAGTCGGTCGTGACTAATAAACTATCATAGAGTTCACGACCCACACTTTTATAATTATGAACCTAAATTAATAAAAAATTATTTTTTCCTTTTTAGTGCAATTAAATAAAAGCTTATCTTTAAAAAGTTTTTTTACTAATATTTATTTTGTTAATTTTAGTCTTTCAAAATTTTACCCCCCTTCGACACCCAGCATGCCCTTAAATTGCCCCAAAATGTTCGCTCATCAAGCCCTTTCCTTGATACCCATATCATAGGGGTTGCTGTGGAAATGATAAATCGCCATTTTGTAACGTCCATTATATTGGATAAAAATGGCGGCATTTAAGTAATCGTGCATTGTCACGAGAACCAAACGTGTGTGCCAAATTTCAGCCGGATAGCTTCAGTGGAAGTGGGTGAAATATTGATTACAAAATTCCAGGACATATACATACATACGTACATAATAATAATAATATTTATTTATTTGCACTGCCAATAAATGGATACAAAACGTCAATAAAATTCAAAATTACATTAGTTCATAAAGATCACAAGGCACAGATTTCAGAAAATATATTTTTAATTCTTTTTGGAATTTGATAAAATTTTTTTCTTTTCTAACAGCTTCAGGCAATCTTGCATATATTTTATACATACATACATACATACATACATACAAGTGAAGTTAAATAAAACCTTTAATGAAAAGCTTGTATTAATAATAATAACGAAACTATGGAATAAAAAGAATAATAATTTATTAAAAAAAGTAGTGATACCGTCTAGATCAAAACTTTCTAGACTCTTGTCTTGTCTTGTCTAGATTGTCAAGACGAGACAAGACCTTCTTTATCTAAATCAAGGCTCTTGCCAAAACTCTAGACAATTTTCAAGAGTCTAGATTAACTAAGGAGTAGGTAGATGATAATAATAAAAAAAGGGTGTGGGTATCGGGACCCCCGACAGATGTGAAACATCAAAGAAAACGTTATTGAACTCGGTGGTATTCTCTATGTAGTAGTATATATTTTTTCAAAAGCAGCAACTAATTGTTATGCTGACGTAATCCTATATACTGCACTGTAACACCGCGTGTGTTACATATACTGCACTGTAACACCGCGTGTGTTACAGTGCACGCCTGAGCCAAGAGAGAGAGAGTACCGCAGTGGTGGGGAGAATAGCAGCGAAGGAGTAGACCAAACATTTCGTTGCATATTTCCCCTCACGCGGCTGTTCACAGCCCGACATAAGATGTTTCACATCAATAAATTAATAAAGTAAGACCATAAATGTATCCGATAACACTTACCAGTTTGTTAGACAACAAAACATTAGTAATTAGACTGTGCTTGAGCTGCTATTGTAACATTCAAATAATTTTTTGACAGCTAAAGTCGCTAACAAATTGTTTATGTTGCCGGCCATAAGTCATTGTGAACCGTGGCTTTCGACTGTCTTTTCAAACGTTACAATGTTCAGTCGCTTCTTATAATCGTATATTTACGGCTTTGTATTTAATGTTGGTTTTATGTAAATAAAGGCAGATTTTCTCTAGGTATTACACGTTTCCCTACTACCTAACTTAAACTAGCATCTACATATATGCATTGTATTAACTAATAACACTACCGCGATCTGCATCAAGTCTGTACGTATTATACCTATATTATAGCAACTACGATATAGTCTACAACAGCGCTTCTAGAACTTTTTTGACGTAGAATACGTATGTCGTTTCGTTCAATCATTCCCGTACTGGGTCCCTCGGAATGGGCGTAATTTGAGCATTTTGATTGGGGGGCAGGGATTACGGGAGGGCCTGCACTGTAAGAAATGAGAATGCCGATTACACAGCTTGTCGATGGTCCATTTGTAGCCAGTGATTAATCTGGTAATAGGCACACAAAGAGACAATAGCGTCGCAAACAGGTATCGCCTGCACATTGCGCATGCCACGCAACGTATTTTGCGCCTAAAAATCCTGCGACCGTGACTCTGACGTAACCCCCGCCCATTTTTTGACCATGAACTTTTATGAATAACGCAAACTTTAAGAACGCCAATACAAGGTATCTGTGAAGTGCATCCGAGAAATTTTTGGGTGTATTGGGAAAACATTTTTTTTTCATTTGAATGCAAATAAACCATATTTTATTGTATTTTCGAGGCTTTTTCCACAACAAATTTAATTTTGGTAAATATTTACCTGGGTACGACTATTTTTTCATCGTTATTGAGAAATCGCTAGGATGAAAATGTTTGGAAACACTGCTCTACAGATGTGCAGTTTGTGAACAAAAATATTATATAATAATTATTAATTAATTCAACAATGAATTTAATCCACAAGGTATCCACTAGATAGTGAATAGTATTTCTTAACATATCAGTCAGCATATTATGCGATCATGAAACGTCAAACAATTGTTATAAGATATATAAGGAAAAAATCAGAAGCCACTGTCGGGACTTGAATCCAAAATTCCCAGTTTCCAGCTGGTTGAGTTGCCACTTACTCACACAGTTCCCCGAAATTATTATTTATTTAAAACGGCTTGTTCGAGCCATTTGAGTTATTAATATTTAAGTTTCGATTGCAACTTAAAAATAAATCGGCTCTCGCATGAGATGTGATTTAGTATTGAAATAGGTATATATGGGGAATGAACAGATTTCACTTTCGGGGCACTGTGTGAGTAAGTGGCAACTCAACCAGCCGGAAACTGGGAATTTCGGATTCAAGTCCCGACAGTGGCTTCTGATTTTTTCCTTATATATCTTATAACAATCGTTTGACGTTTAACAATCATGATGGCATAATATGCTGATTGATATGTTAAGAAATACTATTCACTACCTAGTGGATGCCTTGTGGATTAAATTCATTGTTGAATTAATTATTAATTATTATATTGTTGTGCACAATTACCTAACTCATATATTGTTATTTATTTAAAAATATTATAGGTCTGAGGTACTTTAGTGTAAATGTCCGATAATTATTTATTAATATTACAAAACAATTATTTATATTAATTGTAATTCGAAAAATGTTGCGGAGGTTACAAAAACGTATCTGTGGACCATGGACCATAGTTTGAGAAAAGCTGGTCTACACTATACTGTAAACTGTAATATACGAACATATAATGTGGATCAAAATATCAAAAACGGAAGCCCTGGAGATTTAATGAGAAAATAATACACATTATAGTAAAAGCTGTTGCAAGTTACAAATTTCTTGAAGTTAATACACGGATGTTACAGGTATATAACACTTCTGAACATATTTGTAATCTTTTTTTATGTAACTAATATAATTATTTATTATTTTTCATAATTAGTATGAAGAACTGTTATACGCTTACTATTTTATTAAGGACTGGCGGCTACCCGCAGCTCCGCTGACTTATGTTTAGTATAATATTGTTAATTTATTATCGCGAGAACATCTCCCGCTGCGAAGCGAATCCGGGCTTAAAATCACTTGGAAATAGTTTGCATTAACGGTGTCACATAAATAAATAGTCAACTCAACCTATTTATATATGTTTAAACCTACGTTTTGACATTTGCATTACCGGTGTCACAACGCGCACGAGACGCACTTTAAAATTGACATAACTTTTTTATTTGTCAACCGATTTAAATGAAACAAACACTAAATGTTAGTCCAAACTTATTTCAACCATCACTGAAAATCACATCCAAATTGGTTCAGCCATTGTGGAGATTAGCGTGCACACACAGACAGATAAACAGACAAAAAGAGAGCGTTATGTATAGATTACGTTTCCTAGAGTAGGTATAACTAAAACAATTTTCAGCAAATACATTGACAGAAAAACTAGACTGCGATTTTTAAATTTTTTATGCAAAAGTTCATGTGAACGAATTAAGGCCTACAAAATTGAATATTTCTGAGGAAATAGCACTTTTTGAAATTTTTGATTAAAAAAATATTTTAATATATCATGCTATATTACTGCGTTTATATTTTCAATGTAAAAAAAACTAAAATTTGTGAATATTTCATATTGTTACGGATCACCCTGTATATAAACGTCAGGCAAGAATTCTGAGAAGCGGTGTCTGCTTGCTGAACAACGAGTAACTACGCGAAGTTTCTAGAGAACGCGAGAAGCACTGGGCTTCAGCCACGCAGCGTATATAAACCAGTGAGTGAAGTGATCAGGCAGTCAGTCAATGGAGAATACTGAGCGACAAATAGTGCGTCTGATATAAATACAGTGAAATATAAATATTTGAAACATAAATAACTAGAAATAAATAGTCCTGGTATATAGTTAATAATTACGAATTATTGTATATAGTTGTTTGTCTTGCTTTGTAATTACTGTTTAGTTATTAGTGTATTTGCCATATGGCACATACACTATTGGCGTCGGTCGGATGGTGGGACCTAGGGGTCGGACCAAAATTTCTCGACGTTTCATAGCCTCCTGAACATTTTGGCACCATTTTTGGAAATGTCTATTTATATATGTATATATATATATATATATATATATATATATATATATATATATATGTGTACGGGCTATAACTTTCGAAAGAGTTAATTGATTTTGACGAAATTGGGTAGGCACGTTGCAATCCATAACCGCACGAAGCCTATTTAAAATGGGCCCAATCGGACCATTTTAAGGGTTGTTTTTAGGGGTTGAAAAATGTTTTTGGGCCCAAAAATACCGAAAAAATTCTCAGAATTGTTTCAAAATTGAAATTTAACCCTTTAGTGAAGATCAAAATGTGCTGCTAAAATTTTAATAAAATCGCCCCGACAGGTCCGGACTTACAAATTTTATGAAAACACTAGTTTGCGGATAGTGATTTACTTACTGAAGGGTGTATTTAATTTGGTACAAAGGCTGCATTGATAATATTGAAATTAAGAAAAAAAATATTATTTTAAGGGATATATTAAGGGGTTAAATTTTTTATTTTGTCCAAAAACAAACTTAAGTTTACATAATAAAGCCACAAGGCCTGCATTAGCAAATACACTATATTGTCGGCAGGGTTTGGCACTGCGACCCGAGTTTTTTTTTTAATTGTGTTTATTGTTAGAATTGACTTTTCGATGTTGCGTTCATTATCATTGTGTTTTTAATTATTGTAAATAAATATTTATTCCGCCAACTCAGAAAACAGTTTTGTAACATATTATTTTATTTCTCGAATTTTATTCGCAATCTGTACAATAAATATAAAAATGCTGAAAGGTTGTAAAGGAAATACCAACTCATTTTTTGTGATTCATGTACAGTACTTTAGTTTCGTTTTCGAACATATATTTTGATCGTTTTGAACTGTGAATGATTCGATCTACTTTTATTCTTGATATCAAGAGAGTAGTTCCCTAGGGATTGAACAACAAATGTAGAATCAATGCTGCCAACTACATGTATACAGTGTGTTTGAATTAGAATGCAATATTCTTCTACTTATTGTCTCCTGCCAATTTTAAGAAAAAATCTGCACGAAGCATCTAATATAAATAAGCATAATCTTCAACAATTTTTGTACTTGATTTGAACTAAATTCCAGCTGACGTAATTCCCGCGCTTACGCTGATTGGTCAGATGGAACGAGGCAACCTGTACTCTAATAACCTTGACTTGTACCTACCTACAAGCTGTGATATGCCACTTCTATAGCTATCTTTGTTCTGAGCAGAAATCGAACACTAGTCAAATTTCAAACGATTTAATTACATGCTTGATCAAAAATTAATTAAATATTATAAAGCAACCGTAAATTATTTAAAGCTTAAAATCCAGTCCTACTAGGAAGGGATACGCCAGGCCAGTACGGCTTGGCGCTGAAAGGCAATTTTTATTTGCACAATAATTATTTTTCTGTCCGTCAATCGACGGTCAGCGCACACAGACTCAACAATAAATATTTCACAAACTATTTAATCGATCGATTTAACAGTTGCAGGTGAGCGCATGTTCAGACAACTACACAGTTGGCCGACTAATAATAATAA
Organism: Mongoloraphidia duomilia; assembly: GCA_039654895.1. Classification (NCBI taxonomy): domain Eukaryota; kingdom Metazoa; phylum Arthropoda; class Insecta; order Raphidioptera; family Raphidiidae; genus Mongoloraphidia; species Mongoloraphidia duomilia. Next base: position 4,152,103 of record CM077517.1, read on the forward strand.
TAAACAAGCCGTGAGGTGGGTCGTTTGTTAGGACTAAAGTGCGAGCCTTGAGACCCACACCAAGAACTTCCCAGTTTGATAAATATTTAATAAAAATAATTGAATTAGAAATTACACAGAAAAGTAATCATTTTAATATCATTAAAAAATAATTATTATTTATTTTTAACAATAATTAAAAAAAAAAACAGCTGAACCGATTTTTATAAAATTTATGTCGGATCAAAATGACGTTAACACGCTTCGATCGACACCCTTACGAAGTCGATATAATTTTTTATTCGCGAGATATTGTGTAAAATCTACTTTTTTGGAGTCTATTTGGTTAAGAAAAAAGAACGGCTGAACCGATTTTGAAAAAATTTCTTTCAGATCATATTTACGTTAATACGCGTCGATTGGCAGCCTAACGTAGTCGATATCATTTTTCATTCTCAAGATTTCGTCTTAGAAAGAAATGGACACATACGTACACACACACACAGACATCATTCTAAAAATAGTGTAGTGACCTTGAAACATAAAACTTTGTTATACATTTTGATTTCGATTTTCGGACCCATTACAATAACTTCCAATGGGAGTTAATAAATACTTTATTGTCTTATTTATCGGCCGACTAAAAACTGTCTGTAGGGTATGAAGAAATAAATAAATAAATTCATTAATGTTGATACAAATTATACCGATACATGCGACATCTGATAAAAAGTTTATCAGATTTGAAATATTATATGCTCCATGAAGTATAAAAAACTTGATTAAGAAACCGACAGTTCCACTCTTCGGTTCTTCATATATTATGTATCCGGAATCAAATAAAATAGAGTGTTGGCTACTTTTGAGTTATACATACATAAATAGAACACAGTTAATGTAGAGAATATGTTTGTGTGGGACAGAAGTTCTTCCACAAAGCTCAGCACAGTTATTCCTATGAATATAACGGGTGTTGGATATGTCTGATTTATCGAAAATAAAAATACGTGCTGGGCTCTCAAGATTAATAGAATACGATAGGTTGGGCGTTACATTGTTGTAAAGTGATGCTAGGCGAGATGGGATAGAGGGCGGGGGTTGTAGGCTGTGACGTCATTGGTGTTTCGTTTTCATATTTCAGTGGTTATAAAGTTCCTTGTTAATTATTGTAATAATAATAATAAATTCTCTTTACTTGTTATATCTAAAAATAACAAATAGTGTCAAATTCAATATAATCAACTGGGATTCCCAAAGAATGAAATGAAAAACGACGGTACAGTCAAAATTCTAAGAAACCTGAAAAGCCCTCTGCAATACTCCAATCGTCCAACTCCACTCAGAATCCCAACAACCCTTTTTTGCAACCTAAAAAGTCGTATTGTCAACGCTGAATTTCCCCAGAATATGATACCGTAATTAAGTCGGCATTGAAAATTTTCAAAGTAAGTTTATTTTGTCATTCTTTTAATTACATTTTCTTTAATTTATACCAATATTAATTTTACGTTAATTTTTTATAGTTTAATTGTGTTTATTACAGCTTTAGTCACGTTTTTGTCGTTCGTGTGTTGTGTTATATTTTCTTTATAAAATTGTTAACTTCTTATAATATTTAATTTAAATTTTATATATTTAAAAAAATCACAATAATTAAAATTAGATTCTTAAATCACGTTTCAAACAAAAACAAAAGTACTTTTCCAACAATTTAGTTCAAGTCCCGACAGTGGTCATTTGATTTTTTCTTAGATATATCTAACAAATCATGGCAGCCTTGCTGCCTGAGATATTTAGTATTTTCACCTCTAATTGTTATGTGAATAATATTGTGTGGATATAACGGGGTTTTTAAAAATCGATTGATTTTATCATATACCAAATAACAATTTAGAGGTTAAAGACAATACTTGGAAAAAATACAAAAATGAAGATATGAACGTATCCAAAATCTATGCTTTCGAGATGTACAGCCCTTAGTGCTTTAAATTATTAATAAAGCAGCCGTAAATTTTCAAAATTAAATGCCTGCCCATGATGTAAACTTACGAAGTATCTTTTACAAATCTGAGCGGCATGTCAATGCGAGCCGATCGGCATTATAGTGTGTAAAAAAAATCTTAGGAACATTCTTAAGTAGATATTCTTCTCGCCTTATTACACCCTGTACATTTCGTGGATGCATGTATGCGAGGTTCCATGGTCCCACCGCTACCGGCACAGCACACCGGGGCCGATGTGAATCTCTGGCTGCCTGGCATGTGTATAGTTTGGCAGTTGTACACAGTTTGCTGCACGTCTCGGAGATATGAGTTTCCCTCTAACATCAATATATCATCGATATACATATAACACGCCACTACCTTTTGCTTACATATTACATCCGTGCATTATGCATCCACCTTTACTGTACCGTTATGTCGCGTGATTTACGTCATATACGTCAGTATCATAATAATTATGCATACAACAGTATTATTAATGATGGTCAAACTCACTTTCATAGGGTCTGTTTTAAAAGAAATAAGCCGTGAGGTGGGTCGTTTATTAGGACTAAAGTGCGACCCTTGAGGTCCACACGACGAACTTCTCAGTTTGATAAATATTTAATAATAATAATTAAATTAGATATTACACAGAAAAGTAATCATTTTAATCATTAAAACATAATTATTATTTATTTTTAACAATAATAAAAAAAAAAAACGGCTGAACCGATTTTTATAAAATTTATTTCGGATCAAAATGACGTTAACACGCCTCGATTGACACCCTTACGAAGCCGATATAATTTTTATTCGCGAGATATTGTGTGAAATCTACTTTTTTGGAGTCTATTTGGTTAAGAAAAAAGAACGGCTGAACCGATTTTGAAAGAATTTCTTTCAGATCATATTTACTTTAATACGCGTCGATTGGCACCCTAACGTAGTCGATATCATTTTTCATTCTTAGAAAGAAATGGAAAGAAATGGAAACATACGTACGTACGTACGTACACACACACACACATACACACCGTTGCTCAAAATGTTCCCCCTCAAAAACAAAGATGTAGCCATAAACATTGAATGGACGCACAACAGAATGATAACATTTCACACACAGCGGCATAAATCCATTGGCATCGCGGTGGGTAGAGGTAATCTTATGTACGCCATGGACCGAAATGATTGATGTTACATAAATAAACACAATTATTCGAAACGATACTTTCATTAGAGATTGCACTACGCTTTAACATCACCTCTTTACTTTCAAAATAACATTTTTTCAGGAATTTTTAAAACAGCTTGAAATGTACATTTTTTTGTGTAGATATGGAATTTTTTACTTCCCACCTCTACTATGGTAGGGAAGTAATGGATTTAGTCCGAAAAAAATATTTCGAGATTTTAACAGATTTTCACGTTTTGAGACCCTAGCAATCGTTTAAGATCATTTTCTGACTGATGTCTGTATGTGTGTGTGTGTGTGTGTATGTGTGTGTGTGTATGTGGTCAATTTTTCGCCTTCGATATCTTAAGAACGGAACAACATACGGGCATGCCGATTGTTCTATTGTGTTTATCAGCCTTTAACTTAGATCTGATTAGATTTTGAGTCAAATCGGTTCAGTGGATCCTGAGATATTCAAAAAAACGTCCTCAATGTCACATATTAACATAGGTAAAAAAAAATATAAATGACTTCTAGGTGTTATAATATGAAAAAAATGTAAATATTTTTTTTCTCTAAAATATAGTTTTCGAGAAAAAAAATATTTTACTAAAAAAAAATAAAAAAATTGTACGTAAATCAAGGTAACCATGATTTTTGCTATATTACTAGCCATCAGTAGATCACCAAACAAAAAAGAGGGCCATGCTTTTTTCAAAGAATAAAAATTAAATTGTGTTTTAAAGACCACCAACAGCTAAGGTTATTTGGGCCTAGTCAAAGAATAAAAAAAAAGAGTGTTTATTTTTTGCAAATATTTACTAAGTGGAAAGTATAGGACTGGTCATCAGTCGAATTTTTTTAAGAACGATTTAATGCCGTACATAATTTAATTTAAGTTTAGCTACTATCCTCACGTTTTTGAAAACTCTAATAATGCAGTCATAATCTGAGGTCATTGTCAACGCCAATTTTTCGGCCTTGTAAAGTTCATGATTTGTGTTGTCAGCAATTGAAAATTTATTTCTACTAAATGATCAAGAGAAATCTATTAAAACTCTACTTGACTCGTCTGACGACTGGGGCTTGAGAATAGCCGAGAGTGTAGCGGCGCTGTTGTTTACATGGCGTTGCTATGGTTCCTCTATTACAAGTCCCCAGTTCCCGAGTTCTAGCCCGAGAGCTGGTAAAAGTGTCAATTGGATTTTCAATTTATTATTAAAAAAAAAAATAATAATGAATTGAAAATATGAATTGGTGCTAGGCCCAAATAACCTTAGCTGTTGGTGGTCTTTAAAATATAATTACAATTACGTCTGACGACTGTGGCAAAGAGCTTAAAATAACAATATAACAAAAAAAAAACCTCCTTCAAAAAGCCACTAAAAAGAGGAAAATAATGAAATTTTAAGGTCTCCGCCAATTTAGTAAAATATGAAATCGGTTAAAATGTAGATATTAATCACTATAGGTAGGTACTATACTTTTTAACCGACTTCATATTTTATTAAATTGGCGGAGACCTCAAAATTTCATTATTTTCCTCTTATTAGTGGCTTTTTGAAGGAGGTTTTTTTTTTCTTAAAAAGTTTTTTATTTTTTAATTTTTAGTGTCAAAAAGTGACATTTACCTTAAAGGAATCACACGCCGTTACTCACTTTTATTAAACCGACTTTCTTACGCTGTCTGATATGTCAAAAAGTGACATTTACCTTAAAGAATCACACGCCGTTACTCACTTTTATTAAAATCAGCCGAACTACTTTGATGAAATTTCTATGGGACCAATCTGAAAGTATATCCTTTCAAATAAAAAAAAATTTCAAAATCGGTTTATAAATGACTGAGTTATGAGGTAACAAATATAAAAAAAACAACCGAATTGAGAACCGCCTCCTTTTTTTGAAGTCGGTTAAAAATAGCGACAGGAGAGCCATAACCGTCTTTAGGCGAGGGGAAAGGATTTGAGATGAAGAATGCAGGGGGTATTTGTAGGTATACAATGCTCTTACACGAAATATGAAACATTTCTGTTCACGGTGTACGTACGTATATAATGGTAACAGTAACAGTATTACACAATCTCAATATGATTGATGAATTGGTATATCAACACTATTTGTCTTCGTTCATGTCCTTGCATAAGAAATACAACAGAGACGGACCAACGCAATGGACGGACGGACGGACACGTCACAATTTTAATCATATTTACTCACAATTTCATCTCTTTTCAAACGATACATTTGTTATTCAGTTTTAAGAGAAATATTCTCCAAGTCACTTTTTCTATATTCTTATAAATAATTTTCGCCCCATCATAAATTATTTAATGTCTAAAAGTACGTGCAGTACGCAGCTGGGATTCTAGATGGTTGCATGTATGGTAGATGGTGGCTGAAATTATAAGCGCTTATAGTTTGCACAACGAAGCTTTGATACTACATTGATACAAGCTTAAATCGCGTTTGAAATGTCAGATAGCGAAGACGAATTTTTGTGTTCTTCTGCTACAAAGTGGTATATTTTAAATACAAATTTGGGTAGGAGCTATCATGTCCACCCTATTAATAGAAAACGATCTAAACATGGCGAATTTCATCATTTATACCAAGAATTAAAATTTTACCCAAACCGGTTTTTTGAATATTTACGTATGGAACCTAACACTTCAAAATACGTCTTAGAAAAAAAAACTGAAAACAAATTGAATAAAAACTGGCAAAATTTCATTTATTAAACTAGTCACATCCATTGCGAAACTTGTAATGGCCATTTGACAGTTGTCACACGTTGATTGTAGTAGTACGCGCGTTGAAAGAATGGTAAGATACATTCTTGCATCTAGCAGCTCTTGTAACAGCGCTTATACCTGCTACACTCACTGCTTCGTTGTGTACGCTCGCATATTTAACAATGCATTAATTTAAGCAAGCCCTGCTATGATCTACGCTACCATCTAGAATCCCAGCTCCATACTGCACGTACCTTTAGTCGTTAACCGCATTACTGAAACTCACCTATTTTAACTTTCCCGTGTATGAAGTATTATGTTGTGCAAAATTTCAATTTTGAATTTTTTGTGAATTCTTCTAAACCCAAATTAAGTAGTTTTCTCAAATTTTTTCAAAAAATGTCTGTCGTCGTCTGTCTGTCTGCGGTCATTAAAGGGTCGACGCTCATGTGATTTGCCGCTCCCTGACTGTGCTGCCCGCGTGCAGAGCCGCTGTAAGCGGGGGAGTACCCCCGCTTACGGCGGCCCTTTCTAAATTTAAATAGCAATTTTTGAAATTATGTTTTATATTATGATTGTAAACGGCAAATTATTTTATTTATACTTTCATGTATATGTTACAGTCAGAACTTTTAACCGGTCAAAACTACTTTTGACTGACAAAAATAGTCTAAAGTAGTTTCTGTAGGCTACGGTCAATACCACTTTTGACTGAAATTCCAACCAAAATCACTTTTGTCTAATTCTATCGGTCAAAAGTGTTTTTGACTGAATATCAATTAGTCAATACTGTTTTAAAGTACTTATAAAATTAATGTAGGTAAGTAATAACACCAAGGTAACGCAAAGATATTTTTTTTTAATTTATTAAAATTGTTGGATTCTACTGCAAGATCATTATGAGTGAGAATGAAAAGAAAGAACGTTTTATAAAGACTTCTAATATTATAGAAGAAAAAAATATTAGTACAAAAAACTTTTTAAAGACACGCTTTTATTCAAACGTACTAAAAAGGAAAAAAATAAGTTTTAATAATTTAGTTTCATAATTATAAAAGCGTGGACTGTAAACTCTACGATATTTCATTAGTCACGACCCACGCTTTTATAATTATGAAACTAAATTATTAAAACTTATTTTTTTCCTTTTTAGTACGTTTGAATAAAAGCGTGTCTTTAAAAAGTTTTTTTTACTAATATTTTATTTTGTTCCTTTTAGTCGTTCAAAAGTTTATCCTCTTTTGATTCGCCCTTAGGGATTGAATTTCGAAAAATCCCTTCATATAGTGAGTTCCTACGTCACAAAAGAAACCTACTGTCCAAATTTCAAGTTTCTAATTTGTCAGTTAAAACTATACTACAGACTAATAATTTTCAGTTAAAAAGACTACTGACCGATCTCTTTAGTCAAAACTTACTCAATAGTAGTTTTAACCAGGAAAGAGTTCTAACTGTAACATATATATTTAAAGCATTCCTATTAAAAGTTTCGTCTTTGAGAAAGGACGTTGATTTTCTTTTGTGCAAAGGACAAAACACAGCATTTAATTAACGCTGTAGTCAAATGAAAAATGAACTAATTATTCTAAAGTTCATATAAAATGTTGTAAGTTATTAACGCACACTTCGTATATACTAAACTATATGAATATACAGTATGTTTAATTTTTGGAAATAAAGCGAACTGTCAGAAGTATTAATTCTAATTTTCTATCATTCAATAATAATTTATTTTTCATTACACAATAAAAATATATAAATTTTTTTACTGATTGTCAGATTAGAACTTTGGAATCACGATAACCCCAAATTCCAAGGTTCTATAACAAACAAGAATGTTAACGTCATAGAAACAATAACAATCAAACTATCTCGGCTATTTGATTTTTTTTATAAAAATTTTGGTCTAAAGTCTAAGCACGTAATTGGGACCGGATGTGTAATCTCAGAGCATTCTATCGCAGAACTAAAAAAACATTTCTATTTTGTGTATCTTTGTATGTATTCTGTTCACAAATGGTTGTATATTTTTTTTGTGTGAGGGAGGGTTGAAAACCAGCATTTTATGCTGAACTCGTTTACCCCTTTTGATCTAGTTTTTTGGTCAATAAATTATTATTATTATTATTTTATAACACGTCTTGCCAACTATAATTGGTATACATACCTACAAAATATTTTTTACGATTTAAAATTGGAACGACACACATACTTCAATTTTATGATAAAAATTACTTTGGTTGTTTATCTTTGATACATGAACCACTTGAAAAAAGCAACATAATATACTATCTTAACTTAAAGAATAAATAAAATTAATAAATTGCGTCCATTTTTCAGTAAATTATTAAAAGAAAACACAGTATGTAATAGTTCCCCAACGAGGGCTTGAGAATATCCGAGCGTGTAGCAGTGCTGTTGTTTACATGGCGTTGTTATGGTTCCTCCATTAAAAGTCCCCAGTTCCCGGGTTCTAGTCCGAGAGCTGGTAAAAGTGTCAATTGGATTTTCAATTTATTATTAAAAAAAAAATAATGAATTGAAAATATGAATTGGTGCTAGGCCCAAATAACCTTAGCTGTTAGTGGTCTTTAAAACACAATTTAACAATTTTTAGTTCCCCAACGACAGATGATATAGAAGTAGTTTACATCTAACTGAAGTCGAACTTCATGAAATATTCAGTCCTTTTCAGATTTAATTAGTTTTTTCTCCGAGTCCAACCGTCTAATGAATTATGTTCATTAACTCTACGTTCCGTCATTAAAAACAAACTCTTAGACGGAAGGTTATTTTTACCATTTTAAATTTATTTCCAGTAGATATTTAATTTTATATTCTGTTACATGTTCACTGGAAACGGATATTTAAATATTTCTCAAAGTTATTCTAAAGTAATTACTATTTCGTAGCTGCCAAGAGAAATAATAACTAAATATTATGTAGTATATTGCAATACAATAAGGAACGAAACACAGCGTTTGCAACGCGCGTGGATTGTTGCCCTTGTTCCTCGGGCAGCAAACTTCACACTAGTTGCAAACGCTGTGTTTCGTTCCGAGTAAATGCATATTATTTTTCACAACAACTCTATCGATAATTCGATTTGAGATACCTACAGAGGACAGTATGGCTAAGTTGGTAGCGTCGCAGCCTCTGAATCAGACTGTCGTGGGTTCGAATCCCACCTCTGCTCATGGATGTTTTGTGATGTTATTTAGTTTTAAGTGATATATTATGATATTTGTTGTATTTAAGACGCTAATGACCTATAATCCACAATAAATGAAAATGAGATACCTACAGTTTGGGCGCGCAAAAAAGCCGCAAAAATATTAGATCTGTTAGATCCATGTAACATTTCTGTGGGGTTATGTCTGTCATTTTGACGTTTTACAGTATTATATGTGAAATAAACTTGGCATGACTCAATCATTCTATCTCTGTCTTTACAACGTTAAAAAACCAGTTTCAGCCCGCTAAATAGGAACCGAAAATCGAATTTTCATTTGCGGCGTTGTGAAAATTATTATACACGTAGGTACGACTTTTTTAATTTTTTATCTTAAAATTCTAATTTTTTCTTTTTGTTTGACCACCTATCATATACTGTTGTGAATGTCCCGAATAAATGTATCTATCTATATTATGTATGCCTACGTAGGAGGAATAACACCATAATTCAAAAACAAAACTTACCGAGTGGAGTGCGAAAGTTATCGGGATTATTCGTAGTTTTAAATGATTGATGACTTTGGCTAATGAAAATTGAGAAGTTCGAGAATAGTTTCGACTGTTTAATATAGTTTATAAACTATATCAGAATACTCTGCATTAGAAAGTTATTTCGCAAATCTTCTGGCAACTTCCTTATATACGCATTTCATTATATTCTGTTATTTTGTAAACCAGAGGATGTCTTTTACATAGATAATATGAATGCAATACCATTGATAAAAGCCTTTGCAATATTATTCCTTCGCGATTATATTACATCCCATGGTATTAATTAATGAAACAGAGAGATAAAGATCATTATACGTTTTTTGTTAGCATTTGACCAATTGACCAACGCGTTTATAGTTTATTCTTTTCTTAAACGGATCTATTCATTTTTCACATTTTCCTGAAGCTGGCAGCTACGTTTAACGGGTTGATTGCTAAGAACATACATGATAATATCGAAGAGAAATGAAAATAAGATTCTTGTACCGCTTTTCATGTTATATTGTACTAGCGGCCCGGTCCGGATTCACCCGGGTGCTGTGAATTTATAATTTATTAACAAAAAAAAACCTCCTTCAAAAAAGTCACTAAAAAGAGGAAAATAATAAAATTTTGAGGACGGCGCCTATTTAATAAAATATGAAGTCGGTTAAAAAGTAGATATTAATTAAATCGGCACATTTTTAACCGACTTCATATTTTATTAAATTGGCGCCGACATCAAAATTTTATTATTTTCTTCTTTTTAGTGGCTTTTTTGAAGGACGTTTTTTTTTTGTTAAAAAGTTTTTTATACCAAAGCTACAATATATTTTTTGCCATACCCGCTACTTTACATGTGTGTATGTACGCATGGAATGGTCAGTTAACAGGCAGGTGTGTTAAAAGTGTTTTCAAAACACACTAGTGTGGAAAATAAAGCCATTTGCATAGTGATTTATGTTTATTACTACTGTGCGTGCGCACTGCGACAGCCCACGACCTACTGTAAAAATGGTTGGTGACGCCAACGAACTCTAAATTTTTTACTTCCCACCTCTACTATGGTAGGGAAGTAATGGATTCAGTCCGAAAATAATATTTCGAGATTTTAACAGATTTTCACGTTTTGAGACCCTAGCAATCGTTTAAGATCATTTTCTGACTGATGTCTGTATGTGTGTGTGTGTGTGTGTGTGTGTGTGTGTGTGTGTGTGTGTGTGTATGTGTGTATGTGTGTGTGTATGTGTGTATGTGTGTATGTGTGTGTGTATGTGGTCAATTTTTCGCCTTCGATATCTTAAGAACGGAACAACATACGGGCATGCCGATTGTTCTATTGTGTTCATCAATCTTTAACTTAGATCTGATTAGATTTTGAGTCAAATCGGTTCAGTGGATCCTGAGATATTCAAAAAAACGTCCTCAATGTCACGTATTAACATAGGTAAAAAAAAATATAAATGAATTCTAGATGTTATAATATGAAAAAAATGTAAATATTTTTTTTCTCTAAAATGTATAGTTTTCGAGAAAAAAAATATTTTACTAAAAAAAATAAAAATTGTACGTAAATCAAGGTAACCATAATTTTTGCTATATTAAGTTAGCCATCAGTAGATCACCAAACAAAAAAGAGGGCCATGCTTTTTTCAAAGAATAAAAATTAAATTGTGTTTTAAAGACCACCAACAGCTAAGGTTATTTGGGCCTAGTCAAAGAATAAAAAAAAGAGTGTTTATTTTTTGCAAATATTTAGTAGGTGGGAAGGATAGGACTGGTCATCAGTCGAATTTTTTTTAAATACTGTCGCTCGTTTTAACATACTGTCACTACTCGTCAATAATATACCTCATTACGACACTAGAAATACAATCTACTTATTACCCTGTACCCGACTACTTTTCATATTGGAAGGTATTTTTGTACTTTTGTGTCAGTCGTAACCAGGTTTTCGGTTTTTATAATGTTTTGCAATGATTAAATTACATAAATAAATAACATCTACTTTGTGATCAAAATCGAAAATAGTTTTTTTAAGAGTTACCCGGAGCAAACAGACAGACAGATAAAAATTAGGTATCCTGTGAACTATACGTCTAAGTCGAAAACTCGTTAAAAACTGAAGAGTTTTGAGTCTGCTGTTAAAAACTTAAAAAAAAATTAATGAGATTGTCAGTTCATGTTAACAGGTAATCTGTTCGTGACACTTGTTATAATTATTTCATATTATTCCACCGCAAATGTTAATTGAGTATAATATCAAATCAAATATACAAACAACTTTTTTTCGTTGAATTTCCACAATTATACATTTTATTAAATAATATAACATTGTTTATTGCGCACACAAACAAAAATTTCGTTACATACATAAAATAAATGCCGCCGGAAGTTTTTTAAAATTAAATGTCAGTATACTAACGAAAATGACTGTGCGATGGGTTTCTGAATTAATTTTACAATTATCTCATTATTTAAATTAAATGTCTTTTTTGTAACACATATACGAAATGTTCTACATTTCGTGTCTCTAGTCGGCTGCTTAAAATAAAATATATAGCATTAGTACAATAAAACATATTTTATGTGATACGACAAACATTTGATGTAAACTTTACTTGCGGCAAGCGCTATATAATATGGTAGTCCTTGTTGGCTGTCAGTTCCTCGTGGCTTTATTTATTTATTTATTGTAGATTATAGACGCGTTGACATCTAAGGTTATTAGCGTCTTTCAACTACACTAAATAACAACGAACTTAAAACTAAATAACATCACAAAACATCCATGAGCGCAGGTGGGATTCGAACCCATGGCAGTCCAGTCTAGAGGTTGAGGCACCAAGCATGCTAACCACTAGGCTATACTGCCCTCGTTCCTCGTGGCGTTGCGTTGCGCGGCGTTATGTTGCGTCGCGACAAATATGTTTCTGCCTCCGGTGACTGGTGATTTAGGCACCTTTTATATCATATACAGCATGTCCCAATAATATTTACAGTATAATCAATTCCTAATACACAGGTATTTTAGTTTGTTATCATCAGTTAACAGAGAGGAAATACACGTCATGTGGAAATGACAGCTCTTTCACGTTGAGCGTGTGAATTATATTGTCTAGCTCTAAAATGATACACACACGATGGGTGTGTGTGCGTGTGTGTGTGTTTGGTTTGTGTACCCTAACTCAACAATCACACATATTGTATTGTTTTGTGTTTGTATGTGTGGGACAAGGTACCCTTACTTTGACAAACAAACACATGGCCACCACCCACATGCCCATTTGAACTTAGTAATACTAGTTCATGCCTCGTTACTGTATATCCCGCGAAAATTAAGTTCAGTATGTTTTCAACAATCGACCTTCTAGTTTTAACATGGATCAACAAACTTTCTGCTCACTTTTAAACAAAGCAAAGTTTAGGTATATGGAAATGGTGCAATCATGTAACTCTACTGATATACGTTTTTATAGGGTGTCGTTTTTATCATTATTAAAATGTCATGTTTTGTGTGTGTTTTAAAGACCACCAGCAGCTAAGGTTATTTGGGCCTAGCACCAATTCATATTTTCAATTCATTATTTTTTTTAATAATATAAATTGAAAATCCAATTGACACTTTTACCAGCTCTCGGGCTAGAACCCGGGAACTGGGGATTTGTAATAGAGGAATCATAGCAACGCCATGTAAACAACAGCATTGCTAAACCGCTCGGCCATTCTCAAGCCCCAAGAAATGTCATGTTTAGTAGCTATATAGCTATAATGTGTGAAGGGAAAGTAAATACAGTAAAACCTCAGTAGCTTGACTACTTACGAAATGCCTTTGATTTCATGATCGTCTCTAAATTGGCCACCTGTCCAGCTTTGCCACACTTTGGGGGAACTATATGCGGTCAATATTACACCTATACCGGTTTCACTATATTATAATAAAATAATATTATAGGTACTCTTCCATTTGTACAACCATGCAGATGTCCATGTCACAAAAATATAGGAAATCACTACAAGTTCCCGGGTTCTGGCCCGAGAGCTGGTAAAAGTGTCAATTGGATTTTCAATTTATTATTAAAAAAAAATATATGAATTGGAGAGCTAGTGACAATTTTTTGGTGTTATTTATTCAAGGCCTTATTTTTGTGAAGATGTTGAGGGAGGCATTTAAAATGCCATGAGTAAGGGATTTTGCTAGATAGCGGTATGGGAGAGATGCAGACCGCCCCCAACATGTAACAAAAAAAATGGTCACAATTATTATTGCTTCAAGGCTGAAATTGTTTGTATAGCTTGTCGATGACCCAATAATGCCATTATAATATTTGCAGATCGATTGGTTAGTATTAAAGCGGTGGCAGATCACCCTAAACTCGACGAAATTTATGTTAATATTAGTTCAAGGTTCAAATTTTAATATGTTGTTACGGCGACTGTTTAAGCATACATTTCAATTTGCAGAAAAAAATACATATGAAAATTTGAACATTGAACTAATAATATAAACTTCGTCGGATACATGACACGTTTAGGGTGATCTTCCACCCCTTTAATACTGACCAATCGATCTGCAAATATTATAATGGCATTATTGGGTCACCGACAAGCTATACAAACAATTTCAGCCTTGAAGCAATAATATTGTGACCATTTTTTTTGTTACATGTTGGGGGCGGTCTGCATCCCTCCCATACCGCTATCTAGCAAAATCCCTTACTCAGAGTAGTTTAATATGCCTCCCTCAACATCTTCACAAAAATAAGGCCTTGAATAAATAACACAAAAAAATGTCACTAGCTCTCGGTCTATTAAAACACTGTTATTTAAAAATTATTACGCCCCACGTGTAACGGTCTTTGTCTTTAGAATTTATATATCTCTCACTGGTTTTTTGCGAAACGATACAATCAGCTCTACAAAAAAATGACAAGGGGCACAGGAATTAAGATTGTACCGCAAGTCGCAACCGAAGACGTTGAACTACTTCTATAGTTTTATCTTACATTTAATAATTTTTTATATTAATTGGTAAATGATAAAATCAATCGATTTAAAACCCCTTATATTCACACCATATTATATATATATATAAAAGATTTATTGTCATCAAATAAAAACATAATACAATACATAATATTTTGACATGGCGGTTCCAGTTTAAACTTTACACACCATATTATTCACATAACAATTAGAGGTGAAAATAATAAATATCTCAGACAGCTATGCTGCCATGATTTTTGAGCTATATCTAAGAAAAAATCAAATGACCACTTTCGGAATTCGAACCCGAAACCCCCAGTTTCCGGCTAGGTGAGTTACCGATTTCTCCACAGTGCCCGAGAGTGAAAACCGATCTCTTCTTATATATAGCAATTTCACGTTGAAAACACACTACATGCGAGAGTCGACTATTTAAATAAACTGCAAAGCAGTACAGCTATTAACTTAAAAAAAAAAAAAAATTTTTATATATTATCACTAGCTCTCGGGTCTATTAAACGTCATTCACGTCAAAATATATAAGCAAAATTTTACATGAGCGATTTTGTTTTGTAGACACAGAGAATTGAAATAATATTCGTAACTTTTTGCAGGGATTACATTTCGTTATAACGAGGGTATATGTAGGTGATTCCACTTTGTTGAAGTATTCATTTAACAGTGTACAAAACACAAACAGGAATGAGAGTAAATGGGGCAACGACTATCAGCCCAAAGTACAAACCGTTTAATACAATACAAGTTACATATAAAATATTGTACACGTGAACGATTTCAAATCCGTGAAACGTATTATTTACCACTGAATAGATATATCAGAACCTTTGTACTTATGGAATTATACATACGATTTAATTAGTTTTAGAGTATTCCAATATTGTTAATTAGTAAGGTGTTATTTACATACAACGAGAGGACAGTATAGCCTAGTGGATAGCGTACTTGGTACCAGCCTCTAGACTAGACTGTCGTGGGTTTAAATCCCACCTGCGCTTATAAATGTTTTGTTACATTGGGAAGTTATTGTAATGGGTCCGAAAATCGAAATCAAAATGTATAACAAATTTTTATGTTTCAAGGTCACTACACTATTTTTACACTATTATTGAAAAGATGTATCTGTGTGTGTACGTATTGTGTGTACGTACGTACGTATGTGGTCATTTCTTTCTAAGACGAAATCTCGAGAATGAAAAATGATATCGACTACGTTAGGGTGTCAATCGACACGTATTAACGTAAATATGATCTGGAAGAAATTTTTTCAAAATCGATCCAGTCGTTCTTTTTTCTTAACCAAACAGACTCCCAAAAAGTAGATTTTACACAATATCTCGCGAATAAAAAATTATATCGACTTCGTAAGGGTATCAATCGAGGCGTGTTAACGTCATTTTGATCCGAAAGAAAATTTATCAAAATCGGTCCACCATTTTTTTGTTTAAAGAAAAAGACTGCCAAAAGTGGATTTTACACGAAATCTCGCGAATAAAAAATGATATCGAAATCGCGCCCAAAAAAATGTTATCAACTTCGTTGAGGTGTCTATCAAAACATGTTAACGTCACTATGATCTGACATAAATTTTATAAAAATCGGTCTAGCAGTTTTTTTAATTTCTTGTTAAAAATAAATAATAATTATGTTTTAATGATTAAAGTGATTACTTTTCTGTGTAATTTCTAATTTAATTATTAATATTCAATACCTCACTTGTGAGTCCCATTTAAAAATAACTTTAGTCCTAATAAACGACCCGCCTCATGGCTTGTTTAGTTTTAAGTTGTTATTTAATGATATTTAAAACGCTAATGACGTAAGTTGTCGACGCGTCTTTAATCTGCAATAAATAAATAAAATACATAGAACGATCAATCAATGCAATGGTGTTTCCAGATAATATTCTAATTTTTTTCTTCTAAATATGCACTCAACATTCTGTCAGATTAAAAAAAGTTCGTTAAAATAACAAGCACATGATTTCCAATCATAGTGGGGAAATAAGATTGAAAATAAAGGTACGTGCAGTATGGAGCTGGGATTCTAGATGGTAGCGTAGATCATAGCAGGGCTTGCTTAAATTAATGCACTGTTATATATGCGAGCGTACACAACAAAGCAGTGAGTGTAGCAGGTATAAGCGCTGTTACAAGAGCTGCTAGATACATGAATGTATCTCACCATTCTTTCAGCGCGCTGACTACTACAATCAACATGTGACAACTGTCAAATGACCTTCAAGTTTCGCAATGGATGTGACTACTTTAATAAATTAAATTTTGCCAGTTTTTATTTAATTTGTTTTGAGTTTTTTCTAAGACGTATTTAAAAGTGTTAGGTTCCATACGTAAATATTCAAAAAACCGGTCTGGGTAAAATTTTAATTCTTGGTATAAATGATGAAATTCGCCATGTTTAGATCGTTTTCTATTAATAGGGTGGACATGATAGTTCCCACCCAAATTTGTATTTAAAATATACCACTTTGTAGCAGAAGAACACAAATTTTCGTCTTCGCTATCTGACATTTCAAACGCGATTTAAGCTTATATCAATGCTAGTATCAAAGCTTCGTTGTGCAAACCTATAAACGCTTATAATTTCAGCCACCATCTACCATCTAGAATCCCAGCTGCTTACTGCACGTACCTTTAGACGGAGGTGAGTATTCCAAGGAAATTTCGTTGCATTAACTTACAAACATGGAGGAAAAAAGATCTACTGTTCGCACCACTTGTTTTCGTAGAGTGATTGTAAAATCACGTATGGATGTAAACCAAGAAGATGTTCGTAGGTTTATGTGTAATAGTAAGGACTTCGCACACCTTGATAACATAAATAATATATTTTTATTTCAATCGTTCGGCTGACAGTACGCAAGAAAGTGCCTAAAGACAACAAATATTTAATGTACATTGAAATGGAAGCAATGTCGAATGTCTTAACAATAAATCAATGCACTGTCGCCAGCCTAGAAAATCCCATTACACGTTCAATACATCAACCGTTGTCAATAATAAACGCAGCACACCACAATACCAACTGTTACGATATAATAATGTATAGTAACCAACATAACGCTCACAATATGCCTAAGTGAGTTTTATATCAATAGATCTCATCGGAGCTGACATGTTTATTAACGCGTTACGTAGAAAAAAATCTTTTTTTATGTGAAATTTTACGTGTTAGCAAAATATTTAGAAAATGTATCAGAAAAATAAATATAAATACTGTAAATAACAATATATGAGTTAGGTATTTGTGGACAACAATATAATAATTATTAATTAATTCAACAATGAATTTTTATTTAAATTTATTTAAAACGGCTTGTACGAGCCATTTGAGTTATTAATATTTAAGTTTAGATTGTAACTTAAAAATAAATCGGCTCTCGCATGAGATGTGATTTAGTATTGAAATAGGTATATATGGGAAGGAACAGATTTCACTTTCGGGGCACTGTGTGAGTAAATGGCAACTCAACCAGCCGGAAACTGGGAATTTCAGGTTCAAGTCCTGACAGTGGCTTCTGATTTTTTCCTTATATATCTTATAACAATCGTTTGACGTTTAACAATCATGATGGCATAATATGCTGACTGATATGTTAAGAAATACTATTCACTACCTAGTGGATGCCTTGTGGATTAAAAATTCATTGTTGAATTAATTTATAATTATTATAAATAATGTGTTTCGATTTTTTGAAATGTTTTTGTTTCGATATACAGAAAACTTCGATGAAGCGCTTTTAGATTCGTACATAGATAACAGTAGATCTATGGATACATATGACAGGATCTAAATATCTAATCGTAATCATTGCAGAGCTTCATTTTAGAGAAAAAAGCAATTAACACAATATTAATAACTAGTATGTCCAATGTCCATCTACATTGTATGATAGGCAATTATCATAAATTTCAAATTAATTTTATAGCCGTGTTTGCTATATGGCTCAGATATTTTCATTGTTTACAGTATAAATAAACAAAGGTTTGAGTTCTTGTGGACAGTAATATTAGGTAAATGATAAAATCAAACGATTTTTTAACCCCTTATATCCACAACAATATTATTTTTTCTTAGATATAGCTTATACAAATCATGACAGCTTGGCTGTCTGATATATATTATTTTCACCTCTAATTGTTATGTGAATAATATTGTTGTGGATATAAGGGGTTAAAAAATCGTTTGATTTTATCATTTACCTAATATTGTTGACAGTTTTTTATTGGAAACATGATTTCTTTCAAATAAATTTAGGGAAACCTTTATAAAGTCCAAACATTCTAGATTGTTGGGAAGTAAACAAAACCAGCCAGATAAATATATAAGTTATATTATATAATATAGTAAGATGGTTGATTTGAAACGGCCAGATTTTGTAGGTAAATTCAGATGTTCTCTTATGACATCCACATATTTCAGCTTTTTAGGTCTTTGGAAAGTACACAAAATCGGTCGGAGAGACATCCACTTTTGACTTTCAATATATGGCAGATGTTTTGTTTATTTAACAAAGTAACCATTTTTTAGGTTACCGGTCATAAATCACAAGCTCTTAGGTGAACTGGGATAACGGACATCAGTTGCTGTAAAATCCATTAGCTAATGTATCATTAATAACTTAATACGCTTACAGTTAATGTACTGAATAGCTTTTAAGAACTATCATAGTCAAATGATAAAATTAGATTCTATAAATTCTAATAAATTAATAAGGAATTTATATTAGAAATCGTGTCCATCGTGATTATAATAAAATTAAGCAAAATTTTAATAAATATTGTTATTTTTATGTATGTACTTGAAAAAGTCTAAATCTATAGACGAAACGTCGTACATTTAATTTAATAAATCAAATTATATTGTCCACTATCCTGCGATTTAGCTTAATTTTATTAATAAGGAATACTTGACAAAGTATCAATATTGTTAATTTTTAATAATAAATATTTGTATAAACTCCTGTGTTCACGAGTTAACTTTTTTTCGCGAATTATTATTTTCAAAAGTCTTTTATATAAACACTATATGTTAAGCCCGGCGTTATATTAAATTTTTAACTATTTGCTCTTAAGCAATGCATATAACTTTAAATAGTTTTATTATTTATAAAAAATAAGGGGACCTGGATTCAAAACCTCCAAAATTTGCAATAATTTACATTTTTAATGTTAAAATTAAAAATAACAAAAACTAAAATTTCAAATTGGAACGAAAATTATTAGCTAAAATCTATCTCGGCTATTAATTAAAAAAAGTAATTTAAATAAATAAACAGAAAATTGTTCGTATAATTAAAGTATCACAATTATTAATATACAAGCTGCTGAATTTCTTTATTAAAATCGGTTCAGTAGTTTTCTTTTTTTTAGTTTAGTAATCAAATATCAAGACAAAAGTCGGTTAATAAGGTGCAAACGTATGTATTGTAAAGCCTATAAAAAGTAAAAAATAAAAAACTTTAAAAACATCCCTCAAAAAAGCCACTAAAATGAGGAAAATAAAAAATTTAGAAATCAGCGGCCCGCGCCAAATAAAAGTAGATACCTATATAAAAAGTTTTAGCAATTAAATTGGCGCCGACCTCAAAATTTTCCTCTTTTTGGTGGCTTTTTTGAAGAAGTTTTTTTTTAAGTTTTTTTATTATATTGAATCGCCTGTATAAGAGAATTCCATCATTCAACTAAAGTTTCAACTTTTCACAGGAATGCTGATATAATAATATTATAGTCATTGAAAAAATATACAAAATTAAATCAAAAGCAATTATCACTTTTGAACTGTACCTTTATTCCAGTGCATACAAAAATGTACCAAAACAGACCATTGTACCATATCATAAAAAATTAAAAATCATCATTTCACATTAAAAATATAGTTTGGCACGTCTATAATAGGTACTTAAAACCTTTTCAACAAAAAATGACAGTTTTAAACATAATAGGTACATATTATCAATAAATAATAATTAATCAGTTGAAATTATTTTTACTAAAAAACTTTTTAACAAAAAAAAAAAGACTCCTTCAAAAAACCACTAAAAAGAGGAAAAAAATGAAATTTTGAGGTCTGTGCCAATTTAATAAAATATGAAGTCGGTTAAAAAGTATAGTATAGTGATTAATATCTTCTTTTTAACCAACTTTCATATTCTATTAAATTGGCACAGACCTCAAAATTTCATTATTTTCCTCTTTTTAGTGGTTTTTTGAAGGAGGTTTTTTTTTTTTGTTAAAAAGTTTTTATTTTTTACTGTTTAGTATCAAAAAGTGACATTTACCTTAAAAGAACCACACGCCGTTACTCACTTTTATTAAACCGACTTTCTTACGCTGTCTGATATGTCAAAAAGTGACATTTACCTTAAAGAATCACACGCCGTTACTCACTTTTATTAAAATCAGCCCAACTACTGATCCGATTTTGATGAAATTTCTATGGGACCAATCTGAAAGTATATCGTTTCAAATAAAAAAAAAATTTCAAAATCGGTTTATAAATGACTGAGTTATGAGGTAACAAACATAAAAACAAAAAGTACAACCGAATTGAGAACCACCTCCT
Organism: Mongoloraphidia duomilia; assembly: GCA_039654895.1. Classification (NCBI taxonomy): domain Eukaryota; kingdom Metazoa; phylum Arthropoda; class Insecta; order Raphidioptera; family Raphidiidae; genus Mongoloraphidia; species Mongoloraphidia duomilia. The sequence goes on from CM077517.1 coordinate 4,173,270, forward strand.
TTTTTTGAAGTCGGTTAAAAATACAACAACACAATGAATGTGTCAATGATATTAAGTAACAAATTAATCACGTTTTCCTAATATTTTCAACTATGTACCTAACATCTATTAACATTTTTAAGATTTTTCTCATTCCATAATATTATATAAATTGCTATTCTAATCATAATAATATAAATATCAAAAGTTTGGCAAAGTTAAAAAATAAAAGAATTTTCATCTCCAAGAAAATGATTTTTTTGAAACGTTTCGATAATAATTTAAATATAGTTGAAGTACTTTATAATTCTGATCCTAATTTAAATTGGATCGATCTGGTCTAATGTAATAAAAAAACATGTAATTATAAGTTGGTGAACATCCTGACTCATTTCAGTGCCAACCAAAACATGGCTCTTGGACAGCCCTTTAGTGACCTAAAATAATAACTAATAGTTACTAAATCTTTTAGCCAGGGGTTAAAATTTTTGGAAAATGGTCGATTTAGAGTTTAGACCCAATAGCATTGCTTACACAAATTTTAAATTATACTTAAATTTTATAGCGAAGATCTGAATTTCAGTTAAAATTTAGATTAAAGCGCCTTTCACCGTTATTATTAGACAATTATAAAAAAAATCTTCAAAGAAAACGAAATGAGAAATGATTTTCGGACTCAAAAACGTTTCATAGTTGAAAATAATTATACTAATTATTAATTAATTCAACAATTAATTTAATCCACAAGGCATCCACTAGGTAGTGAATAGTATTTCTTAACATATCAGTCAGCATAGTATGCCAACATGATTGTTAAACGTCAAACGATTGTTATAAGATATATAAGGAAAAATTGTTGAATTAATTAATAATTATTATATTGTTGTCCACAATTACCTAACTCATATATTGTTATTTATGAAAATAATTATATTTACTTAGATGATTATTTTTATAATTTTCTAATACACGATGAGTACTCGGGAGTTGTTCTTATTCTGGGTACTTCAAGGCTATCCTAGTTAATCCTTATCATCAATTAATATTAACTGGGAAATTTGTAAGTGTAAACAGTGCTTGAAATGAATAAATGATATTATGTTCGTTAGTAAAAGAAACCTGTAGCCCACAATAAAAAAGAAGAATTACCTTATTATTTGTTCAGGTTGAAAAGAGAAATACTGGAAAAACTCAACAACTTTTCACACTAATAAAATAATGTCGTTAAAACGAGCACCTATTATGTTATTTCCTCAACCGTTCTTCTTTAATCTGTTTTTATTGTATTTTTATTGTTCACATAAATGTTCAGCATGCAACATAAAATAAAAAAAACAACTCCGAGAAGTAGAAAAGAAAATAGCTAGTTTTTCATAATATATCTCGACAGCAGTTTTCACACAACACAAAAAAGCACGCTCTAAAATAATTGGGAGCACTTAAAAAATGTTTGACGAAAACGTCACACAAGACTAAATTTTCACTTGACGTTTAAATATATGCATCTCTTATACACTGTTCACACCTAGACTTTTAAAATACGTCGCGTTATTACGCTTACAACGATACCACTAATTGTCCGTTAGATGATATCCAGTGTTAAACCGATATGCGTTATTCGTTGAACGACATCCGTACTAGTGGCTAACGAAAGCTTCACTACCTGTCGCCGCGCCATATAATACAAACTCGCCGTTCGTTGCTTTGACGAAGCTTGCCGAACGTGTACGAACTTTATATGTAGATTTAAATCATACGGGACGAATCAATTGAAATCGTGGATAGTAGCGCATTTTTAAGGATGCTCGAAGTAAAACAAACACAATGGAGAGTTAATTGTAAAAGGCGGATTTATTCCTTAATTAATGTTCGATCGCTACGAGAAGTATGTATGGTGAAATAAAATAAATTCGTAATGAAACGTATACACTATACAGTGCATACTTTCAGGACAGCGTAAGAAGTTGGATTATAAGAGAACAATTTTTCATATTGAAACGGTGTGTTGTTTAATATTTTAATAAAGACATGACATGTTAAAATAAACATTTACATATTATATTGTACTGTCTTGTGTACATTTTAGAGCCAAACGGTAAAGAAATAATTTATTCACAATTTTAAAATTCATTGAATAGGTACCATATATTTTTAACCAACTTCAAAAAAACGAGGTGGTTCTCAATTCGGTTGTATTTTTTTTTTATGTTTGTTACCTCATAACTCAGTCATTTATAAACCGATTTTGAATTTTTTTTTTATTTGCAAGGATATACTTTCAGATTGGTCCCATAGAAATTTCATCAAAATCGGTTCAGTAGTTCGGCTGATTTTAATAAAAGTGAGTAACGGCGTGTGATTCTTTAAGGTAGGTAAATGTCACTTTTTGACATATCAGACAGCGCAAGAAAGTCGGTTTAATAAAAGTGAGTAACGGCGTGTGATTCTTTTAAGGTAAATGTCACTTTTTGACACTAAAAAGTAAAAAATAAAAAACTTTTTAACAAAAAAAAACCTCCTTTAAAAACCACTAAAAAGAGGAAAATAATGAAATTTTGAGGTCTGTGCCAATTTAATAAAATATGAAATTGGTTAAAAAGAAGATATTAATCACTATACTATACTTTTTAACCGACTTCATATTTTATTAAATTGGCACAGACCTCAAAATTTCATTATTTTCCTCTTTTTAGTGGTTTTTTGAAGGAGGTTTTTTTTTTGTTAAAAAGTTTTTTCGTTTTAAAATTTCATAACCGTTATATCTTTCTTAATAAATAAACGTTAGAAAAATAATTTATAGCTAGTCATGACCTTAATCTTACATAGAAATTTAGAACAAAAATATTTTATTTTGAGAATATCTTTTCTCGTTAATTTTACGTGAAAAGTTTTAATATAAAAAAATGTGGAGTGCAAAAAATACCTCATAATCTTCCTTCGATCAAATAAATAAATGTGTCGATATTCCTGTTTATTTTTCATTTTGAAAGAAAGTGGTTATGAAATCTGAAAGTGTACTACTAGACCAGAGTCGATAATTTTTTAAACCAAAAAAAATTATAGTAGGATGAAACCCATTGGAAAAGGAAGACAATAGAACAAAAATGAAAGGAAAAATAATTTACGGGCGATCTGAGGTCGGGAAGTGGTAGGGGGTGGGTTTTTAAGGGTAAAAAACGGTTTATCTCGATTTCCGGCAAAACTACAAGTCCTATGGAAAAAAGTTTAATTGCAAAGTTGTAGGTAATAAAAAGATCTACAACTTTTTTATCACACTTTTTTCACATAACCTCAAAATTTATGTAAAAAATTCAAATAACCAAGTTTTTGGTTTTTTATTTTTATCTTTTACAAAAAACATTTTTTTTTCACGAAATTTGGTGAAAACTTACCTTTTTATGTCCCAAACACACTGTAATTTTTTTGATTTAAAATATTTATTTTCTCACCTTATTTTGACTTAATATCGAAAAAGCACCCTAATTTTCAATCGAAAATTCTCACGTCAAAATATCTGCTTTTTTAAAAAAGTCGGTGGGCTTTTTGTTCGTTGAAATATCTACTTTATGATGGTGTAAAAAAAAATATACATTACTACGGTAAATGTTCTCAGAAAATGCAAAGAAACGAGTAATTAAAGTGTAAATTTTAATAAATACATCAAAATTGTACATACTGATTAAAAAAAAAATTTCGGATACGAGTTTTTTTCTCGTTTCTTTGCATTTTCTGAGAACATTTACCGTAGTAATGTATATTTTTTTTTACACCACTATAAAGTAGATATTTCAACGAACAAAAAGCCCACCGACTTTTTTAAAAAAGCAGATATTTTGACGTGAGAATTTTCGATTGAAAATTAGGGTGCTTTTTCGATATTAAGTCAAAATAAGGTGAAAAAATAAATATTTTAAATCAAAAAAATTACAATGTGTTTGGGACATAAAAAGGTAAGTTTTCACCAAATTTCGTGAAAAAAAAATGTTTTTTGTAAAAGATAAAAATAAAAAACCAAAAACTTGGTTATTTAAATTTTTTACATAAATTTTGAGTTTATGTGAAAAAAGTGTGATACAAAAGTTGTAGATCTTTTTATTACCTACAACTTTGCGATTAAACTTTTTCCATAGGACTTGTAGTTTTGCCGGAAATCGAGATAAACCGTTTTTTACCCTTAAAAACCCACCCCCTACCACTTCTCGGCCTCAGATCGCCCGTAAATTATTTTTCCTTTCATTTTTATTCTATTCTCTTAATTTTCCAATGGGTTTCATCCTACTATAATTTTTTTTCACTTTTTACCATTTTCAAAGGCTTCAGCTCTAGTCTATACTAATATAAATGGATTTTAAAATAATTTCTGAACATATTATTTCATATTTAATTTTACAATCTAATGTCCCAAATAATAAGCAACACAGTGTATATTTAGAAGTCTTAATTTTTGTTAAAATATTAATATTTATATTAATAATATTCACAATAATTAAAGTATAATAACTAAAGATTACAAAAAAGTACAATAGAAAAAACCGGAAAAAACTAAAAAAAATTAATAAAAATTATTCCGGGTATTTTTATATGAACTAATAGGTATTTTTTTATTATATAAAACTAAAAATTTCAAAAACCAGACAATTTAAGAGCTCTGTATAGCAACAGTACCTAAACCAAAAAAAAAAATATTTTTTTTTAGAATAATAAATTGTGAATTTACACAAAAGACTTAAAACTTAGTAGTGAGTATGCTATTTTTTATAGCAATACTTGAATATGAATTTAAAGAGATTGATTTATTGTAGATTATAAACGCGTTGACAAGTAAGGCCATTAGCGTCTTAAATACATTAAATAACAATAATCTCTTAAAACTAAATGACATCACAAAACATCCATGAGCGGAGGTGGGATTTGAACCCACGACAGTATGATCCAAAGGCCGCTACGCTAACCGTCACACTACACTGTCCACAATTTAAAGAGTAAATCTTCAAATTAAATATGCGGTGATATAAAGACATATTAAATTATGAGAAATGGAAAAATATTATTGATTTATCAATATTGGATAATATAAGTAATATTAACAAGAAATTTCTTGAATGGTGTATACGAAAAAGATATAATGTAAGTACTTTTCGTTTGATATAATAAATACGCTAAATTTAGGAAATCATTAAAAGAAAAAAGTTAGCAGTAAACCTAAGACGTAAACGTATTAGATAAATGCAAAATAAATATGAAAGGATTTTACGTTCTCTTTGATAAATGTTTAAGGAAAAAGTAAAGAAAAGAGATAAAAAAATTATGACTAAGCATGAATAATCAAAATATCGTTAAACCGCGGAAAACGAAAATCATCAGGGATGGTAAGCAATGATAAACCGATATATTATTATGTATAGGTATCTGGTATCTGTGTATGTTTCCATATAAACTCCCAATTCCCAGTTTACAATTTAGGAACTGATGAAAGTATCAAGTAAATTCTCAATTTATTATAAAAAAGTACTTAAATAGAAAATATGAAATGATAATATTAGGTCCAAATATCTCTGGCAGCTGAAGCCCTACAAAAATAAGAAAGATCTCATAAGTAGAAAGATCTCATATGACTTATGAGATCTTTCTTGTACCACACGGGGGCCCGGCAACATGTGTTTTCTTATAGCTTAAAGTCTCAGATAAACGTATCACAAAACAGTTTGCGGTACTCATATTTTGCAGACAGAAGTATCCTTGGCGCCTGCACTATAATTCATTAAATATTTTTATTCCCAGAGTGTTGGGCGATTTTTGTGAAATAAAGATCAATTTGGTGATATTTAATAATATCACTGATCTTTACATAAAATTAAAAATAAATAAATAAAACAGAATAAAATTTGGTTTAATTGAGATATGTTTAAATATTTCTGATCACAACGAGATTTAAATTTTGATTCAACTTGTTTCCTAAGCCGTAGCTCATAGAAACTGCCAAAACAAAACTATGTAGAATATTAATATTGACTAAAAAAAGACCCAACACTTTGGTATAATAGAAAACAAACAAATGTTGTTATTTTAATTTATTCTCCGATACTCACAACTTTGACTTAGATATTGTTTTAATTTAAAATTTATAAATGAATTTATTACTGAATTATTGTTAAACTTATTTAAGTTTTCAGAAACTGTACTGTTTAGTCACAGGAAATATATTAGTTTTTGTACTTATAGCATTCATTACATAATAATAAAAAGAAAAGCGTTGTTTTCTTTATTTAACACAAAAAATGCATCGAATAAAACAATTTTAGCGTCCCGTTCCTTCTACCACAATATCGTTGCTTCCACCATATTTTAATTTTTAGGTACGGCTTGGAAATTTAAAAATTGCCCGAAATCTATGAACATAAAAAAAAAACTTTTTAACAAAAAAAAAACTCCTTTAAAAAGCCACTAAAAAGAGGAAAATAATGAAATTTTGAGGTCTGTGCCAATTTAATAAAATATGAAGTCGATTAAAAGGTATAGTATAGTGATTAATATCTTCTTTTTAACAAACTTCATATTTTATTAAATTGGCGCAGACCTCAAAATTTCATTATTTTCCTCTTTTTAGTGGCTTTTTGAAAGAGTTTTTTTTTTGTTAAAAAGTTTTTTATTTTTTACTTTTTAGTATCAAAAAGTGACATTTACCTTAAAAGAACCACACGCCGTTACTCACTTTTATTAAACCGACTTTCTTACGCTGTCTGATGTGTCAAAAAGTGAAATTTACCTTAAGGAATCACACGCCGTTACTAACTTTTATTAAAATCAGCTGAACTACTGAGCCGATTTTGATGAAATTTCTATGAGACCAATCTGAAAGTATATCCTTTCAAATAAAAAAAAAATTTCCAAATCGGCTTTTAAATGACGGAGTTCTGAGGTAACAAACATAAAAAAAAAATACAACCGAATTGAGAACCACCTCCTTTTTTTGAAGTCGGTTAAAAATACATTTTTGAATAAAATTTGAAATCTTTTGCGTTGTAACATTTATGTTTTGTCGAAATGCACACGGCTTTTTTGAGAACTTTGTACCTCGATGGTGTCAGTTTACAATATTTATAGACAGACAGACAATTTGAAGACTAATGATTCGAGAATGAGTTAGTGCTGACGGAAAATGCCGGATTAAGTGAGTTAATACAAATTAATGAGAAAACAGATAGTCGCATTTCCTGTAGTTCAGCATTATCCGTTATTATTGTGACATATGGATCGGACAAAACACGACATGGCACGATAATTTAAGGCCGCCTTTACAATCTATACAGGGTGTCCCAAAATTGCTGGCACACAAAGCTACCACGTGTAGTAGAGGTCAAAATAAGTCGATTGGACCCAATTTATTTATATACCAAAATGTGCCGTTTGCCCGTGAGAAGAGTTCAAAGTTTACATAAAATTTTGTATATAAAATTTTGTATTACAATTTATTTAAACTTGTACTAGGAATATCTGTTAGCATTATTTAAGAAAACATTTTTTTCCTTCGGAACTATGCGGAATACGAAATTTTTACAAGAGTAACAAAATGAAGATAATTAATCAGTCTTCTCGCTAAGAAAAATTTGAGAACCGTATTACCACCCCTAAGACAGGGGTGAGGGTGGTTTCTTTGATTACCGAAAGGAGAGTAATCCTCTAAAATGCACTTTTGTCAAATTTCATTCAATTTGTTTCACTCATTTCTGAACAGCGCACAAAAATGTGTTTTTTATGTAAACTTTGAACTGTTCTCACGGGCAAACGGTACATTTCGGTATATAAATAAATTGGGTCCAATCTCGACTTATTCTGACCTCTACTACACGTGGTAGCTCTGTGTCCCAGCAATTTTGGGACACCCTGTATATTAATACTAGTGAACACCGAAAATTGTAGTACCTTTTTTTAACAATTTATTATAAAAGGAGGGGAATGAAATCATTCGAAAGGTACTTTGCCATAGATGTGGACACAAAAAATCCTGTGTGTATGTTACCGTTAAAGCAGGTAAAATAAAGTGAACATATACACACATATTATGATTTCCACATACAAAACGCTTTAAGTTTTTAACCACAAATACGTTGTTTCTCTCGTTGCTTAAAGACCTCTGGTGACACCACGGAGATTCTATCAATATTGTCGGATTTCTTCGTTGTCGGTACAGTTATGTTGAATTTGTGTTTATAAGGTTATGTGACAAATAAATGTTGATTTTACAAACACAATTGGTCGAATTTCGACCACATGTGATACTAGTCTGAACTAATATTATAAAGAGATTGATTTTTGTATGTTTGTTTGTTTGTAATAGACAAACTCAAAAACTACTTAACTGATTTGAAAAATTCTTTCACCTATAGAAAGCTACATTATCCTATCGTATTTACTTGTGAAAAGTATGTACCTGCAGGGATTGCTCGAAAATAAATTCAAATATAAGATCATTTAAAAATCAGTGTTGATGCATTAATCTGTTTTAAACATTTAATAATTTATTTATATACAAAAATCAATATTTTTACCTTAAAATAACGCCTTTTGCATTGATTAATTTACAGCGACTTACCTGAAAAGAATAAAAAAAATAATATTATAATATTTAGTTGTCATAATTAAATAAGATGCTTGGTGTGTGAGTAAAACCACACTGCTAACTTCCCATTGAGTGCCTTTAGAGATTAGAGACCGGTCTACAGTAGAGAAACTATTTGCAATACAGATTAACATGTTTTTTTTTTGTTATAAGAAAAAAAAACCTTATTCAAATTTTTTGCAAACCTTATCAGGTGTTCATTATGCAAATATGCGTCGAATGAAATTGGTCCGGAGACGATATCATTCTTTGTTCTCGAGATATGCGAGACGAGAAACAGTTTACAACAATTTTACAGTCGTTTTTTTGTTATAAACAAAAAAACCGCTAATTGAAATTTCCTGCAAACCTAATCAGGTGTTTTTATGTAATTATGTATGTATGTATGTATGTATGTATGTATGTATGTATGTATGTATGTATGTATGTATGTATGTATGTGTCGAATGAAATTGGTCTGGAGTCGAAATCATTATTTGTTCTTGAGAACGGAAAAAAGTTCACCTACGTACGAACGTACGAACGAACGAACGAACGAACATACGTACGTACACATACACACACACAGAGACATCTCTCTAAAAACAGTAAATTCGGACTCTAGGAACCTCAAAACGTGCAGATATGTCCAAATTTGTCATTCGCAAAATCGGACTCATTACAACTTCCAATGGGTAGCTAACCAAATCGGACCCAGTACAACTTCTAGTGGGAAGTTAAAAATATCTGACTATACAATATTATTGTGGAATTTGAGCCGGGCAGCTATCGCATATAAAATTTGAAAATCGAAATCATGAAATAGCAAAATTTTATTCTTTTGTCGTACAGTTCGTAATAATTATTGGAATCACGATGAGGATCGATGGGAATATTTTGTTAAGCGATAAACTCGTAAGTACGTGCTAATAATTAAGTTATTTAGCGTATGATGTAACATCGGCCGAAGGCATTTTGACTGCAAACCTATCGGATGAATGGACACACTTCGCATCCAACAAACAACGAGGCGTGCGTGTGAAAGTATAGGTGGACAGAGGCGACTCCTGCAGGTGAATCCACTCTACTGTATGCCTGTTGGTCAACTGACGATGACCGCATTCTTGCTAATCAGCAAAACCCAAACATCCGCTTTCTTCTATCATACTGATTCTTGAAGTGAAAACTTTCATAGGCCTGGGTACCTACTGAAAAAATGTGAAGTGTTCGCAACTACTTCCGTAAGAATTCGCAACCCGACGGTAAGAATTCGCAACATACTTATATCATAAATTTAGAGGCTCCTGAAACATCGAAGCATTTGCTTTGCAAATGTGAAGCAGTCATGACTCAAAGATTCCGTCACCTTAACATTCCATTCCCAACGCCTGATGAAGTATGGGATACAGATTCCAGAGCGATTCTAGGATTCATCCAGAGCCTTAACCTCGCATTGGAATAAACAAGTCAGGGCCACACAATAGATCTATTAAGGTCGCAGTGTCGACGAGGCTTGCCTTACGCCCTCTTTCTAATCTAATCTAATCTATATCATAAAAACGACCTCAACATTTTATTATTTTCTTTTTTTGTGACTTTTTTGAAGGAGGTTTTTTTTGCTATTTCAATTGAGCAGGATCTTATATTTAAAAATCTTATCCATTATTCTTTATCTTTAATTTTAAGACCGGGGACAAGAGTTTTTAAAATTTTAAATATCTATAAAACAGTGAAGTTTTCACTAGGGTCATGTTTTGTTATTTTGATAGCACATGGCCAGACCTAGCACCGGTTACAACATTACAGAAGGTTTCTGGACACTCTGCATATGGCACATAGACAATTTACGTCGGTCGGATGGCGGGACCTAGGGATGGAACCAAAAAATCTAAACGTTTCATATCATTCTGAACAACTTGGTACGTTATTATTCAGTATAACATTTGAAGCTCCCTCCGGAAGTGAAAACTTCCTTAGGCGCGTTAGACGCTCTTTGCCTGGGTACTGAAAAAATGTAAAGCGTTCGCAACTACTTCCGAAAGAATTTGCGGCGTTCGCAACTACTTCCGTAAGAATTCGCAACATACTTATATCATAAAAACGGCTTCCTACACACTTCCATCCCATAGCGCAGTTGGTTAGGTGTTTGCGTTCTATGCATAGGAACCTGGGTTCGAGACCTGATGACAGCGTAGAATTTTTGGCGTTTTTTTTTCGAAATTCTACATGATATTTATTTATAAATTTTTGTTATATTCTCTTTGACAATAATTATAATTTTTTTGAAACCAAGGTGGAATTAATTAAAAATACAATTTTAGTATTAAATTATTTTTAGTACATAAATAAGCTATAATAGATGACATCGAAAATTAGAAAATCTGAAGTTTTCACTTCTGTCGTGTGGTCATAAGCACACACCCATTTCTTTTTTAATATGTGAGACCCCTCAGGGGGAACATTGGGATGCAGTTGTTATCGTAATTGCATTCCAATGTTCTTCGGGAATTAGCGCTCCCAGATACCCGAGCTCGTACCAGTCGGTTTGTGTATGCCGGCTGGCGGATTTTAATACACAAATATGTTATTTGTTGTGTTGAAGACGCTAATGACCTGAGTTGTTGACGCGTCTATAATCTACAATAAATAAAATAAATATGTGAGACATCGAATGTACTACGCGTTACTAAAAACAAATAGTCTAAACTCTAAATCGTTGCTCACATTTGTTGTAAATAATTTACTTATCTCATTTGTTCATAAATCCTAAATACTAGGCGTTCAAGGTCGAAATTAGCGCTTCAATATGCTTGATATTACAAAACTATGTGTCTGGACATTCGCGACTGTATAGTTCAGTGGCAGTTATCTACTGGTCATTAATAACTGCAGATTGGTTCAACACCAGTGTAGGCATTGCGCTTATACTGTATGTAGGTTGGTATTACGTGTCGTCCGTTTTGTCCTGCTACATAGGGATTTACATGTGATTATCGAATATTGTCGATTGTCGCTCAACGTCGAGGTTTAATGTAACTTTTATGTATTACGGTTGGTATTTCGTGTCGTCCATTCTATCCCGCTACATAAGGATTTACATGTGATTATCGAACACTGTCGATTGTTCAATATCGCGGTTTATTGTAACGATGCACTAAGCGAGTATGTGTTACGTGTTGTCTATTTTATCTTGATGCATAGGGATTTACATGTTATTATTGGTTACTAACGGCCTGGTCCGGCTTCGCCCGGGTGCTATGAATTTATGATTTTTTAATACATTACTCACTCGCTTCGCTCCCTCCAATTATTATAGTCTAGGTCCTAAATTAAATTCTCAGCTATCCAACAGTGAACATTTTTTTGAAATCAGTCAAATAGTTTTCGAGTTTACTTCTTACAAACAAACGCATACTCTCTCTTTATAATATTAGTATAGACTACAGATAATTATGATACATTTTTAGAGTGTTAGGTCTCCAAGTCACTATATGAATAATAAGAAGTATTAGAAATACCTTGTAGTTCACAATCCACAACATAATAGACATGTGCTTAGTATCATAATATTATAACGTGTTACGAATACTAAATGTATGTGTTTTATAATAAAAAAAATTATAATTTAAAAAAACTAACAAGCCGTGAGGTGGGTCGTTTATTAGGACTAAAGTGCGACCCTTGAGGTCCACACGACGAACTTCCCAGTTTGATAAATATTTAATAATAATAAAATAATAATTAAATTAGATATTACACAGAAAAGTAATCATTTTAATCATTAAAACATCAATAATTAAAAAAAAAAAAAAAAAAAAAAAACGGCTGAACCGATTTTTATAAAATTTATGTCGGATCAAAATGACGTTAACACGCCTCGATTGACACCCTTACGAAGTCGATATAATTTTTTATTCGCGAGATATTGTGTAAAATCTACTTTTTTGGAGGTTATTTGGTTAAGAAAAAAGAACGGCTGAACCGATTTTAAAAAAATTCCTTTCAGATCATATTTACGTTAATACGCGTCGATTGGCACCCCAACGTAGTCGATATCATTTTTCGTTCTCGAGATTTCGTCTTAGAAAGAAATTGACACATACATACGTACGTACGTACGTACGTACATACGTACACACACACACACACACACACACACACAGACATCTTTCTAAAAGTAGTGTAAAAATAGTGTAGTGACCTTGAAACATAAAATTTTTAACTTCCCATTGGAAGTTATTGTAATGGGTCCGAAAATCGAAATCAAAAAGGAAAAAAAATTTTTATGTTTCAAGGTCACTACACTATTTTTACACTACTTTTAGAAAGATGTCTGTGTGTGTGTGTGTGTGTGTGTGTGTGTGTACGTATGTACGTACGTACGTACGTATGTATGTGTCCATTTCTTTCTAAGACGAAATCTCGAGAACGAAAAATGATATCGACTACGTTGGGGTGCCAATCGACGCGTATTAACGTAAGTATGATCTGAAAGGAATTTTTTTAAAATCGGTTCAGCCGTTCTTTTTTCTCCAAAAAAGTAGATTTTACACAATATCTCGCGAATAAAAAATTATATCGACTTCGTAAGGGTGTCAATCGAGGCGAGTTAACGTCATTTTGATCCGACATAAATTTAATAAAAATCGGTTCAGCCGTTTTTTTTTTTTTTTTTTTTTTTTTAATTATTGATGTTTTAATGATTAAAATGATTACTTTTCTGTGTAATATCTAATTTAATTATTATTATTAAATATTTATCAAACTGGGAAGTTCGTCGTGTGGACCTCAAGGGTCGCACTTTAGTCCATAATAAACGACCCACCTCACGGCTTGTTTTTTCCTTTTTGATTTCGATTTTCGGACCCATTACAATAACTTCCAATGGGAAGTTAAAAAACACGCTTTAATGAACTAAAAAGTAATAAATAATTAATTTTATTGTAAAAAAGCGTGGGGTAGAATGAAAATATGATACAAAGCACCCCACGCTTTTTTACAATAAAATTAATTATCTATTACTTTTTAGTTCTTTAAAGCGTGTTTTTTAGTTTTTTTAAATTATAATTTATTTTTGCTTTTTAGTCCTGGAGATCCTGGTCAGAATAATGGGACAAACTTATGGAATTATTGTATTGTAATCGGTCCTTGATAAGTGTGCAAAGTTTCAGTTCAATCTGAAGTTTTTTGCTTTTTTTAGTCCTGGAGATCCTGGTCAGGATAATGGGACAAACTTATTGAATTATTGTATTGTCATCGGTCCTTGATAAGTGTGCAAAGTTTCAGTTCAATCTGAAGTTTTTTGCTTTTTTTTTAGTCATGGAGATCCTGGTCAGGATAATGGGACAAACTTATTGAATTATTGTATTGTCATCGGTCCTTGATAAGTATGCAAAGTTTCAGTTCAATCTGAAGTTTTTTGTTTTTTTTTTAGTCCTGGAGATCCTGGTCAGGATAATGGGACAAACTTATTGAATTATTGTATTGTCGTCGGTCCTTGATAAGTGTGCAACGTTTCAGTTCAATCTGACCGTTCAAAGTTGGTCAAAATCAAGTTCAAAGAAGTCGGTTACAAACAAGCAAACATACAAGTGAAGCTAATAAAAGCGTGTTAAAAATTAACCACACCTGAAGATGGCAACTTGTCTGTTTGTGTGTCTATTACCAGATTAATCGCTGGCTACAAATGGTCCATGTAATGGTCTATGTAATCGGCTTTCTCATTTCTTACAGTGTGATAGTGAGAAATTGTTTGTACAGGAAAAAGGCTCATTTATTGCAGTTTCATGACCACATTCAGAAAAACTTATCATACGGTTGAAAACAGTAAGAACTAGAAGCGCTGACTTAACAAGCAACGACTTAACAGAGGCTACTCATGATGTAGTTGCAGTATAAAATGGACACATTATATATACCTTTATATATCACATACATACGTGCATGTAGCGTTTGTGTGTGATATATAAAGGTATGTATGTGTACACCGGTGACAAAAGGGTTGATAAGGGCGCTGTGGACTAATTACGCTTCGACCTATTTCTTATCTGCGGTCAGATATTCACCCTCCCCTAGTTTAACCCTCATCCTCTCCGGAATCGGATGTACGTTGGTAGTTGGTATATTATCCGATCTACTATATTATACGTGTACAGACTGTAGTAATCTATCCGTTATTGAATTTTTTAATTGTGGAATTTCTACGTGTTAAAGGGAAACAATTGGGTTTTTAAGTCAAAATTTTTTTTGTCATAAATGGAAAGAACGTATATAAGTTTTATAAGAAAACAATTTTTTATTTTTATTTTTTTATAATAAATAAGAAGTTATATCAAGTTAAAAATAAATATTTAAACTTAGTACCGATGACGCCCGACAGTTCCCGAAAAAAACCCGAGCGCTTTGTGACGTAACTATGTTTAAGCTGACTCTATGTGACAGATGTGATTTTGTTTATAATTTATTTATTCCTATTCTCAACGTCGGTGTATTGATTATTTCATTGTAAATGTCAAATCTCAAAAGTTTTCGGACCTGTTTCGTACCACTTTGTACAAACAATGCAAAAACAAGTCCTGAAAAAATGTTTTTAAATGTGCCACAAAATGTTAAACGTCGAAAGCAATGTATTTGCCCTAAAACTACGTCAAATTTTTTTTGTTGTGAAGATCATTTCGATGTAAGTATTTTATTATAATAATTGTATTATAGTTAATAATGATTTATATCAGAATATAAATACAATGCATATTATTATAGTTAGGTACGTCAAATAAAAATTTGTCAGAAAATTAACTCCAAATCAGAACTTTCAGAATTAATAATAAATTTGTATACTGTTATCAAATGATTTTTGTTTAATTCTTAGTTTTAAAAGTTATGTTTAGCTAGGTTATACATGTACTAAATGGACAGTGTAAATTGATATTTTGCTAAATATATGTCATGTTGATTGTTCCGCAGGTATATTAACAGAATTGGCCTTTATAAACCCTTTATCACACATTACTAGAATAAATTTATAAACAATACTTTTTTATTTCACTAAACTTCAATAATTTTTACAGTTGACATGAAAGCACATAAACATAATTACGTCACAAACATGGTAACCATTCATGGAGTGTTTTGTAGTCACGTGATATTTTTTAAATTTTATACATTTTAATTAATTTATAATTAATTGTATATAAATTTAAAAAAAAATTTTTCATCGCTTTTCAATATTATTTATGATTAAGTATTGAAATAAAATAAAAAAACTGATAATTATTTTTTATTAAACAACCCAATTCATTATGTAATACCAAAAAACTTTTTATAAAAAAATTAACCTCCTTCAAATAGGGCCACTAAAAAGAGAACAAGCCGCGAGGTGGGTCGTTTAATAGGACTAAAGTGCGACCCTTGAGGTCCACACGACGAACTTCCCAGTTTGATAAATATTTAATAATAATAATTAAATTAGATATTACACAGAAAAGTAATCATTTTAATCATTAAAACATAATTATTATTTATTTTTAATACTAATTTAAAAAAACGGCTGAACCGATTTTTATAAAATTTATGTCGAATCAAAATGACGTTAACACGCCTCGATTGACACCCTTACGAAATCAATATAATTTTTTATTCGCGAGATATTGTGTAAAATTTACTTTTTTTGGAGTCTATTTGATTAAGAAAAAAGAACGGCTAAACCGATTTTGAAAAAATTTCTTTCAGATCATATTTACGTTAATACGCGTCGATTTTCATTCTCGAGATTTCGTCAAAGAAAGAAATGGACACATACGTAGATACGTACGTACGTATACATACGTACACACACACATACACACAGACATCTTTCTAAAAATAGTGTAAAAATAGTGTAGTGACCTTGAAACATAAAAATTTGTTATACATTTTGATTTCGATTTTCGGACCCATTACAATAACTTCCAATGGGAAGTTAAAAATTATAAAATTTTGAGGTTGGCGCCAATGTAATTACTAAAACTTTAAGTACAGAATATTTTTTACCTAGATAGATATATAGAAGGTATATACGCTTGTTTTTTTTTTTTTTTTGAAAGGGGAAACAGACTACCAGGAAAGATGACCCTGGGTAGTGTGGGACCCATTTAAACCCCCTCCATCTAACTACTTAGTCCCTCCCCCGGTAATACTGACGCTAGGTTTAAGAAGGGATTTTGGTTAAAGTAGGGTTGGAGCTTGCTACCTAATAAATCAGACAAACAAATTTGGTATTTGTGTAACAAAGATGACCGTTTAAAAAATATATCTATATATTTTTCCAAAGTTAAGATTAAACATTTTTCCAAAGATAAGAAATCAACTAAAAAATGCTACTCGTATAATAAAATTGAAAAAACACATTGTATGGAATATTAAATTCATAAGTATGAAATTCCTTTTAGTATAAATGTGTTAATGTGCATAAGTGCTTAGTATATTATAAGATTGCGTTTTTGATTGTCGCCATAACAGTAATTAATTTTAAACATTTAAACGCAACTCCTTTCAAACGAGTTATACATAATTATTACGTCAACTTTCGGATTTAAAAATTATGGGTGGCGGAAATAAATTTAGCATAAATACCATTTATTTCACTAACTTCGAAACACACACACAGATGGCAGTGCCAAATTATGCCGACAAAACAGTAGAATTAAAAAAAATATTAGTAAAAAATACTTTTTAAAGACTAGCTTTTATTGAAATTGACTAGAAAGAAAAAATAAATTTTAATAATTTAGGTTTTTAATTGTAGAAGCGTGGGTTCTAAAGTCTATGATTGTTGATTGGTCGACAAAATTTAACGTTTAGAAATATATCATTATGTGAACTTGTTCTCCGGTAATGCCGAGACAAACAAAGGTAGACAGACAAAAATTATCTTGGAAACAATAATAAAAAAAATAATGCGTTAAACGTCCGTTTCTCGACATTATGTTATAACAGATACAAGATTGTAATAATTATTAGAATCAGGGGTGGATGAGACCGTTGGGATACCAAGAAAATTCCCGGTGGGGTGCTCATTAATTTTTTTAGGGGCCGCCAGGATATTATCATCGATATTTAAGAAGAAAAAAAATTGATGCGGCTGCAGAATATTTTTATGTTAGGTATTTTTTATATATTTTTTAAACAATTTTCTTTACGTTTTATCATTACAATTGAGTTTATTACAACAGGTTTATCAATATACGTTCCTGTTTGAAAATATACCTGTTTTTAAAAAATACATATTTTAAAAAAACTTATATGACGTTGAAACTTCGTGAGAGTTTTTAATGTAGTTAATACAAATGAATGGTTTAACCTAAAAATTGTTTGTCTCATTTTGCCTTTATAGGCCTTTTGCGGATACGGTATTTAATTTGGTGCAGATGCTGTAATGCTAACAATATTGCAATTAAGAAAAAACTATTATTGTAAGGGATGTATTAAGAGGTTAAATTTTTTATTTTACACAAAAACAAACAGTTCACATAATAAAGCGACAATGACTGCGTATTAGCAAATACACTATATTGTCGACAGGGTTTGGCACTGCGACCCGAGTTTTATTTTTTTCTGCTTGTGATTCCCATAACATATTATCTTATGAATTTTTTCTTCAAAGGCAGAATATTAGTGAATCTGAACGTAATGCTTTAAAATTGCATATCTAAGAGTCAATATTTCAAAATTCTTCTCCCTGCGAAACAATTGCATTACAATAAAATTTTCTTTCGTTACACCACAGAAAACGTTATCGTTATAAGATGTGCATCACATAAAACGCATATATTAAAAATAGTGGTAAAAATAGTAAAATAAGTATTAGGGGTTGCATTTCTAGATAGAGGTAAGCCTTAAGAGAATTCAAATGTAATTTCAACTCCGTTCAAAAGTTCATCTCTTTGCTTGTTTATTTGCAATATAATTAAACTTAGGAACGTCTATCAACTGTATACCCAGTTGCTTTTAGCCGGGAGCAGTTTTCAAGTGCGCAACGAGACAGTTGAGACGAATCCATAACTTCATGTTTTACAAGAATAGTAAAAAAAAATTTGTATTTCGCGACACTAGAAGGAAGTATAACTTCTTATGCATTACTCAAAGAGTGGACATGCGATTGAAGATTGTATATCTATAACAGGGGTAGCGAACCTATGGCACGCGTGCCATAGGTAACACGCGACAGAATATTATCGGCACGGCATTGATTGAGGTACGAAATCGAAATCATTAAAAATATGTTAGATGTCGAAAGAGTTTGACTATCATTCAAATAAAAAATATTAGTAAAAAAAACTTTTTAGAGACAAGCTTTTATTTAAATGCACTAAAAAGGAACAAAACTTTTTAATAAATTAGGTTCATAATTATAAAAGCGTGGGTCGTGACTGATAAACTATCATAGAGTTAAACAATAGTTGGAAATGAATAAATCCTCACAAGATATAAAATTAAGTAAGCAAATTTAACAATTTATTTACCACTGCTACATGTTTCGACATAGATATGTTATCTTCAGGCAGAATCTTTTTGACCTAATTAGTCATTTAGCTTTGAAGTTGCAAATAAGGCCCCATTGCCACAAATTTAATGAAAAACTATCAATAATTGTAATCCCAGCAACAATGTTTCAGAACAGAATTATTATGAATTGCATGTGTCATATTGAGTCTAATCAATGCGGAATAAAAATGTATTTTTTAATATTTTTAGACGTCTAAAAATATTAAAAAAAAACTTTTTAACAAAAAAAAATCCTCCTTCAAAAAACCACAAAAAAGAGGAAAATAATGAAATTTTGAGATCTGCGCCAATTTAATAAAATATGAATTGGGTTAAAAAGTATAGTACAGTGATTAATATCTTCTTTTTAACCAACTTCATATATTATTAAATTAGCGCAGACCTCAAAATTTCATTATTTTCCTCTTTTCAGTGGTTTTTTGAAGGAGGTTTTTTTTTTGTTAAAAAGTTTTTTATTTTTTACTTTTTAGTGTCAAAAAGTGACATTTACCTTAAAAGAATCACACGCCGTTACTCACTTTTATTAAACCGACATTCTTACGCTGTCTGATATGTCAAAAAGTGACATTTACTTTAAAAAATCACACGCCGCTACTCACTTTTATTAAAATCAGCCGAACTACTGAACCGATTTTTATGAAATTTCTATGGTAAAATCTGAAAGTATGTCCTTTCAAATAAAAAAATTTTTTCAAAATCGGTTAATAAATGACTAAATTATGAGGTAACAAACATAAAAAAAAAAAAAATACAACCGAATTGAGAACCACTTCCTTTTTTTGAAGTCGGTTAAAAAATACATTTTTATTCCGCATTTCAATAAACATTTTTTTTTATGGTTTGTACCGTTTACGAGATATTTCACTGCATATTGTTTAAAATGTGCCACCCTGTATAGGGGCCAATCAAATGCGGCTGGAATAATATGATTTCCCGAAGCGTTAGTTTTTGAAAATAAAGTCCCCTAATGTTATACAATATTTTGTTTGGTGATGGGAAGAGTGGCTGACCCCTTTAATACTTTTAATTAATTTGCCACTATTATCCCAATGTGCAGTTAACATCACGCTGTTATACAAGCATTAACCGTACATACGCTAACATTAACCTATCTCCTCTCATAAAGAACTCACAGTCGGCTCTGTCACGCTCGTGCTAATTAATATTCATGCACGAGCAATCTTTATGATTCTAAAACACATCGTGTTATGAGCGCTTTTATACTTAATTAATGTAAGATTTATATTATTATTCACTCGTCATGGTGAAGAGCACAGGAAAATATATTTGATTTCATTTTATTTGAACGAAGCAAATTTTATTTAGATAGGAGTAAAAAAATTAAAAGATTTGGTTATTTAAGTTCGTTTTTAAAAAGTTGTTTTACTTATATTTTATGGTGTTTTGTAGAGTTTCAAAATTCCGTATCAAGTTTAATTAAATTAATTTTTAAAGTAAAAAAGAATATTTGATGAATAAAAAAAAATTCGATTGATGACCAGGGTACCTATTGTGTAACTCGTTTTTAGTGATTTCACTCATGTGAGATTGCTCACACGATTGTGTATTTTCACACAAGTGAAAAGTGAACTTTTTCACGTGTCATTATTCACCATCGAATTTGTCCGTGAAACGTGAAATAAGAGTGAGACAGAGAATAAATTGAAAAAGGACATATATAAAAATACCTTAACATGACAGCTTTGTTCTTAGATTAGGTATCTAAGAACAAAGCTGTCATGTTAATAAAAGAAATGCAATAAACGATAATACACAAATTTGAAATATCTTAATTTTTTAAACATAATATAGGCAAAGACACATTATGAATTTATATATTTATTTATAATACATAAATTTGAAAATACATTTCTCTTCAATTTTTTAAACATAATTATACGCAAAAACGCATTATGAATATATAATATAAGATCGATAAATTAAATTACAAAGTTCACTTTATTTATATACTTCATCAATTTTTGATTCTCTTTACGTTCATTGTTATTTATCTGTCAAACACCGCATAATATAACCTCATATCCGCATTAATTTGTATTTTTAAAGTGAAAATATCCAACAAAAAATAAAATCCCTACTTTGTGGCCTAGTGATTTCACGAGTGAATCCATATGTTACACAATTGAGTGAAAATTTTCACATGACATGAAAATGTGAAAATGAACACATTCACGAAAGTTACACAATAGCCCCCCAGTCCTATACTTCCCACCTAGTAAATATTTGCAAGAAATAAACACTCTTTTTCTATTCTTTGAAAAAAAGCATGGCCCTTTTTTTTGTTTAATGATCTACTGATGAGCTTAATATAGCAAAAATCATGGTTACCTTGATTTACGCACAATTTTTATTTTTTTTAGTAAAATATTTTTTTTCTCGAATACTGTACATTTTAGAGAAAAAAATATTTACATTTTTTTCATATTATAACATCTAGAATTCATTTATATTTTTTTTTACCCATGTTAATACGTGACATTGAGAACGTTTTTTTTAATATCTCAAAATCCACTGAACCGATTTGACTCAAAATCTAATCAGATCTAAGTTAAAGGCTGTTAAACACAATAAAACAATCGGCATGGCCGTATGTTGTTCCGTTTTTACGATATCGAAGGCGAAAAATTGACCACACACACACATACAGACATCAGTCAGAAAATGATCTTAACGATTGCTAGGATCTCAAAACGTGAAGATCTGTTAAAATCTCGAAATATTTTTTTCGGACTAAATCCATCCTACCATAGTAGAGGTGGGAAGTAAAAATAAACCCAGAAAAAAAATTGTGTTTTAAAGACCATCAACAGCTAAGGTTATTTGGGCCTACCAGCTTTCGGGCTAGACCCCAGGAACTGGAGACTTGTAATAGAAGAACCATAGCAACGCCATGTAAACAACAGCATTACTACACGGTCGGTCATTCAAATAAACCCAGTATAATACAAAAGAATAAAGCTAGCAAACCTGTAGGCTATTGGTTTACAAAACCTGTAAACCGTACGCACTGAATCATAAACGTACTAGCCTATGTCCAGACCGGCATTATTTGTAGGTACATGTATATAGTTTCAGAATGGCCATTTCAACTACACACATAAACAATTTGGCGGCATGACATTCAAAATAAGTGTGATTTAAGTTCATGCTGGCAGCTCAATCATCCTTAATGCCTATTTACGGATATCAGTACAGTATTTTATATTTAAATACATCACTTGACAAAAGAATCCGATATTAAATAAAACCATTTTTAAAAAAAAGTCTGCCAGTAGTTCAAAAATTACTTGAGTTTTTCAATGTAAGTTCACAAAAAGTCAGTAGCTTAGCAATAAATTTAGTTTGATAGGTAAATATAAATGTCAGATATTAAAAGTTAAATGCCTCGAAATTATAAAAACCATGAACAAAAAAGAAGAATTACTTATCGCAAGATTAGAGGAAGGAATTTTCTAGTATATTGAATTTTACCTCGTTAACTAATTTTAATCGCAATTGAGTGCGTTAAATTTTATCCGAGATAATATTTACGAACTTGAATGACTGAAAACGACTACATCTTTGGAAACCAACCTAATTAATTTTTCGATTTTTCAAAAATCATTTCGTCTTTTGTGACACAGCAAAGAACTTCGGAAAAGTGTCACAATATTTGTTTTCTCCTTTTTAGGATTTTATTTATGTATGTGTCAGAGGATAAGAGGAACAGAGTAAGAAAATGTGTGTGAGAGAGAGGAAATGAATGCAGAAACAAGAGTTCAGACTTCTCAGCTATTCCATCTATCGAGATTACAGACTCCACTTTATGTAAACAGGTTGGTAGCGTCGATATCGGTAAACATTGTATTGACTTGGCTAACAACATTGTTAGTAGTCCAAATTATGGAACTTTTACAAATGAAATAGAAATTATATCATATAAAGTAATAAATCATTGCCAATGCCGATGTACTGAATGCTCAAATTCTTCCCCTGCGAAGATAATATTAGTGAAAGAATTTTTAGAATCGGTGCAGTAGTCCCAGAGATAAGAATTTATGGTTTATTAACCCCCCCACCCCGCGAGAAACTCTCTCCCTGTGAAACTCACAGATATTTACACACACACACGTAAATAGCGACTGTGTAACAGTATAGTGCGGGAAGACACGACGTAACTACGTGCGTTCTGAACGACGTTCCATTCAAACGATTTTACACCCGTGCCTAAAGATGTTTCACATCAAAAAATTATGTAAGATACTTAAATTAACAGATGTAAAACATAACAACGCAATTCAACTTGGAAAAATTCGACTGATGACCAGTCCTATATTTCCCACCTAGTAAATATTTGCAAAAAATAAACACTCTTTTTTTTATTCTTTGACTAGGCCCAAATAACCTTAGCTGTTGGTGGTCTTTAAAACACAATTCAATTTTTATTCTTTGAAAAAAGCATGGCCCTCTTTTTTGTTTGGTGATCTACTGATGGCTAGCTTAATATAGCAAAAATCATGGTTACCTTGATTTACGTACAATTTTTATTTTTTTTAGTAAAATATTTTTTTCTCGAAAACTATACATTTTAGAGAAAAAAAATATTTACATTTTTTTCATATTATAACATCTAGAATTCATTTATATTTTTTTTTACCTATGTTAATACGTGACATTGAGGACGTTTTTTTTAATATCTCAGGATCCACTGAACCGATTTGACTCAAAATATAATCAGATCTAAGTTAAAGGCTGATAAACACAACAGAATAATCGGCATGCCCGTATGTTGTTCCGTTCTTAAGATATCGAAGGCGAAAAATTGACCACATACACACACAGACAGACACACACACACACACACACACACACACACACACACACACACACACACACACACACACACACACATACAGACATCAGTCAGAAAATGATCTTAAACGATTGCTAGGGTCTCAAAACGTGAAAATCTCGAAATATTTTTTTCGGACTAAATCCATTACTTCCCTACCATAATAGAGGTGGGAAATAAAAAGTAATATTTATTCTTCTCTAAATTACCTGTATTGCTATTGTAGAGTTCATTACTCGACTGACATAAAACAAAAACAAATATATCGTCAAGTGTTTGATTACACAAGCAATCATGACTATTGGGTGTTCTTACATAATATAGCCAATTACACATTTTATTTAATTTGAATGTTCGAATTCGGGTTATTTCGCAGGTATACCAACTGGTGTACAAAACATAAATAGCCTTGATTTAATGAGAAACAAAACACCAATAAAGAAATTTAAATACATGCTATAAAGTGAATTTCTTCGAAACAAAAACGTAAAAAAAAAACGAAATAAAGAAAGAAGTAGACAGAGAGCTGCTGGGTCACACACATACATACACAATGATAGAAACGGCAGTACCATGTTTAAGGACTCTTGAAAACGTTGATATTGCTCCGACAAGCACAAGCAATACCGGACTAACGGGAATGAAAAAGTTATAGTTTAAGCAAAATATTTTGATCATTACGCCAAATATTTTGAAACCGACAACAAAAAACATGGTCACAATTATTATTGCTTCAAGGCTGAAATTGTTTGTATAGCTTGTCGATGCCATTATATAATATTTGCAGATCGATTGGTCAGTCTTAATGGGATCGCAGATGTACCTGACGAAATTTATAATATTAGTTCAAGGTTCAAATTTTTATATGTTGTTACGGCGACTGTTTTAAGCATTATTTCAATTTGCAGAACAAAATGTTGGTAATAACCCCCTCTCTTAGAGGGAAACTTGCTCGCCTAGGTGCTTATATCGTTCTGCAAGGGGGTTAATACCGACATTTTGTTCTGCAAATTGAAATGTATGCTTAAAACAGTCGCCGTAACAACATATTAAAATTTGAACCTTGAACTAATAATATAAATTTCGTCGGATACATGACACGTTTAGGGTATAATCTTCCACCCCTTTAATAGTGACCAATCGATCTGAAAATATTATAATTACATTATTGGGTCACCGACAAGCTATACAAACAATATTCAGCCTTAAAGCAATAATAATTGTGACCATATTTTTTGTTACATGTTGGGGGCGGTTGCATCTCTCCCATACCGCTATCTAGCAAAATTCCTTACTCAGGGCACTTTAATATGCCTCCCTCAACGTCTTCACAAAAATAAGGCCTTGAATAAAGAACACCAAAAAATTGTCACTAGCTCTATACTCTATAATCAATCGACCGTATATATTAAGGCATTATGTAATCAAAGAGAAATATTTTAACACTATCTGTTTTTTCAATTATATAAACTAGAGAGAGAAAAACAAATTTTTGTGTGATTTGATAACGGCTAGCAATTTGAGACAACTTATACAGGGTGTCCTAAAAAGAATGGTACATAAAGTAACAACTGATTCCTTACAAAAAAATATTGCGATAGACCCCAACATGTCTATGTTGATTTTAAAAGAGATACAGGGTGTCAAAGTTTAATTTTTATTTTTATCATTATGACGCGGCATTTTAATAAGAAACATTGAATTTTAAAATAAAACTGTCAAAATTACCATGATAACGTCGCGCCGGCGTTTTCAAAGCCACCTATGTTCATTTTCAAAATTTGCCATTTACAACCACATTGCATCGATTACTTTAAGTACAAATATCTTGAAAAAGGTTACTCCTAGCGACTTTTACAAAGTATACCTTTTTTACGTAAAAACGACGGAGACATCAATTTTTTAATTCAAAAAAATAGTACGAGTGCGTACAAAAAAGTTATGACTATTTGAATGAGTGAAAAGTTGTTTAAGTGGCGCCCCCTACAAGTAAGAGCCATACCAAGGTCAGATTTGAATATCTCATGTCAAAAAATCCCCATATACCAAATTTCATTAAAATGCCTAAATTAAACTTTGACATCCTGTATCTCTTTTAATATCAACTTTCGGAAGAGACAAGTTGGGGTCTATCGCTTTTTTTTTTTTGTAAGGAATCAGCTGTTACTTTATGTCCCATTCTTTTTGAGACACCCTGTATAAACTAGAGAGAGAAAAACAAATTTTTGTGTGCTTTGATAACGGCTAGCAATCTGAGACAACTTATATAAATAAATAGTGGTACAGTGACTATAAATGACTCGTAAAATATAATATTATTTTATTTATCGTAATTTACCTTTTTGTGAAAAAATTCTGCAGTAGAGCTGACTGTGTGCTCAAATAAAACATGAATGTTCAATTCTTTTTGAATATTTTCTAAAAATGTACATGCCTACACTTTATGACACTACACTACGTAAAAATTCACAGATTTCGCAATCCTTGCAACCATCGAGGACATTGGAAATGATAACAGCATATATGAAACATAATTAACTGTTTATTATACACACAATATTTATCAATGCACTGTTTAGTTTTGTCAGGAATAACCCTATTATTCTTCTGTTATATACGCGTTCACTTTTGCTTGATTACTTAACTTTTAAATGGATTTTTCTACAGTATTTATTAACATTTGCTCAAAAATAACACCGCAAATACCTCTCAATTAACTAGACATGATATAAAACACATTTCGAAAAAATTGCACTTGTTCAATTTTGCATGATTGCTCCTCACTTGATCGCGACACCGTTGTCTTTTGGCCTTGATCGAAAACTCGTAACTCTGCCCCCATATACGAACATAAACATTTCCAATGTTAAAAGAAATAATGACACAAATCTAGGAAGTACATGATTATTGCATACAAAAGAAGTAATTAATATTGCTCAGTTCTGAACTCGGTTCTGAAGATTGAATCCATTCGACAACACACACTGTGTGAACTATACATAGCGAACTGCGTCATTTTTTGTGTTTATCGGAGTTCCTAAAGAGAAGTGTGCGCCTATTTTCAGTACAGTCTTGTTGAGTGCTACTGCATCACCATCACAGACATTTAATTACTTGATTGAAGTAGAGCTGTCTCTCGGTCTGAAGTACGGGAGAGACGCCAACGTCGACGCCGATGCTACGGAACGGCGTCGTCAAGGCCTGCTACTCTTTGGACACGCAACTGACTCTCTATAAGCTTTGTCTGCACTAGCCGTCTCACCGAAAGCTGATATCGATGACGAAGAATAGGAACCTTCCATGTCATGTTTTGAACCATGATGTTCTAACATTTTCTTTCATAATTTTACGGATCACCCTGTATATAACCGGCAGGCAAGAGTTCTGAGAAACGGGGGTCCGCTTACTGTAACAACTGGTACCTGCACGAAAGTTCTAGAGAAAGCGAGAACACACTAGATTTATGCTACGCAGCCTATATAAACAGCAGTACGAGTGAGTGAGAGTCAGTCAACGATGAATCACGCTTTCAAGTCTACGGTGGAGCAGTAATATAAATAGTGCCGTGATAAAAATAAATAACCAAATTGATAAATAAATACTAGTGTAGTGGTAATAATTACGAATTATTGTATATAGTTGTTTGTTTTGCTTTGTAATTACTGTTTAGTTACTGTTTGCTTGTGTTGATTGTTAGAATTGACTGTTCGTTGTTGCGTTCATTATTATTGTGTTTTTAATTATTGTAAATAAATGTTTATTCCGCCAACTCAGAAAACAGTTTTGTAACAATATTAAATTAAACTAATACACTGATAGGAGGTTGTAACAAACTCCTATGTCTGACATAGGAGGTTGTCGTTCTTCGCTTGACATAGGAGTTTTGTTGTATACGTCCGTATTTATTCTTCATTGACATGGGAGATTTTGTCAGCAAAAAGAAGGCTAGTTTGTAAATCGTTTAATTCATAATTTTCAAATCTGCAGAAATTGACATAGAAAGTTACTGTTTTGCTGCAAACGGAGACTTAGGAGTTTGCTGTTCTTCACCATCAATATACATTTTAGCAAAATGCAATACAGTCGGCTCTCTCTAAGAACACGTTTGTTGGAAACGACCTTCACCTTTGTAACGAAGACAGTTTCGCCGCTTCAGCAGTTCAAAAGAACATTGGATAAAGCACAAACGTTGTACCTCATCAAGATTGCACATTTTGGAATGATTACAAATAAGAGAAATACTATGGAAAACCTTGAACCGATAAAAAATATCGGAATTATTTCAAAATCAAAATCCCTTTAGTAAATAATAAAATGTGGCTCTAAAATTTTAACAAAATCGGATAGACAAGGCCGAACGAGTACTGAAATTGAGATAAGTTTCACTTCTGCAGTGTGTAGTATAAACATGTCACTGTTTACTGGACGGCCTTCATTACAGTTCGGCTGTTTGATCGTTCATCAAATTTTGTACAAATCAGGGTTGTTAAGAATATGGGATTTCGGATCTGGATATGGAGACGGATATATTAGGAGTCTTTTATCGGTATCGGTTATAGATATGGATATGAAATTATTTCGAATATCCGATGATTTCGGTTACGGTTACGGAGCTCTATAACATCCCTGGTCCAAATTCACAGTTATCCCTGCAATTAATCGGAACCACCGTATCTACCATATAATTTCTCATAAAGGCCCGCTGACCGCTGTAGACATGGACTTTTATACAATACGGATGGATGGTTAGATTGTTCTCGTTTCTGAAGCCCGAGGGTGGTTTGGTAGTACATAACCTACCTTAGACGTGGTTATTTTCGTCTGAGTTTGAACAAACAGAATTAAATAGTTCTAAACAAACAATACGTGAAGCTATTTTTAGCAATTCAAAACTTTAATATTAATTTACAAACATTTCATAGGAAAACTGGTAACTTATACAACGCGATTCTGGAAGTTTGGAGTTCAAATTCAACTTTTAATAATTTCTCATTAAGACTTCTTAATGCATTGATATAAAAATATAGATACTTATATCAAAATATTATAATGTAACTTAATTTTGGAAAAACTTTGTTCACTGTTTCAGTTTTAATGAAAATGATTAATAATTAATAGATTATTAGATATGATATAATATAAGAAATAAAGTCGTTGGATATTTTTTTTTAAATATTAGATATCTATTCTTTTATTAAACTCTAATAAGTTTGGAAAATATTTTTGCTAAAATCTATTTTAGATCTATATAAGAATTGCTACAAATTAATGTAGACAAGTGCGACCCTGGAAGTAATGCAGCTATGAAATTTTGAAGAGAATATTTTCTTCGGCTTAAGAATCAAAAAGACACAGCGATACTGATGTTAAATTCGCATTTATTGCCTACGTTTCGGGAGATGAGAGAAAATCTTACGAAACGTAAATGCGAATTTAACATCAGTATCGCTGTGTTTTTTTGATCCTTAAGCCAAAGAAGATCTCCTCTTCAAAATTTCAAAATCCATTTTAGATGTTACAACGTATAACTCTTTTTAGACATTTTCTGTAACTTTTAAAGTCACTAATAACGATATCGCACTGTTTTCTTGTGAAGAATTCATGATATTCAGTGTAAATTGCAGCAGTGAATGCGACGTCACCCTGTTTAGACCCTTTATTTTTCTTGATATGCTGCTTTAGGAAAGAAGCAATAACACATACTGCTGTCATGGGTACTAACTTCGGAAACGATAATTTTCATGTTCCGTTTGATAAATAAAATTCACTGTAGAGTCAGATTAGTCAAGGTCAAGGAAAAATCAAACACCTGACAAATTTACCAAACGTGTTGTTGTACAGGGAAATAACTGGTCGGTTTGAGGTTTGAGGAGCAATACAGAAGGGGAAGTTGAAGAAAGGAGGGGGTGACGTGACGTGTCCGCGCCTTGTCAACGCAGCGTAGGCAATCCGCATAGCACGGCCGATGTGAGACAAAGCAATTAGCGCGAAGCGCTCCCTGCTTGCGGCCTGACTGATACAGCATCCTTCCTTCCTTCCATCGCTCTCGAGTACACTCTAGAGTCTAGATATTAAGGGTTCACTTCAGAACAACGCCGTGTTGTCGCTGTATGTCAGTTTACTTAAGGAACGATTCAACTTTAATCCTTATAATAATTTTTGGGTTAATTTTTTTCAAACAAGCTAATTTTTCAGAGAAGCGAAACATTTAGGGAAGGGCAAAGATATTTTATTCTTTTTAGAGGCATTGTGATTCCTTTTTTGAAATCGATTCATTTTTTTAAGTATATTATTCTTTTTCGAAGTCGATAAAAAGTTTTATTCAAGTATAGGATCATCAATTTATAAATTACAATACATCATCTAACCGGGTCGGCAAGATAACATGACTAGTCCAGGGGACGGCAACCTGCGGCTCGCGAGCCGCATGCGGCTCTTATGATGTCAAGATACGGCTCTCCAGTTCCATGCGCAAATATTAATAATTATATTATTTTATTTTCAAAACTCATAAAAAATATTATACTGCAAAAAAAACTTTAAACAGGATAAAAACACTCAACAGAGAACAGTGAGAATATAGGTGGAGTAGAGAGTATACGGACAGTTGACATTTTTTAAATCTGGCAACACTGTTCGGTTTGTTTAGTTATTGGTACACTACTTTAATATGTTTTGTGCGAAACATTTGTATGTTTTTATATGAATAAATATATTATTTAATATTTAAAGCTATTATTGTAAATCAAAAATCAAATTTATATACCTAATCCTAATCAAATACCATAATATTGAAATAAAAATGTTAGTGGCTCTTAAAAAACTGGGAAATTTTGTAAATTGTAATTTTGGCTCTTCCGTCTCAAAAGGTTGCCGACCCCTGGACTAGTCTATTGTTCTTCCTCATAATAATACTGCTAATACCTGTGTTAAAGTTTCATCTGAATCGGTCCAGTAGTTTCTGAGATAACCATGGTTATAATTATTAAATACCTATACATTTATACAAGCATGCATCAAAAAAACATACAACGGTTTGAGAACTTCTTTTTTTGAAGTCGGTTAAAAACGGATCCCCTAGTTTTGCTCGCTCGATCGATAAAAATTCATGTCAGTAATCCGAACTCACTGTAAAGTGAATTACCAATCTAGTGGAATCATATTAACCAAGTAGAAAACTGTTAATGTTTCGAGTTTGCGGGAGATCTTTATTTTTTACGATGTCGTAAAAATACATATAAAATATCTACTTAGAGGCCATACATCTCACAAGCATAGGATTTTTTTTGCCGCAAACTTTACACCACAGAAATCACGGGCAACTATCTGGCATAAACACGACGTTTGTCTTGGTAGGTACTTGTTTGTATTTTTATCCATTTGTTTTATTTTATAAGGATTTTATTAGAATAATCCGAACACGTTTTATTGCAGGAATATTCCTTATTAACTATTAATGGTTGCACATCAGGCTTGACAATAGCCGAGCTAATTGGGATGTTATTGTTTCTATAACATTGTTATGGTTCGTCGATTACAAGCCTTCAACTCAGGTCTATTACTAAACCTGATAAAAGTATCAACTAAATTTTCAATTTATTATTCAATTTTATTATTTATTAATAAATTGAAATTAATATGACAAATGGTGGCCTTTAAAAAAATTAATCGCACATTAAAATAAGTTTATTATTATTGATCGGTACGCATCTGATATTCTTGTATTTTTTATGTTTTGCAAAATTAATTCAATATGAAAAATTATGATACCAGAACACTGAAAATAATTATGGATGGTTTCACTATTAAGACTGCTACACATTTCATATTTTTAACTCATTTTACAATTTTTTAATGCAATAATGTAAGTTTATTTGCAAAAGCTTTCTAAATTACAAATTTTTAATTAAAAAATGTTGCCATATCCACTACAAAACGCATGTATTCCCGCCCGTATTGGCGTGGTGTCGAAAGTGTTTTCATAACATTTATTAATAAACGGTTGCCATAGTAACTTACTGTAAATGTAAAGATGATTAAGAATATCATAACGCAATGGTCTTTGAGGAAAATAATTTATTTTTGAATAATATTGCAAAAAATAAGGTAATTCGAAAAAAAAATTATTTCCTTGTATTTGAATTTATCAATATAAAGAGAGACAAAATTTTAAATTCAATTTTGAACAAATACAATTTGAACATCTAACAGTTTTTAACTTTTCGAGCATCAATATTTATATCATTAAGCAAGCCGTCTTTCAATAAATAGGCCTTTTAAAGGGAATAATATAATATCTTACTTCTAAGTGTAACATTTAATAGCACCAACACACATGCTGACAGGAATCACATACCTAACCCTCGTTTAATATCGACTTTAATTTTATACCGTCCATTTACCGTCAGCCAAGTAATTACAGGAAGTATTAGATATATTAAAGACAGTCTTTTTCTTTGACTGAAATTAATCTGGGATTATCTTTAGTCGAGCTGTCCTTCCTACCCATGCAGTACTACACACACACACACACCACATACATTCATACATGTATATGTATCCCAAGAGTCACGTGGAGCATAGAGACATTGCACAAGTTGGTCCTGTGGCTTTGCGTCTAAGCCAGAGAAAATCTTGTTGGAGTTGACTCCAAAACAGGCAGACACTCGCAACGCAATCACGTACGGACTGGTGAGGCAGTGCTTCAATCAAACTGTGTTCAAATCAAGAAAACGTCGCGCGTAGAATTAAGTTTAACGCTCGCACGCGGAAAAAGTTATTGTTTAATTATTGAATTTTATTAGATTAATATGCCGGGTTTATCGTACAATTTTAACAGGCTGTTTTTTAATCACGCAGTTAAATTTTGATTGCTATACATGTTCGTTGGCTCCTGCGTTTTCATTTTGGCAAATTGTTGATCGTTGCCATAGCAACCGTCCAGCGTGATTAAAAAATAAAATTGTACGGAACCCTAAAAATCACTAAAAATGTAGATGGAATAAATTGGAATGGTAAAACACAGTGGGACATGAGAATAGCCGAGCGTGTAGCAATGCTGTTGTTTACATGGCGTTGCTATGGTTCCTCTATTACAAGTCCCCAGTTCCCGGGTTCTAGCCCGAGAGCTGGTAAAAGTATCAATTGGATTTTCAATTTATTATTAAAAAAAAAATAATGAATTGAAAATATGAATTTGTGCTAGGCCCAAATAACCTTAGCTGTTGGTGGTCTTTAAAACACAATTTAATTTTAAAACACAGTGAGTAGTATAAAACATATCCATAAACAGTATGTTGTTAATGTCTGTTGTTCAAGAATATTTTGAGTCTATATTCCAAATTCCAATATGAAGTCGAAATATTAATAATGATAAATCTAACATAGGTAGTATTTTAAATTCCAAGTCTTGTCTATTTATGTCTGATCCTGTTGTATATCCGACCACAGCATACAGAAATACCAGCACAATCACTCGATTGTCGGCACTTTAATGTTGTCAGCGAGTTTCTAAGACCTTGAACACAGTTGTATTAAGCGCTATACGACTAACACTACAATTTTAGACAGAACTGGCAGCTGTCCCTACTAAGAACATGGCGGTCGCTTGCGAACATAATATGTAAATTGCACGAATGAGATTTATTTAGCACGTACTACAAGAAAGTGGAGGGTTTTACATACCAAAACAAATTTAAAAGGAAAATGATGATGGAGCTTACATAATATAGTATAAAAAATTACGCGCGCCACTGTTATATTTACGTCTAGCTCTGAAGATACAACAAACATTTACAGAGTACACAAAATGCCAACTTATTGTATCTTCTATAGATATAAAAAAACGTGAGTTTGATCAGCTAGCGTTTAGTTAAAAACTAATACTTTTTAGCAAAAATAAACAAGCGAGTTTGAATTTAAAAACAATAAACTATAAGGCAGAGATGCGCAAACTGGGGGGCAGGCCCTAAAAAGGAGGCGGCGTGTTAATATTAAAGTAACTCTAAGGAGGGGCACAAATGCTGAATTTTAAGCGAGGCAGAAAATGTTTGTACACTCCTGTTCTAAAATTCAACTTTTCTTTTTTGTTAAGGTCAACAACTTCTAGGGTCAACCATGAATATAATTTGAAATTAGTAGTGTCAATTTTATATAAGATTCTCTTTTTAAATTTTTTTTTAAATGTTAAATATTCCATTCGTTTTATTAAGGGCTAGTTCAGACACGGCGGAATCCGCGCGGATCAACCGCGCGGAACTTATTTACATTAGCGTCTTCAATCTTCATATTAGTTCATACATGCCTGCGTGGATCGTCAATCTGCGCTGGTGTCGGCACTCAACCGCCAAAAAATAAAACCGCGCGGCGTTCTATTACTATGGCGCGCCGTATCGGCGTTCAGTTGTTTTGCGGAGACCGCGCGCATTTCGGACATATGACAAATACAAAACATATTACTTTTTCAACTTCCATCTTTGAAATGAGGTATATATAACCTCGCCCCTCTCCTGCATATCCGCACGCATTAACAATCGAGTCCACAATCGACTCGGAGTTTGATTTTACAATCGAAATGTTCGATTGTTCAAGTCGATTATTTGCCACATAGGTTATAGCAATAGCAGCGAATGAGAATACGTACAATCGCGATTCATGATTATATGCTAGACGACTGACGTTCACGCGATTCGTTGATTGTTCACTGTTCACACTGTTCAGTCGGTGCTCACTACTCTTTGATCTCTTCACTATTGAATTCGTATTACGCGATTACTGCACAATCGACCATCGACTCGACCACAGTTGTTGAGTGATGAACGATTGTATATTATGTGGCTCTCGACAGTGTCAGTATCGGTGAAGTATGAAACAACAACAATCGAGTCCAAGTGACAACAATCGAAAGTCATCGAGATGTTTGAAAAATTGAGACAATCGACTAAAACATCTTGTATCGCGCATCACTAGTATATTGTAGCAAACCCCAAGATGTTACGCCACTGCCTCCAATAGAAACGACGAGAAAGAAATGTCACAGTAGTAAAGCCTGGAATGGTATCGAAGATACAAGTACCTGCCGGAATGTTCTAGAGAACGCGAGAACGTACTGGGCTGGGCTGCGCGACCTATATAAGCGAGGTACGAATGAGTCAGGGGACAGTCAACGAGAATCAGTGTCGTGTTGAAAACGAAGTCAAGTACTGAGCGACGGATAGTGCGTCTGATATAAATAAATCTGACATAAATAATTACAAATAAATAATCCTTGTACTTATATATTGTTATTTGTTAAGTTAAGTGGCTTGTTTAGTTCAATAATTACCGTTTAAGTTTTTTTATTGTTAGAATTGACTTTTCGTTGTTGCAATTATTGTATATTTAATTATTGTATATAAATATTTATTCCGCCAACTCAGAAAAAAGTTTTGTAACAATATTTTTCCTCGATTCAAAACGCGTGATCACAAACGCGCGGATTCCGTCGTGTCTGAACGATCCCTAAGCTGCAAGTAACAGCTTTCGCGGACTCTAGTAGTAACTGGTATGTAGAATATGTCCCGAGTTGTTAAGTTGAGCATCAATCAAGTGGCAAACTTTAAGTTGTTGGTAAATCCACAGTAATCGGATAACGTCCAAACTTTCTATTATATGCAACGAGAGGAAATTTATTGTCACAACACCCCTCTCTCTCTCTCACTCTCTCTATTTCCTTCTGTTACAAAAGACATTTGAAAGAAAAACAAAAATTTTCAACATTCCTTACTGTAGAGTGTAGACTATTTAACTTTTGTAAAAAGCATTCCCTACTTTAACAATATTTATGTTAAGTTAGATGTAAAATAAATCCAAGAAAATACTCTCAAATGACCTCTTGGTAGTTGCTGTAAGGCACATTTTTATTTCTCGATACCAAACAACGAAAGCTTGCCTCACATTTCAAATAATTCTATTTTGTATTAGTAAAAAGACGTTCGCATTGGAAGTAATGATCTAAATTCTAAATAATAGCAGGGTGGTCTTTCCTTACGGGAGGAAACGACCGTTTTATGAGCGCCTTTATTGAATGATTTGTGTCATTTTATGGAACTAAAAACATAAACAAAATAAAGTATTAAACCTTGGTATTTATAGATAACATCCATTCCTGGCACCTAGTGGCAAAAATGGTAACTAATAAAATGATGCGTCAACAAATTTTTTTAATATATATAGCTAATAATTAATCAGTGGTGAACAGCGATTAATTTTTGAACTTATATAGTCACAGTCATATCTTGCTATTATGATGTATTAAAAAAACGTAACTACATAATATTTTGAAAGATAGTTAAAAATAATGTAGCATCGTTCAGTGTTTAAAAATTTGTCAAGAAAAATTTAAGGAGTCGAAGAAAAATAATAAATCAATACTAAAAAAACGTGTATCTAAAAAATTTTTTGCTGGAATAAATCGGAATACCTGTAAAAGTGCATTTTCATGTGACGCTTAACGCTGGTTTCTAGCGTCAAATACGGTCACGTGATAGAATTTCAACATAGACGCCAACTCGTAAAAATGTATCGTCAAATTTTAGCGTCAAATTTAATAAATAAATATCAGGTTTGGCAGAAATCTTAATATTATTAACAAACGATTAGGATTTAAGTAACATTTCTTAATGAAGACCTTGACGGTCAACTGGTTTTTCATTGTCAAAAACTTTTCTTTTAATTATTATACTTCGAACACATTGGGGTTAAATAGCGCTATTTTTAACAGATAAAATTAGGGAAATAAGATGAAAATTGGATTTCAAAGTCAAAATTTGATTTTTTTTTCGATGAAATTCTTCAAAATCCATTTAATTACTGAGATAAAATATATTAATATATTCATACAAACTAATATTTGTCTATAGGTTAAGTACAGCTATAGAATCAGTAGAACATGTTTTCGAGTTGACGTCCATGTTGAAATTTTGTCAAGTGACCGCATTTGACGCTAGAAACCAGCGTCAAGCGTCACATGAAAATGCACCTTAACTATCTATACGTATTTTACAGATTTCATGGAAACTTCATACCTACAATAATACCTACATTATAAAATTTAATTAGCTGACAGTCTTTGAATTTCAAATCTGAATTTATTTTCTTCCAGCTACCTACTTAAATTGAAAAGAAAAAGAAACGATTATCGTTTTTTGTAATCATAAAGTTTCACTCTGTTTTAATATTTCAAAATACTTAAACGAAATCACACAATAAAAGTGCTTTATATAAACAGTGGTCCAAAAATAAATTAATATTCAATATTGAATTTTTAATTTATTTTAAAACTATAAACGAAAGATTTAACAAACACGTTCTCACCTAATGAATTCCTCAGATCATTTTTTTTCGTTAAAAATATAGAAAATAGGATATGAATGTTATCACTGAGTCTACAAAAATCAGTATAGCTAATCTTAAAAATTAGTTCAAAATTATAGTAATTATATAACTATATTTATTCATTTTATCATCATTATAATATTATTATGAGATGACGCCATTTTTATTATATTTGAAAATATGTAGTTGTTATTTTTAGATCTTCGTCCAACGAAAGTTTTTAAAAGTGCTAAATAATTTGAAAAATAAGTAGATGAGAATTAAAATTACAATAATTTGCAGTTTTGGTAGTTTGTTTGGACCACTGTATATATATGTAAATTTCCGTTAGCTAAGTGCTTTCATTGTATTAATAATAGAAATAAATTGGTAAAAGTTGGTTTTTGTTCTTTTTTATATCCAAACAGATTGTGTTCAACGTTCGGAAAGTTAAAAACAGTTTTCATATCTAAGTAAACAACACTCGAAATATATTATTGTGGTAATAATTTTACGAAATTACTTTATAAATACCTATACAAATATTAACAAAAAATATGTTTATCTGAATACAGATTCTGTAAAAAGCCAAAGTTGAACAGAAACCAAAATGAATATTATAAGGCCAAAACGTGTTCGTTAGCTTTTTGCAGGGTCTATAACATATATACATACTTATATTTTATTTTATATTCTTGAAATTAATTAATTAATTAATTACATTATATTTTAACAACATTGTTGAAGATTTTATAAAAAGTGTACATATTTCTAAACGGCTTTATTTAGTTTGACCCCGTATATTTGTTTTTTTGCTACTATCTTTGCTTCAAATCTTGCGACAGCTTTTTCAACTACTTCTACTTAACCGATTCTTATGAAACTTTGCACACTCATTGAGTTCCCATGACAATACAATATTATGATAATTTCAACTTGGTAACGAGGGTCTGATGATGGAATCAGGAGGTGGACAGTTGAAAGGATGAAGAGTTTGCACAATGATATGGGCCAGAAATCAAACTAAAAACTAGAAAATAAACATAGGCAAAAAAACTTTTAAATTAAACGGTTTAATTTTAAATCATCAGCTGTGCCAAAAACTAGAAAATAATTAGGACACAACAGACTTATAATGACGCATACAGCCTAGTAGCTGCGCGTCTTATTAAACTAAAAAAAAAAAAAAAATTAGAACACAAACCAAGGGGCACTTTGTGTCGCTGCGTGATCAGCGGAATGAGTAGGTACTAAAAATATGGGGTGCATAAAAATCTGTATAACGACTGTTTAATTATTAAATAAGAACGGCTTGTCTAGAAAAATGTGTTTCAAAGCCCACCAACAGAAATATTTCAAATGTGCCCCACGTTTTTATTACTTATTCCGCTGACGCAGGGACACAAAGTGCCCCTTGGTTATTTTCTAGTTTTTGGTACAGCTGATGATTTAAAATAAAACCGTTTAACTTAAAAGTTTTTTTACCTATTTTTTTATTCAATACAATTATTTGTAGGAATATTTCTTCAAATAAACAATAACGGCCCACCATTTACCAACTATGATCTCTAGATAAATACTACGTCTTGACTCAAATTGCCAACCGGTTACCCTCGTTTAAGAGCATTGGATACCTACAAATCTCAAATTCTTTCCCCTCGCCTAAAAGCGGTTATGGCTCTCCCGACGCTATTTTTAAAGCTAAAGGGTTCGGGTAAACGCCCAATGAAGTACCAAGAATCATACTACAGACCCTTTAGGCGAAAAATTGAGAAAAAATTCCTGGAACAACTTACAACTTAAAAAAAATAAATTACGTATTTTTTCACACGTAGCAAAATTTTTTTTCAAAAAATTCGCCTGTAGGAGCTGTAGTGCAATTCTTGGTCCTTCATTTGGCGTTTACCCGAACCCTTTAGCTTTAAAAATAGCGCCAGGAGAACCATAATCGTTTTTAGGCGAGGGAAATGTATTTGAGATGAAGAGTGTAATAGATAAGTGTACTCCTTTGTTTACATGATACATTTTTAGAGTGTTGGGTCTTCAAGTCACTATATGAATATTATGAAGTATTAGAAATACATTTAACCACACCTGAAGATAGCAACTCGACGCTGAAACGCGTCGTGTTAAAACACAGGAAGTCACAAGACGGACATCGAAAAATACAAGGTATTTCTAATAACAAATATAAAGATAGTTATTTCTTACCACAGCAGTTTTATTGATGGATGTACATTTCGAAAGCTATGCTTTCATCTTCAGAAAACACTATACATGTATAGTGTTTGCTGAAGATGAAAGCATAGCTTTCGAAATGTACATCCATCAATAAAACTGTTGTGGTAAGAAGTAACTATCTTTATTTTTGTTTTTATTCCAACCACAGTGCTCATTTATTTTTAGTATTTCTAATACTTCATAATATTTGTTTACATGCTTGATCTCCTTTTTGTTGCCCAGATATACATATTAGAATTACATTTGGTCGCATCGTGTGTATTCGCTTTTAACATTCACTGCACATAGATTTCTCTTTAAATACGTTATAGTACGTAATATGAGAGAGAAAGAAGTACAGAGACGTTGTGTAAAGGAACGAAATTGTCAAGTTAAACAGAAAATGGAATAATTGAATTCCTCTAGGCGAGTTTGGTGGCGTGAGTTTTAGTTCAATGTTGTCAGAATAAATCCTGTTATTCATTGTTATTTCTAATTAAACGCACTAAATAGATTATAGATGCATAATATGAGACACTACAAGTTACTGTCCTTCTGAATTTGAAACTAAAGTCAACCATTGAGCTAAATTATAAAATGACTTTGCTCTAACTAAGGTTAAGCTTCTAGAGATGATGCCCAAAGCATACAACTGTGATTTGAGATATCGATGCAACGCCTCCAAAAGCTTTTCCTTTTAACTTTGGAAATGTTTATGTTCGTATATGGAGGCAGAGTTACGAGTTTTCGTTCAAGGCCAAAAGACAATGGTGTCGCGATCAAGTGAGGAGCAATCATGCAAAATTGAACAAGTGCAATTTTTTCGAAATGTGTTTTATATCATGTCTAGTTAATTGAGAGGTATTTGCGACGATCTGCGGTGTTATTTTTGAGCAAATGTTAATAAATACTGTAGAAAAATCCATTTAAAAGTTAAGTAATCAAGCAAAAGTGAACGCGTATATAACAGAAGAATAATAGGGTTATTCCTGACAAAACTAAACAGTGCATTGATAATTAATATTGTGTGTATAATAAACAGTTAATTATGTTTCATATATGCTGTTATCATTTCCAATGTCCTCGATGGTTGCAAGGATTGCGAAATCTGTGAATTTTTTCTGAGGAGGGTGAAATCCCTTTTGCGGACACCCAGGGAAGATGACCCACGGTAGTGTGGGAATCGGATCGAGACCCCTTACCTACTTAAACCCCCTCCATCTCACTCTTTTATCCCTCGACCGCGGCACTGCTTATATCTATTACCATTTACCAGACCAAATTTAAAAATGTTCTTAAAAATATCTGTTAGAGAATGATATAATTTGTTCTATTTTTAACTTCCCATTGGAAGTTATTGTAATGGGTCCGAAAATCGAAATCAAAATGTATAACAAATTTTTATGTTTCACGGTCACTTCACTATTTTTACACTATTTTTAGAAAGATGTCGGTATGTGTATGTGTGTGTATGTGTGTGTGTGTGTATGTGTGTGTGTATGTGCGTGTGTGTGCACGTATGTACGTACGTACGTATGTGTCCATTTCTTTCTAAGACGAAATCTCGAGAATGAAAAATGACATCGACTACGTTAGGGTGCAATCGACGTGTATTAACGTAAATATGATCTGAAAGAAATTTTTTCAAAATCGGTTCAGCCGTTTTTTTTTTAATTATTGTTAAAAGTAAATAATAATTATGTTTTAATGATTAATATGATTACTTTTCTGTGTAATATCTAATTTAATTATTATTATTAAATATTTATCAAATTAGGAAGTTCGTCGTGTGGACCTCAAGGGTCGCACTTTAGTCCTAATAAACGACCCACCTCACGGCTTGTTTATTTTTGACTTGTGAATGCATGTAACGCGATTTATTGAAGTAAAACTTCTTAGGCGGCGCTGGCTCGCTGATTTGAGGACTAAAATGCCAAAAGAGACAGAAGTGTTCAAGCGCGTAACCAATAGCAACACTAAATAAATCATTTTAGTCCAAGACGGAAGGAATGTCAGAGAGATAGACGTTTTTCTTGTAATCTCAGAAGCTCGTAATCATGTACCTATCATATCTTTATAAAAATAAATAAATGAATGAAATTTGACTAAATCAAACCAATTACAAAATTATACATGATCAAAACGAAAACTGAATTTTCTGTATAATGTATATTATCAGAGCATAATATCTCTAGAAATTAAAACGCTTTATCGTTTTTCAAAGTGAAAATTCGACGTATCCTAAATTTCCTTTCATTATCTAATACAATAAATACGCATGTGTGAAAAATAATAATTTGTTTTCGTATTAGAAATAAATTATTACAATTTAAAATATACAGTTAGCCTCAAAAGCAATTTTCAAAAAGTTTTTTTTTAACTTCACTGGAAGTTATTGTAATGGGTCCGAAAATCGAAATCAAAAAGGAAAAAAAATTTTTATGTTTCAAGGTCACTACACTATTTTTACACTACTTTTAGAAAGATGTCTCTGTGTGTGTGTGTGTGTGTGTGTGTGTGTGTGTGTGTACGTACGTACGTACGTACGTATGTGTACATTTCTTTCAAAGACGAAATCTCGAGAACGAAAAATGATATCGACTACGTTAGGGTGCCAATCGACGCGTATTAACGTAAATATGATCTGAAAGAAATTTTTTCAAAATCGGTTCAGCCGTTCTTTTTTCTTAACCAAATAACCTCCAAAAAAGTAGATTTTACACAATATCTCGCGAATAAAAAATTATACCGACTTCGTAAGGGCGTCAATAGAGGCGTGTTAACGTCATTTTGATCCGACATAAATTTTATAAAAATCGGTTCAGCCGTTTTTTTTCTTTTTTTTTTTTTTTAATTATTGATGTTTTAATGATTGAAATGATTACTTTTCTGTGTAATATCTAATTTAATTATTATTATTAAATATTTATCAAACTGGGAAGTTCGTCGTGTGGACCTCAAGGGTCACACTTTAGTCCTAATAAACGACCCACCTCACGGCTTGTTTAAATATTGTTCTTAAAAATTACCGTATAAATAGTCAAAATGAAGTGTTTATGTTTAATAACAATGTGTATTAAAAAAAAAAATTAAAATAAAAATTACCCGACCTTGCCAGGATTCGAACCTGGAATCTTCTGATCCGTAGTCAGACGCGTTATCCGTTGCGCCACAAGGCCTCACGGCAGCATAGCATTAAATTAAGAAGTTCTAAATATTTTTAAAAAACCAACTTATTTTTTGAATGCCTAAATAAAACAAAAAAATTTATTGTTAACAAAATACGAAAATATAACATTAACGTAGGTACCTGTAATCACATAAAAAGCAATTACTAAGTAATAGTTGAAATTACTTATTATATTATTACTCCAGTAATTTTAGATATTGAAATGACCCACCTGCAGAAAAATTCCCAGTTAGCTGATTTTCTTTTATTTACCTTCGTTATGGTGTTTTAAAAAACGTGTAAAAAGTCCCCATCGATATCGTGCCGGCGTTGCCAGATATTCGAGGTTCAAGTTCACGATAGACGGTTTTTAGTGAATTTCTCGGTTCCGTTCCATTTTTTGTAAAAAATAGTTATTATCAATCTTGTAGAGGACGAAATTATCTACAACTTTTGTATAAACATTTTTTGTCTACGATTTATAGTTTTTCTTATTAAAGTACCCGCGGCTTCCTCCCCCTCGATTTTACATAACGGGATTATGCTGCTTCCCGAGGGCCTAACATAATGATTTGTATCATTATTTTAAGTTGAACTTAAAGCTAACGATTAATTATAATTTTATCGAAATTAATGCAGTAGTTCTCTACTTATAAGCAACCAAACATACAAATCGACAGTGCTCAAACAGACAGACAGACAATTTTTTTTTTCGAAAATGCGATATTTATACTTGACATCAATTATAAAGACCATTCGTAAAGTAATTTTGTAAAAAAAATTTACAAGGGTTGAGAGAGTGCGGATTAAGTACGAGTATACATTTGCATACCGTATAACGCACTCTACTAAGAATAGCTCAGAGTAGCCATACTTTTAATTTTTTTTTCAAAATTCCTTTACGAATACTCATTATAATTGTTATAAAGACTATTCGTAAAGAAATTTAGTAAAAAAAATTAAAAATGTGGCTACTATTACTAGAGTGCGTTATACGGTATGCAAATGCATACTCGTACTTAATCCGCACTCTCTCAACCCTTGTAAATTTTTTTTACAAAATTACTTTACCAATGGTCTTTATAATTGATGTCAAGTATAAATATCGTATTTTCGAAAAAAAATTGTTTGTCTGTCTGTCTGTTTGAGCGCTGTCGATTTGTATGTTTGGTTGCTCATAAGTAGAGAACTACTGTATTAATTTCGATAAAATTATAATTAATCGTTAGCTTTAAGTTCAACTTAAAATAATGGTACAAATCATTATGTTAGGCCCTCGGGAAGCAGCATAATCCCGTTATGTAAAATCGAGGGGGAGGAAGCCGCGGGTACTTTAATAAGAAAAACTATAAATCGTAGACAAAAAATATTTATACAAAAGTTGTAGATAATTTCGTCCTCTACAAGATTCATAATAACTATTTTTTACAAAAAATGGAACGGAACCGAGAAATTCACTAAAAACCGTCTATCGTGAACTTGAACCTCGAATATCTGGCAACGCCGGCACGATATCGATGGGGACTTTTTACACGTTTTTTAAAACACCATAACGAAGGTAAATAAAAAAAAATCAGCTAACTGGGAATTTTTCTGCAGTAGAAATCTAAAATTACTGGACTATATATTATAATTATTAGGTATGTCTAAAATTTTTATTCCAATTTCAAACTTTTCACTTTAATAGATAATTTATAAAAAGTATAATTATTATTATAAGAGCTTAAATTTGTTTATTCAACACATCCACGTTTTTAGTTTTTTCGTATCTGTAAGGCGGATCTTAAATGGCCGTTTATCCACTGGTGATATCACCCTATTCATTATGATTCCACTTCCAATTTTTAAGTTTCTAGTACTATGTGTATTGTGATTTGTGAATAAGGACTTCTAATTTTTAATACAGTTTTATGGCTGTGGCGCGATACTTTAAATAATTTATCTTATTTAAATGCATAAAGTTAAAGTATATAAGCTATG
The DNA here is from genome assembly GCA_039654895.1 of Mongoloraphidia duomilia. Classification (NCBI taxonomy): domain Eukaryota; kingdom Metazoa; phylum Arthropoda; class Insecta; order Raphidioptera; family Raphidiidae; genus Mongoloraphidia; species Mongoloraphidia duomilia. Next base: position 4,217,964 of record CM077517.1, read on the forward strand.
TATAAATTTTATTTTTCTAGTCTTTTTTCTTTTCGACTGTATGTTTGAAAATGAGAATGTTTGGAATGTTTATTGTACAACAAATGCTAATTAAATGTTATGTATAAATTTTGTTACGTTATGAGCTAATTAAATTTGGTACATATACACAGTTTCAGGTATTGCACATGCAGTTTCAACTTTCATTAAGAAAAAATAACGTGTAGTTGACAGTTTGTAATTATTATTATTATTATTATGCAAACGCACATTGGGCTAAAAATTAAAAAACTGTCTCAAAAATTCTGTAACTTTCTAAATGAATTCCCAGTACGATGACAGAAAAAATTCTCAAAAAAATCAAATCATCCACAAAGAAGTTTTTTTTTCATTATTATATACATACAGATTGTATCAAATTAAAGCTGTGCATAGGGAGTTCTGTGTGTTAGACAGAGATCGATATATAAAGCAGTAAATAAGAATGAGATAAATGATCGCTAATAGGAAGTTTCTGTAGTTACTGTAAATAAATAATACCAATACTAACCCATACAACCTGATAGCGTCATCTTTGTTTTGTGATTTTATCAATAATTTCTTATTTCAGTAGTTAGTAACTACAGAAACTTCCTATTAGCGATCATTTATCTCGTTCTTACTTATTGCTTTATATCGATCTCTATCTTACACACAGAACGCCCTATGCACAGCTTTAATTCGATACAATCTGTACATATATGAAAGTATCTACATTAAGTATATAATAACACTAAAGAATTTTGTCTGCAATTATCAAATTTTCATAAAATTCCTTTACGGCCTACGAGTAGTCTTTATAATTGATGTTAAATATAGAAATATCACATTTTATAACTCATATCGACAAAATTATTATTAATCATTAACTTAAAGTTTAACCTAAAATTTAAGGTACAATTCATTATGTCAGGTCATCAAAAAGGAGTAAAATTCCGTTAGGTGCGAATCGAGGGCGAGCCAAGCCACGGAAACAGCTAGTATTTAATATAATTCTGTAAATAAAGGGCAATTTTATGCTAGAAAGAAAGTGCTCAAGGCTAATTACTGTAGTGTGAATTTGTAAACTATTGTTTCTTTTTCCTGAAAACTTCGTAACATTGAAATGAGTAGACTGAATCATAATTGGTTAAAATACAGTCTCATGGCACTAATGAAGTACGTGCATGTGTAACAATAAAATCATACCATTCAGTGGCGTACACAATAGTACCATGCAATAAGTACATTGAGTTACTAGGGCAAAAATTTGACATTCGAGACGAGTAGGTAGTTAAAATTTCCAAAACAATACGTTTCATACAAAGGACACTATACTCCGTTTTAGAAAATATCCCGGAATTCGTTGGTTTGTCCCGTGTCCCGAAATTTAAGTCTTCTATCCCTGACATGCATAAGTTCAACAAATTCGTGCTCGCGATCGCAAGAAACGACACTAAGTTACATGCTAAGTAGTATTTATTTAGCACTATCTGCAATTTCTGTACATATTATATATATTTTTACTTGTATTTAATTGTATTCTTCGGACTTACCCTATGTCGGTAAAGACAAATTGGGAACAATAAAATTAATTATTAAAGATTCACACGAAATTACGCGTGATTTACACACTCAGAAGCGCGTCCCACATCTCTCCGTGTACTGGTGTGTGATAAATGAATAAAATTAGACAAGTCTAATGATAAATACAAAAAATAGTAAAATAATAAAACATTTTTTCACAATAACTTCCCCCCCTGAAATAAATTGCCTTCGCCTTAGAAATGTCCCGAAAATCTTGGTTTTTGATCTGGAAGCCCTAATTGTGATCCTAAACCGTAGAAAAAATTATCAAAAAATCGACATAATCAATTTTGCCTTGTGGCCATACATATACATACATTATATAAGTGTGTAGTTAAGCATGCAGAATTACTTAATGTCACTATTAATGCTATTGTCTATGCAGAACATTAATACTGCGCCCGACGCGATGCGACGTCTCGACCCGACTTAATGCTATAAGCAGCCAAACTGATTAAGGCGACAGGACGCCACGACACAATATTATAGTAGGTAGGTTCTGAAACTTTCTGTAAGTTCTCGCCCACACGGGGCTGTTGAGAGCTCCGTGTATTTCTAATGGTGTCATACGACGCATATCACAGCAACGCGTGTGGTCGGCGAACCGGCCGAGACACGTCCGACCGGCAGAAATCTCAACCGGCGTCCCGCGTGCAACTGACGTGCCACGCGCAAGCCAGTATACAATTTATACAATATACAGTGTTCAGAGCATATTAAAAAACTAAAATTTGATTTCGATATCATTTCTTCAATAATTGTTAAGTATTTTCAAGTCAAATTAACCCATAGTTTGATTGTTTCCATCAATTTAAAAATGTATGTTATGAGCAGTGCACAGTGATGATATCCAACATATATGCCAAATTTAGTTTAAATTAATTAAACATTTCGAAAGTTTTCTGTGCGTGTTTCTTAAGTCCTATAAGGATATAGTGGCGCGTTATTCTATACGCAAAAAAGAGATTTGTTCAAAATTACTGTTTCGAAAAATCATTGTATCCTTCACTACTATTTTTTAATTTTTGTTCATTTTACTACCTCTGTTCCAAAAACCTTTTCTTCTGAAGGGTAAGGTGGCCCTCAAATTAATTGCATTGTATTTTAATACATGGATACTATTTTCTAAATTTGACCTTAAAAAAAGGGTGTGGGTCTCGGGACCCCCGACAGATGTGAAACATCAAAGAAAACGTTATTGAACTCGGTGGTATTCTCTATGTAGTAGTATATATTTTTTCAAAAGCAGCAACTAACTGTTATGCTGACGTACTCCTATATACTGCACTGTAACACCGCGTGTGTTACAGTGCACGCCTGAGCCAAGAGAGAGAGAGTGCCGCAGTGGTGGAGAGAACAGCAGCGAAGGATCGGACCAAACATTTCGTTGCATATTTCCCCTCACGCGGCTGTTCACAGCCCGACATAAGATGTTTCACATCAAAAATTAATTTTCAAAATTTCATAACATCTTTGGTTTACTGTACATTTATTATAACCTTAATACTCATGGAACGTACTAGCTGTTGCTGTATATTATGCTCATATTAAAATGCAGACAACAATAAAGTAGATTCCAACAAAAGTGCTATTGCACATTTAAAATGGATGAGATTCTACCCATTAAAATAAATATCTATAATATAAAATCCATGCCGCGTCTGCATTTATCTGTCTGTCTGTCTGTTTTTCCTTCCAAACGTTAAGAAGGTCCACTTCAATATCTGTCCCATTCAGTTGGCGTATTATTTACATTCATTATAAATCATCCTGTGTAATGTATAAATTATCCCAATAAAAGTCGACCGCAATAATCCGTCAGCTGGGATGATGTTTTTTGTACGTAGATATTTTTTTCGTTTTGAGAGAGTCTCGTTTGATGTATTCCGGTAGATCTAATGAAAGGCGTCTCTTGAGCGTCCTCTTAAGCTGCTCTTCTAGGCAACGAGACTCGAGCAATATTCTTTGCAAGACTGTCGTCATTCGTTGTTAAATAAAATGTGTGATCTTTATTCATTCAGACATTACATAAAACTGATTAACGTTCAAAATCATGACGACACAATTTTTTTTTTTAATAGGTACTGATTAAACTTTTTTTTAATTGATACTTTTTAGAGTTTCGTACCAATAAGGTAACCATGAAACCCGAAACTCCATTGTCCGTCCGTCTGTCTAGTCTATCATAGCTAAAGGGTTAGCAGTGCGATTTTAAAATTTAGCATGCCGGAAGAGTAATGTGCTCCGCAGATATTCCAGGGATATTTTTACCAATAATTTTTTCTTGCGTCCTCTACAAACAGTTTTATTTAGGATGTAGCATATCATTAGAAAAAGCTCACTTTGAAGATACTAAGAATGTTTTTTATTACTTTTTGATGAGTTTTTCACAAGTTATTTTATAAGAATGCACCAACAAAGGAACTACTCTCAGGAAAATTGAGCCATTTTCCTGAGAGTAGTTCCTTCAATTATCCACGAGAGGCAGCACTTGTGGTAGGTACAAACATTATTTATTCCCCATTAGTGTCATGTCATTTTAGTGGTATATAACTTAATTATTAAATTAATTAAATAATTACGCTATACCACTAAAATGACACGACACTAATGGGGTATAAATAATGTTTGTACCTACCACAAGTGCTGCCTCTCGTTTATAATTGAAGGAACTACTCTCAGGAAAATGGCTCAATTTTCCTGAGAGTAGTTCCTTTGTTGGTGCATTCTTATAAAATAACTTGTAAAAAACTCATCAAAAAATAATAAAAAACATTTTTAGTATGCACGCCTGAGCCAGAAACACAACTAAATACACAGCGAAGTATCTATATTACATACCTACACGCGTGTATACATATACTTTTGCTTTACAGTACGTTCGTATGTATACTCTCTCTCTCTCTTCCCGTACCCGAGCGCGCGGAAGACGAGAGAGAAGTGCTGCAGTGGTGGGGGAGAACAGCAGCGAAGGAGCCGACCAGAAATGTCGTTGCATATTTCCCCTCACGCCGCTGTTCACAGCCCGACATAAGATGTTTCACATCAGAAAAATATGAAATGAAAATATAAATTGGTGCTAGGCCCAAATAACCTTAGCTGTTGGTGGTCTTTAAAAACACACACAAACTATGTGCCGTACGTATACTCACAAGTTTGATGACGTCACACAACTTTTACGTCACGGTGTGTATTAAAGGCTGCACGGTGATATATTGACACGAAAGATCGTTTAAGGGGACGCAATTTTCCAATGAACATAAATCATCCATGTTGACTGGGAAGTTGTGCGATATTATTATTACAGTGTTAGGTAGATATATACCTATAGTTTAGTTAAAGCGTACTTGTATGTATTTAGTCGCATGTATATTATATACAGGATATTATTATATAATAGTATACTTGTCAATAAATAAAAAAAAATGTGAGCCGTCGTGGGACGCCTGGCAGATGTGAAACAATTTCATAGCTTAAAACAATGGTTACGTTCTGTTACTACCGCACAGGAGTTATCCCTCCGCGAGAAATTTATCAAAATAAAATATAATCTATATCACTCGGGATTATTGAAGCTTTCTATTAGTGAAAGAATTTTTAGAATCGGTTCAGGAGTTCCAGAGAGAGAATTTATTATTTATTACCTCTCCTCCGCAAGAAATTCTCCCACTTCGAAGGTATTAAAACAGCTCGGAATGACACTCCGCTTGTTTAAATTCGTTCCAATACAAAGTTATTCACGAGCATATAGTGCCGATACACTAACACACACGTAAAGTAGCGAGAGTGGCAAGTACGTCGGGAAGAGTCGACGAGACACGAGGTTGGTCCAATGGCACGACACGACGTGCCATAGGCTGGCCGAATAGCACGACGCGACGTGCCATCAACGTGACGTAGCATCAAAACGTTTTCACCGTGATTAAATCACTTAGCGAATTAATTAACTATAATAAGTATATCAGACGACCTGTCGCCATGATATTTTCGAAACAGTTTCTAGAAAATGTTTCTAGGTCTGTACTTATATAGACTTGAGTCTAGAATATCAATTTCCGGTCTACATCTGCACACTGGTATAACAAACAGGTCTAAAGAGTTTTGTTCCACTACGTAGATTAAAGTATAACTGTAGATTTTTAGCTATCCATATCTACATTGTCATCTTGTAACAAGGGTAGCTGATGAAAAATTATATGTTTTCACAAAACATTTTTCGACAGTAATCAGTTGATCATTCATTTTTCAATAACAGAGTTCGGATAAAATATGGAAGTTATCAACGCATTTGACTTTGACAGTTTCTGATAATATTATATTGTTTCAAAGAATAATGTTCATCTGTTCTGAGTTCATATTATGTGCAATAACGTCAAGTTTTTGATAATAATTTTACTAGATAACAAAGCATTTGAAACAAATTAATAGGTGAAAAAAACTTCTTAACAAAAAAAAAACCTCCTTCAAAAAGCCAATAAAAAGAGGAAAATAATGAAATTTTGAGGTCTGCGCCAATTTAATAAAATATGAAGTCGATTAAAAAGTATAGTATAGTGATTAATATCTTCTTTTTAACCAACTTAATATTTTATTAAATTGGCGCAGACCCCAAAATTTCATTATTTTCCTCTTTTTAGTGGATTTTTGAAAGAGGTTTTTTTTTTGTTAAAAAGTTTTTTATTTTTTACTTTTTAGTGTCAAAAAGTGACATTTACCTTAAGGAATCACACGCCGTTACTAACTTTTATTAAAATCAGCCGAACTACTGAACCGATTTTGATGAAATTTCTATGGGACCAATCTGAAAGTATATCCTTTCAAATAAAAAAAAGTTTCCAAGTCGGTTTATAAATAACGGAGTTCTGACGTAACAAACATAAAAAAAATACAACCGAATTGAGAACCACCTCCTTTTTTTGAAGTCGGTTAAAAAATATAATATATAGGTACAGGGTGGTAAACTGCTCAGGTGTATATAGGGATTTAACATATAAAATCATAAATATGCGACTTCCTGCTTTTCTGATTTTTTTAGAGCAAAAATTCATTAAATAAAAAATGACCACTGTTAAATTATCTACATGATAGGTCACTTAGTAATTAAAACTAAAATAATTTTTATACAGCGTGCCTACAAAAAAAGTATATTTTTAACATTTTGATTATTATTAATTTGTCAGAAAAAATTGTTCTTATCCAAGTGTGCAAGCTTTCACGGCCGGCATTGTTCCAAGTCTTCATGGTTTCCGGGCTTGTAGGCCGTGGTTCGGTGGTATTTCTACCTGACGTTTTGTCTACAACTGCGGTAGACATTCTCAAAGGCGATGTGGCAGCGGTCGAAGTGTCCTCCTTGGCGGCTCACAGGACAGTGTGAGCCGCCAAGGAGGACACTTCGACCGCTGCCACATCGCCTTTGAGAATGTCTACCGCAGTTGTAGACGAAACGTCAGGTAGAAATACCATCGGACCACGACCTACAACTTACAAGCCCGGAAACCATGAAGACTTGGAAAAATTGTTCTTGTTGAAAATTTGTTTATGCTCTAAAATAGGTAATAGATAATTAGAATCGACATAGCTCTTCTCGTATTCGGGGAGGATCTGAAAGTTTGATTTGGTTCAAAAATAAAGATGTCTTGGAGATTCCTCAAGCAGATTTTTCTTATTTCCTCCCTACTTCTCTAAATAAGGGTAATTTATTGTTGAACGAAAATAGAAAATTGTGATATTCTCGAAAACGGCTCAAACGATTTCCATCATATTTTACAAATCGGTATATGTCATTAATCCTACAGTATGCCTCAATTCATTTGTTTGGCAAAAATTCAGAATGGGAGAATGTTGCATTTTCCTATTTTTGTTCATCATTCATCAATAAACTACATACTATAAGTAGGGAGGAAATAAGAAAAATCTGCTAGACTTTTCTTACATGGACCAAATTAAACTTTCAGATCCTCTACGTACACGAGAAGTGCTATATAGATTCTAATTATCTCCTTTTAGGTTTTAAAGCATAAACCAACTTTTATCAAGAATAATTTTTTCTAACAAATTAATAATAATCAAAAGGTCAAAAATATGCATTTTTTTGTAACCGCGCTGTATAAACTGCATATTTATGATTTTACATGTTAAATTCCTATAAAGGTACACCGGAGCAATTTAAATATTAATATTTGTGTGTTTAAACAACAAGTTATTTTTATCAACTTCAACTGAAGTAATATTCACAATTTTTCAATTTCACTGCAGAATTATTATAAGGGTAACAAGTAACAAAAGTATAGAGAAATGCAAATGACATGATAAACATTACTAAATAATTCTGCTTTAAACAAACTTTGTAATTTCAGAAATGAAAAGATATCTTAATAGATTTCTAAAATTAAAAACATGCCGACGTTATCTAAAATCTAGATGTATAAAATACACATGCATCTATCTCTGCTGACTGCTGAGAGTATTCTATGGGTCTAGGGGTAGTTGTGCTTGCATAAGGACTACGGTACAAATGTACATAGATGGTAGGGCTGGCTTTAGTTTTGACGTCCTATTTTTACTATCACAATGAATAGGTATCTAAGTTTCGTAAGTTAAACAACAACAAATAATTAATTATTCAAAGTGGCCAAAACATTGATCACAACAAATACTATGTACTTGATTATTATAAACAAATTTTTATTTTGATCCGAAAAAAATTCAAATTTCGAATTTATAATGGCTCCTCAGCCTTTATATTTGAGTAAAAAACATTTGACATAATTTTAAATTAGTTCTCGCATGCAGAGGAATTAAAGTTTAAAATTAGTGCCATCTATAGAAAATCACTGTGGATTTAGTGATAACTCGATTCAGCGCGAATCCTAGGAGTTTCTGGTTCGAGTTCCAGCAGTGGCATACATATTTTTTTCCTTATTTAACCTTTTAACATTCATGGGAACATTGTTGTCTGAAATTTTTCATAAGTATAAGCAGGACATTTCTACCTAGATCTGGAATTGGCGGGCGCTAGGTCCCCAAGGACGCCAAATCCCCAAGGCTAGAATTAATTTGTTCGGGCTATATTGACTGGCTTCAGTATAAGTATATAATGTTGATCTAAAAGAATGTAAATCGTTGAGGAAAAGTTTGCTTGAAGATCAATAAAAAAGCTTTAACAGCGTTTCGCTTATGTCCAACTTTTCTAAAAAATATATTTTCATCATCAGGGCCTTAAACTAAAATTAGCGATGAAAATATATTGTAACAAAACTGTTTTCTTACGTGGGTGGAATAAATTATTAATTTACAACAATTAAAAATGTAAACAACAATATACAATAATTTGTAACAATGAAAAGTCAATTTCAACAGTCAACACTGTTTATATAATAATAACACGAACAGTACCTCTCAAACTGCATTTATTTCAAATCGACACTCTCGTTCTTGTCCGTTCGTTGTTCTTTCTCCGGCGATTGCTCTTACTTATATAGAGCTAGCAGCTTGACCCCCCCCCCAGGCTCGCGCGCTTTCTAGAACATTCTTGTGTCTTCGATATAATGCCACGCCTCACCATTGTTACTTGTTCTGGATGCTTCGATTGTCGCCAGTAGCGTAACACCTGGGGTTTTGCTACAATATTTTTCGAAACGGCCACAAATGAAACTTTGGCACAGCTTTTTTAATGATCCTCAAATAAACTTTTCCTCGACGATTCGTATATACTGAGTGCAGGATTAAAAAATATAGATAATAATTATGAATAATTTTTCTGAATAGGTATACAAGTAAACATTCCACTTGAAAGTATAAACAAACCAGATTCTTACCTGAGTTTTGAGACGTGCTGCCACCCGACGGCCTTCTAACGCGAGAAAACAACTTACATATTTTTTGCCATACCCACTACAAAATAGCTACTTTCGATGTATGTATAGCGGCCATTAATGACCAATTTAACAGGCAGGTGAGCGGAAAATGGTTTACTTTCTGCACTAGCGCAGAAAATAATGGTTGCCATGGCAACTTCTGTTTATTCGCTCTATACGCCTGCGTACGCTTGCGTGCACCTGTCATTACTTACTTGCACGAACTTCGCGGCACACTAGAAGAAAAGATGGCGACGCAAATGAACAGTCAGAATTTTTTGAAAATGACGTAAAAAGTAGGTATTTTGTAGTGGGTATGGCAAAAAATAGCATATATGTCTCGTACGTAATGGTATTACGGCTCGTGTGACTGTCATACTGTCATCATTCGCCGTAATATGCCCCATTACGTATCTAGACATACAATCTACTATAAAGAACACGTTCTTTAGGGTTATTATTGTAAATTATTTGACAGAATAATAATTTTTAACTATATTCAATAATGGATTAAAAAATAACATTTTTCATTGTAAATTATACTGAGCCCGACTCTGAATCGTGACATGTGTAAAAACTAAATATTTTATACTGTATGTTTCAGTGGAATCGATGAAAATAATTTTTTCACAACGCCGCTATTGAAAATTCGATTTTCGGTACCTGTTTAGCGGGTTGAAACTGAGAGTTTCAACCCTAGGGATGAAAATTTTCAGTTCTCGCTTTTCTCTGTTTTTTAATGTTGTCAATTTAATGTTGTCAATTTGGGTAAAATTTTAATTCTTGGTATAAATGATGAAATTCGCCATGTTTAGATCGTTTTCTATTAATAGGGTGGACATGATAGCTCCTACCCAAATTTGTATTTAAAATATACCACTTATTAGCAGAAGAACACAAATATTCGTCTTCGCTATCTGACATTTCAAACGCGATTTAAGCTTGTATCAATGCTAGTATCAAAGCTTCGTTGTGCAAACTTATAAGCGCTTATAATTTCAGCCACCATCTACCATACATGCTACCATCTAGAATCCCAGCTGCGTACTGCACGTTCCTTTAAATATTAGTGCCTTTACAATATAATCGGACAGCCTGTACGCAAAAGTAGATATGTAATATGTAGGTACACATGTGTGTTATACTATATTATACATGTACTTGGTATAATATACAGGGTGAGTTCGACCACCCGTATCAGTCGTTTTTTTCGAAAACGGTTAGTCGTAGAGAGTTGTGTCAAAAATTTGTATTATAAAAGCCCTAATAAAGAATCGAATGGTGATATTTTTTTTTCCGGGAAGGTCGGCTTCCCTATTAGTTTGCTCCAGAATGTCCAGAACTCCGGAATTATAAATGTAACGATAGGTCGAAAATAGTATTGTTGAAAAGATCTTTAAAAAATTAGCAAGTTTTGTACGGATTTTTTTTTTATTACTGCCACTCCTGTTAAGTAATATTTGTTTGAAATTACTAAATTAAAATGTTATAATAACGAACTTTTTAAAAGTCCGCATTTAAAATCTAGTTACCTATCTATCGAATTCGATCATTAAATACTGAAGAAGTACACTCACAGTATAACCAGAAGAGCTCAGTAGTATGTATTAAAGAGTAAATGGAAGACAGTTTGAACACTTGTGACAATGTCTAAGGTTGCTAGATTTTTAATGCCGACTTCGATCGTTATTATGAAATTTTGATTTAATAATTTCAAACGATTGTTACTTAACAGGGGTGGCTGTAATTAAATAATTTTTCCTACAAAACTTGCTAACTTTTTAAAGAGCTTTTCAACAGCACCACTTTCAACCTATCGTGCTTTCTAAAATTCCAGAGTTTTGAACATATAATAATTTATATTTATACTTATAGAAATTTACAGGGGTGGCAGTAATAAAAAAAATTTTCCTACAAAACTTGCTTATTTTTTAAAGATCTTTTCAACAATACCACTTTCGACCTATCGTTACATTTATAATTCCGGAGTTCTGGACATTCTGGAGCAAACTAATAAGGAAGCCGGCCTTCCCCGGAAAAAAAATTATCAACATTCGATTCTTTATTAGGGCTTTTATGATACAAATTTTTGACACAACTCTCTACGACTAACCGTTTTCGAAAAAAACGACTGATACGGGTGGTCGAACTCACCCTGTATATATAGATATGAAGTTTATGTAACATCGGAGTCATGACAGATGAGACATTAAATAACAAAACGGCCACATGTCCATTTCAATGGAAGCTTTTATAAAAGCATCTATTCATAGTCGGATGGACGCCCGGTAAGCGTCCTTCTCACGCCTTCTCCTCTCCGCTTCACCTCCTCTCTCGAAGCTTCACAAAGATATAATAATATACGTGGCACATATAGACTCAAGTTCTGTCTGCAAAAGATCCTTTTCTCTTTACTATAAGGTAAATATGCTTCATTGAACAAATAAAAATAGCCTACATTGGGAATGATAGAGCATTAAGTACAATGTATTAAGGGGTTACAATTTTTATTTTGTCCAGAAACAAATAATACTTTATTTATCTATATTTAACTAGTAACATTTCCCCAGGCGGCAGGCGCCAATTACCTCAGCTGATGTTAGGTTCAACGCAGACATGCTAGTTTTTGTATCGAAAACGCGCGATTTCAGCGAAGCGTGTGAGGGCTTACGCTATTAATTAGAAGCTAAATCGAACGATCTTCAAGCGACTTAATCGCAAAATCGTGCGACAAAAAGTAGCATGTGTGTGCAGGTCCTTACTGATTTAAGAACGCGTTTAATGTGCGTTTCTCTATATTTATACACATATTCGCAATTGCTATCTTGATTCACTATACTTTTAATTTCCTCATTTTATACTTGAATTTTTTTATTTATTTATAATTGTAAATTATAAACGCGTCGACAACTTAGGTCATTAGCGTCTTGATTACATTGAACAACAACTGACTTAAAACTAAATGACATCATAAAACATCCATGAGCTGAAGCGAGTAATCGAACTCACGACAGTCTGATCCAGAGGCCGCGACGCCGCTAACCAGTACACCACACTGTCCTCTTTATACTTGAAGCACAGTGCAATAGGACGGATTATTAAGAATTAGGAAACATTTAACTACAGGTATAATATATAGAATATCTGGATGACCGAGCTTCAAAAAAAAAGTACTTAAAGTTCCCATTTCATCAAAATCGTTAGTCGTTTTTAAGAAAAAAAATTACATACCTATAAGTAGATAATATTATTATACGTCAGTATACGTTTATTTTTTTACTTTTCAAATAATTACTGATTATTTTAATAAGTTAAAGATTGACTGTCAGAGTAATTTGACATAAATAATGAAAATAGTTTTTTTTTTCCAAAGCCTACTCACCATACGACACTGTTTTATAACGTTAAAAAAACTGTTTTTTCCAGGGATGAGACCTAGCTAGATCGATTTTTTGCCCCCCGAAACCCCTTTTCGGTAAATATGACCAAAATCGTTAGAGCCGTTTTCGAGAAAATATTTATATAGGTAGATACATATAGGTACATATATACAAGATTTGCTCGTTTAATAATATAGGGATTTATTTCAAAGCATACTAATCTAAAGTTTTTTTATGCTTATTTATTTTTTTAAATATGAAATTCAGTCCATTACAGCACGTGGACAGTGGCGGACTAACACTTACTGAGGCGCGGAGCGTTTTTTCAATTCGAGGCCCCTTTTAAGAAAAATAAATGTCCTCGGAGAGAGAAGGGGGAGTGAGAGGGAGGGGGAGAGATAAGGAGGGGGTGAGAAAGGGGGCGAAAGAAAGGGAGAGGGGAAAGAGAGGGAGAGAGGGGAAAGAGAGGTGGAGATGGGGAAAGAGAGGGGGAAAGGGGAGAGAGAGATCTAAAAACAGTAGATTCGGACTGTAGGGACCTCAAAACGTGCAAATATGTCCAAATTTTTCATTCGCAAAATCGGACCCAATACAACTTCCAATGAGAAGTTAAAAATAATGTTGTCAATACTTATGTACTGTTTTTGAGTTTCTTAGATTAGGCCTTAAAAGAAGTTTTATGGGCTGAGTCTACTGGCGAACTAAATCCATAGATATATAATATGAAACAGTGATATCACCAGGCGCAATCTGTCTCGCGCATTCAGTCTTTAGCTGTTCCACGGTACGTACATACCATCAGGAGAATCGCCAACTGAAACTTCGAATATAATCAAAGTTAGACGGGTGTCTGCGAACACATCTGTCAGTTTGAATGACCATCACAGACATGTGTGTATGTGTGTGCAGGGCCGGTTCAAAGCCAAATCTTCAAAAACGCGAACTTTCATTAATTATTATCAAATACTTCGGACTTTCTTTTAGTCTTCATAACTATAGTGAAATTAAATAGCATCTTTATGATCGCTTCGTAGTACAGCCAATCAGCCATATAGAACTCACTGTGTTCTATTTGGCAGCTTATTATATTTTATACAATTTACAATAGACTTCACTACAATATATTTGCAGAGTATGATCCGGAATCTTCAATTAGATCAAGACGAAATCTTCGTGTGGCGTAATGATCAAAATAAAAACGCAATCATCATGTTTTGGGAGGTCACTCGATTCCAACGGGCCCTGTCTAGTGTAGCTGTCTTTAAATGATAAAAAGAATTAATATTCGAATATTTTTTAATATTCGAGATCCGCGTGATCCACTTTTTACCCCTTGATGCAAAGCCGCCCATCTTACCGCGCAATATATTGAGGTTCGTATCTATTCCCTCTGCATATGTCGTGTGTCCGAAGTATCCCAATATTCTCTTTTTAATGATTTAACTAAACATCTTTCATATTTCATTTTACGGAATATTTCAACGTTGCTTAATTTTTCCGTCCACTTTACTTTTAGCATTTTTTTAATGCACCGCGTTTCAAATGCATCCATTTTTTGATGGTGTACACAAGAATGGTTACTTCTAGAAATCCGAAGAATTTCAGGGAATTATTTTTTTTAATGAAGGCAGCCGTTGGTTCAATTATTCTCTTTAATATTTTTAGAAATAAATAGATAACAGTAAAACTAACATTACTTTATCTAGTTGACCTAAAGTTATACTTCTAGTTCTCCCTGAAAATGTTAAACCAATATAACTACAACTTTTTTATTGAAAATCAGTCATTTCGCGTTGCGTCTAGGAAGTTTGAATAGTTCCAAGGGACAGTTGGAGTGTTGTTCTTGGCCTACGTACCCTAAACTAGAATATTCGGATTTCGCGTTTATTCGGTAATATATAATATGCAACATGCATGTCTAGATTTTGGTGTTTTCTCATCGGATTGTGTTCTTTGTACTTATCTAATCTAAGACAAGGGTGGTTCTAATTATTTTTATTTATAATCTAGCACACAAACCTTCATTGCCTGCATTATCTTCTTATTAACAGCAGAATTATAAATGAAACAAACTGAATCAACTGTCAAATTGGTTGAGGCTTTCGCGGCCAGTTGATGAGCTGGTGTTGTCCTGATTCGGGTCTATAGGTCGTCGTTAGTTGGAATTGCTTCCTAACGTTTCGCTAGCACGAGTGGCGAACTTTTTCAGAGGTCCTTCCATCTCCGATGCTGAATGTTACAGTGGCGAGCTTCTTCAGAGGTCCTTCCATCTCCGATGCTGTATGTTACTACATCCAGCATCGGAGATGGAAGGACGTCTGATGAAGCTCGCCACTCGTGCTAGCGAAACGTTAGGAAGCAATTCCAACCAACGACGGCCTATAGACCCGAATCAGGACAACACCAGCTGAATCAGCTGTATATAGAACTTCGCAATAAGTTGAAGCCGTCGCGGCGCTCTCCCACCTAATCCGACTTACCGACGCTGGAGCACAGAGACGCGGACGGCCCGCAGCTGTCCGCACATATCCAATATTAGAACTCAATGTGACAATGAAGATAATATGATTACAACAACATGTAATAGCTTACATACTATCGTGCCGCCACTGTTCCTCCATGTTTTCCACTCTCGTAGCTATAGTACTGTCATACATGCTACGACGCTACGTATACATCGAAAATTTGAGAATGAGGTTATAGAGGTAGTTTAAAGTTATTTTTTCAAAATTGTCATGGATGATTATAAATCTAGATGTGTTGCTCATCCATGCTTGCTACTCTTGTAGACTACGGTTCATTGGCGGGTCCAAATTTTTTTTGTGAGAGAGGGTACAGATACAAGTTCTCGTGTCAATTATGAATTATTACAGTCTAGATTTCTCATGTTCACTTTTAGTCCAGCAGTCAGGTACTTTTTACCTGGAAAGTATTCCGAAGTTAATGATATTTTGGTATGTTGTTTGTGAGTACTCTGTGGAGTAGAATCTGAGTTTTCGACCTCGAGAACCCTGTGCTAACGTGGGGGGAGCCGAAAAACCACGAATTTTTACCACCTTTCTTACTTTTTTCGAAATCTCTCAGAAACGGTCGACTTAAGCAATTCTTTCATTATAGAATGTTTTAAAGAGGATTACATTTCCTGTAATTTCATTCCCACAACTTTTCTGTGGTATTAATGGTAAGCGCGCTGCAGCTTCTTGAAAATCACCCGCTCCGCTTTTTGTAACTTTGGTAACCATTGGTTAAAATGTAATGTTATTTTCAATAGTTTTATTTATTTTCTTCTTCATCGAACTTTAAATTGAAAATACACATGTTACACATTGGTTACCAAGGTTACAAAAAGCGGAACAGGTGATTTTCAAGAAGCTGCAGCGCGCTTACCATTAGTAACACAGAAAAGTTGTAGGAATGAAAATTGTAGGAAAAGTAATCCTCTTTAAAACATTACATAATAAAAGAATTGCTTAAGTCGACCGTTTCTGAGAGATTTCGAAAAAAGCATAAAAGGTGGTAAAATTTCGTGGTTTTTCGGCTCCCCCCACGTTAGCACAGGGTCCTCGAGATCGAAAACTCAGATTCTACTCCACAGAGTACCCGCAAACAACACACCAAAATATCATTAACTTCGGAATACTTTCCAAGTAACCCCCTTAATTTATTACCTGCCGCTTGAACTATTTATATTTCGCTGAGATCTTGACAATTAATTTCTCGATATTATTTTAACGGCAACACTATTAGTATTATAACGTTGTTTCTAATTCCGATTTAGAAGACACGTGCCACCGTGTCCTTCCTCTAAATCCGACAATTCTTCGGATATAAAGGTCTTCTAACTCCTCATTTACGTCATGTATGTAATTGCGATGGCAACTTGTACCAAAAGCGTCAAATTGCACCCGTCGCTCGTATTAAATTATCCTGACTCTAATTATTAATTAATTATATGTAGTTATGTACATCCAATGTTCAAGACTGTAGTATGTTATTCTAGTGCTGTGGGTATTATCGCGTGTTATCGAGATACAGTTTTAGCAATTCGGCCCGAGCAACACAAAAAAAAAACAGTGAGCCCAATATTACCGACTGATGTGTGAACATTCAGATTCCAAGAGGTATGAAGACATCTACATGTCATCTCAAAAACGTGTGATAGCTGACCAAGAATGGTAAAGCTTCTAGCAAAATCTCTTACTCAGGGCACTTTAATGTGCCTTCCTCAACATCTTCACAAAAATAAGGCCTTGAATAAATAACACCAAAAAATTGTCACTAGCTCTCGGTCTATATTCTTTAGTTCAGATTTATCAAATACTTTTTAAAAAATAAAAACAGTCGAATGTTGATTCAAGTCTATGCACTCAAAATAATGTTCAAACTAGTAGAAACAAAATACATTAGCAATTTTTAGCACTAATGCAAACTGAAAATAAATTAGAAAACACAGTACTTATTAAAAGAGTTTTTTTTTAAATCTAAAAGTCATAATAATCCATCTCTATGCAAGTCGATAATAACTCAAACACTCAAAATGTCATGTTGACTAACTTTTCATAATTTGCATACGTTTGTAGTATGCATATGGAAAGTATATACGAAAGTATACTTGACTTGTGTAACAGAACAGTTATAGTGAATGATGTGATGAAAATAACTTTTTTCTCCGATCTGTGTTCAATTCAGAGGGCATAATGTTGCATGTTGCAAGTTCAGCTTCACTTAGAGGGCGCACAATGCACATACATATAGCACATAATATATATTGCACGTAACCAATACATGAACAACCTTCAACTCGTTGGCCAAATCCTACTATATATAGATCTTCGAAATTACTTCTTTTGAAAACCTGGACACAGGATCATTCGAATTCGAATTATAAATACAGATTTGTCCATTGCTTTAACACCAAACATTTATAAAAAAGGGTATGTGTCTCACTCACCATAAGCGCACCGTCGAAGCTACATTTCATACATTTATATTCTTAGCATTTTTATAATTAATAAATAATTATTATAAATAAAATCCATGGATATCATAACATCTATACATATCCAAAGCCTGCTTACAATATTTTATTACACTATTTTGAAACATCAAAAAATTGTTTTTTAAAATTATAAAATCTATAAGAAAACGAATTTTTCCTCGGATGAGACCTAGTTAGATCGACTTTTTGCTCCCCGAAACCCCTATTCAGTACATTTCAAGCAAATCGTAAGAATCGATTTATTACAGCGTTTCATTAATTATTGAATCGGTAATTTTTGACTCGAGGTCATTCCAATTCACTGCCCTCACTAAAGATTAAAGAAGTATAACTTCAAAAACTGTGTGTTTTAAATAAAAAACCGAATTGAATTTCTGAGTAGTGTGGTCACCCCTAAAAAGGTTAGAACCCCTTTAATTGATTATTAGATTCAACTGACCTACATATTGTTATAAAACTGTTTTCTGAGTTGGCGGAATAAATATTTATTTACAATAATTAAAAATATACAATAACAATAAATGCAACAACGAAAAGTCAGTTCTAACAATCAACACAAGTAAACAATAACTAAACGGTAATTAACACTTATTTATATACAATTGACTATACTCATATTTATTTTATGAGGTGTATTTATATCGCGGTACTATTTATATCACTGATCCACTTGATTGCACGACTCACCATTGACTGATTGACTGATTGCTTCACTCACTCGTTATATACGCTGCGTGGCTGAAGCCCAGTGCTTCTCGCGTTCTCTAGAAACTTCGCGTAGTTACTCGTTGTTCAGCAAGCAGACACCGCTTCTCAGAATTCTTGCCTGACGTTTATATACAGAGTGATCCGTAACAATATTATGGCTTATTTAGTAAACTAAAAATGAGCCATTATTACTGGAATTCGAACCCGAGTTTAGTGTAGGTTCGTTAGTATTTAAAAGCACACGAAAGCCACACCCTGACTTCTTCAAGCGGTGGTGCCATCAGAGGCCATAATATAGCTTCTGCGGTATGGTTCTTTGAAATTCGCCAAAAAAATTGAACATTATACTGTTATCAACTTATTCCCGTTACGCCCATTTAAAATTTGCAAAAATCTTCTTCTTCTCTGTAAATTGCCCACCGGTTTTCAATGACCACAATTCTTCGGAACCGAAAGTAACAAAATTTGTATGGGATTTACTATACTCAATACTGCTTTGACCCTCAAAACCAGAAGGGTTGTCTATGCCTGACGTAAATAATAATTCGTTCTGTTTGTATTGCATTCGACGGTATTCGGAAAATTTCACATACAGAATGTGAAAATTTCACTTTAAAGCCATTAGGATCTTGGAAATGATAAAAAACACAAACGTTCAAGTAAAAACTGGTCTCTTGAAGGCACAGTGAATTAATAACAGATATAGTAGTGTTACGAATCATCCTGTATATAAACGGCAGGCAAGAGTTCTGAGAAACGGGGTCTGCTTACTGAACAACTGGTACCTGCGCGAAAGTTCTAGAGAAAGCGAGAACACACTAGGCTTATGCTACGCAGCATATATAAACAGTCAGCGCGAGGGAGTGAAGGAATCTGTCAACGGTGAGTCGCGCATTCAAGTCTACGGAGGATCAGTAATATAAATAGTGCCGTGATATTAATAACCAAATTGATAAAATAAATACTAGTGTAGTGGTAATAATTACGAATTATTGTATATAGTTGTTTTGTTTTGCTTTGTAATTACTGTTTAGTTATTGTTTACTTGTGTTGGTTGTTAGAATTGACTTTTCGTTGTTGCATTCATTATTATTGTGTTTTTAATTATTGTAAATAAATATTTATTCCGCCAACTCAGAAAACAGTTTTGTAACAATATTATAAATAGTATGAGAGAGCTGTTGCCATGTATAAACACGCATTTTATAAAGTACGCTATTTGTTTGATACCGTTTAGGTTTAGCGATAATTACTTTTTTCTCTTGATTGAAATCGGTGATTATAAATGAAATTTTGAACAGATCTTGTTAGATAATATGTAACTAACATGTTCTTTCCAAGTTCTTAATGGCGTTAACACGAAATTGTAGAACATAAACTTGAATGTAATGTTAGAGTGAATTCATGCCATATTGTATGAGAATTGGGAAGCTATTTAAGTGTCCGGGGCATGTTTCCGTGCACACATAATAAACATGCAGAATGCAGTCCACAGTCGTAACAATCAACGTATTATAACAATACATATGTACGAGTAGATGTATTTCAAATCAAAAATTCCTTAATCAACGAAAATCGTTTTTTTTTTTTAGTATATATAAGCATAAAACTACCTCTGCCAAATTTCGTTGATGAAGAAATTTTTCTGTTCCTAAAAACCTATTTTTACTCATAATATACTACCTATTATTACTATTGAGACAGAAATGATAGCAAGAGATAATTAATTATTGTAGACGTCTACATTATCTCCTTCTAGAATTGTGATTGGTTCTTCGTCTCCATGTCTATATTTTATACTATTATGCTCTGTACACCCTCCATGTGTATGATTTTTACTGTACCATAGTGATGCGCAATACGAATGTTTTAGTCGATTGTGTCGATTGTTCAACCATCTCGATGACTCTCGATGGGCTGTGATTATATGTATTCTCATTCGCTGCTATTGCTATAACCTATGTGGCAAATAATCGACTTGAACAATCGAACATTTCGATTGTAAAAATATCTCGTAATCGCCCACTACTGTACTATGTAAAAAAAATTGTAGCTTAACTCTGAAATCTACCCAAAAGCACGGTAAAGCCTTTAAAAAATAACAACACATGAAGTCACAAGACGGACACCAAAAATACAAGGTATTTCTAATACTTCTTATTATTAAAAAATAATGTTCCCTAATGTTCCCACGGTTTTTATGGACTGAGCCCACTATATTTTGATATAACTTAAATTCAATGTAAATCAAATGGAGAAATTTAGCATGTAGTCAATATTTTCGTTGAAATCATACGCACTGTGACAGAGAAAATAGATATTTTAACGCTGAATTTTAAAATTGAACACTTTTAAGAAGATAAATTATTAGAACGCACATTTGTTATTTATACAGGGTGTATCACAGGATTGAGAACATAGAAAATAAATGAGTGCAACAGGGAAGACATAAACAAAATGGGTAGCGTGACAAAAATAGAATGCACATGGCTAACTCAACTAAATTAATTATCATGGTTTTAAGCATGAAAAAGGGCACATCAATCAACTGATCCTAACTAATTTGCACAATGGAGTTTTCTCTATGTTCGGTTTTCTGTGGTACACCCTGTATATTTTAATGACAAAAAACTTACCGTGTATTGTTATTAAAAAGGGTACATTAATATTCATCACAAAGTTGCTATATTTTATATTACAGCAGTAAAGTTAGCCAACAAATAGTTGCACAAAAACTTCAACCCTGCCGCAAATCTGCAACTACAGAGTTGAATCTGCGTTGGCTATAATATTATATAAACAACTACGCGTATGTAATATTATCTGAGCCTTGTATTATATTATGTAATATATCATAAACTAGCGGTACAGTCCGGCTTCGCCCGGGTACTATGAATTTATGATTAGTTACACGTTTTTAGCTTGAGCAATTTCAGAGATATGGCGTGTCTTTCACCCCCGTTTTCACCCCTTAGGATACGGATTTCGATAATTTGTCGAACAGTGATCTCTTCGATTTAAACAAAGAATATACTTAAGTCAAATTTCGTATTTCCATAACTTGAGTAGTTTCGGATACAGACTATTTTTAACTTCCCATTGGAAGTTATTGTAAGGGGTCCGAAAATCGAAATGTTTCAAGGTCACTACACTATTTTTAGAAAGATGTGTGTGTGTATGTGTGTGTGTGTGTGTACGTATGTACGTACGTACGTACGTATGTGTCCATTTATTTCTAAGACGAAATCTCAAGAATGAAAAATGATATCGACTACGTTCGGGTGCCAATCGACGCGTATTAACGTAAATATGATCTGAAACAATTTTTTTCAAAATCGGTTCAGCCGTTCTTTTTTCTTAACCAAATAGACTCCAAAAAAGTAGATTTTACACAATATCTCGCGAATAAAAAATTATATCGACATCGTAAGGGTGTCAATCGAGGCGTGTTAACGTCATTTTGATCCGACATAAATTTTATAAAAATCGGTTCAGCCGTTTTTTTTAAATTATTGCTAAAAATAAATAATAATTATGTTTTAATGATTAAAATGATTACTTTTTTGTGTAATATTTAATTTAATTATTGTTATTAAATATATTTATCAAACTGGAAAGTTCGTCGTGTTGACCTCAAGGGTCGCTCTTTAGTCCTAATAAACGACCCACCTCACAGCTTGTTATAATTCCCCTTTTCACCCCCTTAATGGTTAATTAAAAAAAAAAACGATCGAACATATTGTATTTGCTTATGTTTAAACCTGTAGTATTTTTTTAAACGAAACAAAATTGGTTTTTTACTTACGACGGGACAGTTTAGATATATAGCAAATAAAAACGGTACTGTCATCTTGAAAACGGGGCGTATGATCAGCCTACACCAAAATCATTTTTATTCGCAAAAAATGTGTATAAATGTAAAATTTTGCTTGTTTGCTTTTTTCTGTACTGCAAAGCTATGTAATATATTGTTGTTATAAATCGACATCGGATATCTATTGACGCTAATGACCTCAACTATCGAGCGTCTATAATCTGTAATCTGTTTCTTTTAGTCAAAAAACGTTAAAACCAGAAACGGGCGCTAGGATTTGAACTTATTTTATTAGATTAATGTTACTGATTGTGAAAATAAAATATATGTAACAGTAACAATGCAGCACAACTAAACTTTTTTTCCTGTATCCACCACAGTTATTTGAAGTTCACTAAATAAACTGTCTTTTCTGAAAGAATTAATCTACTTAATTTCTGTTTCAAGTGAATTTGCATATAGATATCTTCCAGTCAGTATAGTTTTTTGCATTTGCTAATCTGTTGCACAAAACTAAAGAATCTAAAGAAAAAGAAACATAAGACGCCACAACTTACCCTGATACATCGCCTAGCCAGATGTCAGTGTTCATACATTAAATCTGGAACAACGAAACAAAGTGGGCTATGACTGAATTGAATACGTAGGTGCAAGAACCAGACAGCTCCACTTTTTTCTGATTTTCACTTATTAACTTCCCATTGGAAGTTATTGTAATGGGTCCGAAAATCGAAATCAAAATTTTTATATTTCAAGGTCACTACACTATTTTTACACTACTTTTAGAAAGATGTCTGTGTGTGTGTATGTGTGTGTGTGTGTGTGTGTACGTACGTACGTATGTGTCCATTTCTTTCTAAGACGAAATCTCGAGAATGAAAAATGATATCGACTACGTTGAGGTGCCAATCGACGCGTATTAACGTAAATATGATCTGAAAGAAATTTTTTCAAAATCGGTTCAGCCGTTCTTTTTTCTTAAGCAAATAACCTCCAAAAAAGTAGATTTTATACAATATCTCGCGAATAAAAAATTATATCGACTTCGTAAGGGTGTCAATCGAGGCGTGTTAACGTCATTTTGATCCGACATAAATTTTATAAAAATCGGTTCAGCCGTTTTTTTTTTTTTTTTTAATTATTGTTAAAAATAAATAATAATTATGTTTTAATGATTAAAATGATTACTTTTCTGTGTAATATCTAATTTAATTATTTTTATTAAATATTTATCAAACTGGGAAGTTCGTCGTGTGGACCTCAAGGGTCGCACTTTAGTCCTAATAAACGACCCACCTCACGGCTTGTTTTTTTTTTAAACCAGGCGCTCAGCTACAAAGGCTATATGCGCGAGTAGGAGTGTATGAGTATGTAGCGTATCAAGGACCGCAGATTCCTATAAAGAAAATAATCATCTATAGATTTGTGCAAGAACCATAGAGCTCCAAGGAATGGCTATAGACTAGAGATATATTATAATAGGTAAAGGAAAAGGAGGGGTACTTGTATCTCATTAGTGATGAGCAAGACCAATACCAAGACCGAATATGCAAGACCAAGACCAAATACACAAGACTAAACTAAAAATTCTTACTTCAGAAATAATGAGCAAAATGAGCAAGACCAAGACTTGATACGCAAGACCAAGACAAGACATATTTGAGCAAGACCAAGACCAAGACTGAATCAGCAAGACCAAGACCAAGACTGTCCAAGTCTTGGTCTTGGTCTTGCTTTGCTCATCACTATATCTCATACGGTGCAAGAAACGTATGGCTCCAGGAGCTGTCTAGTTTTTGTAACTTGTTAGTTCAAGGGTTGGCCAGTGTTAGGTAGAAAAAATCAGACTGGTCCGTCCTGAAAAATATAGAAAACTGGAGCTGTCTGGTTCTTACACCCACGTCTTCAATTGTTGAAAATGGGTGTGCTCGTTGATTTCTTCTTTTCGAAGATTTTCAGCAAAATACGTTTTAAATGAATTTCGTTCGAATCGTTGTTCGTAACGTTCGTGTATAACTGTAATTGAGGTGTCTACCCTGTTGTTGAAATAAATAAAGAACAAAAATGCCATACGATCTGTTTTCATTGCAACGGTAGATAAACGTAAGGTCCATTTCTTTAACTTATTTTAAGAAAAACCATGACGTAATTCTCTTTGCTTTGTGACTACAGATATAATATTATGTTGGTGCTTCTGCAGCAACAGGAGAATATTTCTACAACAATCTTATGACCCCATCGTATAAATGCGTCCCAAAAGGCATTAGTTATAGTGGAACGCCTCGGGTTACAGTTTTATATTTGTAGCAATACATTAGACTGCAGACGGAATTAAAAGCAAAAACTGTCTACACCAGCTGATTAATAATAATATTACGTCATCAAAACATTTACTTTTCAAAAAGGATCTAGCTCCCTCCCTCCTACCTAAAAGAAGTTCCGATTGTATTTGAGCCAGGTCAAATAATTTTTAACATTGGAAATGTTTATGTTCGTATATGGGGGCAGAGTTACGAGTTTTCGTTCAAGGCCAAAAGACAACGGTGTCGCGATCAAGTGAGGAGCAATCATGCAAAATTGAACAAGTGCAATTTTTTCGAAATGTGTTTTATATCATGTCTAGTTAATTGAGAGGTATTTGCGACGATCTGCGGTGTTATTTTTGTGCAGATGTTAATAAATACTGTAGAAAAATCCATTTAAAAGTTAAGTAATCAAGCAAAAGTGAACGCGTATATAACAGAAGAATAATAGGGTTATTCCTGACAAAACTAAACAGTGCATTGATAAATATTGTGTGTATAATAAACAGTTAATTATGTTTCATATATGCTGTTATCATTTCCAATGTCGTCGATTGTTGCAAGGATTGCGAAATCTGTGAAATTTTTTTCCAAATTACATGGTTAACGTCAACTGTACTGAAAAAGATTTTCAATATTTTTAAAAAGTCCTTGATAGAGCGCCTATTTGATAAAAAATATATGGTTTGCTTTGCCCTAAAACTCTTTGACCTACTATCTTCAGAACTGAAAGTCATCAAAATAAGAAATTTAGTTTAAAACTGACAGACTGGCTATTGAGAGATGAAAACTTCGGACTGTTCCAGCTAACATTTTCAAAAGATTTTTATAAGATTGCTCCATACAATATTATACATAATAATAAATTAATGTTTTGAAATAATTTTCACTTTCATGATGAGCTCTCGCTAGTACGAAGATTCACTTCTACAACCTAGCTATAATGAATTAACACTCACATGTAGAGAAAATCAATTGATTCCGAAGCATATAAGTAAAGAGAATGTTAGATTAGTAATCATGTCACGGTTGAGTAATTGTAAGCTTATTCAGCCGCGAAAGTGGAAAGGTTCAGGTTAGAATCCTGACTGTGACTATAGTTGGTAAAATGATTTTTTCCGATATGTTTGGAATCAATTATATAATTGGCTGCTTTTCAACAAAAATGTTCATTATACATAATACGAGTACATACCCATACTTATCCGAACAAAAGCGAAGCCACGGGTACCGGGTAGTATTAAATAACGCATGTGCATTGCGCAATATGCATGCCCCATTTGACTTTTGAAACATTCTGTATAGTGTATAGCATGTATGCACATTTATGTATGAGGTAGAAAAGCTTGCCATAAACCAGTAGTAGATATCAAAATACAAGCAGAAAGGACGAAATATAACATCGAAAAAAGAAAAACATACTCACTATAATGTAAATGTGTTTTGTTGAGACGACCATTGCTTGAGGCAACAATTTGTAGTACTGTTGAGGTGGCGTATAGTCCAAGAGTGCTGCAAGAAAATTTTCCAAGTAAAATAAAAATTGTTTTTCCTCAAAGAACAAGCGAACTAAGAGATGGCAGTCAGTCTTTATTCAGACTACACTTTTGCTTAAACTTCCACAGAATTCAAAGTTCTATGAGGTGATTTTAAGTGTTCCATAAATAAATTATCTGATTTAAAAGATTTACTAGATAATATTGAATCACTTATTTTCTTAATTTATTTTTTCGAATATTGAAATATTAAATTATTTATTATTTATGTGTGTAATAGGTACTAAATTATATATTTATATTTCCATTACATGTAAAATATACCTACATTTAATTAATATATATTTGATGACTATATACTTGCTTTGTTAAAAGCAAGGTAAATAATAAGTTTTTTTAAATTACTTAAAAAAAAAATCATAATTTACACCTTTCAAATTGTTTTATATTGGCTAATTAATTAATTTTTATAAAATTGATTTGATATTCTTTTATTCTTCTTCTCAGTATCATTAAATATCAAAGCTGAGTCGAAACAACATTATACAAAATATCCATGAGCAGAAGTGGGATTCGAATCCACGACAGCCTGATTCAAAGGCCTATAGCACGTTCGGTTTATTAATAATGCTTCAACATAAAATAATTATTTTACCAGTCATTCATAATATTTCATAATAACTAAAGAGTTACATAATTTATTTATAAAATTAAATAGTTATTTTACTCCATACGACTAACAACTACTTTTTTATACCACATTCACGAGCTAGAATGCCATAATTCAATAATTATAGTGTTTAAAAAAATAATAATAATCTTGCTACTGTGTATAAAAATACCTGTTTGCAAGGAAGACACCGAAATTTTCATTTTGCAGAAGTTTTCATCTTAATATGTAAGATATTGTATTTTATTTTGATAAAACGTATCAGTACTAAAAAGATATTATGTGTAAAAGTGAGACAGAAGTAAAATAGTTACCAAGAACAATATTTTTCTAGCAAAAAAAAAGTGAAAAGGAAACAATACAGAGAAAACAGTTGCATGGGAGTAACTTTATTAGCTGATGAAGATTGTGGCCGATAGAAATGGCACGTGACCGGGAGGTTTAACGTCCAATAATTCATTCCTTTACATCGTATATGTTCCCATATCTGGTATTATATTTACGTACCGCGTACATATCTACATTGTAAGCAATCTACAGACTGCTTCAAAAACATTCATATTCTTCCATTTCTGGAAAAAACAAGACAATATATTATTATACACCTCGTTAAGTCGAAATCCTAGTCTAGCTTATGTGGTTTGACCTGGGCGTTGCTTAGTCAAAAATTCGACTGATGACCAGTCCTATACTTCCCACCTAGTAAATATTTGCAAAAAATATACACTCTTTTTTTTATTCTTTGACTAGACCCAAATAACCTTAGCAGTTGGTGGTCTTTAAAACACAATTTAATTTTTATTCTTTGAAAAAAGCATGGCCCTCTTTTTTGTTTGGTGATCTACTGATGGCTAGCTTAATATAGCAAAAATCTTGGTTACCTTGATTTACGTACTTACAATTTTTATTTTTTTTTAGTAAAATATTTTTTTTCTCGAAAACTATACATTTTAGAGAAAAAAAACATTTACATTTATTTCATATTATAACATCTAGAATTCATTTATATTTTTTACTTCCCACCTCTACTATGGTAGGGAAGTAATGGATTCAGTCCGAAAACAATATTTCGAGATTTTAACAGATTTTCACGTTTTGAGACCCTAGCAATCGTTTAAGATCATTTTCTGACTGATGTCTGTATGTGTGTGTGTATGTGTGTATGTGTGTGTGTGTGTATGTGGTCAATTTTTCGCCTTCGATATCTTAAGAACGGAACAACATACGGGCATGCCGATTGTTCTATTGTGTTTATCAGCCCTTAACTTAGATCTGATTAGATTTTGAGTCAAATCGGTTCAGTGGATCCTGAGATATTCAAAAAAACGTCCTCAATGTCACGTATTAACATAGGTAAAAAAAAATATAAATGAATTCTAGATGTTATAATATGAAAAAAATGTAAATATTTTTTTTCTCTAAAATGTATAGTTTTCGAGAAAAAAAATATTTTACTAAAAAAAATAAAAATTGTACGTAAATCAAGGTAACCATGATTTTTGCTATATTAAGCTAGCCATCAATAGATCACCAAACAAAAAAGAGGGCCATGCTTTTTTCAAAGAATAAAAATTAAATTGTGTTTTAAAGACCACCAACAGCTAAGGTTATTTGGGCCTAGTCAAAGAATAAAAAAAAAGAGTGTTTATTTTTTGCAAATATTTACTAGGTGGGAAGTATAGGACTGGTCATCAGTCGAATTTTTTTTACCTATGTTAATACGTGACATTGAGAACGTTTTTTTGAATATCTCAGGATCTACTGAACCGATTTGACTCAAAATCAAATCAGATCTAAGTTAAAGGCTGATAAACACAATAGAACAATCGGCATGGCCGTATGTTGTTCCGTTTTTAAGATATCGAAGGCGAAAAATTGACCACATACACACACACACACACACACACACACATACAGACATCAGTCAGAAAATGATCTTAAACGATTGCCAGGGTCTCAAAACGTGAAATCTGTTAAAATCTCGAAATATTTTTTTCGGACTAAATCCATTACTTCCCTACCATAGTAGGGGTGGGAAGTAAAAAACCCTACACCCCTGTTTTACGTCCATTTTCCAAAATGACCACTCGCACTGACCATCAGCCCCAACTTTTTTTTAATCACTGGACAATTATCAACAATATTCAAGTGGGTGAAACTATCTGGTAAATGAATGACATACAGTTAAGTGTATATGCACAGCGGTTGGGCTTGAGAATAGCCGAGAGTGTAGCAATGCTGTTGTTTACAAGGCGATACTATGGTTCCTCTATTACAAGTCCCCAGTTCCCGGGTTCTAGCCCGTGAGGTGGTAAAAGTGTCAATTGGATTTTCAATTTATTATTAAAAAAAAAATAATGAATTGAAAATATGAATTGGTGCCAGGCTCAAATAACCTTAGCTGTTGGTGATCTTTAAAACCACAATTTAACAATTTGCAATCTAAACATGGTTTACTTACGAGGTGCTGTATATACATAGGTACTACTCTCTATAATTCGAAGCTCAAGTCTCGCGAACTCTATATCTCGAAGTAAGCGACGTGTATATACTTTATAATGCCTCTGTAAGTCAAAATTGTTAGGCATCCTAACTTGAAGGAATAAAATTATACCTGTTTAAAACGAAATTATAACTGTTAAAAACTCTGTTTTTCTAAATCCTCGATAATTCGAAAACTCCATAACTCGAAAATTTTAGCATTTCCTTTGAAGTTCGAGTTATAGAGTTTCTACTGTATCTACGTAGGTTACAGTTAGAATGTGATTACCTATATCTAGTACGACGTACTTATAATGTACGCTGAAGGTAAGTTCTGAGAAGGCGGGACAACAATGGATCTTATGTTATCCCCAACCGTTAGTTGGGAAATTACTTCCGACCAATTTCCCTGCCATAGTTGCACAGGAAAGGATTATTTCGGACAGACAACGGGAGTTCACTCACTTTTGCATATAATATATTCTACAAACTGTCGAACGCAGAAAATTTCTGAATAATATTGTAATTATAATATTATGTAGCACAATATTTAAGTAATGAATAGGTAATATTATATTAACACGTTGGCTGCCACCGCCACTTTCGTGAAAACCGCTCCCGGACGCCACAGTGCTATAATGCATTTTTTTTTGCATATTTAAACTTTCTTTCCCCATTGTATTTAAAAAAATTCGACTGATGTCCAATCCTATACTTCCCACCTAGTAAATATTTGCAAAAAATAAACACTCTTTTTTATTCTTTGAAAAAAAGCATAGCCCTCTTTTTTGTTTGGTGATCTATTTATGGCTAGTAATATAGCAAAAATCATGGTTACCTTGATTTACGTACAATTTTCTTTTTTTAGTAAAATTATTTTTTCTCGAAAACTATACATTTCAATTATTTTGGTTCTGTAATAATGGTATAAAGGGATTATCATGCTATTACATTCGTTCCCCATGCAGAAATGTGCCTGCATCTGTCATCTATCCGGGAACGAGCTAACTAAACAAACTTCTAGTTTATCAATATTCAAGGTATTCACCATGGGAAGTGCTCTGGTGGCAGAAAATAAAAGTAGTATATGACGAACCTTCATAAACAGAAATAAAAGTACAGAAGTGTCAAAATTTATCTATAATGAATAATAAACAATAATTATTAATAATAATAATACGAATATCTTCTCAAGTATAACAAGTGTATCAAATTGAAATGAAGTTAAAACTTATCAAGGTATACCCTTATCAATAATGAGACATATTTCTGCAAAATGCTTTTGATAATATCATTAATATTTATTTCAAATTGTTTATTATTCAGTATAGATAAATTTTGACACGTTTGTTTTTTTTGTCAAAGTCAGGTCATATACTGCTTTTATTTTCTGCCACCAGAGAACACTAAAATCACTTCCCAAGGCAAATAGCATACGTACCATCTAGTGACAAATAGTAGCTTAAGTAGAATAACTTTGCATGCACTTTATTGACACTTCTCAGTTCTGGTACTCACCGCTGTCGAAACGCTTCATTTTTTGACGTTTAGTAAATTTATAATGTTAATTTCGTTAGTTCAAGTTTTAACAAAATATTTCTATAATAGTGTAACTGTAATATATGTTGTAACATAAAGGTAATGTTCTGCAATAAATATATATAAATATTTGCAAAATAGAGTAACCACAAATTGTTTATAATATTAATATTATGCCATTTGACATTTTGTATTATTTATGGTTCTAGAATTTGTAACAATGGTGCTGTTATGGTCACCCGAACCCCCCATTGATGATTCTCAAGAAATTAAACCAGTTCCAATTCCTTCTTTACAAAACGCAGCTGCAGAAACAAATAGCGATACTGATGACGAAGACGATTTTATTTATGAAGGTTATGAACCAATTCCTTTGGGTCATGATCCTGATGTATACCCAGAAGAAGCTAGCGACGAAGATGAAGCTGTTCCATCGCTAATTGAGCCACCGGCGGAGTTACCTTCAACATCAAGTGCAGAGTCTCAAATTTTAAAAGAAGTTTGGTCATGCCCAGTTTCAACCTCAAGCATACAAATGGATTCAATCAAAGAAGAACAGGTGAGAACTGCAATGGCGAATTTTACTTTACCACCATCTTCAATACCTGCATGGGCATCCACAGTGCCCGAAGAAGAATGGAAACGTCAATTAGTAGATAGAATTAAAAATCTTAAACAAACTGATACCTAGCTAAGTTTATATTTTATAATTTACATTTGTTTATTAAATTAATGTAACAAATATTTATAAATATTATTTTTAATTTGTATATCTGCATTGACATTTTAGGTTTGAAAGTATTTTTGAAACCGTTACTAATATGATTTTATTTTTATTTAAGTATTTCTGATTATTAGTAAAAGCATAGGTACATAATATTATAGAAGAAAGTAGGTAGGTATACCTTATCCAGTGTGTTATTATTGTAGCTGTTAACCAACATCAATTATTAATATTCGAAAAATTCTACACATTTATTCATCTCAACGATCGTTTCGGGTTTCTAACCCATCATCAAGAGTTTAAACTAAAACTAAAATCTAAAAAGTCTACAAACATTATATATAGTAACCCAGGGAAGACTGGGGTGTCAATTATTACCTAAATAACAAATCCATAGACCAAACTTAAAACTAATTATTTGATGATGGGTTAGAAACCCGAAACGATCGTTAAGATGAATAAATGTGTAGAATTTTTCAAGTGTTTGTTTATTAATTTTTATTCAATCATGTTCTACCAAGTGCCTAGCGATAATTCTATAGAATTTATATTAATATTCGTACGAATTACTATGAGGTAACCTTACTTTAAAGTTTCTGTAAACCTAACAAAGCCAGTGCCGGATTTATATTTTTTATGAGTGTAGGCCACTTTATTTCCGCGGCCCCATGTACATACCTTTCTAAAATAATAATTTTCCATTTATAGTAAAGGGGCCTCCTTTACTACAAATGGAAAATTATTATTTAAATAAACGAATGAAAGTTAAATAAACGAATGAATTAGTCATTAAGAAAGAGAGCGTAAAAAAGAAACAAGATATACAATTTTTTACGGGCCTTTTTAATAGCAAAATCATCTATAATATCATCATAGTTTATGGTGTTCATTATCTCTGCTTCTATTTATTGAAAGTATAAAAAACCATGAGAAAACCAGTGGACGTGTTTGACTTTTATCCTCTGAAATCAAGTGACCGTCATCGGAAATCTGCCGCCCCTAGGACGCTGCCGCCCCTAGGCCGCGGCCTATACGGCCTATTTATAAATCCAGGACTGAACAAAGCCAATGTATATCTAAACTATAAACACCTTGAATATTTATAAAGTAATGTTCATTCAGCCTTCGGTTATTATTTCTACTAATATTTGTCATTAGTAATTTGTCGATCGTCTATAATTCACAATTCTTTCTTTCTGTCATTAGTCATCATAACGCAGATTAGGCTGTTCATGGTACAGTTAGCATTGTTCTGTCCAGTAAATTTAGATTTCCACTGCGGAATAATTCCCAGTTAGTTCAATTTTTGTAAACACCTTCGTTATAGTGTTTTAAAAAACGTGTAAAAAGTCCCCATCGATATCGTGCCGGCGTTGCCAGGTATTCGAGGTTCAAGTTCAGATAGACGGTTTTTTGCGAATTTCTCAGTTCCGTTTCATTTTTAGCAAAAATGGTTATTATCAATCTTGTAGAGGACACAATTCTCTACAACTTTTGTATAAACATTTTTTGTCTACGATTCATAGTTTTACTTAAGTACCCGCGGCTCCTCCCCCTCGATTTTACATAACGGGATTATGCTGCTTCCCGAGGGCCTAACATAATGATTTGTACCTTTATTTTAAGTTGAACTTTAAGCTAACGATTAACTATAATTTTATCGAAATTAAAGCAGTAGTTCTCTAGTTATAAGCAACCAAACATACAAAATCGACAGCAGTGAAACAGACAGACAATATTTTTTTCGAAAATACGATATTTATACTTGATATCAATTAAAAAGACCATTCGTAAAGTATTTTTTTTTTTGAACAATTAATGATTATAATTTGAGATTTCTCCCTCTGTTTAGAAACTCTCGAAATAACTTGAACCATTAAGTTCGACTTCCCAACGCTTGGCACCGCTATTTTTAAATTCACAATGAATCAGCGGCATCGTACGTCGTTTTTCAACATTACTAGTTTAAGTAGTGAACGCTATAAATCAGTGTACATTGGTACAACTACAATGGCAGTCAACAAATACTCCGGTAGGGTTCGACTATAATAGTAGAACCTCTTACCTCGATTATACGAGCAATATTGGAGCGTCTCTCAAAAAGTCCCTATTATGATAATACGGACTTAGTTGCAGTAAAGGGGCCCATGTGGTCTAGTGGCTAGCGTGTCGGCCTCTAGATCAGACGGTCGTGGGTTCGAATCCCACCTGCGCTCATGGATGTTTTGTGATGTCATTTAATTTTAAGATAGTTGTTATTTAGTGTAGTTGAAAGACGCTAATGACTTGAGATGTCGACGCGTCTATAATCTACAATAAACAAGCCGTGAGGTGGGTCGTTTATTAGGACTAAAGTGCGACCCTTGAGGTCCACACGACGAACTTCCCAGTTTGATAAATATTTAATAATAATAATTAAATTAGATATTACACAGAAAAGTAATCATTTTAATCATTAAAACATCAATAATTAAAAAAAAAAAAAAAAAAAACGGCTGAACCGATTTTTATAAAATTTATGTCGGATCAAAATGACGTTAACACGCCTCGATTGACACCCTTACGAAGTCGATATAATTTTTTATTCGCGAGATATTGTGTAAAATCTACTTTTTTGGAGGTTATTTGGTTAAGAAAAAAGAACGGCTGAACCGATTTAAAAAAAATTCCTTTCAGATCATATTTACGTTAATACGCGTCGATTGGCACCCCAACGTAGTCGATATCATTTTTCGTTCTCGAGATTTCGTCTTAGAAAGAAATGGACACATACATACGTACGTACGTACGTACGTACACACACACACACACACACAGACATCTTTCTAAAAGTAGTGTGAAAATAGTGTAGTGACCTTGAAACATAAAATTTTTTTTTCCTTTTTGATTTCGATTTTCGGACCCATTACAATAACTTCCAATGGGAAGTTAATAAAATAAAATAGTTGCAGTAAAGGACTCTATAATATTAATCACACATATTGATGAGTATTATTTTCATCGTTGTTATACCTAATAATATATCTCATTTTTCACAAATTATCTGTATTTTAATCAAAATACAGAATAACTGTAGGTTTTTAATCAAGAAATTATTAGTCCTATCCGTAAATAAATTCACATATTAGTGAATAACACAATATATCAGACGACATATTATCGCCATGATATTTAATAGAAGGCTATAATATAAGAAACATGTAAATGCCACTGTCGGGACTTGAACCCGAAACTCCCGATGTGGAGTAAATGGAAACTTGCCTGACGCGTAATCGAGAGTTTCGGGTTCAAGTCCCGACAGTGGCATTTACATTTTTCTTATATTATAGCCTTCTATTAAATATCATGGCGATAATATGTCGTCTGATATATTGTGTTATTCACTAATATGTGAGTTTATTTACGGATAGGACTAATAATTTCTTGATTATCTATATTTTGATTAGAACTGAATATTATTATTGAAGTCTTTAGAATAGAACGAATAAAAAAACTTGTAATGACAAAAAATAATTTCACTCACAATCGATTAAAACCTGGCACAAACTTTTTCAGCGGTATCTAAGTTTTCTTCGTGAATCGAATGTGCAGAATGTGTCGCTAAACTAAACAGGGATGTGCGATTTTCGGAACATAAAAAACCACTGGTCGTAGTGCCAAACTGTGTCCACAAAATAGTGGATTTGCCAACACGCACATAATGTAGATGTGGTGTCGACTATGAGCTCGCTGGAAATAGTAGGGAGAGACTATTTCACACAGATCTACAAATCTGCCAGTGACATTAAAAGTTTTACTTAAAAAAAACGGTGAAGTGCTGGTAGAACTCGCGTCATGAGGCATGGGCGTCGCCAAGGGGGAGCAGGGGTCAGCTTTCCCCCAGAGGGGTAAATCTTTAAAAAAACGAAAAAAAAACGATTAAAATTTACAGATTGTATACAATTTATATCCTCTATCATTTGCCCCCCCGGCTCATCTTGCCCCCCACTGGCTCATCTTGCCCCCCCCTGGCTCATCATTCCCTCCCCTGGCTCATCTTGCCCCTCCCTGGCCCATGGACTAGCGACGATTACTTTAAGTGCAGATATCTTGAAAAAGGTTACTCCTAGCCACTTTTACAAAGTATACCTTTTTTACGTAAAAATGACGGAAAAATCAATTTTTTAATTCAAAAAAATAGTACGAGTGCGTACAAAAAAGTTATGACTATTTGAATGAGTGAAAAGGTGTGTAAGTGGCGCCCCCTACAAGTAAGAGCCATACCAAGGTCAGATTTGAATTTCTCAAATCAAAAAATACCCATATACCAAATTTAGTTAAAATGCCTAAATTATTTTAAAAGTTATTTAAGAAAATCAAAAATAAAAATTAAACTTTGACACCCTGTATCTTTTTTAATATCAACTTTCGGAATAGACAAGTTGGGGTGTCTATCGCAATATTTTTTTGTAAGGAATCAGCTGTTACTTTATGTCCCATTCTTTTTGGGACACGCTGTATACTAAGTATTTGATTTTAGTTACGGATTAATTAATTAATTGTAGATTACAGACGCGTCGACAACTCAGGTCATTAGCGTCTTCAACACAACAAATATCCATTTGTGTATTAGAATCCGCCAGCCGGCATATACAAACCGACTGGTACGAGCTTGGGTCCCTGGGAGCGCTATTTCCCAAAGAACATTGGAATACAATTTGGGATAGCATTAGCAACCAGATTCCAATGTCCCCCCTGGGGGGTTTTAGTTACGGGAGATTGTTTATTTCTTGGATAGGTGTGAACAATGAAATTAAGGAAAATCGCAGGATAGTGGACAAATATTTGATTTATTAAATTAAATGTACGACGTTTCGTTTATATATTTAAACTTTTTCAAGTACACAAAAATAACAATATTTATGAAAATTAATATTAATTACTAACCATAGCAATTAACATAAGATAGGGTACATAAGACAAAAACATGGTAACATGGTAACAAATTATGTTGACTAAAACTTTTTAACAATCAATAATAATAATAATACAAATTTTAGTATAATTTCATAACATAATTGTACTGACTACTTAAATTTTGAGTGTCTGTTCTATAATTGATTGAATTGTTTTTTCTAATAAAACACATTTCACTGATATTGCGTTTCTTCCAATTTGACTCTTTATCTAATATTTTAACTTCATTGAAAAGAAATTTATGCCCAGTGTCGAAATGATGAGATGACAACGCCGTCTTATTATCACTTAATAAGTTTATGTTTCTACAGTCCATTTTGTGCTGATAAATTCTATTTTTTAATAACTGTTTGGTTTGTCCCACATAACATTTATTACATTCACAAGGTATTTTATAAATAATATTAGATTGATGTGAGTTAGGCGTCTTATCTTTAAGTCTTGTGAATAACTTATTCAATTTATTTAAGTTATAAAACACCAACTTAATATTTGTGTTAGAAAATAATCTGTTGATCTTATAGGACAAGTTCTTCACAAATGGAAATCTAACGTAAAACTTGGTAGACTTAGTTCTTTCATCCACAGTATCCAACGTGTTATTTAGGTGATTTTGGTCCTCTATAAACTTATCAACGCATTGATGTATAAAGTTGACAGGGTAATTATTAGCTTTTAAGATATTTTCAACTTTCTTAAAATTGTCCTTATGGTAGTCTTGGTGACTTAATTTTGTTACCCTGTGTAATAAGCTTTTTATAACACTAATTTTCTGCTGTACTGGATGGTTTGATCGAAAATTCAGAAGCCTGCCTGAATGGGAAGGTTTCATATACCAATTCGTTTTTAATTCTCCCGAAGCTGAGCGTGTTACTAAGGTGTCCAAAAATGGAATTGATTTATCAACTTCTTTCTCCATAGTGAATTGAATCTTTTCATTAAACTGATTGAACCTTTGTAATAAATCATCAATTTTATTTTCGGGAACTGCAATGAAAGTATCATCCACGTAAACTTTTAGTATCGGAATTTTATATGGTAAAGTTTCCAGTACTTTGGAAACAACGTAATCCATCACGATGTTAGCTAAAACTGGACTTGCTGGGTTTCCCATTGCGCTGCCGTCAAGTTGAAGGTAGAAATTATTATTGTAGCTAAAATAACTTGTGTCAAAACAAAAACAAATAAGTTCAACGAGCAAATCAAAAGTTATGTTGACTTTCTTTGACCACGTGAGCCAATTTTCTTTAACAATTTTTAAGACCAATTCTTTAGGTATATTAGTGAAAAGGGAGGTTACATCTAATGACACCAGATTGTAATTCGGATCCAACTTAATTCCTTTTAAAGACTCTACAAAGCAATATGAGTTCTTCACGTTATGTTTAAAGTCTATAATTAACGGACTTAATAATTGATGTAAACATTTCGCTAATTTATAACAAGGAGATCCAATGCAATTCACTACAGGTCTTAGTTTACAACCTTGTTTATGAACTTTTCTCAAGCCATAAAGTTTTGGTGGAACTGCATTATGTGTTTTTAATTGTTTCTCGGTATCTTTGTCAATGAGATTTTTCTCCTTCATCTTGGATACTAAAACATTACTTCTATTTTGGAATTGAGTAGTAGGATCTTTTTTCAGCAATTTATATGTAGAAATATCTTCTACCATTGTTTTCATTACCGTAGTGTACTCATCTTTTTCCATAATTACAGTGCTATTACCTTTATCTGCTCTTGATACAATTAAATGCTGATTGTCTTTGAGAAATGTTTTTGTTGATTTATAGTCTTTCAGGATACTTCTGTTGTCTTTATCACACTTATTAGACTTGTAAAAATTATGAATCACATTAATGGCTCTTGATCTTAAATTATTTTTCTCTTCTGCCAATGTTGTTGCTTCTGCACCTTCTATATCAAGAAAATCAAACCCATATTCTAAATCTTTAATTAACACATGTGAAGGAACTTGCTTGTTTGTAATTGGTATTCCAAAATTTGGTTCCAGACATAAGATCCTCTTCACATCCTCTGGTAACTGAGTATTGGTAAAATTGTAGATACAAGATTTTTCATGAGTGTTCGTAAGAATTGGTGATCTATCTTGACTTAAGTTATTAAGCTTATTGATGTTCAACTGTTTTATTCTTTTAAATTCAAATTCGTACTTTCTGTTCTTCAAAATTTGACATTCATTAAACAACTCTGTTGGAATTAATACTTTTAATGACTCACTGAGTCTATGATTTACTGATCCCAGTTTTTTAATTTTCCATATTGTTATTTTAATTTCTAGGTTTAATATCCTTCTTGAAAAATCCTTACTAAGTTTTTCAGCTTCTTTTTTGAACGGGTGTAATTCACATAACAGCGAATCAATACTTTTCTGATTATTGGTTATGTGCTTGGGGTAAACTCCATGATATCGGCATTGTAAAAGAAAAATACGTCTATTATTAAAATTTGCTAGTTTTTTTGATGAGTTAAACCATTCTTTAATTATCTTACGTACCTGTTGTCCATAATTATCGCCAATGTAGTTAAGAAAACCCCACGGTTGAAAATTTATATTAGAAATCGTGTCCATCGTGATTATAATGAAATTAAGGAAAATCGCAGGATAGTGGACAAATATTTGATTTATTAAATTAAATGTACGACGTTTCGTTTATATATTTAAACTTTTTCAAGTACACAAAAATAACAATATTTATGAAAATTAATATTAATTACTAACCATAGCAATTAACATAAGATAGGGTACATAAGACAAAAACATGGTAACATGGTAACAAATTATGTTGACTAAAACTTTTTAACAATCAATAATAATAATAATACAAATTTTAGTATAATTTCATAACATAATTGTACTGACTACTTAAATTTTGAGTGTCTGTTCTATAATTGATTGAATTGTTTTTTCTAATAAAACACATTTCACTGATATTGCGTTTCTTCCAATTTGACTCTTTATCTAATATTTTAACTACATTGGCGATAATTATGGACAACAGGTACGTAAGATAATTAAAGAATGGTTTAACTCATCAAAAAAACTAGCAAATTTTAATAATAGACGTATTTTTCTTTTACAATGCCGATATCATGGAGTTTACCCCAAGCACATAACCAATAATCAGAAAAGTATTGATTCGCTGTTATGTGAATTACACCCGTTCAAAAAAGAAGCTGAAAAACTTAGTAAGGATTTTTCAAGAAGGATATTAAACCTAGAAATTAAAATAACAATATGGAAAATTAAAAAACTGGGATCAGTAAATCATAGACTCAGTGAGTCATTAAAAGTATTAATTCCAACAGAGTTGTTTAATGAATGTCAAATTTTGAAGAACAGAAAGTACGAATTTGAATTTAAAAGAATAAAACAGTTGAACATCAATAAGCTTAATAACTTAAGTTAAGATAGATCACCAATTCTTACGAACACTCATGAAAAATCTTGTATCTACAATTTTACCAATACTCAGTTACCAGAGGATGTGAAGAGGATCTTATGTCTGGAACCAAATTTTGGAATACCAATTACAAACAAGCAAGTTCCTTCACATGTGTTAATTAAAGATTTAGAATATGGGTTTGATTTTCTTGATATAGAAGGTGCAGAAGCAACAACATTGGCAGAAGAGAAAAATAATTTAAGATCAAGAGCCATTAATGTGATTCATAATTTTTACAAGTCTAATAAGTGTGATAAAGACAACAGAAGTATCCTGAAAGACTATAAATCAACAAAAACATTTCTCAAAGACAATCAGCATTTAATTGTATCAAGAGCAGATAAAGGTAATAGCACTGTAATTATGGAAAAAGATGAGTACACTACGGTAATGAAAACAATGGTAGAAGATATTTCTACATATAAATTGCTGAAAAAAGATCCTACTACTCAATTCCAAAATAGAAGTAATGTTTTAGTATCCAAGATGAAGGAGAAAAATCTCATTGACAAAGATACCGAGAAACAATTAAAAACACATAATGCAGTTCCACCAAAACTTTATGGCTTGAGAAAAGTTCATAAACAAGGTTGTAAACTAAGACCTGTAGTGAATTGCATTGGATCTCCTTGTTATAAATTAGCGAAATGTTTACATCAATTATTAAGTCCGTTAATTATAGACTTTAAACATAACGTGAAGAACTCATATTGCTTTGTAGAGTCTTTAAAAGGAATTAAGTTGGATCCGAATTACAATCTGGTGTCATTAGATGTAACCTCCCTTTTCACTAATATACCTAAAGAATTGGTCTTAAAAATTGTTAAAGAAAATTGGCTCACGTGGTCAAAGAAAGTCAACATAACTTTTGATTTGCTCGTTGAACTTATTTGTTTTTGTTTTGACACAAGTTATTTTAGCTACAATAATAATTTCTACCTTCAACTTGACGGCAGCGCAATGGGAAACCCAGCAAGTCCAGTTTTAGCTAACATCGTGATGGATTACGTTGTTTCCAAAGTACTGGAAACTTTACCATATAAAATTCCGATACTAAAAGTTTACGTGGATGATACTTTCATTGCAGTTCCCGAAAATAAAATTGATGATTTATTACAAAGGTTCAATCAGTTTAATGAAAAGATTCAATTCACTATGGAGAAAGAAGTTGATAAATCAATTCCATTTTTGGACACCTTAGTAACACGCTCAGCTTCGGGAGAATTAAAAACGAATTGGTATATGAAACCTTCCCATTCAGGCAGGCTTCTGAATTTTCGATCAAACCATTCAGTACAGCAGAAAATTAGTGTTATAAAAAGCTTATTACACAGGGTAACAAAATTAAGTCACCAAGACTACCATAAGGACAATTTTAAGAAAGTTGAAAATATCTTAAAAGCTAATAATTACCCTGTCAACTTTATACATCAATGCGTTGATAAGTTTATAGAGGACCAAAATCACCTAAATAACACGTTGGATACTGTGGATGAAAGAACTAAGTCTACCAAGTTTTACGTTAGATTTCCATTTGTGAAGAACTTGTCCTATAAGATCAACAGATTATTTTCTAACACAAATATTAAGTTGGTGTTTTATAACTTAAATAAATTGAATAAGTTATTCACAAGACTTAAAGATAAGACGCCTAACTCACATCAATCTAATATTATTTATAAAATACCTTGTGAATGTAATAAGTGTTATGTGGGACAAACCAAACAGTTATTAAAAAATAGAATTTATCAGCACAAAATGGACTGTAGAAACATAAACTTATTAAGTGATAATAAGACGGCGTTGTCATCTCATCATTTCGACACTGGGCATAAATTTCTTTTCAATGAAGTTAAAATATTAGATAAAGAGTCAAATTGGAAGAAACGCAATATCAGTGAAATGTGTTTTA
Source organism: Mongoloraphidia duomilia (assembly GCA_039654895.1). Taxonomy (NCBI): domain Eukaryota; kingdom Metazoa; phylum Arthropoda; class Insecta; order Raphidioptera; family Raphidiidae; genus Mongoloraphidia; species Mongoloraphidia duomilia. Next base: position 4,259,853 of record CM077517.1, read on the forward strand.
TTAGAAAAAACAATTCAATCAATTATAGAACAGACACTCAAAATTTAAGTAGTCAGTACAATTATGTTATGAAATTATACTAAAATTTGTATTATTATTATTATTGATTGTTAAAAAGTTTTAGTCAACATAATTTGTTACCATGTTACCATGTTTTTGTCTTATGTACCCTATCTTATGTTAATTGCTATGGTTAGTAATTAATATTAATTTTCATAAATATTGTTATTTTTGTGTACTTGAAAAAGTTTAAATATATAAACGAAACGTCGTACATTTAATTTAATAAATCAAATATTTGTCCACTATCCTGCGATTTTCCTTAATTTCATTATAATCACGATGGACACGATTTCTAATATAAAGGTGTGAACAATGTTTTAACCCAACCCTATGTGATGAAGAGTGTGTAATATGTATAGACAGGCATAGAATTACGATAGAATTACAAAGTTTAATGTTTCCATTCCACGACTTTCCTTTGAAGAGATTGCTTTTTTATTCATTCAATGCCATTACTGCTTATATTACTGCACTTTTAAAGGCCTTAGGAGTTTTAAACATATAGATAGCAGTTTCGCTGAAAAAACAATAAGATTTTGTCTTAAATCCACAAATTGACTTCTTAAAACAATTTTTTAATGGAATATTTATTGTCACATTCCGAAATATAAGCTTTCAAATAATAAGAAATATGCGTTCAATATTTAAAAAACCGAAAACTTTAAAAAGGACAAAAGGATTGATTTACTTTCAGTTGTTTATGTTATTTTTTTTAATTTTTAATTTTAGTTTTTGTTTTTGCAAATACAAAATTATTTGAGTATTTCTCTAAGCCAACAAAATGCGTTATTCTGATCCTACCTGTTTTATTTTCGTGCACAAAAACGAAACAAAATAAATAATTAATGTCATCACCGGATAGTGGTAATTTTCAGCCAGTTTCATTTATCTAAAACGCAATTTACAGTATTGTTCACTGCGAAAATGAAATAAGCATTAAGTGTTTTCTGCAATACAGCTTATTAAATTCTCTACATGGACCTTAAATGAAAAAAAAAATGGGCGTGTGCTTATGACCACACGACAGAAGTGAAAACTTCAGATTTTCTAATTTTAAAATATATATATAATTTTTTAATCACACAGTTTAATCATGAATATATTAAAATCGGCTGGAGATCCAGGATCTCCAGGACTAAAAAACTTATTGAATTATTGTATTGTCATCGGTCCTTGATAAGTGTGCAAAGTTTCAGTTCAATCTGAAGTTTCTTGCATTTTTTTTAGTCCTGGAGATCCTGGTCAGGATAATGGGACAAACTTATTGAATTATTGTATTGTCATCGGCCCTTGATAAGTGTGCAAAGTTTTAGTTCAATCTGAAGTTTTGAAGTGGGTGAAAATCGCGTTCAAAGAATCCGTTACTTACATACATAGATACATACAGGTGGAACTAATATAAGCGTGTTAAAAAAATCATTTTGTATATTGCATTGCATTTTTTAGTTGTTTTTAATGGTTCAAATATTACCCAAATCCTATAATTTTTCGCACTTTAAAAAAATCGTATCTCTGAAAATATTTAATTTATCGCAAAAAGTCATAGGGCATTTTATGTTCGTAATCAGTGAAAGAATACGAAAAAATTTGTCCAGTTCAAAAATTTCATTGTCTTGCAATTATTTAAATAATTGCGTTTTAAACAATATGGCAGCAAGTCACCTCGTGGCGACATGCATTTTTATAACCAGTACTACAAATTAAAGAGAATCGCGCAAAAAATTTCGACCGAATAATTTTATTATACTCATGCGCCAGTACGTGCCGGACTATCTGGACTTTGCGCACTTTTATAATCTATATTTCATCTTATGAAAAAATATTAAAAAACCTATTAGTTTAACAATTATTACATCTAATGTAAAAATAGTACCTAGGTACAAAGAGAGAAAGTATTTTTTAGTGCTTGTAAATTTCATTCCTCCAAATACGCACATTTATCTATATTTTACATGATTTTATTTAGATTTTGATCTTTTATCGTCAGACCGAGTATAGATCAAAATATTTTTAGGAGAACGTTCTCCAAAATATTTAATATGTAGTAAATTTCCCAACACTAAGCGAAATTTGTTTTATTCTCTGTACACTATTGTACAGGCAGAGTGTATCTCATTTCTAGTATCTCACTTCTGCACGCTTGATAGTAAGCGAGTGAAGATCTATTGTTCTGTCGGGAATAGAAAGTAAAGTATGCACATCTACGACATACGTTTTGTAGTGTTTTTACTAACGTTGTTTCAGCAATTAGACAGCATATGTGAACCACAAACTCATTAGTCATTGTTTCATGTTGATAACTTTAGCAATGCATCTTTGTCTAAACATATATAATATGTGTTTTTATCGCTCTGTACAGATTTTTTTTATTTGTAAATAAATTTGTTAAAGCTTCTATTTCAGTGGTTGTTGAATATTTTATGTTTAGTTTGTTTTAGGTAGGTAATTAGTTTTTGCCTTGTAAAAAATAAAGTAATATAGGACTTACAATCAGAGCAGTTTTATCAGTCCTTATTTCCGGCTCTATGTGTCACATCTTCTACTAAAAGATCACTTTTATCACTTAATGTTAGATAAAATAGCGTACTGTTACCGTCAACTGGAATCAGATCATTAATAAAAACAAACAAACAGTAGGTAAATGCAAATTCACGACCTGACCGACTCCATCAAACCTTCCATAAATGAAAACACGAAAATATGACGTGTTATTACCGCGTTCCGCCATCCCACGATGGCCTACAATCGAATGAATGCAGTAAAACAAATTGCTCATAAAACGGGCGTAAAGGGACCAATGTAAACAAGCTTAATTGCTCCAACTCCTAAGCAACTATTTTGGGGAATGGTTGTTTCCACTGAACAGAGTGAAAATTTAACCACTATGAGTGGAATTTTCTAATGTACGTTGTACAATACATTAAACTCTATTCGTTTATTTATTTATTGTAAATTATAGACGCGTCGACAACTTAGGTCATTAGCGTCTTGTTTACATCAAATAACAACTCACTTAAAACTAAATGACATCACAAAACATCCATGAGCGGAGGCGGGATTCGAATCCACGACAGTGTGATCCAAAGGCCGCTACGCTAACCGTTACACCATTCTGTCCTCTAACTCTATTCGTAGTGCATATAAAAAAAATGTACATAAATGTATCTAGTCTTTTAAAAACGATGGCCTACAATCGATTTACTGATTTTATAGCCCATAATGATCTGGAATATTGTAAAGAATATGTAATTTTTCAACTGCATGACAACACACCGTATTTTCATTATTTATTTTTTGAAGTTATACTTCTTTTGGCACGGTATGAAAAATGATGAGAGTGAATTTTTCGCGTCATGAAAATTTAACACCATGAAGTTAGTCGGAAGTTCATGTTGATAATACCTTATTATCACCAGTCACAATGTGACAAGAGCGTTTCAGTTTTGAATAACATTAATAAAAGCTATTGCTATACGAACGCTCATTTATGCCGCTTTCGTTAAATATGAGTTCGTACTCCAATAGCCGTTCTGTTTACATTATTCTTTAGTAAATACTAGATATCACCAATTATATCGCATTGGTAAGATATAAGTAGCGTAATGGATAACACCGCCGCGTCATACGCAATAGGTTCCGGGTTCGAATCTCAACACAAACATACTTTTAACCAAGTCGAGCCTGGTGCATATATCTATCAACGTTCATCAAAAATAATATTATGTTATTGAGTTAGGTTAAAAAAACGGTTTAGAACTCCTTCTTGAAATTTAACCTAGGGTCTCCTTATAGTCTCGCCAATTTTTAACGGGGGCCCTCATAATATATGAAGCTTCTCTGGGCGTTATCTAAATGCTTAATTCACCACTGCGTATAAGTTCTGACAGAAGTTGTTAATATAGGTTGGTAAACAAACGAAAGGGATCGTTTGTGTCTTGTGAGTGGACTTTCGCATTGTTTGTACCTGAACTGGACATGAAATATGAATCACAATATTAACCCATGAATGTAAGCATATACTGTATGTACACACTATATAATATACAGTGTGACTAAATTAAACAGAGTTATAATAAGCAAAAAAAAAATGTTTTTAAAAATTAAATTTTTGACACTGCTTAATTTAAATTATTTTTAACAAGTAAGAATATAGAACGTTCAATGTTAGTTTCTGCTTATACAATATGCATTAATAAATATCAATAAATAAATAAATAAATAAATAAATAATATTTTTATTTGTCTTGACCATACGAAACAGGTTTACAAAAATGTCAGAAGAAAAAAGAAATCAGATCATATTAGAAAGATTATAGGGAACGATATGTAATAAATATTTTTTTATTTCAATTCTAAATTTTGTTTCATTTTTTATAATTTTTATTCGGTCTGGTAATTTTTTAAATATTTTAAATCCCGTATATACTGGGCTTTTCTCAAAAAAAGTGGTCTTATGTTTTATTGAAGACACGTCTTCATATCTTGTATTATAAATTTTTTCCTGTTTTTGATCAAAACAGCCCAAACTGTGCATATGCTTCAATAATTCGTAGGCATATATTGCAAAAAAAGTTAACAGTTGTTTTTCAAAAAATATATTTCTACATGTTTCTCTATATTTAAGGTTAAATATGAGACGAATTATTCGTTTTTGTAGTATAAATATTCTGTTATTATCAGTGGCCACAGAAGCCAAATCGCATTGTATTTTTCATTCTCTAATAATAAAGTTCTAAAATATTTAATTTTGTTAATATAGCATAGTGCGAACACTTGTAATGACAAGAAATTGAAAAAAACTTTTTAACAAAAAAAAACCTCCTTCAAAAAACCATTAAAAAGAGGAAAATAATGAAATTTTGAGGTCTGTGCCAATTTAATGAAATATGAAGTCGGTTAAAAAGTATAGTATAGTGATTAATATCTTCTTTTTAACCAACTTCATATTTTATTAAATTGGCGCAGACCTCAAAATTTCAATATTTTCCTCTTTTTAGTGGTTTTTTGAAGTAGGTTTTTTTTTTGTTAAAAAGTTTTTTATTTTTTACTTTTTAGTGTCAAAAAGTGACATTTACCTTAAAAGAATCACACGCCGTTACTCACTTTTATTAAACCGACTTTCTTACGCTGTCTGATATGTCAAAAAGTGACATTTACTTTAAAGAATCACATGCCGTTACTCACTTTTATTAAAATCAGCCGAACTACTGAACCGATTTTGACAAAATTTCTATGGGACCAATCTGAATGTATATTCTTTCAAATAAAAAAAAAATTTCAAAATCGGTTTATAAATGACTGTGTTATGAGGTAACAAACATACAAAAAATAAAAAAATACAACCGAATTGAGAACCACCTCCTTTTTTTGAAGTCGGTTAAAAATAGGCATTTTAGTCAACACAGACATTCGAAACGTTCTTGCTCACGGCCATTTATCTAGACGCACGGCAGTGTGCCAGCCAAGTTCGGCAACACTGTCTGTGTAATTATTGTGTATATTTGCTTGACACCCATTTAGATCTCAATTCTCTTTTCGGCGAAGCTATTCTTTGTACCGAACTTGGCCCTTTTTTCACATTTATGTTTTTGGTGGAATCGATATTACACGAAATAACTAAGGGAAATCATAGAAAAGCTCAATCAAGACGGACGGTACAGAAATTGTCTTTTCTTGGTAGGAGGCCATGGGAAATAATTTTGATACATTTTTAAATTAGTGTTGGGTCTCCAAGTCCCTATAACATAATATACGACACAATAATTAACAACACACAAACACCCAATACTCATTAATCGTCTACATAAATACACACACACTCACACGTCTATTTCATCTACCTACTATACAAATCATAAAATTTCGAAATTTAAATCAGTACTCCACAATCGACTACATAATACGCATGTGCTTAATATTATAACGTGTTACGGATACTCAATGTGTAATTTTTAAAAAAAATTTAACCACACCTAAAGATAGCAACTAGTTGCTGAAACGCGTCGTGTTAAAACACAGGAAGTCACAAGACGGACATGAAAAAATACAAGGAAATAATTTTGTTTCATAAACTTTCGCCGGGTAATGTTTTTCTCGTTTCCAAACTTTTGAGACTAAGAAGAATAAAGGAAAGGATCTTCTGTTAAGTCAATGCTTTCTTCACTGAGTTAATCTCGAAAGTGATGACTTAATGAACGTCTACGATGCATACAACAAATAAAGTGATTTTATTATTTGAATCCAGTACCATCGCAGCGGCAAAGTTACAAAATAAAAAGAAAGTTACTGTCCAGACAACAAAAACTGCCAATAGTGCATTATATTTCCCTCTTGAAATAGCTCCTACGTCCGCCCTTGTCACTTCCGCTACGAGTCTAGTCTTGTAACAAAAACGTTTAGTATTCTTTTTTGATTAGTTCAAATTTCGAAAACATTTCGACTTTTTGCTGAAAAATGTATTATGAGTTATTTCTCTTTAAAATGTATCTGTACATACTGATATTAGAAATGTAATACGTTATGCTTTGGTCCCAGAGTTGTTGAGCAACATATTACATTGGACGTACACTAACTATACACTGTACAGTTTAGTGATGGACGAATACGAGATATTTTTACAATCGCAACAATAGGGTATTTGACAGTGATCAAAATAAAATATAAAACTTTGTTATAATGAAAGTTTATGTTCTAAAATAGTTATCAGAATTTTTATTTTTATGAATTAAGTTTCGTAAATATATTTAAATAAATAAATAAAATAATGATTTTTAATCTATGTGTCACGTGACTGCAAACACCGCGTGACGTCAATTTTAAGTAAAAAATGAATGTATCCATATCAACGAAGCTTAGATTGTTTACATCATGTTTACATAGGTACAAAACGGTATCTTTCAATACTCTTCCTGGGTTTTTTAATAATATTATTATTAGCTAATATAAACCCACGTTCATAGAATTATGACGTCCTACTTCAGTAGAGCAAAAACGATTTTTAGCGAGCGGAGCTAACATAAATATTTCAAAAATTATTTTTGAACTGATTTGAAATCAGAGTGAATTTATTTAGGTATCATTTTATTCATAATTTATTGCTCTATTGATATGACACAAAAACAATTTTTTGTCAAATATCCTATTGTAATCATTCATGTAATAACAATAGAGTCCACAATCGACTTGGAGTTTGATTTTACAATCGAAATGTTCGATTGTTCAAGTCTATTATTTGCCACATAGGTTATAGCAATAGCAACGAATGAGAGTACATAGAATCGCGATGCAAGGTTATATGCTAGTCGACTGACGTTCACGCGACACGTTGATTGTTCACTGTTCACACTATTCAGTCGATACTCACAACTCTGTGATCTCTTCACTATTGAATTCGTATTACGCGATTACTGTACAATCGACCATCGACTCGACCACAGTTGTTGAGTGATAAACGATTGTATATTATGTGGCTCTCGACAGTGTATGATTCAGTACTATGCGATTCGGTCTCGGTGAACTATGAAACAGCAACAATCGAGTCCAAGTGATAACCATCGAGAGTCATCGAGGTGTTTGAACAATCGAGACAATCGACTAAAACATCTCGTAATCGTGCATTACTAGTATAGTTTCTACCAACTGAATAATCGCGAGTAGACAAACTATTCATTTAGGGTTAAATTATTATGTTTTAAAGACCACCAACAGCTAAGGTTATTTGGGCCTAGCACCAATTCATATTTTCAATTCATTATTTTTTTTTAATATAATAAATTGAAAATCCAAATGACACTTTTACCAGTTCTCGGGCTAGAACCCGGGAACTGGGGACTTGTAATAGAGGAACCATAGCAACGTCATGTAAACAACAGCACCGCTACACGCTCGGCCATTCTCAAGCCCATTTATTTAGGGTTGAAGATATAAATAAGAATAGTGTGTCTGTGAAATAAGTAGTTTCTCTCGGCAGGGGCATTTAAATTTTTTTCTTTTATAGAGCTTTGTAGCATTAATGGCAACATAGTTGTCTGGAGACAGTAATTCACTAATTAAACTGAATTCGTATTGTAGAAGAGGGTTTTTCTAATTTTTATTGTAAAACACGTTTCTCAAGTTTCATATTGAAGTTACACTTCTTGTGGCGCGTTATGGAAAAATGATGAGAGTGAACTTTTACGATGCGCGCGCATCGCGTCACGAAAATTTAACACCATGAAGTTAGTTGGAAGGTCACACCAGTCACATTGTAACAAAAGCCTTTTCAGTTTTGAATAACATTAATAAAAGCTATTGCTATACAAACGCTCGTTTATGCCGCTTTCGTTAAATATGAGTTCGTACTCCAACACCTGTACTGTTTACATTATTATTTTTCATGATTATAATACCCTCTTATATAGCACTGCTATGTAAGATGTGTGGTGGTGTAATGGATAGCACTGCCGCGTCATACGCAATAGGTCTTGGGTTCGAATCTCAACACAAACATGCTTTTTTTTTAATAAATAATTAGATATAATTAATATAATAAATAAATATATTTAATAAATTAATAATTTATTAAATTAAATTAATTTATTTAATATCTTTATTTTATTATTTTAACGTCTTTTTTACAAACGTTTTGTACTGGCACGCGTAATAAAATTTTTGCACTTTTGTTACGCCAAAGAAGTATAACTTCTGACGTGCGTACATAAATACACACACACTTTTTTACTTCCCACCTCTACTATGGTAGGGAAGTAATGGATTTAGTCCGAAAAAAATATTTCGAGATTTTAACAGATTTCACGTTTTGAGACCCTAGCAATCGTTTAAGATCATTTTCTGACTGATGTCTGCATGTGTGTGTGTATGTGTGTGTGTGTGTATGTGGTCAATTTTTCGCCTTCGATATCTTAAGAACGGAACAACATACGGGCTTGCCGATTGTTCTATTGTGTTTATCAGCCTTTAACTTAGATCTGATTAGATTTTGAGTCAAATCGATTCAGTGGATCCTGAGATATTCAAAAAAACGTTCTCAATGTCACGTATTAACATAGGTAAAAAAAAATATAAATGAATTCTAGATGTTATAATATGAAAAAAATGTAAATATTTTTTTTCTCTAAAATGTATAGTTTTCGAGAAAAAAATATTTTACTAAAAAAAATAAAAATTGTACGTAAATCAAGGTAACCATGATTTTTGCTATATTAAGCTAGCCATCAGTAGATCACCAAACCAAAAAGAGGGCCATGCTTTTCTCAAAGAATAAAAATTAAATTGTGTTTTAAAGACCACCAACAGCTAAGGTTATTTCAATTTGGGCCCAGTCAAAGAATAAAAAAAAAGTGTTTATTTTTTGCAAATATTTACTAGGTGGGAAGTACAGGACTGGTCATCAGTCGAATTTTTTTAGTGGTGTTTTTGCATTATTAGTATTAAGCAAATTTTTGTTTTTGATAATTTTCATCGGTATAGTTTTGTGTATAAAAGTTGGCGTTGTTTAAGAACCATGCGACGAAGTTGGTCACACTGCTTATGAGGTGAGTATGTAAATACGGTATGATGTTGCGTTGAATTGTGGTCATTCTGATGGCCCCTCGCAGCTAGCAGACTGAATGTGAAGCACTTACCTGTCGGCTGCAGCTCTAAACATCCACCTCGTTATAACGTTGTCATGACGTTATGTTATAGTAAATGCGGCCACCTTTGTTACATACTCACCAAATATACAACCAAACTTTACCGCAAAATTCGTTTCAAAACATATTCATCTGCTCAAATATTCTATTTGATTTTGTTTCAAACCAACTGGTCGCTTTTGATTTTGTGTTTTACATGATTGCATTTTACAGTACGAAATTTTCAATTGAGGTAAATTTTGCATAATTATTACGGCTAGTTTGTTAACTAACAAATATGAATTATATATATAGTTGTCTGTATTTTCATAAGAGAATAAACGTTTCACATTACGATATTAAGTGACGACCTTCACAGTTCAGACTTCAGTGGAGTCTCATTAACAAAAACACGTTTTAGAATGTAAATTATAGACGCTCGACAACTGAGGTCATTAGCGTCTAAAAAACACGTTTTACTTTTGTCATTTTGTGTCGATGGTTTAACCGACTTGAATGTAACATGAAATCATGTGCGCTTATTTTATTTGACGGCACTCTATTGGGCAGTCCCTGAAATAACAGAAGATTTCAAATACTGAAACATCGTATTGATGACAGCCTTTGCCGGCTTTACGGCGAAATGACTTATTTCGCCGATTACCTATGATATATACACATTATATTAATAATGTACTATTTTGTATCATAAAATATTGTTACAAAACTGTTTTCAGAGTTGGCGGAATAAATATTTATTTACAATAATTAAAAATACAATAACAATAAATGCAACAACGAAAAGTCAATTCTAACAATAAAAAAACTTAAACTTAATTATTGAACTAAACGAGCCACTTAAATAACACTTAACAAATAACTATATATACAAGGATTTTTTATTTGTAATTATTTATGTCACTGTATTTACATCATATTTATTTCGCTGTTCAACACTGTCAAAGTACAATCTACACTGACTGATCAATATTTAAATCACTGATCCGCTTGATGGCACGACTCACCATTCACTGATTCCCCAACACGACACACTCGCCGTTTATATACCTGCGTGCGGTGGACGCTCAGTACGTCCTCATATTCTCTAGCGTTGTCTAGAACCTTCGATACCATTCCACGCTTCACTACTGTGACCTTTCTTTCTCGTGGTTTTTATTAGAGGCAGTGGCGTAACATCTTGGGGTTTGCTACATTCTGTAAAATTTTATTGTCATTGTCCTAATTGTGGTAAAATTTAATAGCTTTAATAATAATTTGTGTTACAAAATAACACATGTCGAGCGTCTATACTTTGAAATCTTTCTCTCTCTCCCTCTCAAAGTTCTTTTTGCTACAGATGAGTAAACTTGTTGTTTTAGTCTCATTAAATTTAAAACTTTGGAACTGGAAATTTGACGAAAACTGTAATATGTACATTTATTTCAATTTAAGTAGACTTTCTTTCTGCCAACGTTTTTTATTGGCTATAAAATAAACTAATTTATGTGTATAAAGTCCAGTTGTAATTTTGTGTGAATCACAGGGTCGTTGGTGTCGTATCTTTTTCCATCCATACATATGTATGGCTGTTAGATTTTCTGTATACAGAATGACCTTGAATGGAGCAAAAATCAGACATCGACACTGTATTGTTACAAAACTGTTTTCTGAGTTGGCGGAATAAATATTTATTTACAATAATTAAAAACACAATAAAAATGAATGCAACAACGAAAAGTCAGTTCTAACAATCAACACAAGTAAACAATAACTAAACAGTAATTACAAAGCAAACAATAACTAAACAGTAATTATTAAACAAAGGAAAACAAAACAATAAATAGCACTTAACTATATACAATAACTCGTAATTATTTTAGTGTTAACTAATAAAAAAAATATTATTATTATTATTATTACCACTACACTAGTATTTATTTTATCAATTTGGTTATATATATCACGGCACTATTTATATTACTGATCCACCGTAGACTTGAATGCGCGACTCACCGTTGACAGATTCCTTCACTCCCTCGCGCTGGCTGTTTATATATGCTGCGTGGCCTAAGCCTAGTGCGTTCTCGCTTTCTCTAGAACTTTTGCGCAGGTACTAGTTGTTACAGTAAACGCATACCCCGTTTCTCAGAACTCTTGCCTGCCGTTTATATACAGGGTGATCCGTAAAAGTATTCATGAATTATTTTTATTTTCTATTTTTCTTTTAATTTGGAATATACAGTATACACGGTATATAGCCGCCAACTTTTAAAAGTCATCGATCAACCCCTGATTTTTAATCGCGATTTTTATATTAAGCTTTAAAAAATACATATATGGCGAACGAGCGAAACGAGTGAGTAGGCGAAAATATTCAAGCGAACGAGCGAAGCGAGTGAGTAGTGTATTAATAAAATTCAAACGAACGAGCGAAGCGAGTGAGTAATGTAATTATTCCTAGAAATTATTAACAACGTTTGCCGGATCAGCTATACTAAATATACGTGAGCGGAGTAATGGGTGACCGCTATTAAATCATAATTTCATACCACCCGAGCGAAGCCGGGACGGGTCCGCTAGTATTATTATATACTCATCAATTATTATAACTATAATGATTTGTTTGTAAGCATTTCACGAATTTGCACGAGATGTCGACTGCAGTGAAATTATTTTTTATAATATTATAATGAGGATTTATAAACTGAGAAAACCATCGAATACCGACATTTTATTCTGCAAATTGAAATATATTCTTAAAACAGTTGCCATAACAACATATTAAAATTTGAACCTTGAACTTATAATATAAATTTCGTCGGGACATGACACGCTTAGGGTGATCTGCCACCTCTTTAATACTGACCAATCGATCTGCAAAATATTATAATAGCATTAGTGGGTCACCGACAAGCTATACAAACAATTTTAGCCTTGAAGCAATAATAATTGTGACAATTTTTTTTGTTATATGTTGGGGGCGGTCTACATCCCTCCCATACCGCTATCTAGCCTTACTCAGGGCACTTTAATATACCTCCCTCAACATCTTCACAAAAATAAGGTCTTGAATAAATAACACCAAAAAATTGTCATTAGCTCTCGGTCTATAGTACAAAATAAATTATATGCCGGAAAACAAACTCTACCTTTTGAACGCGACGATAATTAAATGTGACACCCTGTAAATAATGTGTCGAGGGGGCCACTCAAGAGGATCAGTTTTACGGATTGACATAAAACTGACGATCAATAAAAACTTCACTAATGATACTTCTATTGACTTTACTGCCTGTAACTAATGGCTCTGTCAGTGTGTATCGCGTTTATCCGAAGACAACAGATTGTATAAAAGCGCGGCTCCAATAAAACTCAGCAACTTGATTTAATTTCATGCGTAAAATGTGCGAAAAGTTCGAATAATAATTGTTTGCTGAATCCATTAAAAAAGAGACGTTACTTTTAAGACAGACCATAGGCGTCGGGAGGGAGGAACCAGGGAGGAAAATGCAAAGTTCAATTTTTTTTAGTATGCTCCTTCTATGACAGGCGTTCTTGAAACAAAAAAAAATAATAGATTAATTTTATCGTTTTTCAGAAAGCTCATTAAACACTGTATGGATAACCTATAAACGTAAACAGTGGAGAAATGCAGTGAAAAATTACGTGTAAATGAAATATTTAAATTTAAAATTAAATAAATTGTCATTTTATAGTTACTCTTTTGAAAATAGACACAACATCATGTAGAAACTACAGCAAGACGCAATATTATAACCTGTCAAACTGATTAAATAATTAGTGGAAATGAGCATTTAATGTAATTTGTAAAAAATGAAAAAATTACCAGATTTTTACTATTTTCAGTATCATATAATTTAATTAAAAGGATAACTTTTAATACTTACAACAATTTCAACACTATAAATATTACAAACACTCGTTTGCGCGACAACTGTCACCTGTACAGGTTATGACAACTGATTAATTTGAGTCTTCTGTTTCAACTACGTTTAAAACATGGCCTGATTTGAACAATTTTTGACCTTTACCTAATGTCATTTTGCCCACGAATCCGATCATTTTAACATTGGAAATGTTTATGTTCGTATATGGGGGCAGAGTTACGAGTTTTCGTTCAAGGCCAAAAGACAACGGTGTCGCGATCAAATGAGGAGCAATCATGCAAAATTGAACAAGTGCAATTTTTTCGAAATGTGTTTTATATCATGTCTAGTTAATTGACAGGTATTTGCGACGATCTGCGGTGTTATTTTTGAGCAAATGTTAATAAATACTGTAGAAAAATCCATTTAAAAGTTAAGTAATCAAGCAAAACGGAACGCGTATATAACAGAAGAATAATAGGGTTATTCCTGACAAAACTAAACAGTGCATTGATAAATATTGTGTGTATAATAAACAGTTAATTATGTTTCATATATGCTGTTATCATTTCCAATGACCACGATGGTTGCAAGGATTGCGAAATCTGTGAATTTTTTATTGGTAACAATCCAAATTTTATTATTTTTTTCATTTTTTTTAAATGTTCATATTATTTATTACACTATTTACATTACTAAGTTTTAGAAATTGTCGGAAGTGAGCACTTCCTTGGCACGTAGGAAGTGCTCACTTCCGACAATTTCTACACTGTTTTCAAGGATCAAATTGCTCTATTTAATTATAGCAACTTCAAATTCATTACTAAGTTTTGCTAATTCAACGCTAGAGAGCTCGACTTTCGGCAGTAGTGCTGCCTCTACAGTTCTTGCGCGATCCCTATAGCGGCGCGCGTTGTGAAAAAGTAATAATTATATTCAGTTTTAAAAACAATTTCAGTGATGATCAAATTATCATGAGGTTTCAAGTTTTTTTTACATTGAAGTTTTTCTTATTGTTATTGTAGCATATATGGTTGAATTAACAGCAAAATAGTATTTTGAACTTAAGTTCTTTCAGCAGTCAGAAACTGTATTCCATCACTCCAACTTCAAACTTTAACAAAGTTTCGCAAACTGCGGCCTATTCATCATCCAAGAAATACTTTGCCAAAGAATATCATCTATAAGACTACACTGTACATGTAATATTATAGAAATAAATATTGAAGCATTATTTACACTATTTCTATTGGGCCGAGTCCAAAAATTCATGTGCATTAACGTTGTATAAATAGAAAGAAGAAGTAAGTGACGACCATAAAAATAAATATTTTTTCTCAAAAATTCAACGCGCTTTGCATCAACAGATGATTATATTAAAGAAAAATCTTAAAACACCGGCTGCCTTTTTCAGAATTAAAATTTTAATTACAAACTACAAACTGGACACAGATTTCAGTGTCACGAAAATCTATTTAGGCCCCCAGTTAATTGAGGTTCAAATCTTCAATTTTAAAATGTGCAAAAATCTAAATTTATAAATGTATGTGATCGAATCTTATCCGTTGATATTAACTAACGTTAATACAAGTATTTTTTAAAGGTTTAAGCTTAATTAGTTTCATCTTACTTGTAGTTTATTTTTACGCGGAACCCCGAGGTCCCGCGAAACCCACATTTGGAGACACTTGTCTAGTCTATATGGTTTTATTCGAAAACATGTTTAAAATTGAAAAAGCTTATGCAAATTAAATGAAACAAAAATGAACAAGGAAATATTTTATTTCTGTTATTGCAGTGCCAATATTGATATTGAATTTTGACGATTATTTTTTTTTATACAGATATAGTAGGTAGTACCGCATAATATAATTTCATTGATGTTTTCATAAACAGCTTTTACTGGAATAATTATTATGCTGCAATGCGAATTTGAATTGAAAATCGATAAGTATGTTAAATATACGTCGTTATTGTTATATACAGGGTGTTAAAAAAAGGGCGTGGGTCTCGGAACCCCCGACTGATGTGAAACATCAAAGAAAACGTTATTGAACTTGGTGGTATTCTCTATGTAGTAGTATATATTTTTTCAAAAGCAGCAACTAACTGTTATGCTGACGTAATCCTATATACTGCACTGTAACACACGCGGTTGCGGTGTTTGAGCACGCCTGAGCCAGAAACGCAACTAAATACACAGCGAAGTATCTATATTACATACCTACACGTGTTTACATATACTTTTGCTTTACAGTACGTTCGTATGTATATTCTCTCTCTCTTCCCGTGCCCGAGCACGCGGAAGCCGAGAGAGAGAGAGAGAGAGATAGAGTGCTGCAGTGGTGGGGAGAACAGCAGCGAAGGAGCGGACCAGAAATTTCGTTGCATATTTCCCCTCACGCGGCTGTTCACTGCCCGACATAAGATGTTTCACATCAAAAAGTGTTCGAAAATTTTAAGGGCGTATAGTACAGACCAAAATAAGTGAAAAAAGCCTAATAAACATGGGTTCGCATAACCGTTTCAAAGATATGAGCTATTTTCAGAAATGTACTTCTCTAAGAAATTAAGAAAACCGTGTGTGGTATCAAATTTTTATGCATTTTATTTAAGCCATTTAACCATAGATGTTCTACATGTTCCCCTTCCGTCTCAACACATGATTCACATCATCTCTTATAAACGAGTTTTGCACCTTTTCAAAAATTCTCGGTTTTACTCGAATTATCTCACAGACATGTTCTATTCGCTCTTGCGTAAGTGCGCTACATTATTAATTGAATATCCCCAAGCAAAGAAGCAAAGAAGTTCAAAGCGCATTGTAATTTGTTTAAGTAAGTATTGGCGATTTGTTTGTACTGTTCATTACAGCAAACTTGATTGCATGTGTGTAAGTAACTTGTTTTTTTATAAAAGCTCATACCTTTGAAACGGTTAGTTTGCGGACCCGTGTTTATTAGATTTTTTTCACTTATTTTGGTGTATACTATACGACCTTAAAATTTCCGAACACTTTTTTTAACACCCTGTATATGGTGTTCTGTAAAATTTTTCCAGTGAAGTGCAATTAAAAAAATTCCTTGCATCTTTGTTTCTTAAAATATAAAAAACAATAAATAACCATGATGAAGTGCTCCATTAAAAAATTTATGAATTTTGAAATTATGACAAATTGCTACGTTATGCCATAGTGAAATATAATATTTCATAAGATTTCTCTTTAACTTTAAAAATATTTTAATTAATCTCAATACCATTTTTTCTGCAATATTTAACAATGATTATTTAACCTTTAAAATGCACTGAGGGCATTACTGTAGATAGAAATTGACTATGAAAGCGACATTTCCAAAATTGGTAGGTACCAAGCTGTTTAGAATGTCGTACAACGTCAATCCAATTCCTAGATTCCGCCATCCGACTGTCACTAATAATTCCAATCTATTTTTATTAAAATTAGCTTTGTTAATAAACCGAATGTTTTTACATTTATCATATTATGTTGATGTTTTTGATATAAAAATAGTCCAGGTGTGCAAGCTTTCACGGCCGGCATTGTTCCAAATCTTCATGGTTTCCGGCACTCTGGATAATCATAAGATCCTCTTCGAAGAAACGTTCGAAGAGCATTGAGTTATTACCCACGAATATACAGAGAGACCATAGAAATACAAAAACACAAACAGAATTTCAACCGAAAAGATGAAGGCCTCAATCTCAGTAAAACCTGGATGCACTCCGACATACAAAACCAATGACCAATCGTACAAGGACAGAATATGACCGAGTAGAGAACTCACCTCTACCACTACTTATACACTACACAATTGACCAATTACGGAGAGACGGGCTACGACCGAACAGAGAACACACTGGTACTGAGCATAAAAGAATGGAGGACACCAGTCACTGACACACTAACCTGTGATCCGTCAATGAGGACACTTCGACCGCTGCCACATCGCCTTTGAGAATATCTACCGCAGTTGTAGACGAAACGTCAGGTAGAAATACCATCGGACCACGGCCTACAAACCCGAAAACCATGAAGATTTGGTATAAAAATAATGTTTTCTAGTAATTTGCACATATTGGTACAAGCTGTATAATATTTGAGGTTACGTGTATTTGGCAATATTGGTCATTAAACAGTGATGAATTGGCAGTACAGCGTCGATCAATCGAACCATTATATTGTGTCATAATTTTCATTATAGATAACTACCTACCTTCTGTTTGCATCGGAGTATTAATATTGTGGTCTGTCACATTCCGCTCCGAAACAAAATGTACCGACTACATTTATTATGAAACAAGTTGAACGTAAAAAACATCAATTAATATTTAAAAATATATTTTTACTTTTTAACATTGGAAATGTTTATGTTCGTATATGGGGGCAGAGTTACGAGTTTTCGTTCAAGGCCAAAAGACAACGATGTCGCGATCAAGTGAGGAGCAATCATGCAAAATTGAACAAGTGCAATTTTTTCGAAATGTGTTTTATATCATGTCTAGTTAATTGAGAGGTATTTGCGACGATATGCGGTGTTATTTTTGAGCAAATGTTAATAAATACTGTAGAAAAATCCATTTAAAAGTTATGTAATCAAGCAAAAGTGAACGCGTATATAACAGAAGAATAATAGGGCTATTCCTGACAAAACTAAACAGTGCATTGATAAATATTGTGTGTATAATAAACAGTTAATTATGTTTCATATATGCTGTTATCATTTCCAATGTCCTCGATGGCTGCAAAGATTGCGAAATCTGTGAATTTTTCTACATAAAGACACTGGCTCCCACTCATCTACCTGTGCGACTATTTTTATAATTATAATTAATTGATTATTAACGTATTATCTAATAAATAAAAGTATAAAATTATTATTTAATGTACAGAAAATTGTTCATGCGGTTAAAGTATTCGCGGCTATTAAAACAACAAATGAATGCAAAGTTTGCATTTGTGTTAGAAACTACCATCGAAATGACGTAACAATATGATGCAACAATGGAAAAATTTATTTTTCAAACCTATGTCACTGTCGGGACTCTAACCCGAAACTTCCACTTTCGCGGGGGCTGAGTTGACAATTACTCTACAGTGACACGTTTTTAAACAATCAATTATTTCCTAATGAAGCAATTTATCACTGAAATATCACTACCTGCGGGAGCTGATTTAAGCTAGGTACTACTGTAGGCTGTACCACCTCACATGCGGGAGCTAATATCACGGCTTGTTAAGTTCAAAATGGCAATGGGTAGCAAATGTTGGTCAATATTGCGTTCCAAGTCGTATTTGGAAACTATTCGACTTAGAAACATGAAATTTAGTAAATATAGTCTTCTCGATTATACCTAACGACAAATATGTTCATGAGATAAAGCCTCAGAAACTAGGGAGAAACTACAGTTGCAATTGGGTTTTTAAATGAATTTTTTTTTTTACTTAAATGGAAGGACCACATATAAGTTTTATAGCAAAACTTTTTTTTTTATTTTTTTTGCTTGCTAATTAAAAAGTTATATTTAAATAAAAATTAATTTTTAAACTCAGTTCCGATAACGCGCCAAATGAATCCGAACGCGTGTGACGTCATTATGTTATCTGTGGTCTTTGTATCCATGGTTACCAAGTTAAAAATTTATTATTTTTGATAGTATGTGTAATACATATACAAATACCAACAAATGCAGACACATTTTAACATAACGACGTCACAAACATTCCTGGCGCGTTTTGAAGTCACGTGATATTTTTTAAATTTTTATACATTTTAATTAATTTTTAGTAATTTATCTATAGCTTTAAAAAATGTTTTCTTTTCGATTTTCAATATTATTTATGTTAAATTATCAGAAAAAATTAAAAAATTAATAATTTTTTTTAAACTTAAATACCTAATTATGGAACTCTCTGTATACAAACAGGGTACTTGACCGATTCTTTTCAATTTTATCGAGTGTTAGCTGTTCTTATACTTGAATAAGTAATAATAATTGAAGTTCTGGAAATACTAATCTTTCTGTGTGATAGTTTGCCAAACGAAAGACACTCATTTCTCTACAATTATAATATTTTAACGACGTCTTAAATTTCAAACAACCTTAAGTTTTAATAGACTGAACTGTTGCGAGTTGGAGAAAAGATACATAAAGCACTGAATTAAGCATTTCATTTCTTCCTATCTCTCTCTGACACATTGTTTGTCGGCATAAGTGCCTACTGTATCTCTGAGAGTGTATTCATATGTATCATTTTGCACAACTTTATGCAAGGATTGTCCAATTCAATTCGATTAAACAAAATTTTTCCAATTTTCAGTTAGTAGTGGTAATGGAGGTTATGCTCTGACAACATCAGGAGCAGTATCAATATTAGAGTCTGTTTTTTACCCGGCTACGGCAAAGCCAAAAGGAGGGTTATTAATTAATGTAACAAATTGACAAATGGTTCAAATGATTGACTTAAATTTTACATTCAGCTATCAGTTACTACAAGAAAATTGTCCATGAATCATTATTTAAAAGAAATTACATTAAAATATTCAAATCGACATTTATAACATTTCATGTTTATACGTTTGATAGCATGTCATTATTAGATGTTAATTATTTGTGTTCTTTTTTGGGGAGATTTTGTAAACTGTGAAAAACTAGTTAACAAATAAAAAAATATTCAATTTCATTCTAATCTATTGTGTCATATCTGAAATACAATCGAAGTTCTGACTTTTCACATTGTCAGATTACATAATATTATTAAGTAATGCGTACCGACACGTGGGCAGGGGAGACCTAGGAGAGTTGTAACAGAGGGGGGTTGAAGTAAAGTTGATTTCTGGGAACCTATGACCGTTAGCGAACTGGCAACCAAGCAACTTTTTCGACGCTCCATATTTGATGCAGTTAACGCCGTGAGCCCACAGGAAATGGCTGAGTGTATACGACATCTGCACGGAAAAAATTGCCAAAACTAAGTTTTTGACCAATATTTCGCTAGCCAATTATGCGATACGTATTAGGTCAGTGCTATTGTGACATTTTTTTTCTAATATGTATTGGTTATTCAAGTTTCATAGCAAAATATTATTTTGAGTTCGCCTCGTGTTTTGTGCGACCCTGTATTTTGTGGAACATACATAATATACTATTATACGTCTTGTGTGTGAACGTCTATGTATGTAGATATCTCTGGCCAAATGATAAAATCGCTTATGTAAAATTTTGTGTATGGTTTTTTATATAAACTTGTAATTATTTGAAAGTTTTTTCCTTTTACTTTGTAGTCTTCTTCCCATTCCTATAATTTATATGAAACAAAACGAGAACAGCACAGAGCTATATTATCTATTTAGTTATAGATTATTTAGTTATAGATTTAAATTTAGTTGTTAATTAGACCCAAAAGATCTCCAAAGAGTTTAGAGAATAAATTTGAAATCTAAACTAAAATAGAAATTAAAGATACAATATTATATCATATTTAATGAATTGTGAATTATAGACGCTCGACATCAGAGGTCATTAGTGTCTGTATATCATATTTAAAATTATAACTATTTGGATTGAAAAAAGTTCATGGGTTCGTACGCTCCTACTTACCGTAAAGAATGTGAGGCTAAATCGAAACCACAAACCTACTGCTACAAGACAAATTTGTTTTTTAATAAATTTTCTTTAAATTTATAACAAGCCGGGTCGCCTCGTCCTATTGGGGACTTCTGGATTGTACACCGAGAAAAGCACGGAGGTAAAAGGTAGATAGATTAGATTGTAGATTATAGACGCTCAACATCTGAAGTCATTAGCGTCTATAGAGGTAAAATGTAACGGTCAGATGAGGGGAGTTGGTGATTAGACGTGACGGAGTGAGGTTGTGTGGTTTTGTGGGTGCGAACGGGCCATAATCGGGGAGCAATCCAGAAACCCAAGGTAGGATCTAAAAATGTTATTTATACACAACTGAGTTAATTTTCTTCAGGATTTATTGTTTTCCTTTTAATCTTTTTAATATTAGTCAATAGAATACAGTAGTCAGTAACATGTGTTTCGAGTCCTTTATTTAAATTATTAGCACACCAGCCATGAGAGCAAGGACCCACCACGCTACCCGGTCGGAGGTCCTTTTATGTTCGGTCACCCTTAAAAAGGGCCCGCAACGTAACAAATTTTATTTTTTTACCATAGCTTTGACATAAACGGTTTAGCATTTTGGCTACAGATATTATATGAGTTGGGAATGTACACATTGCATTACAGTGGTGTCTTATCTGTTTTGGGGTAACTTGTGCACTATATTATGTGGCATGTTACCGCTTGGCATTTCCTTGCTAGAGATACTAATTCTAGACTATACTGTGCTAAGAATTATAGTCGAATTAAACTTACCACTATAAACATAATACTGAAAATAACACTTACTTTTTTGTGTCCTACGCAACAAATAGAATATACAGACTTCCAAGGATGCAGCTTTGCGGAGTAAAAGGAGTTCATTCACTGCTACCTGTAAAATGAATAAATTACAATTACATTATAAATTACTTATACTGCATTTCACTAGAAATGTAAAACTAACAAGCCGTGAGGTGGGTCGTTTATTAGGACTAAAGTGCGATCCTTGACGTCCACACGACGAACTTCCCAGTTTGATAAATATTTAATAATAATAATTAAATTAGATATTACACAGAAAAGTAATCATTTTAATCATTAAAACATAATTATTATTTATTTTTAACAATAATAAAAAAAAGGGCTGAACCAATTTTTATAAAATTTATGTCGGATCAAAATGACGTTAACACGCCTCGATTGGCACCCTTATGAAGTAGATATAATTTTTTATTCGTGAGATATTGTGTAAAATCTACTTTTTTGGAGTCTATTTGGTTAACAAAAAAGAACGGCTGAACCGATTTTGAAAAAATTTCTTTCAGATCATATTTACGTTAATACGCGTCGATTGGCACCCTAACGTAGTCGATATCATTTTTCATTCTCGAGATTTCGTCTTAGAAAGAAATGGACACATACGTACGTACGTACATACGTACACACACACACACACACACAGACATCTTTCTAAAAATAGTGTAAAAATAGTGTAGTGACCTTGAAACATAAAAATTTGTTATACATTTTGATTTCGATTTTCGGACCCATTACAATAAATTCCAATGGGAAGTTAACAATATTATTGTTATACTAGCGATCCCGTCCGGCTTCGCCCGGGTGTTATGAATTTATGATTAGTTACACGTTTTTAGCTTAAGTAATTTCTGAGATACCGCGTGTCCTTCATGAAGATTTCCATCCTCGTTTTCACCCCTTACGATATGGATTTCGATAATCTGTCGAACACAGATCTCTTCGATTTTAACAAAGAATACTTAAGTCAAATTTTGGGTTTCTAGCTCAAACAGTTTCGGAAAAAGATTATTTTTATAAATCCTCTTGTCAACGGCCCATTAAGGGTTAATAAAAAAAAAACAATCGACCATGTATTTGCTTATTTTTGAATTTTGAATTCAATACCTGTCACTAACGATTTTTGAGATATATGAACAATTTGTCAAAAACAATACACCCTGTTTTGACCCCCTTAGAGGTTGACAAAAAACTCTACACCCCTTTCTTTTGACCCCCTTAGGGGTTGAATTTCGAAAAATTCTTTCTTAGCGGATGCCTACGTCCTATAAGAAACCTACCTGCCAAATTTCATGTTTGTAGGCTTTATAGTTCCTGAGATTTCGTGATGAATGGGTGAGATAGATGAACAAAAATTTTCTTATTGTTGGTCTAACCCGTAAGAATAAATCAACAGAAATTAAGCATAAAATGCGTTTAATAGTATGTAACCACTAACCAGAATAAATGGCACGGTTCTCCCCACCGATTTGACTTTCTTGCTCAACTGCATTCAGTGACGACGAAAGAGGGATGAACAGTGAGCAAAAATAGCGATCTGAACCCGAGCAAAGCCGGACTGGGCAACTAGTGTTATTATGTAATCTTATTTATGATTGAAGTGTAAGTAATTTAGTTGAGTGATTAACTATTTCAAATGAGTCGTGAGGTAATGAGGTGTTATAAACTGTTTGTTAAGCAACCATCGTCCATTGTTCTGTGTATTCAGTGCCTGTGGTGGTTACACTGAACACCGACGTACAATGACATCGTAAGACAAAATACTTAAAGACATCAAAGTTAGATTAGAATCTCTATTTATGCACTAATTGCCATCGCCTATGTTAATTCAAGCATGGACTTTTTAAACATTAAGACAAGGGGACTCTTCTCAAGTCCTCTTCACGGTCTAGTTTGACGTAATCTCCCTTATATTAGGAATTAATATTAGAGCTTGTGTTGGTCTATTTCAGATTTATAATCAGATAAAGATAGAGGGTGGTCATTTTGACGTAGAACTACGTTTTTCCCGAAAATATATAGGGGGGGGGGGAGTAAAATGATGCTAGACGAAAAATGCGTCACAATAAATGTGTGATAAAAAGTCAAGAAGTGTCATGGGCACCTGACATGCTTTTTACGCATTGTATATAAAACCGAATTTGTTAAAGCTATAGACAATACAATAATTGAAAAGTTATTATTTGACCGCCATTTTGAAAACTGATGCAATTTTATTTTTTTGTGTCCTATAAAACTCTTAGATATTAATTTTCAAAAGGATCAGGTACATATCACGTTTTGGGTGATCTGCCACCCCTTTTAGTACTGACCAATTGATCTGCAAATATTATATTGGCATTTTTTGGTTCACCGACAAGCTATACAAACAATTTCAGCCTTGAAGCAATAATAATTGTGACCATTTTTTTTGTGACATGTTGGGGCCAGTGTGCATCCCTCCCATACCACTATCTAGCAAAATCCCTTACTCAGTGCACTTTAATATGCCAACCTCAACATCATCACAAAAATAAGACCTTGAATAAATAACACCAAAAAATTGTCACTACCTCTCGGTCTATAGGGAAAAGTGTCTTAAAATTTAATATTTGCCAAAAACAAAATATATATTTTTCAACTTATTTTGACTTCCATTCACTA
Organism: Mongoloraphidia duomilia; assembly: GCA_039654895.1. Taxonomy (NCBI): domain Eukaryota; kingdom Metazoa; phylum Arthropoda; class Insecta; order Raphidioptera; family Raphidiidae; genus Mongoloraphidia; species Mongoloraphidia duomilia. The sequence continues at coordinate 4,284,502 of CM077517.1, forward strand.
TAGAATTACAAAGATACAACAATTTAAGAAACAGTAATACATGTTTTAAACATCCCTGTATATTTTAATCCATTCCAATACTGTATTATATTTCGCGTGGATTTCCACAGCTTTTCAAACTAATTAATGAAAACTAATGAAAATGATTGCCAAGGGAGGTTTTAGTCTCCTATTTGCTTTAATGTTATTTCGTAGGTAAAACTTTGTATAAAACTAAAATTAGTGAAGGTAGAAATTCAGAAACTTTACTGACTGGTAACAACTATGCTTAATTTTCAGTATTTATTGTATATATAATTTTATAGGAGATTACAACCATTCAGATTATTAGTGTTATAATTTTATGTAATTACGTAGAGGGGGTGACACCTTGTTTTAATTTAATTTGTAAATGATTTAATTTAATTTAATTAAAATTATTTACTACAAGTTATAATTTTATTTGTTCGTTTTGAAAATGATTAATTGCGATTAATGGAGATAGAGGGTCTTATAGTTTCGAAACTAAATAAAATTGTAAACCAAAGGCAAACAAAGCCAAACAGATAGATACCCATGCACACACACATATAGCTGCCATGCGAAAAACTATTGTTATAAAACTGTTTTCTGAGTTGGCGGAATAAATATTTATTTACAATAATTCGTAACAATTAACTATATACAATAATTGCAACAACGAAAAGTCAATTCTAACTTCTAACAATAAAAAAAACTTAAACGGTGATTATTGAACTAAACGAGCCACTTAAATAACACTTAACAAATAACTATATATGCAAGGATTATTTATTTGTAATTATTTCTGTCACTGTATTTATATCAGATTTATTTCGCTGTTCAACACTGTCACAGTACAATCTATATTGACTGATTCCCGTTGACTGATCAATATTTATTTCACTGTACCGCTTGATGGCACGACGCACCATTCACTGATCTCCGGTGACTGACCCTCTGACTCACTCGTACTTCGCTTATATAGGTCGCGCACTCCAGCCTAGTACGTTCTCGCGTTCTCTAGAACATTCCGGCAGGTACTCGTTGTTCAATATCTTCGATACCATTCCACGCTTTACTACTGTGACCTTTCTTTCTCGTGATTTCTATTGGAGGCAGTGGCGTAACATCCTGGGGTTTGCTACACTATGTTTTAAGTTTTCAGAATAGTATACAATCGGATTAAGACCTTATCACTATACTGCTATTTCGTTACAGAACATGGAAGTGTTGGAACCTATAATTAATTCAAAATACAGAATATCTGTAGGTTTTTTTATGGTATTATAATAATTTAATCAAGAAATTATTAGTCCTATCCGTAAATAAATCACATATTAGTGAATAACACAATATATCAGACGATATCATGGCGATATTATGTCGTCTGATATATTGTGTTATTCACTAATATGTGAATTTATTTACGGATAGGTCTAATAATTTCTTGATTACCTATAATTAATGTTTTTTAGATATTAGTGGTCGATTCAGTTGGTAAATAAAATGAAACGCTTATTATTAAGAGTATGCGATAGCGGAAGTTACCCCCTGCATTCGTAATCTCAAATCCTTTCCCTTCGCCTAAAACCGTTCATCGCTCTGCCGACGCTAATTTTAAAGCTAAGGGCTAAACGCCAAATGAAGGACCAAGAATCACACTACAGATCCTACAGGTGAAAAATTGAAAAAAAAATTCCTGATAAAACTTACAACTTTTTAAGAAATTAGGTAATCTTTGACACGTATCCAAAACATGTTTTCAAAAAATTCGTCTGTAGAATCTGTATAGAGTGATTCTCGGTCCTTGAATTGGCGTTTACCCGAACCCTTTATCTTTAAAAATAGCGTCGGGAGAGCAGTAACTGTTTTATAGGCGAGGGGAAAGGATTTGAGATGAAGGGTGCAGGGGGTTACTTCCGCTATCGAATACTCTTAAAACAATTCTGGGAGCATTAATTTATAAGTATAATATAATTCTATAATTACATTGAATATAAATATTAACTACGTTGCAAAGATATTATATTTTTCCAAATACAAACTAAAGATAGTTTGACACATAAAAAGCGGCAGAGATGTATTTAAGATTTCATTTGAAAAGGACACAGAACCCTAATTTTCAGAATAGTCCCATTTCTGGTTACATATCTGTCTCCTGTACGTCATCTTACCCCATTGAAGGAAGCATTTAATTAACGGCACAAATAAATTGTACGACCCACTACTGCTGCATCAATATTACACTTACAGGAGTTTGATCTATCTAATTATATATAAGCGTATTATAGTTGAGTTTGTTCTAGGATTCCCTTTACGGAAACTTCAGACATATTAAACGTTTTTATTTCATATGAAACTAGCTTTCCGGCATTGATTTGTTCGAGTAGATTGGCAGCGAAATTATCAAGAGCAACAAATCGCTCACTGTTCATCCCACTTTCGTCTCAGCGTAACAATATATATTTATATATATATATTGTTACGCTGAGACGAAAGTGGGATGAACAGTGAGCGATTATATATATATATGTGATTATATATATGCGATTATATATATATATATGCGATTTTATATATATATGTGTGTGTGTGTGTGAGTCAAACGACATCAAGATGGGGTATTAACGAATTTTGATTTTGGTTCGTATTGCCCGAAAAAACAAAGAAGTTACAGCTGCTAATATACCTATTCCTGATTTGCTATAATTCCTCCACTCCTACAATTTTTTTTAACTAAGTTAACATTTAAAAATATTTTAAAAAAATTACGGGGAAAGTGGAAAATTTAGGATAGTATTAGTGTGAGTGGTGACAATTTCGAGAAACGGACGTTAAACGCATTCTTATTGTTATTATTAACATTTAATCAGTTAACCATTCTCGCTGCGTCAATTTGTAGCAAAGAAGTTGATGATTAATAGCGCAGCAGGAAGGCTAACTGGTGAAAGCTACATAATATCATACTATCGCACAAGAGTGTGTGAAAGTTTAGGTGTAGGTTCACCGCAGGATTCGAGATCCTACGATGCACATATAGCCTTGTTTAGGGAGTCGCACCTTCATGTATGACGTACACAACACATAACCGAGGGTTATCTAGATTCCAGCTAGCTGGCAAGCGATCAGTCAATTGCATTGCCTCCCAGCAGGATTCAGCCACGTTACATAATCCGTTATATAGCACAGGATGTCTATACTATGGATATGTTTTTGTCTACGAAAGCTTCACATTATGAAATGCATATTTCGGTGTTTGACATTTCAATAAAGTTCTAAAACCATGCATGTGTTATATAAAGTATAGTTAATAATAGTTTTTAACACGCTTTTATTAGCTTCACCTGTATGTTTGCTTGCTTGCTTGTTTGTCAGTTTGTCAGTTTGTAACCGACTTCTTTGAACTTGATTTTGACCAACTTTGAACGGTCGGATTTAGTTTAAACGTTGTCGACTTATCAAGGACCGACGACAATACAATAATTCAATAAGTTTGTCCCATTATCCTGACCAGGATCTCCAGGACTAAAAAAAAGCAAAAAACTTCAGATTGAACAGAAACTTTGCACACTTATCAAGGACCGATTACAATACAATAATTCCATAAGTTTGTCCCATTATCCTGACCAGGATCTCCAGGACTAAAAAGCAAAAATAAATTTAATTTAAAAAAACTAAAAAACACGCTTTAATGAACTAAAAAGTAAAAAAATAATTAATTTTATTGTAAAAAAGCGTGGGGTGCTTTGGATCATATTTTCAAACTACCCCACGCTTTTTTACAATAAAATTAATTATTTTTTACTTTTTAGTTCATTAAAGCGTGTTTTTTAGTTTTTTTAAATTATAATTTATTTTATACGGCTGTATGCAATTGAAAGATTTTTTCGTTGGAGAGCAGCCAATTATATAATTGTTTCGAAACATATAGGAAAAAATCATTTTACCAACCAGTGGTCACAGTCAGGATTCTAACCTGAACCTTTCCAATTTCGCGTCGGAATGAGCAATCATGTCACAGTTGAGTATTGTAAGCTCATTCCGACGCGAAATTGGAAAGGTTCAGGTTAGAATCCTGACTGTGACCACTGGTTGGTAAAATGATTTTTTCCTATATGTTTCGAAACAATTATATAATTGGCTGCTCTCCAACGAAAAAATCTTATAAAGTATAGTGTGTAACACGTGTGCTAAATATTTATGTCCCTCAGGGGAAACATTGGAATGTAGTTTGCATTCCAATGTTTTGTGGGGATTAGCACTCCCAGGGACCCGAGCTCGTACCAGTCGGTTTATGTATGTCGGCTGGCGAATTCTAATACACAAATGGATTTTTTGTTGTGTTGAAGACGCTAATGACCTGAGTTGTCGACGCGTCTATAATCTACAATAAAATAAATAAATATTTATGCGTCAGGCGCGATGTTTTCAGCACTCGTATTCGGCTCGCGATGCTCACTCGCCAAGGCTCGTAAGCGCTCGCCTATAACTCGTGCTGAAAACATCGCGCCTGATACATAAAGATGTATTTAGCACACTAGTCACACAATATATCGAATCGATTACGATCGCCATAGAAGTGTTCTCTTCACCCGTGCGGTTTTTTTTTCTTTTGTTACCACCTGTATTAATATTTGCAATTTTATAATTGTTTGTTTTAAGTCAAGCAAAAATTTTTGTTCGACCACAAATTGACGGTCGTGAACCGGTGTCTTTTACCCTTTGTGTCATATTATGACAGTTTGTATATATTAATAATTGATAAATTTATTGTGTATTAAATATTGTTGTGAAATTGATTGACATTTCTTTTCTATGTGTATGATATTATGCTCTGTTCCATACAATTGACCGGGTTAAACTTTGAGAAAGGATATATATACCCGTTACGTCCGCCACTTTACTCCCATCTCTTCCACCACTACCATTTAATAACCTTTCTAGGACGCTTTAAAAAGTCGTTGTGGCCTACATGCCATTTAACAGCTGCAGAAGTACCAACTGTCCGTCACTAAGTCCGACAGGTGTCATTTTATAAAAAATAAAAATAATGACTTTCGCAAAAACGTGCTAAAATTATTTTGAATAATTTGCTTTCCGAGGTCACTACGGATAGAATAAAAAGCAACAGTGTCATTTTAATTTCCAATGTACTTATACAATCTGAAGATTTTATAAAGGTAATTACAACAATAAAAATACTACATACCTACTTCTAAAAAACTAATCTAACAAAAACGTATGACAGCTGGTTTTAGACGATAATAGCAATACAGTGCAACCTCGATATTACAAAACTGAAGGGAATTAGAAAATATTCGTCATACTAAGTAATTTGTTTCAATGAGGTTTGTTATATAGAGGTTAGGTTGGACTACGATTCGTTTTAACAAGGTTTCTCAGCCATTGCAACTTTAAAACTAACAACAGTGACAAACAACAGTGTTTACATTACTTAGCATCAAACAACAATGATTGTCTTACGAAAAATTTAACATGTCTGTTAACTTGTCGAGACATGAATTATTGTGGAATTGATTGAGAATAATTGATAGGATACGTTATGTAAAGGTTATATAGAGGTAAATAATACTTTCTATTTATATTTTGAAATGATTGAAAATTCGTTATAAAGAGGTTTTTGACAAATGTATTCGTAATGTAAAGGTATATTTTGCGTTAGCTCTTCTAGGGGATTTCGAAAAATTTGTTAAATCAAGGAAATCGTTATATTGAGGCTCGTTATATTAAGGTTACAGTGTATTTACCAAATAGGGACAAGCCTCAACGAAATTCACACAAGAATTTTATTTTCCGCACTAGCGCAGAACATAACGGTTGCCATAGCAACTTCTGTTTATTCGCTCTAAACGCCTGCGTACGCTTGCGTGCGCCTATCATTACTTACGTGCACGAACTTCGCGACATACTGTGCAAGGAAAGATGGTGCGCAAATGAACTGTCAGGATTTTTTCAAAATGACGTGAAAAGTAGGTATTTTGTAGTGGGTATGGCAAAAAATAACATATCTGTGTCGTACGTAATGATATTACGGCTCGTGTGACTGTAAAAACTCGCTATCGCTCGTGTTTACATACTGTCATCACTCGCCGTAATATGCCCCATTACGTATCTAGACATACAATCTACTATTTCCAGTGTGCTTGCTTGTACATAATACATACTTTTGTAAAACTTTTTCACTAATAATAGCTTGATAAAAACTTTTCTATGGAACAGTACGTATTTATTGTCTATAATATCTATTCTCTAAAGTTTTGTACGCCGATTTGTATTGTCTTGTAATTACACTTACCTAATAGAAGTTCCAATAAGACAATGCTTTCTGCATACAAAGTTTGAAACTAAATCAAGTCTCTCTTGTAACTTTCTATTATTTTCAAACACTCTCTGCTACATTGCTACAATAAAATTACAACTTCATTACTTGGATTTTAGTTGCAAGATTTATTTATCACATTTTCAAATATAAAATAATATTAAAAATGAAGTTTACGCTATGTATATTCAGAAATTATTTTAAAATAATATAGTTTTGAAAATCATTGCAAAAATTTACGGTACTTCTAAACAGAATTGCATCAGAAAATATATTGTCATTTAATTAATCTAACTATCTAATCTAATCTAATCTAACTAATATTATAAATGTGAAAGTTTGGATGTATGGATGGATGTTTGTTACTCAATCACGTCAGAACGGCTGAACGGATCTGGATGAAATTTGGCACAGAAATAGATTATAGTCTGGAATAGCACATAGGCTACTTTTTATCCCGGAAAAATGTACGGTTCCCGTGGGATAGTTTTGTTTTTGTTTTTCACTGAGCAAGGGATCGACATGATTTTATGCATAGTGGTAGTTTAGGGGTCTGAGAATGTTATAGGCTAATTTTTATCCCGAAAAAATGTACGGTTCCCGTGGGATATATTTGTTTTTGTTTTATCTCTGTTACTACTAAACCGATTCTAAAAATTCTTTCACTAATAGAAAGCTACGCAGGGGGAATAACAAATTAGGGGGAAGATTCTCGCGGGGGGATAACAAATTAGGGGGGAAGATTCTCGCGGAGGGATAACAAATTAGGGGGGAAGATTTTTAGGGGGGATAACAAATTAGGGGTGGAGATTCTCGCGGAAAGATAACAAATTAGGGGGGGAAGTTTCTCCCGGGGTGATAACAAATTAGGGGGGAGATGCTCGCGAGGAGATAACAAATTAAGGGGGGAAATTCTCGCAGGGGGGTTACAAATTAGGGGGGGGAGATTCTCGCGGTGGAATAAAAAATTAGAGGGGAGAGATTCTCGCGGTAAGATAACAAATTAGGGGGAAGATTCTCGCGGGGGGATAACAAATTAGGGGGGAAGATTCTCACGGGGGGATAACAAATTAGGGGGGAAGATTCTCGCGGGAGGATAACAAATTTTGCACAGGAGTTCCTTATATAGGTATCGTAGGTGAGCAATAATGTATAAATAAAATTCGAGCGAACGAGCGAAGCGAGTGAGAAATGTATTATCAATATTCGAGCGAAGCGAGTGAATAATATGTTAATAATATTCAAGCGATCGAGCGAAGCGAGTGAGTAATGTATTAATAATATTCGAGCAAACGAGCGAAGCGAGTGAGTAATATATTAATAATATTCAAGCGAACGAGCGAAGCGATTGAGTAATGTATTATTAATATTCGAGCGAACGAGCGAAGCGAGTGATGAATGTATTTATAAAATTCGAGCGAACGAGCGAAGCGAGTGAGTAATGTATTAATAATATTCAAGCGAACGAGCGAGGCGAGTGAGTAATATATTAATAATATTCAAGCGAACGAGTGAGTAATGTATTAATAAAATCCGAGCGAACGAGCGAAGCGAGTGAGTTATGTATTATAAAATTCGAGCGAATAAACACTACCAGCTCGGCTTCGTTTTGCAGGAGAAGAATTTCTCGCGGGGGGGATAATAAATTATAAATCGTAAAATACGTGGGCGAAGCCACGGGTAACGGCTAGTTATATTATAAGAAGTTTCATTTAAATTCCAATCTGCTGATTTATATCAGAACTCAAAACAGTAACTATCAGAATAATTGAGAATTGTAAACAATGTAAATTAAACGAATACAAAATATTATGTCAGCAAAATCACGGTTAGCGACCCATGTCGATTCATTTCTGTTATCTTTATCGTTCCTGGAAACCAACAGTGATAATAATCTATTCTGCCGATTATAATAATTATATAAAAGTGGTCGATCACTTAGGTGGGTAGTCAGGAAAAATATTATGATTTTTTCCTTTACTTTTGCCTGTGTAATTCTACTCTATGGATATTTCATTTTTGTTACATTTCCTATAATTTATTTACCCATTATTTTTCCACAAGATGTGTGAAAGAGTCTTAAAACTATAGAGATATCATGGATAGAGTAGGGGAGTCAGGTTGCAAAAGAGAGATAGAAAACGGATAGTTTCTCTTTTCCTTGTCTTCTGACGCATTTGTGAATTTAATTTATTTATAGTAGATATTGTTAATAATTACATTTATAATCATGCCTATGTATTTGTGATAGAAAAAGATAGAAGTACACTTCTATTCTCCATCTCTATCTTTTGCACCGACAATTTTTTGGGTAGCTCCTCTTTTTTATCTATGATATCTCTATGCTTAAAACACCTTCAGATTTGTAATAATATGATATGTTGTAAATAAGTCAAAGACTGCAAAACAGAAAAATCAGTCATCTGTTTGCTAAGTCATTGTATTATGTAACTCGTTGTTCAGACATGAATAGAAATCAAACAAACAAACGACGGCAAATGTGTGAAGCTGACATAAAACGTTGCAATTTACTATTCTGAATGTGAGAGAAATAAAAGAAACCAAAAGAAAACAACCTCTGCGATACCGAATCATAATATCAATTGAATTGTCGTGTTTACTGCCACGTTTTATAATATAGGTAGGTAACTTTATTGTGATTCACTTACATTGCGAGAATATTACTGACTAGCGGTCCCGTCCGGCTTCGCCCAGGTGCTAAGAAAGCCCGGGTGCATTGCACTACGCACTCGTTTCACTCGTTCGCTTGAATATTATAAATACACTACTCACTCGCTTCGCTCGTTCGCTTGAATATTATAATTACATTTCTCACTCGCTTCACTCGTTCGCTTTCTCACTCGCTACGCTCGTTCGCTATATACAGTGGAGTCGCGATATAGTGAACACCCGGTAAGGTGAACAACTCTATAAGGTGAACACGTAAAACTTTGTATAGTGTATTCTATAAGGTAAACAACTGGAACCTCGATAAGGTGAACAAAGCTAATTTGATTTATTTGACACTGTTATTGGTTCTCGGAATACTTGGTAGGTCGTTTTATTCCCAACAATATCTCTGTTAATTTTTGTATTTGTAGTAATGCCGACACAGCGGTGCTGATTTGATGATAAACAGATGTACCTATGTATCTATGTAATGACTACTTTTATTTTTCCTCCACATTTTTGTGATTCGGTTCGAATTTCTGCTTTTATAGTAAAGCTGATCTCATTGATGTGGTGATAGTGTTTGGTGTTGGTGTTTGAACTTTGATAAAAAAATGAAAGCTCTTACATTTACCAATAAAGGTGAAATAATAAAAAAAATTAACAAAGGTGAAACTGTGACTGCCCTTTCGCGTGAATATGGTGTTGCAAAATATACCATTTGTGGTATTCGAAAAAATAAAGAGTGCATTTTGAGAGCTCTGGGGAATACACTTTCTGGCGCAAGTAAGCGAAAAAGGATGAAGTCTTCAGAACTCCCAAAAATGAAAGCAGCATTGTACAAGTGGTTATTAAAGATGCGAAATAGTATAGATTTAATTTATGAAGTTTTCTTTTCATTACCCCTTTTTATTTACCTTGATAAGGTGAACAAATTCGATAAGCTGAATACCATTGGTCTGAATTAGTTCACCTTATCGCGACTCCACTGTATATAAATCTTCCGTGAAAAATTATCTAACTGATGGTGAAAACCGCATCAAAATCCGTTGCGTGGTTTAGGAAATACATTACTTACTCGCTGAACAATATAAAGATAATTGTAACATTTTTATAATATTATATTAAGTAAGTTACTAACCTCAAAATATTTCTATAGGTACTACAAACAAACAAAAATGAGTTCATCACACTTTAATAAAAATCTTTATTAAACTTAAAAAACAAAAATAATTAAGACTGACACAAGCCACATTTACCTAATTAATCTATTATAAAATGCAAAGTGTTGGAACGTAAAATGAAAAAAATAAAGCATTACAGTGGAGAGAGTAAACATGTTTGAATAGAATTAATATTTTTAAAATTTACCATAGCAAGTTTTGTAGAATTTTCGAAATATGCGCACATAGGTTATGTGCTGGTGATCGTGTGATATATTCAGTGGATGATAATGGGAAATGTACATAATATGCGCAGGGGTTGTGTCAGTACCAATGCAATGTGTGCTCGTGCACATGTATTAAGTAACACGTAGTAATAAAGGCACCCCAATGAACACATATCGTACTACAGATGACCGTCCTATGACGATGTCGTTTTCGAATTAGATTTGGAGCCACTGAAATGCTGCTTACATTTAGTTTTTCCCTCGGTTTTTCCAGATCCATTAGACCAGACATGTGGATCCCAAAGCCAAGCAATTTAAAATTAGGGGGCTTGGTCCAGTACTCGGCCCAGCTCGTTACTCGGCCTGTTTGGCTGTCTAAAAAGTATTGTTACGAAACTGTTTTCTGACTTGGCGGAATAAATATTTATTTACAAGAATTAAAAATCCGTAACAATGAACGCAACAACTATATAAAATAATTCGTAACAATTAACTATATACAATAATTCGTAACAATTAACTATATACAAGGACTATTTACATCACTGTATTTATATCAGATTTATTTCTAACGTTTATTTATGTCGGTCATTTACTCAGTTATTTCAGTACTATTTATTTATATCCACTCTGTGTGTGTACGGGCTATAATTCTCGAAAGAGTTAATTGATTTTGACGAAATTTGGTAGGCACGTTGGAACCCATCACCGCACGAAGCCAATTTAAAATGGGCCCAATCGGACCATTTTAAGGGTGATTTTTAGGGGTTGAAAAATGTTTTTGGGCCCAAAAATACCGAAAAAGTTCTCAGAATTTATTCAAAATTGAAATTTAACCCTTTAGTGAAGATTAAAATGTGCTGCTAAAATTTTAATAAAATCGCCCCGACAGATCCGGATTTACAAATTTTATGAAAACACTAGATTGCGGATAGTGATTTACTTACTGAAGGGTGTATTTAATTTGGTACAGAGGTTGCATTGATAATAATATTGAAATTAAGAAAAAAAATATTATTTTAAGGAATGTATTAAGGGGTTAAATTTTTTATTTTGTCCAAAAACAAACTAAGTTTTACGTATTAAAGCCATAAGGCCTGTATTAGCAAATACACTATATTGTCGGCAGGGTTTGGCACTGCGACCCGAGTTTTTAGGCGCGATCTAGAGCGAAGCTAGAAGCGCCTATATACACTCGCTTTGTCTGTTAATCTGTTAATCTGTTATTCTGTTAATCTGTGACGGATTTTTTGTATCAGTTGTACAGCCCAAACGAGTTAACCGATTTTAAAAAACTTTTTTTTGTTCGATTCCTCTCGGGGTCTATTTGATCCTAACGTCGCCCGATTTTTGAATTTTGGCCCCAGAGGGGAGCAAATTATCTAATAAATCGCGAACTTGTTTCGGTTGTCCTTGTCTGTTGCACAGTGTGATATGGATATTGGAAGACAGCGTATGCTTTGACTTAAAATAAAAACGGGTGCTACATTATAATATAGTCATTCAATTTTTTGACTGGTGACGTTTGATTTTTGTGTTTAAAAACCATGGCCTACTGAGTTAAAATGACCTGTAACTAATTATTGACGTCGGTCGGATGGCGGGATCTAGGGATCGGACCAAAATTTCTCGATGTTTCATATCTTCCTGAACAATTTGGCTTTCTCTGTCTGTATGTCCGTTTGAAAGGTTATAACTCGAGAACCACTGATCCGATTTACGTGAAAAGTGGAACGTCTTTTTTGTAAAAATTATCCGATCCTTTTGAAAATTGAAATTTAAGAGTTTCATAGGTCACAAAAAAATAAAATGACGTCAGATTTCAAAATGGCAGCCATATGTACTTTTTTGTAAAAATTATCCGATCCTTTTGAAAATCGGTATTTGAAAGTTTCATAGGACACAAAAAAATAAAATGATGTCAGATTTCAAAATGGCGGCCGTATGTACTTTTTTGTAAAAATTATCCGATCTTTTTGAAAATTGATATTTGAGAGTTTCATAGGACACAAAAAAATAAAATGATGTCAGATTTCAAAATGGCGGCCGTATGTACTTTTTTTGTAAAAATTATCCGATCTTTTTGAAAATTGATATTTGAGAGTTTCATAGAACACAAAAAAATAAAATGACGTCAGATTTCAAAATGGCAGCCATATGTACTTTTTTGTAAAAATTATCCGATCCTTTTGAAAATCGGTATTTGAAAGTTTCATAGGACACAAAAAAATAAAATGATGTCAGATTTCAAAATGGCGGCCGTATGTACTTTTTTGTAAAAATGATCCGATCTTTTTGAAAATTGATATTTGAGAGTTTCATAGGACACAAAAAAATAAAATGATGTCAGATTTCAAAATGGCGGCCGTATGTACTTTTTTGTAAAAATTATCCGATCCTTTTGAAAATTGATATTTGAGAGTTCCATAGAACACAAAAAAATAAAATGACGTCAGATTTCAAAATGGCGGCCATATGTACTTTTTTGCAAAAATGATCCGATCTTTTTGAAAATCGGTATTTGAGAGTTTCATAGGACACAAAAAAAATAAAATGACGTCATATTTCAAAATGGCGGTCATAGGTATATACTTCTTTGTAAAAATTATCCGATCCTTTTGAAAATTGATATTTGAGAATTTAACAAGACACAAAAAAATAAAATTGCGTCAGATTTCAAAATGGCGATCAAATAATAACTTTTTAATTGTATTATTTATATCTTTGATAAATTCGGTTTTATATACAATGCGTAAGAAGCATAGCTTCTGTCTCTTATGACACATCATGACTGTTTTTATTTAGCCGGTTCCAAATTACGCTTAATAGTCAACCGTTGCTATGGAAAATTGTTGAAAAAATTCACTGTACTATTTTTTCCATGAAATCCAATACATATTTATATTTGGTCTTATGGCTCATAGCCTACTACAAAATTATAAATCTTCTCAGTGTTATTTTCCCTATGTTCGATAAAACCGTTTACACACAGTACCTACATGAATATCGCGCCTTGTAATTCTTGAATTACTTGTATGCTCCAAAATTTTTTATATTGAAAATGAATTAGAGATAAATTAACGCTGATGTAATTCGACATTTTTTTTCAGTTAAAATTTATAAAACTCGCATTTTCAACGACATTTTTAAAAAATTATCTATACCTAAATAATTAGTATGATCTCGAATTTGGTCCAAATAAATAGCAAAAAAAACTCTCATTTGAATATTGTAATGATGGTTGACATCCGGTTATATAATGCATATTGCATGAACACTTATACATCGTTCAACCCAATTTTAATCAATAATCATTCAACCTGAGTGGTAATGGATTGCGTATTGTCAAATGTCAGTCAACATGGAACGTGGGTAAAACACTCTCCTCTATTTTTTTTCACCTTTCTGTATTTACTGTTGTCAATAAGTGAATGTATTTTTAAATCGAAAACAGCTATTGTATAGTTCATTTAACTAGATTACAGAACTTCTATACAATAACATAAAAACTCTAGACCTCAAAATTATATTAATTTCCTCCTTTTTAGTACCTTTTCTGAAGTTTTTTTTTAAGTTTTTTATCTTTTACTTTTTAGTGACTTTACAATACGTAGTTGGCACGTTATTAACCGTTATTATTTAATTACTACACTAAAAAATAAGAAAACCGATTTTCGTAAAATTTATGTGGAACCACCCTGAAGGTATGCCTAATTAAATAAAACAAGAATAATCAAAATCGGTTCACAAATGCAGGATATATGAGCAGTGGCGGACTAAGCCTGTCGGAGGCCCGGGGCGGCAGAACTAAATGAGGCCCCGGTCTGCTTAGAAATTGATGTATTTGTAGTGTAAATTTCGTAAAAAATGAATAATATAGATGTAATGGCTGACACAAAAAAATCAAATATTTATAATAAACGACCTATCTACTTTAAAATTTTGTATACGTACGGGGCCTCCAACTCCAAACTGCCTCTTACTTACTAAACATATTTTGGCCTTGTTTAGGATTTTATTAAGAAGGACTTCTCGAGATTTGGAGGCCCCCAGGATCAGAGGCCCCCTCAAAACGTGAAGATCTGTTAAAATCTCGAAAAAAAAATTTCGGACTAAATCCATTACTTCTCTACCATAGTAGGAGGTGGGAAGTAAAAACATAAAGGCTTGTGGTAATATTTCATTATTTAGTACGAAAAATTATAGTGAAAATAAAAACATCTTTTAGATAATTTGTCGCATATTTATAATTTTTATAAAGTATTTTAAATAGTAATTAAATATCTAGGTGTGCAAGCTTTCGCGGCCGGCATTGTTCCAAGTCTTCATGGTTTCCGGACTTGTAGGCCGTGGTCCGGTGGTATTTCTACCTGACGTTTCGTCTACAACTGCAGTAGACATTCTCAAAGGCGATGTGGCAGCGGTCGAAGTGTCCTCTTTGGCGGCTCACAGGTCACACTGACCTGTGAGGAAACCATGAAGACTTGGAGTAATTAAATAGTATATTGTACTTATTTCAAGGGACGAAACACAGCGTTTGTAGCTAGTGTGAAGTTTGCTGCCCAAGAAACGAGGTACCTTAAAAAAATTCTATAACAATTATAAGACGTTATTTCAGCTCTTCAGAAGCTTCTAAGCATCAACAGACCATACCTATTCCAACTACTTAACATGTAAATTTACTCGACGGTAACTTCCGCGATGTAGAAGCGCTGTGACCGCGTGCTCGCTCACATAGTGTTCTGTATTACCGACGGACACCGTAACATTCACTCCCAATATATTCCGTTGGGTCATTCTGTTATGTGCCATGGTCATCCGTTGCTTGTAACACCTTCATACAGTGCCGCACAGCAGTATGTTTTCATCACAACACACACACATACACACATAGACACATCATTCTAAAAATAGTGTAAAAATAGTGTAGTTATCTTGAAACATAAAAATTTGTTATACATTTAGATTTCGATTTTCGGACCCATTACAATAACTTCCAATGGGAAGTTAAAAATAGCGCGAAATTTAAAATGACACTTCTTGTTAAAAGACCCTGGAGTGTCATTTTAAATTTCGCGCCTGTTTTGAACGTTTATTTTTAGTTGGACGGTGCCATTTGTCACACAGCTCGTAAAACAATGGCTCTATTGCGCGAAAAATTTCCTGGACGTGTGATTCCTCGAAATGGAGACTTCAATTGGCCGCCCAGATCGCGCGATTTAACACCATTAGACTTTTTTCTTGGAGGCTACGTTAAAGATGAAGTCTACGTCAATGCTCCAGCAGCGATTCAAGCACTCAATGACAATATTACAGCTGCTATTGGCGAAATAAAGCCGCTATTATGCGAAAACGCGATGAAAAATTTCATCAAAAGCGTGACCATTTGTAAGAAGAGCTGAGGCGGACATTTGGCAGATATTGTGTTCCATTACTAACCTCAAAGTTTGTACTTTGGATTAAAAAAAAAATATCACCACTTTTCACGAAAAATTGCTTTTTTCTGTTGTTTTAAAATAACACCTCTTGTTGAAAGACCCTTTATATGGGTTTTGTTTCACATGACTACGTCCTTCTATTTCCGTAACATCCAATATTTCTCAAGTACCACCCCAGTATGAGACATTAGACGCAAAAAAGATGTATTTATGTGATTACAACGTGACATCATAAAATAATTTTTGTCTTATAAGAAACACAGTAATTATAATGACAACGTTTTAAAAATTTTTTAAGTACGAGCCTGTATATAAGTACAGTAAAATTAGTCTCTTTTCAGGCTTATATTACATTAGAGGGAGAGCGATAGTTATATCACAGAGAAGTTTACTGGTTTATACAATATGTGTACACATGATATATAGAAAGTCAACGGGGTGGCAGTGCGAGGGGCAGGGGAGTTAATTGTCAGTTTGGTGACATTCAGATGACCGGTGGGTGGAATTTAGTTTTAACATCTTATACATATGCATAAGTTTATAGTCAGTTCAAAGAAAGGTTTGGAGTTTTAACATATTTTAGACACAATAAATTTATTCCAAGTCATGGTTTCCGGGCTTGTAGGCCGTGGTCCGGTGGTATTTCTACCTGGCGTTTCGTCTACAACTGCGGTAGACATTCTGTGGCAGCGGTCGAAGTGTCCTCCTTGCCGACTCACAGGTCAAGAAGGACACTTCGACCGCTGCCACATCGCCTACCGCAGTTGTAGACGAAATGTCAGGTAGAAATACCACCGGACCACGGCCTAAAAGTTCGGAAACCATGAAGACTTGGAACAATGCCGGCCGTGAAAGCTTGCACACCTGAATAAATTTATTGTGCAAAGCCTGACATAACACAATCAATCATTCTTAGTAAGTAAATACACTTTAAGAATTTACGTACAATTTATGTTAAATAAAGAAAATGATGTGATGGAAACACTTATTTCACTAACAACTAAGTTAACCTAGGTTTAGTGATCCATAGCTTAAACAACGTTGGAAACGTACAGCGTTAGGAGGCACAATTTAACCCAAATTTTACATCGATGTAATCATGGCCTTATAACTATGCAGATTTATTGGCAGAGTTTATAGAGTAGAGATGACGAACCAATGACACGCAACGGATTATTGTCGGCACGCCATTGATTGAGGTACACAATCGAAATAATTAAAAAAATGTTATATGTAGTCGAAAAAAATTTACTATCTAACATATTATACAGGGTGTATCACAGAAAACCGAACATAGGGAAAAGTACACAGTACAAATTAGTAAAGATCATAGAGATTGCTTTGCCCTCTATTCAGAGGTCGTTACCATGGTTACCATGGTGTACGTATACAGTAACAAATGCATATTGCTGTTCATTTGACAAAATCTGGATGAACTTAAAGACAAAATCGTCGAAGTATGTTTCAATATGACTCCTGTAATGTTAGATAAGTTAGACAAAGTTTTTGTAACCGATTAAACCACTGTTTAATTCAAAATGGAGGTTTATTTGAACATTTGCTTTAATTTTTTATTTTAACTGTTTGTTTTGTTTAATTATTAGTTAAAAAAATATTTTCGTAATAAAAAATTGTTTCATTAATAAAAATAAATTCATTTAATATTGAAGAATTTATTTTAACTGATTTTTCTAATTATTCATTATTAGCTATTATTGTTATTAAATAATGGTTAGTCAGCGTTACCATGGTACCCATTCTCATATGTGGCCAAAGTAATCATTGATCCTAACTAATTTGCACAATGGAGTTTTCCCTATGTTCGGTTTTCTGTGATATACCCTGTATAATTATGAGATCGACACGGCAAGTCGACGATAATTTCATGGCACACAATGCATTATTGAAATATTTCTTTTCATCTACGTTTGAATAATTTTTTTTCCACCAAATTTCTTTAGGTGCTTCTTGGCACGTCATGGCCACACATTAAACATTTTTTTTTAAATGAGCACGTAGATGTGAAAAGGTTCGCCATCCCTGTCATAGAGTATCAAAAATTCATATAGATTATAGAATCACACTATTAGTTTCCAAATAACTCAGACAGGTCACTGAACGCATTATAGGCACTTTATATGTACACACGTGCGTGCGGAGATCCTTTACGCACTTTGTGCGGTTCGACCTAAAGTTACTTTCAATTATTTTGAGATTGCTACATCCGAATATCAATTAATGGCGCAGTCTTCAGCTTCTATAGTTTGTTCAAAGTACTCTTATGCTGGGTTTATCGTACAATTTTATTTTTTAACTTCCCATTGGAAGTTATTGTAATGGGTCCGAAAATCGAAATCAAAATTTTTAACACATTTTTATGTTTCAAGGTCACTACACTATTTTTAAACTATTTTTGAAAAGATGTCTCTGTGTGTGTGTGTGTGTGTATGTACGTACGGTATGCGTCCATTTCTTTCTAAAACGAAATCTCGAGAATGAAAAATGATATCGACTACGTTAGGGTGCCAATCGACGCGTATTAACGTAAATATGATCTGAAAGAAATTTTTTCAAAATCGGTTCAGCCGTTCTTTTTTCTTAAACAATAGACTTCAAAAAAGTAGATTTTGCACAATATCTCGCGAATAAAAAATTATATCAACTTCGTAAGGGTGTCAATCGAGGCGTGTTAACGTCATTTTGATCCGACATAAATTTTATAAAAATAGGTTCAGCCGTTTTTTTTTTTTTAATTATTGTTAAAAATAAATAATAATTATGTTTTAATGATTAAAATAATTACTTTTCTGTGTTATATCTAATTTAATTATTATTATTAAATATTTATCAAACTGGGATAATATTATGATGCTAAGCACTGTGTATTATGTCGTGGTTTGTGAAGGACTGATTTAAATATTCATATAGTGACTTGGAGACCCAACACTCTAGAAATGTATCATTTCTTTGTCTATTAAGTTTTACCAAAATTGGTCCAGCCGTTTTCGGCTGATATTGGTAAATTCTAAATTAGCGAACAACCTGCAAGAAATCTAAATTTCAGACAATTTTGTAGATCTATTAACCCAATCTTTTTCATTTTCTAATAATTCTTATTGAGAATATACGATATTTTGCACATGAAAAAATAAAACTGTTGACTAGCTCTTTAAAATTTGAAAATAGATCGGTTTCATGATATTTAGGCCTGTAATTTTCGAACATTCTGTATTTACACAAATAGATGATAATCGTTACCTCGTCCTTCACTGCTGCTCTTTTGTAGGTAGGTACTTTATAGCAAGTGTGTCGCCCTCTTAAATTTCCCTAGTAATCCAGTTTTATTGTCTTCCCCATACGGCTGTACCTATTTCGGGTCACGAGTTCAAATCCCATTTAACGCACAATAGAACTTATGAGCATTTAGACAATACAGTCTAATTATTTTGGTTTGTTCAAGGGTTTTGAAAGTGAACATATTTTTTTCTCTTTGTTTTGACTGAAAGTCTTGCATTTGTATTCATAACCATTTTATGATGCTATAAAACAGTATTTACATATTTTTTATTATTATTAAAAGAAAAGCGAAGGAAAGCAGATATCAACACTGAAAATGGATGCATCTACTTCTAGGTCATCTCTCGTACTATTTCAGTTATCTTAAGCGTTAAGTTAGTTCAGACTTTATAGTTATATACCTATAATAGCGGACCCGGACCGGCTTCGCCCGGATGCTAAGAAAGCCTAAAAACGGTTATTGCTCTCCCGACGTTATTTTCAAAGTTAACGGGTTCGGGTAAAAGCGAAATGAAGGACCAAGTGTTATACTACAGATCCCGCAGGCGAAAAATTAAAAAAACATTTTCCTGGAAAAACTTACTTTTTAAAAATTACGTAATCTTTGACACGTAGCCAAAACGTTTTTTCAAAAAATTCGCCTGAGATCTGCGTGTGATTCTTGGTCCTTCATTTGGCGTTTACTCGAACCCTTCAGCTTTAAAAATAGCGTCGGGAGAGCCAAATTGTTTTTAGGGGGGAAGAGTACAGGGGTATCAAATACTCTCTTAATATTATAATAATTATAAAATAATACTTTCTTGAAGTTAAATTTGGGTATTTTTTTACTTTGCCTACTAAATTACACATTTGAGTACCTACGTACAAACATATTATCAAATTTAGTTGTTAATCTACGAATTGTTCATGTATTGTTGTCGTATATATCGAAGATAACAAAAATATTAACTGAATATAATAATAATGCAATATTAAAAAAATAGAGAAATCTACGAAAGAAACTGTCATTTCAATAAAAGTTTGTGTATAGCCTGTGATATTCTGTGATGTAACTAAAAAATATAAAAGTAATGTAATTAAAGAATTAAAAAAATGAAATTTTATTTTTATTTTCTAATAAACTACCACAAAATGAATGTGAGATATTTTAATTTGAAATAAAAAAAAATGCAATTGCATTTTTATTTAATTAAATACAATGTAAAAACCGCTTGTCAGAACACCGTGCAAAGGTGCAAATGATAATTCCATTTATATATAAAAATATTTATGAATACTATTACAGTTATATCGTGTATTTTTTACACGCGAAATCCATATAAGCAAAGGGTTCATGTGTGCCTCTGTTAAAAAATTAAACCACCATATCATAATATAGTATGATTCAAAACTTACGCTTGGAATAATTTTACATTGAAAAGTTAAGCAAACAAAAAAATAATAATATTTGGGAACAATCCATTAATTTTATACCAAACTTTTCTATAAATTAATAGATTTATACGGCTGATTTGCAATTGAAAATTTTTGTGGGAAAGCAGCCAATTATATAATTGATTCCAAACATATCGGAAAAAATTATTTTACCAACCATAGTCACAGTCACATTCATGATGAGCTCTCGCTAGTACGAAATTCACATCTACAACCTAGCTATAACGAATTAACACTCGCATGTAGTGGAAATCAATTGATTCCGAAACATATAAGGAGAATGTTAGATTAGTAATCATGTCACGGTTGTGTAATTTTAAGCTCATTCCGCCGCGAAAGTGGAAAGGTTCAGGTTAGAATCCTGACAGTGACTATGGTTGGTAAAATGATTACAAAACTTCAAGTGAAAACTGAACAATATCTTTTAGCATTATGCTTACCTTTGTAAACTGTCATTCGTGAAAAACATATATTTTGTGCACTTTTACCTTCACTAAACGCTTTGTTCCGTTGCTGCGACCTCCTCGGGTAGTTCGCGACTAAGCCCAATAGAGGGCTTCGACCTTAATGTCAGACGCGAATAGGGTAGTGTAGAAAAAGTAAGTGAAAGTGGCACCATCCTACGCGATTATTGTAAACTATATTAAATTGTTATAACAGTACGGAACCCTCAAGGCGCGAGTTCTACTCGCACTTGCTCATCTTTTTTTAAGTAATATTTCAGATTCCCCTTTATCAGTGTCCCAGACAACATGATAATATTATGACCGTCTGTCGTGTGCAAGTCATGGATGTCGAGGGTGGGAAGGGGGGGTTACTCTAGCGGGCAGTCAGAGACTAATGCTGTATGAGCGGACATATGTAATATGTATTACGTATACATAAGCGGCCATCTCGTTATAATATGCTCACCACCCTTATGTTTTGACCTCGCGTTTGTTGTTTCCAAAATAAATAAATTTCAGCTTTATTTGACAGACAACATGTGTGTGTCAGTAGAAAAGTGTGTACATAGTGTATGAAAACAACGCAGAAGACCTTCTATACGGATAGCTATATAGTGTGTCCAACCATATTTGGGACATAGCATTTTAAAATGGGATTATGGTGTTTTGTTAATATTCCCCCGTTTGTTAATTTTTTATGGGCTGATATAATTTATAAATATCCTTAATAATAAATTAATAAGATTTATACGGCTGAATTGCAATTTAAAATTTTTCGTTGGAAAGCAGCCAATTATATAATTGATTCGAAACATATTGGAAAAAATCATTTTACCAACCATAGTCACAGTCAGGATTCTAACCTGAACCTTTCCACTTTCGCGGCGGAATGAGCTTACAGTACTCAACCGTGACATGATTACCAAACATATAAGGAAAATATTAGTTTGATAATCATGTCACGGTTGAGTACTGTAAGCTCATTCCGCCGCGAAAGTGGAAAGGTTCAGGTTAGAATCCTGACTGTGACTATGGTTGGTAAAATGATTTTTTCCAATATGTTTCGAATCAATTATATAATTGGCTGCTTTCCAACGAAAAATTTTCAATCCTTAATAATGATTTGGTGAATTTATTTAAAAAAAAATCAAAAAATGACATTTTTGAAAAATAAAATTAAAACTGCAATTTGTATATAGCAGTTTTTAGAAAATTAGCTAAGAACAAGTATTGGTGAACGTGGTCGTTTGTCGATTACCTAATCATTTTTAAAAATGTCAAACTTCTGGTTCAAATTCCATATTATAGGTATATTATTTTTATACATGGAAAATACGATATCTTTGTTGAATTCATTAATTGTCTATGTTCGGAATTGCTTCTGAACAAATTGTATATCTCAGGGGTTCCTTAACTGTGCGTCGCGACGCCCTGGTGCGTCTCGGCGCTATCCTAGGGGAGTCGCGAGACGATACGCACAGGTCGCCTGCACGCGACTTAATGAGTTTTGCTCAGAAAAACAAGATCATCCTTCCCATTAATAATTTGTAATGTTTGTAGTTTTTTATGTTTTCTAATAATAATTAAGATTCTATATTCTTTGGGGTTTTCTTTGAATAATTAATAAAAGTTTTTTAATGTCTGCTAGAGCTACGCGTACAGATATTTTCTTTTATAAAGGCGTCGCAAAATAGTACATTGTGCCACAAGGGAGGAAAGTGCTACATTTCCTCCCGCGTATAAAATTTCCAGGCCGAAAGTTCGCAAAATTAAAAAAAAAAATTATTAAAATTATTATTTTTGTTTTATTTTATTATTAAAATTATTAAAAAATAATTTTAAAGGAAATAATTTTAATGTGTAGGAGACAGAAGTAGGTGCGTGAGAGCCGGCATAAGTATTATTGCGCACGCGCACTTGTACGTACCACGGGAATAAAGAGCGACTTTGTTCCCGCTTGGCAGGGACGAAAGTACGAACTTTCGGCCTAGGTAGGAGAAAAAATTACTACCTGTAAAGGGAGTCGCAGTAAAAAAAATATTGGGAACGTCTGGTATATCAGATATCTGAACTACTAGGATCATTTATAATTTATATGGCATTATCATAATTCCTCGAATATTAACCCCATTTTCCATGTTTTATTCTATAAGAACTGACTAAATCAGTGTTTTTCAACCTTCTTGAAAGCGCGAGTCTTTTAAAGGTAAAAAAATTCTGGCGACCCCCCAGAACCACAATTAAACTATGTCAGTGATTTCAAAGACGACGTATTTAATTTATTGATACTAAACTGATCGAGAAAAATGCGTCTCAAAAATGGAACCACGATTGTGTGTTTTTAAAGACCACCAACAGCTAAGGTTATTTGGGCCTAGCACAAATTCATATTTTCAATTCATTATTTTTTTTTTAAATAATAAATTGAAATTCCAATTGACATTTTTACCAGAACCCGGGAACTGGGGACTTGTAATAGAGGAATCATAGCAACGCTATGTAAACAATAGTATTGCTACACGCTCGGCCATTCTCAAGCCTAATTATTGTTATCCAAGCCTGTAAAGTCTAAATGAGTTATTTTTGAATTGTAACAAATATATTTTGCAAAAATAATCGCCTTAAGTCGTAGGTAGTGTAAACGGTCGATAGACGATCGATTGGCGAGAGTCTAGATCACATCCGGTGAGATACTATGTGTTGTTGATGTGCATAGAGTGGCTGATTCACCACCCTGCAGGACAAGATAATCTCCAAACATGACCATGCAAAATACGAACGTCCAGTGTGACGATCCGCGAAAACCAACATTTCCACGAAATCATAACGCCCATGAGTTGATGGGGGTAAACCCTATAAATATACTCCCCACAAGTCACAACCAGAAACAGGGAGATAGTGTTGGAATCGTGAAATTGTGCGGGTCTACGTTTAAAATTATTTAGTGCTACTAGATACGGGTAAGCCAAATTTTTGATAGATTTTTAACATGACGTGTTGGTTTGTTTTCTGAAGTATTATTTTTTTTATATAATATATTAAACATTTATTTTACTATCATTTTATGTAATCATTAATAAATCCCTTCCCTCACAACCATCCTGGCCTCCTAAACGGGGAACTTAAGATCGTCTAAAGAACCTTTACTGCCCTATTGGTACCATATGCTAATAGGGTGGTAACAGTAGTCAGGTCACGCAAAAATTGTTATCAGATAATATACCGTTGATTGTTATCAATTTCTCAAATAATTTCCAAAGTAGAATCAAGCAACTATCTCCCAAACAAATTGTTGAACTCTGTAAGCTCCGCGACCGGTTTTTTTCTGTCGGTATTTATGTGACATTTTTATATTTCAGCACAATAACATTTTCAACAACAATGGTAACACTGATTAAATTGCCCATCTCTCTGCTCCATTGTAATGTACAGTAATTATTTATTCGATGCTATTAAATACGTTAACAGATTATTATGTTTTCAAAACATGCGCGCTGTATGTTTATGTCAAATATTCTGTTTGCATGAAGGGCGCCGGTCGGATTAAATAACATGCAAAACAGGAGGATGATATTGACAAGACTAATTAATATATCGACTAGCCGGTAGCTCAATTTCTAATTGGTTTTTTTACTCATTTAAATTCATTAACTGAAATGATTTTCAATAAAATTTTATATACTTACATATTATTTTCCAAAATGCAGGTGAGTATTCATTTTTATGTTGATATTTATTCATTGTTCAGAAACTTCATGTAGGTAATTGTCGAGTTAAGTTGGAATTGTAAAAATGAAAACAGTTAACTGTTTTCATTTTTACAATTCCAACTTAACGAATAAGTACTAATGGTACTAATTTACATTCACTTTTCACAATTTTACAATACTTTTGCTATTTGAGGCCTCCGGAATATAAAGAACATGTTTTTGGAAAAAAGTGCAGTGTTTAACTGTATTAAATTTTTAAGAACTCAATCTTAAATGAACATAATAGCCGCGAGTTTGCGTTGCATTTTAGGTAGTGTTTTTACGCCGATCGATTGTTATCTTTTTCGATAAATCTGGTATGACTAATAAGTAAACCAAGCGGCAGCTGACGCACCCACGGTGGGTGTGGGTGTGAGAGGCTGCGAAAGTGGTAAAAAAATTTTTTTTAAGTAATAGTACGCCGGTTGAAACTTGTTTTTATAAATAGTTAACATCATTGTGAGTTGAAAAATAATCGTCAGCTGTATCGTGGAAGGGGGATTGTGCGTCAGCTGGTCGCATGAACTTGTAAAAAAACACGTAAAATATTGCGCATTTCACTTTTTTGCACTGACAGCAGCTGAGACAATTTTGTTACCTAGGATTATGATTATATCGCTATCATAATCCTAGGTAACGAAATTGTCTCAGCTGCTGTCAGTGCAAAAAAGTGAAATGCGAAATATTTTACGTGTTTTTTACAAGTTCATGCGACCAGCTGACGCGCAATCTCCCCTCTACGATACCGCTGACGATTATTTTTGAACTCACAATGATGTCAACTATTTATAAAAACAAGTTTCAGCCGGCGTACTATTACTTAAAAAAATTTTTTTTACCACTTTCGCAGCCTCTCGCACCCAAACCCACCGCTACTTGAGAAGCTGACGGTCGGTTTACTGATTAGTTGTACGAAATCAACTATCGATATCAAAATCAGCCGGCTTACTATGACTTTTTCATTTGCAACGCAAACTCCCGGATTAAAAGGTTTGCTTTTTTGCGACGGGACTTTTTTAGAGTTTACCAGATAACCACATCGTCTTTAAGTTAGTGGTAAATATAATTTTAAAATCTTTCTTTAAATTTTGATGATAATAATAATAAATGACATTTTACAATATTTCAACCGCGATAAGAAAGCAGACAAGTTATCAAGTCATGTAAATAGCGGAGTTCCGTTTCAAATGGAGTTTGATTTTTTTAAAATTTGTTAAGGATGGAGAGCAGATAAGGTTAGAGGTTCAGAATATGTTCATCTATCTGTGTTGTTCGATGGAAAGAATGTTAAAATATGCGAGCTAAGATAAGCACGGCTGACTGGGTATCGTTTTGGCAGATGCAATACTGTAATGGCGGCCGCATTTATGTGTGTACTATGTATGTGCGTGCATACAGGCTGTTTCAAAAGTATGTTACAACAAATTGATACGGTAGATTCAGGGACCAAAAATAGTGTAACAACATTATAGAATTTTTCCGAAAAACATTTATTGCAGACGGCTACAGCTTTTATAAAATAAAAAAAATATTTTTTTCCTAAATAACAAGTGAACGTAGTCACTTCGAGCAAAATATCTTTCCCTATTTAGACCGAGAGCTAGTGACGCACGTTTCATGACGTGTTTGATGCACCTTGAAATTTTGTGTAGTGGAATCTACTGGATAGATGAGCAGGTAAACATGCGTTGGCTTGACCTACCTGGAGACACCTGGTGAGGGGGGGTCTCTAAAGGTCCCCTTTTTTACTTTTTTCGAAATATCTCAGAAACGGTCGACTTAACCAATTATTCCATTATGTAATGTTTTAAAGAGGATTACATTTCCTACAATTTTCGTTTCTACAACTTTTCTGTGGTACTAATGGTAAGCGCGCTACAGCTTCTTGAAAATCACGCACTTTTTGTAACCTTGGTAACCAATGGTTAAAATATAATGTCCTTTTCAATAGCTTTATTTATTGTGTTCTTCATTGAACTTTAAATTGAAAATACACATGTTCGTAAAGCAAGGAATGCCCTAAACCGTACTTTTTGTCTCATATCGATATCTTTTAAAATTGAGAAGTTAAAGGCAGTCAAAGTTGAAATCATCACAGAGTTTTACGTGTTTTTTTAACACGCGTTTCGAGTACCTTCCATACCGAATAAAAAAAGATCCGTCTAGAAATCCATAGGAAATTGTGTAGCTTTTTTATATTTTTAGAAAATGTTTGTTGAAAAGGTAAATCGTCAATTAATTATTTTTTCTTTTTGTGTATCTACTATCTATCTACCCTACCGAATCGGTCGTTTCATTGATGTTACACCGTGTATGTTGGCGAATTTGTATACGTATGTGTGTGTGTGTGTGTATGCCACACTGAATCATATTGTAAGTTGAACAGAACTCCTACATAAATCAATGTATGAATGTATTTGCTACTTTAATATTTTTCAATATTAGCTTCTGATATTTTATGCACAGGCGTACCAATTTTCGCACATAAATGGTGTAGATTGCAGACTAAACATCAGAAAAGCACGTATTTGAATAAAAACGGTTAAAGTTACGCAAAAATCATGTATGACGAAATTGTTCCCCTTTAAAAGTTCTAAAAAAAAGTCCGCGACAGCATATGCCTATCTTTTAAGGTTGACTCACTATAACTTTTTTTTATGGTAATCAAATTTGTTCGTAATTATAATATTCAAGCGAACGAGCGAAGCGAGTGAGTACTGAGTAGTGTATTTATAATATTCTAGCGAACGAGCCCGGGCTTTCTTAGCACCCGGGCGAAACCGGACGGGTACCGCTAGTATTAATATATCTTTATTATTTCATTTGTATACTCGTTTGTATATTTTCCCAAAAATAGTTAAAAAAAATCTAGGCATTATTCAAAAGTCTACATAAACATTATACACATAAACATAACATCGTTATGCGAGCACGTCTTGATCCCGACCTCGACTGTACACAGGATAAAACTAGGGGTTGCCAGCGTAAATCCAGTGATCCAACAATTATCGCATCTTTAAATATTGGCATTCAAACAGGAATATATTTAATGAGTTGTAGAGATTAAAATTGAAGTACGCCTATGGTTTTTCATATTTTCAGTTTATAATATCATCATTTGATTATCTTCCTACATAAATTATATTACCTAAAAGCGAAGCATATTATAGATTATATAACGTACAAACATGAAGACTTTTTCTGTTAAAATATTATACCCATTCGTGCTTCCACTGACATTTTCGATAAACGGTTCGGAAATATTGAATTTTGTACAGAAATTAATGTTAATGGTCACTGAATTAATTTGATCACTAGCTTTACGTCCCGGCTTCGCCCAGGGTAGATTTTGGTTTGGCAACGAGAGATATAAATAAACAAAGGTTCGAGTTCTTGTGGATAGTAATATTACGTAAATGATAAAATCAAACGATTTTTTAACCCCTTATATCCACAACAATATTATTCACATAACAATTAGAGGTGAAAATTATATATATCAGACAGCCAAGCTGCCATGATTTGTATAAGCTATATCTAAGAAAAAATCAAATGACCACTGTCGGGAATTGAACCCGAAACTCCCAGTTTCCGGCTAGGTGAGTTACCAATTTCTCTACAGTGCCCGAGAGTGGTAATTGATACAAATCATGGCAGCTTGGCTGTGATATATTATGTCTAATGAAATGTAACACTATATATTGTACCCTCGTATGGTGAACATCATATATTTCTCTTCAACAAGATATTTGTTAAATTAAATTAATATAATTATTCATTATTCGTTTTTCTTATCATTTTCATTCCTTTTACTTAACAACTCAAATTCGCTGAGTTTCAGTCTGAAAAAAAAAATTTATGCGTTGCGTTGCATAAATTTATCTCTCATGATTCGCCTTATCTGAGTCCGTAACAGCATAATATAATCTACATAAGAATCTATATAAGTGTCACAGGTAAAGTAGGGTTTTCCAATGTGCAAACACTATTTATTAAGCTGATTGTAGAACGCCTTGTCAGAAAATTTCGTTTTACAATAACAATCCCAATTATATTCCCTCTTTTTCTTCATAAGAAAAGCAGCGTAGAATTTTAAATCAATCCTGCTCAAAAAATACATAACATACATCGATTTGTCTTGATATTTGACATTTACCTTAACGGTGTTACAGTCCGTTACTCACTTTTTAATAAAATCAGTCTAACTACTGAACCGATTTAAGTAAAATTTATATAGGAACCATACCCAGAGTACCCCTTATTAAATAAAAAAGAATCATAAAAATCGGTCGTGTAGTTTCTGAAAAAATCGTGCATATACAAATTACAAACATACCAGTGGCGGCGTTAGAGGGTGGTCCACCTTAAACTGTCTTGGCCCATCCCTTGGCCCACCCTGGAATAATCCCCAATCTCTAGTGTATCTTTTAAATACGTTTTTAACCATCGAAATTTCAATAATTTTTCTTGTGAATTCTATAGCAAGTAATCTGGGTTAAAATTTTGACGAACACTGAAATATTATTGACCAATATTGACCCAACTTCAGAATACCATGCCCAAATCTGGCCCACCCTAACAAAAAAATCATAGCGCCGCCATTGAAACATACAAGGGAAACACAGAACCTCCTTTTTTGAAGTCGGTTAAAAATATAAACTGCAGTGGCCCGTCACATATATACTCGTATTTATTATTTATATAACATAACATTATTAAATTTAATGTGCTTTCATCACTTCATGGTTTGTTTTATGTTTGTCCAGTCAGTTTGAATTTGAATTTGTAATTCGTATCCATCTTCCAGTGTGTCTATAGTTTTCTTGACACAAAGACAACATAATATTTTAATTACAAAGTGTATAATTAGGGACACTTTATATGCAATTGCATTGTAGAAATGAAGAAGTTTGTAATCTTTTTTGTAATTGTAGCAGCCGTAGGCGCAATTGCTATCGAAAAACTTTTCGAAACAGAATGGCAGACTTTTAAGGTAAATCGATTTTTATTTCTTTTTACTTCTCACCTCTACTATGGTAGGAAAGTAATGGATTTAGTCCGAAAAAAATATTTCGAGATTTTAACAGATCTTCACGTTTTGAGACCCTAGCAATCGTTTAAGATCATTTTCTGACTGATGTCTGTATGTGTGTGTGTGTGTATGTGGTCAATTTTTCGCCTTCGATATCGTAAAAACGGAACAACATACGGCCATGCCGATTATTCTATTGTGTTTATCAGCCTTTAACTTAGATCTGATTAGATTTTGAGTCAAATCAGTTCAGTGGATCCTGAAATATTAAAAAAAACGTATTAACATAGGTAAAAAAAAATATAAATGAATTCTAGATGTTATAATATGAAAAAAATGTAAATATTTTTTTCTCTAAAATGTAGGTATAGTTTTCGAGAAAAAAAATTCGACTGATGACCAGTCCTATACTTCCCACCTAGTAAATATTTGCAAAAAATAAACACTCTTTTTTTTATTCTTTGACTAGGCCCAAATAACCTTAGCTGTTGGTGGTCTTTAAAACACAATTTAATTTTTATTCTTTGAAAAAAGCATGGCCCTCTTTTTTGTTTGGTGATCTATTGATGGCTAGCTTAATATAGCAAAAATCATGGTTACCTTGATTTACGTACAATTTTTATTTTTTTTAGTAAAATATTTTTTTTCTCGAAAACTATACATTTTAGAGAAAAAAAATATTTACATTTTTTTCATATTATAACATCTAGAATTCATTTATATTTTTTTTTACCTATGTTAATACGTGACATTGAGGACGTTTTTTTGAATATCTCAGGATCCACTGAACCGATTTGACTCAAAATCTAATCAGATCTAAGTTAAAGGCTGATAAACACAATAGAACAATCGGCATGCCCGTATGTTGTTCCGTTCTTAAGATATCGAAGGCGAAAAATTGACCACATACACACACACACACATACACACATACACACACACATACAGACATCAGTCAGAAAATGATCTTAAACGATTGCTAGGGTCTCAAAACGTGAAAATCTGTTAAAATCTCGAAATATTGTTTTCGGACTGAATCCATTACTTCCCTACCATAGTAGAGGTGGGAAGTAAAAATATTTTACTAAAAAAGAAAATTGTACGTAAATCAAGGTAACCATGATTTTTGCTATATTACTAGCCATCAGTAGATCACCAAACAAAAAAGAGGGCCATGCTTTTTTTCAAAGAATAAATAAAGAGTGTTTATTTTTTGCAAATATTTACTAAGTGGGAAGTATAGGACTGGTCATCAGTCGATTTTTTTTAATTGAATATACTGATGGTTAAAAGTTTAAAAAAATACAGCTTCTGTGGAGTGATTTAATAAAAAAATAGACCTAATATCCCATACTTGATTCTTACAGTATTTTTGACGAGAAAGAAGAAAATTAAATTTTTATGTTTCGATATTAGTTTTCGAGATAACGATATTTTTCGATATTAAAAAATCATGGTTTCTTGCACACTGTATTTATTGTAGTTATCTCCAATAATATTCGACAACAAAACAGTGAAATTTGAAAATATAACGTTTCTGGAGGAGTGCAAGGGGTCCGGGGACAAAGTGGAAAATTAATCGAGATAACGACTTAAAGCTTTCAGATCCATTTCTTGTCAAAAACACTACGTGAACCATAATAAAAATAATAATAATGTGAAAAAAATCATTTTTGTTATTAAGAGGTATCGAAAAAAATCAATATTTTAAAAACTAATCGAAATATCGCCTTAAAACTTTTAAATTCTTTTTTCTCGTCGAAAATCCTATCTAACTTTGGCACCACAGAGCGATCTAAGCACATTACACAACTTTTTAAAGTCGGTCTCAAAATCAAATTTATTTTTCCAACCAGTCACCATAAAGAACTTAGTTGTCGAGCGTCTATAACTTACAATCAGTTAATCTTTAGAATATAGAATTATAGCAGGCAATATTTTCATGTATATGTATTGATAATAAAAAATATTTTTTTACCACTATATAAAAGAGCTATTTTACATGCGTGTATGTATGCATGTAATGGGTCAGTTAACAGGCAGGTGTGTTGAAAGTGTATTCAAAACACACTAGTGTGGAAAATTAAGCCATTTCCATAGTGATTTATGTTTATTGCTATTGTGCGTGCGCATTGCGACAGCTCACGGCCTACTATAAAAGTGAAGTTGGCGACGCAAATTAACTGTCAATTTTTTTTGAAAATACTGAAAATGAAGGGAAAAGTAGCTGTTTTATAGTGGGTATTGCAAAAAATACCATATATTTCTCGTGTGTAAAAACCCGCGGGGACTCGTTTTAACATACTGTCATAACTCGTCATTAATAAGTATACCTCATTACAACACTAGAAACATAATTTACAAAAAAAATTGATAATTTATTATAGGTGCAATATAAAAAAGCATACGAAAGTAATATCGAAGAAAGCTTTCGCAAAAAAATTTTCATGCAAAACAAATATAAAATTGCAGCTCATAACAAAAAATTTGAATTAGGACTTGTTACTTATGAATTAGGCATGAATCAATTCGGCGATATGCTCAATTCAGAATTTGTCGATACTATGAATCGATTTAACAGAGCAAAGAATACTTCAACCTACTCAGATGCGATTACATTCATTCCACCAGAAAATATTCAGCTTCCGGAATATGTAGATTGGAGAAGCAAAGCTGTCACCCCAATAAAAGATCAAGGTCGATGTGGATCTTGTTGGGCATTTAGTGCTGTAAGTTTTAAATTAAAAAATAAAATAAATACATATTTTAACACGGACGTCGTGAACAAATACATAATTAAATGAATGCATAATGACTGCAAACAGTATATGAAACACCTGTTGTAAGAACAATGACGTAATACAATGCTGTAATCAGGAACAATTCATTAATTCAAACCTATGTCACCGTAGGGATTTTAACCCTAAACTTTCCACTATTGCGGCGGACTGAGTTTTTACTCAGGTGTTTCATATACTGTTTGCAGTCATTATGCATTCATTTAATTAAAAAATAAATATCATTTTTATATTTTCATGTAGTGTAGGTCTTAGGTATCGTAAAAGTCTGCGATGGGCATATTATGTCTAAAGAGAACAGTTGAGACAAACTAGCTGGTTCTGTCCAAAAATGTGGTTTTTCCTGCAGACTTATATTGCATATAACGTACCACTATATTTTTATGTAAAGCACAGCTACCTATGTTATCAGAAAATAAATATACAGTGACCACAGATTTTACTTACACAGGATAATCAAATAATTTATTCTCCGGATGCAGTTAACTTTTTGCGTCAATTAATTTTGTAATATCTAAACAAATCTTGGGAAATTTAGAAAATTGCAGAAAATAACTGATCTATATATTATGTATTTTATTTCCAGACTGGTTCAATAGAAGGTCAGTATTTCCGAAAAACTAATAAACTCGTTTCTCTCAGCGAACAGAATTTAATAGATTGTTCTAAACAAAATCACGGATGCGAAGGTGGAAGAACAGATTATGCATTTACTTACGTTAAAGAAAATAATGGCATCGATACAGGAGAATCATATCCATACGAAGCGAAGGAAAATACATGCCGGTAAATCACATATTTCTATCTAAAATCAGAGCCGGTTCTAAAAAGTGCTTCTATAGGGTTTTCCAATTTGGGCGGGTTGATGTTGAAATGGAATAAAACAAGCTGTATGTGAGGTATTAACGAAATTCTTTATTTATTTGAAAGGCCCATGTATGCCATTATGTATGAAATATGACATCGTTCAAATGTACGCCGCGCCGATGGACATTCTGCATGAACGATTTGAGGGTATGGTTATCTCTGGCAGAGGTGACGTGAATTGACCACCAAGATCGTGCGATTTGACCCCGCTAGACTTTTTCTTGTGGGGTTTTCTGAAGTCGCTGGTCTATGCCAATAAGCCGCAATCGACCGATGCCCTCAAAGTCAACATAACCCAGGCCATCGCTCAAATTCAGCCGGATCTATGCGGCAGAGTCATTGAAAATTGAACCTCTGGGATGCGTGCCACCGTGCGAAGCCGCGGCGGACATTTGAACGATGTCATATTTCATACATAATGGCATACATGGGCCATATCTCACACTCAGCTTGTTTTATTAACTTCCCACTGGAAGTTATTATAATGGGTCCGAAAATCGAAATCAAAAAGGAAAAAAAAATTTTATGTTTCAAGGTCACTACACTATTTTTACACTACTTTTAGAAAGATGTCTGTGTGTGTGTGTACGTACGTACGTACGTATGTGTCCATTTCTTTCTAAGACGAAATTTCGAGAATGAAAAATGATATCGACTACGTTAGGGTGCCAATCGACGCGTATTAACGTAAATATGATCTGAAAGAAATTTTTTCAAAATCGGTTCAGCCGTTCTTTTTTCTTAACCAAATAACCTCCAAAAAAGTAGATTTTACACAATATCTCGCGAATAAAAAATTATATCGACTTCGTAAGGGTGTCAATCGAGGCGTGTTAACGTCATTTTGATCCGACATAAATTTTATAAAAATCGGTTCAGCCGTTTTTTTTTTTTTTAATTATTGATGTTTTAATGATTAAAATGATTACTTTTCTGTGTAATATCTAATTTAATTATTATTATTATTAAATATTTATCAAACTGGGAAGTTCGTCGTGTGGACCTCAAGGGTCGCACTTTAGTCCTAATAAACGACCCACCTCACGGCTTGTTCCATTTCAATATTGACCCGCCAAATTGGAAAACCCTTTAATAAGATATAACATCAAGCACGTGTTTCACTGGCATTCAAAATCAATCTTGATACACTAAAATTTAATTTTTATTTTGAAAATTGATACATCTTTATAATATTTTTGAATTGATTTTCAATGAAATGAGTACAAATAAATAAATTCGTAATTTTGTCTGCAGTTGTCAGTTTTTTCTTATTTTTAGGTATGATCCATCTAATTCTGAAGTAACTGTTACCGGTTACGTTGTTATAGAGTTGGGTAGCGAAGAAAAGCTTCAACAAGCGGTGGCTACAGTTGGTCCAATTTCAGTAGCCATAGACGCTAGTGTTAATATGCAGCTGTATAAAAGAGGCATTTTTTATGATTCAGATTGTAGTTCCACACAATTGAATCACGCTGTTCTTGTGGTCGGATACGGAAATGATTTGGACTCTGGAAAAGATTATTGGATAGTTAAAAATTCATGGGGACACGGTTGGGGAAATTATGGTTATATTTTAATGTCACGTAATAGAAACAATAACTGTGGCATTGCAACATTCGCTAGTTATCCTCTCGTTTAAATCTATAGTAAATAATACACTTAAAAGTTTTAAGCGATTTTATTATATGGCAGACATGTTTTCATATACCTGCTATTTCTAATCACTTATATTCCAAGTTTCCACCGTACAAATAGGCCGAGAGCTAGTGACAATTTTTGGTGTTATTTATTCAAGGCCTTATTTTTGTGAAGATATTAAAGTGCCCTAAGTAAGGGATTTTGCTAGATAGCGGTATGGGAGGGATGCAGACCATCCCAACACGTAAAAAAATGGTCACATTTATTATTCCTTCAAGGCTGAAATTGTTTGTATAGCTTGTCGGTGACCCAAAAATGCCAATATAATATTTGCAGATCGATTGGTCAGCATATGTTTCAATTTGCAGAACAAAATGTTGGTATTAACCCCCTTGCAGAACGATATAAATATACAGGCGAGTAGGTTTCCCTCTAAGAGAGGGGGTTAATACCGACATTTTGTTCTGCAAATTGAAACATATGCTTAAAACAGTCGCCATAACAACATATTAAAATTTGAACCTTGAACTAATAATATAAATTTCGTCGGGTACATGACACGTTTAGGGTGATCTGCCACCCCTTTAATACTGATCAATCGATCTGCAAATATTATAATTGCATTATTGGGTCACCGACAAGCTGTACAAACAATTTCAGTCTTGAAGCAATAATAATTGTGAACATTTTTTTTGTTACATGTTGGGGGCGGTCTGCATCCCTCCTATACCGCTATCTAGCAAAATCCCTTACTCAGGGCACTTTAATATGCCTCCCTCAACATCTTCACAAAAATAAGGTCTTGAATAAATAACACCAAAAATTGTCACTTATAGCTCTCGGTCTACTATGTCTATATTATGTAACGCACATATACTATCAAAAATACGCTAATGACCTTAGTTGTCGAGCATCTATAGTCTACTATCAAAAATGGCCCGGTGTTATTTTAGAATTATATAGTACCTGACAACTTTGTAAAGCGCGGTCTCATAGAATAACGGGGGGCACCAGATGGTCCACGTTCATTTAATTTGTCCACTTGATATGCAGCCGGTCCAGGTCCATATTTTTTAAAAGTAAAGACGTGATCTCGAGGCCCAAATGAATATGCTGGACTCTTGTATTTTCTAACATCGTGCTGCTTTGCACCTGTACAAGGTGGAAGCATGTATGCTCCTGGTCCCGGCCCTATAAAAATAAATAACATGTTAAAATCTTGTCGTGGAAAATATGTTTAATATTACATTATTTGTAAGTACTATACCTATCTTTACTGCGTCCATATTGTTTCTTTTCATGGTTATTTACACATAAAATTTTGAAATATAGTACGAGAGTTTTGAAAAAAGTAGGTATAACAGTTTTGAAATTTTCCGATTTTGAAATTTATGCCAAAGTAAATAAAATAAACAAAAGAGTCTGTTTACAGGTTGTCATGATTTAAATAATTCTGAGACAATATTTTAGACAATAATCATTAAATAAATGAAAAAAATTACGGGACCACCTTTGTAATTATTGAGTTGTTTGCGGATTTTTGGCACATTTTGTGTTATTTAAGTCCTTTTTAGATTTTTTTCTGACTGTTTGTACAGACATCACTCAAAAGCGACCGGACTGATTTTGACGAAAATTTAATTAAATAAAAGAACATTGTAGATTATGGACGCTCGACAACTCATGGTATTTAACATAGGTATTATTTTAAATAATTTGTTTACGGATTGAATTACTATTGTCTGCATTGCAAATATTCATTTGGCGAGAGGTCTGCCAGGCATGCAAAAGAGATTTGCAAGGCAGACAATGATAACTGTAAATACATAATAAATTGATATTTTCTATACAGGGTGAGTTCGACCACCCGTATCAGTCGTTTTTTTCGAAAACGGTTAGTCGTAGAGAGTTGTGTCAAAAATTTGTATTATAAAAGCCCTAATAAAGAATCGAATGGTGATAATTTTTTTTCCCGGGAAGGTCGGCTTCCCTATTAGTTTGCTCCAGAATGTCCAGAACTCCGGAATTATAAATGTAACGATAGGTCGAAAGTGATATTGTTGAAAAGATCTTTAAAAAATAAGCAAGTTTTGTAGGAAAATTTTTTTTATTACTGCCACCCCTGTAAATTTCTATAAGTATAAATATAAATTATTATATGTTCAAAACTCCGGAATTTTAGAAAGCACGACAGGTTGAAAGTGGTGCTGTTGAAAAGCTCTTTAAAAAATAGGCAAGTTTTGTAGGAAAAATTATTTAATTACTGCCACCCCTGTTAAGTAACAATTGTTTGAAATTATTAAATCAAATTTTCATAATAACGATCGAAGTCGGCATTAAAAATCTAGCAACCTTAGACATTGTCACAAGTGTTCAAATACTCTTCCATTTACTCTTTAATACATACTACTGAGCTCTTCTGGTTATACTGTGAGTGTACTTCTTCAGTGTTTAATGATCGATAGATAGGTAACTAGATTTTAAATGCGGACTTTTAAAAAGTTCGTTATTATGATTTATGACATTTTAATTTAGTAATTTCAAACAAATATTACTTAACAGGGGTGGCAGTAATAAAAAAAATTTTCCTACAAAACTTGCTTATTTTTTAAAGATCTTTTCAACAATACCACTTTCGACCTATCCTTACATTTATAATTCCGGAGTTCTGGACATTCTGGAGCAAACTAATCGGGAAGCCGACCTTCCCGGAAAAAAAATTTATCACCATTCGATTCTTTATTAGGGCTTTTATAATACAAATTTTTGACACAACTCTCTACGACTAACCGTTTTCGAAAAAAACGACTGATACGGGTGGTCGAACTCACCCTGTATATCTGTAAAAAATTTATCGAGTAGTACTGAGGAGTGTACGAGATACTGACAATAAAAAATTATTTAAAAAACATCTGTTAAATTCTATAATAAAATTTTAGTTGCAACAGTTGTAGACAGTAAACTTTGTTCGGTGGAAGCTCAAATTATTAGCATACATAATATCATAAATTCCGTAAAAATATTTTCTAATAAAATAATAAGAACACCTTGGTTATAATGATTGGATAAAGTAACAACAGGATACAAGGCTTATAATTTAAAAACAGTTATTCACTTATCATTTTTAATGGCCAACGTTTCGGCAAACATTTTTTGCCTTCCTCAGGACCTTAAATATTTTAGTGAAACGTCACAAATTTAAAAATTTTAAAAACATCCAGTAATTTTGTCCAAATAAAACTTTTTAAAAATATACCTCATTAATTAAAAATTGAAATTTAAAAAATTTTTAAAAATTTAAAATATAAAACTATGCTTTCGCTAATTTAAAAAACTATGAATTCACTAAATTCACTAAAATATTTAAGGTCCTGAGGAAGGCAAAAAATGTTTGCCGAAACGTTGGCCATTAAAAATGATAAGTGAAAAACTGTTTTTAAATTATAAGTCTTGTATCCTGTTGTTACTTTATCCAAAAATATTTGCATTTACGGAATAATTATAGGCATATATAAACAATTTATTTTCAAAAACTTGTGCAGTGCATACTACAGCATTTAAAGCGTGATTATAGCAAAATAAATATTTTTTAATCTTCCGTCATGATTCTAACGGTTTTCTTTTCTGTACGATACATTTTTGAAATTAATTGTTATTTGTATATCTAAACTGGAAAGTGATATTTTGCTTTACGAAAAGTTACAAGCGACTAGGCCCTGCAATCAGGGTCCATTCTGATTAGTCGAAAAACCCATCTTGATGTCGTTTGACACACACACACACACACCTCTAAACGAACGTAACAACTAACTAGCGAACTCGGTATACTAATATGGATATAGTTGATAGCGATTAAAAATTAATTTTATATGTGGACAATGTTCAAATACATATTCTTCAAGACTTGTATAGAAAGAATTAGATTACAAACCTTACCTGAAGTTTTCATTCTAATTTTGTGAAGAATATGTATTTGAACATTCTTCACATACAAAACCCATTTCTTAATCGCTATCAACTATCCAGATTAGTATACAGAGTTCACTAGTTAGTTGTTGCGTTCGTTTAGGTGTGTGTGTGTGTGTGTCAAACGACATCAAAATTGGGTATTCGACCAATCAGAATGGACCCTGACTGCAGGACTTAGTCGCTTGTCGAAAAGTTCAGGCAAAAATTATGATGAGTACAGTAAAGATCACTTTCCAGCCGAGATGCAATACACTATTTTTTGTGCTATCCATTAAAAAAGTAGAATTTACGGATGCCAATTTACTTTATAATAAATTAAAATTAAATACTAAACCAAGAAACTTCATAAAATATCTCGTTATTATGTTACTAAATTATTTGTACAAAGCACTTTGTCGTACTTTGCTCTTAGAAACTAGAAACAGCCTGAAAAAGGATCATTACCGTTCAATCAAAAAGTTTTAAAAAAGTTCACTTTGTTGACGGATATCACAGCACAGAAATTTTATCATTCGTTAATTAATTTTTAATTGAATATTATTGGTTATAACATTTGTATAGATTGTTATTAATAGTGCATATTTTGTTATTTTCAAAATGTTTATAAATAAACTTAAAAAAAATGTTTTCTTGAAAAACTGTTTTATTCAATGCCCCCTTATTACCCGCATAGCTCTATCTTAAGACCATAATATGAATTTGTGTGTGCATACAAAATGCTGAAAAACAGTTTCGGAAATCTCTAATGTGAAAAATATTATTCAATCTTTGATGGTAATGCTTTCAAAATAACTTCACACTTGGGAGTTTTTTGTGTTTCTGAACAACTTTTCTCAATAAACTTTTGCTCTATCTTGATCGCACATATGACTTTATTTGAAACGCTACTTTTTATTTTAATCATAGTTGGCTAGATTTTGACTTTAAAAAAGTTCTATTCCGACAAAAAGATGCATCTTAATGGCCTGCATAACTGGTAAAATTTTTATATTGATTGGTTTTAAAATCAAAAAAGAGTGTGTGTGTACTATGTACGCACGTCAGAAGTTATACTTCTTTTACGTAACAAAACAAACATAATTCCAAAAATTTTTTCCCGCGTGCCAGTACTAAACGTTTGTAAAAAAGACGATAAAATAATAAAATAAAGATATTATATAAATTAATTTAATTTAATAAATTATTAATTTATTAAATATATTTATTTATTATATTTATATATCTAATTATTTATTAAAAAAAAATAATACATACCTCCGTTAAACTCAATAATTTAAAAACACATATAATTTTTATTCGTACTGTAACCTCACTTTTTTATTTGACTGTGATTTTGACAGTTCAATTAGAGCGAAGCTAGTTCAGCAAGGAGCATAGATGACAAAGCATATTAATATTCTAATGCACTGTACTTTTTACTGGTAGATATTATATTATGCAGTCTTATCGAAGTAAAAAAAAATTCACAGATTTCGCAATCCTTGCAACCATCGAGGACATTGGAAATGATAACAGCATATATGAAACATAATTAACTGTTTATTATACACACAATATTTATCAATGCACTGTTTAGTTTTGTCAGGAATAACCCTATTATTCTTCTGTTATATACGCGT
Source organism: Mongoloraphidia duomilia (assembly GCA_039654895.1). Taxonomy (NCBI): domain Eukaryota; kingdom Metazoa; phylum Arthropoda; class Insecta; order Raphidioptera; family Raphidiidae; genus Mongoloraphidia; species Mongoloraphidia duomilia. The sequence goes on from CM077517.1 coordinate 4,325,189, forward strand.
TCTTTTTTGCTTGATTACTTAACTTTTAAATGGATTTTTCTACAGTATTTATTAACATTTGCTCAAAAATAACACCGCAGATCGTCGCAAATACCTGTCAATTAACTAGACATGATATAAAACACATTTCGAAAAAATTGCACTTGTTCAATTTTGCATGATTGCTCCTCACTTGATCGCGACACCGTTGTCTTTTGGCCTTGAACGAAAACTCGTAACTCTGCCCCCATATACGAACATAAACATTTCCAATGTTAAAATTTTTTTCTAACGAATTCTCGATATACTTAACGGACGATGACTCATTTATCTCTGTTTTCAAAAAAATAACCGCAGTGTCTTTGAGACGGTGGTCCCGACCTTGACAATGTCAAGTAAGGTAGGGCTGTTACATCAGGGATGTTACACCTAGTTTCTATCATAGTTGATAAAGTGTTCATAATTGGTACAAGTCGTACGAGTAATAACTATTTAGTCACTTGGTACAGTCCAGTTATTTTTTAAGCGCTAGGCGTTGATTAGAATGAGCCACGGTAATCAACGTGTTTAAATACACATGTATGCATGAAATCCATACCTACATGAAGAGATAGGATGCTCAGTTCGACGGTTTTGAATAATTACGTTTGAGTTGCAACGACTCGAATTACGAATTACTTGTACAGTATATAAGATTTATCCTTGATACAATATGTGTATAGAACTACGACTATACATTAACGAACTACTCAGCCCAGCCACTAACCAACATATCAATACATACCGGTTCAGTTCTGATTAGTACGCAGAATAAAAAAAATCGGTCAAGTGCGACTCAAACTCGCACACCGAGGGTTCCGTAACAATAATAAAAATTAGGATTTAGGTAGAGGTAAAAGATTTATTTATTTAAGAAGTTTTTTTACTTATATTTTATTTGGTTTTTTTTAGTGTTTCAACATTTTTCAGTATCAAATTTAATAACATTAATTTTTAAAGTAAAAAAATATGTTAACAAAATAAAAAAAAAACAAAAATATTGCGATCCGAAACCCGGGATCGAACCAGGGATATTTAGATCTTCAGTCGAACACTCTACCAACTTAGCCAGTCGAACGATGATGTTAGACGACCTATACTGTCTACATGGTACAGTATACCATAAGTACGGCTGCAGTCAATGTTGTAGTAAAATAAAAAATTTATTAAATTTAATTAATTACTTAGGTAATTCTAAATATTATTTGCCAGGATTTATGCCACAACAACACACAATCTGTGAACATTTCAACTAGCTACCTGTTACCGTTTGTGAAATAGAGCCTTGTGACAGATGGACGGACGGACAGACATCGTAGGCTCAGTAATACGGTTTTGTTCCTTAAAAATGACAAATACAATATAAGGCTAGGCGTAAATTTTACTTGCAAGCTAGAAGTTAATAAACTAAGTACTTATACCTAGTTCTTTTCCGAAGGCAGAGCAAGAAATTACGTTAGTTTTGACTTTCGACGCAGCGCATTATCCTCCAGCCGTTTTAGAGTGATGCTGGTACAAACAGACAGACAAAAATTCTGGAAACACGTCTTCCAATCAATGTGTCACGTTTATTGTATAAAAATGTGTGTACTGTATTGGGATCCGTCAAATGAGCATATGACATCTGGTGGCACAAAATTGTACTCAAAACGAGGGAAAATTTTACATGCTAACAGTGCAAATTTATCGTGAAATTGTTTATTACAAATATAAAACAAGTAAAATAAACAAACAGTTTATCGAAAATGGAATTCGCGACGTTTTCTAATATCATGGCATTAAACACTGTCAGTTATTGCTTTGTAAAACTTATTTTACAGCGAATTATTTTCTAATGAAATGTGGAAAAACTGTTTTTATGAATTAAAAAAATATTTTATATTGATAATAAGATGTACTTATTATCATACTGTACTACAATAGTAAAATCATTTGATGATTGACAAATTTATAGGACTAACTTTGTATACAAATATTTTAAGGTTAGTAACTTACCTACTTATTACAATATAACATATTATGTTGCAGTTATGTGTTTACATTATTCATCTAACCCTGCCTTAAAGAAGCATTGAACGGATGATTAATTTCGTGGAGATTTTCTTTTAATTTTGATGTTTTTAAGCAATATTCCGTCAAGTTTACTACTTTTGACAGCTCAGTTATCTTGTTACTTCCCACCTCTACTATGGTAGGGAAGTAATGGATTTAGTCCGAAAAAAATATTTCGAGATTTTAACAGATTTTCACGTTTTGAGACCCTAGCAATCGTTTAAGATCATTTTCAGACTGATGTCTGTATGTGTGTGTGTGTGTGTGTATGTGTGTGTGAGTGTGTGGTCAATTTTTCGCCTTCGATATCTTAAGAACGGAACAACATACGGGCATGCCGATTGTTCTATTGTGTTTATCAGCCTTTAACTTAGATCTGATTAGATTTTGAGTCAAATCGGTTCAGTCGATCCTGAGATATTCAAAAAAACGTCCTCAATATCATGTATTAACATAGGTAAAAAAAAATATAAATAAATTCTAGATGTTATAATATGAAAAAAATGTAAATATTTTTTTTCTCTAAAATGTATAGTTTTCGAGAAAAAAAATATTTTACTAAAAAAATAAAAATTGTACGTAAATCAAGGTAACCATGATTTTTGCCATATTAAGTTAGCCATCAGTAGATCACCAAACAAAAAAGAGGGCCATGCTTTTTTCAAAGAATAAAAATTAAATTGTGTTTTAAAGACCACCAACAGCTAAGGTTATTTGGGCCTAGTCAAAGAATAAAAAAAAAAGTGTTTATTTTTTGCAAATATTTACTAGGTGGGAAGTATAGGACTGGTCATCAGTCGAATTTTTTTTTTCACACATTTGATAATATGTCCGGCTTTGAGAATCCGTTCTCCTTCAACGAAATTCCTTTGTTTAGGATTCGTACCGACCCAATTGCAAATTGCACTTATATTTATTATTTCTTATCACTTTGAAAATCACAAAATTACACGTAAAAGTATACCCAGTATATAAAATGTCCCCCCCCTTTGCGCCATGTTTTTTAAGCTCAACCCATTTGACGGATCCCAATACTGCAACGTTAACATGACCGAACTATACATTGTGAGCATCAAACTCAGTGCACGAAGTGGCGAGTTTGTATTTGGCCGACGGCAGATATTTGTCATGTCTGTGTGCTCCAGTTGGCGAAACTGCATTCCTCTGCAACCCTCCCAAGCCCTGCAATCCTCTCCCCACACTATACATTAGTTTAGTTTCCAACTGCATTATCAAGGCTTTAGTTTAGTTTACATGCAACATCGACACTGCATTTTTAATTTTGGTTAAAACTTAAACTAAACCGACGGGCTAGTTCTGAATATTCTGATAGTCCAAGCTCCCATTGCACAAAAAGACACCTCAAACTTAAAAGGTTAAAATGATTGGAAAACAGTTAGATATGTCCGCCAGATAAGTAAAAATTTGTTAGGTATTTGCTATTTTTAATGAATTTTTGAAATTAGCTAAAAAAAAATTAAAATACTTTTTTGAAACACCTGCTTGAAATTTACCCAATTTATGGTAAACAAGCCGTGAGGTGGATCGTTTATTAGGACTAAAGTGCACCCTTGAGGTCCACACGACGAAATTCCCAGTTTGATAAATATTTAATAACAATAATTAAATTAGATATTACACAGAAAAGTAATCATTTTAATCATTAAAACATAATTATTATTTATTTTTAACAATAATTAAAAAAAAAAAATGGCTTAACCGATTTTTATAAAATTTATGTCGGATCAAAATGACGTTAACACGCCTCGATTGACACCCTTACGAAGTCGATATAATTTTTTATTTGCGAGATATTGTGTAAAATCTACTTTTTTGAACTCTATTTGGTTAAGAAAAAGGAACGGCTGAACCGATTTTGAAAAAATTTCTTTCAGATCATATTTACGTTAATACGCGTCGATTGGCATCCTAACGTAGTCGATATCATTTTTCATTCTCGAGATTTCGTCTTAGAAAGAAATGGACACATACGTACGTACGCACACACACACATACACACACAGACATCTTTCTAAAAATAGTGTAAAAATAGTGTAGTGACCTTGAAACATAAAAATTTGTTATACATTTTGATTTCGATTTTCGGACCCATTACATTAACTTCCAATGGGAAGTTAAAAAACAGTTATGTCCGCCAGATAAGTAAAAATTAGTTAGGTAATTGCTATTTTTAATGAATTTAGTTTTAATAGATAGGGGAGATTTCAAACTTTATTTTAAAACAAAAACCAAGGAGTTGTTATGAAGTGCACTTTCATGAAAAAATCATTTGTAACAAAAAGTCTGTCAGATGTTAATTAACCAAAATTGTTAGCCAGACAAATTTAAAAAAAATTATACATTATTAACCATAGATTGGGAAAATTTCGAGCAGGTTTCAAAAAAGTAAATACATTTTTTTAGCCAATTTCAAAAATTCATTAAAAATAACAATTAATAAATTTTTACTTGTCTGGCGATCGTAACTGTTCTTTACATGTATTCCAATTATTTTAACCTTTTAAATTTAAGGTGTTCTATGGGGTACCTTTTTGTGCTATGGGAGCTTGGACTATGATGTCTTGATACTATATGTTGAAATAAAAGTCCGGCGTGGGTATGATAGGAACTAATTTAATTCTTTAGACCATATCCAATCATCTTTGATGGGTTGACGCATTCATACGTTGCCTATGATCAACTTCAACATGACTTCAGGCCATGATGGTTCATTGACGTATCACTGACACTGGTCACTATGACAACGACAGCCAATGCAAGACCGCGTAGAGAATTTTGTGCATTAGCGTCTCTTTACCACTTTTATTTAGGTAATAGGAAGCATTATTTCTTTACTGTAATAGTTCTTAGGCAATATGCCATTTTTTAATAAATTTCTTTTTTAACACGCTTATATTAGCTTCACCTGTATGCTTGCTTGCGGGCTTGCTTGCTTGTGTGCTTGCTTGTATGCTTGTTTGTCAGTTTGTAACCGACTTCTTTGAACTTGATTTTGACCAACTTTGAACGATCAGATTTAGTTTAAACTTTGTCGACTTATCAAGGACCGACGACAATACAATAATTCCATAAGTTTGTCCCATTATCCTGACCAAGATCTCCAGGACTAAAAAAAAAGCAAAAAACTTCAGATTGAACTGAAACCTTGCACACTTATCAAGGACCGATTACAATACAATAATTCCATAAGTTTGTCCCATTATCCTGACCAAGATCTCCAGGACTAAAAAAAAAAGCAAAAAACTTCAGATTGAACTGAAACTTTGCACACTTATCAAGGACCGATTACAATACAATAATTCCATAAGTTTGTCCCATTATCCTGACCAGGATCTCCAGGACTGAAAAGCAAAAATAAATTATAATTTAAAAAAACTAAAAAACACGCTTTAATGAACTAAAAAGTAAAAAATAATTAATTTTATTGTAAAAAAGCCTGGGGTGCTTTATATCATATTTTCATACTACCCCACGCTTTTTTACAATAAAATTAATTATTTTTTACTTTTTAGTTCATTAAAGCGTGTTTTTTAGTTTTTTTAAATTATAATTTTTTAGAATAAAGATCAACAAATTTATTATAATTAAGTCGGTTAAAAAGTAGATATGAATTAAGTTGCGCCGATTTTAAAATTTTCCTCTTTTAGTGGCTTTTTTGAATGAGGTTTTTTTTTGTTAAAACGTTTTTTATTTTTTACTTTTTAGTGGCTTTATAATACGTAGTTTGCACGTTATTAACCGACTTCTGTGTTTAAATTTTTTTAATAAATAACTAAAAATATCAAAAATATCAAAAACTATCAAAAATTTATATTAGAAATCGTGTCCATCGTGATTATAATAAAATTAAGCAAAATCGCAGGATAGTGGACAAAATAATTTGATTTATCCTGCGATTTTGCTTAATTTTATTGCTATCAAAAATAATAAATTTTTAACTTGGTAACCATGGATACAAAGACCATAGATAACATAATGACGTCACACACGTTCGGATTCTTTCGGCGCGTCATCGGAACTGAGTTTAAAAATTAATTTTTATTTAAATATAACTTTTTAATTGGTAAAATTAAGGAAAATCGCAGGATAGTGGACAAAATATTTGATTTATTAAATGTACATTTAATAAATCAAATATTTTGTCCACTATCCTGCGATTTTTCTTAATTTTATTATAATCACGATGGACACGATTTCTAATATACATTTTTAATTAGTAAGCAAAAAAATTAAATAAAAACAGTTTTGCTATAAAACTTGTATGTGGTCTTTCCATTTAAGTAAAAAAAAATTCAATCAAAAACTCAATTGTATCTAATAATAATTTTTGCTCCTGCCACTGAACTATTCCAGGATACGAACAAGTATATATAATATAGTATCATTAGATAGAGGGCATGTATATCTAACATCCACTCATGATATTTACTGACAGTGGATAACAGGGCGTCAGCAACGTGTGATAACACTTAATTTGGTCGTGTCGCATCAGAGTGTGTGACCGCCTCGGTTGACGACGATGCGTTACATACTGGTTGACTGTCGCACACACTGAACCGCAATAATATGGATTTTGGTACAGTGAACTAATTTTCAGGGCAGCTTCCGTCCATTTAGTACTTGTAGAATTCTGTAAACAATAGATCTTGCTTCCTTTGGGTTTTTAAGTAACATCACGGAATTTCGTTAACGTACTTGCCCAAATTTCACAACCTGGCATCTCATTTTGGTCACATCAATAAATATCTCGACCGGTGGGTGGAAGCTTAAAGTTGCATGTATTGGTTTTGCATTTTTCTCAGCTTATTATCCTGCTACTAACATTACTCTAGAGAAATTACCGAATTTTTAGTTTTTATAATCAACCGTTTAATAGTTAGATGCCCGGGACAGACAGACGGACGGAGTCTCTGATATGAGGGTTCATTTTTTTACTATTTTGGTGTAGAACCCTAAAAAGTTTCAAACATAATAGTGAGTATTTTATGTATAGTACGATTATGAACATTTTTACACTTGTGTTTTAGTATTTCTAACAAGACAATAATAGGTAGATATACAGGGTGTATCACAGGATTGAGAACATAGAAAATAAATGAGTGTAACAGAGAAGACATAAACAAAATGGGTATCGTGACAAAGGTAGAATACACATGGCTAACTTAACTAAATTAATTATTATGGTTTTAAGCATAAAAAAGGACACAGCAATCACTGATCCAAACTAATTTGCACAATGGAGTTTTCCCTATGTTCGGTTTTCTGTGGTACACCCTGTATAAAGTAAAATAACATTTTCAAAATGTCTCATCTATAGAGTTAATGCTGGGTTTCAGAAAGCATTGTCAAAAAATCTGATTTGACAATAACCTTAGATTGTAATAACATAATAATAATTACAGTTTTTATACATGCAAGAACAGTCTAATGTCGTTATGAAACTCCCAGTCATGTAGAACATTAGATTGTATTCACAAAAAAACAAAAAATATGATTGATCTACATAGAAAAAGATCGTTTTTGATCAAAATGCGTAGAAAAATGTCGTTTCATACATAAACCTATTTTAAATACATATTATATAAATAGTTTTAAAAAAACTTTTTAACAAAAAAAAAACCTCCTTCAAAAAGCCACTAAAAAGAGGAAAATAATGAAATTTTGAGGTCTGCGCCAATTTAATAAAATATGACGTCGATTAAAAAGTATAGTATAGTGATTAATATCTTCTTTTTAATCAACTTCATATTTTATTAAATTGGCCCAGACCTCAAAGTTTCATTATTTTCCTCTTTTAGTGGCTTTTTGAAGGAGGTTTTTTTTTTTGTAAAAAGTTTTTTATTTTTTACTTTTTAGTGTGAAAAAGTGACATTTACCTTAAGGAATCACACGCCGTTACTAACTTTTATTAAAATCAGCCGAACTATTGAACCGATTTTGATGAAATTTCTATGGGACCAATCTAAAAGTATATCCTTTCAAATAAAAAAAAATTTCCAAATCGGTTCATAAATGACGGAGTTCTGAGGTAACAAACATAAAAAAAAAAATTAAAACCGAATTGAGAACCACCTCTTTTTTTGAAGTCGGTTAAAAAATGACAGTTTCCATCGATCGATTATTTTTCGCGCAGGATCGATTTGAAATTCTACAAAGTTTTTTTATGGAGAAATATGTGTGGTCACAATCTAAGGACATTGTCAAATCATATTTCTGACAATGCTTTCTGCAACCCAGCATAAGTGTAATTATATTTTCAAAATGTCTCATCTATGGGATTTAGAAGCTAAAATAAACTATTAATAATCAAAACTTGCTTTAAAACTATTTGACTATAGTTATTTAGAATATTGCATTTATGGCAGATTTGGTTGTGTTGAGTAATTACACAGGTAAAATTTATACATGCAGCTGACAGTTATTTCATAACTGTATATACTTAACCGAGGTTACATAATATATCATACCCGAATGTGTTATGTTGGTAACTTGGTACTATACTAAAATTGTATAGCGTGATTCTGAAATATCTGTTTAACAATATATAAAATTTGAATAAGGTTACAAAACTGTTTTCTGAGTTGACGCAATAAATATTTATTTACAATAATTAAAAACACAATAATAACGAATGCAACAACGAAAAGTCAGTTCTAACAATCAACACAAGTAAACAATAATTAAACAGTAATTAACACTTAACTATATACAATTAACTATACTAATATTTATTTTATCAGGTGTATTTATATCACAGAACTATTTATATCGGATTTATTTCGCACTATATTCGCTGTTCAACACTGTCACAGTATAATCTACACTGACTGATTCCTGTTGACTGATCTCGCGACTCACTGTTCACTGATTTATATAGGCTGCGTGGACTGAAGCCCAGTGCTTCTCGCGTTCTCTAGAACATTCTGGCAGGGATCTTTTATATACTAATGCTGGGTTGTAGAAAGCATTATCTGAAAATCCAGTTTGACAATGACCCTAGCATATGATCACACAATTATTTCTCAATAAGAAAGGCATATTAGTATTTTAAATCGATTCTGCTCGAAAAATAATTGATCGATTTAAACGTTATTTTTTTAAAATTGTTTAGGTATATATTATTATGTATTTAGCATAATTTTTTGCACAAGTTTCACTTCAAAACAACGGTTTCCTACGCATTTTAATCAAAATTTAGCTTGAAGTGAAAATTTCCTTAGGCGCGCTTTGCCTTTTTTTTTTTGTGTGAGGGGGAAATCCATCATGGACACCATCAGGTAGTGCCGGACTCCTACCGGCTAAAACCCCCTCACTCTCTCACTCTTCCCTCCGGAAACCGCTTTCGCAAGGCGCGCTTTGCCTGGGCTGTTAACAACAGTTAACAATGGTGACAATCGGGGCTACTCGGCTCAAACACGAACACGTATTTATAATATGCTGGTAATAGTGTGTAGTTCATAAGTGTGCTATTAGATGACACTAAAAACTTAATACGAGTAAAAAGTCATTTGTAGTTCACAAGAGCACTAACAGATGACACTAAAACATAATATCATCCTATTATATTCATTTAATTTAATTGTATAGTCCGATTTTAATATATCCCTATATTATTAAATGAGCAAATCTTGTATATAATATGTACCTATGTACCTATATAAATATTTTCTCGAAAACGACTCTAACGATTTTGATCAAATTTACCGAAAAGGGGTTCGGGGGGGCAAAAAATCGATCTAGCTAGGTCTCATCCCTGGAAAAATTCGTTTTCATATCGATTTTATCATTTTAAAAAACAGTTTTTTTAACGTTATAAAACAGTGTCGTATGATGAGTAGGCTTTGGAAAAACAAACTATTTTCATTATTTATGTCAAATTACTCTGACAGTCAATCTTGAACTTTTCTGTGAGTATACAATGTTCTACATAACAAATAGTTTGACAACGACTAGATTATTCCTGCATATAATATAATAACTGTAATTATATAATCACAATCTAAGGTACCATTGTCAAACCAGATATTTTGACAATGGACCTTAGATTGTGATCATATAATTACAGCAGGTGAGGAAGATTTTTGACACGTACTCTACATATATTTTGTGTGTTCGCACAAAGTTACGTGTAATTGCAAGGGTGTACGTAATATAATGTATGAACGTTTGTGCGTTCGTATATTTGTGTGAGTCAAATGTGCCAGTATAAACATGTGTCATTAATAATATCAACAATGTGTGTATATCTCTGTAAACACTCTATAGTTGGCTGGCGTGTGCCGAAAATTGTTTAATTAATATCTTTACGCAGGACATACTCCTTATGTTTGTTTTATCCCTCTTGTCGTCTGTATTTTAAAATTAACTGAATTTACGCATAAGTGTCAGAATAACTAAACTCAATTTTTTAAGCATCTCTATCTCTACATAGTATAAAATGAAGTCGCATGTCTCTATGAGAGCGCGCAAAGTAACGCGGCGCTGCTAAACGCTTTTTAGTTAGTACGCGCAAAACGGCTTTAGCGTCATACTGGCTGATTTGAGCATATTGCAATCTCTTATTGAATATTTTGTTCCAATTTTGTTACTAAATTTAACAGGTAAGTACTATTTAAGGGTATGAATTGCAAAAAAACTGCGGTTATGTTACGTTACCAATTTGTAAGTGAGGTTATGTTAAATGCTTGGGTATGGAATGTTTTCGCATGCTTTCTATTTGTTGTCGGATATGTTACATTTGTTTTTACTGATAAAGTAAAAATGGCGACGCAAATGAACTGTGAAAATTTTTTGAAAATGAAGTGAAAAGTAGGTATTTTGTTGTGGGTATGGCAAAAAGTACCATATATATCTCGTGCGTAATGGTACTATGACTCGTGTGACTGCAAAAACTCGCTATATCTCTCGTTATTACATACTGTCACCACTCGTCAGTAATTTACCTCATTACGCATTTAGATATACAATCTAATATATTGTAACAAAACTGTTTTCTACGTGGGCGGAATAACTATTTATTTACAATAATTAAAAATGTAACAACAATTCAATAACAATCAAAGCAACAATTATATGTCAATTCTAACAGTCAACACAATAGTAATTCTCAAACAAAGTGAAACACTTCAATAGCACTGAACAAATAACTATACTGTATTTATTTCCGTTGTTTAACACGACACCGATTCACGACTGACTCAATTCCCGTCGGCTCCTTGTTTATATAGAGCTACTTGGCTTAAACACAGCGCGTTCTAGTACTTTCCAGACGTCTAGCAGGTACTGGTATCTTCGATATCATTCCACGCCTCACCACTGTGACCTATTCTAGACGCTTCTATTGTAGCCAGCGGCGTAACATCTTGGGGTTTGCTACAATATTTTAATAAGTATAAAAATCAATTTGTGTATTTTAACGAAACATTACTGGAACCATCACTTTGATAGCGCTGGTATGATACATTTTATGTAAGCCTTTAACTCGTTTACTTGGGACGTTGATAATGTTACAAGCGAGTTCCTTTCAATACACAGGACAATCAGGATAACGCCGCGTATGGAGTAAAAGCAAAGTTCCGAAACACATTTCTATTGTAAATAAATCCTCTACAACATTATTATGTTGGTAACAGCCACCCTGAAGATTAACATCTTGAGGACGTCTATATACAAACTGTTTGCAAAAATTATTTATCGCTACCTTTTTTGTTGTTCTTATACCTTTCCAACTTAAAAAATTCCTTCCAATATGGCGACGGGGCTATTTTAACTCTGCGACTTTAATGTTGTTTATTTCATAAATTAAAACTTAGCAAATTTCTCATAGAAACTCAAAACAAAACAAAGTTGTGTCAACAGTGCAGATTATTAACAATTGTTTTCCATTGCCTTGATTATCACCCCGTGGTTTATATCTAAAAATAATCAAAGCATGCTTGTCAGCTAACTCATTTTATTTTCTGACAGATCAGTTACTTCCATGGATGTATTATACTCACTGGATACCCGACTGCTTTGTTCAATAGGTTACAAAAATGAAGCAGGTCTGTTTTTGCCCTTTTCAAACATGGCTGACATTGGAAAGGCCAAAACCATGGCAAAAACACAATTTTTATACCAAGAAAAATACCTACTGTTATCATTTATACTTTTTTCAAACTTATTTTCACAACATATACCTACAAATTATTATTTTCTTTATAAACTTCAACGTGCAAAATTTATTTAAATTATTTATTAGGTATACATAATATTTTATTGGATAAAGTAACAACTAAAATATTTAAGGTCCTGAGGAAGGCAAAAAACGTTTGCCAAAACGTTGGCCATTAAAAATGATAAGTGAATAGCTGTTTTTTTTAAATTATAAGCCTTGTATTCTGTTGTTACTTTATCCAATCATTATAACCAAGGTGTTCTTATTATTTTATTATAATATTTTATACAAAAAAAATTTAAAAACATGTGAGTTAAAGACAATATTATAAAATAATATTAATTTATTTAACTTTTGTCTTTTATTCACAGGTTTTAAAATTTATTTTGGATAAAAATTTCCAAACGTTAAACATCTAATTTGTAAATAATACTCGCAAATCGTCCGCATATTAAACTTAATTTGTGGGGACCTTCAAACTCAATTTCTGTTGCAATTTTAAGTAAATATTTGGGAAATTAAGTTGACACAGCTCACAATATAAATGAAAAAGTTTGTATTACACATTTCCATGGTATTACAACCATCGATGTATGTTTTGCCCTTTTCAAATGTGGCGGTCCTGCTTCACTTTTAAACAACTATAGTCAGGTATCCAGTGAGTATAATACATCCATGGTTACTTCAAAACAAAAAAAACAACTGACTTTTTATTGTCAAAATATCTACGAAACTGCATAGTTTAGCATAAAAACTTTTTTACAAAACTTTTTTGTCAAAATGCGTAGAATAGTTAATCGCTGTGAAAAATATACCGTTCTAATAAACAACCTTATAGCGAATCTTCTACGCTTACATATAATCACAAATCTAAACACTTAAAATAATGATTTATTTTTCTCGGAAACGATTCAAGTCAAAACAATTAAACTGTTTTCTTATTATTAAAGATGGGATAGGAAGTGGTCTTTTAAAACTTATTGGCTTCTATATTAAGATAAATAACCACCTTTAAACTAAGCAAGATGGTGTCGGTTTCCGAAGTTTTCGTAACTTGTTTAATGGACACGCTGTAGAGTTTATATATCTATAAATCAATCGAACTTCTTTGATAGAAGTCTGTACGCTAACTGTATTGGGTACTGATTGGCAGATGGGTTTGGTTCGACATAAAGAGAACTCGATACAAACAGACATCCACATCATATACACACAGTAATAATAATCTAGATACTTCACCCTTATACCCACGATTTCCATCTGAAACTACGCCCTACGGGCATATCTTTAATCAATAAATAGCGGTTACTTGTGGCTCAGCTCACATATATTTCGATTTTTTTATGTCCAGTAATATAAAATCCCGTATATATAGTTAAATTTTCGCTCGAATTTATGATTTATTAATACCTATATAGCTTATAGATCGAGAGTTAGTGACAATTTTTTGGTGTTATTTATTCAAGGCCTTATTTTTGTGAAGATGTTGAGGGAGGCATATTAAAGTGCCCTGAGTAAGTGATTTTGCTAGATAACGGTATGGAAGGGATGCAGACCGCCCCTAACATGTAACAAAAATAAATGGTTACATTTATTATTGCTTCAAGGTTGAAATTGTTTGTATAGCTTGTCGGTGACCCAATAATGCCATTATAATATTTGCAGATCGATTGGTTAGTATTAAAGGGGTGACAGATCACTCTAAACGTGTCACGTACCCGACGAAATTTTTTTTATTAGTTCAAGGTTCAAATTTTAGTATGTTGTAACGGCGACTGTTTTAAGTATATATTTTAATTTGCAGAACAAAATGTCGGTATTAACCCCCTCTCTTAGAGGGAATTTAAACTTGCTCGCCTAGGTGTTTATATCGTTCTGCAAGGGGGTTAATACCGACATTTTGTTCAGCAAATTAAAATATATGCTTAAAACAACATATTAAAATTTGAACCTTGAACTAATAAAAAAAATTTCGTCGGTTACATGACACGTTTAGGGTGATCTGCCACCCCTTTAATACTGACCAATCGTTCTGCAAATATTATAATGGCATTATTGGGTCACCGACAAGCAATAATAATTGTGACCATTTTTTTTGTTATTGTTTGGGGGTGGTCTGCATTCCTCCCATACCGCTATCTAGCAAAATCTCTTACTCAGGGCACTTTAACATGCCTCCTTAAACTTCTTCGCAAAAATAAGGCCTTGAATAAATAACACCAAAAAATTGTCACTAGCTCTCGGTCTATTATGCTCGCGACTTTGTACGCGTGCTTCCATCTACATTCGCTTTTAATTGCGAATATGCAAACATGCAAGTCGAATTATTGTATAATAATATCCCTATATTATTAAACGAGCAAATCTTGTATATATGTACCTATGTACCTATATAAATATTTTCTCGAAAACGGCTCTAACGATTTTGATCAAATTTACCGAAAAGGGGTTTCGGGGGGCAAAAAATCGATCTAGCTAGGTCTCATCCCTGGACAAATTCGTTTTCTTATCGATTTTATCATTTTAAAAAACAGTTTTTTTAACGTTATAAAACAGTGTCGTATGGTGAGTAGGCTTTGGAAATAACAAACTGTTTTCATTATTTATGTCAAATTACTCTGACAGTAATGGGAACTTTAAGTACTTTTTTTGAACTCATCCGAGCAAAGCTCGGTCATCCAGATATTCTAAGTTTTAAATGACCTACACTGCACTCAATATAAAACCTACTCAATTTATTTTATTGATAAAATAGATTACAAAAAAACTGTAAAATTATGTTGCATTTAGATTAATTATACTAAATAGTTTGACAGATTTAGGTAAATGCTGTTTAAGTATGATACAATATTTAACTCAATAATTATGTATTACTAATAATAATTATTCATGGCATGTTAAACGTTTTATAATTCATTTTGTATTGTTTGCGTTTTATCAGACGTGTTTTATGTGCTTCCGAATATACAAGATGTCACTAAAATACCTAAATATAACTCAGCAGCTCTTTTGTTTTGAAGTAATTGATTCATTAAAAAGAAATAAACTGGAAAGGTTTCGTCGCCCACGGCCCAATTGGCTGGAACTTTTTTCATTAGGTATTAAGTAATAAGCATTTTATTTTGATGAAGTCGGTAGGTATAATATTATGTAGGTACCTACATTAATAATTATTCTGATTTTATTTCAAGAGGCTGGTCTTTTGGGATTTCCAAATTAACACTTCAGATATTGTGGATGTCAATTACATTTTTATGCTATATAGTAAAAGGACGAGACCATTCCAAATACAATTTTTCCCCATTTTTTTAACTATCATAAAGAAAATGTATAAATTCCAAATTTCATCTCAACTCTAAAAATTGGAAGCTGATATATTAGAGATATTTGAGAATAGTTAATTACTGAGTATGTTTGGTACACCCTCTATAATGAGGAGTGAGGACTTGCTATCATATCTGATGGTAGTAAACAAATGAGAAGCAATATGCTACACGGGACCGGGGACACACGACTGATTGCGCCTACATATCAAATCATTTGCTGGGAATATTTCGATTTTCAATGGCTTTAGTATTGTTTAGAATGCGCAGTTTATATTATGAATTGTTTGGCGTTATGCCAATATATTTATGTAAAGTGCATCCACAAAATATAACTTCTAATGGCTCGAATCATCGATTTTTTGAAGTGAAAACTTCCTTAGGCGCGCTTTGCCTGGGTTGTGAACGAAAGTGAACCATTCGCAACCCGACGGTGAGATTCGCTGAATCGGGGTTACTCGGCTCAAACACGAACACGTATGTGCAGTATGCTGTTAATACACGTCTGGGTACTGACTAGTCACTCTCTTACAACTGTGCCCGCTGACATACTTATATCATAAAAACGGCACGATACACAGCTGCACCTATAATAGCGATGTAAGCAACGTCTTTGCGTTGTACGCATAAGAACCTCGGTTTGAAACCTGATAGCACCGTAGAATTTTTAACGTATTGTTTTTCTAAATTCTACATGATATTTATTTATATATTTTTTAACTTTTGTTATATTCTTTCTTTGACAATAATTATAATTTTTTTGAAACCAAGGTGGACTAAATTAAAAATATAATTTTAGTAATAAATTATTTTTAGTTCATAAATGCGCTAATAGATGACACCAAAAACCTTTTTCGATAAACACTTAGGTATAGTTTATGATTTCGCTAATAGCTGACACTAAATAATTCGTTTAGATAATTATTGTTAAGGTATTATATTCATTAAATTTAATTGTATAGGCCGATTTTATATTAAACTGTGTGATTAAAAAATTATATATATATATATATTTTAAAATTAGAAAATCTGAAGTTTTTACGTCTGTCGTGTGGTCATAAGCACACACAAAAGTACCGAACAATAATATAAATTATTATTCAAATATATTATGGAATAAAAGCACCAATTCCTAACCACCCACCTAAGATCGACCGCTTTTATTTTTATTATTGACAGAACATATTTATATTATATGTACTTACACCATAAAGGATTAATCTAACTGAGGCAAATCCCCCGCGGGACGCGGGACGCGAATGACGCGCCCAAAAATAATTTTTTTTCCGATTTAAATGTTTAAAATGGCTTCGGAAGAGTTGCGAATATATTCAATCAGGGTACCAATTAATCAAATAAATATTTAAAATTCGAGTCCAGTCTGAACCTTTCCCATTAGTGTATAAATAAACCCTAATCAAACAAAGCAATGCTTGAACAGAAGTACGACTAATGAGCAGCGGAATATTATGAAATGCTTTGAGTTGTTAGTAAATTATGTAACTGTGAAACATACTGTAAAAGTTGCGAACTTTTTTTGATAAAAATTACGTAATATGTGCATGCGTTTAATTAGTGCAACAACTGGACCGAGTTTCTATAAAAAAAAATGATAACGATGTTGTTATTTAAGTATATACGTAAAAATGGCAACATGATGAACGTTTCACATAGTTGAAAAGGTAAGAAAATTTATACTTGCATTGTTATGATCTATTATTTCCGAACTGAACTATAATTATTTGACACATCGTTCGGTTCCAAATTTAAGGATCCGAAAACGGGCGAAAAGTGCACTAATTTTTCGGTCGTTACTGTTTTAAATATTAGCATATAATATTATATTCGTTAAAAGAAATTCTGTAATGTAATGACTAATGATTATGACGCTATTTATACTTCGCGGTAAATCAAATAAAGATTTTTTATTATTATTATTATTATTATCTACTTTGTGTATGGTAGTAATAGTCATGCGGCTGATGCAAATCTTTTTGAAGTGAAAACTTCCTTAGGCGCGTTAGGCACTCTTTGCCTGGCGTAGTGAAATAAAGTGAACCGTTTGCGTTCGCATTCGCAACCTTATATGGTGAGATTCGCTGAATCGGGGTTACTCGGCTCAAATACGAACACGTATTAGCAGTATGCCGATAATACTGACTGATCACTCTCTTACAACTGTGCCCGGCTGACATACTTATATCATAAAAACGGCCCGCCGTACAGTTGCACCGATAGCGTAGTAGGCAGCGTCTTTGCGTTGTTTGCATGGGAACCTCGGTTCGAAACCTGATGGCACCGTAGAATTTTTGACGTATTTTTTTTCTAAATTCTACCTGATATCATGATATATGTATACTTATATATTTTTAATTTTTGTTATATTCTTTCTTTGACAATAATTATATTTTTTTTGAAACCAAGGTGGAATAAATTAAAAATATAATTTTAGTATTTTAGTAATAAATTAATTTTAGTTCATAAATGCGCTAATAGATGACACCAAAAAACCTCTTTTGATAAACACTTAATAGTAGTTTATGATGTCGCTAATAGCTGACATTCGTTTATATAAAAAAGTGGGTGTGTGTGCTATTATGACCACACGACAGAAGTGAAAACTTATATAAGTATATATTTTAAAATTAGAAAATCAGAAGTTTTCACTTCTGTCGTGTAATCATAAGAACACATCCACTTTTCTCTATTTTTTTAATATAAAAAAAGTTCAGTATTTTTCAGGTTTATTATATAAATGTGAACACGCTTTCACTATATTTTGCGGGTACGACCTCGTTAGTGCGGTATATTTTTATCCATGTCCACAGAACGTAAATGGTTTTGATGTACATTTATTGCATGCTGAAACCGTTGTATAGTGCATTTAATGTGGTGCATGTTGATGTAAAAATACATTTATACGTCAATTAACATTTTTATATGACACATTGAATATAATGTGTTATAATAGATACTGAATAATTGGACAATGATCAAGGATCACAGCAAATCGAACAATATATTTTTCTTAAAGCTGAAAGCCTGATACATTAGCATGATTAGTCAGCAATAGTAGGTAAGTATTTTGTCAGAAAAACAGCTTATATTAAAATTATGAGAGATCAGCTAGTGCGTGCCTTACAAAATATCATGGGCAGAATAGGGTATACAGTTCTTAAAATGTCTTTATCAAAGTTACATAATACTTACATACATAATATGTACATATGTATTTGTAAGTGTTAATATAATATTTTGTTTTATTTTCATAAAAATTAATCTATTGCACACCTATATGTATTATATAAAAACAAGCTTAAATTATGCAGTCGCTTTGTGCGTCGTCCGGTTAATACGACATAATGTCGCCGGTCCCTTGAAAGTCGTTCTGTCCGGATTCTACTGTATATGATAATTAAATTCTAAACATATATCAAAATTATAATTGATATATCTATCATTCAGAAAGAACGTTAATAAACGCAAAAATTATAAATGTTTTAATGAAACAGTTTAATTTATTTTGTTAATAAATAAACGCATAGATTGGTTTGTTTACAGCTTTAACATATAATATTTCATTAATTAAATTATAACACATAAAAAGCTAATATAATATATAGATTGGGATGTGATCAATCATCTGTCGATGTATTTTCCGCTCCAGTTAAACGCATTGTCAACATATAACTGGAACGTGGGCTGTAGTCATGTCTATTACATTTTATCGGTGACATTGCATGTACAAATAGTTTGCAAAAGGAAATAGTTTCCATCGGGTTTTCCCATCCAAGATGTGGAACTGGAACGCGTACTTGTCTATGCAACGGTATGTATCGCTGTACGTGTTGACGAGCCAAAAGTTCTATTCAATAATCAATTCTATATAGGTAGCCATTTTATTGATAAAACACGATATTATGAAGTGTCGCATCCAAACATTTATGTTACAAGGTGCACCATTAAAACGTTAAGTAATTGTGTGTAGTCTGTGTACCATTAGCTATCGGCAAATAATCTATAAGTACATATTAATACAAGCCGTGAGGTGGGTCGTTTATTAGGACTAAAGTGCGACCCTTGAGGTCTAACGACGAACTTTCCAGTTTCATAAATATTTAATAAAAATAATTAAATTAGATATTACACAGAAAAGTAATCATTTTAATCATTAAAACAGAATTATTTTTTATTTTTAACAATAATTAAAAAAAAAAAAAACTGCTGAACCGATTTTTATAAAATTTATTTCGGATCAAAATGACGTTAACACGCCTCGATTGACATCCTTACGAAGTCGATATAATTTTTTATTCGCGAGATATTGTGTAAAATCTACTTTTTTGGAGTCTATTTGGTTAAGAAAAAAGAACGGCTGAACAGATTTTGAAAAAATGTCTTTCAGATCATATTTACGTTAATACGCGTCGATTGGCACCCTAACGTATTCGATATCATTTTTCATTCTCGAGATTTCGTCTTAGAAAGAAATGGACACATACGTACACACACACACATACACTCAATCAGCCATCTTTCTAAAAATAGTGTAGTGACCTTGAAACATAAAAAATTGTTATACATATTGATTTCGATTTTCGGATCCATTACAATAACTTCCAATGGGAAGTTAATAATAAAACTGTAACGGAGTCGTCTGTACATGAAGTATTTTTTCAAAATTATAATCGCTGTTGACACTATTATCAATATGGAGGCCAAAACAGCAACTTTTACAATTTTTGTGTCTGTCTGTCTGTGGACGCATCACGTGGAAACCACTGAACGGATTTAAATGAAACTTGGAATTTTGGTAGCTCATGTCCTGGGTAAAAATATAGGATACTTGGCTCATGTAAATAAAACTTTCTTGTTTCTGTTATGGAATAAAATACAACCTTCATGTTTCTGTTACTCACCAATATATGTCGCAAACAATAATATTTCTGCTACTCACCGATAGATGTCGCCACGAGTATTTCATAACCCGCTAACATTGTTCACCTTGCTTAAGTATTTGAACAATTTTTATAGGAAATGGTAATATCTAACAGCTGTTAAAATTTAAAAGTGATTTAGGTATAACGGAAAAAATGGTAAAAGGAAGATGGTGTCTTTTATGACAAAATGTCTAGAAATGTGATCAGTTCTGTATTAAACGATTTATTTGGATAATAAAACTTATAAGTTTACTCAATATGTGATCGGTTTTATAGCAATAATAGAATCGAATTCCACAATAACAGTGAATTCAATTGGGCGTTAAGAATTACTTGAACTACTTTTTATTTTTAAAGAAGTGCAACGGGAAAATTGAATAGTCTGTTTAATGTAGTGGGCATTAAAAATGTATTTTATTAAACAGAATCACTTTTCAGAACTCTTATTCCATATGTTGTAAAAATAAACTTAGAAATGAATATTTGTTCTTCATCGAAATATTTGTAATTTTACGTTGCTGCAGTAATATAGTGCTTGGTTAATATTTTCCAGCTTTATTTGTTTTTGCGCCATTTTCTTCTACGTTTCATTGCCCCCTATCCGTCACCTGGCCCGCCTCGGCGCCGTCGTGCACCACACGAATTTGCCCTTATATACGGCGCGGGCCTGTTGCCCTCCTTTATTTTTGCTCTTAGTGGGGAATAAAAAATATTCCTACTTTACTATCCACACTGATTATTTATACTGTATAAATTTTTTTATTCAACACATTCACGCTTTTAGTGTTTTTTCATGTGTGTAATGCGGATCTTAAATTGCCATTTATTGATTTTATTTTATTTATTGTAGATTATGCGTCGACATCTAAGGTCATTAGCGTCTTTCAACTACTCTATAAATAACAACTAACTTAAAACTAAATAACATTACAAAACATCCATGAGCGCAGGTGGGATTCGAACCCACGGCAGTCCAGTCTAGAGGTTGCGGCACCAAGCATGCTAACCACTAGACTATACTGCCCCCGCCATTTATTGAGTGGTGACATCATGATCCATTATGAAACGCTTTTCGATGCTATAATAAAAACATTTGAAAAACCCGTACATAATGAACCATTATGTACCTCTTTTCGATACTATATAATGAAATATGGCTACTATATGGCAACGAAGTAAATAAATATTGTATAGGGTGCTAAATCTTTATGCGTCACTACACAATATATTACTATTATTTTTTTATGATAACTACTCGTATATGCTAACAAGATGTTGAAGCTGTGCACTGTAAGAAATGAGAAGGCCGATTACATAGATTATCGATGGTCCATTTGTAGCCAGCGATTAATCTGGTAATAAGCACACAAAGAGACAATGCCGTCGCAAACAGGTATCGCCTCCACATCGCGTGATTCCATAAAAACACATTGGGCATGCGTGGTTACTAATTTTACATTAATTTGTTTTGTATTCATCCATTTTATATATGTAACTATACATTTTATTTTGTAATTTTTACACACTTTATTGGAATATTACATACATTATGTAATTTTAATTTACTTTATGTAAAAATCACAAATTTGTTTAACTTTACAGTAAAAGTTCAAGTTTTTATGAAGTTTTCTGTGTAAAAGTAAATAATAATGTAAAATCATTTAGAAAATCGAGCGAATTCTACCTTAACTTTCAAAGTATTTTTACATCCATTTTTTACAGTGTATCTCTTCATTCTAAACTTCCTTCATTTGACTTTAAGTTTGTTATAGTTTGCACAACTAACTTAGAATTTCGTTCATAATTTCAGTGTGACCCCTTAATCTTCCGGCTTTTACAAGTGCCTCCTTAAAAAATGTTGTGGCATTCTGGAGGGCCATGATATCTACGTTAAGAAACATTGTGTTCGATAACATTTTAGCTATTTTTGAAACCTGTTGTTGCCCCCAGATGCAATTTTTATATCTGAATTCTATCAGCACTTTTTTAATGCGAAATCCTCAGGAAAGAAAATATATTCAAAAAAAACCTTTTTGCCATTTTATTTCCCTATGTTGCAAATTAAGATGGACAGCCGGTATATATTATAACTACGGGCTGACTGCAATTCTCAGAAACTTCTACTAAGCTTTAGCTCGTTAAAAATGAATGTAAATAAGAAAATCTAAAAAGTAATTTAATTATATATATTAAGTTTGCAGTGTTTTTATAAAAAATAATTTTACGTAACAATGTTTTTCTTCATTAAGGTATTTTTATGACATAAAGTTTTTTTCTATATAGGTAGTAATAAAGAGGTCTCGGTTCATTTTGTAACCATATTATACTACACAGTTTTCTTTAACTTTTAAAAATTTTTCTTTTCAATTTTATAAAACTTTCTTTTATAATTTAATTTCAGTACATTTCTTTTTTCAACGTTTTATTTCTTTCATTTCTTAGAAATCATTTTAATTTTAGTAAATGTCTACATATTTTTCTATTTATAGCGCAATCAGTTTTTAGGTTATCAAAATATATGAGCTGCACTGTGGTTGGAATAAAAACAAAAATAAAGATAGTTACTTCTTACCACAACAGTATTGATGGATGTACATTTCGAAAGCTATGCTTTCATCTTCAGCAAACACTATACATCTGTATGTATAGTGTTTGCTGAAGATGAAAGCATAGCTTTCGAAATGTACATCCATCAATAAAACTGTTGTGGTAAGAAGTAACTATCTTTATTTTAGTTTTTAGGTTAATCATATAGGTAATGAATTTTTTAATTTAATAATTTTTCATCAAAGCTCTTCAATTATGCATAGGATTAAGGGAATTTAAAAAAGTGTCCATTTCAAACGGTTGAGCTTAACCGCCATCTGATGACATAAAAGCCAGACCAATGAAGTCAGTCGTCACTCGTCACAGAACACAGAATTACTGTTCTGTGGGCGTCATAGTACATTCAGTGATTCAACTACAGTCAGCCAATCAGAAAAGGCTGACTGTGAGTGACGTATTTCTGTAGCGGTATAGTTCTATGTTTAAAATTACATTGAAAAATACACACTTTTGGATATGTTTTTTTCTTGTAGAAAAAGTTTTCGTAAAATTCTCCAAGAAATTGTTTTTTAGTTTAATGATGCACCCATGCAGTGATTTGTTAGAGTACTCCGACATTACAGTTGTTTCCCAATATCTATATAGTTTAAAGTGACCACACGTCCCGATTTTGGCGGGACAGTCCCGCTTTTTGGTGGACTGTCCCGCGTCCCGCCGATTTTTAAAAATGTCCCGCTTTTTAGAAAATATCTGCATTTCTTATTTTAAATGTACTGTAAAAATATATTACCTACTATTTATTAAGAATTATGGTGAATATAAAGAAATAAAAAATACATAAAAAAAAAACACATAAAATGCATGCAGAGTAAACTAAATTAGGCAATGTACCGAGTTAGATTTACTCGGTGGTGTTCGATCATTGTCGTTACGTCTCGGCTTAATTCAGATAAGTGCAGAAAGTGCGGACTGCCGTTAGACACTGCGGTTTGTTGTTTTTTACAAATATTTTTATAGTTACCAATAATTAATAATAAATACATTTTTGAACAAGTATATGAATGTATACAATAAAATATATATAACTAAATTGTAATTCTCATTTCATCCCATTTGTCCCGCTTTGTCTCAATGAAAATGTGGTCACTTTAATAGTTCCACATAAATTCAAACTGCATTTTTCTTTGTACTGATTTGGGATATATACATTTATTTTTCTATCGATATTGCAGAAAGCATCCTTATCACAAGATGCTGACAGTTGAACATCTCCATTGTTAGCCCTTTGTTTATTTGTTCCGCTATATTTTATTATATCGTCATGCAGTAAAGTTAAATCCAGCAGTATTAATCCACGATATGTTTTTTCTTTCATTTTGCTTTCCGGGATTAGTTTTTCTTGTGGAACTAGTCTACCAACGGTCGACTAATTTTCTCTATAGTACTCAGCAAATCCATTTACCAATATTATGTTTTATCCCTATCGAGTGATCCTTTTATATGTCATTCGCTATCCATTAACTGTCATTTCTGACTTTATTGTGTCGAACAACATCAAAATTTTAACGATACCACAACGTGTAGATGTATTGTATATCGGATGCAACAGACAGTTTTCAATAAACCTCAACGAAACAGAACACCAATCCCACGAATAAAGTCTTTTAATAGAATAAAATATTAGTAAAAAAAAACTTTTTAGAGGTAAGGTTTTATTGAAATGTACTAAAAAGGAAACAAGCCGTGAGGTGGGTCATTTATTAGGACTAAAGTGCGACCCTTGAGGTCCACACGACGAACTTCCCAGTTTGATAAATATTTAATAATAATAATCAAATTAGATATTACACAGAAAAGTAATTATTTTAATCATTAAAACATAATTATTATTTATTTTTAACAATAATTAAAAAAAAAATAAAAAACGGCTGAACCGATTTTTACAAAATTTATGTCGGATCAAAATGACGTTAACACGCCTCGATTGACACCCTTATGAAGTCGATATAATTTTTTATTCGCGAGATATTGTGTAAAATCTACTTTTTTGGTTAAGAAAAAAGAACGGCTGAACCGATTTAAAAAAAAATATCTTTCAGATCATATATACGCAAATACACGTCGATTGGCACCCTAACGTAGTCGATATCATTTTTCATTCTCGAGATGCTTGTAAACAATGCTACCTACTCAGTTTACGAAATAATTTTAACGAGAAAATATTTTTAGTTAAATTATGTTTCTTTTCATTTTTATCCTCCACTGGCTCATTCCTAAATTTTTTTGGTTCTGAAGTACCCTGTATAGTCAATATACGAGTCTAAATTTGGGTGCAGTTAGCACTCCAAAAATATTATAAATGCTAATTTTGTATAAGTAGTATAAAATTTTGTAAAAAGAAGTGTCAAAATTCGATAGTTATCTCGAACTTGCCGATTTTTTGTAAAAAATACTGGTTTTTGCTACGTGCATTGCATATATGATTTGCCACTATATAATTATGTAACGCACATATTGTTAAAATTAAAAAATTCCGATTTTTAGAACTCACGGTTGGAAAATTAGACGCCTTTCAAACGACTTTGGAAGCTCATATCTCGAAAATGATGCCACAAAAAAAATTTTATGTAACATCTTAATTCCATTTTTAAAGACCTATTTAACGATACCCCACTCGATGGACTACGCGACAAAACACTGTCTATGTATGGGAAGGTACCATAAAAATTGTTTTTTTGAAAGTTCACGTCTGTTTTTGGGTTAACTAAAAGCATATACCTGCAAAATTTCATCGTAAAAGATGAAAAAATGAAAGAATGACGGGCAGACGGACATGACGAAACTATAGATAAGGATCCCTTGTTTGACTATACGGAACCCTAAAAAATGAATATATTGTCAAAAAAACGAAATCTAATCGTCGCCAAATGTTTCAACAGCTACAAATAATATTTTCTTTCTATTTAATTCGTAATCCATTTTGTATTTATCACTTGACGAATTATCGCCATAATAATAATATATGTATATACTATACATATAGGTAGGTATTTGTATTTACGTTTATTATTATGGATTGGTTGATGTCTATTATGTTGTGGATTGTGAAGTACTGTCTTCTGTCTTTCTTCACAATCCACAACATAATAGACATGTGCTTAGCATCATAATATTATAACGTGTTACGAATAAAATGTGTGTTTTATAATATAAAAAATTAACCACACCTGAAGATGGCAACTCGTTGCTGAAACGCGTCGTGTTAACAACACATGAAGTCACAAGATGGACACCAAAAATACAAGGTATTTCTAATAAGATAAGATAAGAAACTTTTTAACAAAAAAAAACATCCTTCAAAAAGCCACTAAAAAGAGGAAAATAATGAAATTTTGAGGTCTGCGGTAATTTAATAAAATATGAAGTCGATTAAAAAGTATAGTATATAGTGATTAATATCTTCTTTTTAAGCAACTTCATATTTTATTAAATTGGCGCAGACCTCAAAATTTCATTATTTTCCTCTTTTTAGTGGCTTTTTGAAGGAGTTTTTTTTTTTGTTAAAAAGTTTTTTTTTTTACTTTTGAGTGTCAAAAAGTGACATTTACCTTAATTAAAGGAATCACACGCCGTTGCTAACTTTTATTAAACCGACTTTCTTACGCTGTCTGATGTGTCAAAAAGTGACATTTACCTTAAGGAATCACACGCCGTTACTAACTTTTATTAAAATCAGCCGAACTACTGAACCGATTTTGATGAAATTTCTATGGGACCAATCTGAAAGTATATCCTTTCAAATAAAAAAAAAATTTCAAAATCGGTTATTAAATGACTGAGTTATGAGGTAACAAACATATAAAAAAAAATACAACCGAATTGAGAACCACCTCCTTTTTTTTTGAAGTCGGTTAAAAAATACAACCGAATTAAGAACCACCTCCTTTTTTTGAAGTCGGTTAAAAATATTAATAATTGTATTATAATATAATTCGTCTGAACGCGTCTTATCGGATATTAAATGCAATTCATAGAGAATTATGTGTTTGTAATAAAATCAATTACGTAATCAACTTTTTTCGTACTTGTAAATGACAAGAGTTTTCATTTAAAAATTGTAACCGAATAGTATGTCTGTTCAATTGAAACTGACAGCACTGATTGGTAAACCTATAATTGAAATCATATTAACTGAGGAGATATATCCTGGTATATCAGTTTATAACATAAATCATACACCCATTGATTAAGTTTATTTTTGTTATTTGTACCTCGACGGACGCTATCTGAATACATTTACATAATCCAGCTTTTCAATTAGCAATTATTTTAAACATTGCAAAAATTATTTTAACGAAATTTAGTTATGTCATGCTAACTTGTTTCATAGTATTATTTTTCTTAGGCAAGAGACTATAAACCTGTGTTAACATTTACTTAAGTCGTAAAAATTATTTTAATTCATTTCAAATTAAATAAAACACGACAATATTTACACTTCAGAACTTTATTAACTTTCCATTGGAAGTTATTGTAATGGGTCCGAAAATCGAAATCAAAATGTATAACAAATTTTTTATGTTTCAAGGTCACTACACTATTTTTAGAAAGATGTCTGTGTGTGTGTGTGTACGTATGTACGTACGTACGTACGTATGTGTCCATTTCTTTCTAAGACGAAATCTCGAGAATGAAAAATGATATCGACTACGTTAGGGTGCCAATCGACGCGTACTAACGTAAATATGATCTGAAAGAAATTTTTTCAAAATCTGTTCAGCCGTTCTTTTTTCTTAACCAAATAGACTCCAAAAAAGTAGATTTTACACAATATCTCGCGAATAAAAACTTATATCGACTTCGTAAGGGTGTCAATCGAGGCGTGCTAACGTCATTTTAATCCGACATAAATTTTATAAAAATCGGTTCAGCCGTTCTTTTTTCTTAACCAAATAGACTCCAAAAAAGTAGATTTTACACAATATCTCGCGAATAAAAACTTATATCGACTTCGTAAGGGTGTCAATCGAGGCGTGTTAACGTCATTTTAATCCGACATAAATTTTATAAAAATCGGTTCAGCCGTTTTTTTTTTTAAATATTTATCAAACTAAATTTGTCGCTAAGCTGACTTTTTGTGAATTTACACTGAAAAACTCAAGTGTAAACTTTTTAAGTTCGCGACTGTACATGTGGTTCGTGAAAGCGACGGCTACATAACTAAAAGCTGTATGAATCTTAAACCGTCCGTGTAAAAATAGACAGAACAAAATGGTTGTCAAATTGAAGCCAACATCTATTCGTTCACGGTAAGGTAACTGTCAAGTGTCTACTGTAATTATGAAAATTCGACTGATGATCAGTCCTATACTTCCCACCTAGTAAATATTTGCAAAAAATAAACACTCTTTTTTTATTCTTTGAAAAAAAGCATGGCCCTCTTTTTTGTTTGGTGATCTACTGATGGCTAGCTTAATATAGCAAAAATCATGGTTACCTTGATTTACGTATAATTTTTAATTTTTTTAGTAAAATATTTTTTTTCTCGAAAACTATACATTTTAGAGAAAAAAATATTTACATTTTTTTCATATTATAACATCTAGAATTAATTTATATTTTTTTTACCTATGTTAATACGTGACATTGAAAACGTTTTTTTTAATATCTCAGGATCCACTGAACCGATTTAACTCAAAATCTAATCAGATCTAAGTTAAAGGCTGATAAACACAACAGAACAATCGGCATGGCCGTATGTTGTTCCGTTTTTACGATATCGAAGGCAAAAAATTGACCACATACACACACACACATACAGACATCAGTCAGAAAATGATCTTAAACGATTGCTAGGGTCTCAAAACGTGAAGATCTGTTGAAATCTCGAAATATTTTTTTCGGACTAAATCCATGTACTTTCCTACCATAGTAGCGGTGGGAAGTAAAAATGGATATTGATCATATTAAATATGATTAACAAGTATAGGTACCTACATCAGTTCTCATGACGCGACGTGGCAAATATCCACAAGTTGCAAATATTTGTCAAGAAGACAAGTCATGGAATTCCGGATTTAGATTAACCACTTTATGCTGGGTTGCAAAAAGTATTGTCAGAAAATCTAGTTTGACAGTGACCACACAAATTTCTCTACCTATAAAAAAACATTTTGAATTTTAAGTCGATCCTGCTCGAAAAATAAATTGATTGATTGAAACGATATATTTTTTTGCCATACCCACTACAAAATAGTTACTTTCGATGTATGTATAGCGGCCTTTAATGAGTCATTTAACGGGCAGGTGTGCGGAAAATGTTTTACTTTCCGCACTAGCGCAGAAAATTACGGTTGCCACAGCAACGTCTGTTTATTCGATCTATATACGTCTGTGTATACGCTTGCATGCGCCTGTCATTACTTTACTTGCACGAACTTCGTGGCACACTGTGGAAGGAAAGATGGCGACGCAAATGGACTGTCAGAATTTTTTTGAAAATGACGTGACAAGTAGGTATTTTGAAGTGGGTATGGCAAAAATACCATATATGTCTCGTAAGTCATGGTAATTACGACTTCTACAGTGTACATGCAGTAAGCTTCAAATAAACGTTGACCTGAGTTGTCGACGCGTCTATAATCTACAATAAATAAAATAAATAAAATAAACGTGTGAAAAATCATAGTGTCGTTCCCTCTAGGTACAGTTGAGGACATCAACGGTATAAATAATACACAACACAGGAGAATCATTTTGCGATTGTCCCGTGTCTCGTAGTTTTTGTATAGCTTACAGGGGACAGACGCTAAATAAATAATTAAGGTGGTACATACGAAGACTATATGGCATATGCATTCGCTGTCCTGTGGCTAGACATTGCTGTCATTTTTCTGCAGTGATTAAATATACAGAATGTTCCAAAAATATTTGATCATGTGTTTAACGATCGATAAAGAACGAATACATAAAAATTGAGTAGGCACCTATATAACAGGGAAAAATATTATTCTACTTTTCAACACAGAAATGTCTAGGTGACCAACATTGCCGATCATAAGATATTTTTGAAGTGAAACTTTCTTAGGCGCGGTGAGAGTAATTTCGTTTAGCAGTGTAACGAAAAAATCAAAAAACGGCACCGCCAGGAGTGGAGGAATTGAAATGAGCTGATAGCGAGATTGGTTTGCAGGTAGTGTTGAGGGGGAAACTCGATCCACACGCGCCTTTGTGTTCGCATAGTAGAAATAATACCCAGTGGCACGGCTGAACATTTTATTAATCGTTGATTTAAAGCAGCGGTTATTAAACTTAAATAAGTCCCTCTTCATATTTTTTGAGAACCTCTTCTTGCAAATCAATAAACCATAAATAAACATTATTGGTATATAAAAAACTGAAATCTTTGTCAGTTAGGTAAAAATATAAAAGTTTTGGTTAATTTTACTATATGATATATCTACATAATATTATACCTTAGCAGACGAGATACAAATCAAAATAATAGCAATATTTATTTGCTAAATTCTTTGGTCTGCAAAGTTTAATTGTTTATTCATAGTTGAAATTATATTTTAATTGATTTTATTTGGAGAACAACTTAGTGTAACGGTTAGCGCGCTGGCCTTTGAATCAAACTGTCGTGAGTTCGAATCGCACCTTCGCTTATGGATGTTTTGTGATATCGTTTAATTAAATTTTATGTAATAAGACGCTATTGACCTCCGTTGTTGTACAATAAATAGATGTATTTATTTGATAGCGCACACATTATTAGTGTATTTGCCATATGGAACATACACTATTGGCGTCGGTCGGATGGCGGGACCTAGGGGTCGGACCAAAATTTCTCGACGTTTCATAGCCTCCTGAACAGTTTGGCACCATTTTTGGAAATGTTTATATATATATGTATATATGTATATATATATTTATTTATTTGTTTAATTATATATATATATATGTGTTCGCGGCATAACTCTCGAAAGACTTAATTGATTTGATCTAAATTTGGTAGACTCGTTGACATCCATCACCGCACGGAACCTATTTAAAATGGGCCCAATTGGACCATTTTAAGGGTAGTTTTTAGGGGTTGAAAAAAGTTTTTGGGCCCAAAAATACCGAAAAAAATCTCAGAATTGTTTCAAAATTGGAATTTAACCCTTTAGTAGAGATTAAAATATGTTGCTAAAATTTTAACAAAATCGGTACGACAGGACCGGACTTACAAATTTTATGAAAAAACTAGTTTACGGATAGTGATTTATTTGCTAACGGGTGTATTTAATTTGGTACAGAGGTTGCATTGATAATAATATTGAAATTAGGAAAAAAAATATTATTTTAAGGGATGTATTAAGGGGTTAAATTTTTCATTTTGTCCAAAAACAAACTTAAGTTCACATAATAAAGCCACAAGGCCTGTATTAGCAAATACACTATATTGTCGGCAGGGTTTTGGCACTGCGACCCGAGTTTTTTACTTTTTATTTTAGAAAAAAAGGACTTTGAACCGAAGAATCATCACAGAGCGAAAAATCTGAAGTTGAATATATCACATTGAAATGAGAAAGCCAGAACTTATAGCTGTGTGTGTGTGTGTGTGTGTGCGCGCGTATATCATGTTGTATCTTCAACTCAAGGGCAAACCCGATAATGACTCCCCGTGGATATCCTTGTGTGTAGCAGGCTTAGTGTCGGCCGGCACTCCTGGCCCTGCGGTCGCCCTCGCGAGGATGAGAAGTTGACAAACGTAACGTAAGAGGAACGAGTTAACCTAACTAAACTATCATGAACTTGTCTCTACAATATGTCGCATCGTACCATAGTCTGGGACACAACTTTCCAGTGGTATGTGTTTTGTGGACAACGTTTGTTGAAAGGTCAAACCAATTCGATTTTATTTTTGCAAATTTGATTTTATCGAGCGATATTCGAGCATAGTACCTATAATTTTAAGGAAACCTTTGATAGAACAAAATGTTACGTTAGATTTTTTAAGTTTCTTGTCAGAAATTATGATCTCTCTTGTTAAAGTCGTTTATAGTTTCAACAAACGTCAACGAACATAGAGAGATTTTTAAAATCAGCACTTAAGGTACGTGCAGTACGCAGCTGGGATTCTAGATGGTAGCATGTATGGTATATGGTGGATGAAATTATAAGCGCTTATAGGTTTGCACAACGAAGCTTTGATACAAGCTTAAATCGCGTTTGAAATGTCAGATAGCGAAGACGAATATTTGTGTTCTTCTGCTACAAAGTGGTATATTTTAAATACAAATTTGGGTAGGAGCTATCATGTCCACCCTATTAATAGAAAACGACGTAAACATGCCGAATTTCATCATTTGTACCAAGAATTAGAATTTTACCCAAACCGGTTTTTTGAATATTTACGTATGGAACCTAACACTTTTAAATACGTCTAAGAAAAAACTAAAAACAAATTAAATAAAAACTAGCAAAATTTCACTTATTAAACTAGTCACATCCATTGTGAAACTTGTAACGGCCATTTGACAGTTGTCACACGTTGATTGTAGTAGTCAGCGCCCTGAAAGAATGATGAGATACATTCTTGATTCTACCAGCTCTTGTAATAGCGCTTATACCTGCTACACTCACTGCTTCGTTGTGTACGCTCGCATATATAACAATGTATTAATTTAAGCAAGCCCTGCTATGATCTACGCTACCATCTAGAATCCCAGCTCCATACTGCACGTACCTTTAGACGGTTCTTTCATTACACTTAAATTGTTTAGATGCTTAATTATAAACATAAAAACACCTTTATTATAATAATTTATCTTAGTAAAAGATTTTTTTTAAATTACGAAATAATTACATCGATCATTGGGAAAATAAAATTACATAAAATTTATTAAATTTTTCAAATATCTAATTTATAACAGTTCACCGAATTCTTCTCCATTTTTTCAATGTTTTTATTTTAATTTTGTGAACTCGAATAGAAGCGTAGTATCATAAAAATTCACGGAAGGGACTGCGTATTATTATAACATAGAAAAAAAAAAAAAAACAAAACCAGCTATCATTGGAAAGCTTTCCAATTTTGTAACAATTTAGGTCGGGTTTAGGTACACACAGAATACACACTATAGACAACCCCACATTATTAAAAATTACACTGTGTATACTGTTATAAAAATGCATTGCTATTGAAGCATTATAAAAAGTTTTATTTAGTTAACAAAATATAATTGCATAATAAATATTTATGTTGCCAGCCAAGATGCAGGCTCCAAATATTGATAACCCAATATCTTTATTTTTTGCAAACACATCTACAACAGTAATCTCAAGAACAATTATCAGAATCCTTTAAAGGATAATGCTAACACAATTGTTTGGCTTCAAAAGGGTTCGCAAGTATACAAATCCAATTATAGTCGAAGAACGTTGAAAGAATACAGTTTTAAAATTAATATGAACATCTATCCATATTTCAATTGAATCCCTCGGTTGCACTTTTGAAAATATTGTTAATTCAGTACAAGAAGAGTAAAGAGATTTAATTATTTATTGTTATTATGATAGTAACTTAATAATAGCTTACAGAGTTCCTGCGGCGTTTTAATTTTCTTGTGAAAACATACAATCTGCTGAGTGAAAGAGCGAACCCATTATATTCGTCGCAGAAAGGGGTTTAATAAATAAATCAGCTCAATGCACCATGCAATAAGCTTATCACAATGAAACAAGATAGACAGTTCCGATTGAAAAATGTCAAACGTCACCGTGGTATTATTTGTCATAACAAAATTTGATAAATTAACTACAAAATATGTAAGAAGCAAAAAAGGAAACCAGTAAATCTCACATCTGTTAGGTATATTGTTAATTTTTCAATAATAATAATTACTAGTGTACCCGTGCAAAACTTTTTTGCGACGACTTAACACTGTCTTCAAAGAACAATGGTTTAGTAAAGGCTATCGCAAAAAAAAATGTTTGCCAACACAAACCTTTTTATATGTAATATGAATCACTTTATTAAGAAAACAATAAGAAATATATATTTCAAGCTTCCTCAATATCATTGTGTATACGAACGCGTGAGTAAAACACATAACCTAGCTTTTAACGATATGTTTTTAATATAATTTTTGATAAATATTTTTGATTCAAACATAACTTTAAAGTGTACGTAAAATAGTAGTTTTTTAGAAGCTATAGAACGTATCTATCAGTGTAATACTTTACGTACGAATGATCTTCAGAAAAAAATCGATGAGTTTGTCGGTATTTGAGAAACTAAGTACTATATTAATTAAATGAGAAAAAAAATTTGCACGTACATATACATCTTTATTGTTTAATTTTAAATACTTTTGGAAATTTTGTCAATATAACCCTATTAAAATCTGGGCTCTAAAAATTAAAATGTACAACTGTCAAGATGTTTCATTGTTTATTGTTTGCATAGCCTATTCACGACATGCGTACATATTTGCATTTCTCTCACACTTATGTATCGTGAACGCCGATGGATTTTCTCTGTTTACGTTTCTCTTCACCCCACTTCCCCCTCGTCATTTTTACTATTATCGCTTGAAATCACCTC
The DNA here is from genome assembly GCA_039654895.1 of Mongoloraphidia duomilia. Classification (NCBI taxonomy): domain Eukaryota; kingdom Metazoa; phylum Arthropoda; class Insecta; order Raphidioptera; family Raphidiidae; genus Mongoloraphidia; species Mongoloraphidia duomilia. The sequence goes on from CM077517.1 coordinate 4,359,839, forward strand.
TTTTAAAGAAATTTCACCAAAATAGCGATAACATATCTGTGGACTAAAGGCCTCAGTTTAAAAAAAAAATTATGTCAATTGGTTGAGCAGGGGTTGCTGGCGGATTGTCTAGAGAAATAGGGCTTGTGTTTTAAATATATAGATTATCGTTATGTATTGTTAAGCTCGTCTTCGCCAGGGAATTGGTGCTCATTTGAAATAATAAAATAGCCCCATTATTCAAAATTGTATTCAAATTTCGAAAAATCAATGTCGCAATAATGATCGAGTATGGGGTCATTTTTGATGTTAAATTGTCAAAACATTTTTAATGCCTGATTTAGTAGGACAAACTAATTTACAACATTATAAAGGTTAATTTAGTTTGCAAAGAAAATATGTCAGCTAAAAAATAATCGGACACAATTAAAAATTATTTACTAGTTTATCCAAGAAAAAAATGCGCTGGAGTCAAAGCTGATTTCTTTACGAATAGTTTTATACCTAAATGATTTCGAGTAAAAATAATTCGTTATTTTGTTCCAGAATAATCACATTGTCTATTTCTAGGATCAAAATACACAATGAACGATTTTCCTGAGAGTAGTTCTTTCAATTATCCACGAGAGGCAGCACTTGTGGTAGGTACAAACATTATTTATTCCCCATTAGTGTCGTGTCATTTTAATGGTATAACTTAATTAAAATATTGTTATTATTAAATTAACTAAATAATAAGTTATACGACTAAAATGACATGACACTAATGGAGAATAAATAATGTTTGTACCTACCACAAGTGCTGCCTCTCGTGGATAATTGAAAAAACTACTCTCAGGAAAATGGCTCATTCAAAGTTCGATCGTAAGTCAAAATACCTACAGCATTTACATTAGCCTAGAGCTGCCTGCAGCTTAGCAAACAATATTCATGCAATGTATAGTTGTCAAACAAGCTTCGCTGATAAAAGAAAACTTCAAACTTTATACAATGTTTCCACAGACACAATATCTATCGTGTGGCGATACATATTTTAAACTTTGTGTTTGGTGCAATTCGAGTAGCTTTTTTATTATTCCACGTATATTATTTTTAAACAACGCGTACCACCTAAACGAAAATATTTTTAACCGACTTCAAAAAAGGAGGTTTCTCAATTCGATCGTATATATTTTTTATGTGGTTATGTTTTATGTATGTTCGCGGATAACTTCGTCGTTTATGAACCGATTTTGAAAAAAATTTTTTTTTGAAAGAATATACTTTCAGATTGGTCCCATAGAAATTTCATCAAAATCGGTTCAGTAGTTCGGCTGATTTTAATAAAAGAAAGTAACGGCGTGTGATTGTTTAAGGTAAATGTTACTTTTTTTGACACTAAAAAGTAAAAAATAAAAAACTTTTTAACAAAAAAAAACCTCCTTCAAAAAGGCACTAAAAAGAGGAAAATAATGAAATTTTGAGATCTGTGCCAATTAAAAAATATGAAGTCGGTTAAAAAGTATAGTATAGTGATTAAAATCTTCTTTTTAACCAACTTCATATTTTTTAATTGGCACAGACCTCAAAATATCATTATTCTCCACTTTTTAGTGCCTTTTTAAAGGAGGTTTTTTTTTTTGTTAAAAAGTTGTTTTTACAAATCAATATGTTTATGTACTAATACCTATATTATTCAGACTGTAGATATTTAATTAGGTATCAGTAGAATAATAAGTCATTAATCTTTATTTTACAATAATTGTCGTAGGTCATGATTAAGGTTATAAATTGTTTAATGACTTATCATTGTACTGATACCTAATTAAATATCTACACTACAGCCTGAAAAATATTTTTGTTTAGCATAATATTTTAACATTATTTTTATAGTAGCATATCAAATATAAATTATAGAAAATTAACTATGATTGTTCGCAAAACTTCTAGTAAATTTTCAGAATTTTTGAAGTTAACTTCTTATGTGAGTTAACGTTTGCGTTACATTTTTAATGCTAACCTCTTTTGTCTGTGCTTAAATCGTTAAATACTATGTAATATTTAATTTTTTATTAAGTAAAAATCCTAAATTCCATAAAATAAATAAATGACCTTCGAAGCCAAAAATCAATATTATCTTAACGAAACAACAAAAAGCAATGGGAAGTTCAAATATTGTTTAATTTACTTCATAACATGAAATAACTGTTTTTAGCTTCTATACAAAAACTATTACGGTCTTGAATGTTTTAGTAAACGAGGAAGTTATATGTTTATATATATTCAAAATTTATTATTATTATTATTGTAAAGCTAATCATAGGTGCCGATTTTAGGAAAAAAGTTAAAGAACAAAAATTATCTGAAATGAAAGAGCATGTTGGACACTATTCGTTTAATAAAAGACATGAAACCAGTAATTGACCTATTATTATTAAATTAAGTTTATAGTAAATTTGCTACAAATATTATTTTTTTAAATTTGTAAATTCTGACATTTTAAATTAATATGATTTTATATGCTCATAAAGTAATTAATTTTAGAAATAAAATGTTATGCATATCGTAAAATTGAATTAGAATCTTTCAAATTATTAAATATTTTGTCTTTTTATTAAAGATAAAGTAAATTCAAGCAAACAATAACATTTTTAAGATAAATAATAGTTTTATACGGCTGAAATGCAATCGAAAAATGTTTTTTCGTTGGAGAGCAGCCAATTATATAATTGTTTCGAAACATATTGGAAAAAATCATTTTACCAACCAGTGGTCACAGTCAGGATTCTAACCTGAACCTTTCCACTTTCGCGGCGGAATGAGCTTACAATACTCAACCGTGACATGATTGCTAAATTAAAATTCTCCTTATATGCTTCAGAATCAATAGATTTTCACTACATGCGAGTGTCAATTCATATATGCTGATTCAATAGCTATAATATTCACGATTCACTTCATATTATTGCTATTGAATTAGCATATATGAATTGACACTTGCATGTAGTTTAAATTTATTGAACTATATGCAAAATCTAGAATCTTAATCAAAAGCTAATTATTTTGAATACTTTCGGTAGACTAAAAATTTAAAAATAAAATTTATAATTTAAAAAAAAATCTAAAAACAACACCGTTGTATTAATGCACTAAAAAGTAGAAAATAAATTTCTTTCACTTCTAAAACATTTTATTTAATTTATCATGTCCTACGCTTCCAAACTTTATAGCAGTGAAAGAAATTTATTCTCTTGTTCTTAGTGATTTGAAATAAGCGTGTTTTTTAGATTTTTTTAAAACTATAATTTTTTTTTAAATTTTTCCACCTCAAAAACTTACCGCTTGGGACAATAGCCCGTTTGGTCTATACGTAAATACTCGTCTGGTACCCAGCATTCGACGCCTATGAATATAATCATCATACAAAAAAATCCCAGTAACTGTGATGTTGTTATCTTGATCGCTAACATTAGCGTCATCGTCCTAGTCGTTTCAGAAACTTTCAAAGCCACTGCCAACATTATCAGAACATTTATTTTTATTGCTATTTTATCGCTACTAACCGACTCACTAAATCAGAAGTCCCTAACCTGAATCCGTATACTCATTTAAAATTTAATGGTCCTATCATTTTAGTCGTATTCTCGTGTATCAGTTCATAAAACAAAAATTAATCTATTTTTTTTAAAGACCACCAACAGCTAAGGTTATTTGGGCCTAGCACCAATTCATACGTTCAATTCATTATTTTTTTTTTTTAATAATAAATTGAAAATCCAATTGACACTTTTACCAGCTCTCGGGCTAGAACCCGGGAACTGGGGACTTGTAATAGAGGAACCATAGCAACGCCATGTAAAAATTAATCTATCAATTTATTTCGTTTCACGAAAAAGTTTCAAAATGGCCCGTTAAAATCCAGTCAAAAATACACCTACGGTGATTTGATAAATTAACTTGTAAAAATTGTTTATCAAACTACAGTAAAACCCGAGGTAAAACCTGATTATTACGATTTTCAAGTGGTCGTGAAAAAACAGTATTTTAACTTTTAAGCACAAAAACGTCTTATGCATAAATGTAGTGCAGTGCAGTGCAATGTAAAGTACATAAATATGTGTACCTAAGTATGCTTTACAATTTATGATAACCTTTTAAACTTGTATTATTTAATTATTTATTGTAGACTATAGACGCTCGACAACGAAGGTCATTAGAGTCTTAATTAACAAATTACATCAAGTAAAAACGATATCACAATATTATTTTAATGTTTTCATGCGTTTTGGAAATCTTCTACTTTTTTACATTAAGCGCTTTCTGGTACTTTTGATATTAATCTTACTTATAGAAAAAATCACGCTGAGTCTATTCCGACTACCTGCACCACTGTGTCTCTTTTAGTTTAACAGAAAAGATCCGTATTCACCGAGCCTAGTTAGTTATTTATTCCGTTGATTTATTCCCCTGGTAACTATCACACGGAATAAATAGTGATAATTCAAATTACCAAACATAGTTAAGTTTACTGCAGATATAAATCGTAAGAATAGCTATTCTGTCCAATTTCAAGGGTATAAATAATTATCCGCCTAGTTAAATAGGGTGTGCACGAAATGCATAAATTACTTTATGGCCTGGCGACCTTTTCACGTAAATAAAAATTTCATATCTTACAGGTAAAGGTTTTTGTCAGTAAAATATGTCAATATTCACCATTTTACATTTTCGATAGATGCGCCATCGGTCGGATCTTTGGTAAACGTGCTTTATTTGACAAAATCTGCAAGGCGTATAGTATATAGTAAATTTTTACCTGCAGTTACTATTCTATCGAATGAATTGCTTGGTGAATAGAAAGTTTATTTTATTCCAAGGAATAAATTTATTCTAGGTTTAGAAACTTCTATCTTTAACAGTGTTTGGTGAATACGGGCCTAAGACTCGTATTCACCGAGCCTAGTTAGTTATTTATTCCGTTGATTTATTCCCCTGGTAACTATTTTGATATGTTGACAAAATGTTAAAAATTGCGAATTTCAAAAGATGGTTTAATGTTGCTAAGGTATGTTTTTTTCATCTCAGTACTATATGCAATTAATGAACACATTATATACAGGGTGGTGAACGTAACTGCTGCACATAGGGATTTAACCCGTAAAATCAAACTTTCGCGATTTCCTGCTTCCCTAATTATTTTAGGAAAAATATCTTCAAATAATAGTTTTAGAACAAAAAGTTCTGCATCTAAATCATTAAACAAAATTAATTTTGCTGGCTTTGTAACGACAGAAATTTGATATGAAAATGTCAAAATTACCTCAAAAACAGATAGCGATAGCTATGGAACTTGAACAAAATGATGACGTTTTAGCAGTCAGAATAATGTCTAATCATTTTGTTCAAGTTCCATGGCTATCGCTATCTGTTTTTGAGGTAATTTTGACATTTACATATCAAATTTCTGTCGTTACAAAGCATGCAAAATTAATTTTGTTTAATGATTTAGATGCAGAAATGTTCTAAAACTATTATTTGAAGATATTTTTCCTAAAATAATTAGAGAAGCAGAAAATCGCGAACGTTTGATTTTACGGGTTAAATCTCTATGTGCAGCAATTACGTTCACCACCCTGTATGTCAGTTTTTATTAATTTCTGCTTACAAATTGCAAGTGTAGATGATTAAATGCGTCATTTACTCATACAACCAAAATGTGAATATTCATTTTTCAACATTCACTTAAACTATTAGCAGGGATCCGCGTTGACACAGACATATGTTGCAAACTTTATTAAAAATGTAAACTTTTTAACATAGTCATAAATATTCTATGAGAGTTTTAGAACGTCTCTGCATAATGGAAAAATAAATGCATTCGACGGTGCAGACAGTGATAATGAGAGAGACAGATGTACACCTACTATTAAAGTGAGACACTAAACATATTATCTGAACGCGTAAATTTAAAACTATAGAAGTAGGTAGTTACTAGTTACTTGCTATTCATTAAGAAAAATAAAAAATATTACAAAACAATACTTTTTATTTTATTTCATTCTGATGAAATCGAAAAACCAAATATAGATATAAATTATTTAAGTTAAAAAAGACCTCAGCTGTTAAGCGTCTATAATCTAGAATCTATCTATCAGAAAAAGCATCTTCCAACCTTCCATTGATTGGGAACTTATTAGAGGTTGAATCCAAAATTTTCTTTTTTCTTTTCTATAAAATGGCGGGAACCGAAAGTTAAAATCCCACCAAAAACATTAATGTGAAACAGGGGCCAAGTTCGGTACAAAGAATAGCTTCGCCGAAAAAAGAATTGAGATCAAAGTGGGTGTCAAGTTTTCACACACCATTTATTTATAATATAAAACATGAAAACTTGGCACCCACTTAGATCTAAATTCTTTTTTCGGCGAAGCGGTTCTTTGTACCGAACTTGGCCCCCTTTTCACATTTATATTTTTGGTGGGATATCAATACTTTTTGTAAAGTTACTGCCGTCTGTCTATACACATTCCTTTAGCAGATTGAATTGTAATGGTGGAGGTACAGATCTATTCCCGTTTCTTCCACCACAATTCATGTTTTAGAACAAGGGTGGGCAAGTAATTATAGGTGGGGTCCGGATACTGTTGAAAATTTTTATCGAGGTCCAAAAAAAAAAAAACAACTCATATTTTTTACTAATTTTTTATTTTAATTTTCACTCACAAAATAATATGAAATACAATAGATAGGCATAATAATATTGTATTCAAAAATCAATGGGAGAAATTACATTTGCGGTCTTGAGTCAGTTTTTTAAAGTTAGGTTCACGCGGGGAGCAGCTTATGCGAAGAGTGTCTTCAAGGTGGGCGGTCGTTAATCTTGAGAGTGATATTGGTTCTTCAAAATGTGCCTCTTTGTTACCGCCACAAAGCACTCGAAAATAAAACTTTCATAGCGGAAAGTACAAAAAAATATTTTTTAAAAATTTTGGTGGTCCAGTTTTTGACCTTCCGGGGTCCGGACTTGGACCGCGGTCCGCCAGTTGCCGATCCCTGTTCTAGAATCTAGACACATGCTTAAATTTGATAATTTGTAGTTTTCAGATTTTTTCCTTTGTATACGCCAAATGATCTACCTTGATGCCAAATTTCAAGTTGTGAACTACAAATGACTTTTTACTCGTATTAAGTTTTTAGTGTCATCTATTAGCACACTTATGAACTACACACTATTACCAGCATATTGCAAATACGTGTTCGTGTTTGAGCCGAGTATCCCCGATTGTCACGGTCGGATGCGCTTCACATCATTGTTGTTAACAGCCCAGACAAAGCGCACCTAAGGAAATTTTCACTTCAAAAATCGCTCGTGTGAAACGGTCCATAGGTAATACTATTTTGAACTTAACCTAACTTAATTATAGAGTTTAATTCAAAAACAAATTACACAATTTATGTACGCTTCCTACGATCAAAATAATTTTGATTTTATATGAACGAAATAATACACGTTACGTAAGTACTACAAATGACGACATGCATTTGATGAACTTTTCCAATTAAGTGTTACTTTGTTATTCTGTATTCAAAAGCTGTTAAGCAGAGAAATCAGATGAGTTTGAAACCAAATTAGAGTTGTACTTAATGTAGATTATCGATTAAGGTTTTGTACGTAAGTGAATCATTATTATCTATCTATATACCTACTCTATACTATTGTACCAAACCCAAGATGCTATGCCGCTGGTTACAATAGAAGCGTCGAGAATAGGTCACAGTGGTGAGGCGTGGAATGATATCGAAGATACCAGTACCTGCTAGACGTCTGGAAAGTACTAGAACGCGCTGTGTTTAAGCCACGTAGCTCTATATAAGCAAGGAGCCGACGGGAATTGAGGGAGTCGTGAATCAGTGTCGTGTTGAACAACGGAAATAAATACAGTATAGTTATTTGTTCAGTGCTATTGAAGCGTTTCACTTTGTTTGAGAATTACTATTGTGTTGACTGTCAGAATTGACATATAATTGTTGCTTTGATTGTTATTGAATTGTTGTTACATTGTTAATTATATTAAATAAATATTTATTCCGCCCACGCAAAAAAACAGTTTCGTTACACTATTATATAAAATTCTTTGTATGTATGTTTGTAACAATGTATGTAATATTATTATAATTATTGTAGATTATAGACGCGTCGACAACTCAGGTCATTATCGTCTTCAACACAACAATTAATAATCCATTTGTGTATTACAATCTGCCAGCCGGTATACACAAACCGACTGGTACGAGCTCGGGTTACTGGGAACGCAAATTCCCAAAGAACATTGGAATGCAATTGCGAGAACAACTACATTCCAATGTTCCCCCTGAGGGAATGTATGTAACAATGTATCTATATAATATGTTGGAAATGATTTACCTTATAATCTATTTGACGGATTTTGATAATTTTTTTAAATGTTCCTTATGATTGCAGAAATGCTATAGGTTATGTTTTATTGAACTTTTAAAATTAATTTTTGAGTTAATTAATTAATGAAATTTTTATTCGTTCTCTACTATTAACAAAACGTGACATTCTTTTGCATTTTAGCGTATTGGTGGAATCCTACTAACACCAACCCGATTTCGCTTCGCAGGGGGAGGATATTCTCTCATTTATGTCATTTCTGTCATTTATAAACCGATTTGGAAAATTCTTTTTTTATTGGAAAGAATATACTTTCAGATTGGTCCCATAGAAATTTCATCAAAATCGGTTCAGTAGTTCGGCTGATATTAATAAAAGTGAGTAACGGCGTGTGATTCCTTTAAGGTAAATATCACTTTTTGACACTGGAAAGTAAAAAAAAAAACTTTTTAACAAAAAAAAATTTTCAAAAAAGCCACTAAAAAAGAAAAATAATGAAATTTTGAGGTTTGCGTCAATTTAATAAAATATGAAGTCGGTTAAAAAGAAGATATTAAATTGGCGCAGACCTCAACATTTCATTATTTTCCTCTTTTTAGTGGCTTTTTGTAGGAGGTTTTTTTTTGTTATAAAGTTTTTTTGAATAAACACTAAATAAAATATATATTATCTCTTTTCATAAAATACTATAAAAAATCTGGATATGCTATTTTAACTAATTTTATAGAACTATGATCTGTGACGTATTTTGGACCACACATTTTTTAGAAGAATTGTATAATATAAATCCTCGTAGATAATTTGAATAACAATGAAACAGAGAAGTTGTACAACATACATATTTGAATCTGTTAACAGAATTAAGAAGTCTAGAAATGGCAAGAAAATAAACCAAGCGATGTATAATTTGCATTGCTTATGTTGCAGAAATGCGCCTCGCTGAAGCACGGTTCAACAAGACATCTTGCAAGAGGGTCAAGTGGAATGGAAATTCATGGAAGTTGTAAAAATAAATAAACAAAAAATATACAAAATAATATGGTTGGGGTGTCTGCCCTAAGAAGGAAGATCCCACTGGATTGTGAATAACATAATAAGTGAAATTGTATACATTTTATTAACCGACTTCAAAAAAAGGAGGTGGTTCTCAATTCGGTTGTGTTTTTTTTTTTATGTTTGTTACCTCAAAACTCCGTTATTTATAAACTGATTTGGAAAATTTTTTTTTATTTGAAAGGATATACTTTTAGATTGGTCCTATATAAATTTTAATCAAAATCGGTTCATTAGTTCGGCTGATTTTAATAAAAGCTAGTAACGGCGTGTGATTCCTTAAGGTAAATGTCACTTTATGACACTAGAAAGTAAAAAATAAAAACTTTTTAACAAAAAAAAACCTCCTTCAAAAAGCCAATAAAAAGAGGAAAATAATGAAATTTTTAGGTCTGCGCCAATTTAATAAAATATGAAGTTGGTTAAAAAGAAGATATTAATCACTATACCTACTATACTTTTTAACCGACTTCATATTTTATTAAATTGGCGCAGACCTCAAAATTTCATTATTTTCCTCTTTTTAGTGGCTTTTTTTTCTGTCCTGTTGACCTGTAGGATATATATTTAGTGTAGGGCCAGGACTAAAGCTAAAGCACAGCTTAATAAGGTATATCAGTTGAATCACTCGAAGTATAAAACCTAATTCGCGCATACATGATGCGCCAAACTAGTGTCATGTTCCAAGCAAGTTTTGACTTAAACTGTAATATCAGTAGTGTGTTAAAATTAAGGGGATTGTTAGCACGCCCTTAATACAGCTGCCAAGGTCTTAAAAATTGCTTGACAAACATTAAAGTGTTGCGTCACTAAAGTTAGCACCGCCAAGTCATAGCTGATGACGAATTTAATGTCCTTGTTTTGAATTTAGGACTCTTGTCCTTATCGCCAACATATATAGAGCTGCTGGCTGTAGCAAAAATGTTTGTTCCACTATAAAAAAATATTTTAAGTTAATCAGATATTTGATCGATATATTATTATCACGTAGAAGCCCTAAAGTAACTCTTAATTTTGAGTCAGCGTTAGTAAAAAAGCGGTCAAGTGCGTGTGGAACTCGTGCTACGAGGGTTCTGTACCGTTACAACAATTATATTAGGCAGACATATTCTGTGAAAATTTCAACCGGCTACATGTTATACGGTTCCAAAGATACAGCTTTTAAAAGATTTTTCCGTTTTATGTGTGGGGACCCACTTTAATTTTTACTTTTCGTGATTTTTGGATTTTTCCCTTTACTTGTGCTGCGAGACCTTGCTTTTTGCCAAACTTAATGATTCTAGATCAACGGGAAGTACCCTATAAGTTTTGGTGAATGATTTTGCGAATATCAAAATAGGTATAGGAACCCCTTTAATTTTTACTTTTTGTGATTTTCGGATTTTTTTCTTTACTTGTGCTGCGAGACCTTGCTTTTTGCTAAATTTCATGATTTTAGGTCAACAGGAAGTACTTAGGTTTTTGATGAGTGAGTTTGCAAATATCAAAATAGGTATTGAATCCCCTTTAATTTTTACTTTTGTGATTTCCAGATTTTTCCCTTTACTTGTGCTGCGAGACCTTGCTTTTTGCCAAATTTCATAATTCTAGGTCATCGGGAAGTACCCTACTTATAGGTTTTTGATGAGTGAGATTGCGAATATCAAAATAGGTATAAGAACCCCTTTATTTTTTACTTTTTGTGATTTTCGGATGTTTCCCTTCACTTGTGCTGCGAGACTTTGCTTTTTGCCAAATTTCATGATTCTAGGTCAACGGGAAGTACCCTATAGGTTTTTGATGAGATGACAAAATGGCCGTATCTTTCGATTGCGTTGACCTAGAAGCTTAAATTCTTTACACTTTTAAGGGACCGTGGACCTTAGTATTTCGTATAAATTTCAAATTTTCCTGAAAAAATGGGTCTTGACTGACGGACACCCAGCCAGCCAGCCGGACAAAAGAATGATCCTATAATGGTTCCGTTTTTTCTTATTGAGAAACGGAACCCTAAAAACAAAAACGACACCAAATCTATATCAAAATTAAAAGCTAGGTACTTTAGTGCTTCTATACATGACATATCGATCAAATAAATAAGTAGACCTTAGTTATCATAGAAGCCCTAAAGAAGCTCTTAATTTGGATATTATTAATCTTTTATTTATGGTTGTGCTTTTACTAACGCTGGCAGCCTCACAGAAATAAATAACCCTTCTGTCATCTCGCTATGTAGCGGTCAACAGTGCTAACTTTAGTGACGTCAAAGTGTTGATATTTCTATGTTGTAAGTCAGTAATTACTAAATGAGGCACCCTTTTAAAACGACTCAAAAAAAAAATTTTGGGCAATTTCTAGATTTTGACGTCGCACATTCGAATAAAATAATAATTGAAAAATGTACGTGATCGATAATAATTTTTTTTAAATAAGTTGTAGATTTTACAATATGGTACCTGATTCCGCATTGAAGGCACTTGTTTCCACCCAAAAACTTCTTCTCCGAATAATCCATAAAAAACCTCGTCGCTACCCTTCCACAGAACTCTTTAGTACGTTTTTTAAATAAGTTGTAGATTTTACAATATGGTACCTGATTCCGCATTGAAGGCACTTGTTTCCACCCAAAAACTTCTTCTCCGAATAATCCATAAAAAACCTCGTCGCTACCCTTCCACAGAACTCTTTAGTGAATTTCGGATATTAAACATCACTCAACTAATTGCTAAAGCGATCTTATCCTTGTTCCATAAAAAACCTGAAAACCGTATCCCATATTATCATAATTATGATACATTAAGAATTATGTCCCAAAATCCCATACAGGTGCCAAAAATGTCGAAGACTTTTAGCCAAAATCATGCGGCTTTCCTTGCTCCTAAACTATATAACAGCATTCCAATAAAATTCAAAAAAATAAAGCACCTACAAACTAATTTTGCTAATGAGGAACATCATATATTCATTTTATCTCTATACTGTTCTTTCTCTTTTTTTATATTAATTTAATAACGCTACTTCACAAATTAAAAACTGCAATTGTATCTCTTACCCTGGAACTGGCTTTGCCAAGTTGGGTAGGAAAACTTACCTTAAGTAAGTAAAAAACTCGGGTCGCAGTGCCAAACCCTGCCGACAATATAGTGTATTTGCTAATACAGGCATTGTGGCATTATTATGTGAACTTAAGTTTGTTTTTTGACAAAATAAAAAATTTAACCCCTTAATACATCCCTTAAAATAATTAAATTTTTCTAAATTTCAATATTAGACATGGATTTTATCATCTGCACTAAATTAAATACACCCTTCCATAAGTAAATCCATATCAACAAACTAGTGTTTTCATAAAATTTGAAAGTCCGGTCCTATCGGGCCGATTTTATTAAAATTTTAGCAGCACATTTTGATCTTTACTGAAGAGTTAAATTTCAATTTTGAAACGATTCTGACAAATTTTTCGGTATTTTTGGGCCCAAAAACTTTTTGGAACCCCTAAATACAACCCTGAAAATGGTCCGATCGGGCCCATTTTAAATAGGCTTCTTGCGGTGATGGGTTCCAATGTGTGTACCAAATTTCGTTTAAATCGATTAAGTCTGTCGAGAGTTATCGTGTACACACATATATATATAAATATATATATATAAATATATAAATATATATTAAATACATATATATATAAACATTTTTAAAAATCATGCCAAAGTGTTCAGGAGGCTATGAAACGTCGAGAAATTTTGGTCCGACCCTAGGTCCCGCCATCCGACTGACGCCAATAGTGTATGTGCCATATGGCAAATACACTAAAAACTGCAATTGTATCTCTTACCCTGGAACTGGCTTTGCCAAGTTGGGTAGGAAAACTTACCTTAAGTAAGTAAATAAATAAATTTTACAAAAATCACAAAGTGCAAACAAAAATTTGACAAATATAAGTACAATTGTGGTTACCAATATACAAAAATAATGAGTCGAGTCTCGATGGCCTTAAAGAATTGGAATTGGGTAATAGATTTTCTAAAACTTGGTAGCCAGAAGATAACTGTAGACACAGTGGTTCGTAGTGATATCTACGTGATATAGGCGCGGTATTATTTGCAAAGCTTTTATAAGGGAAATGATAGTAAAGCCCGTTAGATATGAAAGTGCGGGAGATTAATGCTTACTTTTTCTCCACTGAAGCGGACATATTTGTACATAACACATATAATACATACAAACATACATATATTACTACATACACTTGTATTCGTATACGTTCATACGAAGATATTATAGTATTATATTATGTTTGGACGTTGAATGTGAGGGCACAACATTGTAGACAGCGCGTTATGTAATGTAGAATAAATTGTAGAGGGAGAAAGACTATATAAAAATATATGAGCACTGTGGTTGGAATAAAAACAAAAATAAAGATAGTTACTTCTTACCACAACAGTTTTATTGATGGATGTACATTTCAAAAGCTATGCTTTCATCTTCAGCAAACATTATTATAGATGTATAGTGTTTGCTGAAGATGAAAGCATAGCTTTCGAAATGTACATCCATCAATAAAACTGCTGTGGTAAGAAGTAACTATCTTTATTTTTGACAGGCATTAATGTTTACAAAATTGGAATGAAAACTTCAGGTAAGGCTTGTAATCTAATTCTTTCTATACAAGTCGATAAATTTTCTGACATTTCAAAATAAAAGTTAATTAAAATTTATTTTTCCAGTCCAATTTCTCAAGAATACTGTGACTGTATAAATTTTGGCGATCCTAATATCTCAAAAAATAATAAATTAGGTTTTATTTTGAAATGTTAAAAAATTGATCGACTTGTATAGAAAGAATTAGATAACAAGCCTTACCTGAAGTAAGTCGACTAGAAAAAATGTAGGAAAAAATTCGAGTTAAGTACCTATTACACAAACGAACAATGGAACTGATTCGAATCAAGTAAGTATATGGCCTAAACCTTTACATTATGAAAAAGCTTTTAAACTCGCTTTTAACGCAATTCACCTGACTAACTTTCTAAAAAAATGGATTTTCATATTTGAGTGGAGTCCAGTATTTGATAAATTTTCAATTTTCCTTTTTACTTCCCACCTCTACTATGGTAGGGAAGTAATGGATTTAGTCCGAAAAAAAATATTTCAAGATTTTAACAGATCTTCACGTTTTGAGATCCTAGCAATCGTTTAAAATCATTTTCTGACTGATGTCTGTATGTGTGTGTATGTGGTCAATTTTTCGCCTTCGATATCGTAAAAACGGAACAACATACGGCCATGCCGATTGTTCTATTGTGTTTATCAGCCTTTAACTTAGATCTGATTAGATTTTGAGTCAAATCGGTTCAGTGGATCCTGAGATATTAAAAAAAACGTTCTCAGTGTCACGTATTAACATATTAGGTAAAAAAATAAATATAAATGAATTCTAGATGTTATAATATGAAAAAAATGTAAATATTTCTTTTTCTCTAAAATCTATAGTTTTCGAGAAAAAAAATATTTTACTAAAAAAAATAAAAATTGTATGTAAATCAAGGTAACCATGATTTTTGCTATATTAAGCTAATTAGTAGATCACTAAACAAAAAAGAGGGCCATGCTTTTTTTCAAAGAATAAAAAAAGAGTGTTTATTTTTTGCAAATATTTACTAGGTGGGAAGTGACTGGTCATCAGTCGAATTTTTACTTTTTGATTCAAGAGTGCAACAAGAAAAACACATACTTTTCTAGTATCCAATTTTTTCTTCCCGTACTACTCTATTCGACTGAGCTCAAAGATCGAGTATTTATTAAATACTTGACTCAACTCCACCCGAAAAAGAAACTTTACTACTCACACACCCCTACGGTTTTAAATTATTTCTTTTTACT
Source organism: Mongoloraphidia duomilia (assembly GCA_039654895.1). Taxonomy (NCBI): domain Eukaryota; kingdom Metazoa; phylum Arthropoda; class Insecta; order Raphidioptera; family Raphidiidae; genus Mongoloraphidia; species Mongoloraphidia duomilia. Next base: position 4,375,128 of record CM077517.1, read on the forward strand.
GTTTTGTGAACTTCAGCATTGAAGTGCCGTGTACTTTCTCCCTTGTGGTGTTTAGTGGCCAGCAGCACACATGCTATGGGCGGATGATAAATGAGATCGCAGATCTTTTTCCCACTCGCACAATTCTCGCTCCCGGCTACTCCACTGTCCCAGCATCCCTTACACACACCATACATACATGTGAACATATTATTATAGTGTGTTCAATGACAAATATGTTTTTATTAAAACACACAGATGTTTTGGTCATGGAGTCAAGTGAACATTTGATTATGAAATTTTCTGTGAGACTGAAACGATAATTACCTATTTTACGTACTGTTTTGACACGTATTATAATCATCGGTGTACAGTATAAAAGGAAGTCATGGTAGGTGTCTGTCTGTCTGTCTGTACCGGCTAATCTCGAGAACAACTGAACGGATTTGAAAGTGATTTTCACTATTCGAGAGCTTATTCTTTGAGAAAGGTTTAGGCGTATAGGTCTGGCTTTGCCCGAGTGCAAATCGGATTGATTCCAAGTTGGAGAACGGATGAGTGAAGCGAGTGAGTAATGTATTGATTAATTATAATAACTCGAGCGAACGAGCGAAGCGAGTGAGTAACGTATTAATTTATTATAAATTCAAGCAAACGACCGAGGTGAGTGAGTAACATATTAATGAATTATAATAATTCAAGCGAACGAATGAAGTACTTAAAAGAGTAAGTATTAACTCGATTGATTGAACGAAGTGAGTGAGACCACGCAAGAATTTATTTAAAGGGAATTTTGAGATACCTAACAAAATTAAATGGGGCAGAGTAAAAATCAGCTTTGGCTGTACTCTGTTCCCAAATAAAGAATTTATTATTATTATTAACTTTAAACGGGCGAAGCCGTACAGGGCAGCTGTAAATCTTTGAATAAAAGTAGCGATATTTTGTTTAAAATATATTTAGCCATTTCAAAATTATAAATATCTATCAGGAATTGTGAGAATGTTACGTAAGTATAATATGTAATGAAAAATTAATGACAGGAGACCATAACTGAGAACAGTGTGGTCCAGTGGTTAGCATCGCGGCCTCTGGATCAGACTGTCATGGGTTTGAATCCCGCCTTCGCTCATGAATGTTTTGTGATGTAATTTAGTTTTAAGTGAGTTGTTATTTAATGTAATTAAGACGCTAATGACCTAAGTCGTCGACGCGTCTATAAGTTACAATAAATAAATATAAATAGAGACCATAGCTATAAGCTTTAAAACTAACGTTAATATTTGCTTCTGAGGAAACGAAATTCTTTTCCACTGACAAATATTTTTTTAAATGACAGAATTATGTCTTAAAACTGAGTACACGTTCACAAAATTAATGTAAGTAGCTTTTAATATCATCATGTGTTCGCCATTTCTTTATTATCCGACATTTTAATTTATCCGACCATCTGTCAGTCACATTTAATGCGGAGAGTAATATTATTTCTTCTGTGTTTAAAAACCTCTGATAAATCTATGAACTTACTATTTAACATTGACATTACTGCGTTAAATCATCCCTCAAAAATAATAGCATATCCCAAAATGTTATTCAAACAATTTGTGCATACCTTTAATTAATACATGGCATACACAAAATGATTGACATTAAATGCTATGGATGTGTCCAATTTTAACACATCGATGGCAGTTTAATGGATTTTTTACATTATACGAATTGGCAGGGAACAAAATTATTATTTCAACGTATGTGTATTACCTTTGAAAGTGATCAACTATCTACTATAAGCAATTGAGCAATTAAGTGAATGAAACTGATAAAGAAGAAGAGCTATATACCTACCTACATAGTTATTATTTATTATAATCAAATCAAAAGAGGAGTTCATTCCACAAGCGTTCACATACCAAATAGGTAGTGAAAATTTTTTTTTTAACAATGCAATCGGCAGATTACGCCATCAAGATGTTAAACGTCAAATGATTGTTATAGGATATACAAGGAAAAAATCAGAAGCCACTGTCAGGACTTGAACCCGAAATTCCCAGTCTCCGGTTGGTTGAGTTACCATTTACTCACATAGTGCCCGAGAGTGGAATCTGTTCCTTCCCTATATATAACAACATCAATACAAATCACACTTCATGCGAGAGTGGATTTATTAAAATTAAACGTCAAATCAATATTTGTAATGATAAATATTACATTTGAAACCGCAAAGCAAGAAAATTCATCTGATTGATTACTTATTCAACCTTCTCAGAAACGACAGTATCTGTACACATTTCTAAAGGCCTAGTGCCGCCTTAATAGCAAACTTATAAAAGTGTGTCTAACACAGATGTCTGGTCGTGTGAAACACAGTGCTGTAATTTAATAAATGATCAGTCCGTTTATAAGACGAAAGTGTACAACAAAACATGAGCCATTATCGAAATGTGACTAGTAAGTTTGTGTTACACTCTCTTCACACAGTATTTTTTACTTCCGGCCTTTAGCAGATATGGTATGGATTCAGACCACACATTTTTTTTCGGGATTTTAACAGATCTTCACGTTTTGACAACCTAGGAATCGTTTGAGAGATTATTTTCCGATTGATGCCTGTGTGTGTGTGTGTGAATGTGTGTGGTGAATTTTTTCTCCTTCGATATTTCAAAAACGGAACGACATAGGGCCATTCGGTTTGTTTTGTTGTATTTGTCAGCACTTAACTTAGATCTGATTAGATATTGAGTCAAATAATTGTTTAACTGGTTCCCGAGATAAAAATGTTCCCAGTGTCACTTATTAACATGGTTAAACATATAAATGCATTCTAGATGTTAAAATATATAAACATATACAGCCCAAACATATAATACTGGTTACCAATAAAAATTACCTACATTTTTACCAAAATCAATCACTCCATAAGACTGTGGCATCAATGATTTTAAAAAATTGAAATTTTTATTTCTTCGATTTGTCCGGAAAAAGGAAAATTGTAAACACTATAACACAGATGCCGTATTAAAATATAACTCACTTGCAGGAATAAAAAATAAAAAAAAAATAGGTGTGTGCTTATGACCACACGACAGAAGTGAAAACCTTAGATTTTCTAATTTTAAAATATATATTATATAATTTTTTAATCACACAGTTTAATCATAAATATATAAAAATCGGCCTATATACAATTAAATTTAATGAATATAATACCTTAACGATAATATTAAATTTTAGTGTCATCTGTTAGCGCACTTGTGAACTACAAAATATATGTTTTATATAGTATCATCTGTTAGCGCGCTTGTGAACTACAAATGACTTTTTACTCATATTAAGTTTTTAGTGTCATCTATTAGCACACTTATGAACTACACACTATTACCAGCATATTGCAAATACGTGTTCGTGGAGTCGAGTAGCTCCGATTGTCACCGTCGGGTGCGTTTCACATCACTGTAACAGCCCAGGCAAAGCGCGCCTAAGGAAAAATATATTTAAATGCTTACTTCTAGGAAACTGATCCTAAATAAGAATAAATGCATTAAAAAACATGCGCGTAAACACAGCGTTGTTACAGTGACAGTAAAGCAGCGCTGAAGCAGAGCAGTGGGAATCAGTCAAGAGTATGATACGATAGGTAGTCCACCCTCATGGCCGCGGCTTCAGTCACTGTCGGTGACAGAACATTGACAGATGACTGTGCGCCAATGCACTCGCGAGACCCGCCATGTTTTGACAATCAATCCATTATTCAGCCAGTCCTCCTATCACTGTATCCATCACAGAACTAGGGCTACAGAACTTTCTATCTAAACTGATGTTCTCGTTTTAACGATTATTTCAAAAGCATTTGAAAAAAAATTCACAGATTTCGCAATCCTTGCAATCATTGAGGACATTGGAAATGATAACAGCATATATGAAACATAATTAACTGTTTATTATACACACAATATTTATCAATGCACTGTTTAGTTTTGTCAGGAATAACCCTATTATTCTTCTGTTATATACGCGTTCACTTTTGCTTGATTACTTAACTTTTAAATGGATTTTTCTACAGTATTTATTAACATTTGCTCAAAAATAACACCGCAGATCGTCGCAAATACCTCTCAATTAACTAGACATGATATAAAACACATTTCGAAAAAATTGCACTTGTTCAATTTTGCATGATTGCTCCTCACTTGATCGCGACACCGTTGTCTTTTGGCCTTGAACGAAAATTCGTAACTCTGCCCCCATATACGAACATAAACATTTCCAATGTTAAAAATGAATGTGTGCTTATGACCACACGACAGAAGTGAAAACTTCAGATTTTCTAATTTTAAAATATATATACTTATAATTTTTTAATCACACAGTTTAATCATAAATATATTAAAATCGGCCTATAGGTACATTTAAATTTAATGAATAATATAATATCTTATTGATAATATTAAGTTTTAGTGTCATCTGTTAGCGCGCTTGTGAACTACAAATGACTTTTTACTCGTATTCAGTTTTTAGTGTCATCTATTAGCACACTTATGAACTACACACTATTACTGCAGCTAATTGCAAACACGTGTTCGTGTTTGAGCCGAGTAGCCCCGATTGTCGCTGTCGGATGCGTTTCACGTCACTGTTGTTAACAGCCCAGGCAAAGCGCGCCTAAGGAAGTTTTCACTTCAAAAAGTTATTCATAAAATTACATTATCAAAAAATGTAAGATGAAAAACAGAAATGATATTGATGATAATAATAAGTCAGGGCTTTCAAGAGATTCCCTCCTATATTTTATTAACGGTCCCTGCCCGGCTTCGCCCGGATGCTTAAAATTTATGATTTATTATTCCCCCGCGAGAAATTCTCCCCCTGCGAAGCAAAGTCGGACTGGTGATGTTTATAATATTAGTAGGATTCCGCCTATATACGCTAAAATGCAAAAGAATTTCAGAGTTACGTTTTGCTACTATCCCACAGAAATCCCCCCCCGCGAGAAATTTATCACATTAAAAGAATCTATATCACTCAGGGATAGTGTAATTTTCTATTAGTGAAAGAATTTTTAAAATCGGTTCAGTAGTTCCAGAGATAAGAATTAATGATTTATTTCCCCCCCGCGAGAAATTCTCCCGCTGCGAAGCGAAGTCGCCTGTCGTTGTTCCCGTTTTGCGTACTTGCCTACAGTTTATAATATTAGTATAGATAGTCAAAATCTCCTACACTCCCGTTTTACCCTCTTTGGGGTTGAATTTAAAGAAACTCGAATAGCCTATAACCTTCCTCAATAAACGGGCTATCGAACAACAAAAAAATTCAAATCGGACTGGTAGTTCCTGAGATAAGCTCGTACAAACCCACACAAACATACAATTAACTTTTCAGCTTTATAATATTAGTATAGATTGCTTTCGACTGTCACCAATCCCACTTCTGCATTGTTTCTTTTTTACGCATAATCTGGCCAGGTCCGTAGCCTAGATTTTTTTTCGGGGGGAGCTTAAAAGTCAAAAAGTAAATAAAGTCTCTCATAAACTTTCAGCATTTTAATTATTACATTCGTTGCATGAAAAATTATAGTCATAAAGGACACATTCATTAAAATGGAAATGTATTTAAAAAAACTTTCATAGAAAAGCATAAATTTGCTAGAATTTGTAAAATTTCGGGGGGGGGGGAACTTCAGCCCCTTGAGTTACTTCCCTGGCTACGTGTCTGAACCTGACACTACTAACGTATTAACTTTATGCTTATTTTGAAAAAATGAACTGGTTTAGTTTTATCAACTCATATACTAAAAAAAAACTTTTATACCAGTCCCCACAGTTGTGTACTTATTGTAGGCGTGGTTCAATAAAAAAAAAAAACGGTTAACAGCACATCGTTTATTGTAATTATTTTCGAGACATCTATCATTTTGCTTCTTGCTGACAAATTTTCAGTTGACAGTTGCGAATCAGTCTGGCCAACCCTCCGGTAATGCTATTTAGTAAGCACGGCTTGACATGCAACCAGCTATACGTGTCAATACACTAGCATAAACAATAATATTCCCGCAAGCGAAATGGAACTCATGTTGTCGCATAACAGCAACTCTACATAAACACAGACTCACTTCGCAGACAACGCTGGAATCTTAATAGGGAAAAAATAACATTCACTTGTAGAAAGCGGACTTATAGGCACTCATATAGGTGTATCTATCAATTGTTGACTGCAATAGACAATAAACTCTATCTGCTATCTAGATGAATTCGCTGTCCTGTGATCCTACAATTTGATAGACCAAGGTTACATGGCGTTGCTATGGTTCCTTTATTACAAGTCCCCAGTTCCCGGGTTCTAGCCCGAGAGCTGGTAAAAGTGTCAATTGGATTTTCATTTTATTATTAAAAAAATAAATAATGAATTGAAAATATGAATTGGTGCTAGGCCCAAATAACCTTAGCTGTTGGTGGTCTTTAAAACACAATTGTCACAATTGATAGACCAAGGGGTCAACAAAGTTTACAAACTGACATTAATTTAGCGTGCTTTGTAACGGCAGAAATTTGATATGAAAATGTCAAAATTACCTTAAAAACAGATAGCGATAGCCATGGAACTGGAACAAAATGATGACGTTTTAGCTGTCAGAATAATTTCTAATCATTTTGTTCAAGTTCTATGGCTATCGCTCTGCTTTTGAGGTAATTTTGACATTTTCATATCAAATTTCTGCCGTTACAAAGCATGCAAAATTAATTTTGTTTAAAGATTTAGATGCAGAATGTTATGTTCTAAAACTTTTATTCGAAGACATTTTTCCTAAAATAATTAGGGAAGTAGGAAATTGCAAAAATTTGATTTTACGGGTTAAATCCCTATTACCCGCAAAGGAATTCAGCACTCTGTAAAAAAACTACCAAAAATTCGACATAGGTGATTGTTTATTGCGGTCCTAGATATTTATCCTAACTATGAGAATGGAAATTGAATGCATAAGGAAACATAATGTGTACACAAATGTAAATTCTGTTGAAATAGCTTGTCAAAATAACAACGCCTATTCATGAGTAGAAATTGAATTTTATCAAAACCGTTTACGATGTTTTCAGAGTTCAGAATATTTTAAAATCAATATTTTTATAGTCTTAAAAATAGAATAAAAGTCATTTGTTTGCTTACAAAGATTTTAGTGACGGAAAAAGCGTCGAAAAGAAGAAAATATACAAATGTGCAATTAAGAAATCATTTGCAAAAAAATAATATTCTCATGATCCAATATCTGAAAAAATTATTCGTTGAATAAAAATTTTCTTGTCCTACCCCCTATAAAAGAGCTTCTTTTCATGGATGTAAACCGGTCGAAAATGCAGATCGATTTCCTAGGCCGGTGATGAGCCGGGCGGTAAAGTAATTTTATCGTCGGCTTATAATGGGCGAAAAAATAAAATTTCAAAATTTTAATACTATTTCATATTCCAGAAACTGGTACTTAGTCTGTGATTTTGTGAACCGTATGACAGATGCGACACATTAACCTAATACCTATAATATTTCAGTAGCTTATTACTCATTATTGAAGTTAAGTTTGCTACACAATTGAAATGTCGAATAATCGTGAAAAATTAAAAAATGAGTGCTGAAAATGTGGAAAATACTGAAAGTGAAGGCAGAAGCCATTATTTTATAGGATGTAGGACAAAAAAAAGTAACACACAATAAATTTGTCTGGCATTTTTATCTTAAATTAATAAAGTTAAAATAAAATATATTAAATATTTCTTGTAAAACTAAGTGGCAGTATTTAAAGTAGAAACTTTGTAAAAATATTGTTGCAATTTCTTCGTTATAAATTTATTAAATGATGCATGTATAAAAAATTCCCAAGTTTTGCCATACTTTTAAAATATTATGTAGTAATATTACATTAGCCCTTCTAGTTAAACGTAGTTTTTCTCTACAGAACTTTTATGCATGTTATTATGTCTTCTTGCAGTTTTCACATTTTATTTGGTGAAAGAGCTTACTTTGAACTTCAAAGTTGGTAACATTTACTCTCTAGGATCACTTCATAATGTCTGGAGAGTTTAAACTTTGGCTTCCCATTAATGCACAGTGTAATAGATATTATTTTTTAACAAAATATTCCGACCATTCAATAGTATTAGCAGTTAGTTAAAGCTTTTCCATAACCATTAAAGCTGTGAATTTTCCATCGTAAATATTTATTAAATATTTTCTTCAGTTAATAATATTTTATTAAGAGGAAATACACCTGTATAAGGTTTTGTAATAGTATATTGTGCGACTAGCGGGAGAAAGAGGAGATTCCTCGAGTGTGGATTTTGTGGTAAAACACACGAGTGGAATCTCCTCTTTCGACCAATAGTCGCACACAATATTTTGTTCAACTACCGCAAGAAATATGTCATTTCGTGGCTCTGCTGAGCGTGGGCGAAATAATGGGTGACCTGATTGATTGCATAAACGTTCCCCGTAATGAGCGTGGGCGAAATGTATTTCGCCTACTAGTGGCCGAAATTGGATTTCGCCCACTCTGCACGTCAACAGTCAGGGAACTCATTATTTCGCCCACACTCAGCAGGGCCACGAAATGATTTATTTCTTGCGGGTGTTGAACAAATAATAATTTGAGAAACGAATTTTTCTTTCGTTGATTATTTTTAAACTCGTAATTTTTTATTATTATCTGTTCCAAATGTTATTCTCGTGTTAAAATTTAAAGAATATTTTTTTCTATAGATTAAAACCACGTTTTCCGAAATTATTTACCATTTAAAAGTTATTTTTTGTAACACATGTATGAAATGTTTATATCGCACGAGTACAATAATACAATATTTTATGTGATTCGACAGCATAGCTAGGCGTGCGTAAAATATAGACTGTGACGTCAGCGTACAATAATGCATATTTTATGCCATACGAGAAATATAGGAATATAGTTGCTATGGTAACGAAGTAAATAAATATTGGATCAAGGCCAATATTGTTAGCTGTCAGTGAGATTTCGGTGTTTGAAATTAATTTAATAAAGCTCTAAAGTTGAAAATAATGTACATTTCGAATATGTGGTACACAAAATAATTACAACTCGTACAATCAAGTTTAAGACGCCTGGAGTGTTGGCACTCTCGCCTGCGGCCCGCTTGCCAAGTTCAACCCCCGCGTCTTATACTTAATAATTGTACTAGTTGCATAAATTACTATTATTTCCTACTTTAAATGTGACAGTTTTAATTATAATCTTAGATGCCTATATCTTCCAGCTTCTAGATTCTATTAAGTCAATTTAATATTCAATCAAACAAATCTCACTCACTTTTAAATTTCTTATTTAAGAATTTTAATGCATTTTTTTGTATATAGGCATAAAATCTAAATTAAATTTTAAAATGAATTTTTCATATTAACTTCCCATTGGAAGTTATTGTAATGGTTCCGAAAATCGAAATCAAAATGTATACAAATTTTTATGTTTCAAGGTCACTACGCTATTTTTACACTATATTTAGAAAGATGTATGTGTGTGTGTGTGTCTGTGTGTGTGTATGTGTGTGTGTACGTACGTACGTATGTGTTCATTTCTTTCTAAGACGAAATCTCGAGAATGAAAAATGATATCGATTACGTTAGGGTGCCAATCGACGCGTATTAACGTAAATATGATCTCAAAGAACTTTTTTCAAAATCGGTTCAGCCGTTCTTTTTTCTTAACTAAATAGACTCCAAAAAGTAGATTTTACACAATATCTCGCGAATAAAAAATTATATCGACTTCGTAAGGGTGTCAATCGAGGCGTGTTAACGTCGTTTTAATCCGACATAAATTTTATAAAAATCGGTTCAGCCGTTTTTTTTTAAATTATTGTTAAAAATAAATAATAATTATGTTTTAATGATTAAAATGATTACTTTTCTGTGTAATATCTAATTTAATTATAATTATTAAATATTTATCAAACTGGGAAGTTCGTCGTGTGGGCCTCAAGGGTCGCACTTTATTCCTAATAAACGACCCACCTCACGGCTTGTTTTATAATATACCTTTACCCGATAAGAATCGAACCGATTTGACTTTAATTTAGCGAATTATAAGCAAAAAACCGCCAGTCACGTATTTTCATTATGTTTTTTTTGTCAGACAACATTTACCCCCCTATATACCGCCGGGAAAGACGTAGTTCTACGTCAAAAAAGTTTTCCGTTTTCTAAGAAAATTCTTTGGGAATTAACGGGTTATTGCAACATAACTTTGATGTTTTAAACACGTCGTTTCAAAACCGAAACAAATCTTTCTCGACAAACTGTTCGTTATTGAATGTAAATGCGAGGTTTTCTTTTTTTCCAAAAAATAATTAAACTTCCCACTCGGCTCGTTGCTCATTCAAACGTTGTTTCCATTTGTAACTGTCTGTCACTTTTTTGTTTTTGAATGCTGTTTTTCTTTAGTCCATGTAGAATTCGCAATTACGTCAAAATACACTGGCAGATCGTGGTCAATGATAAGGTACTTACATATTTCAATGTTACCACAAAGTGATTATTATTAAAATAATGTTCAGTTACGTTTAAAAATTTTATAATATTTCAAATATTATAGCAAATTAAAATTCTAAATATAAAATATGATACGTTTGGTTTGCTTTATTATATATATTACTAGCGGTCCCGTCCGGCTTCGCCCGGGTGCTAAGAAAGCCCGGGTGCAATACACTACTCACTCGCTTCGCTCGTTCGCTTGAATATTATAAATACACTACTCACTCGCTTCGCTCGTTCGCTTGAATATTATAATTACATTACTCACTCGCTTCGCTCGTTCGTTTGAATTTTATTAATACACTACTCACTCGCTTCGCTCGTTCGCTTGAATATTTTCGCCTACTCACTCGCTTCCCTCGTTCGCCATATATGTATTTTTTAAAGCTTAATATAAAAATCGCGATTAAAAATCAGGGGTTGATCGTATAAGGGTGAAAATTTAGAGTTGTATGTATTTACCAATGCTGAATCATGAAAAAATTAAAACAAAAAATTTTGACAAAAAAATAAAAAAAAAAAATTTGGGGTGGACCACCCTTAACATTTAGGGGGATGAAAAATAGATGTTGTCCGATTCTTCACCCTACCCGATAAGCACACAAAATTTCATCAAAATCGGTCCAGCCGTTTCGGAGGAGTTCAATAACGTACACCGCGACACGAGAATTTTATATATAAGATTTTTTGTTTAGAAAACAATTTTATAACTCTTCAATTGTTCCGGATAGTGATAGTTATATTATAGGTAATATTATTGCAACATATTTACGACACTCAATTTGGTAGTTTTCATTACGAAGTATCTTTTTCAACTGATAACAATTTTTAACAAAATACAATTTGAATAAAAGGAAGAAATTATATAACAAGACAGCATAACAGGTTACAGATTACAAAATATAATAATAAAATTTAAACATAAAATCAGGGACGTATTATGGAAAAACAGCCTCCATTCCCGACATCAATATATCTAGATTATACCTGCAGTATAGCGATTAATTTAAGTTTTTGTCTTATTTGTTAAAATGTCTTTTCGGAAGAAGTCTTCATTAAAAAAAAAAGTTCAATGCAGATTTTATTTCAAAAAGTGAATGAATAACTAAAATAAATATTTTTCACGTTATTTGTGCAACCGCATAATAATATTATGCTAGCAAATAAAAATGCATAAATTCGTTTGAAATTTGGACACTGGTAAAATGAGTGGACGAAATTCGCAGGATACAATTAATATAAAATATATATTTGTGCTTTTTGAGTGCATAATTTTTAGATCATGTCGTTGGTTCGGCCGTGAATAGAACGGCTAACTAATTTGCATCTTTTTTAGATAATTTTCTTTTGATTATGAACCGCAGCTTTTACTTTTATGATGAATTGCGCTTCTTTATAATGTGTAGGCGAGAGAAACTCCGTACGCAGTCGAAACTTTAATGGACTTCATTAAAACATATCCAGTATATGAACGAACCTTTCAAAACAGAAGCCTTTATCCATCTCGCCTCTCTTTTTCTCTTAAAAAAATATATCTACGGTCTACGGATAACATTATTATAAAAAAAACAAGTGAGTAACGTACAGATGGAGAGTCCACCGTTAGATTTCATAATATTATGTAACGATTTTCCTATATCTAATTAGAAAGAAATCAAGTACTTACTAATCTCAATATTTATCTGAAATTATATTAAAATCACAGAAAACCTTAACACGATAGTTAGTCCATCAGTCAGGCACTTTTTACCTGAAAAGTATTCCGAAGTTAATGATATTTTGGTATGTTGTTTGTGGGTACTCTGTGGAGTAGAATCTGAGTTTTCGACCTCGAGGAACCTGTGCTAACGTGGGGGGAGCCGAAAAACCACGATTTGTCTAACATTTACTTATTTTAAATTTGTAGAATTACACGAATATATACATACAATTAAATTTTATAAATATTAAAATTAATAATTTTGCAAAACAAACAAAAACAAAACAAATCACAAATGAAGAATAAAGAAGTATTCAACAGAGACAAAACAAATAGAAAAAAAATTACAAAAGAATAAAGAACTTGTCTCTAGTTGGTATTGAACAGAGACAAACGTAACAAAATGCTTAATGCGCATGTCAGTTTGTTTCATTTATTCTGGGACACACTGTGTATTCAATAAACCAGTAAAAAGTTATATAATTGTCGATCAGTTGTACCTTGCTATTATAATATTATTTTATTGTAGATGATGAAATATCAACTCTGAATTGAATTTATTCCCGTCACTTAATTGTATTATAACTTTTATTTTAAATTTTATGACTCAAATGCAGTTAAAACTATTTTCATAGTAATGCAACTATGCGTCCATAAAAGTTAATAGCAGTAAATTTAATTTAAAATTTAAACAGTGAATATAGAGAACTATTTTATTTATTGTTTGTAAAATAAATACGAAAATCAGGATCATTATTAAATTATCGTTGATGAACCCATCATCACAATTCGTATTTGTATGGGCAGCAGGAGACAGAATAAGTCGAATAATCTGAATAAATGTTTTATTCAAATAATTCTTTATTACACTGACCGAAAATCGCTGTTTTCGTTTTTTCGTTCACTGCTCATCCCCTTCTTGTCGTAACGTAATATATAGCCTATGTTAGTCGTGAAGAAGTAATGGAAAAAAAAATTCAAACCGGTGGTTCTCGACTTTTGGGGTAAGATAGGTTATATAAATTTATTCTTTTATAATACATAATATTTATGTAGCTTTCCAGGTCGGCTTTGGCTGGGTAGATTCTGATTTTGTAAGTAAATGATGAAGAACAAAAATGTTTCATATATCTCTTTAATGTACCTACTTCTCATTTGCATAATTTTTTTAATAGATAAATTGGTTTTTGCAAATTCAAAGATGGCATTATTAAACTCTCTTAAATTGCATAGCGGATCATGTTGCACCTCATTTGAAAGGTAATGCATTCTCTACACATTCGTTTTAAGAAATTGAAAATCCAATTATCCATCCTCGTGATCACATTACTTTCGTATTTATCGTATTGTTACGGATCATCCTGTATATAAACGTCAGGCAATAATTCTGAGAACAACGAGTAACTGCACGAACATTCTAGAAAACGCGAGAACGTACTAGGCTGGGCTGCGCAGGGTATATAAACAAACCGGTACGAGTGAATCGGGATCAGTCAACGGGAATCAGTCAGTGTAGATTATACTGTGGCAGTGTTGCACAGCGAAATAAATCTGATATAAATCCAGTGAATGTAAATATTGAAATATAAATAGTTCCGTGATATAAATTGATAAAATAAATAACTAGAAATAAATAGTCCTGGTATATAGTCAATTGTATATAGTTAAGTGTTAATTACTGTCTAATTATTGTTTACTTGTGTTGATTGTTAGAACTGACTTTTCGTTGTTGCATTTATTGTTAATGTATTTTTAATTATTGTAAATAAATATTTATTCAGAAAACAGTTTTGTAACAGTATTATCGTTCTTTAAAAAATAAGTCACGAAATTGTTGTGCCGAACTGATCCTGGTTGAATGAAATTTTAGTCTAGTAAAAAACTAAGATTGATATAAATTATACCTACGTCAGTATAAATATATAATAATATTATTACATAGTTTTTTATAGGTAATAAAATCATTCAGTGATAATTGCAATGAAAGTTGTGACGATTTATTTTATGGCTTTATGTTCACTCGACTGCTATAATACATATAGCGATTATCTTTATTACTTTAATTCCCGGTTCCTTTCACCTGGAACGCAAGAAGTGCATCCATTAACTGTTCCTTCCCCCTGTTTTAGTTATAGGCGACTATATATTCTTTTATAGTATTATACTAGATCACAGATTCTTAAACTTTTTTGTTTGCGACGACTTTTCACAAGACAAAAATATTGCCGATCCCGCAAACAGTGATGGTTAAGATAAATTTTTATATAGTGTGAGTTTCTGAGTAGTTTTAGATAAAATAGAAAATAATAATCTATAATATACTAATTTTATAAAGAAAGAGTGTGAGTTTATTATTATTATTGTAGATTATAGACGTCTCGACAACTTAGATCATTAGCGTCTTCAACACAACAAATTATTGAATTGTGTTTTAAAGACCACCAACAGCTAAGGTTATTTGGGCCTAGCACCAATTCATATTTTCAATTCATTATTTTTTTTTTTAATAATAAATTGAAAATCCAATTGACACTTTTACCAGCTTTCGGGCTAGAACCCGAGAACTGGGGACTTGTAATAGAGGAACCATAGCAACGCCATGTAAACAACAGCGCCGCTACACTCTCGGCTATTCTCAAGCCCCAACAAATTATTAATAATCCATTTGTGTAGGTAGAATCTGCCAGCCGGCATACACAAACTGACTGGTACGAACTCGGGCTCCTGGGAACGCCAATTCCCAAAGAACATTGGAATGCAATTGCGAAAACAACTACATTCCAATGTTACCCCTGGGGGAGTGAGTTTGTTTGTAAGAAGTAAACTATAGAAAACTACTGGACCGATTTTAATTTCTTTTGCTTTAGGACATAGGCTATAATAACTAGCAGTCTCGACTTCGCCCGAGTGAAAATCTAGATTTTTTTTTCATTGTTCGATAGGTGATATAATTTTTGTTAGGATATAGGCTATAATAACTGGAGCGACCGAAATGCCTACTGTTGACACTGCGGAGTAAAAGAAACTCGTGCTCGACCATCCCGAAATTGGGAATTTCGGGTTCGAGTCCCGGCAGTGGCATTTACATTTTTTCTTCTGGGTACGCACATGGGCTTGCTGACTTATCTCTGGTATAAGTGGGTAAAGCTATACACTATACAGTATGAACGCCGTCCGCCAATTAAGAGTGACATGTTGTTTACATTATACACTACAGAGCTACGCAAAACCTAAATGTTATAAATTGACATTTACATTTTATTGTCGAGCGTCTATAATCTACAATTCATTTATTCATTTACATTTTAAAAAATTGAAAAAGCAAATAACTGTTTTATATTAATGGGGGTTCGAGACAATTTTGCTGATTTCTGAGGGGTCGGTAGGCGAAAAAGTTTAGGAAACTCTGACTTACACGATTCAATTTATAATTATTCATAAACAAGATGATCGTCTAAAAGCGCCTTTACAATTTATAAGAAATGACTATACATATTTAGAAGTATTCACATCACTGCTAACATTATTTCATTCTCAACTTTATATTTATCCGCTCATTTTCCTCACTCATACTTCCTTCCGTTGACACGGGTCCGCCATCTCGCTTAGGTCGACTGGAAATCCTGCTATTCTTTTCCATACACATATACTCTCTCTTTCTCTCTCACCGCTTCAACTTCTTTTTTATACAACAGACAACGTACGCCCCAGAATTACTAACCAACTTTTTATTTACTTAACAGTCATTACGCATAAATAATTTCATTCTAATGAAAAGTAAACATTATTTATTCAAAATAAGAAATATTCCTTTTTTTTGATTAATAAACGTTTATGACCTCTGTTGTCGAGCGTCTATAATCTACAATATCTTATCTAATACTATTTACTATTCTTTACTATTCTTTGAATAAATATTATATGTGCATTTTTACTATAAGTATTATGCACTTGTTTATTCAGTCATGAGATATACCTAATGTTGGGATTTGGGGTCAATCTGTAGACTGGCACAGATTATTTGTTAGCCAAAGAAGAGTTATAAGATTAATTTTTGATTTGAAATCCAGAGACTCTTGCAAGCCGACATTTTTAAAACAACGGATTCTTATACGTTTCCTTGCGTATTTATACTTGAGGTCTCATTGTATGCTCGAAAGCACATATTGATTTTTGAAAAAAACTATATTATACATCATTATGACACTAGATGCAAGGACAGTATTCATACTGACAAGCACAGACTTAGTCTATTTAAAAAAAGCCCGAAATATATGTGCAGTGTTATTTACAATAAATTACCAGGTACGATCAAAGATGCCAAAACGTTCACAAATTTTAAAAATAAATTAAAATATTTTTTATTAGAGAAATGTTTTTATAGTGTTGATGACTTTTTATCTTCTAAATTTTAATGTGTATTCTTGTATTTCAATGTGTATTTTTTTATATGTGACTTATTCCTAGACATCTGTCTGCTTATGGAAAATAAAAGTATTGAGTATTTACTTAATGAAAAATTACCTCATACAAATAAACTTCGAAATTTATTCATTCTTACAACACGTGTTTCCGCTAATTTTTAAAATGAATGCTTTGAAGATGGTTAAATCTGCTTGCTCGCTCGCTTTCCTCGGAGCTTATAGAGCGTGCTCGATCTCCTCCAGATGTTAAAACCGAACGCAGGATAGAGATCTTTCAGAGCACATAAATGCTAAATTCGAACGCATTAGAGCACTCAGATCGATCTGAGCGCAAAACCGAACTTACCCTAAGTAGTATTATATTCAACAAGTTGCGTTGATAGCATCGGTCGAAAAATATTTGCTACAAGCAAAGTATTAAGTCTGCTGATGAAGACAAGCTGTGAAATGTTATTAGATGTCATTTAGTCTTAAAAATTCCAAGTATATGAAGAAACAAAATGACACTGTAGGTGTAACTTTATTCTTTTTGCAGACACGTTCACAACTGAGTTATTGAAGCCATCCTCAACAATTTCAATTTATCTCCAAAGCTTTGTTCGATCGGAAAATAAAAAAAAAACGTAAATACGTACACAGTGGAAAAAAAACAAAATTTTCAGAACAAATAGAGAGAAAATACCTTCTTTAAACTTATCTGAACAAAATCAATTTTTATTTTAAATTCGTGAATAGGATTGGTACGCACGTACAAGTTGGTTGACGCGCGCTTCAGTAAACTGAAGGGTGAAGAAGAAGAAGAAGGTGTCGCAAAGACCACACTTCTAGTGTCTATCTATCAAACGAATCCAGGAGCTGTCAGTTCCTGACTGGCATATGAATAGTGAAATGGGTGTTATACCTATAAGGCCGTACCCTGCAGTTGCCCTTCCTAATATCTGTTGCTAAAAACTGACGCTGCTAAAACAGAATTAAATTCTGTCCGTCATTTCATTTGTAGTACGAAGTTTAGTTATTTTATGTAGCTGTTTAAACAGGCGCTTCTGAATCGATTGCGTCTCACAAGTCCCCTTTTGGCGTAGGGGAGACCGTTGTCAATTGTAACAAAAAAAAACTCGGGTCGCAGTGCCAAACCCTGCCGACAATATAGTGTATTTGCTAATACATCAGGCATTGTGGCATTATTATGTGAACTTAAGTTTGTTTTTTGACAAAATAAAAAATTTAACCCCTTAATACGTCCCTTAAAATAATTAAATTTTTCTAAATTTCAATATTAGACATGGATTTTATCAGTACACGCAATTAAATACACCCTTCCATAAGTAAATCCGTATCAACAAACTAGTGTTTTCATAAAATTTGAAAGTCCGGTCCTGTCGGGCCGATTTTATTAAAATTTTAGCAGCTCATTTTAATCTTTACTAAAGAGTTAAATTTCAATTTTGAAACGATTCTGACAAATTTTTCGGTATTTTTGGGCCTAAAAACTTTTTGGAACCCCTAAATACAACCCTGAAAATGGTCCGATCGGGCCCATTTTAAATAGGCTTCTTGCGGTGATGGGTTCCAATGTGTGTACCAAATTTCGTTTCAATCGATTAAGTCTGTCGAGAGTTATCGTGTACACACACACACACACACACACACACATATATATATATATATACTCGTATATATATATATAAACATTTTCAAAAATGGTGCCAAAGTGTTCAGGAGGCTATGAAACGTCGAGAAATTTTGGTCCGACCCCTAGGTCCCACCATCCGACCGACGCCAATAGTGTATGTGCCATATGGCAAATACACTAAAAATTCGACTGATGAACAGTCTTATACTTCCCACCTAGTAAATATTTGCAAAAAATAAACACTCTTTTTTTTTTATTCTTTGACTAGGCCCAAATAACCTTAGCTGTTGGCGGTCTTTAAAACACAATTTAATTTTTATTCTTTGAAAAAAGCATGGCCTTCTTTTTTGTTTGGTGATCTACTGATGGCTAGCTTAATATAGCAAAAATCATGGTTACCTTGATTTACGTACAATTTTTATTTTTTTTAGTAAAATATTTTTTTTGTCGAAAACTATACATTTTAGAGAAAAAAAATATTTACATTTTTTTCATATTATAACATCTAGAATTCATTTATATTTTTTTTACCTATGTTAATACGTGACATTGAGAACGTTTTTTTGAATACCTCAGGATCCACTGAACCGATTTGACTCAAAATCTAATCAGATCTAAGTTAAAGGCTGATAAACACAATAGAACAATCGGCATGCCCGTATGTTGTTCCGTCCTTAAGATATCGAAGGCGAAAAATTGACCACATCAGTCAGAAAATGATCTTAAACGATTGCTAGGGTCTCAAAACGTGAAATCTGTTAAAATCTCGAAATATTTTTTTCGGACTAAATCCATTACTTCCCTACCATAGTAGAGGTGGGAAGTAATAAACATTATTTTTTTCTGAGCAAACCATTTGTAATTTTTGATAAATTTTTGTTTTGGAAGAAAGAGTAATATTTGAAGAAAGTTACTTATTTTTTATAATTCACCAATTGCGAATCGATTCGAAGTGCCCTTCGCCTAAAGCATAGTATGACATGTGTTACTTTTGAGCAATGGGACCCAATATTGGGCGCGGCCGGACGACTTTGCTTTGTACTATTTAGAGATATTGATAATAAAATAATGCTTTTTAAAATCAACGACTGATTAATAATGCAATAATAAAGTTCTTTAGTAACTCCGCTTTTTAGAATAATATTACTTAACGTCCTGGCAGTTTCTTCCGTAAAGAGAGAGGACTGACTACGCTTCAGTTACCGCAAATTCCACCACTTGTGCTAGTCAATATTCCTGACACTTCGCTCCATGTTTTCCCAATACTTGTGTATAGATGTTCGTACAGTGAAACGTTTACTAAACTGATATTTGCCAGGTTATATTGCTTTGAGTTTTGACTGCAATTTCTTTCGATGTACATTCCCATATTATACGAAGTACCTACAATCTGGATTCTAGGGTGGTGATTTTTTCGATGCTCATAATTGGTATTTTGAGTTAAAGATACAAGGTCGGTTAAATTAGAGAAAAGTTGAGCTTTTTTCATGGCGATTAAGAATTTGAAAAGAAATCCGGAATGTTTTGATTGGTTCTTCATTTATCACGAAAAAACTAACAATTATGGTTTAAGAAAAAAACTATTATCTTCCCTACCATTGACGCTATTTCAATAAAACTTGGTGACTTTACCTTTTTGACTACTCCGAGTTGAACGATGTTGACAGAAAAAATCACTCCTAGCTCAAATGTGTGAAAAGTGACCCCCTAAAAACCGGTCAAAAACACATTTAAAAATGGGAAAAAAGTTTTTTCTCGAAAACTATTTTGATTAAATTTTACACATGGATACTCCCTTGGTACTAGTGTAAATAGTTCCTCCTGGAAATTACAGGAAGGGAGCAAGTGCTGGCTGCTACTAAAAAATATGAAAAGCTTCCCAAAATTAGGTAGAAGTCTTGAAAATCTATTTGTATTATGCAAGTGATTTGAAAAAAAAGAGGAGATAATGGACCTTAATTTTTATATTTGTGACGTTTGCTGTAGAGAGATTCCTTTGTAGTTGCAGACACAAAGCTTCGGAAAAGGGGTGAAGGAGAAGAGAGCGTTGCGATGCTTGTCGTGCACCAGTACAGACGTCTGTTTTTTGGCCATGCTTGGCGAGTGCATTGACGCTCCTTGAACTATGGATCTGCTCGATCTGACACTTCATTATCAAAACATGCAAGTGTGCCAAATATTAAATTATTGTTGCCTTCTATGCTGAAAAAGTTTAGGCGGAGAGCCAACTTTCAAATAGAATATACTTCCAAAAATATTGATGAATTTTTTGTGGATATAAAAATAACGTTTAAGATATTTTGACGTTTTTAACTACCATATACGTTTGCAATTTAGCTATTAAAAATAACATGTGGGAGCATTTATTAAATTAAAGAAAAATATTGCAGATTTTTTGTCGACATCGTTTTGTGGAATTAAATTAGATATAACGTGTTTATTTTCAAGCATTTAAATTATTATACTGTGTTAATTGCTCATTTACAAAATCATATTTGCCGCGTTGATGTAAATAATATTACAGGCGTATATTTTAATGTTTCGTTACATTTTTAATTCAATTTTAAATCTGCTTTTAATAAAATATGTGCAACATAAATTATATTATTAAAAGATTAAGAAAACGTAACAGAAAATTAATACTTTATTAAATTTGACGTTTCAACATTTTTTTTTCTAAAACCGGTAGTTTTAGGTTTCTACCTTACTATTTTTATAAAGCTTAAAATTTGATCGCATTTAGCACACTAATCTGTACTAATGACCAAAGTTTTAGCTTTACAAAAGTTGTTTGAAAGTTTGGGTCGAATTTCAACTCAAACTATTTAGCTATTAAAAAATAATACATGAAGAGTAATGGAACCACAAAACACCAAAACGTTTAACAATTCTTGACGTACGTTCCGCCAACCATGTTGACATCGTTATCTTCTGATGATGCCAGCATGGTTGGCGAAACGTACGTCGAAAATTGTTCATCGTCTTGGTGTTCTGTGGTTATTTTTGATTTTTTGAAAAATAATACAGAAAAGTTGAACCCCATCTACCAATATTTAAATTTAGCGAATAAAACAATATATATTTTCTCAGTTATGCAATTCTAATAGGAAAAAGTGTGAAAAATGCTCACTATTCAAGAATTGATCTGGCATATGACCTGCAGTGTCCAGTTTATTATTCAATTAAAGCTTCCGAAATGGTCTAGCCATCCTTGATAAAAATATTATAGGTATTATTTAATATTTTGCTGTATTCCATTTAAATTAAAGATATAAATGAAATTACAAAAACTTTCACTTGTAAGGTTAATTTCGAGAAAAAAAATCAAAATTACTGTCAGAACCTAAACTCGAAATCCCGTTTCGCGCTGGTTACTCGATATTCTACCGCCTTCGCCCTTCAACTGTGATTAACTTCCAGCTCACCAAGTTAGTAGTGACATCTACTAGTGTTTTCATAAAATTTTGGACTAAGCAATACACAAAGACAAATCTTAATTAATGCACAATATTCATTATTTTGAGGGCTTGAGAATAGCCGAGAGTGTAGCGGCGCTGTTGTTTACATGGCGTTGCTATGGTTCCTCTATTACAAGTCCCCAGTACTCGGGTTCTAGCCCGAGAGCTGGTAAAAGTGTCAATTGGATTTTCAATTTAATATAAAAAAAAATATAATGAATTGAAAATATGAATTGGTGCTAGGCCCAAATAACCTTAGCTGTTGGCGGTCTTTAAAACACAATTAATTCATTATTTTGGGATTTACTACGCTTTACTTAATCCTTGAATAGTAATTTATGCAACTAGTGGCTTAAGTGACGGCATATAACAGTCGCGATTTTGCGATACGAGCCTAAGGTTCTGGTATAAATGCACCATAACCTTAGAGAGTATTGTAAAATCGCGACTGTCAGATTCGTCACTTTACACACGCGTTACATACAATATTTTTTGCAACAACTGCTTCAAAAGTTCAATTTTAAGCAAATAAAACACAATTTGGATGAATATTTTATTAGTGACATTATATTATAGTAAAGTAATCTATAAAGTAATTTATAACGCACGTGTGTTACAAAGTAAAACAAAACAGTATTACTTTATAGAACGGCGTGCGTTTATAGTAATTTATGCTACATGTGGGATAAGTAGCAAATAATCTGACAGTCGTGTTTTGCGACATGAGCGTAAGGTTTATGGGGCATTCGTATGAAGACGAGTGTGGTTTGTCGCAACGAGCCGTTAGGCGAGTTGCGACAATCACACGAGTCTTCATACGAATGCCCCATAAACCTTACAGCGAATGTCGTAATCACGACTGTCATATTTGCTACTTATCCCACCTGTAGTATACAATACTTTTTACAACTACTGCTCTGGAAGTTGACTTTGAGAGAAATAGGGTAGAAGTACCGTTTTTGGCCACCTTTGCACCGTTTTTGGACAGCTTAAATTTGAGTTAATTTATAAAAAATTGCAATATTAAAATGATTTTTTATTGAATTTTCATTTTTTTACACCTAAATTAATTACTATACGCATGAACGATAAAAAGTAAATTATTATCGCGACATCCGTAACATCCGTAAATGCGGAATATTCGCATTAATTCAGACATCTGCATCCGCATTCACATCCGCATCAATCAATGCGGAGTTTTTACGGATTTTTGATTATGAAACTCGAAGCTTAAAATTCTGTTGTGTCATAAGTAAAACTAAAAACTTGTGTAATTTTGTTCTAAAAATATGATTAAATAAATAAAAAGTTAAAATTAAATTGATTTTCAGTTCAGCACTTAAAATTTAAATAATAATCCTTTTAAAATCCCAAAATCCGCATCCGCATCGCATCCGCGGATGTGAACTTCTAATAATCCGCATCCGCATCAAATCCGCATCCGCGGATGTGAACTTCTAATAATCCGCATCAAATCCGCATCCGCATCAAATCCGCATCCGCATCGCATCCGCATCCGCATCGCATCCGCATCAAATCCGCATCCGCGGATGTGAACTTCTAATAATCCGCATCAAATCCGCATCCGCATCAAATCCGCATCCGCATCGCATCCGCATCCGCATCAAATCCGCATCCGCGGATGTGAACTTCTAATAATCCGCATCAAATCCGCATCCGCATCAAATCCGCATCCGCATCAAATCCGCATCCGCATCAAATCCGCATCCGCGGATGTGAACTTCTAATAATCTGCATCCGCATCGCATCCGCATCCGCATCTGCATCCGCATCCGCATCAAATCCGAATCCGCGGATGTGAATTTCTAATAATCCGCATCCGCATCCGCGGATGTCTATAAAATTTTTGAATCCGTAACAACCCTGGTCTCTAGTAAAGTAAAAAAGATAGAGTGAGTTAAGTACAGATTGTGTTCGTGAGGTTATATTTCTATATAGTAGTATAGTTCAGGCGAAATCCGTGCAGTTATGTGATATATAACCGAACATGTGCGTTTATGAAACAAATATAGTCAAGTATGCGATTATTGAGTATTTCGGAGATGACATACAGCGCTCGAAAAGTCAACTTCCAGAGCAGGCGTTGTAAAAAATTAACTTTAAACACTACCGTTCGAACGCATCTGAGAATCTTCCATAAAGAATCCCTTTTCAAACGGTACACAGCCATCTAAAATTGTACTTTTGATGCAAGTGTTGCAAAAAAAATTTTAAATCAAATTTAGCAGGTGCACTATAAAAAAATTTCACTAATTGAAAGCAGTACGTAAAAATTAAAACGAAAAAACCTACACTTTTTTTCTGATATTTATACCATCCACTACTGCCACTCACATACAATAGACCGCTAATTAACTAATTTATGTGACACAGCCCTATTACCGAGCGCGCGTTGTTTAGGTGCTGCGGGCAATGCGTGCGCTACTTCCATGTATTTAGTGCGTGTGTAGGTTGTGCGTGTTTGCGCGATTGTCTATGTGTGTGTGTGCGCTCGTTCGTTTGGGGCTTTTCTCGCGGAACCCTATGAGCTGTTAGTTCCTCTCACACTGTTGCAGCAGATTCCACAAGACTTAACCACATCGAGTTCATTAACTTGTGAAGGAACGTTTCGCTTTTCACAAGGTTGATGCTTTTCGGTGGCCACAAGGTAAATTTACTTACGTCGAATTTTTTCATAGCTTTGGGTAAAATTTCTATAGTGTTGTAGATCTTTAAAAATTACTAAAAATTAATTTAAAAACTAAATGTGAAAAATCCCCCCATGCTCTATATATTATACAGGGTGGGGCAGAGTAAAGAGCGATTTTGAAAAGGCTGTAAAAAACAAATGCAATCAATTTAAAGTATATAAAGTACATAAAAAAGATTCAAAAAAATTAAGTGAATATAACTAATTTTTAAAAATAACTCCAGTAAGATGACGCCTGTTCAGGCGTAGACATCATGTCCACCCTATTAATTGAAAACGATCTAAACATGGCGAATTTCATCATTTATACCAAGAATTAAAATTTTACCCAAACCGGTTTTTTGAATATTTACGTATGGAACCTAACACTTTTAAATACGTCTTAGAAAAAACTCAAAACAAATTAAACAAAAACTGGCAAAATTTCATTTATTAAACTAGTCACATCCATTGCGAAACTTGTAACGGCCATTTGACAGTTGTCACACGTTGATTGTAGTAGTCAGCGCGCTGAAAGAATGATGAGATACATTCTTGAATCTACCAGCTCTTGTAACAGCGCTTATACCTGCTACACTCACTGCTTCGTTGTGTACGCTCGCATATATAACAATGCATTAATTTAAGCAAGCCCTGCTATGATCTACGCTACCATCTAGAATCCCAGCTCCGTACTGCACGTACCTTAAGGAAATTTTCACTTCAAAAATCTTGCAATTTTAGCCACGAGCTGTTGGACTATATAATAATAATTTATTGTGGAAAATTGGAGCTTCCTAGTGATCCAGTAGCTCTACCTTTTCAAATCGGCGCATTGCACGTGAATGCACGCCACGGCATGGCACACACACATTCACACAGCATAGGCTTTATATTGCTTCACAGCTCCGGATATTTATGTTTGTTCCGTTTCCACAAAATCATTAGCGGTCCATCAGACTTTAACACCATTTGGAAATGAGCTATCGCGTCGGTCGCTCAACGTACCAACATCCTGAATTTAACCCTGATCCAATTTAAACGTCTACGTAGTACAATATAGGTACACGTTGCAAAATGTATACTTTGCAGTTTAAATCTATATATACGTTACTAGTACATATTTATTAGTGTATTTGCCATATGGCACATACACTATTGGCGTCGGTCGGATGGTGGGACCTAGGGGTCGGACCAAAATTTCTCGACGTTTCATAGCCTCCTGAACACTTTGGCACCATTTTTAAAAATGTTTATATATATATGTATGTATATATATATATATATATATATATATATATATATATATATATTTATATATTTATATATTTATATATTTATATATATATGTGTGTACACGATAACTCTCGACAGACTTAATCGATTGAAACGAAATTTGGTACACACATTGGAACCCATCACCGCAAGAAGCCTATTTAAAATGGGCCCGATCGGACCATTTTCAGGGTTGTATTTAGGGGTTCCAAAAAGTTTTTGGGCCCAAAAATACCGAAAAATTTGTCAGAATCGTTTCAAAATTGAAATTTAACTCTTTAGTAAAGATTAAAATGTGCTGCTAAAATTTTAATAAAATCGGCCCGACAGGACCGGACTTTC
The DNA here is from genome assembly GCA_039654895.1 of Mongoloraphidia duomilia. Classification (NCBI taxonomy): domain Eukaryota; kingdom Metazoa; phylum Arthropoda; class Insecta; order Raphidioptera; family Raphidiidae; genus Mongoloraphidia; species Mongoloraphidia duomilia. The sequence continues at coordinate 4,401,166 of CM077517.1, forward strand.
AAATTTTATGAAAACACTAGTTTGTTGATACGGATTTACTTAGATATGGAAGGGTGTATTTAATTGGGTGTATTGATGAAATCCATGTCTAATATTGAAATTTAGAAAAATTTAATTATTTTAAGGGCTGTATTAAGGGGTTAAATTTTTTATTTTGTCAAAAAACAAACTTAAGTTTACATAATAATGCCACAATGCCTGTATTAGCAAATACACTATATTGTCGGCAGGGTTTTGGCACTGCGACCCGAGTTTTTACAATTTACCGTCGTATGCAGTGTGAATCAATTTAATTGTGTTTTTCACACATTTTTAATTAAAACTCGAGACTTTGCTTTTGTTAACTTCCCATTGGAAGTTATTGTAATGGGTCCGAAAATCGAAATCAAAATGTATAACAAATTTTTATGTTTCAAGGTCACTACACTATTTTTACACTATTTTTAGAAAGATGTCTGTGTGTGTGTATGTGTGTGTACGTACGTACGTATGTGTCCTTTTCTTTCTAAGACGAAATGTCGAGAATGAAAAATGATATCGACTACGTTAGGGTGCCAATCGACGCGTATTAACGTAAGTATGATCTCAAAGAACTTTTTTCAAAATCGGTTCAGCCGTTCTTTTTTCTTAACCAAATAGACTCCAAAAAAGAAGATTTTACACAATATCTCGCGAATAAAAAATTATATCGACTTCGTAAGGGTGTCAATCGAGGCGTGTTAACATCGTTTTAATCCGACATAAATTTTATAAAAATCGGTTCAGCCGTTTTTTTTTAAATTATTGTTAAAAATAAATAATAATTATGTTTTAATGATTAAAATGATTACTTTTCTGTGTAATATCTAATTTAATTATTATTATTAAATATTTATCAAACTGGGAAGTTCGTCGTGTGGACCTCAAGGGTTGCACTTTAGTCCTAATAAACGACCCACCTCACGGCTTGTTTAATATGCAAGTAAGAAAACACATATTTACGAAAACTATTTATTCAAAAAAACTGTTCTCCGACACCTGACACGAGGGAGAAAGAGGTTGACCGTTGCTGTTTTGGCTTTTTTTAGTGTGTACGTAGTGAATAACATGCTACGCAAGAAGGTTTTTGGTTAGAATGAAGATCACGATTGTTTACTGTTTACTAGTGTTGTTTATTCCAACAAGAAATGCCGGGATACTTGTGTTATATTTTTGTTATAATATTTGCTGTCATTTCAAACAGAATTACTGTAAATTTGTTTGAAATTGCGAGACGTGTGTTTTATTACAAAATATTATTGTACCTGAACAGGCATCTGGTGAGCAGGTCAATCCACTTAAGAAACGTATAGTTTGATATCGATGTATAAAAATATAGCATCGTTTACTTTTACAGCAAAACATAAAAAAATATCTTATTTTAAGTTATTTATTTCAAAGCACAACTGAAGCCGTATTTTAAAAGATAAAACCCGTTGCATTTAATCAATTTGCCTGCGACACAGAGTATAAGTATCCTGGATACCTACCTCCGGCACTTGTACGAGTATCTATGCAGTACAGTGTGTATGTAAGTACAGATCGAACATTATTGTGGTTTACAGCAAAACTGCACCACTAACTTCACCAATAAGAAAACATTTCGTTTCAAAAATGGGTTCTGCTAAAATACTTCAATACAATATTGCGACACAATACAGGCACACTAAGTATTAAATATTGTTAGAATTAAATATAACATTGATATATCTAGGTACTTATTTAGTGTATCCCGTGTTTTGAAATAATTTTCACTTTCATGATGAGCTCTCACTAGTACGAAGATTCACTTCTACAACCTAGCTATATTGAATTAATACTCGTCTGTAGTAAAAATCTATTGATACCGAAGCATATAAAGAGAATGTTAGATTAGTAATCATGTCACGGTTGAGTAACTGTAAGCTCATTCCGTCGCGAAAGTGGAAGGTTTCAGGTTAGAATCCTGACTGTGACTATGTTTGGTAAGATGATTTTTTTCGATATGTTTGGAATCAATTATATAATTGGCTGCTTTCCAACAAAAAAATTTCAATTGCAAATCAGCCGTATAAAAAAAAATCTATTAATTTGTCTTAAATATTAATGTATATGAGTTTAAACATTTTGAATAATAATAAAACACAAAGTTTTTAAAAATTTGCACTATAACTTTATTTTATGACAATTGTTTCGTCAACACAGTGACTTCTTCAAAACATATCTTATACTAAAAAAAAAAAATTTTAAAAACTTTGTGTTTTATTATTATTCAAAATGTTTAATATTAATTTACATCAAGTAAGCACCCATTTTATAATCCCCCTATATTATTAAACGAGTAAATCTTGTATATATGTATCTATGTATATATGTATATATGTATCTATATAAATATTTTCTCGAAAACGGCTCTAACGATTTTGATCAAATTTACCGAAAAGGGGTTTCGGGGGGCAAAAAATCGATTTAGCTAGGTCTCATCCCTGGAAAAATTCGTTTTCCTATCGATTTTATCATTTTTAAAAACGGTTTTTTGACCTGTCAAAACATTGTAATATCGTGAGTAGGCTTTGGAGAAAACAAACTACTTTCATTATTTATATGTCAAAATAGTCTGACAGAATTTTTAACTTATTAAAATAATCCGTGAACTATTTGTATAGTAAAAAATAACAGAAATAAAAACTAAACATAATTATGTAAGTAGTTTTAACTAATATTTTAAAAAATAGGTACCTAAGTATGTTATTTTTATATTACCTATATAAAATATGTATATTATGTACGTTAAATATATAGTATGACGTATAATCTTACTTAGACTTTTTTTCTCAAAAACGAATAACGATTTTGATGAAATTTACAGAATGGGGATTTTTCGGGGCGAGAAATCGATCTAGGTAGGAATCTTGGTCTCAGAGGGGAGCAATTAAAAAAAAGGGTTTTTTTATTTATAACTCGGTCAATTGTCAGATCGATTCGAAGCCTATTTCTACATAGATTTTGTATAATATTTCACAAGGGTTAAAACTGTAAATGAACACTAATATAAGAAGTGTCTTGCACAATATGTAAATAATGACAAACAGGCGGCCCGAAGGGCCGCACTTCTGGCACCGCGAGTCTGTGTAAAAACACATCGATTTTTGAAAACTATTGTTAAGATACATACAAAAAAGTTTTGTTTAAAAATTTGCACTTCTAGCGACACAGGCATGCAGTATATCAAAACACATCGATTTTTAAAAACTATGGTGAAGATGCATGCAAAAAAGTTTTGCGCTGCAGGTTTATAGTCTGACGTTTGTTATTAAAAGATATAATATGAATTCTATTTCTTCGAAAATCGATTTTTGTGAGTTTTTCAGTATGTACCTTCTATGCAAAAAAAATATTTGAAATTTACTGGAAGTTGCTAAGATGACATCACAGAGAAAAAGTACTTCGATAAAGTTGATATTTGGTATCAATGTTTAAAAATGGATTATTGAAACGGCAACGGGCAAGCAGAATTTTATCTGATTCGAACATTTTTACAAGATCTATGAAAATCGGTTTTTGCGAGTTCTTCAGTCAACAAAACAATAACGGCGGTAGATTTGAAAATGGCGACCTAAGTAATATTTACAGGAAAAAATGCTTGATTCAAGTTGATACTTAGTTTTTACGCTTAAAAATACACATAGGTATTTAAAATATTTAACAGAAACAATTATTTAAATTATGTTTCAGAAATAAATTCGTTTCGGAATAATATTCTGAGAAAATAATATCTCACAGCATACAAGTACTATTTTTTTGAACTCATCCGAGCAAAGCTCGGCACCCAGATATTATATATTATATGAGTTTAATACCTTTTGGAAAAGCAGCCAATTACATAATATTACTTTGAAATAGAAAAATTCATTTTTTTGTCAACCTGTCACAGTCGGGACTCAAACCCGAATCTTCTACCATCGTGGCGGATGAAGTTATCCGCGATAGCATATTGTACATTGTATGATCCTGATTAGCAAAGCATCAATAATCTAAATTATAACATGCATAATTGAAAAAAAATCTCTACAAACCGAAAGATCCAAATTATCGGCATTTCGATTAATCCATGCTACAGTTGTTTAGACTAATAAGTTGCACTGTTCTAATTCTTAACAGACTTAAATTAAATAGGAAACGGAAGTTATTCAGACGCACCCGATGACAGTAAATGGGACGTTTAAACTGCACTACCCATTCCTTACAGGTATTGCCATGCTACAAATAGTACAGTGGTGAATGTGATAAGTCCCTCGGGAGGCGTTTTGTTGATATTTATGTTTCTCTGGACCAAGTTTTATTGTAAGTACCACTGTATTAGAACGGACCACAATCTCTTCACAACAAGTTTAACTTTGAGAATCAAAATCAATGGCCATGTTTGTATTTATTTTCGTGAAATATATTGGACTCATGAGACATACACGTTTTCATTCTTTTCGGGGATTTGTAAATCATGTTTTATGATTTGGTGTTTGTTGTGTGAATTACTTCTACTAAAACAAACATACTACAGATGGCACATTTCTGTGTTTCGTTTTTACGGTAAATTTTAATACATCTTCGAATGTTAGACTAAATGTTTGGGAAAAAAATGTGATTTTGTTTTGTTGTGAAATTGTCTTTGACGATAATTAGTTACGTTTTATTATCGAGATAGTTGGGATGATCTTTCGATACGTCATTGATGCTAACGTCAATGTTTCTTTATACATCTATCAATTTATTCTGGTTAATAACATTACGGTTTCTAACTAAAACAATTTATTGAAGCAGAGGAAACGCTAAAGATATAGGTGGCTATATCCAGCGAAGTAGTTCACATCTTTTTTAAACGATAATCATTCTTTTTAAAGATCTTGTAGCATGTTTATAATTACTAGATATACAGGGTGATGACCGTGACTGCTGCACATAGGGATTTAACCCGTAAGATCAAACTTTCGCGATATCCTGCTTCTCTAATTATTTTAGGAAAAATATCTTCAAGTAAAAGGTTTGGAACATAAAATTCTGCATCTAAATCATAATAAAAATTAATTTTGCATGCTTTGTAACGGCAGAAATTCGATATGAAAATGTTAAAATTAACTCAAAAACAGATAGCGATAGCCATGGACCTTGAACAAAATGATGACGTTTTAGCTGTCAGCTGCATCGTGGAGGGGGATTGTGCGTCAGCTGCTCAAATGAACTTGTCAAAAAACTCGTAAAATATTGCGCATTTCACTTTTTTGCACTGACAGCAGCTGAGACAATTACGATACCTAGGATTATGATAGCGATATGATCAAAATCTTATAGGTAACGTAATTGTCTCAGCTGCTGTCAGTGCAAAAAAGTGAAATTCGCAATATTTTACGTGTTTTTTTACAAGTTCTTGCGAGCAGCTGACGCACTGCAATCCCCCCTCCGCGATGCAACTGTCAATTTTTTTTCAACTCATTATGATGTCAACTATTTATAAAAAAAGTTTCAGCGGCCGTACCATTACTTAATTTTTTTTGTACCACTTTCGTAGTCTTCTACATCCAAACCCACCGCTATTTGAGCAGCTGACGGTCGGTTCACTGATTAGTTGTACGAGATCAACTATCGATATCAAAATCGGCCGGCTTATTATGACTTTTTCATTTGCAACGCAAACTCCCGGGCTATTATGCCTGAGAGTTTGATTATACTAGAGTCAGCCAGCCTGATCACCCTAGTTAGTCTACGATTTGGATATAAAACGTGCCCGCCGGCGACATGTAGAGGTGATCTACTGCTAGTCTAGCAGATGCTTCGATCGTTTGTGTATCTGTCTACTGCAGTGAAATTTCCGAGATTTCCCAGAATTTTCAATTTCGGATTAATAATCATATTATTGTATTAAGTTATTGTAGTACTATACGTCTTACAGCAAAGTATCACCTATCCGCCCTATCGAATAGTGAAAAAAATTGAAATCGGTTCAGTAATTTCTGAAATTACTCGTAATTTTCACCTGGGCGAAGCCGGGCCGGCCAGTTATTATAGCCTACGTCCTAAAGCAAAGTATCACCCACCTATCGACCAGTGAAAAAAAACTGAAATCGGTTTTCTGAGATTACCCCCGATTTACACCCGGGCCAATCCGGGCCGGCCAGTTATTATAGCCTACGTCCTAAAGCAAAGTATCACCTATCGACCAGTGAAAAAAAAAATTGAAATCGGTTTTCTGAGATTACTCCCGATTTATACCCGGGCCAATCCGGGCCGGCCAGTTATTATAGCCTACGTCCTAAAGCAAAGTATCACCTATCGACCAGTGAAAAAAAAATTGAAATCGGTTTTCTGAGATTACTCCCGATTTACACCCGGGCCAATCCGGGCCGGCCAGTTATTATAGCCTACGTCCTAAAGCAAAGTATCACGTATCGACCAGTGAAAAAAAATTGAAATCGGTTTTCTGAGAATACCCCCGATTTACACCCGGGCCAATCCGGGCCGGCCAGTTATTATAGCCTACGTCCTAAAGCAAAGTATCACCTATCGACCAGTGAAAAAAACAAATTGAAATCGGTTTTCTGAGATTACTCCCGATTTACACCCGGGCCAATCCGGGCCGGCCAGTTATTATAGCCTACGTCCTAAAGCAAAGTATCACCTATCGACCAGTGAAAAAAAAAATTGAAATCGGTTTTCTGAGATTACTCCCGATTTATACCCGGGCCAATCCGGGCCGGCCAGTTATTATAGCCTACGTCCTAAAGCAAAGTATCACCTATCGACCAGTGAAAAAAAAAAATTGAAATCGGTTTTCTGAGATTACTCCCGATTTATACCCGGGCCAATCCGGGCCGGCCAGTTATTGTAGCCTACGTCCTAAAGCAAAGTCTCGGGGGCAAGGCAGTCATGAGGGGCGGTCGGATGACTGGGCTTACTGCCCTTCGGCGACCGGCGGTCATGGCTGCCAGTGGAAGAAACGCCTGTGCGTCGATTCTAAAGACCGTCCGTACGTGGCCTAAGGCCACATCCTGCCCGAGGTGCCCCTGCGCGGAATATGCCGGTGCGCTGAACTCTGTTCAGTGTCCGTCATCATTCTGAGCTAAATACGGCGGATCTAGAGAGGAAAACTCGATAAAACCCGCAATCCCAAGGTGGAAACAATCGTGCTGAAGAGATGGATGGCACTGCGTGAATGTGTCTCTAACGATGGACTCCGGATAACAGGCGACCTCCGGTTTCAATTAGCCTTCCGACGGTACTGCGGAGCTCTGCTGTCGGTGATGATTATTTCTCCAGCTACTCGTGGGAACAATGAATGAAGACACAAGTAATAACAATGAGGGTGGAGCACCTCTAAATGCACCAAATACCTCCGGGGTCAATGACCCCTTACCTAACGAAGACAACTTAAGTCTTCTAGGTGACAATGAGGCGATGGAAATAGCCCTCCAAGACGAGGAAAATCTCCTTAAATCGCCAGGATCGACGGAGAAAATGGAATCGGGGAAATCAGAAGCCCCAGTCACTCCCAAAACAAAATTTTCTGGTGCGGCCAAAAAACGTTATAAATGGCTGATTAGCCAAGGCTACAGTGCTGATGAAGCACAGGCGATGGCGGCTCGTCCCATCAAGGAGAGGACGGAGAAAGAGCTCCACAAGAGGACTCGCTCCGATAACTCTTCTCCGGGGGATAGTCTACATCAAAACAAAAGGGTCAGGGCAGAGCCGGAGAATCCTTCCGCTAGGAAGCAAGTCTCCCAGCCCAATCCCCTAGTTAAACCCAAACACACGTTCAAAGCGATTGCTGAGAGTGTGCGGGTGGGGATACTCCCTGTTGGATATCCGGAAGTGACGCTAAACACGGAACAAATAAGGTCCGTTCAGAGCGCCATCCTTCATAAAATTATTGAACAGAAACAGGGCTCAATTAAGCCGAAATTTCTAAGTTCATCAGAGCGTCCAGGGTGGCTTAACATGGCATGCGCTGATGAGATCACTGCAACGTGGCTCAAAGGCGTAATAAATACAATTAAGCCGTGGCCGGATGCAAATCTGAAGGCAGTTGCGGAGGATCAAATTCCTCGACCTCAGATTATGATAGGATACTTTCCTGACAGTTCCGAAGACCCCCCGGAATTGATCCTAGATTTTATCGAAGGTCAAAACGCAGGGCTTAATGTGAGTGAATGGAAAGTACTAAGAAAGGTACCAAAACCAAACAAAGTGGCTGAGCTCACGCTCTCCGTAGATCTAAAATCCGCAGACCTACTAAAGAAAAATGACTACCTTATTAGTTACAAATTCACCACCATTAGATTCAGGCTCAAGGGCGGGGCCAACAAACCCCAAACCTCAGCCAGTAGTCAAACCGTAGCTAATTTACAACCGTCGACCTCCAGTAGAGAGACCGATTTCCCCAGCACAAGCCAGACTTCGAAGCCAAGTACGGCTCCATCAACATCTCAAGCTGGTATCCCGAAGGAGGAAATCAATAAAGATGGCGGGGCCATAAAACCTAACTCCCTCAAACCAGCAACCACTTTGAGGGCTGCTAATGTTCCTCCAAAGCACAAGCATTTTAGGAGGAAGAAATCGGGGCCTGAATCTGGCCCCAAAATAACGTAGCAATGGCCAACAGGCTTAGCTGCATCCAGATAAACCTCCACCATGCCAAAGCAGCGTCCGACGTACTTAGCAAGAGGTTTATCATGGAAAACATTGGCCTTGCGCTCATACAAGAGCCCTGGGCACTTCAAGGCCGAATTAAAGGACTTCCCACACATTCATGTAAGTTAATTTTCTCTAATGAACATGAACGCCCAAGAGCAGCTATGCTGATCAATAAAAATCTAACTTTTTCGTCTCTATCGCAGTTTATCTCAAGGGATTTAACAGCCGCTGAAGTCGAGGTTCCCACTGCCGGAGGTAGCCAGAGAATTATATTCGCTTCTGCCTACTTCCCCGGTGAGGAGAAAACTACACCTCCATCGGAGCTCACAAGGCTCCTAGGCTACTGCAAGAGAAGGAAGAAGCAACTAATTGTTGGATGTGATGCTAATGCACATCATGTGTCATGGGGCAGCACTAACACCAACACCAGGGGTGAGTATCTTTTAGATTTCATTCTCTCTAATAATTTAGAAATAATAAATCGTGGCAACAAGCCAACATTTATGAATGCAATAAGACAAGAGGTTTTAGACTTAACCCTATCTACTACATTCATAAGCACTAAAATATATAATTGGCATGTATCAAACGAAGTCTCCATGTCTGATCACAGACAAATAAGATTCGATATAGAATCCGAGACTGCTCCACCAGAAGTTTTTAGAATACCGAAGCTGACAGACTGGGAGACCTATCAAGCTCTCCTCAAATCGGAAGTCTGTAATATAAGCAGTGACATTCTCACTGCTGATAACCTTGATACTGCCTCCGGCAAACTTAAAACGGCCATCCTGGCCTCATTTGAAAGCTGCTGCCCTGAGAAACCTAGGGTTAATAAACGAAAGGTTCCTTGGTGGAACGAGGGACTAAGCAGTAAAAGACTCGAGGTTAGGAAATTATTTAACAAGGCAAAACTCACAGGCAGATGGGAAGAATATAAGTCTTCTCTAACTGCATACAACAAAGAGTTAAGGAAATCCAAAAGAAGGACCTGGAGATCCTTCTGTGATGAAATTGACAATTTGCCAGCAACTACAAGGCTGCATAAGATTCTGTCAAAGGATCATTCAAATGGCCTAGGAACCCTTCAAAAACAGGATGGGAGCTTTACAGAGAGTCCAGAGGAAACTTTGAGTCTTCTTATGGAGACACACTTTCCTAACTCTACTGCCTACAGCTCCCTAGACTTAATTCCTAACCCAGTCGATTCTTTTGACTACAGGGCCCTATCAAGGAACAAAAGTCTAGGAGGAAAAATTTTTACTCCTAATAAAATTGTTTGGGCCATCAATAGTTTCAAACCATACAAATCACCCGGGGGGGATGGTATTTTTCCGGCCCTACTTCAGCGGGGTCTGGAAGAATTACTCCCTCACCTAATATCCATATTCAGGGCAAGTTTTGAACTAGGATATATTCCCAAATCATGGAGGGATGTCAGGGTAGTATTTATACCCAAAACCGGCAAACGGTCTAGTATCGAGGCAAAATCCTTCAGACCAATCAGCCTGACCTCCTTTCTCCTCAAAACGATGGAGAAAATAATTGATCAGCACATTCGAGGTATCATACTTCCGGCAAACCCCCTTCATGCTAATCAATTTGCATATCAAGCTGGCAAGTCGACCGAGACAGCCATACACACATTAGTCAGAGACTTAGAGAAAAGCCTTGAGGCCAAAGAAGTAGCTCTCTGCGCATTTGCGGATATCGAAGGAGCTTTTGATAATACCTCATTCGATGCAATTAAGTCCGCTGCAGTGAGTAAAGGCTTTGAGCCTGCCACTGTAAACTGGATAGATTCCATGTTGAGATCTAGGAATATAACTACCAACATGAATAATCACTCAATCACAATCAAAGCCGCTAAAGGATGCCCACAAGGAGGAGTCTTATCTCCACTCCTATGGTCAATTGTAATTGATGAACTCCTAACGAAGTTAACAAATGTGGGATTTAATGTACAAGGATATGCTGATGACATTGTAATCACGGTTCGGGGCAAGCATGACAGGATCATTTCGAGCCTCATGCAAGAAGCCCTAACCATCACCTACAAATGGTGTCAAAGCAAAGACTTAAACATTAATCCAACTAAAACTAAAATTGTTCCGTTTACGAAAAGGAGAAACGTAAACTTGATAAACCCAATCCTTAACGGAACACAAATTATGTCTTCAAGTGAAGTAAAATACCTAGGAGTCATACTTGATAGTAAACTTACCTGGAACCCACATCTGTCCAAGGTAATAGAAAGAGCTACGGTGGCTCTCCATACTAGTCGCAGATATGTGGGCAGAACCTGGGGACTACAACCAAAGTTTACTTATTGGCTATATACAACGGTAGTCAGACCCATGGTCACCTATGCTGCTTTGGTATGGTGGCCAAAAGTCAAACAAAAAACAGCCGAGGCTCAGCTGCAAAAAGTGCAGCGACTGGCCTGCCTAGGAATCACTGGAGTCATCTCCACCTGCCCCACGGCAGCAATAGAGGCCCTACTAAACCTCCCCCCACTATACCTTCGGGTCAAAAGGGAGGCACTATCAGGAGCCATAAGACTACTTAGAAGCAGAAAACTTAAACCGGGTGACCTGGTTGGTCACATGAGCATACTAAGAGAAATCAACTTAGAGCCTATGACCATCGTTTCCGACATACTCACACCTACACTAGACTTCATAAAACCATTTGACGTGATCATAGGTGATCGCCAACAATGGTCTAGAGAGCCGTCCTTCTGTCAAGGTGCGATGATGTGGTATACGGATGGATCCAAAACAAATGAAGGCGTTGGACTAGGCGTGTTTGGTCCCAAATGCCGAATTTCAAAAGCGCTTGGCATGGCACCTACGGTATTTCAAGCGGAAGTGCTAGCCATTGAAGAATGTGTGCAAATTTGCATTGGCAGAGCCTTAAAAGGCTCCACAGTATACATACTCTCAGACAGTCAATCAGCCCTCAAGGCACTCAAAGCATTCAAAGTAGAGTCTAAGGTCGTCTGGGATTGTATAAAATCGCTAAGGCAACTGTCAGATAACAATAAAGTTATTCTCAGATGGATCCCGGGGCACGAGGGTCATCAAGGCAACGAAATTGCCGATAGCCTAGCAAAAAAGGGATCAGGTACGCCCTTCATAGGACCGGAGCCTTATTGTGGCACATCAAAATGCTACCTTAAAACGGCTCTTACAACATGGGAAAAGAAACAGCATTCCCTGTATTGGAAAAATACAAAAGGCCTTCGTCAAGCGAAGCTCTTTATTAAAACTAATAATGACAAAGCGGAAAAAATTTTACGCTTAAAGAAAACTGAGCTCAAAATTATTTCCGGGCTCTTCTCAGGTCACTGCCCATTGAGGTATCACCTTAATAAAATTGGTGTATCGGACATCGGATCATGCCGCTTCTGTTTAGAGGCTCCTGAAACATCGGAGCATTTGCTTTGCAAATGTGAAGCAGTCATGACTCAAAGATTCCGTCACCTTAACATTCCATTCCCAACGCCTGAGCAAGTATGGGATACAGATTCCAGAGCGATTCTAGGATTCATCCAGAGCCTTAACCTCGCATTGGAATAAACAAGTCAGGGCCACACAATAGATCTATTAAGGTCGCGGTGTTGACGAGGTCTGCCTCTCGCCCTCTTCTCTAATCTAATCTAATCTAAAAGCAAAGTCTCACCTATCGCCCAGTGAAAAAAAATTGAAATCGGTTTTCTGAGAATACCCCCGATTTACACCCGGGCCAATCCGGGCCGGCCAGTTATTATAGCCTACGTCCTAAAGCAAAGTATCACCTATCGACCAGTGAAAAAAAAAAATTGAAATCGGTTTTCTGAGATTACTCCCGATTTACACCCGGGCCAATCCGGGCCGGCCAGTTATTATAGCCTACGTCCTAAAGCAAAGTATCACGTATCGACCAGTGAAAAAAAAATTGAAATCGGTTTTCTGAGATTACTCCCGATTTATACCCGGGCCAATCCGGGCCGGCCAGTTATTATAGCCTACGTCCTAAAGCAAAGTATCACCTATCGACCAGTGAAAAAAAATTGAAATCGGTTTTCTGAGATAACCCCCAATTTACACCCGGGCGAAGCCGGATCGACCAGTTTCAATTATACATATACTTTCCTCGTAGATCAATCTAACTGATCGTGAAAACCGGAACAAAATTCGTTCAGCTGTTACGGAGAAACCGATCTTCTGAGATTACTTCTAATTTTAACCCGGGCGAAGCCACGCCGGCTAGTTAGTATAGCCTATGCTCATCTCCATATTGCGAAAACTACCCTTGTGCAAAAAGCGGGACGAACAAACAAACAAATAAAGTTATTTTAGCATTTAAATATTAGTTAGAATGAGGATTAATAAATAGCCTATATTTCTGAAAGTCGTAATATCGACCCTCTCATTTAAATAACTGTACCTAACTCAAATTTGTAGTTTAGACTCTAGAGTGTAGTTTATAAAATTGAACAAGTAAACAGCGATCACGTGAAAAGGTACGTGCAGTATGAAGCTGGGATTCTAGATGGTAACGTAGATCATAGCTGGGCTTGCTTAAATTAAGCATTGTTATATATGCGAGCGTACACAACGAAGCAGTGAGTGTAGCAGGTATAAGCGCTGTTACAAGAGCTGGTAGATACAAGAATGTATCTCACCATTCTTTCAGCGCGCTGACTACTACAATCAACGTGTGACAACTGTCAAATGGCCGTTACAAGTTTCACAATGGATGTGACTAGTTTAATAAGTGAAATTTTGCCAGTTTTTATTTAATTTGTTTTGAGTTTTTTCTAAGACGTATTGAGAAGTGTTAGGTTCCATACGTAAATATTCAAAAAACCTGTTTGGATAAAATTTTAATTCTTGGTATAAATGATGAAATTCGCCATGTTTAGATCGTTTTCTATTAATAGGGTGGACATGATAGCTCCTACCCAAATTTATATTTAAAATATACCACTTTGTAGCAGAAGAACACAAAAATTCCTCTTCGCTATTTGACATTTCAAACGCGACTTAAGCTTGTATCAATGCTAGTATCAAAGCTTCGTTGTGCAAACCTATAAGCGCTTATAATTTCAGCCACTATCTACCATACATGCTACCATCTAGAATCCCAGCTGAGTACTGTACCTTAACTTATAGGTATAAGAAAAAATAATTAGCAGGTTTTTGTTTAGCTTAAAAGTTTCTTTAACAATTTTACTATTGAATCTACTGCTTACTGTTGTCTTACAGCAAAAAGATTGCATTAAGTATATTGTCTTCTTGATAACATTTTTAGATTGTGTTCTGGCGTCAGTTCTATATAGTCTAATCAAGTTTAAGGGTAACACAAAAGCAACAGAACATTCAACAAAAAGTAAAAAAAGTATAACATTGGCTTAGAACAGGGGTTCTCAACGTTCCTTATAATTCTCGAGCTAGTCACTACCATTAGGTGGGACTAAACGGCACATAAGTTTTTAGCTTGTCCTATATACAGGGTGTCCCAAAATTGCTGGGACACAGAGCTACCACGTGTAGTAGAGGTCAAAATAAGTAGATTGGACCCAATTTATTTATATACCAAAATATACCGTTTGCCCGTGAGAAGAGTTCACACTTATGAACTACACTTATGAACTACACACTATTCCCAACATATTGCAAATACGTGTTCGTGTTTGAGCCGAGTAGCCCCGATTGTCACCATCGGGTGCGTTTCACATCACTGTTATTAACAGCCCAGGCAAAACACGCCTAAAGGTACGTGCAGTACGCAGCTGGGCTTCTAGATGGTAGCTGGTGGTTGAAATTATAAGCGCTTATAGGTTTGCACAACGAAGTTTTGATACTAGCATTGATACAAGCTTAAATCGCGTTTGAAGTGTCAGATAGTGAAGACGAATAGTTGTGTTCTTCTGCTACAAAGTGGTATATTTTAAATACAAATTTGGGTAGGAGCTATCATGTCCACCTTATTAATAGAACACGATCTAAACATGGCGAATTTCATCATATATACCAAGAATTAAAATTTTACCCAAACCGGTTTTTTGAATATTTACGTATGGAACCTAACGTGTTTAAATACGTCTTAGAAAAAACTCAAAACAAATTAAATAAAAACTGGCAACATTTCACATATTAAACTAGTCACATCCATTGCGAAACTTGTAACGGCCATTTGACAGTTGTCACACGTTGATTGTAGTAGTCAGCGCGCTGAAAGAATGGCGAGATACATTCTTGAATCTACCAGCTCTTGTAAGAGCGCTTATACCTGCTACACTCACTGCTTCGTTGTGTACGCTCGCATATATAACAATGTATTAATTTAAACAAACCCTGCTATGATCTACGCTACCATCTAGAATGCCAGCTGCGTACTGCACATACCTTAAGAAAGTTTTCACTTCAAAAAAATCTCGAGAAAAGTTGTTGGGAATCTCTTGTTTAAAACGATGATTTTCTTTTATACACACAATGTTCCAAGAAAGTTGTGTATGTATTGTAAACAGACAAGGCATGTTATTAACGTGCATTAAAAGTAACAAAAACTTTATCGATGGTAAATTGGAAATCGGATTTCCATGCATATTTTATGTCTTTTAATGTCAGCTGATATTTAAGTACGGCGCGCATCTATGTATGTAAAATAAGTCTTGGAACATAAATTTAATGGAAAAAGAAATAATATCAAGTCAACTGTTGAAAACTCACGAAGCATCAGAGTCTCGATCGCGATGACTAGACTGTGTAATCAAATAATGTATATGTTACGGCCAAAAGCCGAAGTGCGGGTTACACCTATTAGTTTTAGCCAACTGCAACTAGATGCGGCCGGTAGCAGTTGGTTGAACTTAAGGTACGTGCAGTACGCAGCTGGGATTCTAGATGGTAGCATGTATGGTAGATGGTTGCAGAAATTATAAGCGCTTATAGGTTTTCACAACGAAGCTTTGATACTAGCATTGATACAAGCTTAAATCGCGTTTGAAATGTCAGATAGCGAAGACGAATATTTGTGTTCTTCTGCTACAAAGTGGTATATTTTAAATACATAGCACAAAGTCAATTTTATGAATCTCTTTTAAAGTTGTCGTTTTACTGTCCATTCCAAGATTGAGATAATGTTTGCAATGCCCTCTAATTATTTACATAAGTAAATAGAGAACATTGCATAAGTTTACAAAACTAAAAATACACTGTTAAACAAAAAAATATTAAATAATTTTAAAACTACAAAACACATAGTAAATAGTAATTATTGATGACTGGGCTTGAGCAGTCCATGAGTGTAGGGGTCGATGGTATTACGTAAACTAGCTCTTCTTCCCACCTTGCCTATTATCTTGTAGGTGTTTATTTGAAAATGGGGTCCAAATTGAGTTTTCAGAGTGCTATAGTAAACAGCAGAGACAAAGAGTGGGATGGTTTCGATTGAACCAGTTGATGTAGGTCGGTCATAATGTGCTCTCCGTGAGTTTATGTGTATGTAGTGTGATCGTGTACAGTTGATATAAATTAACATTGCATTCGTCAAGTAGATAAAACACACTTTTTGAATATATTTTGTATTTATACATCACGAAAAAATTTTATTTAAAAAAAATAATTGTTAAATGAAAAAAGCTTACTTTTTGGCGATCCCACTGCTGAGGTAAATGTTCAAAAGAATTGCCACAGTTTTAAAAATGTAATTAGGTAATTAGTTATCACTATAATATCACTCAGTTCCAATAAAAAATAATTTAGCATGATTATAGTTCTTAATTTGTAAGTACTTAAAAAAAACGTTAAATATGCACATTTCACTATTTATAACCGATAACACAAGCAGTTCTACCGAAACTAAATATAAAGGAATGAAATGTAGTGAAATAATTTAATAAATTGATATGCATTACGTAACTACCGTAGATTTTTATTTAAAAGTCATTCTAAATTCAAACGAAATAGGGTAGTAGGTAACTATTTTAATGTTATAGCAATCAGTGGTGCTTAAACTAACTTTCGTGTTAAAATTTCATTGGCTTATTTTATTATAAATATAATTTCTTAATGGTAATACCTAGTGTTTAAAAATACAATATGTGCTTATTGTAACAAAATGACTCACCCTATAGATATAAATAAGTAGAGTTGCGCGGAGGGGAGGGTCAGCGGGGAGACAAGCCGCTGAGTCCCCAAGACGAAGGAAGCAGCTAAAGTAGTTGGTACCCGGGTTTTGAGTTTTTAAGTTGTGTTTTGTGTGTGCGGCTCCCGCCTCAAGAATCTGCAATGTGTAAGTAGTTTTTCATGTAATTATATTTTTATTAGTAAGGACATGAGTCTTTCTTTTCACGAAGCACCCCGCTAACCCCTCATCCATATTCGAACATCTTTCAGGCTTTTACCGCTCGAAGCCACGCGACGTGTTAAATTATTAGGTAATAGCGATTGACTGGAGAAAAACTCGGTAAAATCTAAGCTACTTTTTTTATTTCACATATCGTTGAAAAGGGGTCATTTAGAAGATACTAAAATGTTTTTAAATTTTTTTGATGACTTTTTATAGATTATTTTATAAAATTATACCAAGAAAAATATGACACCCCTCCTCTTATCAGTGAAAGTGTAACATTTTGAGAAAAATCAGGCATATAACGAGGCTTGTAAGGATTACAAAAAAATTATGTAGGTATGTCAGATTTTCATTTATTTTACTTTTTAGCTCAAAATAGCTACCTAATTTAAAGAAGCTGGTAAATTTTACAAGAAAACTATATCGAATAAAGGTACGTGCAGTACTCCAGCTGGGATTCTAGATGGTAGCGTAGATCATAGCAGGGCTTGCTTAAATTATTGCATTGTTATATATGCGAGCGTACACAACGAAGCAGTGAGTGCAGCAGGTATAAGCGCTGTTACAAGCGCTGATAGATTCAAGAATGTATCTCACCATTCTTTCAGCGCGCTGACTACTACAATCAACGTGTGACAACTGTCAAATGGCCGTTACAAGTTTCGCAATGAACTAGTTTAATAAGTGAAATTTTGCCAGTTTTTATTTAATTTGTTTTGAGTTTTTTCTAAGATATTTAAAAGTGTTAGGTTCCATATGTAAATATTCAAAAAACCGGTTTGGGTAAAATTTTAATTCTTGGTGTAAATGATGAAATTCGCCATGTTTAGATCGTTTTCTATTAATAGGGTGGACATGATAGCTCCTACACAAATTTGTATTTAAAATATACCACTTTGTAGCAGAAGAACACAAATATTCGTCTTCGCTATCTGACATTTCAAACGCGATTTAAACTTGTATCAATGCTAGTATCAAAGCTTCGTTGTGCAAACCTATAAGCGCTTATAATTTCAGGCACCATCTACCATACATGCTACCATCTAGAATCCCAGCTGCGTACTGCACGTACCTTAATGCACGGAACCCTCGGCTCATGAAGTACGTTCATTCTTGACCAGTTTTTTTAATGATTAAATTTTATTGGTAACAGTCAGTTGTTAGGTGGTTGAGGCTAAGGAAACTCCGTTGCAAAAAATTGCGTCACATAATTTCAATTTCTCGCTGAACTAACTATACCTACTATAACTTTCACGTCCATATTTTACTTTACAGTAACGAGACTACGTGTTATCATCGTGTTGCGTGTAATCGATGCGGTGGACAGTGGTATTTCAGCTTCGTGATTTGGGTCTGTGCCTAACTACACACTTTTAAATAAGATGGCCTCTGATAATGTCACATTGTATTGACGTTATCTGGTCTTTTATTGTTTAGAGAATCCTTCGTCACGTGACGTAATTGTTTTGTTTATATTATAATATGTTCACTGCCATGTTTCTGTTTTATATATTGCTACTGAAAACATTGTTGGATAATATGCTTATGGTTAGATTTAAATTGATTTATTTTGCAATGTATTTAAATAAGGAATAGTTTCTTGCATACTTAGTAATTATAATTTTAATCTTGAAAATTTGAGGAATTGAAAAACGTTGGGAGTGAACATGATGAATTTTAAGTTGAATTATTAACTTCCCATTGGAAGTTATTGTAATGGGTCCGAAAATCGAAATCAAAATGTATAACAAATTTTTATGTTTCAAGGTCACTACACTATTTTGAGATAGATGTCTGTGTGTGTATATGTGTACGTACGTACGTAAGTATGTGTACATTTCTGTCTAAAACGAAATCTCGAGAATGAAAAATGATATCGACGTTAGGGTGCCAATCGACGCGTATTAACGTAAATATGATCTGAAAGAAATTTTTTCAAAATCGGTCCAGCCGTTCTTTTTTCTTAACCAAATAGACTCCAAAAAAGTAGATTTTACACAATATCTCGCGAATAAAAAATTATATCGACTTCCTAAGGGTGTCAATCGAGGCGTGTTAACGTCATTTTGATCCGACATAAATTTTATAAAAATCGGTTCAGCCGTTTTTTTTTTAATTATTGTTAAAAATAAATAATAATTATGTTTTAATGATTAAAATGATTACTTTTCTGTGCAATATCTAATTTAATTATTGTTATTAAATATTTATCAAACTGGGAAGTTCGTTGTGTGGACCTCAAGAGTCGCACTTTAGACCTTTATTAACGACCCACCTCACGGCTTATTTATTTCGGAACCAGTGATGTGTACTCATCATCAAGTTAATAGTGTCGTAGAAGATTAATATAAGTGTAGAAAATTAATCGCATACTATTATTCCTCCACTCAACAGGATTGTATACGGTCATGCAGTTTTATTAGATTAATAATTTATAGTTCTGGACGCTAATGACCTTCGATGTTGATGCGTCCAAAAATAACTATCAAAAAAAAAAAATACCTATAATGTTAGGTCTGAAAACTAGTTCATTAGATAAATACTTTTGTTATATTTAGAGTAATCTTTCTTCAAACTCAACTTAATAATTATTATAATTTCAACCGTTTTCATTCCTTTTCTTAGTTTGCGAAAAAGAAATGGTAATTGATAATTTTATCTAAGCACATGGTTAATATTGGTTTAATACTTTAAATCCATGAATTTATTTTAATTAAATTAAATTTTAATAAATCCTTTACACAGAGTAATTTCAATATATTACGTAATTTGAAATTTAATTGGCTATCAAATAATGTAAACTCTATTATACTTGATAATCTCCTTATAGATAATATTAGCTGTTGTAAGTATTTTTAGAATTCCTTTGAAACTGACTATTAAATTTGTCTAGACTCTAGACTATTTGTTGATAAAATTATTAAAGTAGGTTTGCTTTCGATTTAAGTTCATTGATAATACTAATTAAAAGCTAAATCTCTAGTTTCTGGTACGTTATCAAAGCCTTCCATCCATAACAGTGCTAGTACGTGTGGGTATATAATACAATAGATATATAACTTATATAGTATATATTATGTACTTTAACACAGTACATAACTGTGCTTATATATAAAACATATGTATAGCCATGTGCCCACGGGAGGTTCTTGTAGTTCGTGTACGACATGCGGTGGAAGAGAAATAGACGATGCTACTAATTCACCGGCATCACGTCCCAGGGAGAGAAAAATGGTTGTGACGCAGATCAATGCAATCAACTTTAGGCTGCAACCTTGCCACCGGCTACCCGCCACACGCACATACCTACTTATGGTTTTGTTCCCATTCCGTTTTTAACGAATCAGAAACAATATCCAAACTATGAAGTTTATCAACTGAAAGATCAATACAATCAAGAATGGTCTACGATTTTATCTTTAGCTTTGTTAAATGATTCACCTAGGTGACCTAGGTCCTAGAGTCTCAAATCTATAATGTTTATCAGTACACTGTAAGAAATGAGAAGGCCGATTACATAGATTATCGATGGGCCATTTGTAGCCAGCGATTAATCTGGTAATAGGCATACAAAGAGACAATGGCGTCGCAAACAGGTATCGCCTGCACATCGCGTAGATTCCATAAAACACATTGAGCATGCGTGGTTACTAATTTTACATTAATTTGTTTGTATTCAACCATTTTATATATGTAACTATACATTTTATTTTGTAATTTTTACACACTTTATTGGAATATTACACAAATTATGTAATTTTAATTTACTTTATGTAAAAATCACAAATTTGCTTAACTTTACAGTAAAAGTCCAAGTTTTTATGAAGTTTTCTGTGTAAAAATAAATAATAATGTAAAATCACTTAGAAAATCGAGCGAATTCTACCTTAATTTTCAAAGTATTTTTACATCCATTTTTTACAGTGTAGTAAGAAATTAGTGCAAATGGTAACTAATTGCAAAGTAAAAAAACTATTTTAAATACAAATGCATTTTTAAGTTAGTTATTAATAATAAAAAATGGTGGAACCTTTGGTGTAAAGATACGAAATGTTACAATTACCACAAAACACCAAACCATAACAAACACTCTCGACGTACGTTTCGCCAACCAAGTTGGCATCATCAGGAGATGATTAAATCATTAATCATCTCCTGATGATGCCAACTTGGTTGGCGAAACGTACGTCGAGAGTGTTTGTTATGGTTTGGTGTTTTGTGGTAATTGTAACATTTCGTAAGTTAGTTATTATTTAAACATTGGGAAACACCCATCGGATGACGTAACTTTACAGTGCAATATTAGAAAAAAATCATTTTAAACCTATTGTACTGTAATAGACCGAGAGCTAGTGACACTTTTTTGATGTTATTTATTCAAGGCCACATTTTTGTGAACATGTTGGTGGAGGCGTATTAAAGTGCCCTGAGTAAGGGTTTGCTAGATAGCAGTATGGGAGAGATGCAGCCCGCCCCCAACATGTAACAAAAAAAATGGTCACAATTATTATTGCTTCAGGGCTGAAATTGTTTGTATAGCTTGTCGGTGACCCAATAATGCCATTATAATATTTGCAGATCGATTGGTCAGTATTAATGGTGTGGCAGATCACCCTAAACGTGTCATGTACCCGACGAAATTTATATTATTAGTTCAAAGTTCAAATTTTAATATGTTGTTACGGCGACTTTTTTAAGCATATATCTCAATTTGCAGAACAAAATGCCGGTATTAACTCCCTTGCAGAACGATATAAACACCTAGGTGAGCAAGTTTCCCTCTAAGAGAGGGGGTAAATACCGATATTTTGTTCTGCATAAATATGGACAGTTTATTTTTGCATGGACGTTATGGTATTTAAGAAATTCAAACAATTTGAACTTAGTTCGGAACTTTGTACCGGAACAAAATACGTGTGATCAATAGTAGAACACAGTGTTTTGTTTTGATTAAAACGAGATTTGGAAAATGTGCAACATTTGATTTTCTGTGTAACTTTGATAAATTATTATCCGACAATATTTTTGTTATTTCATAAAATACCTACTCTTTATTAGTAAGATTTACGTTTTTTAAAAGTTAAGCATCTTAATACAATAATAACAAAATATTATGAAAAAACTAAATAGTGCGAAGTTGGTGCTACAGGCAGGTGTGTTGAAAGTGTTTTCAAAACACACTAGTGTGAAAAATAAAGCCATTTCTGTAGTGAAGTAAAAAGTAGCTATTTTATAGTGGATATGGCAAAAAATACCATATATTTTTCTTGCGTAATGCTATTATGACTTGTGTGCCTGCTAAAACTCGATTGCGCTCGTTTTAACCTACTGACACTACTTGTCAGTAATATACCCCATTATAACACAAGAAATACACTCTACTATATTATTATAATAACGTTGACATTATAAGTATTTTCCGGTTCTATTATGTATAACATTGTCGTGATTAAAAGTTTAAACGAAAAATTATCATTTTAGATAAAAGTTTCCTTTATAAAATAAAAATAATTCAATTTTAAAGTCATTATATTTTTCTGTTTGGATTACTACTGTGAGTACTTTTTAAAGATACTATATAAACCCCAGTATGTTACGTCAGTTGCTCTACTATGTTTGTCCAGACGCATTTATAAAACCATTTTTAATGTTTTTATTAACACTTGTGAGTCCTCAGCAAACTGTTTATTTCGTCTTTTATAATTTTGAACCTTAAATAAATAAAGAAATTAAATAAACCATAAAAAGTGTAATTGCTAAAGTCACATTGAGAAAAGTTTATATTCGTAGTCAAGGGTAGGAGCAAAGTAACTGTAGTTTAATACAAATGTTTTTCTCTATCTTTAGATCAGCGGTCTTAGAATGCTTGCATGGATATACAGGGTGTTTCATAATATATGCGCAGGACTTCAGGATGTGATAGCTCGTCCAAAAATATGAAAAAAAGTTTCTATTAACTTACCCTCTAAAAGGCACCATTTTAGAGATACAGGGTGTTGAAATTGAAAAAAAATTTCGTTTATTGCTAATATTTCCGGAACCGTTTATCGTACAGAAAACAGCTTTTGTAAGCATTTTCTACTCATAATAAGCTATGTTTTGTGCGGAAAATTAAAATATAATAAATTATCAAAAACTCATAATTTTTATGAAAAGGTGGTCCACTAAAATTTGTAGCGTTATTAAAATTTACAAGTTACCTGGGTAGATATGAGATAGAATCCCAGAAAATTAGCGGGTAGGCAACTGCAGAGTTGAATTAGTTCAAGAATGGGCCCATTATTGCAAGTTTCGTCAATATCTACCCAGCCGTAGATAAAAGAAGAAACAATAAACAGTATTTTATAATCACGAATACAAAAAATATATATTATTAAAATAAAAATTAACAAGACGACTATATTATAACGCTGTTTACAACAAGAGAGTAATTACAGAGTGGGCCGCAATGAAAACAGTCCGGGCAAGTTTTGGCCACTTAACATTAGTTTTGCGAAAAAATCTCGCACACGTCAATTTTAGAATTAAGGGGGACATCTAAATTGATTAGTATTATTTACGTAATTTCAACCCTGAGAGGGTGAATTGCACCCCAAAAATTTTTAATGGAAAGGGGTGTCAAACGATTTGCAGTTCAAAAGGCCTCTTATTTCTTTTCACAACAGTCTTTTTGTTTTTCAAATCCGATCATTAATTACGGAAAAAATGACATTTTAATTTGTGTCAAGTACTGCGTGAGCGGTCCCAGGTTGGCAGGATGGAAGGGAGGGGTATTGCTGCGGCCGTAAATAAATGAATTTTCCCCCTCATATTAAAAAAAAAAAAAAGTAGTTCAATTGTTGACTACTTGATACAAATTAAAATGTCATTTTCTCCGCAATTAATGATCGGATTTGAAAAACAAAAAGACTATTGTAAAAAGAATTGAGAGGCCTTTTGAACTGCGAATCGTTTGACACCCCTTTCCATAAAAAAATTTTGGGGTGCAATTCACCCTGCTCTCAGGGTTGAAGTTACGTAAATAATACTAATACTTGATTCTAAAATTGACGTGTGCGAGCTTTTTTCGCAAAACTGGTGTTAAGTGGCCAAAACTTGCCCGGACTGTTTTCACTGGCCCACTCTCCTATATTGCCGAACTATGTAGTAATTGACAGAAATAATAGGTACTAAAGAGAAAAAATTTTAATAATCAAATTCCTATTTTTTTTTATTAAAAACAAAACGAGTTAACCAGGAGAGTGCGATTAAATTTTCGGGAACTTATATATGTATAAAAAGATACGTTGAAATAATTTTTCGCCTTGTCTGTGTGAAATTTCTTATCTCCCCCTTTCTTATGGTTTTATCATTCTGTTACGCATGGTGCGACAAATAGACGTTTGTTTTTCACTATTGACATATATACAACATATTTAGAAGAGAGTAGAGCTGTTCTTCTAATCATTAATGTGATTGTTTTGATGTTTTCTGTCTGGTCGTGAAATTACTGACGCCATCCAAATATGATTTATCACACGTTTGCGATTTCTTCTTGTTTTTTTCATTCGCGCTAACAAAATTATATAAAAAAATATATAACAGTGTCAACAGACGTTTACGTATAGAAAGAAATGAATTGCTGCCTGTAATACTTTTTTTCTATCAATGTTATTTGTCTAATTCATTCATTAAGATTAATACGTTTTGAGGATGGCAATATTATAAATATTGTAGCAAACCCCAAGATGTTACGCCACTGCCTCCAATAGAAATCATGAGAAAGAAAGGTCACAGTAGTAAAGCATGGAATGGTATCGAAGATTCTAGACAACGCTAGAGGATGCGAGGACGCACTGAGCGTACACCGCACGCAGGTATATAAACGGCGAGTGTGTCGTGTTGGGGAATGAGTGAATGGTGAGCCGTGCCATCAGTCAGTACAGTGAAATAAATATTGATCAGTCAACGGAAATCAGTCAGTGTAGATTGTACTGTGACAGTGTTGAACAGCGAAATAAATCTGATATAAATACAGTGACATAAATAATTACAAATAAATAATCCTTGTATATATAGTTATTTGTTAAGTGTTATTTAAGTGGCTCGTTTAGTTCAATAATTACCGTTTAAGTTTTTTTATTGTTAGAATTGACTTTTCGTTGTTGCATTTATTGTTATTGTATTTTTAATTATTGTAAATAAATATTTATTCCGCCAACTCAGAAAACAGTTTTGTTACAATATTTTATTTTTAATGGGTGATAGTACATAGTAGTTTTAAAAATATATTTGTTTTCTTTTGACCTGTACTACCACCCATTAAAAATAAAATAAGCAGACCGAAAACTGTACCCTGTATAAAAACTGTAAATATAATGATCACAATCTAAGAAGAGAGTGTGGTGCAACGGTTAGCGTAGCGGCCTTTGGATCACACTGTCGTGGGTTCGAATCCCACCTCCGTTCATGGATGTTTTGTAATGTCATTTAATTTTAAGTTAGTTGTTATTAAATGTATTTAAGACGCTAATGACATAAGTTGTCGACGCATCTAAAATCTATAATAAATAAATAAAAAACACAATCTAAGGCTTTTGCCAAGTCATATTTTCTGACAATGTGTTCTGCAACCCAGCGTAAGAATCAAACCAAATCGAATTATTGTGTAACTTTTAGGGACATATTTCACTTGTACCGTGAACCTTGTACATTTATTTTGAAACATAAACATATTCAGTTGTGAAAGTTAGTCATCGTTGTCGAATTTCTTTCTTTGACTCTTAGTGAATATTGTCTGTCCGTCCCATGAGATTGGTGCCTACTGATGAGACATATTTCTGATACCTTTCTTTAATACAATAAATATTTTCCCCAACAGCAGGGAAATAATAATAAATAAGTAATTTGATCACTGGTACAAGAGCCACAATTCCTTTGGGAAATACCTACTTCAGATCCTGCAGCATACCAGCTTTTGTTTACATTCCTAGCGATGACTTAAATAAATAATTTTTTGTTGCTGCATTTATATGTTTACTTACATTATATTATGGATTCTTTAACTGATTTGTTAAAATTTTAAATTACGTCCTAGCTAACCTGTTAATTAACTAAATACAGGGTGTTGCATGACGTAGATACTGTTCTGAGTTGGCGGAATAAATATTTTTATTTACAATAATTCGTAACAATTAACTATATACAATTGCAACAACGAAAAGTCAATTCTAACAATAAAAAAAGTTAAACGGTAATTATTGAACTAAACGAGCAATAACACTTAACAAATAACTATATATACAAGCATTATTTATTTGTAATTATTTCTGTCACTGTATTTATATCAGATTTATTTCGCTGTTCAACACTGTCACAGGACAATCTACACTGACTGATTCCCGTTGACTGATCAATATTTATTTCACTGATCCGCTTGATGGCACGACGCACCATTCACTGACCTCCGGTGACTGACCCTCTGACTCACTCGTTCTTCGCTTATATAGGTCGCGCAGCCCAGTCTAGTACGTTCTCGCGTTCTCTAGAACATTCCGGCAGGTACTCGTTGTTCAGTATCTTCGATACCATTCCACGCTTTACTACTGTGACCTTTATTTCTCGTGGTTTCTATTGGAGGCAGTGGCGTAACATCTTGGAATTTGCTACAATACTGTAAAAACTTAAGGGGCATATTCTTGCTAGGTCATTTCAAGAAAAAAATGTCCTATGAACAAATATCCCATTCGGCATGATTACCGAGCTAAACAGGCGTTCAAAGATTAAGATACATGTTTGAATATTATACAATGTTTTATGACGTTCTTAGTTGGACTGCTCGAATTAGTGCCCATATTCATAGTTAACCCTTAAGGTAAGTGATAAGGGTCCCTTCGCTGAGGGTCGCTTGAGTGCTGAGGACATCTTATTCAAAGGAGCATTTCATAGTCATTTCCTTGAGTGAGGGAAGAATTATAGTAAACCTCCATGATTTTAACCACGATTACTAATTCTCGTCAAACGATGGAATACCAACGGTTAACAATACATCTATTACAACTCCTTTGCTGAATCGATATCTTTTCGAAAATTCATTTTCTTCGTAAAATTCAAAAGGATTTTCAAGATCGCGTATATATCTCTTTTTTAAACGTTCTACTTTCATCACTACTATCGTACAATTCGTCAAAATCGTCCATTTTTATAATCTTTATATTACGTAATATTACGCTGTTTACACATAGAATGCAGGTTAGGTTAGCAGAATAATAATAATTATTACCTACGTCTATTTGCTTCTTTGTCTAAATAAAGACGCACATACTTTTTCGACACTTAAGGGACATACTATCCACCCTTAAGGTGAGGGTGATGTAAGGGCCCTTACAGACGTCAATTTTGACTATGAAACGCATATTCGATTTGAGGGTAGAGTTAAGTGTCCCTTACTACTTTAGGGTTAACTATGAATACGGCCAGTCACAACAGACCTCAAAAGTTACAGTTTGTAATAAACATAATTATAACTTGAAATCTCACCTAAAATTGTGATTTTCTTCTGCCTAGTCCTTATAGTGTTTGTAAAACTTTATTTTAGCCAAGTAAGAATGGCTGGGAGTAATGTGAATTCTATTTTAGATGGATGGCGTCATTAAAACATAATACCTGAGTCTTAATAATCTATGCGTTGTTAAAACGACTAAAAGACAGCACAGCACAATGAATTGTTTATTTGTACATTTATATATTATGTACGAGATCAAGGGTCGTCAAAGTAGTTGAAGAATGTAAATTATTCTTAGAATGGATGGAAGTGTTTCTCCGTCCGGCCGTCCCCTATATATGTACAAAGCTCCCGTGTTACACTTTACCCCAGTGTAATAATGGCTGCTCACAGCTCACCTTGGTAGCTGAGTGTTAAATTTAAACCGCTTAAACGCCACACCGCTAGAATATTAACTTGTCGACCTGTATTTTGCTTTACCGCCTCTCATTCTATGGATTTATATGGAAGATTATACGTTGTAATATAAAAACACTTTTACAACATTCCTGTTTTATATAAATATCTACTATAATAGTGAATTTTCATTATTTAATAGTTAATTATTTTCAAGGCAGACAAAACTGTAATCTAGTTATAGTCCAACCTCTGACCGTTCACTACTAAAATTTTATTGTTGAATTTAAAAGATAAATATTATGATGAAAAACATCGAATCATTTTTTTGTCAGTATTTCGAATAAGGCTCAATACTACTTGATGAAATTTATACAGATTATATATAGAGAAGTAACAATTATTATCATAATATTGTTATTTCTCTGTAATTTCATCAAATAGTACCTATTGAACCGTATTTGAGATACTGACAACAAAAAATAATTTAAAATAAAAAAATTGCAAATTTTTTTTACATACCTACTTGACAGACTTCATATTGAACATATCAATTTGGATTTATCCATTTATAAATCAAGAAATTTATTATAGATTACGAAACTGTTACAAATTTTACTTATTAATTTAGTGGTAACTAAAAATGATTGTTGTGACGTAACAGCCGAAGCATTTTACATGCATTCAAATAATATGTAATTGTTCAGTGTGTGTACAAAAGGGTGCGTTCAGAATGTAAAAAAACGAACAACGTTCTGCCCTTAATGACCGTCTTTTTCGTGTTTTGAACGAATAATAATTATTCAATATTAATCAGGTAGATACTTTGATTTAAAGTGTGAGAATCAAAGGTTTCGGGTCTGGGGGCCGCCAAAGCAGCAACGTCACCGATTATGTGATGGGACGATTAGTCGTTCTGATCACACCACCTACACAAGGCACTTCCAGCCAATCACATTGTGTGAAAACTGAAAGTGCTTGTTCAGTTTACAATGCCTCATTAAAATTACTGGATTCTGCAGTGCTTTTTCTTCTGCTTCAATAGGTCCTTTGTCAGCTTTCTATCAGGCTTGAGCCAGCCAGTAGATTGAATGTCGTTTAAACTTTTGCACCCAATTCCTGATTATTTCTTCAGCAAGGTATGAAGAAATCCTCAGAACAGGTTTGGAAGACAGAAACGGAACCTTCTCTTGCCTTAGGCATTCGGCTATTCATCGTGTTCGATACCTGTGTCCGGGAT
The DNA here is from genome assembly GCA_039654895.1 of Mongoloraphidia duomilia. Lineage (NCBI taxonomy): Eukaryota > Metazoa > Arthropoda > Insecta > Raphidioptera > Raphidiidae > Mongoloraphidia > Mongoloraphidia duomilia. The sequence goes on from CM077517.1 coordinate 4,430,307, forward strand.
TGACCCAATTCTTCTCACAGCGTTTTTACTCTTTATACCCAATTCCTGATTACTCCTTTAGCAAGGCATGCTGCAATTCCCATAACACATTCTGGCCCTTAGAAGACAGAAGCAGAACATTCTCTTGCCAAGGCATTCACCTATTGCCTTCGATTCCTCTGTGTCCGAAAACCCATGTAAGATTGACCAAATTCTTTTTATAGAGTTCTAGGTAAAAGACAGTAAAGAAATTAAAAAAAAAACGTATTTATTTTGAACCTATCCTATTCTATGGCACGTAATGGTTATACTTTACACGCACATCATTTATACGGCCTACTTCGGGCTTTTACGTGTATTTATCCTCAGCGGATTAATTCTACAACACTTAAGTTTAGATTGGAAAAGAACAAAGATGGAATTTAGTTTCCGAAACTGTTTAAACAGTAATTTGATTCCTCACTCTTATAATTTGTATCTGAGAAATATTTTTTTAATATACCTTTTTAAACACCCTGCAATATATTTAAAAGTTAAGTAACTTTATTCGTACCAAAGTCTAATAAAATCTGGTTTAATATTTTTAATATGTTTTTCTTTTTCTATGTTCTAAATCCTGTGATATACCCTGTATATCTCACCGTAGATATAATTATATAAGCTAATTAATTGAAATATGTATATAAATAAGTATATACTCATAACATTATTATATAACAATGTTAAGTTGCCACATTAAGATGATACTCCATTCTAGAAAAATGTTATATAGGTTCAAAAAATGTGTTACTATTATTTTATAAGAGTTTTTACTGCTGTCACTAACGCCTTTTCTCTCATCTCTTGTTCTGACTTTTTTGCGACTCTTAGACTATTGTATAATACTAGAAACAAAAAGCTTAGGTTCAGTTAAGAACAATCCCACCAAAAACATAAATGTGAAAAAGAGGCCAAGTTCGGTACAAAGAACAGCTTCGTCGAAATAATAATTGAGATTTAAGTGGGTGCCAAGTTTTCACTTGCCAAGTTTTCACACACGATTCTTTTATTTAATGAAAACTTGCCAAGTGAGAACTTGGCACCCATTTAGATTTCAATTCTTTTTTCAGTGAAGCTGTTCTTTATACCGAGCTTGGCCCCTTTTTCACATTTGTTTTTGGTGGGATATCAACCTACTTTTTGTAAAGATACTGCCTAGATACTGTCTAGATACACATTCCTTAGGTAGCAGATTGAATTGTGATGGTGCAGGTGCAGATATATACCCGTTCTTCCACCACAATTTATGTATTATTTAAGTTACATTCTACTTAAATATTATCAAGACACATATAGTTAGTCATCATACTTCCCCCCCCCCCCCCGTGAAGCTAAGTCGGGCTGGTGGTGTTTATAATATTAGTAAGATATACGCATATACGCTAAAAAGCAAAATAATTTCAGTTACGTTTTGTTACTATCCGACAGGAATTATCCCTCCTCCGCGAGAAATTTATCAAAATAAAATATAGTCTATATCACTCAGGGGTAGTGTAGCTTTCTACTAGTGAAAGAGTTTTTAGAATCGGTTCAATAGTTCTAAAGATAAGAATTTATGTCTTATTACCCCCCCCCCCCCAGAGAGAAATTTTCCTCCTGCAAAGCGAAGTCGCCTGTCGTTGTTCTCGCTTCGCGTACTTGCCTACAGTTTATGATATTAATAGTCAATATAGTCAATATAGTCAAAATATCGTACAGCCCCGTTTTACCCCCTTTGGGGTTGATAATTTGTAGTTTTCAGATTTTTTCCTTTGTATATGCCTAATGATCTACCTTAATGCCAAATTTCAAGTTTCTAAGTCACCTAGAAGTGCAGTCTAGGTTTTTGATGAGTGAGTGAGTCAGTGAGTGATAAAAATTGCACTTTTCAGACCTGAATAACTCAAGAACTATACTAGGTTTATTAATGAAATTTGCAATTCTAGCTGTTCAAGAGAGTCTTATTAGACATGCAAAATTGCAAGTATGTAGGTCGAAAGTAGCTCGAAATGGTTCGTGTAAATATACACATAGTCAGCGATACCGAACTTGGCTGACACACTACCGCGTGTCTAGATTTCTTTCTTTAGCCTTGTGGGAAATCGAGTAAGCATATAGAAAGGATGTACTATTATTATCTCTACATAGTATAAATTGAAGTCGCTTTTCGCGTCTGTCTGTCTGTTTAACCGCTAACTCCTAAACCACGCAACGGATTTTGATGCGATTTTCACCATCAGTTAGATAATTTTTCACGGAAGGTTTATATATATATATCATAATTAATAAATAATAATAATTAATGATTAATTAATTAAATTCTTAACCCGACCGTAAGAATTCGCACCATACTTATATATCATAAAAACGACCGTACTCAACTGTTCCACTCGTAGCGCAGAGGTTACATCGCAGCGCTCTAAGCACAGGGACCCGGGTTCGGAAACTCATGGCATCGTAGAATTTTTGGCTTCTTTTTCTAAATTCTACATGATATTTATTTATATATTTTTATTTTTGTTATATTCTTTCTTTGACAATAATTATAATTTTTTTAGTTTAGTTTGCGCTCATAGTTTTATAAAATTCCGTTCAATGTCACTATCCCTGTAGTAATCCGTCTATCTATCTTCTTTATCTTCTTTACATAGTATAACGAGCGTAACGAGTGAGTAGTGTATTGCACCCGGGTTTTCTTAACACCCGGGCGAAGCCGGACGGGGCCGCTAGTTTATTATATTTTAAAACACGAATCGCAGAGAAACAGTTTTCTTAAATTATTATCAGAGTGAAATTTAATTACCAAGTGTTATTAATTTTTATATGTAACGGAAACGAATGTTTCATTTCCACTTTACATTTTCTGCATAACATCCGTTCTATTCCATAACGCTGCTAGCTATTCACGATCCGCGGCATTACTATATTTCCAATCGGCAGGAAATTGAAAATGTCAAGACTTTCCTATAACAAAAGGATATTATTTGGTACATTGTTCGAAGGAAACTAAATTGACTTTGAATTTACTGTAACAAAATAATACAAAATATTATGTTTATTGTATTGTTTACTACAAAATAATAATACTAGTGATCAACGTCTCCACAATTGAATAACTTGTCAGATGTCGTCATTTTGAATTTTGATTATGATTACACTATTATAATTATATATTAAACTACTTGCTGTACTGTTTTTTGTTTTGATTTTGTATGATAAAGAGTACATTTGGGGATTTTTAAGAAAAGTACGAGTAAGTTCTTAATTTTTTTTTGCCTCAAAAGAGTACATGTACTATAATACTCTTTAAAGAGTACGGTTGGTAACCCTATCCACCACGATTATAATTTTGAAAAAATATTTCACATATTGGGATCCGTCAGATAGGTGGAGCGTAAAAAACATGGCGCAGAGGAGAAGAAATTTCATATACGGGGTATACTTTTGCGTGTAATTTTATGGTTTTCAAAGTGATAAGAAATGATAAATATAAGTGCAATTTGTGATTGGGCCGGTACGAATCCTAAACAAAGGAATTTCGTTGAAGGAGAACGGATTCTCAAAGCCGAGCATATTATCAAATGTCGGAAATATGACGAGAAAAATGCATGCAAAATGAACTGTCAAAAGTAGTAATCTTTACGACATGTTGCTTAAAAACATCAAAATCAAAAGAAAATCTCCACGAAATTAATCATCCGCGTTCAATGCGCCTTTAACGCTGGGTTAGGTGAATAATGTAAACACATAACTGCAACATAATAAAATATATTGTAATAAGTAGGTAAGTTACTAACCTCAAAATATTTGTATACAAAGTTAATCCTATAAATTTGTCAATCATCAGGGATTCAACTATTGTAGTGCAGTATGATAATAAGTACATCTTATTATTAATATAAAATATTTTTTTAATTCATAAATACAGTTTTTCCACATTTCATTAGAAAATAATTCTCTGCAAAGTAAGTTTTACAAGGCAATAACTGACATTGTTTATTGCCATGATATTAGAAATTGTCGCGAATTCCATTTTCGATAAACTTTTTGTTTATTTTACTTGTTTTATTTTTGTAATAAACAATTTCATGATTAATTTGCACTGTTAGCATGTAAAATTTTCCCTCGTTTTGAGTACAATTTTCTGCCACCAAATGTCATATGCTCATTTGACGCATCCCAAGAGACACGGCCCCGTTAAAGTTTTATTATATGTATATTAATATATTATAGATTATGAATCAAGTAATATAACAGAACCAACGTTTATTTTTTACAATAATTTATTTATTGTACAGTTTATATAACTTATCAGCCCCGGATCTTTAATTTTTTTTAGGCGGGGCAAAAACTGAAAAATGCCGCCCCCGCCCACTTATATTTATTTTTACCTTTATCATTTTTATAATTTCAGCTATCAGATGTCCACTAATTGATTGACATTTGGTCAAAGTTAAGTAAATAATGAGTTGTCCATTCGTCTGTAAAGTGTGAATTTGAATTTGGCCGCCCTCTGAACTTGCCGCCCGGGGCATAGGCCCCGGCTTGCCCCCCCCCCCCTAGATCCGGGGCTGTAACTTATGAGTAGTTTCGTCAACAGTTTGATAAGATTTTTAACACCCTGAAAATTGAAATTCTACTGGAATGTTGAATAAAAAAAAATCTGTCAATAGAGCAAGACGAATTTGTATGATTAGCTGTTCCATACTTTTAAGATTTTTCTAATTTTTTTATATAGATACCTTCTAAAAACTATCTGATAATTATTTTCGTATAATATAGATCTTATAACCAAAATTCTTGATTTTTTTCAAATTTTTCTGAGCGATATTTTATATGATCGTGAGGGGGGATAGCGATTTTTAAGATCTTTTTGAAAAAAAAAATGCTTACAAAAGTTTACAATAAATACTATTTGATAAATAATTTATTTTTGCATGCCTTGTAGGCTTCATGTCAACAGTTTACGTGAACTCACATTTTAGATTTTGTGGTTCATTTCCCGTCTGCATTTTTTCCACTTCCGGAAATCTCTCGGTTATAGTATTTGGATTTTGCTTTCTTTGTGTCATCAATTCCTTTTATAAAGTGCCTCTATATATCACGTATATCCAGATTCAAGTCTATTCCTTAACGATATTGTGCAATACCAACAATACCAGCACATAAAGCACAGAACAAGCTAGTAAACTGCAATAGGTTATCATACAGACGCCTCGAAGTTCTGAGTAAACAACAGCCGGGTACGGTCGGGGAATACCATATGTTCTTGAATAAAAGTGTGAAAAATCGTATAAGTAATCGGGGTTTACGATCAATCGAAAAACCGTGATTAATCGTAATCATTTAATCACTAGTGTAAGTATTGTTACAAAACTGTTTTCTGAGTTGGCGGAATAAATATTTATTTACAATAATTAAAAACACAACAATAATAAATACAACAACCAAAAGTCAGTTCTAACAATCAACACAAATAATTAACGCTAAACTATATACAATTGACTACACTAATATTTATTTTATCAGGTGAATTTATATCATGAAACTATTTATATCACTGTATTTATATCAGATTTATTTCTAACGTTTATTTATGTCGGTCATTTACTCAGTTACTTCAGTACTATTTATTTATATCCACGCCACTATTTATATCACTGTACTGACTGATTCGACCGTTGATTGACTAATATTTATATCACTGATTCACTTGGTTGCACGACTCACCATTGACTGATTCCTGATCGCTTCACTCACTCGTTTATATACGCTGCGTGGCTGAAGCCCAGTGCTTCTCGCGTTCTCTAGAAACTTCGCATAGTTACTCGTTGTTCAGCAAGCAGACACCGCTTCTCAGAATTCTTGCCTGACGTTTATATACAGGGTGATCCGTAACAGTATATTATGTATGTATGTAAAATTTCAAAACTTTATAAATTATTTCCGCCACAACGTACCGTTTTTCTCGGACTATTTCTGTAATGATAAAGGACAAAATAGAATTCGCCTTTTATAAAGTAAAATAGATAACTCTAGTTTAAAAGCCGCATCAGCGTCATGGAAATCAATATAAACAGGCAGGTATTACAAAGGGCTAGTTGATCTGACATGATCGTGTTGGCATTGACCAGTGACCAGTGACCACACGTGTACGGACAGTGAAATGACAATAGTCTTTAGTCACAGGACAACTAGGGATGACAGGGGGTCCTGCGTTTCATTCTACAGTAGTTACACACACATGTGACGGAGCATTTGGAATGTGATGCTACTGAATGTTTCTTAACAGAATTGAAAATTGTTGACATTTTTCACAAATGAACAGTGTGTAATATGTCGTAGCCAGATTGCAAAATCCGTCGTTTTATAAAAAGTCTAAACATTTTATAAAAGGCGACCAGATGGTCAAATCTTTAATGACTTTACGTTATATTATAATTTGGCTAGTCATTTTATAAAAGTGTTTTATAATTAGAAATTTTTTTAGACCAAATCCAAAAGTAAGTACTTACTTTTGGATTTCGTCTAAAAATTTTTCTAATTATAAATATGTTCAATCCAAACTATGAACTCCTAACAGATTTTATAAAACGGCTATTTCTAGTTATTTATTTTATCAATTTATATCACGGAACTATTTATATTACTGCACGATTTATATCACTGATTCACCGATGACTGATTGCGCAACTCACTGTTCACTGATTCATATAGGCTGCGTGGACTGGAGCCCAGTGCTTCTCGCGTTCTCTAGAACATTCAGGCAGCTACTCGTTTGTTCAGTATGCAGACCCCGTTTCTCGGAACTCGTTGTTTGTCGTTTATATACAGAGTGATCCGTAACAATATATATACTCATTCTGAGAAATGTGGATTTGTTTTCAGGCACCACACTATGTCTGCATTCTGCAATTTTGCGATTGTGTGCGTGGGTGTCTGTGCATGTGTAAGATGACCGGACCATCAGAAAATATTTCTCTCGTCTCCGTTGGCCAGTGACATTCAATAGGCATATTAATGTACGTGTTCATACGCAGGGTTGCGCCTATATATGGCTTGGCTTGACCTGATCAACTGGAATACGTGAATGGAAGTGCAGGGTTGCCGAAGACATTATAAAGAAGTAGTATTTAGAAGATTATTGTTCTAATTTTTATGCTTTTGCTTGCGGCAATACTCCGATTACTACGGTGAATGTGTACGAGACAGGTCTAGATACTGCTGTGGAGTGGGGATGACCCTTATTAACTTCCCATTGGAAGTTATTGTAATGGGTCCGAAAATCGAAATCAAAATGTATAACAAATTTTTATGTTTCAAGGTCACTACATTATTTTTACACTATTTTTAGAAAGATGTCTGTGTGTGTGTGTACTTTTGTTTAGTGGCTATTGGCACTGGGTTTCGTACGAGCCCAGGGCCCCCGGCCTGATGGGGACCCCGAAATGCCGAAACCCAGTGCCAATAGCCACTAAACAAAAGTACGATATGTTTATTAACGTTTTTTTTTTTTTATTTATTTTATTTATTGTAAATTATAGACGCGTCGACAACTTAGGTCATTAGCGTCTTGTTTACATCAAATAACAACTCACTTAAAACTAAATAACATCACAAAACATCCATGATTGCAGGTGGACTTCGAACCCACGACAGTGTGATCCAAAGGTCGCTACGCTAACCGTTACACCACTCTGTCCTCTTCACGTTTTTTTGGCTTTGTATAAAAAGGCCCCCAAACTCTGTGTGCCTAAGGGCCCATGCATGGCCTAAGACAGCCCTGCCCCTCACGGCTTGTTAACATTTGCTGTTATAGACGCCTTCTTCTCTATCCAAATTCTCTTTGGTTTTGACTTTAAATAAGCGCCCTACCCCCACCAATTCTAATCATATCAAATAACATATAACAGTGATTAGACCTGTATATCCGACCGTGGGTAGCCCTGATCTGTTGTGTAGCTGTATTCAGTATATGTGTAGGAGTTCGTCGGTTGAACAAACCAAATCCCATAGAGATGGTGGTAAAGTCAATGTTTGCCCGCGTCGGCGAACGCACATGACAGCGCCAGAATTGATTTGCGTTCGTTTGCAGTTGGATCGAATCGACGGCTCACGTAAACACTGGCCTGACGTGTGTACTGTAGACATAGACCCATTCATTCTACATGCATGTCGGTTTACACCCCAGAGAGTAACGTAACGTAACTGAAGATATTGAGATTGTAGTTCCATTGAATCACAGCGTCATTGGTCGCTAAGGATTTGCCACCCAACGATCCATCCATTAAAGTGTGTTGGTTTACACCTCGGCTTGACCGTAACCGAAGAAAAACTCGGGTCGCAGTGCCAAAACCCTGCCGACAATATAGTGTATTTGCTAATACTGGCATTGTGGCTTTATTATGTAAACTTAAGTTTGTTTTTGAACAAAATAAAAAATTTAACCCCTTAATACATCCCTTAAAATAATATTTTTTTTCTTAATTTCAATATTTTTATCAATGCAACCTCGGTACCAAATTAAATACACCCTTCAGTAAGTAAAGCACTATCCGCAAACTAGTGTTTTCATAAAATTTGTAAGTCCGGTCCTGTCGGGCCGATTTTATTAAAATTTTGGCAGCACATTTTAATCGTTACTAAAAGGTTAAATTTCAATTTTGAAACGATTTTGAGAATTTTTTCGGCATTTTTGGGCCCAAAAACATTTTTCAACCCCTAAAAACTACCCTTAAAATGGTCCGATTGAGCCCATTTTAAATAGGCTTCGTGCGGTGATGGATTTCAACGTGCCTACCAAATTTCGTCAAAATCAATTAACTCTTTCGAAAGTTATTGCCCGCACACATATATATATATATAAATATATAAATATATAAATATATAAATATATAAATATATAAATATATAAATATATAAATATATAAATATATAAATATATAAATATATAAATATATATATATATATTTCTAACGAACATATATATATACATATATAAATAGACATTTCCAAAAATGGTGCCAAAATGTTCAGGAGGCTATGAAACGTCGAGAAATTTTGGTCCGACCCCTAGGTCCCGCCATCCGACCGACGCCAATAGTGTATGTGCCATATGGCAAATACACTAATAATATCTTTCGTTGCGTTAGGTTCTAATATTATTGTAATTTAGAAATTAGGAGAAAAACTCAGTGGCAAAAGGATCAAAATAAATTTTATTTGATCCTTTTGCCACTGAGTTTTTCTCCTAATTTCTACACCATTTACGGATCACCATTTCTCTATATCATAGAGTTCTTCAACATTATTGTAATTTGTTACTAAAAATGAGTCAGAACCCCTCGTAAACCTACGTTCGTGTGTAGACAGTTACTCAACTAGCATGATGGAAAAAGCCGCTTATTTCATATGCGCATATAGGTAGGTAGGTAGATAGATAGATATTTATTAGTTATACCTCTATTTGATTGTAACGTATTACGTAACGTCAAAGCTATAGTGAAACTACGCATAATCGGTTGAAGTTAAATCGAATTAACAGATCTTATTTCTTAAACAGTGCACTGATCTGAGATAGAAAGCTATTAAATCAACATGTCTGTTAAATTAATTAATTGTAGGTTATAGACGCGTCGACAACTCAGGTCATTAGCGTCTTCAACACAACAAATAATCCGTTGTGTATTAGAATCCGTCAGCCGGCATACACAAACCGACTGGTACGAGCTCGGGTCCCTGAGAGCGTTAATTCCCAAAGAACATTGGAATGCAATTTTCGTAGCAACCACATTCCAATGTCCCCCCTGTGGGGAACATGTCTGTTGGTTTACACATAATCATGGTCATAACGTAACGTAAGAAGTTTGCATAATGCATAGTGCGGAACTAATAAATTACTGTTGTAAAATGAATTGTAAATTATAGACGCTCGACAACTGAGGTCATTAGCGTCAAATTACTGTTTTAGTTCAATTACTGTGATTCAATTAAATATTGTCCACTGATAATTAGAATTAGCAAGTCATGCCGATTTTTTAATTAGCAAGAAAAAGTTAAACAGGTTTTATATTTTTGGAAAGGAAATAAAACTTACATTGTACAGAGACACATAAAATGTTACAAGCTAAAATCTCAGAAAGTATTAATTGTAATAATTATTAAGTAATTCAACAATGAATTTAATCCACAAGGCATCCACTAGATAGTGAATAGTATTTCTTAACATATCAGTCAGCATATTAATTAATGATTGTTAAACGTCAAATGATTGTTATAACATATAATATAAGGAAAAAATCAGAAGCCACTGTCCGTAGCAAAAAAAGTTTTGAACAAAAACTGTTTGGTATCAAGAAGGACGTATGTTGGTAAAATAGATTTTCTTCTTGATTGATATTCTGACGGCAGGTAAAGATCACATTCAACTTTTTTAATCAGACCATATGGATTTTTTACGGAATCTTGTAGCAGTTATTAAGACGATTTCAATAACCTATGACATGAGGCTATTCAAGGTCATAAATAGAGAAGTTGTGTGATATGAAAATAACTAATTAATTATCAATTAAAACGTTACTATCAAGTAGTCTTGTTTCGCTATTGATTCAATTTTTTACATTTGACATTTTTACATTTATAACTTGATAGACACATGACAGTAACATTTTAATTAATAATTAGTTACTTTCATATTACACGACTTCTTTATTTATGACCTTTAAGTGACTTTGAAAATCTCATGTTAGGTCAGGGGTCGGCAACCTGCGGCTCGCGAGCCGCATGCGGTTTTTATGATGTCAAGATGCGGCTCTCCAGTTCCATGCGCAAATATTAATAATTATATTATTTTATTTTCAAAACTCATAAAAAATATTATACTGCAAAAAAAACTTTAAACAGGATAAAAACACTCAACAGAGAACAGTGAGAATAGGTGGAGTAGAGAGTATACGGACAGCTGACATTTTTTAAATGTGGCAACACTGTTCTGTTTGTTTAGTTATTGGTGCACTGCATAGCTAGCTAAAATACTTTAATATGTTTTGTGCGCAACATTTGTATGTTTTTATATGAATAAATATTATTTCATATTTAAAGCTATTATTTTAAATCAAAAATCAAATATATATACCGAATCCTAATCAAATACCATAATATTGAAATAAAAATGTTATTGGCTCTTTAAAAACTGGGAAATTTTGTAAATTGTAACTTTTAGCTCTTCCGTCTCAAAAGGTTACCGACCCCTGTCATAGGTCATTTGATTCGTCTCAATAACGACTACAAGATTTCGTGAAACATCCATAAAATCTGAATAAAAAAAATGGATGTGACCTTGACCTGATCTCAGAATATCAATCGAGAAGAAAATCTGTTTTACCTATACATATACGTCCCCCTTGATACCAAACAGTTTTTATTCAAAACTTTTTTTGCTACAACCAATAATTTCTTAGAATTAGCTTGTAACACTTTATGTGCCTCACCTTGTCTCTACTAGATATTTAGCGACGAAAAAACAATCTTTAATAATTTTATTAATTTTTCCCATTAACGTTTTTAGGGAAGAAATAAATAGTTTCGTCTGCGATACAGGCGAGAGCTATTGTTTGAATAACAGTGACAGTTATATATATTTTTCTTTTAAACATTTTAGATTTTTACTTTTAAAACGGCGTAGCTTGTCATAATTTTGCAAAATTACATGTCCTCCTGCGTTGGCGACTCTCACGTAAATAGAATCTACTTTTCACCGAAATATCAATTTCGAACAAATTGTTCCATTATTAGATAAAGCATTGACAAATCGTCAATCAGCCTTTGAAGCAATAATGAGGATTCATTGTTGAACTTGTTCCTATAAAGTCGGTTCCACACAATGCGTCCAACGTTAGTTCCAACATTGGATCCAACGTTTGACACAATGTTCGACACACTAAAATGTGGCAAGTGTGTCTGCTAAACGATGGGGTGAACTTTTGTTGCAAAATTGGAAACACAACGTTTGTCAGTGTGAAGACTGTTAAAAGATCTCGTACAACAGAAGCATAAAAAATGCAGGATGAAGACATAGCAACTACTGGCATTGCTGCCAGCATGATAGTTTTAATGTCGAGTCAGATTTAGAAAACAAATAATAAAATTAAGAAAAATCGCAGGATAGTGGACAAAATATTTGATTTAATAATTTTTTAATTTTATTATAATCACGATGGACACGATTTCTAATATAAAAAACAAATAATGTTTTTGGAGCTCCCAAAAACGTTAACCATATGGTGACATGATCGCTAATGTGGGCGTGTGACACATGATGCTACCAACGCTGGAAGCTTCGTTGACACGGCTCAAAACCGACAAAAGTCAGAATGTGGTATGTAGCCAACGTTGGACAAATGCAATTCGCCAACGCACGCCCACACTGCGTGGCAAGTGGCGATGTGTCCAACATTGGAAGGTATTCGCCACATTGTGTGAGACCGGCTTGACACTTATAAATCTAATCTGATTCACTGCTTTGTTGCGAGATTAACATGCAAACATCATTGTTCTGATACGATTGGATTGGATCATAATCGTAATAATCGTCACAAAATATTGTAAATAAATATTTATTCCGCCAACTCAGAAAACAGTTTTGTAACAATATCTATATGTTACGCAATAAATTTTATATTTATGTAATGACTCAACGTAACTAGATCCAGTTATCAATTGTAACGAGACCCTAGAATCAGTTGAATCGATATCCTATACTACTTCCTGCCGTATGTCCTTCGATGTAACGGCGTGGTGTGGCGCATACATACGTAATGGCTTGTCCAGATTATCCCATCATCCTGTTTTGTACAACACATAAAAACGTTCAATTATTGTAAAAAACGTCGTTTGTGTTTTAATCTCTAGACTGACGTAACCGATGCTTAAAATGACAGTTCGCATTGGCTGTTATTGATTAAACAGAGTGTAACAGAAAGTCGTAGCGAACATTTTAGAGCAAATACAGTTTTTAAAGGTTTCCTTTTTGACTAAATTACACTTTTCTTTTTATATATTATGGAACATAATAATATTATGCTGCAAAATGAATATAAATAACAATGGATTAATAATTATATTAATTCTTCTAAAAAAATAAGTTGACGATATTATTATTGTTACAAAACTGTTTTCTGAGTTGGCGGAATAAATATTTATTTACAATAATTAAAAATACAATAACAATAAATGCAACAACGAAAAGTCTGCTCTAACAATCAACACAAGTAAACAATATCTAAACGGTAATTAACACTTAATTATATACAATTGACTATACTAATATTTATTTTATCAGGTGTATTAATATCGCGGAACTATTTATATCCTTGATCCACTTGATTGCACGACTCACCCTGCGTAGCTTTCTATTAGTGAAAGAATTTTTAGAATCGGTTTAGTAGTTCCAGAGATAAGAATTTATGATTTATTACTCCCCCCCCGCGAGTACCCCTCGCGAGAATCTCTCCCCCTGCGTAGCTTTCTGTTAATGAAAGAATTTTTAGAATCGGTTTAGTTCCAGAGATAAGAATTTATGATTTATTACCCCCACCCCCAACGCGAGTACCCTTGGGTTACATTATTGTAAAAAATACAGCCCATGTTACACGCTGATAATGTAGCTTTCTATAGGTGAAAGAATTTTTAAAATCAGTGAAGTAGCTTTTGAGTTTATCCATTATACAAACAAACAAACATACAAATAATCAAATCTTTTCTCTTTATAATATTAGTTTAGATTTCATTTTAGAAAGGCTTTTTCACTCCCGCGAAAATTCTTTTTGATAACTTTTTTAAATCTCCATTTTGAAATTGTTAGTTATGAAAGTAAAAAAATTAAATTAAAATTACACTAAATTTCAGTAAATAAGCTAATCGATGTTTGTGCAAGTGGTTACCAAAATTTAGGTAAATACATAATGTGCGTATTTGATCATGTTAACTTTATAGTGGAAAATGATGTAACCTAACTTATATTCCGTAATATTCGTAATAATAGGATATTTTCCACTAAAACTAAGTGTGTTAGTAACTCAGTTTTAATGTTAAATATTTAATCGGCTTTAAATTGAAAATATAAGTTGGGTTGAATAATTTACCACAGAATAGTTCACACGATAAAATAAATGTGTAGGCTAAAATGAGTGGAATGTAATTATAGTAATTTAGTAATGATAAGCAGGATTAAATTGCTTTTTATCTACATATTTATAATATTAAGTTATTCATGAAATTTTCTACACTTTGTTTATTGCACCGCTGAATAATTTTTTTAGGGTTCCGTATCTAAAGGGAGGACAGTTTTTTGTTTAGGTTTTAATGATATACTAGTAGAGTGCCCGCGGTGAGAGATGAAGCCAGGCACGTCATCAATAATATGCTTATGAACGCCTGCTTGCCCGCACAGTGCCGTGTGCACAAAACTGCACATTGGGTTTTATGACGTTAGGTACAATTTTGGCAAACTGCTCATGGATCTCCAAAACAGCCAATAGCAAGCTAGAAGGCGGGCGCAATGCATTCACGTTACTATGACGCGGTGGCTTCATCTTTCGCCGCGCGAGGTCTACCACAGGCGATAGACCTCGCGCGGCGAAAGATGAAGCCACCGCGTCATAGTAACGTGAATGCATTGCGCCCGCCTTCTAGCTTGCTATTGGCTGTTTTGGAGATCCATGAGCGTCGAGTGTTTTCTAACCTAACGTCATAAAACCCAATGTGTAGTTTTGTGTACACGGCACTGTCTGCGGGCAAGCAGGCGTTCACTAGCATATTATTGATGACGTGTCTGGCTTCATCTCTCACCGCGGGCACTCTAGGAATTCGACCAATTGTGTTTGCAAAACGCAAAAAGTGTTGCTCCCTATCTCTTTGCCTGACCAGTTAGCGTTTTTCTTCGAGGCATAACACAAATATATTTTCCGTTTACTTTTAGACAAAAACCAAAATTCCTACAACAAAACACAGCGGGTGAGCGTAAATTCACATTTATTTGTCACATAACCTTATAAATACAAATGCACAATAACTTTACCGACAACGAAGAAATCCGACAAAAGTTTGTTTTGTCGATACCCTCTTATACATATTGATAGTTCATAGAATCTCCGTGGTGTGTCACCAGAGGTCTTTAAACAGCGAGAGAAACAACGCTCTTGCATGTAATATTCTCCAATACAGGGAAGGCATGCTTTCATAGGAAATCGTGTACTATGTATGTTCACTTTATTTAACCTGACTGAACGGCAACATACACACATGATTTTTTTAATGCACATCTATGGCACAGTATCTTTCGAATGATATAAGTTTCATTCCCCTCCTTTCATAATAAATAGTAAAAAAGGTACCACAATTTTCGTTCACGTAATAATATAGAGATTAACAAAAGCATCAATGCTATTTTTTTTAAATATCTGACGCTTTCCTTGCAGAACAATTCGATACTTATTACTTAGAGCATGTAATGCGATTATACTGTTAAAGTTAATAATACTTACCTACGTATATAGACTGCATGGTGTATTGTTATTATATACCGGATGTCATCTATATCAAATGATTATAATACTAGCCGTGGTGATATAACCTAACTTAATTACTTACTTATTATAATATAATAAAAAATTTATTAAAAAGACAATAAACCCGACTGCGTAAAAATCGAACATAAAAGATGGAAACAAGATCAAATGATAACATGCAGTCGGAGGCATAGTAGTAACACATTGAACAGAACAGACTGCATGTTATCATTTGATTGTGTTTCCATCTTTTATGTTCGATTTTTACGGAGTCGGGTTTTTTGTTTTTTTAATAATTTTTTTATTTCCTTCCTTTTAGTTGAATCTACTCATCAAACCTTTTCATTTGCTACCCCACACACAAGGTTTTACCGATTTTTTGCGTACTGACAAAATGGCGTCTAGCGTCCCGCCATATTGAATTTTCCATGACGTCATGTACCCTATTTGAAATGTCAACGAAACCTTTCTTTTGTTTTGATTTTGGTACCTATATCAATGTATTCTGACAAAATGGCGTCTAGCGTCCGCCATATTGAAATTTCCGTAACGTCATATACCCTATGTCACTCTGGGGATTCAGACGGATCTAATGACATCTTATTTTTCAAAATCCGTCAAGCCGTTTAGGCTACAGAGCGTGACAAAGAAATATACATACATAGATACATACATACACTCGAAAAACATTACCCTCCTTCTGACGCAGTCGAGTAAAAAGTAGCTAGTTAAGTTAGGTTATGTCACTGGCCTAACTCATGGAGACGAACAAAACAGGCTGTATTCGGAAAGTGGAGCAATGTTTCACCGATGTTGTGCAGTTGGAGGAAATAAATGTGAGCAGATTATCACAGCCGGATTGAACGATGCTCACTCTATTTTCTCTGAAACACGTACAGGAATCATTTTTACAGATTGTATCAATTTCTGTGATTTATAGAATTAATAATTCAATATTTTGTGCTACACCTATATTACAATAATATTTAACATTCGATAGGTATTTTATCGCCGTTTATTATGAACTACTGTCAATTGATGCAATTGAAAATTATGTAAACAAAAATCAAAGCAGTTAATATGTCAAGTTTCTGAAAGCATTAGGTGCATAGTAAGTTGCATAATATACAAGAATAATAACAATTAGTAGATCTAAATGTTTTTCAAAACAGGAAATTCGATTGCTTTCTGTTAAATTAATTATAAGAAAGTTTGAATGGATAAATAACCAAATTCTAAAATTTGTTTATAATAAAAAATATTGTAAAAAAACTTTTTCCACGGTAGTGATTTCACTCTCATTAGCGAACAACAATTTTCAAAAACATTTATTGTCATCCACAAGGGACTTTCTTATTTAATCAAAATTCTAAAACAAAAATGTTTATTATTGCAATGTTTCGCTTCAATTTTAGTTATCTTGTAACTAAACAGCTAGAGACACGTTTTCCCACCATAAACACCGTCACTTCTACCACATGTTTATCCTCATTTTTTGACTTGTTATATAAAATCATTGAAACTACATATTATTATGAATAGTCTCAAGTCAATTGGATATTTTGAAGTGGGTGGAAATCGAGTTGCAAGATATTTTTACATAGATACTCAGAGTCTACACAGTTACAAGTTAAGTTAATATTATTATAAGCGTGATAAAAACATAAAAAAAGAAATTAATCAACACGATATTTTATAATATAGGTACAGGACTTATCAAACCCTTAAATAATTTGCTGTAATATATTGTATTTTTTTGTATTAATCGTGTCTGATAGGTAAAGCATATTTATGTTCCTTTTAACAAATTAATTAACTACTACTATCATTATCATCATTCGAGAACGGCTCAACCGATTTTTATGAAACTTGGTATAGTATTTACGAGTACCTAAAAATTAATCAAACACAAGTTTTGAGTTTCCGTGGACAACAATGTAAATTCAACAATGTAAAAAATCAAACGATAATCCTTCTTATATACACAACGCTGCCACAGGCTGCCATGATATAGTTTATATATTTAAAAAAAAAAAATCAAATGGCACTGTCTGGACGTGAACCCGAAACAATCATGGCAGCCTGTCTGTCTGATATGTCATTCACTACTTAATTGTTACGCGAATGCGTTGTGAATAGGAGGATTATAGTTTTATTTATTTAGATTGTTGAATCTAAAAATTAACTATACGGTACTATTTATGGATATAATGTTACTATTGAAATTAACGCGAGTGAAGCCGCAGGTAAAGGCGTCAAGGCCAGTACCTATTACTATAAAAAGTATAACAATAATGTTACAAAAGAAACCAAAAAAGTGATTAAGTTGTTGTTAGATGGCTGATAGTCATGTTGAATGGTCCGCCTTTAACGGGAAATATAACATCCCTTATCTAGGTCGCTTTATTCGCCTTTGCACTAAAGTGACGTGTTTCGTATAGAAATATAACTCGATTCAAAAATCAATTCATTCTTAAGCAAATGCAAATATTCAAACAGCAAGGCTTAATGAAAAATAAGTTTTTTTTAAACAATCTTTTACCTACTGTTCGCCATGGAGAGGTTGCGACAGGTACCCGCTCTCTTGAGAGGCATGACTTAAACAAAATCATGGCTATTCGGATAAAATATTTTTAATTTAAACTTAATTAAAGTTCCTTAATAATTATTTTGTAATTAAAAGCTGCATATTGGTAATTTGCAAACATACGTGTCAGGTAAAGTTTTTAATTATGAACAAATTTTGTATTTAAAAATATATATGAGCACTGTGGTTGGAATAAAAACAAAAATAAAGATAGTTACTTCTTACCACAACAGTTTTATTGATGGATGTACATTTCAAAAGCTATGCTTTCATCTTCAGCAAACACATACATGTATAGTGTTTGCTGAAGATGAAAGCATAGCTTTCGAAATGTACATCCATCAATAAAACTGTTGTGGTAAGAAGTAACTATCTTTATTTTTGTTTAAATTTTGTATTTGTTTTTTTTTCACCAAAATATATAGGGAAGCAGGAACATTCATAAACATGATTTTACATATTGTAAAATCCCTTTTACCCGCAAATCAAATCAGCACCCGGTATATCAAAATTATGTTAAAAATGGTTTCTCTATTCCGATTTTTTACTTTTATCTTAAAAACTGTAAATTCTGGTTTTTACAATAAGAAAATATACTAAAATATAAAAAAAATTAAGCAAAATCGCAGGATAGTGGACAAATTAATTTGATTTATTAAATTAAATGTACGACGTTTCGTCTATAGATTTAGACTTTTTCAAGTACAATCATAAAAATAACAATATTTATGAAAATTAATATTAATTACTAACCATATAGCCAAAGAGCCAGTGGCCGGCAGACAGAAAGTATTTTACCAAAGATTAAATTTTTCTCAGCGACTCTCCTATAGCTACTATACATGAGATGGGGAGTCACTAAGCCGAGCGAAGGTAGCGATGACGTCACTCAGGTAAGATAGGTATAAAAATCAGACCAACTTCAAAAGTATTTTACCAAAGCTGCCGCTTGGATATTTTAAAGAATACAACTATTGTTATTAAAAAATGCAATGGCAGACAATTTGGCCGGTTATAACCTCATGGCAGACGTCATTGAAAATTTGAAAAAAAAAAAAAAAATTCAAAAGTATTTTACCAAATCTGATTTTTATATATGTTGTTTATAATAATATTAAAAGTTTAAATTTAAGACGGCAGACGTTTTCTCCGGTTGTAACTTCCCGGCAGACGGTAAAATCTTACCTATAGTGCGAGTATAAGTACCTACTGTAATCTCTCTTACTTGTATAATATCTGCATGCAAATGGATAATCAAGTAAAAATGAATAATAAACTATGAAAATTATAAAAAAATACTTACTATTTTAGAGTAATAAGTAGAAAAGATGGGTCGCTTATAAAATAACAATAATTATAACAATATAATGACAATAATGGAAATATGATCAAAGTTTTTAATGATACTATTTTAGCGATTTTATCCAGGATATATCCGGTAATTTTATTATAATAAAATCTATTTTAAATTTTCTTGATTCAATTTACAAATTTTAATTGCATTTTTACAGATAATGATCCAGTCGATGATGAGCAAAATGATGAGTCGTATCATGTTGAAAATGATTACGAACATGAAGTTGACGAATTATAAACGAAAATGTAAACAAAAAAATAGTATCATTAAAAACTTTGATCATATTTCCATTATTGTCATTATATTGTTATAATTATATAAAATTAATTTAAATTAGAAAAAAATCCTAAAATCTTTCTGTTTTATTTCTAAGCGCTTTTGAAACATTTAGATTTTATAAATCGAATAGAGCTGGCAACATTATACGCGTAAACACTGGCCGACCTCTTCAACGCCTTAATTACAAGATGAGCTTTAGAAAGAGATGGAAGGTGACGGAAACTGAAGCAGATATTAGATGAGAAAAACGGTATCAAGATGGAACTGTTAGTGGGACATGTAAGAAATGATACTCATGGAACAACGATGTATATAAACCTTAAATCTTTGTTCTCCCTCATACTGTATTCGAAATAAATTTGCTGTGGAACGCAGCATTATGGCTTAAAAGCCCTAAAGAATTGTTCTTTATGTTTGATGCTTACTATTATTGTTACAACTGTACAAAAATAACTCGAAATTTTCAAGTAATTTGATTTGCCATATTATATTCAATTATCTCGTGATTTCAAAAAAAACTAGGGTGCGGTTTTGTGAAATCACGGTTCAAGTGAAACTATATTTCCATAACCTTAAACGCTTTTAACCTTAAATCGCCGAAAGTAATAAATTTTAATAAAAATATTCACAGGTAGTCAGGACATTAATAAAACAGAACTCTGTTTTGATTTTAGTTGAACGTTTCGTCCTTTCTGTTCTGTTTTATTAATGTCCTGACTACCTGTGAATATTTTTATTATATTTAATTTTTCCTGGACGTGATTCAAAACATAGTAATAAATTTTGTTTACGTGGTTTTGGTAAAGTAATTTGAACCCTGATAATTAGTATGGAGACGAACATAAGAATCCAGATTCTATCGTTGGTGATCAATGGGTATTTGATGTGTAGCTCGACTGAAAATTCGTACGATATTAGTTATGTAGACGTACAATATAATAATTATAAAGAAAATTTATTATAATTATAACAACATTTATTTTACTACAAATTAACAAAATTGAATAATACACAGTGTGTTTTATAATGAATGGTCAAATTGTCGGCCATTAAATTCTTAACATTTTTCGCAGCATTTCAGGTGTAATTAACAAGCAAGTTAGAGTGATTTTATTTCTAAGTTTCTGTATATTTTGGGAAGGAGTATCATAAACTTTAAAGGCAAAACCCTACTTTTTATACTTCGTTGTAAAGAGAAATTTATTTGGAATCTTATTTCGGAAAAATATACAGAGCGTCCTACTCAAAAAATCAAAGATAGATATTTTTTCGGAAAACAAGTAGGCCACGGAAAAAAATTGTTTGCGCCATTTTATAGATCAGATTCAGTTACACAAGTCTCTTTTTTAACTTTTTCTTGTATCTATCTTTAATATTTCAGCAGATATAATATTATAAGCTGGACAATGAAAAATCAGCCACTCTGTATAGATGTAGTAGTGTTATAGCAAGATAATATTTGCACAGAATATAAATAACTTAGTTTCTAGCTTATAGCACGTAAATAAAAAACAGTTAATCTGGCAAATAAAAAAAAAAATTAAAAAATTTTCTACAATAAAAAATAAAATCAAATTCTATAAAACATAAAGTTTTGAGTATTTCTGTGTACAAAATCAAATCAATAAAACAAATTTTTTTACACTTCAATAAAAACCAAATAAAATGTTAGTATGTTTTTTTAAAAAGTTTTTTGGACAATTTTACTGTCATGTTTGACGGCATTTGAGCTCTGAGGATGAGAATATAATTCTCGAAACGTCAGCTTAATAAATGCAATATTAACAGTATTTGCTTATTATTTTTGGATCCTTAAGCCATTTCAAAGCTGTCTTCTTTCATTATCATCAGGATCACCACTTTTCTGTTTTTAATTAAACAGTTCTTCACATAAATAATTATTGGCAATAATACCTAAAAGATGTGACAATTTAATATTTTTATTAATTCATGCTGCAAGATGACATTTTTTTGAACTCAGAAAGCAGTTTGTTTATATTCAATATTTCTTTTTTGACACCTGAATGCTAACTTGATGTTCCTGTATGTATATGTATATCAATTGCATAACATAACATTCCAAATCTGTCTGACATGAACTATAGGAGTTGTTAACTTTGAAGACATCCAAAATCCCTCCATAATAGAATTCCGTGAACTCGAGTATTCTCTGTGTTTGGTTGTTAGACGAAAACAAAGAAACAGCTGAGAATCCAAAGAATGTTGATGTTGATTGATAGCAGAGACAGTCGAAAACTTACAAGATGTATATTTAGAGAAAAAGGCCTTGTTTGTATCAAAAACGGTCTATGTATCACGTTAAAGAAATCATCGATTGTGCTGTCAATGATGTAAAAAAAACTTCATTTAAACGCTTGTAGAAATAAATAGATAATGTTATTATAGTTTCACTGCTGGAAATAAAAGTAACCACTTTGCTACACGAATTTTGTGTTCGTGTAGAAAAGTGGTTACTATTATTTCCAGCAGTGAAACTATAATAATATTGTCTATTTATTTCTACAAGCGTTTGAATGAAGTTTTTTTTTAATTAGTGAATTACTATAAAACATTGTTGTCATACACTTACAATACTAAACAGGAAACATTTTTACAAGTCACTGTCGGGATTCAAACTGGGAGTTTCGAGTTTGAATCCCGACAGACGACAATGAATTAAAGGGGTTAATTTTATGTCTATGAAATGGCACTGTTAAAAACTGAAAAGGAAACAGGAAATGGATTAAAAATCTGCTGAATAATTTTCATGCAAAAATGTAAAGAATTTCACAAACATTTTTAAAAAATATAGCTCTGAGTTTCATAATAAAGTATACGAAATTATTTTTAATTAAGGTTTCAGTGTCAGGTATTTAGTAGAAGATATTTGTAATTTAAAATATTTACTTCGGTTTAAAAATTAATTAAGAAAGATCACGTAAAGTATTTAAACTGCAGTACGCAGAAGTGTTTATAATATGTAAGAGACAAGAAGTTCATTCTTTAGGGTGTATAAGAAAGTGAAAATTTTAACTTAAACGTTGGAAATTTTATATTTATGAGACACAAATTATTTAATCGACTGACTTAACAGTTACAGGTGATGTTAATAAGAATGTAACTAAACAGTTGGCCAGCCTTTATTTTATGGAATCTAGGCGACTATCCACAATCCATCTATTATAGAGAACAGTAGAGATCAGAATATAATGGCAAGCGTAAAATTGAGAATTTTTAAACATTTTGAATAATAATAAAACACGAAGTTTTTAAATGTACACTATAACTTTATTTTATAACAATTGTTCCGTCAACACAGTGACTTCTTCAGAACTTCTGAAGTCACTGTGTTGACGAAACAATTGTCATAAAATAAAGTTATAGTGTAAATTTAAAAACTTCGTGTTTTATTATTATTCAAAATGTTTAATATTAATTTACATCAAGTAAGCACCCATTCTAGAATAAATTTAGAATTTTTATTTAAAAAAAACTTTTTAACAAAAAAAAACTTCCTTCAAAAAGCCACTAAAAAGAGGAAAATAATGAAATTTTGAGGTCTGCGCCAATTTAATAAAATATGAAGTCGGTTAAAAAGTATAGTATCGTGATTAATATCTTCTTTTTAACCAACTTCATATTTTATTAAATTGGCGCAGACTTCAAAATTTCATTATTTTCCTCTTTTTAGTGGCTTTTTGAAGGAGGTTTTTTTTTTGTTAAAAAGTTTTTTATTTTTTACTTTTTAGATAGTATCAAAAAGTGACATATTTACCTTAAAGGAATCACACGCCGTTACTCACTTTTATTAAACCGACTTTCTTAAGCTGTCTAATGTGTCAAAAAGTGACATATTTACCTTAAGGAATCACACGCCGTTACTAACTTTTATTAAAATCAGTCG
This sequence comes from Mongoloraphidia duomilia, assembly GCA_039654895.1. Lineage (NCBI taxonomy): Eukaryota > Metazoa > Arthropoda > Insecta > Raphidioptera > Raphidiidae > Mongoloraphidia > Mongoloraphidia duomilia. Next base: position 4,453,997 of record CM077517.1, read on the forward strand.
AACTATATTGACAGTGTGGTCCAGTGGTTAGCGTCGCGGCCTCTGGATCAGGTGGGTTCTACTCCCGCCTTCGCTCATGGATGTTTTGTGATGTCATTTAGTTTAAAGTTAATTGTTATTTAATGTAATCAAAACGCAAGCTGCCGACGCGTCTATAATTTACAATAAATAATAGATATGTAATAACCTGCCACGAAAACATTCGCTAAAAACATTCACGAGGATAGTGTGGTTCAGTGGTTAGCGTCGCGGCCTCTCGATCAGACTGTTGTGAGTTCGATTTCCGCCTCCGCTCATGGATGTTTTGTGATGTCATTTAGTTTTAAGTTAATTCTTATTTAATGTAATCAAAACGCAAGCTGCCGACGCGTCTATAATTTACAATAAATAATAGATATGTAATAACCTGCCACGAAAACATTCGCTAAAAACATTCACGAGGATAGTGTGGTCCAGTGGTTAGCGTCGCGGCCTCTGTATCAGACTGTCGTGGGTCCGACTCCCGCCTCCGCTCATGGATGTTTTGTGATGTTATTTAGTTTTAAGTGAATTCTTATTTAATGTAATCAAGACGCTAATGACCTAAGTTGTCGACGCGTCTATAATTTACAATAAATAAAAAAATAAAAACATTCACAATAAAAGTAGCGAGACCGAATTCGAATGTTGATTATTATTATTGTAGATTATAGACGCGTCGACAACTCAGGTCATTAGCATTCGAATGTTGAAAAGTTGTGAATATTTCGCAATATATTACGAATGCGTGTAACGTTACAACCCTTAAACATTCCAAAAATTTTGGGTTATGTTCTTTTGAATAGTGAATTGTAAATCAACTAAGTTTTCTGTTTCATTGGCGATTAATTTTGAGGTACAAAAGGGATTTGCCTTTGACATTTCCGTTCTATTGCACATTATTATGCAGAGAAACACGTCAGGCTTCAGTGATTTATGTGGCTTGTTGCACAATCACTGTGAAATGTCACGTCGATTGACAATTAAGTTTAATTGCAGATTAACAAATGGATTGCAGGATTGTTTAGCTAACCAATGTCAGCTAGCCGTAAGCAATTGGTTTATGACAAAAGACTCGTGCTGTGATATTAAAGCCATTCAATGTGGTTTTAGACCTGCACTATATTGTGACACCGATTTAAAAGTACCATGATTTCAGAACTTATTTTTGATGTTCATGTAGGGTAAATGCGGGAGAGATGCCGCGGTAGGAGAGACGCCGCATGGCTATTGACTTACCTATTTACCATTAATTAAAGTACGTATGTTCGTTCATCTTGTCTTGACAAGATAAGATGAACGAACATACGTACTTGTAGCACCATCCATTAATGGTAAATAGGTAAGTTAATAGCCATGCGGCGTCTCTCCTAGCGCGGCATCTCTCCCGCATTTACCCTACCCATTTTACTTTTTCACAATTTATTAGGGCATTTACAACTGACTTGAATTACAAATGTCCGTTTAATTACTTAATTAATTATTTCAACAGAGCGTAGTACCTATATGATGCTAAGTAGCACCGTGACTTATTAATTGATTTAAAAATAATTCTAGGATTTTTTAGAAACCCAACTGATTTTCTGACACTTGCAACCTGCTCGTCTTTGTGTACTTTTTTCCCATTTGATACCTTGAGAATTATTCAAACATTCTAGGAATAAAAAAAAAATAATTATTAAATATGTGATTCATGATATTTTTTTAGAAAGTTAAGGCCGGTTCTGCTAAATTGACATCATAAGGCAATGGTCAAGCAAAAGGGGAGTTGGGAGAATAATATAGTCAGGTTTGTCTGGTGTGCTATTGATAAGATTGAAAATTTAATGAACTGCTAGCAAAGCATTCAACCAGAACAGAGAGAAGTCGATTAGAATAAGGCTTTGAATATAATGTGTATATATATGCGAGATTTGGAATCAAAGGTAGTAATCTTTAGTTTTAAATAGTACGGGTGCTGTTAATCTATAGGTACGTAAGTAGTATAAAGGAAGTTTTGGCATAGGTGTGTCTGTCTGGATGTTTTCCTATACCGGTTAATGTCGAGAACTACTGAACGGATTTGAATGCGGATTTTACCATTCGATAGTTTAGGTTTCACGAGTTTAGGTCTCTTATACAGGGGGCTGAATTGCTTTGCGGGTAATAGGGATTTAACCCGTAAAATCAAACTTTTGCGATTTCCTGCTTCACTAATTATTTTAGGAAAAATATCTTCGAATAAAAGTTTTAGAACATAAAATTCTGCGTCTAAATCATTAAACAAAATTAATTTTGCATGCTTTGTAGCGGCAGAAATTTGATATGAAAATGTCAAAATTACCTCAAAAATAGATAGCGATAGCCATGGAACTTGAACAAAATGATGACGTTTTAGCTGTCAGAATAATTTCTAATCATTTTGTTCAAATTCCATGGCTATCGCTGTCTGTTTTTGAGGTAATTTTGACAGTTTCATATCAAATTTCTGCCGTTACAAAGCATGCAAAATTAATTTTGTTTAATGATTTAGATGCAGAATTTTATGTTCTAAAACTTTTTTTCGAAGATATTTTTCCTAAAATAATTAGGGAAGCACTAAATCGCAAAAGTTTGATTTTACGGGTTAAATCCCTATTACCCGCTAAGCAATTCAGCACCCTGCATAGCTTCGTCAGGGTAAAAATCGGAACTCAATCCCGAATCTTCCACTATCGCGTCGACCCCATTCTATCCTGAATATTTGAGACCTAAAGTGTTATGCAAACCGAAGTTAGAAGGGTTCAAACTTACGCCGAATCGTTTCGAGAAAATGTTTATTTATTTAAAAAATGAGTATATACAGACTAAAGCCCTAGCAACTCACAAAAGGTACAGATTAAAATATTGTTTTCAAATTTCTTAACGAAATATTCAAAATATTATCATTAACTAGATTGCAGATTACATGTAAACACATGTAAGCACATTACATGTGAAAAGGTAGACTTGGCAGTTCTCGACTTGGCGGGTGCACTGCCATGCACCCAGATACGAATCTCCTGTTTGGTGCTTTTGAAAATCATCTATTCATAGCAACGTGACTAGTACAGTCCATAATAAGAAGAAGGAACGATCCTAAGCTCATTCAAACGACCCGGATATCCCTTGTTTATTAAATCTAACAATAGGCTGATGGACTATACATTGAGATGATAATAATAAGTGACACGATGTTTAATTTTAATGAACGAATAATTATTTTATAAAGTATTAAAGTCGAATGGCCGCCTAACGTAGTTCGAGGAATGTGTAGTTTCTCTTTATTCTCTTCTGGAAATATTCCGATTTTAATACCGGCTGTTTTAGTTAGAAATGTCATTAATTTTACTCATTAATTATTCCAGGAAGGTTCTTTAATGTATGTTAAGGTATTTACTTTCAACCTTCATACATAAGTACAAACATAATATTCATATTGGGTAACCTGACGTTTTCAGTTCCAGGAAGTTAAAAAAAACTTCATATATTTACTCGGTGTGTGTGTATGATGCGGTTGTTTTGAAAGTTTTTATGAAATCAGAAGCATGATCATATTTCTAAAAGTAACTTAGAGTTGCGGATTTTGAGGGGGAGAAAATTTCGACATATTTTCAGCTGTCGCCCGCTGGAGGTGGTTTTTAGTGAAAAAGAGGAACTGTTTTGATTTTATTTAAACTCCTATCGAGAGTTCATATCCAAAACTTCAAAAAGTTATCAATTATTTCTCCTAACTAGCCGTGAGTTGAGGACTAAAGTGCGACCCTTGAGGTCCACACGACGAACTTCCCAGTTTGATAAATATTTAATAATAATAATTAAATTAGATATTACACAGAAAAGTAATCATTTTAATCATTAAAACATAATTATTATTTATTTTTAACAATAATTAAAAAAAAAAAAAACGGCTGAACCGATTTTTATAAAATTTATGTCGGATCAAAATGACGTTAACACGCCTCGATTGACACCCTTACGAAGTCGATATAATTTTTTATTCGCAAGATATTGTGTAAAATCTACTTTTTTGGAGTCTATTTGATTAAGAAAAAAGAACGGCTGAACCGATTTCAGATTTCAGATCATATTTACGTTAATACGCGTCGATTGGCAACCGAACGTAGTCGTTATCATTTTTCATTCTCGAGATTTCGTCTTAGAAAGAAATGGACACATACGTACGTACGTACATTCGTACACACACACACACAGTAATCTTTCTAAAAATAGTGTAAAAAAAGTGTAGTGACCTTGAACATAAAAATTTGTTATACATTTTGATTTCGATTTTCGAACCCATTACAATAACTTCCAATGGGAAGTTAAAAATACAGTTTTTGTCGCAAATGGTTAAAATTGTATAGAATATTTTGCAACCATTTTCGAGTAATTTTTGGAAAAAACTGTTTTCGGTACCATTGGCTACGTTTCTTCATCTCTCTGTTATGGATTCACATACAAAATTGGTTGATCTTACTTTTTGCGAAATTAAATTCTAATTTTCCTGGGCTAGTAATACAGTATTAAAATTAGAAGAAGCCAGGGTTGTGGTTTCGTTTACATAAAAATTCAACAATGTCAAGCTTACGATTATCGTCCGCTATTCTGTTCTGACGATTAACATCTGTTAATAATTCTACTATTTTTATTTAGCAGACCGAATGTTACCAACTTAATTATTTACTTACTTGTGTTTACGTACCTAGTCATGTTTTAAAAACACACTATATAAGAAATATTATAATACAATAGTAAATCATTATCATTAAAGAAACTTTTAGCTTATTGTAAATAGTTACAACAAAAAATGTGTGCATTGTATCCATTGAAAAAGTTTTAAATTCAATGAACAATTTAATTTTTCACATTTCTTTTGCTTATAAAATTATTACTGATCTGAATTTAATTATGCGTCATTAAAATATAGTTCATTATATTTTCTAGATTTTATTGTGAATTACACAGGCTGATTGCATAATATTTTGTCACTTACATGGTATCTATAAGTGAATTTTGCAAAAAAAAGAAAAAAATACTTATTCGTAACTGCAAAAATGTTAACTAATGATCTTTTACACATAGATAAATTATCAACTAGAGAAAAAAATGTTATATATATTTCTTAAAAATTTAGGAGTAAAAAGTAAGCAGTGTTTATTGTTTATTATGTAAACTAAAAAAATTGTAGTAATGAAAATTCTATTTTATTGAATTAATTTGGAAGATAACAGAAATAGTAGAAAAGGTAAGAATTAAAAATAATAATAATATGAACCAGCGTCATAGTTAGAATCATCATCGCCAAGATTCTGATTTCGTGCTCTGTTTGAAAATAAATATTCGCATCGCTGATTTTCGCTGATTGCGCCCTCTCCGGGGTTAGCGTCCCAGGCCCCAGCTAGTTCAATACGGAATTGCAAGTGTTCAAACTGTCATTAGTATTCACTAATTTATTTAGTTCGATAACTAAATAAAAAACTTTTTAACAAAAAAAAAAACCTCCTTCAAAAAACCACTAAAAAGAGGAAAATAATGAAATTTTGAGGTCTGTGCCAATTTAATAAAATATGAAGTCAGTTAAAAAGTATAGTGGCACAGACCTCAAAATTTCATTATTTTCCTCTTTTTAGTGGTTTTTTGAAGGAGGTTTTTTTTTGTTAAAAAGTTTTTTATTTTTTACTTTTTAGTGTCAAAATGTGACATTTACCTTAAAAGAATCACACGCCGTTACTTACTTTTATTAAAATCAGCCGAACTACTGAACCGATTTTGATGAAATTTCTATGGGACCAATCTGAAAGTATATCCTTTCAAATAAAAAAAAATTCAAAATCGGTTTATAAATGACTGAGCTATGAGGTAACAAACATAAAAAAAAAAAAAATACAACCGAATTGAGAACCACCTCCTTTTTTTTGAAGTCGGTTAATAAAATATTAAGTACCTATATTCACATGATTATTTTTTACTCAAAAATACTTTCCCAAACAATCTGCGAAAATTTAAAAATATTGAAATAATGCTTTGCGAAATAATGAAATGAAAAGCTTTGTAACTGCACATTATTAATTCAACTAATCAGGATGACTTCTCAATTTTCATTTTATATTCTCTTTCTCCATACTACCTCTATTAATCGAATTTTTCGTTTATCTGACCACTTGTCGGATAACTGAAACTTTACTGTATTTAAATTAATTTTGTAATGTTGATGAGTTTTATAGCTTTCCAGGAGAATATTTTGAAAATTTGTTTACATTTTACATAATTTATTTAAAATATTTGTTTTCTATTTCCAACTTACTACACTGCATAAACTGGATCTAGATATTGTAATTTATAGACGCTCGACAACAGATGTCATAAGCACTAGTTTAACTGAGTCATTAGTGAACAATGAACTTAGTTAACCTTTCGATATTGTATTGCATTTAGGTGGATAGATCTTAATTTATTTTCTTTCCGATGTAATAGTGTTTCCTTGATGTCAATTAAATTTGCATTATCTCCGCTGCAATTGTAGGAAATTGCATTATTTAAGTAGCAACGTGTGTCTGCCGCCTGGAAGTGTAAACACATTGCAACTAATTTAATACGGCTAGTAATGGATATCTCGCTTTAATTGACTCGTCTTCTATTCAAGGTATCGAAATAAGACAAGGTGTGGAAATGATTTGCATTCTTGATTATGGTTCAATAGCCCAATCCCTCAGGGGATTGGAATGTATGATACATTTTTAGAGTGTTGGGTCTCCAAGTCACTATATGAATATTATGAAGTATTAGAAACACCTTGTATTTTTTGATATTATAACGTGTTAATATACTCAATGTGTAATTTTTAAAAAAATTTAACCACACCTGAAGATAGCAACTCGTTGCTGAAACGCGTCGTGTTAAAACACAAGAAGTCACAAGACGAACATAAAAAAATACAAGGTGTTTCTAATACTTCATAATATTGGAATGTAGCTTGCATTCCAATGTTTTGTAGGAATTAGCGCTCCCAGGGACCCGAGCTCGTACCAGTCGGTTTGTGTATGCCGGCTGGCGGATTTTAATACACAAATGGATTATTTGTTGTGTTGTGTGTGTGTTTTAAAGACCACCAACAGCTAAGGCTATTTGGGTCTAGCACCAATTCATATTTTCAATTCATTATTTTTTTTAATAATAAATTGAAAATCCAATTGACACTTTTACCAGCTCTCGGGCTAGAACCCGAGAACTGGGGACTTGTAATAGAGGAACCATAGCAACGCCATGTAAACAACAGCATTGCTACACGCTCGGCTATTCTCAAGCCCTATATTTGTTCTTATCCAGTTTAGAAAAAATATCGTTTCAATCGATCAATGAATTATTTTTCGAACAAGATTGATTTAAAATTCTACAATGCTTTTCTTAAAGAGAAATAAGTGTAGTTACAATCGAAAATCATTATCACACTATGTTTTCTGCAGCCCAGCATCACTATCTTAAATTTTGGAACAAAACAAACGAACAACATTGGATTTGTTATATAGTTGCAATACTAGGTAGACATGATACAATAAATTGTGAACTACATCGATATTTGTACAAAGGATAAATGCGAGCTCACAATAAACAAACAGGAAGGACCGATGTCTGTAGATATCCGAGAAGATGTCCCGTTGTTTGTTGTATTCTAAACAATGGTCGGTGGACGTCTACGTGGACACATTTCGGATTGTCAAGGACACTATAGATTTGAACGCGCATGCGTGGCGATAATTCCTTCCACAGGCATACTCATTTCTAGACAGTGCATTCACAATAACTTAACATAAACGTGATAACTTGCGAAAGATTGTGAGCTCGTAAAGTTTGTGTCTTACGATACTCGCAGCGGCCAGCGACCGCAGTATAAGCGATGAGTGAAGTCGCTTCGTAAGACAGACTAGTCACCGGTGTACTAACCCAAGTAGCGTTTATAAATACTCGCGGTTATAATCCTTCCCATCAACAGATATAGTTATCACGTGAACAGTACATACTCTAAGTCTTCATGGTTTCCGGGCTTGTAGGCCGTGGTCCGGTGGTATTTCTATCTGACGTTTCGTCTACAACTGCGGTAGACATTCTCAAAGGCGATGTGGCAGCGGTCGAAGTGTCCTCCTTGGCGGCTCAACACTGACCTGTGAACCACCAAGGAGGACATTTCGACCGCTGCCACATCGCCTTTGAGAATGTCTACCGCAGTTGTAGACGAAACGTCAGGTAGAAATACCACCGGACCACGGCCTACAAGCCCGGAAACCATGAAGACTTGGAACAATGCCGGCCGTGAAAGCTTTCACACCTGGATAGTACATACTCTGTTACATTCAGCTGCTTTCTGACTAGGAATGCATAAATTTCCTAATTGGTTGTTTGAGAATTCCTCAGATTAAAATGCTTTGTTTCATAATTTCAGTTTTAAGGTTATATTATTTTGAATATGGGAGAAGTATAGCTTTCTAAGAACCGGTAAAACAGATTAAAATATTGTGTGCGTCAAAATAAATATTAATATTTATTAATATTAGTAATGATAATAATATATTTTATAATAATTATTCACTCTCCATATCGATTTTTAAAGTATAACTTCTAACGCGAGTATATAAGTACACGCACCCTTTTTTTAATTCTAAGAATCTATAAAAAAAAAAGTTCAGCGAAATTAAGAAAATCATTATGAAAATATATTTGATTTATTGTTCGTTTACTGAAATATCTTCAAATTAAATTTTATAATTTCGAAATTGAAAAATGAGACCAATAGTGACATCTTTAATGATGTTTTTGTATTTGACCATGTAACTGTAACATTTGATGCAGAACCGATAGTATCTACCGCTGTCAGACAGATTGATATGAACATGAATAGCGCATTAATCTGATAGGAGTTATATGAACAATAATCTGAAAATGATCATAGACTTTATTGGATTAGTTGTCGACGTGACCATAGTCATTTGTCGCATCACGTTCCACTAATGTCCCACGCTAGTTCTGTTCAGTACACTGTTGCTGTTCTCTTCTGCTCCCCTGTGAATGTACTAGGTTAACCCTGCTGATTGTACTCAACACTACTGCCACAGTAACACGGTGGTGATAGTGACGGTTCCCCTGTTGACCTTCTGGTATTCACAACAACCTTTTACTATTTGCTGAGATTCAGTAGGTCGTGTTATAATTTCAAGATGCTAAGTGAAAATTTCGACTATCACAAATACTGTTTTATGTACTGTATCCTTAAATCTAACTTATGAGACGCTTTAATTAATTTATACAATGTTAGAAACCTGAAATATGTTCTTGTAATACGTGCTTTGGAAGTGCCATAATTCTTTTTGGAGACGAAAGTTGGTTGCCAGTGACAAAAAATAATAGTTGCGCATGCGCAGATTAAAAGTAAACTGTTTTCGTCACTTGAGAAAATTCATTTCGGGTCTAAGGTACGCGAAAGTGGCGCCATCCTACGGGATGAATGTAAACTATATAGTAATAGTATATCTGATAGTTCGCCTAACCTACAATATCCTTTTATGGTGTTTTTTATGTTTTTATTAGTGTTGTTCAATTTTAAAGCATTTATTATAAAAAGTACTGTATAAAACTCGGGCGGAATTGGAACTTATGTGATTGCTGCCCTCGCTGCGCTCTGGCGATACTCGTTGCAATCGCCGACTTTCCGTTCTAGCTGCATAATGTACTATTTAATTGTAAACGAATGAACTTTTTAAAAAGGAAAACATGAAAAAAATCGAAAAAAAATTATGGTTCTATAACATTTATGAAATATAATCTTGATAGAAATTTAAGTAGGTGCACTGAATAAGCGATTCATAAATAATCGATATAAATGACAAATTTCTAATTTAAAAAAACTGGTATAGAGATAATAGGGTACAATTAGGTTAACGTCTATAATAAACTATTTTAAATAAACGGAAGGACAGCTTGGTGTGGTCAGTTTCGAATCCCACCTCGCTCATGGATGTGTGTGATGTCATTTAGTTTTAAGTGATATGTTATTTGATGTAATTAAGATGCTAAAGACCTATGTTGTCGACTCGTCAATAATCTACAATAAATAAATAACGAGAGTTTAACAGATCTGTGTGCAAAATTTGGATACAGTTTTGTTAATTCAAACCGACGAACGTATCTTTGCGTGATGTAATATTACTGACAGACTATAAGGATCAATAGCTAAATGAATGAACTCCAGTAGTCAGTGTGGCAGAGCTTTGCCCCAAAGGCGATGGCGTCAGCTACATGATAGGAGGCGGACATTTGTGTCTGTATTAACTGTGGTTTGAGGGAAGGGGGTAAAGCGGCAGACATCGCCAAATGGACCGTGGGCCTGGGCCGTCAGATGAATAGAGCGGTCCGGGGAGGTAAATTGAGCAAGAAATAGATGACATTATTGTGTGACAAGCGGACCGAAATATAAAATGTCGTTGACGAATGTTGAGGCAGACTTTTTCTCTTTCTATAAAGATATTGCTTTCTATATTTTTATGAGATGACCGCAGCACAATATTAAGCTCGCATTACATAGCAGTTGACTTGTATTTGAATTTGCAAACAGATTATTTATATTGTTACAAAACTGTTTTCTGAGTTGGAGGAATAAATATTTATTTACAATAATTAAAAACACAATAATAATGAACGCAACAACGAAAAGTCAATTCTAACAATCAACACAAGTAAACAATAACTAAACAGTAATTTCAAAGCAAAACAAAACCACTATATACAATAATTCGCAACGGAAGCTCTCAAAACGAATAATTTTTCCCGTTTTTGCAACATTTTTCATTGATGCTCCGCTCCTATTAGTCGTAACGTGATATTATATAGCCTATAGCCTTCCTCGATAAATGGACTATCCAACAAAAAAATAATTTTTCAATTCGAACCAGTAGTTCCTGAGATTAGAGCGTTCAACCAAACAAACTTCAGCTTTATATTATTAGTATAGATTTAAAGTAAATGCCTTCAGCTGATTTATCAAAAACCTAGCTGAAAAGGTAATAAATTATTATAAATCAGATTAGTTTTTAGTTTTATTTCTAAAAATACATTGAATTTTTTATACATGCCGTAACAAACTAATTTATTTATTTTATTAACTGTATTAACATAATATTATGAACTTATCATTTCGCCAGCACAAGCGGTGTATTCTAATCCTTTTAGCAAATGAAGTTTTATCTTTTTAATACTTACACAGCATTGGAATGTATTTTAATTCACTTAAAAAAATGTTGCTGATATACACATTATTTTTTTTACTAAACTGTATTCACGGAAATTGTATAGTTAAATTTAAAAGCTTTTTAAAAGCTATGTTTCCTACACTGTCTTTATATTTCTCACAACTGCAAAAGAGTCTTTATACATACGTTTTGCACATCTACTAGATATAGTATTCAATTAGTGCATACAAAATGTATTATATCTAGCAAGCTAAGGACCTAATACGCAAAATCTGGTTTCAACTGCATACTACTCGTATATTTTCCAATTCAGAGATTATAATGGAAAATCCCAGAAGTCCTTCTGGAAACCACACATTTTTAATTAGTTGAAAAAGGCAAAATATAGAGTAATATTGAAGCTAGAACTAGCCACGCTTCTGGTACATAAAAAATAAACAGCTGCTGGTCGTTCACAGGAACCTGAAACTGACGATTGTGTGAACATAAATGTAGACATTAAAATATAATATTTTTTATAACTTGAAAAAGCTTCAAACTAATTTACATAATTTTAGACATTTTTTTTAAACTGTGTTCAACACTAAAATCGAAGTTTATATAAAATTCATATTATAATAATAACCAATGTCAGTAATTCTTTTCATATTTACAATAAAATCGATTTTTATTGCAATGACGTTTTCTTCTCTTAATGAATTTTTCATAAACATAGCATATTTTTGTGAATGAACTTTTCAATAATTAATGAATTTTTGTCAGGGTATACTGTAGGTACCTAAGCAATATAATTATAATGAATAACAATTCTCATAAAAACAAAAATAATTGCATTCAGCATAAAATCGAACATAAAAATAATATTTATTGCTACTTTTACGTAATTGATTTGAGTGTCGAGTATTAAATAACAATATTTTATGAGAAATATTTTATGTGCGATATCATTACGTTCTGTATTTTCATCTTATTGCGTCCATATTATATAAAATACTAAGTAATAATTTTATAACTATATTTAGTTTTTGATGTAAAACATCTTATGTCGGGCTGTGAACAGCCGCGTGAGGGGAAATATGCAACGAAATGTTTGGTCCGCTCCTTCGCTGCTGTTCTCCCCACCACTGCGGCACTGGCTCAGGCATGCACTGTAGCACACGCGGTGTTACAGTGCAGTATATAGGATTACGTCAGCATAACAATTAGTTGCTGCTTTTGAGAGTGCGTATAAATATGACACGAGGCGAGGCTCTGTCTTAATCTTACAGTGGGTGCCAATTGTTACTATGCTAGAAAATGAAACAGAAAATTCTACAGTTTCAATTGTTGCATGCGATGATAATGAATAAATTAAAATTTTATGATAAAAAAAATATTTATGGTAAAAAAATATATACTACTACATAGAGAAGACCACCGAGTTCAATAACGGTATAAAATATTTGCATTACATTTCTTTAAAAATTATTTCACTACATTACAGTGCATTTGCATGGAATTTCTTTATGCTAAATGAATAGAGCAGTAAATTCTGAACAAAATCACACTTAAGTCACTTCATTCTGATTTACTATTAACCCCGAAAAAAAATTACGTAAGGGGAAACTGCTTAATATCATAAGTATATGAATGACGTACATCTATATTATCTATTCGTGGCTCCATTCACGTATATTAGTATATTGTTAACTTATTATCCTCCCCCGCAAAAAAATCTCCCCGGCGAACCGCAGTATGATTTATCCCCCCCCTCGCGAGAATCTTTCCCCATGCGAAGCGAAGTCGGGCTTAAAATTACTTATAAATAGTTTGCAATAACGATGTCACATAAATAAACAGTCAACCCAACCCTTTTGACATTTGCATTAACTGTGTCACAACGCGCGCGAGACGAATTTTAAAATTGATATATCTTTTTTATTTGTCAACCGATTTAAATGAAACAAACACTCATTGTTTGTCCATAGCTTATCTCAATCATCACTGAAAACCACATTTAAGTTGATGCAGCCATTGCGGAGATTAGCGTGCACACACACACAGATAAACAGACAAAAAAAGCGCCTACGATTTTATTATATAGGATGCTGAATAGTTTTGCGGGTAATAGGGATTTAACCCGTAAAATCAAACTTTTGCAATTTCCTGCTTCCCTAATTATTTTAGAAAAAAAATTTTCGAATAAAAGTTTTAGAACATAAAATTCTGCATCCAAATCATTAAACAAAATTAATTTTGCATGCTTTGTGACGGCAGAAATTTGAAAATGTCAAAATTACCTCAAAAACAGATAGCAATAGCCATGGAACTTGAACAAAATGATGACGTTTTAGCTGTCAGAATAATTTCTAATCATTTTGTTCAAGTTCCATGGCTATCGCTATCTGTTTTTGAGGTAATTTCGAGGGTAATTTTGACATTTTCATATCAAATTTCTGCCGTCAAAAAGCATGCAAAATTAATTTTGTTTAATGATTTAGATGCAGAATTTTATGTTCTAAAACTTTTATTCGAAGATATTTTTCCTAAAATAATTAGGGAAGCAGGAAATCGCAAAATTTTTTTTACGGGTTAAATCCCTATTACCCGCAAAACGATTCAGCACCCTGTATGTATAGATTATATTGTCCAAAAACCAAGAAAAAGACTTAAAAAATACTACCTACATATTATGTAAGCTATTTCGAAATTTTATTTTTTATAAAAACACCAACAAATACAAAAATTCACAAAAAAATTTGTTTCGAACCATTGGTTTTCTGTATGCTTGTTAACAAACAAACGGGAGTTTTTTGCGTCCAAAGTCGACATCATAATATCCTGGTTTTATTTCAAAACTCGCTCCTGACAGATTTACGAAAACCTTTTAGCTTCAAAGACTTTCTAACTCCTTTAATTCGAATCAACTTTATTAAATATTCAGTAAGATTTTCGAAAGTCCATCTTCTTTGCTCTGACTCAGACACCTACATAAGTGCACAAGTCATCAGTGTTGAATATAAATAATTCATAAATATTATTAATGTATCCCAGGCTTTATGTTATGTAATACAGATAAACTTTACGGAACCACAAAAAGAGAATAATAAAAGAAATACAAGTACTAGTTCATACGTGTACTGGCCATATGCAAGGGAGGATTATACGGGGTGTTTAAGAATTTAAAACAGTTATTACGCAGTTTGGAAACCATGTGTCATGCTTTGATTGAGGGAGACCAATCTTTGACTGAATCCATTCCTGTTGCCTCTTTTTTGCAATAAACAATATAATAGACAGACAGAGATAGTAATTTATTTGCAGCGACCAAAAAAAAAATAATAAAGTAAGCAAAGCGTCAACAAAATTTACATAACACAATGTTTACATTAGATCCTTAAAACTATAGTGTATTTCTGATATTAAATATTTATTTAATTCGAAATTGAATTTTTTTGTAGTTTTTATGTTTTTTAAGTTTTCCGGCAGCTCTTGGCACATTTTATAATCAGAACTTTTTCGAAAAAAGTTGTTTTATGTTTAATAGGAATCTGCCTGGCACCAATTTCAAAAGATAGCGCTACCATATGTCATTTTTCCCAATTTTTTACTCAAAGAATCAGCTTTTATATAAACAATACAGTCAATTTGTGAGATCTGTAAGATTCTATAGATGATATTCTTTGTATTAAACATATTTGGGGTCATGTATTGAAATTAATAAAAGTAGGAATTCAGATTGAACTTGAAATATTTTTTTCAATGAAAAAGGATTTTTAGACATTTAAAACATACTTTGAAGGACAAAAAATGGATATGCTAAATTTCAATACGAAACTGTTAATAATAACAGCAAATCGTTTAGTAAAAAGTCACTAATGACAGATAATGCAACCGCGGTGTTATCAATAACTAAAAAAGTGTAGCTATTGTCTAAGAAATGACGCTACGTACGTTTTGTTTACATCTTGATTTATGGTATAAATGTCAGTTTTCGATTTCTTGTTCAGTTCGTGTTTTTCAAAGATTTTGAGATTGATTTTGTTTTCTAAATAGATTTTTTCTTCAAGGCAACGGGTTGCTATGAATATGAATAATCAATTTTCAATTAACATGAAAACATAAAAAGTATCGAATTCAAAGATGTTCTAAATATGACAACTTAAATTATCAAATTTTCCTCTTGAGAAATTTATTTGATTGTGTAAAGTTGGTACCACGTACACAATTTTCAAATTGAGATTAGATTTTTTATATTTTCCAGGTTTTTCTGAAAAAAAATAGTTCAGTAACCAGGGAAATGGGAAGAAATAATCGAAATCCAAAACGACGTAAATTTTTAAAAATATTAGTATCATTTTATAGACTGTTATGCATGAATTTTCTTCGATTTGTTATTTATTTTATTCATTTTACAAGTAAGAATAGTGAAATGAACTAATTAACTAATGAAACTTTTCATATCGCTTATTACAAAAATGACACCACAGAAATTTTATGTAAAATAAAAAAGCACAAAGTAAATTTATATAGGTAATAAAAAGTGACATTACATTCACATTATTATAAAAAATTATAAATTCACTTGGCACTTTTAAATCTTTATTACACTTCAATTATTCTTCTTTTGGGCTTTTCAGACGTATTGCCTAATTCCAAGATCTGTCATAGAGTTATTTTTTTCTAATAGGAGAAATTTCATAAATGCTTTCTTCTTGACTCAGATTTTATTTCTTTTTGATTGATTCAAGCGTTTTAATAGATTTTATTTATACATTTTTTCGCACATGTTCTATAAGATTTCATAAATGTCCTTATTTATTAATTTTCTGCTCTGAAATTATAATTTTTCAACTTTCAACTCAACATTATTAACTATTTATGACACGACTTGTGTCCACTTGTGTCAACATTTCTCAAATATTTAAATTTTTTATTCACATTGTTTCCATGGCAATTTCAGAAATATTATATCATTACTAACTTTGCTGTCATCATAGATCAATTATAAAAATTATTGTTATATTAGTGTCCTCTATACGCTAGTAGACGAAATACTCACAATATTTTGAAAAATATTACAATTACAGCGACGACAGCGCCTCTAACGGTTTATTATCGGCAACTTTTTGTGCAGTGCCCTTTTAATAATTGCGATGTCTTTGTTTCTGGTTGTGTCATGTTTATTATGATTTTGATCAAAAGGAGGCTGGAAATCTTAAAATATTGTTAGATTCGAAAACAAAGTCACATAAAAATTTTCTTTAACCAGTGTCGTCTTTAAGTTCTGTAATATTATATTTCAACCACTGAGTTGGGAGGTAATAGAGACGCTGTACGTACGTATACAATTGCTTATACAAAGTTGAAGGCAAGTCTGACGTCACAGGCCTAACAAACATGGCGGCCAAACAGGGGATTGAATAGGAAATATTAATCTCATTTTCTTCTTACATATAAAATAAATGAGCTGACTAAATATGGCGACTGGCTTCACTGTTAAATGCCTGTAGCGTCTCTATAACCTCCTTGTTCGATGATTTCAGCTCACAGATGCAGCGTAACTTCCATGAATTTCCATCAAGTCACTTTAGCAGGACTTAATTGGGGGGGGGGGGGAATGCGTCAGTAAAGACAGTTTTTTTCCAAATACCAGCACGCTAACCGTTACAACAAGCTGTTCTCCTGGTAAGTAATCCATAATGAAAGATATACTTATGATAATACATTTATGATATCTCTAAGTATATTCTAATTTTAGAGACAACATTGCACATCGTTGCTCTGATTTATTTCTACAATATTACTCAAAACTTTATATTAGAAATCGTGTCCATCGTAATTATAATAAAATTATCCTGCGATTTTTCTTAATTTTATTACTCAAAACCATATATGTAATACTCCTATATTGCTAGCCGAAGTCTGAAGTCGGACGAAAAGCCGACGGTGCAGACATATACAGGTGTATCACAGGATTGAATACATAGAAAAGTAATGAGTACAACAAGGAAAACATAAGCAAAATGAGTAGCGTGACAAAGATAGAATACCCATGGTTAACTTAACTTACATGAATAGAGGGCAAAGCAATCTCTGATCTTAACTAATTTGTACTGTGTACTTTTCCCTATGTTCGGTTTTCTGTGATACACCCTGTATATGTCTGTCTCTCTCGCAAGACGTCGAGTTTTATGCGCATGAACAATTTATAATATTAATTGATCTATGATAATAACAAGGTTAGTAGTGAATAGTGATAATAATATTTCCGAAATTGCTATGGAAACAATGTGAATCGAATGTTGCAACGCTTGCGCACAACGAGATGGATATCTCGACAAAGATAGAAACAGTCATTTGCTGTTTCACTTGCGGCCAGATACTTCCACTTACGGGCGCAAGCAATATAGGAGTATTACATAAAACAGCTAAGAAAAATAAGCAAACATCAAATACGAGCCACTTTTGTGGTTACCAACTGATTTTATAACTTTGCATTGACTCTTTGACACACGTAGTCGACTCTCTATAGTAGAACGGTACGCAGCGCGGAACGACCGCGGTGACGACAAGCGAACTTCCAGACCAATAAAACTGCGTTTAGCTCGTCTGTGAAGCTGATCAAAGTTCACGTACACATTCTAAGTTGAATAGTTGAATATTCAACTGAGAATCTGTACTTGTGCCAATGTCGTTGTGTTTTCTATAGAGTTCTGAACGTTTTGTGCACGTAGATCCATAGTACATACACTTACATTGCATAACATACATAATGTACACGTGTAGGTACATTTGTACACGTGCAAAAATACAAGGCTAAATCGAAACTTTTATATTCATCGGTCTTTATATTATTTGCCCGATTTTTATACAGTCTGATCTATTATCTACAGCCGTCGGTAGCCATGTTTGATTTACACAATGCAGCTGTAGTCTTTTGTATAACATAAATAAAAATAGTTATTTTCGATCCGTGTGCGTGAAGTGAGGTATTCTAGTAGGCTTAAATTGAGACACGAGCTAAGGGACTGACGCATACACAACGAGATCTCGTTGTGTATGCGTCAGTCCCTTTAGCGAGTGCCTCAATTTAAGCCTACTAGATATCTCACTTTAAGCGGACGTATCGAACATAATTTTTTATAACGACTGCTTCTAAAGTTTAATAGAGAGAGGAAAAAAATTATGAAAACGGAAAATTCGCTCTTCGAGTCCTTAAAACTTTACAATCACAGACGAAGTTACGATTTAGTTAATTGAAGGAGGTTTTTTTTTTGATAAAAAGTTTTTTATTTTTTAGTGTCAAAAAGTGACATTTACCTTAAAGGAATCACACGCCGTTACTCACTTTTATTAAACCGACTTTCTTACGTTGTCTGATGTGTTAAAAAGTGACATTTACCTTAAGGAATCACACGCCGTTACTCACTTTTATTAAAATCAGCCGAACTACTGAACCGATTTTGATGAAATTTCTGTGGGACCAATCTGAAAGTATATAGTATATCCTTTCAAATAAAAAAATAATTTTCCAAATCGGTTTATAAATGACAGAGTTATGAGGTAATTAACAAACATAAAAAAAATACAACCGAATTGAGAACCGCCTCCTTTTTTTGAAGTCGGTTAAAAACACCTCTCACCAGACTCATATAGTCTTATAGAGATAGCGCAGTCACAACAGTTACTCGTTGTGGTTGTTGGGACTACACCCAGCATGACCAGCGCACCGCAATCAGACAAGTCCAAGGCAGTGCAGTGTCCCGCTTCTGAAAAAAAATTGCAAAAATTTTTATTAATGAACGTAATATACAATTAAGTAACAATAACTCGCAAAATATAAATACAAAAGTAACATAACAATAGTAGTAATATGAAAGGCTGGTACACCTGTAATAAAATTAAATATAATATTATTGGTTCACCCTCCATTCAGCTATAGTTGACTTTTTAGTTTTTTACTGCACTAATGTTCTAACATAGATGCTATGTTATGTTAGAACTCGAGATATGGAGGGAACACATTTATTGAATTAATAAATAATCTACGAGGGAATTAAATAAAATCTAAAGTAAAAAATAAAACTGATCATTTAATCAGTTAAATTTATTAACATTTATATGGATAGAAATACGAAAACACGTTTGTAAATATATAAATTTATTATTATAAACCATTGATATCGCGGTTAAATGTATTTTTTTAAAATGTGTAAAAACCACCTACGTCTCTCAAACTATAATATTTCAAAATATTTTTATATTAAAAAAAAACCTGCGTGACAGTAAAATTCCTATAATAATATATAAAATGTAATACCGGCTAATACAAAATTTAATTGAAAAAGCTAATAAACGATACGGTACGATGGATGATCATAGGTATATATGTTCTGGTATAATACTAAAATTAAGGTAACAAGCCGTGAGGTGGGTCGTTTATTAGGACTAAAGTGCGACCCTTGAGGTCCACACGACGAACTTTTCAGTTTGATAAATATTTAATAATAATAATTAAATTAGATATTACACAGAAAAGTAATCATTTTAATCATTAAAACATAATTATTATTTATTTTTAACAATAATTAAAAAAAAAACGGCTAAACCGATTTTTATAAAATTTATGTCGGATCAAAATGACGTTAACACGCCTCGATTGACACCCTTACGATGTCGATATAATTTTTTATTCGCGAGATATTGTGTAAAATCTACTTTTTTGGATTCTATTTGGTTAAGAAAAAAAAACGCCTGAACCGATTTTGAAAAAATTTCTTTCAGATCATATTTACGTTAATACGCGTCGATTGGCACCCTAACGTAGTCGATATCATTTTTCATTCTCGAGATTTTATCTTAAAAAGAAATGGACACATACGTACGTACGTATGTACACACACACACATACACACAGTATCTTTCTAAAAATAGTGTAAAAATAGTGTAGTGACCTTGAAACATAAAAATTTGTTATACATTTTGATTTCGATTTTCGGACCCATTACAATAACTTCCAATGGGAAGTTAACAATTAACTAAATGACATTACAAACATCCATGAGCGGAGGCGGAATTCAAACCCACGACAGTCTGATCCAGAGGCAGCGATGCTAACCACTGGACCATACTGTCCTCTGGTGTAACTATGAGTTACTAGCAAACGCTATCGAGCACAGTATTGTAATTTGATAAAAATTGTTAAATTGTGTTTTAAAGACCACCAACAGCTAAGGTTATTTGGGCCTAGCACCAATTCATATTTTAAGTTCATTATTTTTTTTTAAATAATAAATTGAAAATCCAATTGACACTTTTACCAGCTCTCGGGCTAGAACCCGGGAACTGGAGACTTGTAATAGAGGAACCATAGCAACGCCATGTAAACAACAGCATTGCTACACGCTCGGCCATTCTCAAGCCCTATTGTAATTTGAACTCACTAGCAGGCGAGTTGGCGAGTAAAAGTTTAATGACACTGACCGTTAACCATAGCATGTAGATTGTATAGACAGTGCCATAGCAGTTTGACGTTTGATTGGAATAGCGGCGTACTGTGCGCTTATCGTACAGTAAGTGCGACTCGCTAGCAAGGCGAGCTAGCAGGCTAGCGAGGTGTGTGCATTTGCTCTCTGCCGGGCCGGCGCCCTGACGCTCACGCTCACCGCCGCGACGACAGACGAGAGGAACACGGTTACTGACGACGCCTTCTCAGTTCCAAGCCAGCGTTCCCGAAACACACGTGCTCTGTGTTTTCCGACATTTACCTATACAATTGCATCATATATACATAATATATATGTTCAAGTGCATCCCGATGCAACCATATCTATGTGCACTGCAAACTTTTCAAGTTCGATGTATGTTAGGTTAAGTGTAATGAACAATTATTCTAATATGATGGATTATGTTAACATGATTCATAATTTATAAAATACGTTTGTTTTTTTCATTGATAGTTTTTAGCAGTTTAAAATATTCTAAGTAAATTAGTCGTGTTAGAACAAGTATAGGTGATAACTAATAAATGTTTTATTCAACATTTTCATTACCTAAGTGTAAAATAACTCATTATATAATAAAATAATTAATATATTAAAGTTATAGTTTGTTTTATGCTAACATTTTTCTAAAAAGGTTTTTAATGATTGTGATTCAGTATTAGACTGAGTAATTTTATAAATAGATGGTTATATTTCCATGTATTAAAAAATTGTGGTTATAGTGTGATTTTACCTGCAAACTTAAATTTGAATTATCAGAAAAATATATACAAAAGTGAAAACAGTAATCGATAAAACAAATTTTTAGGAGAAAAAACTCGTGGTGATAATATTTTTGGTGTTTTTAAAAGTGAATAATAATTGTTGTAAAGGATTAGACAACTTCTGTATGTGACTACAGTGTTTTATTTATTGCCAACCTGGAAAATAAAGGTAAATTTAACGAATAAAATTGTTATTTCTGTGCGTATTTGTAACTACGTTTTTTTGTTTACATGTATTATATTTCATCAAATGAATGAGAAAAAGTTTCTTAATATGATTACGTTCATATTTTGAATGTAGGTATAACAAAATAATTAAATATGAAATAGTCACTATAGTCAACTATAAACATATGTTTATTTGTTGGTAACAATTTAAGATGGAGATATATATTTTTATTATTAAGTGAACAAAAAGTTATGAAAACGCCCTAAAACATACATCTAAAAAATTGGCCAAGTTCTCGCCAGGACTGTATTTTGTTATCTGAAAAAAATAATTGAAATGTAGAAATTATGTCATTAAGCACAGAAAAATATTGTGTGAACTAACACAATTTCCAGAACAAACTGGGCAAGTTTTCATTAAAGAACTGAGCAATATTGAGACCCTTGAAAACTTGCCAAGCAATGCCAAGTTTGTTTTGGAAATTGTGTCAGTTCACACAATATTTTTCTGTGCTTAATGACATAATTTTTACATTTCAATTATTTTTTTCAGATAACAAAACACAGTCCTGACGAGAACTTGACCTGTTTTTATTTTACATGTATGTTTTTGGTGAGTCTAATTTACTATCCACAAAATAGTGCTTTCATAAATTTTACAAGTTCCGCTCTGTATGGCCGATTTTGTTAAAATTTTAAATGCACATTGTAATCTCTACTAAATGGTTATATTTTTATATAAGAGATTAACGGGAACTTGGACCGTGGGTTGATTGAAACTCAGTTAAAGTTTTAAATCGCAATGTTTCGTCTATATTTTAGACTTCTTCAGGCTCTGTGAATAATAACCACATACATTACTTGTACAACTCATACAAACCTATAATATTAAATATCTTATTACAAACCTTAAAACATAACACGAGTATGTCAGTAATAATCTATCGTCATTATTCATTTACAGCGATAATATAATATTCAATAATCCTTTTGAAATAATTGATCATAATAATTTCATTAAAATTCATTTGTTCAACAGACACAATTTTTTTAAAACAACATGGCTATTTAATACAAAAATCCAACTAAGTATTATATAGTTAAGTGACATAATCACTAATTATGCGTAACATAATCTAATCAGTGTCTCTAAAAATCTTCTTTCATTACCGATAGTAAATATAATCAAATCACTTTACTTTCAATTTATATTCTGACAATATATTCATATATAATTTACTCAGTCCCTGCGTATCCGATCTTGAATTAATAGTATCGTTTAGAAAGATATTAACCATTTCACTAATGTTCCGCTTCATCCAATGTACCTCTTTATCTAAAATTTCACAATTATTAAATTCAAAATTTTAATACAGGACATAATTTTGAATTTAATAATTGTGAAATTTTAGATAAAGACTTGATTATATTTACTATCGGTAATGAAAGAAGATTTTTAGAGACACTGATTAGATTATGTTACGCATAATTAGTGATTATGTCACTTAACTATATAATAGTTGGATTTTTGTATTAAATAGCCATGTTGTTTTAAAAAAATTGTGTCTGTTGAACAAATGAATTTTAATGAAATTATTATGATCAATTATTTCAAAAGGATTATTGCATATTATATTATCGCTGTAAATGAATAATGACGATAGATTATTACTGACATACTCGTGTTATCTCTTAAGGTTTGTAATAAGATATTTAATATTATAAGTTTGTATGAGTTGTACAAGTAATGTATGTGATTATTATTCACAGAGCCTGAAGAAGTCCAAAATATAGACGAAACGTTGCGATTTAAAACTTTAATTGAGTTTCAATCAACCCACGGCTCAAGTTCCCGTTAATCTCTTATATATAGGTAATTACGATGGACATGACAACTAAAAACGTTATATTTTTATTTCGAAACAATTTTTCAGTGTTTTTGAGACCAATGTTTTCAACCCGTGACTAAAATATGATTTTATTGTCCGAACCCTAGGACCCGTCGTTCTACCGAGACCATATAATATTATGTATAAGCAAATACACTAATAATTGTGAGGGTTTTAGAATAGCCGAGATACCTCGGATAATGTGTTTAACGTAGCATTTCGTGATTCGTCACAA
This sequence comes from Mongoloraphidia duomilia, assembly GCA_039654895.1. Lineage (NCBI taxonomy): Eukaryota > Metazoa > Arthropoda > Insecta > Raphidioptera > Raphidiidae > Mongoloraphidia > Mongoloraphidia duomilia. Next base: position 4,477,793 of record CM077517.1, read on the forward strand.
AGGAATAATTTCCAGAACATTCTATGTACTTTTTTGTTGGAAATTCTTTGGAAATCCAGAGATTCGACCGTTTCTAGCTAAAAGTGTACATTTTTTCTTTTAAGGTTTTTTTTCATAGACAAGTTGTGTTACATGTTATTTATGTACTATACTGGAAGCTCACTGGTGCAATGTTCGGTTAGAACAAATTGCAACTTAAACCGTATATTTTTGTAAGTAATTATTTATGCAAATTCCAATAATCCGTACATAAAAAAGTACTGAGAGTGATACTTTACAGGATTTGGACCATCATGAAAAACAAAATCGTACGATTGCAAGTCGATTTAACAAGTAAAAACTTCGGGACGATGCTGTTATCATTCATAAAACCATGGTAACAGGTATCTTCAAAAGTCTCGGGAACTCTTTTTTTTTCGAGAAATTATAGACCACAAGAGCTAGTGAAATTTTTTTGGTGTTATTTATTCAAGGCCTTATTTTTGTGAAGATGTTGATGGAGGCATATTAAAGTGCCCTGTGTAAGGGATTTTGCTAGACAGCGGTATGGGAGGGATGCAGACCGCCCCCAACATGTAACAAAAAAATGGTCACAATTATTCTTGCTTCAAGGCTGAAAATGTTTGTATAGCTTGTCGGTGACCCAATAATGCCATTATAATATTTGCAGATCGATTGGTCAGTATTAAAGGGGTGGCAGATTATCATAAACGCGTCATGTATCCGACGAAATTTATATTATTAGTTCAATGTTCAAATTTAAATATGTTGTTAAGGCGACTGTTTTAAGCATATATTTCAATTTGCAGAACAAAATGTCAGTATAAACACCCTTACAGAACGATATAAACACATAGGCAAGCAATTTTCCCTCGAAAAGAGGGGGTTCATACCGACATTTTGATCTGCAAATTGAAATATATGCTTATAACAGTCGCCGTAACGACATATTAACATTTGAATCTTGAACTAATAATATAAATTTCGTCGGGTACATGGCACGTTTAGGGTGATCTGCCACCTCTTTAATACTGACCAATCGATCTGAAAATATTATAATGGCATTATTGGGTTACCGACAAGCTATACATACAATTTCAGCCTTGAAGCAATAATAATTGAGACCATTTTTTTTGTTACATTTTGGGGGCGGTCTGCATTCCTCCCATACCGCTGTCTAGCAAAATCCCTTACACAGGGCACTTTAATATGCCTCCATCAACATCTTCACAAAAATAAGGCCTTGAATAAACAACACCAAAGAAATGTTACTAGCTCTCGGTCTATTTACCCTTCGGTGGATTATGAGTACGAAACTTTGGGAAACATGGTGTGTCAAAGTTAACTTTTACATTATTTGCTAATTTTAGTTAAAATGGTATCAGTAAATTTTAAAAAAGAAATTGAAAAGAAGTTGTTAAATGTTAGCTCGCTCAGTAAATTTAAAATACTAATAATATGTTTAATTCGTTTGTATAAATGTCAAATATAAATTTTCTACAACTTTATAAAAAATGAAAATAGTAATTTAGCTATATTATATTATTAATTGTCACATTTAATAGTGGAAACAAAACAAATTATATGAAAATTATTACTCGCACAAAAAAGCTATATTGAAACAATTTCGATAACTGTGGTGATCAATTGTTAAATTTTATTATATTAATGTGTCAAACGATAATAATTAATTAATATATTCTATTCATATTATAGTAATTATTTTAACAGACGATTTAATGAGTATATTATTAATATTTAGCTGAGTTTAACAGTTATACCGAAAAATATCGATATCGATATGAATGCATAATGCATATCTACCATGTTCCAAAATTATATTGATTGGAAATCTTACATTAAATGAATATCGCAGCAGTGGCAGACTAAGCCCGTAGGAGGCCCGGGGCGGCAGAACTAAATGATGCCCCCGGTCTGCTTAGAAATTGATGTATTTGTAGTGTAAATTTCGTAAAAAATGAATAATATAGATGGCTGACAAAAAAATCAAATATGTATAATAAACGACCTACCTACGTTTATATTTTGTATACGTACGGGGCCTCCAACTCCAAACTGCCTCTTACTTACTAAACATATTTTCGCCTTGTTTGGGATTTGATTAAGAAGGACTTGTCGAGATTTGGAGGCCCCCCAGAATCAGAGACCCGAGGCGGGCCGCCCCCTCCACCTTCCCATCGCAGTGGATTTCTTCAGAATATATATAATTTATATGAATAAATGGACTGTTCTAGTTTTAGCACAAGGCGCAATTTGCTATAATTATTCTGTCACCTGTAAATTTTGGTTTAGCTAATCTGACGTGTACCTATATCTAAATTTAGATAGTAATTAGTATCAAAGGTGATAATTAAGATCATTTAAGATTGGGATTAAAATTATAAGGTACTCTCGTGTATTTTACGAACTGTTCGCTTCAAATATATTTCCTTCTATTCCAATGTTTTACGACACTAATTTCTAATATGTTAATGTGGACAAATGTTTTTTTTTATTTATTAAGTTAAGTAGTCCATTAATAACTTTTTTTTTACATTTTATGTAACAAAAAAATTGAGATACAGACAAAAAATTAAACCCTTCTTCAAAAATATCTTTATTCAACACATGCACGTTTTAAGTATTTTTTCGTGTCTATTAAATAGCGGATCTTAAAAGGCCGTTTATTGATTGGTAATGTCATAATCCATTATGAAACACTTTTCGATGCTGTAATGAAAAACATTTGAAAAACTCGTTGCATAATGAACCATTATGTACCTCTTTTCGATGCTATAATGACATATGGTTACTATGGCAACGAAGTAAATAAATATTGTATCAAGGCCAATGTTTTTATTATGAGATGTACTGCTGTCAGTGAATCTAACGTATTTGACATTAATTCAATTAATGCCTAAAACCATGCATTTATAGTATAGTGTGCGACATAAAGATGTAGATTTTAGCACACTAGTTACACAATATAAGTACTATTAAGTTTCAGTATAAATGGTTTTTAAGACCATGGTTACATTACTACTGAGGACAGTGTGGTGTAACGGTTAGCATAGCAGGCCTTTGGATCACACTGTCGTGGGTTCGAATCCCACCTCCGCTCATGGATGTTTTGTGATGTCATTTAGTTTTAAGTTATTTGATTTGATATAATTAAAAGACACTAATTTTATTTATTTATTTATTGTGGATTATAGACGCGTCGACAACTTAGGTCATTAGCGTCTTAAATACAACATAATTATATCACTTATCACATATTATATCACTTAATCACTTAAAACTAAATAACATCACAAAACATCCATGAGCAGAGGTGGGATTCGAACGCACGACAGTCCGATTCAGAGGCCGCGACGCTACCAACTGAGCCATACTATCCTCAAAAGACGCCAATGACTTAAGTTGTCGACGCGTCTATAATCTACAATAAATAAATGAAATACATTACTACTAATAGTTACATTATTATTTTATAATAAACTGAAAATCCCATTGATATAAACGTAGGATCGCAATTTTTTTTTTGAGAAATGAGTTGCACTATAGAGCATTAAATTCCATTCCCTACACTTTTCTTCAGAAGCTTCGTATACTCATGTTATGAACATAAAGTCAACTAAAAAAAGGAATAAGATCACTTCAGTAGATGACTTTTTTTGTTTTATATATCGATTTTATTTCGTTTTGTCTTCAGTGCATACATCAGTTTTGTCATGTAAACGTACTACGTTACTAACTTATTATTACGTAACTATAATAAGAGCACGACAGACGGGGCCAGTTCTTTGTAATCAATTCACCAATAAAACTTATAATAAAAGCAATTTAAAATATTAAAATTATAAAGAACCACAATACGCTACAAGTTCCAAGGAATATAAATAAATAAATAAATTCTAGAGGATTTTAGGGACTGGCTTTGGGTGATATAAGTTAACGGAATACATAATGTAATATGTACTGTATATTCCGCTAGCTATTAACTCTAAAAAGTTAATTTAGAACAAACTGCGATCCTTAGAGAAATACAAAATGCAATTTTAAATAATCCATCGATCCTATGCCACGAAATATTTTTCTCAACTCCAAATTATATTTTCCACAACATTTTGAACATATATCAAAACACGTTTTATATAATTCAATAAAATGTCTGTTTCATCTTGATATCAGTACCCTGCAAACATTTTTCCACGACGGTTTTACTATAGATAACATAACTTATATATTTACTAAGTGATTTTTTCATCTTATTCAGTGAAAAGTACACTTTTCTCGCCAGAAAGTTAGAACGTAACACTATAAAATATTTTTCATTTTATTACTGACAGGTGAAAAGTTTGACAGCACCTGTCAAACTTGAATATTGGAAGCATGTTACGTCAACATGTCTATGTTACCTGTGTATTCTTATGTACGGGATGCTCCATCAAATTTTTGCAAGCAAGTTTTTTTTTTCTTTTTATTTTTGTTATAATATAATAGACAAATAATAAGAGGTGTGTAATCGATACTGAAGCACAAAATAAAGCGAAGCTTTCTCCGAGAACCGAAGGTTCTCCAAGTTTTAAATATACGTTTAAAATAATGTAAAAGATTTAAAAATTATATTATATTGTAAAATGCATTTTAAACGTGACGCAATAATACCGCTATTGGACTGCTCGATTTTATTTATTGTAGATTATAGACGCGTCGACATCTAAGGTCATTAGCGTCTTTCTAAATAACAACTAACTTAAAACTAAATAACATCACAAAACATCTATGAGCGCAGGTGGGATTCGAACCCACGGCAGTTCAGTATAGAGGTTGCGGCACCAAGCATGCTAACCACTAGGCTATACTGCCCTCAAGGGACTGCTCGAATCAAAGTACGTAACAACTGCAGATGTCAAAAGTTATACTGTTTGAAATAAACATGTATTTTTTTCACACATAAAATTTCATAAATTCATTTACCTATTATATAAATCATAAAATTTCTAAATTTAAATCAGTACTCTACAATCCACTACATAGTACGCAAGTGCTTAATATTATAACGTGTTACGGATACTCAATGTAAAATTTAAAAAAAAAAAATTAACCACACCTGAAGATAGCAACTCGTTGCTGAAACGCGTCGTGTCAAAACACAGGCAGTCACAAGACGGACGTCAAAAAATACAAGGTATTTCTAATACTTCATAATATTCATATAGGGTGCATTCCACTTGGCGATCGCAACGCCTACAACGACCAAACGTAATGAGCGCGGCCATAAGGCGCGAGCGTAGTGGACGCAATGGTCGCCAAGTGGAACGCACCCATAGTGACTTGGAGACCCAACGCTCTATTTATTTATTTATTGTAGATTATAGACGCGTCGACATCTCAAGTCATTAGCGTCTTTCAACTACACTAAATAACAACTATCTTAAAACTAAATAACATCACAAAACATCCATGAGCGCAGTCTACTCCAGAGGTTGCGGCACTAAGCACGCTAACCACTAGGCTATACTGCACTCCCAACACTCTAAAAATGTATCATAAAATTGTGGTTTTTCTTCTGTTTAATTCTATAAAATGTATGTTAAACTGTATCTTAGCCAAGTAAGAATGACTGGGTTATATTACAAATGTGAATTTTAATTTAGTGGGACGGTCCTATTCAAAATTGTTAGCATTATTCATATTTCTTATGATTCCATAATATCCATAGGAATGACATATGTGTAATAGACACCATAGGGGTTCAGCAGAATACATAGATGACAATATCGATTCTAACACTATAGGAAATGAGAATGAAACGTTATACTTGCGGTTATGCCAATGTAGAGTATTATGTAAGACATATAAACATGTGTGTATACATAATACGTACGCCATGCCTACATCGGCACAATATATTATATACTACAAAATTATCGTGTGCACTATTATTATCTCAAAAACTACGAATTACGATATTTTTTATATTATACAACAATAGGAAATATTCCCGGCTTCGCTGGAGTAAATGTCAGTTTTAACAAAAACCGTAATTTAAAATGAAGTAGTCGGGTAAACAGTAAAAAGTTGCGTATACTTAAGTTTGGGTATCACTGAATAGTATACGAAGTTCGATTAAAATTATTGCCTGAAAATAAAGCAAGTTTTAATGTGTAGACTAACAACGTCAATTGAGCAGAATTTTTATTTTATTTATTTATTGTAGATTATAGACGCGTCGACAATTTGGGTCAATAGCGTCTTAAATTATTACATTAAGTAACAACTAACTTAAAACTAAATAACATCACAAAACATCCATGAGCGCAGGTGGGATTTGAACCCACGACAGTCTAGTCTAGAGGCTGGCACCAAGTACGCTATCCACTAGGCTACACTGCCCTCAATTGAGCAGAAGTTGACTAGTTACAATTAAGGCGATTCTACTGTCATCTATTTATGAAAAGCTAAAATCGTTATGGTTTGTGTCAGAAATAAATCATTTCCTTAAAAAAAATTGTGTTTTAAAGACCACCAACAGCCAAGGTTATTTGGGCCGAGCACCAATTCATATTTTCAATTCATTATTTTTTTTTAATAATAAATTTAAAATCCAATTGACATTTTTACCAGTTTTCGGGCTAGTACCCGGAAACTGGGGATTATCCCGAGAGCTGGTAAAAGTGTCAATTGGATTTTCAATTTATTATTAAAAAAAAATAATAATAATGAATTGAAAATATGAATTATTATGAAAATATGCATTCGCGATTAAATTAAATTAAAGTAGCTGACCTCTGCAGTCGTTTGCTGAAATTAATCCGAAGCGGGACGATTTCAAAAACAAACATGGCCGCTAGAGCCGTCAGAACCTTGGACTATAAATATAGAAATGGACAGCTAGTTAAGTAGCAATGTCAAACGAATGTCATTAATTAATTAATTGTAGATTATAGACGCGTCGACAACTCAGGTCATTAGCGTCTTCAACACAACAAATAATCTATTTGTGTATTAGAATTCGCCAGCCGGCATACACAAACCGATTGGTACGAGCTCGGGTCCCTGGGAGCGCTAATTCCCAAAGAACATTGGAATGCAATTTGCGATAGCAACCACATTCCAATGTCCCCCCTGGGGGATCAAACGAATGTCAATGTCATGTCAAAGTCTAGTCAAAACAAGATGGAGACTCCGTTCTCCACTGTGAGTAGCAACGAAAATCAATTTTTGTCAAATTGTAAATTATTGTGCAGTTCGTAGTTGTTATGAAATATTTCCAAAGAATATATATACGAAAATTTTACAACACTAGTTCAAAACGCGGAGCCAGACTGGTTAGCGTTGCCAGTCCATAGTTGTATCATGGTGTGCTCACTCTTATAGAAAAGCTCAGACCATGTTAGTTCTGACTGCAAAAACCGAAATTATTGGCGCTGCTAACTTTTGAATATTAATGATCACAATATCTTAGGTAACGTAGTATATTATTAAATGAATGCATAATGACTGGCATCATAACATAGCTGACTACAGCATTATGTTACGTCATTGTCAAAATGGGTGTTTCATTGTATACTGATGCAGTCATTATATTCGTGTTTTGTAAAAGTGAAAAAAATGGTTTTTTAGTCCTGCGTTCCGAATTGCAATAATGCTAATAGTGGGAAGATTACATTTTATTCATTTCCTAAGGAAACTGAGGTAAGAATAATTTATTTATCTATGACTATGAAATGAGTAAGATATTATTACTTAAAAATCATATAATCACATTTATTCAAGTTTCATGTCGTTATATTTTGTTTGAATTAAATAATAATATTTACAGATGTTTATAATATTAAAAATCTGGGATTGACAAGTGTTTAAAATACTTAAAATAATGTTTTATTTACAGAGATTTTATCAGTGGATTTTTGCGATCAATCGTAGGGATTTCCTTGATAGTCCTATGAATCGAGTCCGAAAAAATGTCCGAGTGTGTGAAGATTGCAAATATGAAGCCGTGAAAATCAATATTATTATTATGAAACAATTCTGAAAACTATATTATTAATATTTTATTGTATTATTTTATATTTACATGACTTGATAATATTATAATAATTTAGTTTAGTGACTTATTTAGTATTCAAATGTTATTTTTTTAATGTTAATATAGTTTGTTATTATGAAAAATTGTAATAAAACTGGGAAAAAAACATTTCTTTTATTTTTTAATTAACCTTTTCAATTTGCACGTCATTTCTAGGAAAATTAAATTTAAAGATACGAGTAAAATATTTGAAATTACCGCTTCTTTCATTGTTGCACACTAGCGCCATACTCCATAGTGGCAGTAATCAGTACTAAAAGGATAGGGTGGGATATCTATACTACTCTATCTATGGTTGCACACTAGCGCCATACGTTTTTGCAGTCAGTACTAAAAGGGTCAGAGCATTTATTATAGAGTGGGCTATCTATATAACTCTCTTATCTATGGTTGTATCGTCAACGGTCAGAGCAGGTGGAGAAATCCATTGACTTGTTAAAATAAGGAGGTTATAACATTGCTCATATACTTACAAATAAATGCAATGTTTAAACCACCCATAATGTCGTAACAATACAATGCAACAATGGAAAAATTCATTTTTCAAACCTATGTCACCGTCGGGACTCTAACCCGAAACTTCCACTTTCGCGGTGGCTGAGTTGACAATTACTCTACAGTGACACGTTTTTAAACAATCAATTATTTCCTAATGAAGCAATTTATCACTGAAATATCACTACCTGCGAGAGCTAATTTTAAGCTAGGTACTACTGTAGGTTGTACCACCTCACATGCGGGAGCTAATATTAATCGTACTAACAATTTTCTGTATATTGCTCATACTGCCACCTATAGTTCGATTCAATTGTCAATATAATATATTATGTTATTTTTAACCTTTCTAGTAAATAAAATAGTTTTACTAAATATTTACTGGATACTTTCGCTAGCGTCGTTAATACCAAGTAACTCCAAGCATTAGTCATTAGTCAACTTCTCTTCAATTCCCGTTGTTAATCTATAATGTAATTAGTTTATGGTTATAGTAAAAATGCATTATCATTTTATAGTAACTAAAAGCAAAATTTATTATAAGCTAGTGTTTTTTTTGCACTTTACCTCTTCTTGTTTACGACTCTTTCTTCTGGGGTATATATACTCGTAAATATTTAAGTTATAAATTTTATATTCATCACACTAGCGCTGGCTGACTGTGAAAACAAAAACCAAAAATTTTTATATTAAAAAAAAAATAATAAGCTAGTGTTCTGAAATACAACCACACAATATCATTCTTGTTAAGATAACCTTTCTAAATTTGCCATCACAACGAGAAATAACAGCACGCGACAGAGCCAGTTCTCAAAACAACCGATTAAATGGAAATACATGTGAAACAGTTCGAGACGGGCGACCTTATTGTGCGACAAATCGAAGAAGGTCGCTGTTGCATAACTCTTTCTTGTGTCGTCGTCTCCCGTCGAGCTTCGGAAGACTGTCTAAAGCTAAAGCGTCTATAGACAGACACGTTCAGCTCGCCTTCTAGTGCTCTCTCTCTCTAGTGTTCTCTGTTCTAGTGTTGCACAGTTGCACAGTGCACATGCGCGCTGTCTGGGGTTTTAAACGTGGCTTAAGTTCTTAAATACAATATGTCTGACGATCCGTACGATTTAAATCGGACCACTACCGCACACTGCTGACAAAATATTTCCTACGGTTTGTTAGAACTGCAGTGCGCGACGCAAAGCAGACAGTCAGTTGTATGCCGCTGAGGTCCGTTAAAATCTAGCAAATATAAAACGCATAGCTTACAAGAGACAGAAAAAACGTGTCCATCAAAATTAAATTCGATTTGATTTCGACGCAGTCGTTCATCTGAACTCAAGTTGCAAGTTCAAAAACGTACCCGTTTTGTTTATTAATAATTAATAATTTCAACATTTAATTTTTTATTCTCGAAAGTTTTGTTTATTTTCAAGTAGTCTTCTTTCAATTGTTAATTTGTGAGCTCCCACTGAGCATCTACTGGAAAACATTCCATTCTCACTTTTGACGACTGAAATTTAAAAGAAGGTTTTCGTTCACTTCTTCTTCCTCAATAAGGATAGCTAGTAAAAAATTGGGAATTTTTGCCATTTTTTTATTAAAGAAGAGACAAAATATGTTAAAAATAAAAGTAGGTACCTGCACCTTATCTAACTGAATTTTATTTGTAACAAACAATCTCTCTTTAAAACCGAATAAATTCGACGCGTTAGGATCTGCTGTCCGCGTATGTTATCTATGACGCAATTTGTTTATCCTTTGTTGTTTTTTTTTGCTTTGGGAGCCATCCTACCCCCGAAAGGTGCATCATCTTGGGTTATTGCGCACTCCCAATTTTTTATACCACCTAACCTAGTATTCTCGTTCCTTGTACTAGTTCGCACAAGCCGTGAACTGGTTGGTTGATCCTAGTAAATTATAGACGCGTCGACAACTTAGGTCATTAGCGTCTTGATTACATTAAATAACAACTCACTTAAAACTAAATTACATCACAAAACATCCATGAGCTGAGGCGGGATTCGAACCCACTACAGTCTGATCCAGAGGCCGCGACGCTAACCACTCGACCACACTGTCCTCTGTAAACTTTAAAGCTGTTTAGATAGAAAGATAATTTTATTTATTTCATGAATGGCTTAAAAGCTGTGAAATGTCAATTAAAAAAGTAATTAAAGTACATTGAAATTTGTCAATGAGATATTTTTAACTTCCCGCTATTGGAAATTGAAGATTTCCGAAAATTCGGGAAGTTATTGGTTTCAGTCAAATTTTCGAAAATCGAGTTTACAACAGATCTCGACGTTTTACGGCCCTAGGAAGCTATTCTGACCATTTTATACTTATGTTAAACTAGCCGTCACCCGTGGCTTCGCCCACGTATGTTTCGATTTGATTTATTATCCCTCCCCCCCTCGAGAAATTCTCCTCCTGGGAAGCGAAGCCGGGCTGGTGGTGTTTATTCGCTCGAATTTTATTAGTACATAACTCACTCGCTTCGCTCGTTCGCTCGAATTTTATTAATACATTTTTGCTCACCTACGTTATATAAGGAACTTCTGTGCAAAATTTCATGCTTCTAACTTCAAAAATGATGAACTTCCATACAAACTTTCATCCCCTATTTAACCCCTTTAAGGGATGAATTTTCAAAAATCCTTTCTTATTACTCATCTACGATATATAAGGAACTCCTGTGCAAAATGTCATGCTTCTAGCTTCAAAAATGACGAACTTTCATACAAACTTTCATCCCCTATTGAACCCCCTTAGGGGACGAATTTTCAAAAATACTTTCTTATTGCTCACCTACGTTATATAAGGAATTCCTGTGCAAAATTTCATGCTTCTAACTTCAAAAATGACGAACTTCCATACAAACTTTCATCCCATTTTTAACCCCCTTACGGGACGAATTTTCAAAAAAACATTTCTTAATGCTCACCTACGTTGTATAAGAAACTCCTGTGCAAAATTTCATGCTTCTAACTTCAAAAATGAAAAACAGCCTTTTATCCCCTATTTAACCCCCTTAATTGATGAATTTTCAAAAATCCTCTCTTAGTGGGTGCCTACGTCACAAAAGGAACCTACTGTCCAAATTTCAAGGTCAGCGGTTTGACCTGGGCGTTGTCTGCCAGTCAGTCAGTAACGGAACTGTTTTATATAGGTATATAGATTATTTTTGGGAGATAGCAATAGTGTACATGCTAATATTTTTACCCTGTATATAATGTATGCATATTAAATTTAACATAGGAATTTGCAAAATTCACGTACTCAGCAAGAAAATTCAATAAGCAATGTCTGTTCGATAAAAGGAATGCATTAAAGTTTACATCTAGATACGTAGATAGTGTAGAATTTTGCATATATTCTGTTATCTACAAATTTACTTAGGTATATTAATATTATGTAAGTACACAGTAGGTACAAGCTCGGGGCTCGTAATTATCATAGGTTGGGAGTGAATCGTGTCAAGTTTCCTCTACATAATGTAATATTTTATGAGCGTTTAAAATTTTAAACTGAGCTGTACCAGCTGATCGCAAGTGTTGGTATTTCTAACCCCTGTATATGCCATTATGTAACACATATTTTCATAAAATTTCATTTAAACTTTTTATTCATCCAAAAAAATTAAGTACCTACACAGCATTTTAAAAATTCGTTTTTATCGACGATATTCTAAAAATTCAAGAAAACTTTTATTAAGAGTTTAGTCACGTCCAACCACAATAATTTTATTAATGAATCATATATTTTAATTATATACCGCGGATTGTCCATTTACTCAATGTGCGGTGAGTGAAGTCCACAAACAGAGCAAAAAATATATATCTGTGTCTCTTTTGACGAAGTTATTCCGCATTTATTCCGATAATGTCATTGGTCGATGTACGAACGTTCCATCTGAACAAAATGTTGAAATAAAGATATCTTTCATTTCGAACAAAATGTAAACAAAACGCTTGACAGCTGTTGTCATTATAACGTAACCTAGTTTAATTTTGTTAAAAACAGTTTTTTTACTCATATTCCTTGAAATTCATAGTGATATAAGAAGTAAACACAGGTTTTGGATCTTTTTGGGCATAATAATATTAAAAATATAAAGACAAAGAAATATGTCATGGATGCCACTGACGTAAAACCTCAGTGCCCCAGTGGTCAATAGTATACCTGCTCTCTTTTAAAAATTCTGTCTTTGTCTATGGAAATAGCCAATCAGGAACCTGCCAGCTGGGTTCCCATAAAAAAAGACAGAAATATATACCCGCACGTATGTTGGCTTCACGATTTTTGATCTATCAGCAGTACAGATTTCTTATGTACATGTAATGAATGTACATTTCAAGAGCTATGCTCCCATCTTCAGCAAATACTAAACTCTTTATTATTAAATTAAACCACAGTGCTCTTAATTATTCTTAAAACTTTTATTTATAAATACAAATCTGATAGTTTTTCTGGAATTTCTAAACTAGCTCTATATTATATTAAAAACGTTTTATAAGTAGGTATATCACGTTATTCTGGTAGCCGTTAGATTTATTTATTTATTGTAAATTATAGACGCGTCGACAACTTAGGTCATTAGCGTCTTGCGGTAGCCGTTAGAAGTAAACGATAGTTGGTATTCATTACTTTTCCAGCTTGAATCGTAAAATGTTCGTCACTGATAATAACTTATATTGGGCGAAATGCAATAGTGTATGTGGTGAAAGTACTTTATCTTTTATTGCAAACTGTCAGCAATACAAAACATGTTCTAGTGCTCCAGTATGGTCACTTTGCATTCAAAGCATGAACTGGTTATTATCTGTGGGGGCGTAATATTATAAGGTGTGAGTGAAAGTTACTGGCAAACAGAATATACGTAACACTTTTTTGAAAATATTTTTTTTTGCCATATCCATTATAAAATAACTGCTTTCCATGCATGTATACTAATAATTCAGTATTAATTTAATGTAAATTCATTAGTACAGTTATTTTGTTTTTTTTTTAATTATTATTTCGTTATTACTCGTTTTAACATAATGTCACTAGATATCACTAGATATCACTAGATATACAATCTACCAGGGGCGGCGGGTTTTGCATTTTCCGTGGGGTGCAACGTGGGGATTTTAATAATAATAATTTGTTTTGCATTACGGGAAGCGGCTGCGATCTGAAAATCGCGCCGCAATTTGTTGGAGCCATTCCACAAGCAAATACTTAGAAGAAGAGAAGTATTTGCTTGTGGAATGGCTACTGTCTATTTAATAATTATTATATTATAACTACAAAAAACTTAACTCATTGTTGTATTTAAAAACGGTCTTGTCTGGACTTACGAGTTATTAATATTTAGTTATGTTCATAACTTAAATAAAATCCGCTCTCGCATGAAGTGTGATTTAGTGTTGAAATAGGTATATATAGGAAAAGAACAGATCCCACTCTCGGTGCACTGTGTGAGTAAGTGGTAAGTCAACCAGACGGAAACTGGGAATTTCGGGTTCAAGTCCTGACAGTGGTTTCTGATTTTTTCCTTGTATATCTTAATTGTTTGACTTTTAACATCACGATGACAGGTTGCCGACTGATTACGTTAAGAAAAGTATTTGCTTGTGAAATGGCTACTGTCTATTTAATAATTATGAAAATATCTTAATCTTGTCAGAGACAAATCCGTCGAGAAATTTCGAGTAGCTGGAATAATTGTCAAATCGCGATGCAGCCGCGATGCACTTGCTAAATGTTTTCGTTACAAAAAGAATAACATATGTGTGCTGGCCCAGGTTTTTATTTGAGATTAAAAAACTGACTCAGGCTTTAACCTTCTTTAATGACTTGTTTCAATAGGCACATAATCACTTAATCTTATAACTGTCAAAGTTCGAAAGGTAACTTTCTGTGCCACCCTGTATGTACCGTTCCAACACAGGGGTGTCAGGGTACACGTGTAAGTATCCACCGGCCTTATGTAAACTCACGCACATTTACATAAACTACAATAAATTATAAAGTTAACATATTATTTCACAAACACATTGTCACTCTAATCGTCGCATATAATTCACCGCTGTTAATGTTATATAAATATTTTGTATACCGACCTTTCTCTACAGTCTACACTCTACCCTAGCGATTCCCAACCTTTCTGCTGGCGATCAACATTTTTTACACAAATCACTACTTTAGAATGGCAGGGTTCTAACTAACAATAAAACCGGTCAATTGTGTTTTAAATACCACCAACAGCTAAGGTTATTTGGACCTAGCACCAATTCATATTTTCAATTCATTATTTTTTTAACACGCTTATATTAGTTCCACCTGTATGTATGTATGTATGTATGTAAGTAACGGATTCTTTGAACGCGATTTTCACCCACTTCAAAACTTCAGATTGAACTGAAACTTTGCACACTTATCAAGGACCGATGACAATACAATAATTCAATAAGTTTGTCCCATTATCCTGACCAGGATCTCCAGGACTAAAAAGCAAAAATAAATTATACTAATTTAAAAAAACTAAAAAACACGCTTTAATTTTTATTGTAAAAAAGCGTGGGGTGCTTTGTACAATATTTTCATACAACTGATATCGAGCACCCCACGCTTTTTTACAATAAAAATTATTTTTTACTTTTTAGTTCGGGGTTTGAACCTTGGCTTGAAATTTCTATATCTGTCGATAGACTCGTACTTTTCCATACGGTCACCTGGCTTATAGCATACATACTTTATACATGCATGTAAAGCAGCTATTTTATAGCGGGTGCGGTAAAAAATAATTTCTCCGGCATTGTTTCAGAACTATTATTCCTTATCTTTAGTTCAAAAGACTGCAGTGCAGTTATACAATTCCAATTGAATGTATAAAATAAAGTCCTTTTCTGCCAACAGGCATCGTCGCCTGTACATAAATAGAGCGGCCTGTCGTCGGCGTTGAGCGTCGGTAGCGTCTCTACGACATCGCGCGCGTTCTCTCGGTTCTCGTGCGCTGCTTGGCAATGAAATGAACTGGTGCGTGACATGTAAGAGAATCACTTTCAGGAGGCCCATTCAAATACTGATTAGACTATGTTATTGTGTGTTTGTTCATTTTGGAAAAAGCGTGTCATAGAATCAACACAAGTATGTGTTAATTGATATAAAAATACATTTATACAGCAGGCTCGTAGCTAGCAATTTTTTTCGGGGGGAGCTTAAATGTCAAAAAGTAAATAAAGCCACTCACAAACTTATATTAGAAATCGTGTCCATCGTGATTATAATAAGGATAGTGGACAAAATATTTGATTTATTAAATGTACAACGTTTCGTCTATAGATTTAGACTTTTTCAAGTACATACATAAAAATACGTTGTACATTTAATAAACCAAATATTTTGTCCACTCTCCTGTGATTTTTCTTAATTTTATCTCTCACAAACTTTCAGCAGCTTAATTATTACAAACATGCAGATTATCTTACGATGTCTACAGTTATAATTATTTCTAGAATATTATGTTGTAATACCAATCATTGGTTAATACATTTGATATATCTAGGTTCTTATTTAATGTATTCTCTTTGGGTGTTTGAAATAATTTTCACTTTCATGACTAGCTCTCGCTAGTACGATGATTCACATCTATAACCTAGCTATATTTAAATGACAGTCGCATGTAGTGGAAATTAATTGATTCCGAAGCATATAAGGAAAATGTTAGTTTGGTAATCATGTCACAGTTGAGTACTATAAGCTCATTCCGCCGCGAAAGTGAAAAGGTTCAGGTTAGATTCCTAACTGTGACTACGGTTGGTAAAATGATTTTTTTCGATATGTCTGGTATCAATTATATAATTGTCTGCTTATCCAATGAAAATTTTTTAATTATTACATTCGTTGCTTGAAAAATTATGGTCATAAATGATACATTCATTATAATGGAAATGTTTTTAAAAATACTTTTTCATAGAAAAGCACAAATTTGTTAGAATTTGTGAAATTTCGGGACGGGAGGCCTCACCCCCTTGAGCCACTCCTCTGGCTATACGTGTCTGTAAAAACGACTGACATTAGCGTTTTACAGTAGACTCATGGGACAAAGTTGTGCCGATTGAACCAAATTTATCTATTGTACAAAAGTACATCTTTTCGGAGATACAACCATTTAAATTTGGCGTTTTTAAAATTTGTTTTTAAAATTTGTTTTTTAATATTGGCAAAGCTGTTTCAGATAGGACATATTTTAGAACTTGTCGATCACTCGTGAAAAGCTGTAATCTTACAAAAATTAGAAAAAAAAACATAAGTACTAGGTACCCATGGGCCATGTTAATACAGCGTCATTTACTAAATTCCAAAATTAAACTAGACCATATAGTACGTATTATGGTAACAGGAAATTTAAAAATCTTTTGATTTTCTAGTACGGTTTTTAGTTTTCCTGAAATCTATAAAAAAAATTTTTTTGGTTTTCCTAAAATCTATAAAAAATTTTTTTTTTTTTTCAAAACATGTTAGGTAGTTTAAGAATATTTTTTCTCTCATAGTGACTATTAAATTCAAATTAAGATTTTTAAATTTCCTGTTAGCATAATTATTAAGTGCTAAATTTTAGAATTTAGTAGGTAGATGATTAAAAAAATATTGTAGGTACTGTTAATATCAAGATTGATAAAAAAGTTCCAAAATTGAAGGTCCTATTTGAAACGGTATTGCCAGTAGGTATATCTAAAAAATAAATTTTTGAAAAACTCAATTTTAAAGGACTGTATCTCCGAAAGGGTGCAATTTTACATACAGATAAATTGAGTTCAATCGGCCTAACATAAACTTTTCATTGACAATTGTTTTTGGTTTTTTTTTCAGTAAAATTTATTGAAAGAAAAAAACAAAGAAAACAAGGGCTAAATAATAAGTTTTACTCTTTGAAAGTAGGTATACGTTCTTTCATCAGAAAAAACTTCACGTATTGTTAATGAAAAACACAAGGCGATTCCAATTGGTTTCAGACAGCTGTGCTAAGAATTATAAACACTTTAAATATCTTAACGGAATGTAAATCAGTTTATATTTGCCTTAGTGAATGTGGACAATTGAATTAAACAACAATATAAAAAATAATGTTAACGTGTAATTCAATAAGTTATACAAAACAAAGTTTTCAACGAGAAAATCGGCAGCGGTCTTACATTTTTATAGGCTGGTTTATAACGAATGGAAAAATCTTAAGGGGAATTTTATGTGAATATTCCCAGTCCATTTTGGCGTCGGGAACATTTAACTTTACGACTTTGGTGTCATTTAATTTATCCTCTATTGAAACTCTAACTACGTTTTTATACTAAAAACCAAATCTATTTGAAATCACCAGATCTGGTTACTTTGTTAACTGTTGTCAACCCTGAGAGCAGGGTGAATTGCATCCCCAAAAATTTTTAATGGAAAGGGGTGTCAAACGATTCGCAGTTCGAAAGGCCTCTCAATTCTTTTTACAACAGTCTTTTTGTTTTTCAAATCCGATCATTAATTGCGGAGAAAATGACATTTTTATTTGTATCAAAGAGTCAACAATTGAACTACTTTTTTTTTTAATATAAAGGAAAAATTCATTTATTTACGGCCACCCGCGTTTGCGGGTAGTGTGGGACCGCTTACGCACTACTTGATACAAATTAAAATGTCATTTTCTCCGCAATTAATGATCGGATTTGCAAAACAAAAAGACTATTTTAAAAAGAATTGAGAGGTCTTTCGAAATGCGAATCGTTTGACACCCCTTTCCATTAAAAATCTTTGGGGTGCAATTCACCCTGCTCTCAGGGTTTAAGTTACGTAAATAATACTAATCGATGTAGATGTCCCCCTTGATTCTAAAATTGACGTGTGCGAGCTTTTTTCGCAAAACTGATGTTAAGTGGCCAAAACTTGCTCGGACTGTTTTCATTGGCCCACTCTGTATATTACTTATACCTACGAATTTACCATGCATTTATAATAATATGGACGCGTGAGATCTAATAATTATTATTATTTACCGCGGCTCTTTATCAATGAGTTTCTCTAATTGGCTAATTCACTGTTTCAACCATTTTTTTTATTTAAAATTTTCCAAAATTTGGCTACTCCATGTTATTTATGTTGTTTTGCAAAAAGTAATATTTTAATTGCTGCAAAATGACTTTTGAGTGGCAATGGATACTTTTATAGAAATGTTTAATGTTATTTTATATACACTTGCAGTTTGTAAGCGAAAATTTTGCTTGGATACTTTACCAAATAAGCGTAATAAAACGAATTATAAGAAAATATGTCAAAGCAAAACCTTTTCACCTAACAGAAGCGTGAATGAAAAGGGGTTGATATATTATACAATCACGTATTCATAATTTACTTATTTACTTATATAAATAAATATGAAACCGAAAACGGTATGACATTAAGTAATCCTTGGTTCATAAGGTTGTTTGTAAGTATTAGTGATGGGCGATATGAGATGTTTTACAATCGAAACAATAATTATTGCAATCGTTCATAATAACAATCGAGTCCACAATCGTCTCGAAGTTTGATTTTACAATCGAAATGTTCGATTGTTCAAGTCGATTATTTGCCACATAGGTTAGCACTAGCAGCGAATGAGAATACATACAATCGCGATTCAAGGTTATATGCTAGTCGATTGACGTTCACGCGACTCGTTGATTGTTCATTGTTCACACTGTTCAGTCGGTATTTTGTGATCTCTTCACTGTTGAATTCGTATTTACGCAATTACTGCACAATCGACCATCGACTCGACCACAGTTGTTGAGTGATGAACGATTGTATATTATGTGGCTCTCGACAGTTTACGATTCAGTACTATGCGACTCGGTCTCGGTAAACTATGAAACAACAACAATCGAGTCCAAGTGACAACCATCGAGAGTCATCGAGATGTTTGAACTATCGAGACAATCGACTAAAACAACTCGTATCGCGCATCACTAGTAAGTATTCAAACGGAAAATATATAAGGTGATTCATAATTATTATAAACTTGAACTACTTCGTATCTGTATTTCTTTTTAAGTGAAGGTCGGGTTGCTACTTGCTTTAACAAAAAAAATGTAGATTAACAATATTTTCTATAACTTGTTTTGCCCTTGGTGACTGGAGTATAACGTCAATTAATAATATCAAGATAATACAGTGTAACCTTATTATAACTAGCCTCAATATAACGATTTCCTCGATTTAACAAATTTTTCGAAATCCCCTAAACTGCCCGTAAGAGCTAATGCAAAATATACCTTTACATTACGAATACATTAGTCAAAAACCTCTTTATAACGAATTTTCAATCATTGCAAAATATAAATAGAAAGTATTATTTACGAAATGTTACAATTACCACAAAACACCAAACCATGGTTTGGTGTTTTGTGGTAATTATAACATTTCGTATCTTTACACCAAAGGTTCCACCATTTTTTATTGTTAGTATTATTTACCTCTATTTTGTCAACTTATAACCTTTATATAACACTCAATTCCACAATAATTCATATCTCGACAGATTCAGACACGTTAAATTTTTCGTTTGATGCTAAGTAAGGTAAACACCGCTGTTTGTCACTGTTGTTAGTTTTAAAGTTGCAATGGATGAGAAACGAAAAAGGTGTTTCTTAACCTTGTTAAAACGAATCGTAGTCCAACCTAACCTCTATATAACAAACCTCATTGTAACAAATTATTTGGTATAACGAATATTTTCTAATTCCCTTCAGTTTTGAAATATCGAGGTTGAACTGTATTTAAACTTGTAATTTGTAATACTATAGGTACATACAGTTTGGTATTAAGGATTTATTCGTTCTCTTCGTTTCTCACTTGTTTTCTGTTTTCTACGCTATAAATATGCGTTTTTCTGACAAAGAAGCGATACTCATATTCATTCAACTTGAATTTAGATGCCTTCTTTTATACTCATTTTTTCGGGTTGTTTGCAAAAGTAGCTAAGTTAAAAAATTATATAAGATTATAAGATATTGTAAGGAGAGACAAAGCAATAATTTACTAATATTCTTCTATCATTTGAAAACAATTTTTTTTCATAATAAAAAGTTAATCTTCAAAAATCGTGTGAAATATGAGTTTTCTTACTAGGTAATCCTTCGAATGGAAGGAGGTTGTACACATACGACTGATGGCGAGCGAGAATCCACCATTTTGTGAGACGTGTGATACTCGTATCCTCGTCTCACATTTTTTATTTGATTGCGTCCAACATACGAAGGCACGGCAGCAGATTGAATTCTTATAGGTGATCTGTCCGTTGTTTTAGGAAATAATCCCAACAATGTCGACCTATTTTTCAGATTTTTAAATTCAACCGGTCTATTTGACGTTTTTCAAGAGTTTTTTTTTCTTTTTTGTTAATCGTATAGTTATTATAAGATACATAATTTTTAGTTCTTTTACTCCATTCGTCGCTTTGTAATTTTTTTGAAGAAAGGTAAATCAAAAATGGCATCACATAAAAATTATATG
Organism: Mongoloraphidia duomilia; assembly: GCA_039654895.1. Classification (NCBI taxonomy): domain Eukaryota; kingdom Metazoa; phylum Arthropoda; class Insecta; order Raphidioptera; family Raphidiidae; genus Mongoloraphidia; species Mongoloraphidia duomilia. The sequence continues at coordinate 4,498,905 of CM077517.1, forward strand.
ATGGACGAGACACTGGACAGATCTAGGAATTAAGTCCTTTCTCACTTTTATTATGAACCCGACGATATGTTGTCTATGTTAATACAGTGAACTTCCGATTTCTCTTCTGTGGATTTATATTTTTCTTTTCGATTTTTCCATCAAATCAATATTACATTTTATCTGAAATAGGGTGATTAGGTCGAAAAGTTGTGTCCGAAATGAGATCATATTTTGATTGAACTACCCTCAAAACGTAAATAAAATTGGTTTTACGCATGGCGGCTGTGCGTGTATGTGAAATTTTCTTTCGTTCAAAACTCCAAGCCTATATTTATTTTGCTGGTAGTCAGATCAGTGATTTTGGAAATATACGAAATTTTGTGAATATTTTATACCTCTAACAATCATGGTGTAAATATCGTTTAAGGGTTTTTTGGCAAACTCCTTTTCCATTTTCAATATTTTTCAAAGATAATTTGAAAGTACCTACGCAAGTGAAGTATGGTTCTCCATTAGGGTTAGGATTTCCGGGAATTTCTATGGCCTCTCTGTATATTCGTGGGTAATAACTCAACGTTCTGTCTATATGGCTCGGGTTTCTTCGAAGAGGATCTTATGATTGTCCAGAGTCAAAGTGTGTTCGGCTATGGCAGACACTGACCTGTGAGCCGCCAAGGAGGACACTTCGACCGCTGCCACATCGCCTTTGAGAATATCTACCGCAGTTGTAGACGAAACGTCAGGTAGAAATACCACTGGACCACGGCCTACAAGCCCGGAAACCAATTTCACTGTTCATATGGCTGATACTTTGCTTTAAGACATAGGGTATAATAACTAGCTGGCCTGGCTTCGTCCGGGCGAAAATCGAGGGCAATCTCAGAAATTACTGAACCGATTTCAAATTTTTTTCACTGTTCGACACTGCTTTAGGACACAGGCTATAAGCGAACGAGCGAAGCGAGTTAATGTATTAATAAATTATAAAATCATAGCACCAGGGCGAAGCCCCAGACCGGACCGCTAGTCACAGATAAATAAGAGTTTACTGTGTATCCTACGACCTATGTAGCGGAAAATATATACTCATATATGGATATAAAATACATCGATATAACTTGCTCCAGGTTGTTTGTTATATATACATTATAGTAGTCTTTCTTATTTGAATTCAAATAAAAATCTATTGTTGAACATGTAGGTATAGATTTAGAGAGAACGAAGACTATTCTGTCCTAAATAAACATATCTGACTGAACTTTCATAAATGTATGTACATAATGTAGATACGGTAGCAATACATAAGTGCAGGTTGTTGAACAGAGATGAATACTATTGGTCCACGCCCCTAGGCTTATTTTTTCTCGGAATTCATACCAAATTGTCAAAAATATAGATATATATAATATTGCAACTACTGGTAGACTAGGTACCGATGAATATTACTGGAATGAAGTCTGGATACATGCTGGGTTGCAGAAAGCATTGTCAGAAACTCTAGTTTGACAATGATTTTAGATTGTAACCACATATATTTGCCCATGAGAAAAGCAATGTAGAATTAAAAAGAATAATTGATCGATTGAAACGATATTCTATTTAAAAGTATGTGCATGTATTTAACATAGTTTTTTTTCTAGAAATTCCATTTCGCAACAACATTTCTCTACTCATTTTGATCAAAATTTTGAAAAGCAATATTTTTGATGTAGATCTGTCATTTGTTTATTTGTGAGTAGACTCTAATGTTTTCCATAAAATAAAAATATAGATATATATAATATTGCAACTACTGGTAGACTAGGTACCGATGAATATTACTGGAATGAAGTCTGGATACATGCTGGGTTGCAGAAAGCATTGTCAGAAACTCTAGTTTGACAATGATTTTAGATTGTAACCACATATATTTGCCCATGAGAAAAGCAATGTAGAATTAAAAAGAATAATTGATCGATTAAAACGATATTCTATTTAAAAGTATGTGCATGTATTTAACATAGTTTTTTTTCTAGAAATTCCATTTCGCAACAACATTTCTCTACTCATTTTGATCAAAATTTTGAAAATCAATATTTTTGATGTAGATCTGTCATTTGTTTATTTGTGAGTAGACTCTAATGTTTTCCATAACGAAGAGTTTGACAGTGACATTAAACTGTTTCTGTATAAAATGTGATTTACAATCTAAGGTCAGTGTCAAATCAGATTTTCTGACAATGCGTTCTGCAACCCAGCATGAACTCACAATCCATTTTCAATAATAAAGTACTTTTTTTGCTATGTTCCAGGAGTCCCATACCTCGATTTGCTTTTTCAGACGCTAATGACCTCAGTTGTCGAGCGTCTATAATTTAATTCATTCAATTTGCTTTGTGACCATATAGATACACCGTAGCGTTCTCGTGACGTAATTTATTTCTTAAGAGAATTTATAAGTTATTTTCTATATTGGCGAAAAGTGTTGGCATAGCAAACTGTAATAGGTTATCAAGCGTACGCCGCGTCGCGTGACCTTTCGGAAAGTTTTGAGTAAACAGCGCCCGGGCGCGGTAAATGTGCTTTGTGTATTCGAATAAAGACGGAAGCATCGTGAAATAAGCGTAAATATAGTTAATCGGAGATTACGATTAATTAGAAAACCGTTATACCTAAGTACTTTCAAATTCATCATGAGGGCAGTGTGGTCCAGTGGTTAGCGTCGCGGCCTCTGGATCAGACTGTCGTGGGTTCGAATCCCGCCTCCGCTCATGGATGTTTTGTGATGTATTTTAGTCTTAAGTGAGTTGTGTTATTTAATGTAATCAAGACGCTAATGACCTAAGTTGTCGACGCGTCTATAATTTACAATAAAAAAAAAATCAAATTCAACATAATCGTAGTCATTTTGTCATTATTTGTAAGTTGTTTTTTTGAAGTGAAAACTTCCTTACACACGTTAGGTGCACTCTTTGCCTGGGTAGTGAAATAAAGTGAACCGTTCACGTTCGCAACCCGACGGTGAGATTCGCTGAATCGGGATTACTCGGCTCAAACACATTTGCAGTATGCTGTTAATACATATTTGGGTACTGACTGGTCACTCTCTTACAACTGTGCCCGGCTGACATACTTATATCATAAAAACGAGTCGCTACACAGTTGCACCGATAGCTAACTAAGCAGCGTCTTTGCGTTATATGCATAGAAACCTCGGTTCGAAACCTGATGGCACCGTAGAATTTTTGACGTTTTTATTCTAAATTCTGCATGATATTTATTTATATATTTTTTAATTTTTGTTATATTCTTTCTTTGACAATAATTATAATTTTTTTGAAACCAAGGTGGATAAATTAAAATCTGAAGTTTTCACTTCTGTCATGTGGTCATAAGCACACACCCATTTTTTTTTTAATAATATTAATCTTTCGATTTTGATTTCTATTTCAAAACTTGCGTCGTTGTGTTTAATAATAACTCGTCAATAGAAATATTTGAGTGTCGATTTCAAGTCAACGTTCTTTTCAAGTCATTCGATTTTTACGTCTTTCACACACCAGTACAAAGACCGCTCGTTTTTCTTTCGCGCTTTTCCCATTTTATGTTTTCTTTATAACGTTCTCTTATGACTCGCTCTTATTTATCATCATCTAGATACATCTAGTGTCTACAATCAGAATCCTTAAAATCGGCGATGAGTTTTTGTATTAAATTAAAATACTATGTTAACACTTTGCGTATTAATTACAGACAAAAAAAGATAATTTCTTCCTAATCTCAGTTTGTGCTTACATACGTTTTTCTTATTACATCTGACTTGTAAACTAGACGCAAGAAAATTACAGTTAATACCGACGTCTAGTTAACTAGTCTCTGTATTCAAACCAAACATTGATTTTTACAGTATTTTAGTGACATCTGTTGGAGAAGTGAATGAACAAAAAATACGTTGACTAGTTAACAAGTCGTTGTATTTTAACATATACCCCCTTGTGTTAACAACATGTGCAAAAAAACGAAATAAACATTTTTTTTGTGAATGGTGGTAATTGGTGCTAATGATACATTATTGAAATTTGGGACCACTCCTGCTGTTTAAAGGTGTTTATAAAGCATTTCCCTTATTGCGGGATTAACGGCATTTTTTGTTTTTTTACTTGGTACTTAAGGCAAATTTTGCAAGTCAAGTAAACTGCACACTAAATGTTAATCAATAATTATGTATGTCTATATAACTTGACGTCGGTACGCAAAGTGTTAATATCCGAAATTTGGACAAGGTTGAGCACAAAATGGATGCGTGTACTTTGTACGTGCGTTAGAAGTTATACTTCTTTGGCGTGATTAAGAACTAATTTTTAATTTGAAATATAAAATAGGTAATAAAATGACTGGAGTGAATTTATTTATATTTGTTTATATCGTAACTATGGAAATCTTTTGCTGCAACTTCATCCTGTTAAATTTTCGTGACGCGATGCGCGCGCATCGTAAAAATTCACTCTCATCATTTTTTCATAACGCGCCAAAAGAAGAATAACTTCAAAAATTGTATCATTATTAACTTGCCATTGGAAGTTATTGTAATGTATAACAAAATATATAACATGTATAACAAATTTTTGTTTCAAGGTCACTACACTATTTTTAGAAAGATGTCTCTCTCTGTGTGTGTGAGTGTGTGTATGTGTGTGTGTGTGTGTGTGTGTACGTATGTATGTACGTACGTACGTACGTATGTGTCCATTTCTTTCTAAGACGAAATCTCGAGAATGAAAAATGATATCGACTACGTTAGGGTGCCAATCGACGCGTATTAACGTAAATATGATCTGAAAGAAATTTTTTCAAAATCGGTTCAGCCGTTCTTTTTTCTTAACCATATAGACTACAAAAAAGTAGATTTTACACAATATCTCGCAAATAAAAAATTATATCGACTTCGTAAGGGTAATCGAGGCGTGTTGTCGTCATTTTGGTCCGACACAAATTTTATAAAAATCGGTTCGGTTTTGTTTTAATGATTAAAATGATTACTTTTCTGTGTAATATCTAATTTAATTATTATTATTAAATATTTATCAAACTAGGAAGTTCGTCGTGTGGACTTCAAGGGTCGCACTTTTTGTCCTAATAAACGACCCACCTCACGGCTTGTTTTTTTTTTTATTTTCACACAGTCCTTTTTTTTGTCGATCTTCTAGTAAAAATCAGCTCTACCGGTTTTCCTCGTTTTCATCGCCTATCTGTTTTGACCTTATGTTCAATGTTTATTTATCAAAGAAAAAAAAAACGACAGAAGTTTTATGACTTACAATCGAAAATAAAAATACCGAAATATGTTCTTATTCAATTGAGATTGAATAATGAGGAAACAAAAAAATGGTTTATATTGAAATTAATTTGCTGTAATCTAATTTTGATATCAAATGCTTTTAATCAAATATAATATTCTTTTTGAAGATAAGTAGGTATTCTTTATTGACTTTGGAAGCCTTTTATTTCATAAAATGCCAAAGTTTCAAACATTTATTTCTTGTTTTCTTTTTTATGTCTTATTGTAAATAATTTTATTAGAAATAACAATATATGAGTTAGGTAATTGTGGACAACAATATAATAATTATTAATTAATTCAACAATGAATTTTTAATCCACAAGGCATCCACTAGGTAGTGAATAGTATTTCTTAACATATCAGTCAGCATATTATCATAATATGCTGACTGATATGTTAAGAAATACTATTCACTACCTAGTGGATGCCTTGTGGATTAAAAATTCATTGTTGAATTAATTAATAATTTTATTATGTTCATGTAAATTAACATGTTGTTTAGAGAATAATAATTCAGAGCTGTTTGACATTTTTAACTTCCCATTGGAAGTTATTGTAATGGGTCCGAAAATCGAAATCAAAAAGGAAAAAAAATTTTTATGTTTCAAGGTCACTACACTATTTTTACACTACTTTTAGAAAGATGTCTGTGTGTGTGTGTGTGTGTGTGTGTGTGTGTGTACGTATGTACGTACGTACGTACGTATGTATGTGTCAATTTCTTTCTAAGACGAAATCTCGAGAACGAAAAATGATATCGACTACGTTGGGGTGCCAATCGACGCGTATTAACGTAAATATGATCTGAAAGGAATTTTTTTAAAATCGGTTCAGCCGTTCTTTTTTCTTAACCAAATAACCTCCAAAAAAGTAGATTTTACACAATATCTCGCGAATAAAAAATTATATCGACTTCGTAAGGGTGTCAATCGAGGCGTGTTAACGTCATTTTGATCCGACATAAATTTTATAAAAATCGGTTCAGCCGTTTTTTTTTTTTTTTTTTTTTTTAATTATTGATGTTTTAATGATTAAAATGATTACTTTTCAGTGTAATATCTAATTTAATTATTATTATTAAATATTTATCAAACTGGGAAGTTCGTCGTGTGGACCTCAAGGGTCGCACTTTAGTCCTAATAAACGACCCACCTCACGGCTTGTCTTTACAGATATTTTTATGCCTAAATTTTGGACAAAACTGTTAGAAAATTAAATAATCCGTTAAGCAATAAATAATTATTCTATTCTATTCTATTCTATTCTATTCTATTCTATTCTAAATGGTACAGTTTGCTTTTTGTCTTTTATTGGAAAATTTTTAGAGTAAATGCGGGAGAGATGCCGCGGTAAGAGAGACGCCGCATGGCTATTAACTTACCTATTTACCATTAATGGATGGTGCTACAAGTACGTATGTTAGTTCATCTTATCTTGTCAAGATAAGATGACCGAACATACGTACTTGTAGCACCATCCATTAATGGTAAATAGGTAAGTTAATAGCCATGCGGCGTCTCTCCTACCGCGGCATCTCTCCCGCATTTACCCTAATTTAAATCAAAAGCAAAATTGTAATCCCGCCATTCTGTCAGTGAAGTTGTGACGTTGTCAATGTATTTTTGAATTATAAATTTAAAATCCAAAAATAAAAATTGTTCGTTTAAACTTTAAACTAACTTATTGTTTTATGTAAAAAATAGAGATATCGGTGAGTACGCTACTGGAGGCTTAAAATTCTGTCCTGTGCTTTATTTGCTGTCAACCCAATCATTTGGGATTCAAACTCCCCACTACTCTGCCCTATGCCAACGAGGGACATGTTTTAATTATCTGACAGGGATGTGGCTGCAGAGAATGGGAGACATATTTTTAATACGAAATCCCCTATTTGTCGAAAATGTATTTTCAAGTGACAAAAATGATTGCAGACTTTTATTGTAATCAACATCGGCAGTTATTCATTCTCATTACATATAAAAATACTATAATAGTATAATAGTAATTTATGCAACTAGTGTCTTAAGTGACGGATTACATGACAGTCGCGATTTTGCAATACGAGCCAAAGGTTATGTTGCATTTATACCAGAACTCGCCATTGGCTCGCGGGGTAATCACATGAGTTCTGGTATAAATGCAACATAACCTTAAGAGAGTATTGTAAAATCGCGACTGTTAGATTCGTCACTTTAGCCACGCGTTATATACAATATTTTTTGCAACAATTGCTTCAAAAGTTCAATTTTAAGCAAAAAAGAAACACAATTTGGATAAATATTTTATTAGTGACATTATAGTAAAGTACCTAATCTATAAAGTACTTTATTACGCATGTGTGTTATAAAGTAAAACAAAACAGTATTACTTTATAGAACGGAGTGCGTTAAAATTTACTTTAAACACTACCGTTCGAATGCAGTAGAAGCTTCCATAAAGAATCACTTTTCAAACGGTACACAGCCAACTAAAATTGTACTTTTGATGCAAGTGTTGCAAAAAAAGAATTATTTGACAACGCTGAAATTCCATATAGTGTCGTCTATCGGTAAAGCTTTTTAACGTCATCGGTTAATAAACATATTGTAACAAAATGTTTTCTTACGTGGGTGGAATAAATTATTTATTTACAACAATTAAAAAAGTAACAAAAATAGATAACAATAAACTGTAACAATTATATCTCAGTTCTAATAGTCAACACTGTTTATACAATAATAACACGAACAGTAATTCTTAAACGAGCTGAAGCGCTTTAATAACACTACAATTTATATATGCTGTATTTATTTCAAATCGACACTGTCACATGACGACACTCGTTTTTCCTTTTTTTCCGGTGACTATTCTTGCTTATATAGAGCTAGCAGCTTGACCCCCCCCCACGCTCGCGCGCTTTCCAGAACATTCTGGTGATTATCTGTGTCTTCGATATCATGCCACGCCTCACCATTGTTACTTGTTCTGGATGATTCCGTTGTCGCCAGTGGCGTAACATCTGGGGTTTTGCTACAATATGGTAAAACAGCGATAGTTAGATCATATAGGGTTAGCGTGCTGGCCTTTAGATCAAACTGTCGTGGGTTCGAATCCCACTTCCGCTCATGTATGTTTTGTCTTTTATTTTAATTTGATGTAATTAGAAGCTAATGCCCTTACTTGTTTGTTATTTATAAATAAAATAGATCATAGTTTATTACTTTGCTTAGATGCTTCAATATGTTTGGTTTGAATTAAGAAGAAGGGGCTCTCTATAACTCAGCATCTTCCCCTCCGCAGCTGCTGACTTAAATGCTGTCTACTGTATTTATTTTTAATGATAGACGCTGATGACCTCAGCTGTTGAGCGTCCATAATCTACAATCTCTTTCTCTATTTTTTTGATGTGAAACATCAATTATGTCGGGCTGTGAACAGCCGCGTGAGGGGAAATATGCAACGAAGTGTTTGGCCCGCTCCTTCGCTGCTGTTCTCCCCACCACTGCGGGCGGCACTCTCTCTCTCTCTCGGCTTCCGTGCGCTCGGGCAACCGCGTGTGTTACAGTGCAGTATATAGGATTACGTCAGCATAACAGTTAGTTGCTGCTTTTGAAAAAATATATACTACTACATAGAGAATGCCACCGAGTTCAATAACGTTTTCTTTGATGTTTCACATTTGTCGGGGGTCCCGAGACCCACAACCTTTTTCTTTAATGAATGGCTTAAGTTTTATATATTGTGTTATTACAAAAGTCGCCGTAACTACCGCTTAGCGACTAGATAAATATTAGAGCCGATTACAGAGCTAGATGTGTAATGTAAACTATTATGGTATTAACAGTGTGAATTATATTAGTACAAATATGAAACCCATTCGTCTTCCATTTCGTGTGGAGTTAAATTTAAAAGCAACAAACTGCATATGAAATCCCAGCTGGAATTTGCGAATTACAGAGTGTTTAATCTTGTCGAAATGGTACGAGTCGATGAAATTCCCATTCCCAAGTGGATCAAGCAGACTGAAATCCGTTCTTCTTCGCTTTCTGTTTCTCTAGATAGAATACTAAGAGCTTTTTCTCTACTGTATTTGCCGTATGTGGAGGTAAGATATTGTGTTTAGAAATAATAAAAACGGGAACTTTCTTGCTAATGGTTTTCGTTTATCGTATTACATTCTGATAAAAATATCTCTTTATAGAAAAAAAGAAAAGTAGTATTACAAATTTTGTGAAACTGGTTTCGTTTAAAATATAAATTGAACGACTGAATATATTTTATGATAAACTATACAAATAGTATAATATTGTTACAAAACTGTTTTCTGAGTTGGCGGAATAAATATTTATTTACAATAGTTCGTAACAATTAACTATATACAATAATTGCAACAACGAAAAGTCAATTCTAACAATAAAAAAAACTTAAACGGTAATTATTGAACTAAACGAGCCACTTAGCTAACACTTAACAAATAACTAAATATACAAGGATTATTTATTTGTAATTATTTATGTCAGATTTATTTATATCAGACGCACTATACGTCGCTCAGTACTTGACTTCGCATATAGCGTAATATATGTATCAGTTATAAGTCGCTTTAAAATTTATCATATTTTACGATACATAAAGACTAGACATGGCAGATTTAAAAAAAATTCTCAAATGCAAATAAATATGAACACATAATAAAACAAGTCGTGAGCTGGGTCGTTTATTAGGACTAAAGTGCGACCCTTGAGGTCCACACGACGAACTTCCCACTTTGATAAATATTTAATATTAATAATTAAATTAGATATTACACAGAAAAGTAATCATTTTAATCATTAAAACATAATTATTATTTATTTTTAACAATAATTAAAAAAAAAAAACGGCTGAACCGATTTTTATAAAATTTATATCGGATCAGAATGACGTTAACACGCCTCGATTGACACCCCTACGAAGTCGATATAATTTTTTATTCGCGTGATATTGTGTAAAATCTACTTTTTTGGAGTCTATTTGATTAAGAAAAAAGAACGGCTGAACCGATTTTGAAAAAATTTCTTTCAGATCATATTTACGTTAATACGCGTCGATTGGCACCCTAACGTAGTCGATATCATTTTTCATTCTTGAGATTTCGTCTTAGAAAGAAATGGACACATACGTACGTACGTACGTACACACACACACACACACACACACCTTTTTAAAAATAGTATAAAAATAGTGTAGTGACCTTGAAACACAAAAATTTGTTATACATTTTGATTTCGATTTTTGGACCCATTACAAAAACTTCCAAAAGGATACGTTGTATTAATGGAAACGTCCATGCTTTCTCAATGATTTTTACATAAACACAATATCTCTTTATTTATCAGTGAACTTTTAATCGACGTTCATTAAAGGACGTTTTTACTTTTATTGTAGTTCGTTATTTAAACCACTAATTTGACAGCTGCTGTGCGTTTGTTGGAAAACGAAAAGATTTACATTTGTAACTGTCTAGTTAATTTATTTTTTATTTTTTTTTTTTAAGACCACCAACAGCTAAGGTTATTTGGGCCTAGCATCAATTCATATTTTCAATTCATTATTTTTTTTTTTTTTTTATAATAAATTGAAAATCCAATTGACACTTTTACCAGCTCTCGGGCTAGAACCCGGGAACTGGGGACTTGTAATAGAGGAACCATAGCAACGCCATGTAAACAACAGCGCCGCTACACTCTCGGCTATTATCAAGCCCTAGTTAATTTATTAATCAATATTGGTACAATTGGATATTCAAGGTGGGAGTAAATTTCTTGTACGTCAATAAAAATTACAGGTGTCTTTAAGCGTGAATTTAATTTGTAAATATATCAAAATGAAAAATAAACTGAAAAATATATCTGGGATTATCGTGACACGTGTAAACTGATAACGTGATCATAATAAAGCGTGCAGTGCTATCTGCGCACTCATACACACGAACATACACACACACACAAACATATTATAAAAAGTTATCAATGCGTTTGAGTATAGTATAATACATGTATATAGTATACCCTTGAGTCCCAGAAAGCGAGTTGGGTTTCCTGTCGAAATCCCATTGGCTTGAGACTAACTCTAACCTTACGCCCGCGTGTCTACGCATTCGGCTGCGTATTCATAGTAGCAGCTACAGTGAAACCTCCCCAAAATTAACATATTTCAAGCGTCTATAAGCACTCGCTTTGTCTGAGAGTCTGTCTGTCACGGCTACTTTTTACTACGCGTGCAATACGGATGAACTGATTTAAAAAAATTTATTTGTTTGAATCAGCTTCCTTCGGAAGATTTTTAAATTTTTTCCCCGGAGGGAAGAGAATAAAAAATTATAATTTAAAAAAACTAAAAAACACGCTTTAATGAACTAAAAAGTAAAAAAATAATTAATTTTATTGTAAAAAAGCGTGGGGTAGTATGAAAATATGATCCAAAGCACCCCACGCTTTTTTACAATAAAATTAATTATTTTTTTACTTTTTAGTTCAATAAAGCGTGTTTTTTAGTTTTTTTAAATTATAATTTATTTTTGCTTTTTAGTCCTGGAGATCCTGGTCAGGATAATGGGAACTTATAGAATTATTGTATTGTAATCGGTCCTTGCTAAGTGTGCAAAGTTTCAGTTCAATCTGAAGTTTTTTGCTTTTTTTTAGTCCTGGAGATCCTGGTCAGGATAATGGGACAAACTTATGGAATTATTGTATTGTCGTCGGTCCTTGATAAGTCGACAACGTTTAAACTAAATCTGACCGTTCAAAGTTGGTCAAAATCAAGTTCAAAGAAGTCGGTTACAAACTGACAAACAAGCAAGCAAACATACAGGTGAAGCTAATAAAAGCGTGTTAAAAAGAAAACCTTTTTTCGCCTTTAACTCATTTAATATTATACTAGCGGCCCAGTTCGGCTTCGCCCGGACTGCAATACACTACTCACTTGCTTCGCTCGTTCGCTTGAATATTATAATTACATTACTCACTCCGTTACACTCGTTTCGCTCGTTCGCTCCCGGTTGAATTTTTCCGATGTTTTAATAGTTATTCTGTTAACCAGGGCGGAGACAAATCCAAAAAATTAAAGATCATGAAAATCGGTCCAGCCGTTCTCGAATTATAAATGGTGTAACTTAACTAACACAACTTTCTTTTATATATACATATACAGGGTGTATCACAGAAAACCGAACATAGGGAAAACTCCATTGTGCAAATTAGTTAGGATCAACGATTACTTTGGCCACATATGAGAATGGGTACCATGGTAACGCCTACTAACCATTATTTAATAACAATAATAGCTAATAATGAATAATTAGAAAAATCAGTTAAAATAAATTCTTCAATATTAAATGAATTTATTTTTATTAATGAAACAATTTTTTATTAAGAAAATATTTTTTTAACTAATAATTAAACAAAACAAACAGTTAAAATAAAAAATTAAAGCAAATGTTCAAATAAACCTCAATTTTGAATTAAGCAGTGGCTTAATCGGTTACAAAAACTTTGTCTCACTTTATCTAACATTACAGGAGTCATATTGAAACATACTTCGACGATTTTGTCTTTAAGTTCATCCAGATTTTGTCAAATGAACAGCAATATGCATTTGTTACTGTATACGTACATCATGGTAACCATGGTAACGACCTCTGAATAGACGGCAAAGCAATCTCTGATCTTAACTAATTTGTACTGTGTACTTTTCCCTATGTTCGGTTTTCTGTGATACACCCTGTATATATAGATTAATACTGAATTAAATTATCACAAAATTGAAAAAAATCAAAATTTTACAACCTTCATAAATTATGGTTTCAAAATTTTGTATATATAGACAAGTAATTAATTTATTAAGTATAAGACGCTCGGGGTGTTGGTACTCTCGGCTGCGACTCATGTACCAACTTCACCTCGAGCGTTGTATATACAATTTTTATAACACAATATATATTATGAAATGTACATTTTCAACTTTAGAGGTTTATTGAATTAATTTCAAACACCGAACACTGACAGCTGAAAATATTTACCTCGATCCAATATTTATTTACTTCGTTACCATAGCAACTATATTCCTATATTTATCGTATGGCATAAAATATGCATTATTGCACGCTGACGTAACAGTCTATATTTTACGCACGCCTAGCTATGCTGTAGTATCACATAAAATATGTATTATTGTACGCGTGTTATACTAATAATATTAGGTAAAATGTTATTTTATGAACTGCAATTTATTTATTATCTTATGAACTACAACTAGTCACTATGTGAAAATCTGATCTCTGTAAAAATGCCTCCAAAAAGCGACCGAATGACAATTCCCAAGGTGACGGATTTAAGAGATCTTCTGCGTACCTACAGTAAAATCGTCTTAGCTTAAGAATATAACTATACAGTATAGCTATATATATGTATATCTAAGAAAACTATATTTTGAAACTTCAGCTTCTAGGTTCTGTATTTCATTACTGAACTGTCTGTAATAAGTTGGAACTAAAGTTTTAATATAAACTAACATTAACCGACTTTCCTCGGCATGTTGTTTTAATTACAAAAGTATTAAAAACAATAAATGTAAAAATTATAGCACAAAAGCTAAAATATCCTTCAATTTTTCTATAATATGAAATGTTTTCAAGTTTCACGTCTTGTCCGTTCTTTTATTATTGGCGATAAATTTTATCTAACTTTTCATTTATATTTTTCAATTCTATTTTCGTAATAAAAACTTTCGTTTTTAAGAGTTTCGTTCTTCTTAAAAGTTTTATGAGCTAATAGCATGAACTACGTTCTTGAAAACATGTCAAATATTCTACCTAACAAATCAGATTTGATAGAACAAAGAACAATTGTTATTTTGTTTGATTAATTCTGTATACTTTTAATTATGTATTATGATAATGTATTTGATAATTGTATCAATATTACATAATTTTTAAAGTTATTAATTTGCTCAATGCGCCAATTTGATATTATTATTTTTCAACTTAAGCAATCATGAACATTTGACCAGTACAATTTTAAATTACATTATCTACTTTCTTTGAAATTCATAATTAGAATCTGAAAATTAGGATAGGTATTTAAATGTCAAATTGGTTGAGGCTTTCGCGGCCAGTTGATGAGCTGGTGTTCTCCTGATTCGGGTCTATAGGCCGTCGTTGGTTGGAATTACTTCCTAACGTTTCGCTAGCACGAGTGGCGAGCTTCTTCAGAGGTCCTTCCTTCTCCGATGCTGGATGTACATCCAGCATCGGAGATGGAAGGACCTCTGAAGAAGCTCGCCACTCGTGCTAGCGAAACGTTAGGAAGTAATTCCAACCAACGACGACCTATAGACCCGAATCAGGACAACACCAGCTCAGGTATTTAAATACTGAAGGTTTAATTTCTTGTATTGTTTTCGAAAGTTTCTATTATTAATTATTATGCAATTGTAGTATTTTTTCAGCTAAAACATTTTTTTCAGTTGCGCAAATATTTCTTAGAATGATGGGTAAATCAATAATTTCAAAAATTCAGTAATAAGAAACATGTCAGCCGGTTCATTTATTGATCATTCAAATGACCACAAAGAGTCGAAATTAATGTCAGGTAGAATAATAAATTATGTATTATGACTACATCGTACAATGTGACATCGTCGAAAACCAACCCGTACTTTATCAGAATATAATATGCCAATAGCTTTAAATAAAAAAACAAAATCCCCTTTTCTTTTTTATTCCTATATATTTAAAGTACAGTTACCATGAATACCAACCTTAAAGCACATACCTTGACTATAACATACGAGCCTATAACGCATCATCCTATGTATATAGCATAGAAGGAAGTGGAACACACTGCTGTTTTTATCCGTTCAGATATCGCCACCCGCGAACGGTTCCGAAACTATAGCTATATTTTATATCATAGTTATAACAAAGTTACGTTTTTATTATTATGACATGTTTCTTGTTGGAGCCAACTTAAAATTACAAAAAGAAACGAATATTTAAAAATCAAAATAAAATCTGCGATTTAAAAAAAGCCCTAAAAGATTAAACTAATCTTTGGCAAGTCGAGGAACCCTCTAAACCTTATTTGATGTGTTGATTACTTGAGAAATACATTGAGTTCAAAAGAACTCGTTTTAACTTTTTCAGCTCATTTTGTGATATTTTGTATTATTTTCATAAAAATATGTATACGAGTGATAATCAGCTAGCCTGTGGTTAAACACTCAAATGAAAATAAAATGTACCTCTGTTAATCCACAAAAATGTGATTTTACTATATAGGGGGAAATTGCAAATATTCATATATTTTCCAGCATAATTCTAATTCCATTGGCGTGAACCGAACCAAATTAAAAATCCTTTGAAATGTTATTGGTTGTTATGCCGAAAATAAAAAAAATAACTAATAGCTTACAGTTCATGTAGGTAATTTAAAAAATCCTTAGGCGTTTTTCAAAAGGAAAACAATAAATTAGTAATAAAAAAATTATTAACAAAAATGCCGTACCTATTTTTTTCCTATATTATTATTAATCAATTAATCCTAATAGTAACAAAATCTCCATCTGTAATTGGGCTTGAGAATGGCCGAGCGACGAGCGTGTAGCAATGCTTTTGTTTACATGGCGTGGCTATGGCTCGTCTATTACAAGTCCCTAGTTCCCGCGTTCTAGCCCGAGAGCTGGTAAAAGTGTCAATTGGATTTTCAATTTATTATTAAAAAAAAAAACTCGGGTCGCAGTGCCAAAACCCTGCCGACAATATAGTGTTTTTGCTAATACTGGCATTGTGGCTTTATTATGTTTGTTTTTGGACAAAATAAAAAATTTAACCCCTTAATACATCCCTTAAAATAATATTTTTTTTCTTAATTTCAATATTTTTATCAATGTAACCTCGGTACCAAATTAAATACACCCTTTAGTAAGTAAAGCACTATCCGCAAACTAGTGTTTTCATAAAATTTGTAAGTCCGGTCCTGTCGGGCCGATTTTATTAAAATTTTAGCAGTAAATTTTAATCGTTACTAAAGGGTTAAATTTCAATTTTGAAACGATTCTGAGAATTTTTTCGGCATTTTTGGGCCCAAAAACATTTTTGAATCCCTAAAAATCACCCTTAAAATGGTCCGATTGGGCCCATTTTAAATAGGCTTCGTGCGGTGATGGATTTCAACGTGCCTACCAAATTTCGTCAAAATCAATTAATTCTTTCGAAAGTTATATATATTATATATATATCCAAATATATAAATATATATATATATCCAATAAATATATATATATCCAAATAAATAAATATATCTATATATATATATATATATATATCTATATATATATATCTATATATATATACATATATAAACAGACATTTCCAAAAATGGTGCCAAAGTGTTCAGGAGGCTATGAAACGTCGAGAAATTTTGGTCCGACCCCTAGGTCCCGCCATCCGACCGACGCCAATAGTGTATGTGCCATATGGCAAATACACTAATAATGAATTGAAAATATGAATTGGTGCTAGGCCCAATTGCCCAAATAACTTTAGCTGTTGGTGGTCTTTACACCACAATTTCCATCTGTAATTTTGTTTTCTTGTGGTTATTTTTAGGTTATTTCTATACTAATTTAGGTAAGGAAAAATGCATATTCAGAATTTTTGTCTGTTTCTCTGTCTGTCTGTTTGTTTGTGCTCATTACTTGAAAATAACTGGATTGATTTTAATGAAAGGTACATTATCGATTGGTATATCTAAACTTTAAGTTTTATCCGGCTACACTTGAAAGATAATGTCTCTGAACAATAATAATAATATAATAATAAAGCGTTTAACGTCAATTTTTCGACATTATGTCATAACAGACGTCATCCGCATCATTACTATTTATCCATTTTTATCACTTTCCCGTTGTTTTCTATATTTTTTAAACTTCACCCTTTTTTATAGCAACGTACGAATGGAGGAATTATAGGAAATTAGGATAAGGTAGGCAACTTAATGGGAGCATAGGAGTTTGACAGATAATCGGCCATGGCCTTGAACATAAGGAACCATCTCGATATTTATCTAGAATTATTGAGGGAAACCATGGAAAACCTTAAACAAGATGGCCGTTTCTCGACGTGAGGCAGTAGGAAAAAGTCCTAGCCACATCTACCTCTGCCGGGATTCGAACCCAGTACCTTCCTAATGCGAGTCTAGTGCTGTACCACTAAGCTACATCGCTGGGTATGTCTCTGTATAATAACCGATATTAAGCGAACGAGACGCGGGCAATGGCTAGTTTTTAAATAAAATTAGGGAAAATCACAAATTTAGTTTAATTATTGAACGTCAAATACAAGCAATGATTCCGTTGCGCACGACTAATTTAGCGATTGCGTATGGCGACTGGGTGAGAGAACATTGGGAAAGCGTTATTTTAGTTGATTCGATAAGACATAAATCGCTCTAAAGCATAAGCTTTTCCGAATCAGAACATAATTCGTAAACCCTCGGCGGAGGACCGAGGATAGACCTCCCGTGGCACGGAACACTGTATGTGATATGCAGTTTATAGCCCGTCGTCATGAGTTCTCCCTGCCATTACGATCACGTGTTGGAAATATCTCTTGCTCCTCACTTCTCGGCAAAACCTACTCCACTTCACTCTACTCTACTCCGAGCTGCTTTTGCTCAATAAAATTATTATTATTATTTTTATTTTCGTCCTTTACGTACAGGATGGCTGAACGGAGAAAGTGCTAACTCTCCTTTGCTCTGCTCAATAAAATTACTGTTATTATAAAGTGGCAGAAGGTTGGATGTGTGCGATCTACTCCATTTTAGGCAACAGAATTATTCGTTCTTTAGATGTAAAATGGTCAAAAATGAAAAGTTTTCGAATTTGCTATTTCAGGTGCGGTTAATTATTTTTTTAAAAACACACATTGAGTATTCGTGATACTATATAATATTATGATGCTAAGCACAGTGTATTATTTCGTGGTTTGTGAAGTACTGATTTAAATTTCGAGATTTTATGATTTATATAGTAGGTAGACGGCATGGAAATGTATGGGTGTGTATTTGTGTAGACGATTACTGAGTATTGGGTGATGTTAACAGCTAAAAGTACTTTGAATCTGCTTCCTCCCATGTGACACATATTAAATGTAAGAAAATATACATAAGGAAAAATGAAAACAGAACTTTTTCTTGCTACATCCAGATAATCTGCTAAACCCAGACAATCGTTATTTAGTATAGTTAATCTGTGATTACGGCCATAAAATATATTTAAACAATCTGTAATACAATTAATTTAAAAGTAAAAAAAATACTAAGGATTATCCAGATACTGATATTACGTATACCTGCATAGTTTTCTTTTAATGGCTACGATGATTTTTTGACCCATTTCTGATAAATATTTCTTAATTATTGATTAGAACGATGAGCAAAAATTGAAAACATGGGCCAATTTTTTTTACAATTTGCATTTCTTTTAAATTGCAGGTTTTATTTTTTTAATGAAAACATACATTTAAAATAAAAGCCGTAATATAATTTTAGAATTGTTATTTTATCAATAACGGGAATTCGCAGTATATTTTAGTTACTATTTACATGCTAATTGGGAAGGATTCACATATTAATATATGGTAACTTGATTTTGTTGGTGTTTGGGACATTAGGGGTTATTCCGGGTTATTCTATAATCTATATCATACCTTAATAAATTACTGATTCAGCGTTAATATTATCTAGAGAGAATTAACAATTAATGTTACTTGGTCGAGTTTCACTACCGAAACATGCCAATAAGGTCAATCGTCAATTCACAAAACAATATCGAATATCGGGTGTCTTAAAAAATTCCGAACTAACCCTAATGATGCTTGGAATAAAATTAATTATCTTCATTATCTACAATTAAATGCTAGATCGCATATTATGTGTTTGAACAGTTTAAAAAAATATAACACTAGAAAAATATTTTTAATTGAATATTGAACTTTTTTTGAAGTTATACTTCTTTAGCGAGGGTAGTGAATTGGAGTGACCTCGACTCAAAAAATACCGACATAAAAAATTGACTAAAAAATTATTGAAACGCTGACAGTAATAAAACGGCTCTAACGATTTGGATGAAAATTAAAAGGGGTTTTGGGGCGCAAAAAATTGATCTAGGAAAAAATCGTTTTTTATAGATTTTAAAATTTTGGAAATCAATTTTTTGACGTTTCAAAATAGTGTAATATTGTAAGCATGCTTTGGATAATTATGTTTCCATGGCTAAATGATAAATTATCATAATAAGTATGTCAAAAATAAAAATAAGTAAATAGTTAAAATTTAAAAAACTTCAACGGAATGTGCTCTAATGAAAAATGTATGAGGTATAACTTCGACCGTGCGCTTATATGGGTGAGGCACACAGTCCATTTTTAATAAAATAATCTCATGGAATATAATAACTGGTTTAGGAAATATGAAATTGAGTTGCTGATGAAGTAGCAAGAAATAATTGTCTAAATACCAGTGATCTATCATTTAATAATTAAGAAATTATCACGGATATAAATATTAAAACTATCTACAATATAAAAATAATATATAGTCCAGTCACTTTAGCATAAAAAAGGGGTCAACCTCGGAATGAGGGATAATAAGCTGAATTTTCATATATGATTTTTTTGACCTTTGACCTTCAATAACTCACGACGCAGACACGAGATTTTATGAGACTTTTGAGACAACTTTTAGAACGCCAAAATGAAGGTATATACGAAAATTCAGCTTATTATCTCTCATTCCCAGGTTGATCGCTAATTTGACTGGACTAATATATTTGTTTTTGTTAAGGAATTTCTTTTCATCATCCCTCTGTAGTTCTTATTACGTTGAATGAATTTTCGTTCACATACATTATTGGCATTATTTATCTACCACCTACGATATGCTAAGCCAGGAGAACATTATGTAAATACATCGTATGTTTGTGTGCCGGGAACTTCGTGGGTACTGCCTAAGGTATGCCAGCATCCTCATAAGCTTGCTAACGAAGCTCTAGATCAGCCCTGTTAAACTCAATATAATAGGTATATTGACTTGAGAATAGTTAAGTTTGTAGGGCGACTGTTGTTTATATGGCGATTCCTTGACTCATCTATTACAGTTCTCAGGTTCTTAAAAATAAATTTGTTTTAATAATTAACTTACAGTACAATTTAACTTTAACAAAAATAACTATAATATTTTGATAACTTTCTTTGCGAGTTTTTAATCTAATAAAAATTTAACTTTTTAGCACAATTATTTCAAAAATGTAATTTGAACAGAATTATGCAATCAGAACAATTAATTAATTAATGATAGATACAAATAGACATGTAAATTGGTTGCTGATTTACAGGCAGTCAAATTTAAATACAGAAAAATTGAACATGAAAACTGAAACCGAAAATTATGCTAATTTGCACTACGCATTGTTAGAAATTCATAACTAGTGTTGCCGTCTAGACAAGACAAGACTTTCAAAGTCTTGTCTTGTCTTGAAATATCAAGACTTCACTAAGTCTAAGTCTAGATTAAAAAACTCTTGTCTTGTCTTGAAAATTTCTAGACAAGACTTTTGCAAGTCTTGTCTTGAAAATCTAGATAAGACAAGACAAGAGTTTAGAAAGTCTAGATCTAGACGGCAACACTAGTCATAACTACTAGTAATTAGATTGTTGCGACCAATATTAGAAAAATCGTTCCTTATTCTTTTATTTTGAAATAAAAACATTGATCATTGTTTTTATTTTTGATTAAAAACATTGATATAAGATAACTGCTTTTATTTTGAATTACAAACATAGATTTTAGAACAATGTTTTTATTTTGAAATAAAACAACGATCTAAGAAGAATTTTAATTGGAGTTCATTAATCAGCATCAAACATATTATAGGTACAAACCAAAAACAAAATGGTACCTCATATAATATTATATTAACTACTTCCTCCACAATTTTCTGAAGAGTATTCTTTACCGGAAATGGTTACAGCTCTCCCGACGCTATTTTCAAAGCTAAAGAATTCGGCTAAATGCCAAATTAAAGACGAAGAATCACATTACAGATCCCACAGGTAAATTGTTTGAAAAAAGTTTTGGCTTCGTGTGAAAGATTGCGTATTTTTTAAAACGTTGTTTTTTTCCAGGAAAATGTTTTTCAATTTTTCGCCTGAAAGATCAGTAGTCAGTCCTTCATTTGGTTTTAAAGATAGCGTCGGGAGAGCTGTAACCCTTTTTAGGCTTGGGAAAGGATTTATTTATTTATTTATTGTAGATTATAGACGCGTTGACATCTCAGGTTATTAGCGTCTTTCAACTACACTAAATAACAACTATCTTAAAACTAAATAACATCACAAAACATCCATGAGCGCAGGCGGGATTCGAACCCACGGCAGTCCAGTCCAGAGGTTGCGGCACTAAGCACGCTAACCACTAGGCTATACTGCCCTCTTGGGAGTGGGATTTGAGATGAAGAGTGCAGGGGGTAACTTCTTATAGAGAATACTCTGAAATGCTTATTTTGTAGAGAGCTGAGAGAAAGCGTTAAATTGAAATTAAATACAGCTATACATTGAAACGCTAGAATGAATTCGCTTTAGGTACGTAGTACTCTTTTCCGTTCTTTAGTTATGTAGCTATAGTCGTAGAGAGAGAGTAAATGTAAATGCAATATCTTAGCCGACGAAGAACATTATTTTTGTACTTTTACGATAAAAAATGTGTGTCTCTGACCATCCTCGTTATTTCTGTTCTCTGATGTATAAATGTGAACGCTGTATTTCTGAATCACTGGAAGATATATGATTCCATTACGATATTAAAAGCAAACTTGTGTAGTGTGCTCTTTTTTCGTGTTTCTCGTTGCAATTAGAGACTTATCGATTATGTTTATAAATATCGCATTTTCAATGAATACGATTTCCTTAAAATATACAAAAAACAAGCCGTGAGGTGGGTCGTTTATTAGAACTAAAGTGCGACCCTTGAGGTCCACACGACAAACTTCCCAGTTTGATAAATATTTAATAATAATTAAATTAGATATTACACAGAAAAGTAATCATTTTAATCATTAAAACATAATTATTATTTATTTTTAACAATAATTAAAAAATAAAAAAAACGGCTGAACCGATTTTTATAATATTTATGTCGGATCAAAATGACGTTAACGCGCCTCGATTGACACCCTTACGAAGTCGATATAATTTTTTATTCGCGAGATATTGTGTAAAATCTACTTTTTTGGAGTCTATATTTGGTTAAGAAAAAAGAACGGCCGAACCGATTTTGAAAAAATTTCTTTCAGATCATATTTACGTTAATACGCGTCGATTGGCACCCTTACGTAGTCGATATCATTTTTCATACTCGAGATTTCATCTTAGAGAGATATCTTTCTACAAATAGTGTAGTGACCTTGAAATATAAAAATTTGTTATACATTTTGATTTCGATTTTCGGACCCATTACAATAACTTCTAATGGGAAGGTAATAAAAAAACAAAATTGAAATAGTTTGTATGTCCAGATACGTAATGGGGGATATTACGTCGAATGATGACAATATGTAAAAACGAGCGATAGCGAGTTTTTACAGTCACATGAGCCGTAATACCATTACGTACGAGACATATATGGTGTTTTTTGGCATACCCACTACAAAATACCTACTTTTCACGTTATTTTCAAAAAATTCTGACAGTTCATTTGCGTCGCCAACTTTCCTTCCAGTGTGCCGCGAGTCTCGTGGATTGTTGAACCCTTCTGCATATGGAACCACTCTCAATGATTCTATAAACGAATCAACAGCAACGTGGTTAACCTGACTTTTTTTATTGTTTATTTCTATTTTGCAAAAAAGCAGCAATATTCAAATCGCCCGGTTACCCACTCTGCTTGGGGTCTTATAGTTTCAGCGTCTTTACCGCTGGAACAGGAGCCCTTATTTTCCAATCTTCATGTATTGTGATTAGTCTTCTTTCTCTCTATCCTCCATGATTTGTGAATAGAATACATTCTTGTTATTTTTTGAACTCTATATTATATATAAAAAAATACGGGATTGTGTATGAGATTTCTTAGGCGTAGTTTCTTATTTAGAGTCGACGTATAAGTAACTGCATCAGTATTATTAGGAATAAATTTACTATGTAAACGTTGTATAAATATAACCATAGTTTATGCCATGTTACGGAATCTTATAAAACTGTGCTATGTCTATAAAATTTACGATGACAGTGTATTATGAACATCTTCCGCGAATTTTTCATGTTTCAGAGAAAAAAAAGAAAAAAGAATAGGTAGAAAATGTAGTCTTATTCATTGCATTTTTGTAGTCATAAATAAAATAATATATCTTTAGTATTGTATAAAATATATCGTTTTCCTTCTTATTGCATTTACTAATGTCATTTTGATGGGGAGGAATTTAAAATTTACACATTGTATGAGAAAGAAATAGGCAGACAACGGGGATCTACTTTGCAGTAGAAATATATTTCTGCAATACAATATATTATATTATGAAGTATTAGAAATACCTTGTATTATGTCCGTCTTGTGACATCACTACGCGTTTCAGCAACGAGTTGCCATCTTCAGGTGTGGTTAATTATTTTTTTAAAAAGACATTGAGTATTCGTAACACTATATAATATTATGATGCTAAGCACTGTGTATTATGTCGTGGTTTGTGAAATACTGATTTAAATTTCGAGATTTTATGATTTATATAGTAGGTAGATGAAATGGAAATTTGAGTATGTACTGTATGTGTGTAGACAATTACTGAGTATTGGGTGTTTTACTGAGTATTGGGTGAGTATTGTGTCGTATATTATGTTCGATTTTAGTGTTAGTTTGTCATTAAGAATGTTGGTATTGTCGAATTTTGTGCAGGACATAATACAAAGTACCTATTTCTAATACTTCATAATATTCATATAGTGACTTGGAGACCCAACACTCAATGTATAATAATAATCTGTCATAAACCGCTTTGCCTTATGATCACTGATATCACGTGCATTATGTTTTATTTAACTAGGTATTTTTCTATAATATTTAGTCTTGTTTTGTTATTTTTTAGGGTGTAACGAATTTTTTAATAAAAACTTGAACGTTTATTTTGAACCTGGTCCTTAAATTGTACCTACCTTTGAAATTTTTGCAATTCAACAAAAGCAATTATGCATTCATCTGTAATATATTATTTATGTGTGTATGGAGCTGGTAAATGGATTATGGAACTGAAATATATAAAATAAGAGAGTACTTTTGCGTTAAATTAAATGAAAAAATTATCCAACAAACCGGGTGATATGTATGTATGTGTGAATCAGTTGGTATGTGCAGTGCGTTTTTTTGTTTTTATTCTTCCACATTATTTCTTGTTTGAAAAGCTGAAATGATTTATGTCTAAAAGGTAATTTATATAGAAATGAAATATTACCGCACCAAAAAAAAAAAAAACTTTTTCATTAATTTTATTAGTTTATCAGAATTTGATGACGTGCATATGAATGTATGTCATAATAAGCTAACTTTGATTTATACTTACATTGTTTTTGGCGACGCAATTTGATTTAAGGGTTTTAATGAACACACCTGCATGATTTACTACTTTTTATTTTATTAATGTAGATACATAATATGTAACTGGAATCAAATAATGATTTTTTGAATAAATATTTCGAATTATTATCAGCGACATTAGAATCCCTAAGGCGCTTGATTTATAGACATTTTTACATTTCAACATACATTTCAACATACATTTTAATATTATTGCTCTATTTAAAAAAATGGATATTCGAAAAGCGGCAATTTTCAAAAGAAGGGACTTTTTATAATCACTATTAGAAACTCAATGCAAAAAAAATCACGAAAATCCATCTACTATTTAAACTGGGTCTCGAGGTAAAAAAGTAACGTTACTGTATACCCTAGAGGTGATCTTCGCATTTTTTCAACAATGATGACAAACAAGCGATCCCTTCCTTGCCTCTTTTCTTATCAACATAACATGAATCGTAGTGAATAATCGTAAAGTAGGCCAAACGTATTGCCAAACGTCAGTGGAATAAATTGTTTTAAAAAATGTATTTCTTTGAATTTTTCGTAACTTTTGAAAAACTTTTTTAATTTTGAGGCTCTATTTTTTGGTAACTATGGGTCGTCAGTAATAAACCCCATTACGATTTACTATTAAATAATCTCTAGTAATTGCTAGATGATGAAATATGAATATAATTTAAATAATATATTTTTTCTAAAATGTAAATATATATATTTCAAGGAAAAAAGTTTTATAAAAAATGCGCGAAAATCATACTAACGGTCCCTCCAGGGATATTGGGATTTAGTTCTTATTGCAATTTCATTCCAATGTTCTTTGGGTTTAGCGCTCCCAGGGATCCGAGCTCATACCAGTCGGTTTGTGTATGTCGACTGGCGGATTTTAATACACAAATATGTTATTTGTTGTGTTGAAGACGCTAATAACCTGAGTTGTCGACGCGTCTATAATCTACAATAAATAAAATAAACATACTAACGGTATTCTGTTTTTATGACTGTGATTTTAGTTGACCATTTGCACATGGCCATACTTTTTATAAAACCTAAAAAAGGGGTCGTTTTGTTGAGAAAATTTTCAGTTCTGTGACAGTTACGAGATATCTTTTACTAGGTAGGAAGCATAGTCGACTTTTTTATTTAGAGATGGTTGACAAGAAAACCGCTGAGATATAACTGAAGTAATACTGTTATTATATTTTGAAGGAAAATATGTAATTTTCTCAGAATACAAAATGTTGGGCCTTATTAGGCTTGAAACATAAAGTAGTTTTTAATGGGTTTGATATTTGAGGCCATTAGCCTGTATCATATTTTAAGCTGGGTCTAGCTTACGTGGGATGAAGACAGAATACGACCACGGATTTTCTATTATAATAGAGGTTTGACGAGGTTTTAGTTATACTTAGTTAGTGTTTCGGATAAAATATGATTTATTTTATGTTTTACATTTTTGTTTACTTTATTTTTTTTTTCGTTTTTTAAGACTGCTTGTGACATTGAATACTCTGATAGTCTGCATTTTGCTAGTCTAACTTGAATTTTTTTTTGCTACCTTGGATATTTATAAGTTTTAAAATCTATTTTATTATTTTATTTTTTTAATTAACAAATGTTATGTTTTGTCTTTGAAAAAAGAAATACGTACCCAATATCTATATTCTATTTAGATTTCCTATTATCCGTTAATTTATTTTTTATATAAAATAGAAGTTTTAGAGACACATTTGGGTCATTCATAACTAAATTTATATATGATTTTACTGCCAGTATGTATATTATACACTGCCTCACTATTAATTTTAATAATTAATTAGTTTATTTAATAGAAAAATAAATACAGATAAATAAGTTTCTGTTAAGCTTGGTTAGCACAACAATGCTAAAATGAAGAATATTATAATAATTATTCTTTCAAGTTTGCGATTCAAAACTAGATTTGAATTTTTATTTTTCCCGACTGCGCGACAGCAAAGACAGGGTACTGTTTTCCACGCGTATGTATGTATGCATGTATGTGGGATTCTTTATTTCCTCGTAGCATCCAAACGGCTGGATGGATTTTAATAAATGGGTGTCTATCGATTCGTATAAACCGTTCCATGGTTATGTGCTAGATTTTGTTTTTATAAAATCAAAATGGCGGCCGTAAATAATACAAAATGGCAGTAGAGACAAAAAAAAATTGCAAAACAGTATTTATAGACAGCAACTAACAGTATACGTATATTGATACAAAAAAAAAACTAAAAAGTTGTCAATAAAAATGATTTAAAAAAAACCCGACTGCGTTAAAATCGAGCTTAAAAGATGGAAACAAGTTCAAACATGCAGTCGGAGGCATAGTAGTAACAAATTGAACAGAAATATTTGATGCCTTCGACTGCATGTTATCATTTGATCTTGTTTCCATCTTAATTAAGTTCGATTTTTAGGCAGTCGGGTTTTTTTTAATAATTTTTACTTCCCACCTCTACTATGGTAGGGAAGTAATGGATTTAGTCCGAAAAAAATATTTCGAGATTTTAACAGATTTTCACGTTTTGAGACCCTAGCAATCGTTTAAGATCATTTTCTGACTGATGTCTATATGTGTGTGTGTGTATGTGTGTGTGTATGTGTGTGTGTATGTGTGTGTGTGTATGTGTGTGTGTGTGTGTGTGTATGTGGTCAATTTTTCGCCTTCGATATCTTAAGAACGGAACAATATACGGGCATGCCGATTGTTCTATTGTGTTTATCAGCCTTTAACTTAGATCTGATTAGATTTTGAGTCAAATCGGTTCAGTGGATCCTGAGATATTAAAAAAAACGTCCTCAATGTCACGTATTAACATAGGTAAAAAAAATATAAATGAATTCTAGATGTTATAATATGAAAAAAATGTAAATATTTTTATCTCTAAAATGTATAGTTTTCGAGAAAAAAAATATTTTACTAAAAAAAATAAAAATTGTACGTAAATCAAGGTAACCATGATTTTTGCTATATTAAGTTAGCCATCAGTAGATCACCAAACAAAAAAGAGGGCCATGCTTTTTTCAAAGAATAAAAATTAAATTGTGTTTTAAAGACCACCAACAGCTAAGGTTATTTGGGCCTAGTCAAAGAATAAAAAAAAACTGTTTATTTTTTGCAAATATTTACTAGGTGGGAAGTATAGGACTGGTCATCAGTCGAATTTTTTATTTTATAATTATGTTGATAAAAATTTCTTATCAAGCAAATTATACCAGAGTTAAGGGGCATTGTCTTTGTAATTTTTTATACTTTATTCACTAGGTTTAAATTAGAACGAAGCTAAGAAGTTGAGTGTCCCATTGTTAAAGCACAATTCAACAACTATAGACTCTTCAAAAATAGAAAGACTAAAGTTTTTTCATCATCAAGTCGATTATTTCTTGAAAGAGCACATTGAATACAAGCACTTACTCGAGGAAAATGACATCGTTTCTGTACACCATTCTTTGAAAAGATAAAAGGTATAAATTTTAGATGAGTGGGTGTTATAGAGTTACGTGTGTATTATGTCTTGAGATTGTTTTTGTTCTTGTTTTCAA
Organism: Mongoloraphidia duomilia; assembly: GCA_039654895.1. Taxonomy (NCBI): domain Eukaryota; kingdom Metazoa; phylum Arthropoda; class Insecta; order Raphidioptera; family Raphidiidae; genus Mongoloraphidia; species Mongoloraphidia duomilia. Next base: position 4,527,408 of record CM077517.1, read on the forward strand.
GCACATGTAAGTCTTTTTAAACGAACCAGGGTTGTAACTTGTAACACCAATCATTACTTTCAAAAAGAGATTATAGATGCTCGACAACTGGAATTGAAATGGACTGCCGCCAATTCGATTGATGACTAGTCCTATACTTCCCACCTAGTAAATATTTGCAAAAAATAAACACTATTTTTTTATTCTTTGAAAAAAAGCATGGCCCTCTTTTTTGTTTAGTGATCTACTGATGGCTAGCTTAATATAGCAAAAATCTTGGTTACCTTGATTTACGTACAATTTTTATTTTTCTTAGTAAAATATTTTTTTTCTAAAATACTGTACATTTTAGAGAAAAAAAAATATTTACATTTTTTTCATATATTATAACAGAATTCATTTATATTTTTTTTACCTATATGTTAATACGTGCCATTGAGAACGTTTTTTTTAATATCTCAGGATCCACTGAACCGATTTGACTCAAAATCTAATCAGATCTAAGTTAAAGGCTGATAAACACAATAGAACAATCGGCATGGTCGTATGTTGTTCCGTTTTTACGATATCGAAAGCGAAAAATTGACCACATACACACACATACACATACAGACATCAGTCAGAAAATGATCTTAAACGATTGCTAGGATCTCAAAACGTGAAGATCTGTTAGAATCTCGAAATATTTTTTTTCGGACTAAATCCATTACTTCCCTACCATAGCAGAGGTGGGAAGTAAAAACATGTACGGTTTATAAACCAAACTTTCATTTTTTTGTTTCACTATTTTATTTTATGTCTCTGATTAGAGTAACATTTCCAAGGCTTATTTTAGGTATTGTTTAAATTTGGAAATAGTCTTTTTTAATATTGCGATATTAAAAAGAACCATATCCGATCACATTTAAAGCTTAAACAAAGATTTTTATTTTCGAGCGGTCGAGCGTCTATAATTTACAATTCATTCATTAATACTTTCGAGCGACCATGCATATGAAATATGAATGAAGAAAACCACTAAACCGATTTGTTGAAAGTCATTTGTCGTTAGTTGTAATCGTGAAGACTATGGTACGGTAGTTCGTAACAATTGGTTAATGGAGCAGAAAGCAATGAAACAATGTAAGCATACGCGTTCCATGCATAAAAAATGTGCCGCATATATAAATAGTGTATTATATGTGCATGTCTAACTCTCTATTATTCTCGAACCGTACTCTACATATTATCTAACAAATGTCACGTTTCTAGATAGTTTACAAATGCGACCAGGGGATAGAATATTGTAGATACCAAAATTGATGACTTTACGGGTCTCTCCACATCACCAATTTGGACTAAAAAAATCACCCTCTACACGAAGACAGCAATTTATATAAAAAAAACCACGTGGCTACTTTCAACATTTTTATATTTTACTCCCTTTTATTTAACCTCCTAAACACCAGTCAAAATAGCATTTGTACTGACTGACGTCATAGCAATAGGGGTGTACACCCTATAGGTACGTAACCCTATTAAAATGCAGAGTTTGATATTTGAACAATGAATTATTGACAAAACATTTTACTCGGTCACTCTTTAAAATTATTAGTTTATTTGTTAATTACTTACCAAATGAAATAATTAGCTATTAGTACAGTATAGTTAAATAAAAGTAAAAACAAGTTAACGCAAATTAACTGGTGATCACGGAAGCTACCACAAAGACTAACATTTACATCAAAAGAGGCTCAAACAGTGGCGGCTCCTCTATAAGAGCTGCGGAGCTGCCACACTGCCAGAAAATAACGCACAATTAAAAAAAAAATTGTATTATAAATCTGCATAATATGTTTTAAAATTTCATAATTATGAAGTCATCACATAGCATTATTATAAATGACGGCATGCCGCAGGGCCTATATTCTATAAACAGTCCTCAGCCGTAGTAAATTCACTACGCACGTGACGCGTGCTGCATTATATGTTGCACCAAAATTAGTGTGTTAGAGAGAGCGAAAACAGTAAAGAATGAGACAGATTTGTACGCGTTAAGAGATATTCTGGGTGCACAGCACGTAGGTATAGGTAGTATAGATAGTAGTGTAGTACGAACTCTAATTTAATAAAAGCGGCATATCCGGGCATATCCGAACGTTTATATAGCATAGCTTATTAATGTTATTCCAAACTGAAAACGCTCTTGTCACATAGTGACTGGTGATATCTATCTGTTGGCACACACACACATACACACACTGGCTGGTGCGTACAGTCTATATTATGTTTGTGTTGATGGCTATATAATTCGTTTTCAATTGTAGTTAAAATTTCAAACAATGAATGTTATAGATAACCTCACGCGTGTGAAACGTTTTTCAAATTACAAATTTGAAGAAAAACTAAAATTGAAGGCACAAGGTCGCCCTTTGCCTGATATTTTCATAGAAAAACAGTGCTCTAGCCGTGGAAAAACTTATAAGCGGCAATTCAACAAAGAACTATATTTTAAAAATAATTGGATATGCGGTTGCAATATTAAAAACGCTCTTTTCTGTTTTCCGTGTGTTTTATTTGGTGGTGACAAATGGTGGACGGAAATTGGTGTAACAGACTTAACAGATCAACAAATACACTTAAAAATTGCATCAAATGTATTTTTGATTTTTTTTTCCCGAGGTCCTCGCATAATGGGGGGGGGGTTGTGCTACTCCAGTCTCCAGGTTGACTTTGCAGAACACCCATTTAAAATGTTCACGCGCCGCCACTGGGCTCAAACAAGCGTAGAATGTTTCACATCAAAGGCACGCTTCAATTTATGAGAGAAAAATTAATTAGTTTTGGTTTGTGTCAATGTGTCTGCAGCCACAGTTTGCCAAAGATGTCAAAACTGTGTACCTTGTTTAGCATAAATTTAATGTACTTGACGCCATTATAGTGTCACTTATGTTGGGTTTATCGTGAAATTTTAACAGTCTGTTTTTTAATCATGCTGTTGATTGCTACATGTTCATTGGTTATTGCGTTTTCATTTTGGCAAATTGTTGATCGTTACCATAGCAACCGTCATTTAACAGCGTGAATAAAAAATAAAATTGTACGATAAACCCAACATTAGTATCGTCGTGTAATTTTCCCATAATCATAGAATCGCACTGTTAAAATAAACCAGAGATGTAGATTGATATTTAATTGAAATCCAGCGAGTGAGATTTTATAAACTTAAGAATTTATAATCATAAGTCCTAAAAAAACTAGGGTGAGGCTTTATGAAACTACAGTGCAAGTGTAACTTTTTGCCATAACCCTAAACGCTCTTAACCGGAAATCGCCGAAAGTATATAATTTTGTTTACATGGTTTAAACTCTGCAAAGCTAAAAGTACACACCCCGCTAAATTTGACTTAGCATGATAGTAGAATATTAAAATACAAAATAAATATGCAGAAAATGGTCACTCGGAGAAAAAACTATACAAACCTTATTTCAATAAAACACTTTCATTAAACAAAAAAATCATTTATTTTCAAAAAAAAAAAAACAAACATATATAGTACTTTAATAAAAAAGAAATAAATAGAGAAAATATAATCAAAATAGAGAAAAATATAAATATGGAATAGTTAAAAAAGAAACTAAAATTAATTGTGCCGCCGGGGTTCGAACCAACGACCTACTGCGTATAAAGTAGCTGCGATACCACAAGGCCACACATTCCGTTGTTTGTGCTGCTATATTTATGATATACCAAGTTGTCTGTTTGGGATGGCGCACACTGTAAGAAATGAGAAGGCCGATTACATAGATTATCGATTTTTATTACTTCCCACCTCTACTATGGTAGGGAAGTAATGGATTTAGTCCGAAAAAAATATTTCGAGATTTTAACAGATTTCACGTTTTGAGACCCTAGCAATCGTTTAAGATCATTTTCTGACTGATGTCTGTATGTGTGTGTGTGTGTGTGTGTGTGTGGGGTCAATTTTTCGCCTTCGATATCTTAAGAACGGAACAACATACGGGCATGCCGATTGTGTTTATCAGCCTTTAACTTAGATCTGATTAGATTTTGAGTCAAATCGGTTCAGTGGATCCTGAGATATTCAAAAAAACGTTCTCAATGTCACGTATTAACATAGGTAAAAAAAATATAAATGAATTCTAGATGTTATAATATGAAAAAAATGTAAATATTTTTTTCTCTAAAATATATAGTTTTCGAGAAAAAAAATATTTTACTAAAAAAAATAAAAATTGTACGTAAATCAAGGTAACCATGATTTTTGCTATATTAAGTTAGCCATCAGTAGATCACCAAACAAAAAAGAGGGCCATGCTTTTTTCAAAGAATAAAAATTAAATTGTGTTTTAAAGACCACCAACAGCTAAGGTTATTTGGGCCTAGTCAAAGAATAAAAAAAAGAGTGTTTATTTTTTGCAAATATTTACTAGGTGGGAAGTATAGGACTGGTCATCAGTCGAATTTTTTACAGTGCAGTGTTCTGCAATAGTGATGGGATATTATACTCGATTCTTCGATTGGATGTGACGTGACGTGACCTCAACATGCGTAACCGAACGAGGGAAAAAACGTTGCTAAAAAGTTTTACTTAAAAGCTCTATTTCAGTTTGTTACTGTTCAGTTTATTGGTGTTCTATCGCCCTATCAAAATCAAGCATCATACTCTGTAATCTATATATAATATGAATACAATATCGTATGTTTTGTTTATTTAATTTTGAATAGAAAAGTTACAATTTCGTTTATAAATTGCTTGAACCATTAAATTGTAGCGTAAATATTTATTTTAAAACACACGTTTCAGCAGAATATAAATTTGTAATCTCGTACTTTTTTCTCTTTCCACATTTGATTTAATTCGTTTGTTATAAAATAAACAAATCAATAAATCTGATGTATTTGTTTCTTTTATGTCTATTGTTTAGCTGAAACAATGTGAATTATTACGTGTTTCATTAAAATATTATAATAAAAATATTTCGCGTGAATATCTTGAAGAGTTTTTTTTAAAGAGTTTTTTCTTAGATATAGCTTACCAATCATGATAGCCTTGCTGTCTGAGATATTTATTTATTATTTTCACCTCTAATTGTTATGTGAATAATATTGTGTGGATATAAGGGGGTTTAAAAATCGATTGATTTTATCACATACCTATTATTCATATTATTGCGTTTATATTTTTAGTTTCCTTGAAGCTTTATATATGGTGGCTTTCGATGCAGTTTGCAAGCTTTAGGTCAACCTGTTCCCCTAATCTATAAATTTATTCTAGCTCTCAGTCGTTATTTTATTTATAACTACTCTGCGACAATTTTGTTTAAAGAAAATCGTTTTAACTAGGTAATAGAACTCTCAGGAAAAAAGTTAATTTTCCTGGAAAAACTTTGAATGTTATTTTCTTTATAAATTACCTCGGTGAATCGAATCTAAATGCTTTTGAACAAATAGATATTTTTTTTGTAACAACTACTTTTATTAAAATTGGAAATGAATAGGTTAAATGTTATTCGAATTGTAAATTATAGATAAATCGAAATATTTTTTATTTTAAAATAAAAAGAAATATATTTTTTTGAATCCCAAAAAAAACCGTAAAAAATTAATGCATCTGTTTGAGTCAAAAGATTAAATTATAATATTATATCTAAATAACTTCTGATATTTTCATTTAAATTAATCTGACATTTTAGCTTATCCAAACTGTACCTGCACCATACGCAAGATACATATCACAAGCAAATACACCCACGTACATACATGGTGTACATGACATGTAACTACAAATATATATCGTGTGTTCCTGAAAAAGCGTAACAATACATGTAGACAAAAAACGTATAAATAAAAATAACAAAAAATACAATCATGAAAATAATTTTTGAATTGAAATTTTATAGATATAATAACAGTATAAGTGAATAAGTATAAGTGCATAAGTGTATAAGTGAGTTTTTAAATTGTTAGTTTTTATATAGTGACCATTCACATCTATACTTTGTATAGCTACGTGAAAGATTGTTATTCTTATTCTTATTCTTATTCTTAAATAAGAAACCTTTGAGGAATTCTCATAAATCTTAAATTTTAAGCTTAGTTTCGATCCATTGAACAGTGTGTCAGTCAGGCATCTGCACAAACAGACGGACGGACATCTAAAATTCGTTCGTTATGTAAGGACCATGAAAAGTTAAAATCCGTTCAAATATCCAGTTTGATTTTTTTCGCTATTACATCACCTGACTCCGGTGGTCTCTCGAAAGTAAAAAAGGTACTCCAAGTCTTCATGGTTTCCGGGCTTATAGGCCGTGGTCCGGTGGTATTTCTACCTGACGTTTCGTCTACAACTGTGATGTGGCAGCGGTAGAAGTGTCTTCCTTGGCGGCTCACAGGTCACACTGACCTGTAAGCCGCCACATCGCCTTTGAGAATGTCTACCGCAGTTGTAGACGAAACGTCAGGTAAAAATACCACCGGACCACGGCCTATAATCCCGGAAACCATAAAGACTTGGAACAATGCCGGCCGTGAAAGCTTGCACACCTGGATAAAAAAGATACTGTTTGTAAATTGTCAATACGATAATTATTGTGCAACTAGGACGGAAATAGTCTGTCTATATCTGTTGTCACTGACTGCTGCTGACTAGGTGGCGGTATGCATGCGCAACCATAGTGATGTGAAACGCACCCGACGGTGACAATCGGGGCTACTCGACTCAAACACGAACACGTATTTGCAATATGCTGGTAATAGTGTGTAGTTCATAAGTGTGCTAATAGATGACACTAAAAACTTAATACGAGTAAAAAGTCATTTGTAGTTCACAAGTGCGCTAACAGATGACGCTAAAACATATTATATTTTGTTGTTTACAAGTGCGCTAACAGGTGACACTAAAACGTAATATTATCGTTAAGGTATTATATTCATTAAATTTAATTGTATATAGGCCGATTTTAATAGATTTATGATTAAACTGTGTGATTAAAAAATTATATATATATTTTAAAATTAGAAAATCTGAAGTTTTCACTTCTGTCGTGTAGTCTCTCGCTCTTATTTCGAGGGATGGGTTCATTAAGTATAGACACCCGATATATTATACAAACTGTGTAGACACACACATTTATAATAAAATGTGGTTATCCATCGGGGTGGTCCCGGTTGCACAAACTGGCAGACACATGCGTTGTACGTAGGACATATTTTATTTTTTACAAAAAAGAACGTCAGACGTTAAATAGCTGGAGCCGCTAACAACATGATATATGCAACGGTGAAAATGTCAACAAAACATCTCAAACTTCAGCTTCCGCCAACACATGTAATGCGGTTTGCATACAACAGGGATATACGTGCGGTTATGCGAATATTGTGTGCCTAATGCCTGTGTTATTGCTATTGTACGAACGTAAACTTAAGGCTTAAGTAAATGTTTAACGTAACTCTCAATACACAATATAATAATTTATTATTTACTTTTTCCACTACATTTTAAGGTAGATTTATATTATCCGGTCAGACACGGCGCGGGACCGTAGCGTTTCAAATACGAATATTTATACTTAGCGGATCCCGTCCGTTCAGACACGTATCAATACTCGTATTTGAAATGCATGTAAAAATGTTTGTCTTGCCGGAAACGCTACGTTCCCGCGCCGTGTCTGACCGGATAATATAAATCGAGGTTAATATGTGTTTTGTCATGCATCGTATTAGACGCGTTTTCTATGAATAGAATAGAATAGAATATATTTATTGTCCAATATAGCAGTGAGCAGGATTCGTCGTACAAAAATATTTAATAATTACAATTAATTGAATAAAATTCATTAGCTGAATACAAACATCTTTAATTAGAAGAGTCGTTAACTCTCTTTTAAATTTAGGGAAAGAAAGTGACGTCAGCTCAGCAGGAAGACTGTTGAAAAATTTTAAAGCTGAATATTCTGGGCTATTGCAATAATTATGTAATGAAAGTGGAGATGGGGATCTGTTACATTTTTATGTAACAGTAACAACAGTAATATTAATTTTATTTTGTCAATTGAACTGAACATACAGCATTTTGACTAGTCAAATACATAGATACGTTATTTAAAATAAGAATAAAATTTATTTAGCGAATAAAAGACATTATTGACGACCACTGTTTTAACCGTAGATGTAAATTTTGTGAAAGAAGCCAAATTTCTGTATTCCGCAGGCAATGTATTGCATAAATAGACTGAAATATTTGATGGACTGTATATGTTCCAGTTCCGCAAAAATACTAGTTACAAATACCCATTATTTTGGAAATAATAGTATAGATATTATAGTTCTTTATCTTTTTCAGGTAAGCTGTTGCTGCAGTGTAGCAATTAACGTCGCATTAATTAATTTGAAGGTAAAAATGTTGAATTATGATTTTTTGTAATATTTAAGTATAACAATTTATTGGAAAAAGGTTTTTCAAATGATCTTAATTTTCAAGAAATGTGATATTTTTTATTTATTTATTATTGATACTTACTTTACAATATCGTGTTAAGAGATAAGTATTGGCTAGAAATTATCTATTAATTTTATCTATAATATAAAAAAAAACTTTTATAAGTTAAAAAAAACTTTTTAAAAAACAATGGTTTTATTTTGAAACAAAAATGCACTAAAAAGTAGAAAATAATTTTTTTTAGTGATGATAAGTTGATCAGAATTGAGTTTAGTATTTACTGAAGATGGGAGCATAGCTCTTGAAATGTACATTCATTAATAAAATTATTGTGGTTAGACGTGACTAAACTCTTTATTAACTTCCCATTGGAAGTTATTGTAATGGGTCCGAAAATCGAAATCAAAAAGGAAAAAAAATTTTTATATTTCAAGGTCACTACACTATTTTTACACTACTTTTAGAAAGATGTCTGTGTGTGTGTGTATGTGTGTGTGTGTGTGTGTACGTACGTACGTACGTACGTATGTGTCCATTTCTTTCTAAGACGAAATCTCGAGAATGAAAAATGATATCGACTACGTTGGGGTGCCAATCGACGCGTATTAACGTAAATATGATCTGAAAAAAAATTTTTCAAAATCGGTTCAGCCGTTCTTTTTTCTTAACCAAATAATCTCCAAAAAAGTAGATTTTATGCAATATCTGGCGAATAAAAAATTATATCGACTTCGTAAGGGTGTCAATCGAGGCGTGTTAACGTCATTTTGATCCGACATAAATTTTATAAAAATCGGTTCAGCTGTTTTTTTTTTTTTTTTTAATTATTGTTAAAAATAAATAATAATTATGTTTTAATGATTAAAATGATTACTTTTCTGTGTAATATCTAATTAAATTATTATTATTAAATATTTATCAAACTGGGAAGTTCGTCGTGTGGACCTCAAGGGTCGCACTTTAGTCCTAATAAACGACCTACCTCACGGCTTGTTATTATACAAAATTATTGTGTACCTACTCGTATATTATATGTAATTATAAAGTCACAGAAATTAACAGTCACAAGTGGAATCGAGAATTTTTAGAATAAAAAATTTTTTTAATTACCTAGTGATAAAATAAATTGTAAAAATGTTTTTTTTTGTGTAATTTAAATGTTTTGAAGTTTTGAATTAATCGTTGTTTAAATTATTTACAACACGATAGACCCTAATGTCTATAATCTGCAATCTCCCTTTCTTTCTCACACACACGCACACACACACACACGCACCAACTATAGAATTCTATAGCTGGAGGAGTCACCAAAACAAACCTATCTGGATTAGAAATCATGGGTCAAGAATACGTTGTTAGAATTTAAGGGGGGCAGGGGGTTACCGTATTTTTTTTATTAAGCTACGAATCATCACTATGTAATTTGTGGTGATTAATTTTTATTTCTGACGTAACTTCCAACATTAATCGTGTATTTTTTGAATCACTTAAAAAATGCTGACGAGAGTTAAGATGTTTACCCATCAATAAATTAACAAAAATATACAAAATTCTGTCGCTGTACCGGAGAATTTTCTATCCATGATTCTATGCCTAAACATGGATGTTTTATGTGCTCTTTTATTCCAAGAAGTTTGTCGGTAGAGTTATTTAACCACCTGTATGTGATATTTTTCAGTATTTTCAGCGGAATCCACTTTTCCATTGTTTATTTGGAGTACCATTTCAAAACACAATGTAGGCACTTTCACGTTTTCACTTCACATTTTCAAATTGCATATAAACGAAGAATTGCTTGCATTACACAGGGTTTAGAATATGGTTAAACAATAATTTGTACCAAAAAGGAACCCTATTGTTGTGCCAACGATGTCTGTCTGTCACAGGCCTCTAACTTCTAAACGAAATGAGATAGGAACTTAAAATTTACACATAATATGCTTTACCACCGCCCAAAGACGCAGAGAATAACAAAAGATTAAGAACGTTTATTCAAGGGGGGCGCCCATACATGCAAACGGGGGGCAAACATTTTTTTGTAGCTTTCTTGTGGGGTATAGTTGAAAAGGGCCTTTTGGGTAGATTATGAATGTGTTTTTATTTTATTTATTTTATTAAAATTATATAACTTACATAGTACGGAACCCTACTTTTTGCGTAGCTCGACACGCACTTGGCCATTTATTTATAATGTATTATATAAACTAGATGATTTATGAGTTAAAATCGTTCCTACAAAACGCTACTGAATGTAAAAAAAACTGATTCAAATCGATTCAGCGGTTCTATAGTTATTAGCGAGCCTACATAGATATAGTTTCAAAAATTTCACTTTACATATTTTATATTAGGGTTTGGTTACAAAAATCAATTGTACAAAAATTTTCTGTTGTACCCTGTAAAGAATTGTTTGCCAGTTAATATATAAACTGCATTTCAACACAATAATGGCTGTTTTACTAATTAATAGATGTGTTACACACTTGACAAGAAAATATGAGTGGATAAAACTTTTCCATCGATTGTAATTATTAGTAATTATACTGTTATTTTATTTTTGTATCAAAAACACTACAAAATATTAAACATTATTAAACATTTTATACGGATTTGTTCTATTGTAGAGTTGTGTTTGCACTGTGCATTTGTCCTGAAGTAACAAAACTAACGTACAATGAAAGGGAAACAGAAAATTATTTGAAAATATAGTTATGGATTGAAAAAATTGGGTTTGAAATAATCACTGGTTTATTTTAAATGAGTTGTAATAAAAAATAAATACATTCACTATTTTGAACTACTGCGGACACGGAAAACATTAAAGTCAATCAGCTTTCAAAATATAAAACAATGGAAATATTTGTCTTGCAAAAAATGGATTTTTTTGTGACAATGTTTAAACGTATAATACGGTGGAGGTGCCGTGTTTAATAAATGCGCTTCCACCATATTTATCGTGTTAGTTCTTTAATTTGCCTATATTTTATTTATTTATTGTAGATTATAGACGCGTCGACATCTCAGGTCATTAGCGTCTTTCAACTACACTAAATAACAACTATCTTAAAACTAAATAACATCACAAAACATCCATGAGCGCAGGTGGGATTCGAACCCACGGCAGTCTAGTCCAGAGGTTGCGGCAATAAGAACGCTAACCTCTTGGCTATACTGCCCTCAATTTGCCTATACTTAGCGTATGGCAAATTACAGATATTGGCATCGGGACGTAGTCACTATTTTTAATAATTTTTATAATTAACACGCTTATATTAGCTTCACCTGTATGTTTGCGTGCTTGCTTGCTTGTTTGTCAGTTTGTAACCGACTTCTTTGAACTTGATTTTGACCAACTTTGAACGGTCAGATTTAGTTTAAACTTTGCACACTTATCAAGGACCGACGACAATACAATAATTCCATAAGTTTGTCCCATTATCCTGACCAGGATCTCCAGGTCTAAAAAAAAAGCAAAAAACTTCAGATTGAACTGAAACTTTGCACACTTATCAAGGACCGATTACAATACAATAATTCCATAAGGTTGTCCCATTATCCTGACCAGGATCTCCAGGACTAAAAAGCAAAAATAAATTATAATTTAAAAAAACTAAAAAACACGCTTTAATGAACTAAAAAGTAAAAAATAATTAATTTTATTGTAAAAAAAGCGTGGGGTGCTTTGTATCATATTTTCTACTACACCACGCTTTTTTTACAATAAAATTAATTATTTTTTACTTTTAGTTCATTAAAGCGTGTTTTTTAGTTTTTTTAAATTATAATTTATATAATTTTGATAGAACATTTTTATGCATATCACAAGTTCGGTTCTGTAATTGATCAATATCTGATAGACAATTCTGGCGAACCCTATATTTAATATTATGCAGCATACGTTTGTGATACATTCAGTAATTCTGAATTTTAAACGACAAAATCTCGTTATTGCTTGGGTATGCAAAAATGCTAATGCAAAGTCTTTGTGAAAAGATCATTGGGGCAACACGTTACATTAAAGACAAAATTCTCATAATTTATTATGTTCTTAAAAACACATAAATATAACTCTTGCGTATGCTTTAACTTATACAGTGTGTCTTCGTATAAATATATATTTTAAAGGAGTTACATGGCGAAACTTTTTTGCTTCCGATATACGGACGTAAAATCGTCAAGGAAGCAATTTGATATGTGCTGCGGTATAAGAAGGACGCAAAATAGTGCGTTGTATGTATATATTATATATACTTGACCTAACTATATCCCGAGGATTTATCCACAAGCGACTAGGCCGTGCAGTCAGGGTCCATTCTAATTGGTCGAATACCACATCTTGATGTCGCTTGACACACACATACACACTTAAACGAACGTAACAACTAACTAGTTTAACTCTGTACTAATATGGATAGTTGATAGCGATTAAAAAATGGGTTTTGTATGTGGACAGTGTTCAAACACATATTCTTCAAGACAGGCATTGGAGGACAGTCGTGGTCCAGTGGTTAGCGTCGCTGCCACTGAAACGGACTGTCGTGGGTTCGAATCCCACCTCCGCTCATGGATGTTTTGTGATGTCATTTAGTTTTAAGTTTGTTGTTATTTAATGTATAACCAAGACGCTAATGTCGACGCGTCTATAATTTACAATAAATAAATAAATAAAGACAGGCATTAATGTTCACAAAATTAGAATGAACACTTTAGGTAAGGCTTGTAATCTAATTCGTTCTATAAAAGTCGATCAATTTTCTGACATGAATGGCGTGACGCTCTTACCGATTTAGCAATTAACTACCTTTAAAGGAACGGTTTAGAAATCACTATACAAAGTAGTGAAGGGGTACTCGAGTACAAGAATCGATGCAGTACTCGATTCTTCAAAATACTCGCTGTACTCGAGTACTTGTAATTGGTATTCGGGTACTGGAGACCGAGTACACATTGCAATGCAGGGATTGAATTCTTCCTACAGTTGATGCGTTTTTGCGCATGCACGGCGTGTACTCGAGTCTCGAATACTGAATACATTATACAACCTTATAGAATATAGATAGGCGTTTTGTCAACATTAACAGTGTTTCCCTTTCCACCACCAGCTAATGTGAGTAATGTGTGAGCCGCGGTACTTGGTTGGCAATTGGCATTGATTAACGAACGAGCAAACACTAAGTAGCTGACAGACTATCAACTGCATGCAATGAGAATTGAGGTCATTCTAGACAGTACTCGAGTACTCGGTACTCAATTCTTGAAAGTACTCGAGTACCGAGATTTTCAAAAAAGACGATTCTCCCCAACACTAATACATAGTGAGGACTACAAATCATGACGTGATTATGAACTGTCACAAATTTTGACGGCCAACATCATACTGTCGATTTTTTGTCATTTCCGTTGTTATATGATGCCAACTTCATACTGTCGATTTCTTTCGTCATTTCCGATGCCTGCTAAAATTTTACTCTTAACGCGCCAAAATTCAGAAATCGAAAATCTTTGTTATTGTTGATCATTCTGTATTTACAGTCGATGAAGTAAGTAATGCACACATATAATATTATATAATAATGGCATTTTTAAGTCCTTTGTGTGGGCTTGTGCGTATGCAGATAATAATAACTGGTAAATGTAACTCCACTTCCGGCATTTTCTTTACCGTTATATTATAATCATTATGGTAAATAGCGCACGAAATTACACAATAAATCATATCGAAAATGCGGGAGTTTGCCACTCGGTGGTTTTATGCTATGTGCCATAGAAGGGCAAAAGTAAACACGAGCGCATATATGTAGTGTAGTGAGACCTCTGTTCTAATCATTGAGTTAAAAATTTCAGAAGATAACATCCCGCTAACTCTAGAAACAATCAGAGTGGTTAGCGCAGCCGCAGCCTCTGGACTGAACTGTCGTGGGTTCGAATCTCACCTGCACTCATGGATGTTTTGTGATGTCATTTAGTTTTAAGATAGTTGTTATTTAGTGTAGTTGAAAGACGCTAATGACCTGAGATGTCGACGCGTCTATAATCTACAATAAATTAAAATAGAAACAATCAAGGTTAACAAAAGTGCTAAGTTGAAAGAAGTATTTAAGTACCTCAACTGATACTTGAAAGTTTATTAATTCCTTGGAGAAGATGCAAAACTATAATAGTGTATTGTGCAACTAGTGTGTTAAATATATTTTTATGCGTCAGGCGCGATGTTTTCAGCACGAGTAGTAGGAGAGCGCGCATTTGCGAGCCGCATAATGCATATGAGTGCTGAAAAAATCATGCCTGACGCATAAAGATTTAGCACACGCTTTGCACACTATACTTTATTCAACACATGCACGACTTTAGAGTTTAGAGCTTTATTGAGTTAATGTCAAACACCGTAGATTCACTGACACCAGTACATCTCACTCTAAAAACATTGGCCTTGATACAATATTTATTTACTTCATTACCATAGTAACCATGTTTCAATAATAGCATCGAAAAGAGTTACATACTAGTTTTATTATGTAACGGGTTTTTCAAGTGTTTTTTCATTACAGCATCCAAAAACCGTTTTGTAATGGATCATGACGTTACCAGTCAATAAACGGCCATTTAAGATCCACATTACAGACACGAAAAAACATGCGTTATTTTTTTCGAAACATTTTTTGACTATACGAATGAAATAATATGCAATTATGCATCTCGCCAAAAATGTTGAAACAATATTCTCTGTCGAAAACCATATTGTAACATTTACAACAGAATGGATTTCCGCGGGTTTTCACTACCTATTAGCTATTTAAATGAACGATAACGTGAAAATTGAAAAGAAAACCCAAATTATCTGTAATACATGCCGCTTATTTACTAGGTACTGATAATTTGGATTGTCTTTTCACATTATTTACTTCAATGGTCATCTTCTATGAGATGTATGCGTGCACCTTCATTGGTATAATTTACAACAGATGTGGTGAAACTAAGTAAATAGGCCGTATCAGCACACAAATTATTAACGACCAACACGTGTTGTACATAAACGACTTTGCTTTGTTTTCAGTATTTTATTTTGGACTATATAGTATTAATAATACGATGTTAGGTTTATCAGGAAATGTGGGCAGAATTAATAAATTAAGAAATCAACAAATTATTTTTTGTTGGACGTTTCGTCACCTTTTTATTGTGACTTTATCGGCAACTCAAAAGTTTTGATTTCATGATATTTACTTTTTGAAATATTTCAAATGCGTTTAATTTTTAAAGCTATGCCTATATGCGCGTTGGACGATTTCTGGGAGGGGAAAAACTTATGGTTTCGCGTCACCGTCACGCTCGCATGTTATTAAAAGTATATCTATAGCTATGGCCAGCGGTGAAAGTATTATACTGGCGCACGCGCAGTGGGCTATGTACACGTATATGCACCAACGCAGAACTATGAGCAATGACAATAACAAATAAATTAAAAAAAATCAAAAACCCGACTGCGTAAAAAAAACTAAAAAGTTCAGTACTAAAAAAATAAATTCTAATGTGGAACATCGCGATTTTAAACAGTCGGGCTCATAAGAAATCCAAATCGGCGCAAATCTTCTCAATAATGGGTTCCGACTGTTTAACTTCGCTATGTTCCACATTAGAATTTATTTTTTTAGCACTGAACTTGTTTTTTTCTTTTTAGTTTTTTTTACACTGTCCGGTTTTTTGATTTTTTATTAATTTATTTTTTATTGTCATTGCTCATAGTTCTGCGATTGATATGATATAAGAGTTTACAGATATTTTTAATAATAAATCGACTTCTAATGTAATAATTTTATTATGAATTTCACAAAATTTTATAAAATTAAGATTTATTAATTCTCGTTCTTTCATACATAATTACCACTTTATGTATTTCTCAGATAATTTTATATTTGTGCGTATTTTATATTTCATTGTCGCATTTACCTCTAAACATTTGCTTCCACAAATACAACCTTCTGTAATATAATGTAGAATATTAAATTAACGTCGGAGTCCGAAAGATTAATAGCCAATGATAAACCATAATTACATGTTTATACGATGTAAAGTGTCACGTGGCATGATTTTATTTTTCACGCCAGATATAATAGAAATATATGTTATTTCATATCGTAATTGCTCTTATTGTTATTATCTTTATGTGTACAGGTGATTAAAGTACAATGCTTCACATTTTCAAATTGTTGTGATGTCAGTTTTCTGTTTTCTGTTTTTAATTCAGAGTTTTATTTTATTTTTGCTTCCACTTTTATGATACTAAAACAGCACTTAAAAGTAAACCTTCAATCGGTGCAACGAATTTTTCAGTTATTAGGCCAAGAAAGGATGGAGAACGTGCATTTATATTATTTACTATACTGTCCAAAAACGAAAAAACAAACTGCTAAAGAATATTACTAATGTTAAAAATAAATAATAATTATGTTTTAATGATTAAAATGATTACTTTTCTGTGTAATATCTAATTTAATTATTATTATTACATATTTATCAAACTGGGAAGTTCGTCGTGTGGACCTCAAGGGCCGCACTTTAGTCCTAATAAACGACCCACCTCACGGCTTGTTTTATTTGTACCTCTTATTGTGGGGTATCGTTGAAAAGGGGACCCTTTGAGTATATTATGAATGTGTTTTTATTTTATTTATTTCATCAAAATTGTAGGTTAAGCATAACTTACATAGTACTCAACCCTACTTTTTGCGAGGCTCGACACGCACTTGGCCGTTTTTTCTTAATCTACGTGGCAACTAAAATCGTATGTTTCCGAGTTATTTTTTCCCTGCATATTATGGAACATTCTGTAAATATGACTGAATACCACTGAACTGATGTCCTGAAAGAATAGAAATAGATACTAATTAAATTCAATTAGAGAACAATTGTTTTATTAATGAATCAATTTAGATTCCGTTGCTTATATTTGAATAATTAATGAACTGATAAAAAATTCCTGCTTATGTTTTCATTTTAAATTTATTTTGTCATATTTTATTCAGTAATCACTTTATTATAGATGTTGTAGACCCGATGACTTTAACATACGAAATATCGGTTTTTAATTAATTATCGATTTTAATAAAAGCTTAGTTCACGTTGGCCGAAATGTGGATGGCAAATATTAATCGCATTTTATAACATTTCCTAATAACCAGCAAACAATAATATTTTTTTGTAACACATATATGAAATGTACAAAATATTATCATTAGACTAGTCAGCTACGCAAAATAATATTTATCGCACAGCTGTAATTTAATATATTTGAACTAGCATGAAAAAAATTTTATTCCATACTACTTTAGATAGGACCCGTGCAAAAAATATTTTTACACGTGTGCGCGCGCATGCGAATATTTTATACACATAATATGTGTATAAAATATTCGCATGCGTGTTGTATACATTATTTTTTGTAACACATGTAGTTACGAAATGTACCTACAACAATTTCAGCTTTATATAGAGCTTTATTTAATCAATCTCACTGACAGATGAGAATATTTACTTCGTTGCCATAGCAACCAGCATTGCTCACATATTATGTGAGCAATGCTGGTTGCTATGGCAACGAAGTGTCGACGGAGGTGTAATTTATGTTTATTGCGTCATCTGATATGTGTCTCACACCGTAGTTGCGGTGCGCACGTTTAAAAAAAGTAAAAAATAAAAAACTAAACCTCCTTCAAAAAAGCCACTAAAAAGAGGAAAATAAAAAATTTTTGGTAATCTAAGTGAACTGTCATCTTAAAAGTCTTACGTAATTTATGGACGACCCCTCACAGCTTTGACTGTACTTTTAAATATGCAAAGTTTTCTTATCGGTAAACTTTTTGTTATTCACATTACTGTAGACAGAAACAACATCGTTCTATAAATAATAACGCATATAGGACCTATAATACACAGATGTATTAATATTTCAACACGATATAAGATAAACCGATTAACAACACGTCAGTTTGCGTGCGATTAATTGTATTGTTTATGTTAGATCCACTGTAACCAACGAATGTGGATATTTAGCTAACTTCAAAGCAAACCAACTATAACAAAGTGGTGCCAGTCGCATATAAATATCTGATTGAAAATTATGCCCGGTTTCTGAAGGCAACTATAGGTCAGTTCAAAAATAATAGGCAGTGACTAATGCATTTATACTTTACAATGCAAGATAAGCGGCACAGTTTTTATACATAGAACTGGTTTACTTTTTATTGTTTCATTGCTTTTCCGCTCTACGGGAATCATGATTTATACGGCTGAAATGCAATTGAAAATTTTTCGTTGGAAAGCAGCCAATTATATAATTGATTCCAAACATATTGGAAAAAATCAGTCACAGTCAGGATTCTAACCTGAACCTTTCCACTTTCGCGGCGGAATGAGCTTATATTTACTCAACCGTGACATGATTATACTAATCTAACATTCTCCTTATATGTTTAGGAATCAATAGATTTTCACCACATGCGAGTGTTAATTCAATACAGCTATGTTATAGAAGTGAATCTTCGTACTAGCGAGAACTCAACATGAAAGTGAAAATTATTTCAAACTCCCTTAATGGTATACACAAATAGTACCTAGATATATCAATGTTATAGATAACCAAAGATTGGTATTACTACATAATATTCTAGAAATATTTATATCTTGTAGACATCGTAAGATAATCTACATGTTAGATACATGCATAAAACACGGTATAGAAATCAACCAACGAGTTTGATTTTTTTTAAAGATAAATTTGTAGATTTATACGGATGAATTGCAAAATTATTTTTTCCAATATGTTTGGAATCAATTATATAATTGGCTGCTTTCCAACGAAAAATTTTCATCTAGGCCATATTTCAAACAACTATGGATATTGACTATAATAATAGAAGCAGCTTGTTTTGTTAAAAAAAAACTATGGCTATTTTGTACAGGAGAAAACGACCACGAATATTGCACTACGGTCGTAACGTGTATGTCGGTGTGTTTTTTGTGTTGGAAAAATAGAGTTAAATAAATTAAAACTTTGACATAATCGGATTTGCATTGTGGCCACAGATATTTTCGAGGTTAAACTTTGGTGGCTTTCGTAATTAATAATAATCTAATAAATGTTGGCACAACAATTTGAACAATAAAACTATTTCGCCAGTTTGAACATTCTATCTATACTGTAGTGATGCTCGATTACGAGATGTTTTAGTCGATTGCCTCGATTGTTCAAACATTTCGATGACTCTCGATGGTTGTTACTTGGACTCGATTGTTGTTGTTTCATAGTTTACCGAGACCGAGTCGCATAGTAGGTACTGAATTGTACACTGTCGAGAGCCACATAATATACAATCGTTCATCACTCAACAACTGTATTCGAGTCGATGGTCGATTGTGTAGTAATAGCGTAATACAAATTCAATAGTGAAGAGATCACAGAGTACCGAATGAACAGTGTGAACGTCAGTCGACTAGCATATAACCTTGCATCGCGATTATAAACTTCAAACATCTCGATGACTCTCGATGGTTGTCACTTGGACTCGATTGTTGTTGTTTCATAGTTCACCGAGACCGAGTCGCATAGTACTAAATTGTACACTGTTGAGAGCCACATAATATACAATCGTTCATCACTCAACAACTGTGGTCGAGTCGATGGTCGATTGTGCGGTAATAGCGTAATACGAATTCAATAGTGAAGAGATCACAGAGTACCGAATGAACAGTGTGAACGTCAGTTGACTAGCATATAACCTTGAATCGCGATTATATGTATTCTCATTCGCTGCTATTGCTAATGCTATAACCTATGTAGCAAATAATCGACTTGAACAATAAAACATTTCGATTGTAAAATCAAACTCCAAGTCGATTGTGGACTCGGTTGTTATTATGAACGATTTGCAATTGTTTCGATTGTAAAAATATCTCGTAATCGCCCATCAGTATTCTATAGCAAGATCGTTAAATATTTGATTGAAGGGGAGATTGGAAGTCACGTACAACTAGAAGAACTTTAAACTTTGTGTCCCAGTTATAGTAGTTTGTATAAAAGTGCATATATTTATACGATAAGAAAACAAAACTAGTGTAAGTAGCATTATGTTAAAGAGTTTTGGAATAACTAAACTTTTTAAATTGTATAAATGCTTGTATACTGAATAGTATTTTCTTTCACGACATTTTTTAAAGTTTTCGAGAATTATAATAATTTAACGTTTAGTTTGCAACTTTGATTTTTAAACAAGATTATTACTAAACTTGTAAAATTAAAATATTATATATGCATACCTACGAGTATATAATGCTTTTAGTTTTTTCTTTCTTGTAATTTATAATCTCGAGTTTTCATTTATAACTCAATTAAAAGTCAATTAAAATTAAATGAAAATGCATAGAAGATATCAAGTTACAGTTTTATAAAAAAGTAATATATTAAAAGTTAACCTACAAACTTGATTTGATTTTTCATATTTAGAAAATCGAAAAATACAATTATTAATAGAATGTGTGTATTGTTTTATGATATGACTGGGTTGAGAACTTTCAGATTTTAGATTTTTCTCGTTAGTCTGTCTTAGAAGTACATTCATCATTGTGCCAAATTTCAACTTTACAATCTATCTAGAAGCGAGTTATAATTTCCGGACCTTTATGATTTATACAGGGTGGCACATCTTAAACAATGCAGTGAAATATCTCGTAAATGGTAAAAACTATAAAAAAATGTTTTATACAAAAGTTATAGAGTATCAAGGGGGACAGAAGACTGTGATATCAGATTTAACATAGGTGGTGATGTGAAGGTCAGGCGAAGGTCAGCTTTGATTTTTTAATTGTAATAGTGCATTTTTATTCCAGAATACGATACAGTATTTAATAGTGAACGGTAAATTATTAAGGTACATATCAGCTAAAATTAATAAATATTGAGATATTTAGAAATGTTGTTAAAAATAAATAATAGTTATGTTTTAATGATTAAAATGATTACTTTTCTGTGTAATATCTAATTTAATTATTATTATTAAATATTTATCAAACTGGGAAGTTCGTCGTGTGGTCCTCAAGGGTCGCACTTTAGTCCTAATAAACGACCCACCTCACGGCTTGTTGTAAGATCAAATTTTATCGGATATTTGACTGAACAAAGACTTTGTTAAATCCATAATTGTCAGTGAACTTACTATAGTGTGACTTTTAATAATATTCCTGATGCAATAAAAATCTACTTCCAATATAAAATGTTTATAACTGACAAATCCCTGAGCAGACTCTGACCTCTATGGTTGATATGATAAACAATAAATTATATTTAGGCGATTAATTGTCAATATTACAGAGGAATTTCAGCGTTAAAATGTGATTTGTACGTTTGGCACAAATACATTGGTGTTGAAATATCGTTCTGGCCTATCACATAAATCACAAATAATTTCACAAAGTTACTACAGTAACTGTGCGACCCCGACTTATAGGTAAAATACGGTTCAAACTGCGGGAACTGAAGCGTTCTACGTACAGGCGATCCAAAAAAATTTAGTTCATACAGCGTAGTTAAGAAATCTTAGTGTACTTGAGAGTTGAGAATAGCCGACCGTGTAATTTTTTTTTTTTTTTAATTGTAGATTATAGACGCGTCGACATCTAAGGTCATTAGCGTCTTTCAACTACACTAAATAACAACTAACTTAAAACTAAATAACATCACAAAACATCCATGAGCGCAGGTGGGATTCGAACCCACGGCAGTCCAGTCTAGAGGTTGCGGCGCCAAGCATGCTAACCACTAGGATATACTGCCCCCCACCGACCGTGTAGCAATACTGTTGTTTATATTACAAACCCACACTTCTCAGGTTCTAATGGTAAAAGTGGCTGTTGGATTTTCAAATTATTACTAAAAAATAATCATTTAAAAATACGAATTGGTGCTACACCCAAATTGAAATAATAGACCGAGAGCTAGTGTTATTTATTCAAGGCCTTATTTTTGTGAAGATGTTGATGGAGGCATATTAAAGTGCCCTGAGTAAGGGATTTTGCTAGATAGCGGTATGGGAGGGATGCAGATCGCCCCCAACATGTAACACAAAAATGGTCACGATTATAATTGCTTCAAGGCTTAAATTGTTTGTATAGCTTGTCGGTGACCCAATAATGCCATTATAATATTTGCAGATCGATTGGTCAGTATTAAAGGGGTGGCTCTATGGGCAGTGGCTACAAAAATGTACGAGAAAAGTCAACTGAATTGTTTATTTTATCTGAAGTATTAAAACTTTTGAACCAGACTATACTACTTTTAACATTTATAAAGCCAGTGTTTCATAAGAGATAATTTAAAAAGTACAATTAGAACTTAACGGGGCCTAATGATTTATGAGAGATCTTTGATTTGAACAAAAAAATATAATTTTTAAACTTTAAAATGCATTTATTGCCTCACGTTCATGTATATTATGTCGTAGCTAGATTGGAAAATCCGTCGTTTTATAAAACGCCTAGACGTTTCATAAAAGGCGGCCAGATTGTCAAATCTTTGTTGACTTTAAGTTATTTTACAATTTGGCTTGTCATTTTATAAAGCAACAAACAACGCGCGGCCAGATTGTCAAATTTTTTAAAACCGAAAATTATAGAAACGACAATAATATATTGGTGCAATTTTAGGTTGGAAAATTATTACTTCCCACCTCTAGTATGGTAGTGAAGTAATGGATTTAGTCCGAAAAAAATATTTCGAGATTTTAACAGATTTCACGTTTTGAGACCCTAGCAATCGTTTAAGATCATTTTCTGACTGATGTCTGTATGTGTGTGTGTGTGTGTATGTAGTCAATTTTTCGCCTTCGATGTCGTAAAAACGGAATAACATACGGCCATGCCGATTCTTCTATTGTGTTTATCAGCTTTTAACTTAGATCTGATTAGATTTTGAGTCAAATCGGTTCAGTGGATCCTGAGATATTAAAAAACACATAGGTAAAAAAAATATAAATGAATTCTAGATGTTATAATATGAAAAAAATGTAAATATTTTTTTTCTCTAAAATGTATAGTTTTTGAGAAAAAAAATATTTTACTAAAAAAAATAAAAATTGTACGTAAATCAAGGTAACCATGATTTTTGCTATATTAAGCTAGCCATCAGTAGATCACCAAACAAAAAAGAGGGCCATGCTTTTTTCAAAGAATAAAAATTAAATTGTGTTTTAAAGACCACCAACAGCTAAGGTTATTTGGGCCTAGTCAAAGAATAAAAAAAAAGAGTGTTTATTTTTTGCAAATATTTACTAGGTGGGAAGTATAGGACTGGTCATCAGTCGAATTTTTAGTTTTAGATTCACCTAATTCATTAAATGATTTTGATTATTTTAAAATCAATAGGTACACCAAAAAAAATATACAGTGTGTCTACAGACTCATCCTCAACATGGGGATCTCCGTTGTTATGGGAGATAGAGATTTGGTTAAATGAGACAAAATGTGCAGAATCTCCAGTACTACTACCTTGCGTAGTCAAACTTTCCATATTTTGCTTGGTTCGCGACCGACAGTTGAAAAACGAGATTTACCCATTTTCGTTTTTTGTTTATAACTCGCTTATTAAGTAAGTTAGAAAAAAAATATTTTCACTTTCTTAAGGCCGTTTTTTATGAAGATTTCAAATCTCTTTTCATATTTTTATTTACTTTTATAGTTTTAGAGATACTTGTATTAACTTTGTTTTTTTAAATACATGTCAAAGATGGCCGTGACACCATTCGAAAGAGATTTTTTTTCTCTTTAATTTGATATGAGGGTTGATGGATTTATTTTAAAAAATAACAGAGTTATACGTAAAACACTGATTTTTAGTAGTGGGCTATGCTAAATTAATTGATAAAACAACAGAAGGCTTAGCAAACAGTTGAAATTCGCGTTGGTTTAGTAAACAGCTGTTTTGTTTTAGCTGTCAAAGTGTAGTTTGTTGCTAATTTGTCAGTTTACTAAGTGATTTATTAAATTTACTTTTGTTATCATGGAACCATTTTGTAACAATGTTACATGTTACATTGTTACATTCTATGTCACAAAAATTCGACCAGAGCTGCAGAAATGTACTTCGATCAGTATCTAGAATGAAGACAACCTCATTCGTCTATTTACAGAAACTTACGAGTAAATTTAATAAACTATGGATCATTTAAAAAGCCGTTTACTAAGTCAACGCCAACAAGTCAAGAAGACAAAACTACTGTTTTACGATCAATTGTTGAAAATCGCTTATTTTTCATTGTTACAAAATGGTTCCATGATAACAAAAGTAAATTTAATAAATCACTTAGTAAACTGACAAATTAGCAACAAACTACACTTTGACAGCTAAAACAAAACAGCTTTTTATACTAAGCCAACGCGAATTTCAACTGTTTGCTAAGCCTTCTGTTGTTTTATCAATTAATTTAGCATAGCCTACTATTAAAAATCAGTGTTTTAAGTATAACTCTGTTATTTTTGAAAATAAATCCATCAACCCTCATATCAAATTAAAGAGAAAAAAATACTCTTTCGAATGGTGTCATGGCCATCTTTGACGTGTATTTAAAAAAACAAAGTTAATACAAGTAGCTCTAAAACTATAAAAGTAAATAAAAATAGGAAAAGAGATTTGAAATCTTCATAAAAAACGGCCTTAAGAAAGTAAAAATATTTTTTTTCTAACTTACTTAATAAGCGAGTTATAAACAAAAAACGAAAATGGGTAAATCTCGTTTTTCAACTGTCAGTCGCGAACCAAGCAAAATATGGAAAGTTTGACTACGCAGGGTAGTATTACTGGAGATTATGCACATTTTGTCTCATTAAACCAAATCTCTATCTCCCATAACAACGGAGATCCCCATGTTGAGGATGAGTCTGTGGACACACTGTATATAGCAAAATGTATTTAAAATGTTGAACACAGAAAAAGAACTGAAAACAGCAAAGAAAAGCAGCTTTTTTAAAGCTATATAAACTTCTTTGTGGTTTGTTAATGTAAAGACTGTAAATGCAGAGAATGTAGATATTAAATCATTTTATATTAAATGAAACGTTATTATTACTTACAGTTTATTTCTCCTTTTGTTCAATCCGAACAAGAAATGGCTTTTAAAGTAATGAACTTGCCTTAAGCCGAATAATTAAAAGTAAGTGTATAGACGAACCAACCCTATATAATAAAGCTCCTTGACCGTAGGGTACAATAAATAATAATAATATTCAAAACGGGGTATTTCATTGTGTGCTAGAAACTCCTGTAGCACAATGAATGTTTGCCATCCTTACAGTGGATGTTCAAAACATCTTCCAAACACTAACTTATATAAATTATTATAGGTACAGGTTTGAACAAAATATTTAACTTATGATGAAAGTAGTAATAGCTGATCAGAGAAGTCGTTGATGAGAAAATAGCCAAAGACAATGGGGTCATCCCACATATCAATAATTTTGAAGTGCCCGTTATTTTTAATTGCAAACAGAAATTTAAAAATATAGTTCGCTTCACTTTCGTAAAGGCATTATTTCTGTTTAAAATTACATAAAAAATGCACACTTTTGTGCATGTTTGTATTGCATAACTAGCCGTTACCCGTTATTAGTGTATTTCCCATAATATGGCACATACACTATTGGCGTCGGTCGGATGGCGGGACCTAGGGGTCGGACCAAAATTTCTCGACGTTTCATAGCCTCCTGAACACTTTGGCACCATTTTTAAAAATGTTTATATATACAGGGTGAGTTCGACCACCCGTATCAGTCGTTTTTTTCGAAAACGGTTAGTCGTAGAGAGTTGTGTCAAAAATTTGTATAATAAAAGCCCTAATAAAGAATCGAATGGTGATAATTTTTTTTTTCCGGGAAGGTCGGCTTCCCTATTAGTTTGCTCCAGAATGTCCAGAACTCCGGAATTATAAATGTAACGATAGGTCGAAAGTGGTATTGTTGAAAAGATCTTTAAAAAATAAGCAAGTTTTGTAGGAAATTTTTTTTTATTACTGCCACCCCTGTTAAGTAATATTTGCTTGAAATTACTAAATTAAAATGTCATAATAACGAACTTTTTAAAAGTCCGCATTTAAAATCTAGTTACCTATCTATCGATCATTAAACACTGAAGAAGTACACTCACAGTATAACCAGAAGAGCTCAGTAGTATGTATTAAAGAGTAAATGGAAGACAGTTTGAACACTTGTGACAATGTCTAAGGTTGCTAGATTTTTAATGCCGACTTCGAACGTTATTATAAAATTTTGATTTAATAATTTCAAACCATTGTTACTTAACAGGGGTGGCAGTAATTAAATAATTTTTCCTACAAAACTTGCCTATTTTTTAAAGAGCTTTTCAACAGCACCACTTTCAACCTATCGTGCTTTCTAAAATTCCGGAGTTTTGAACATATAATAATTTATATTTATACTTATAGAAATTTACAGGGGTGGCAGTAATAAAAAAAATTTTCCTACCAAACTTGCTTATTTTTTAAAGATCTTTTCAACAATACCACTTTCGACCTATCGTTACATTTATAATTCCGGAGTTCTGGACATTCTGGAGCAAACTAATAGGGAAGCCGACCTTCCTGGAAAAAAAAATTATCACCATTCGATTCTTTATTAGGGCTTTTATAATACAAATTTTTGACACAACTCTCTACGACTAACCGTTTTCGAAAGAAACGACTGATACGGGTGCTCGAACTCACCTGTATATGTATGTATGTATATATATATATATGTGTACACGATAACTCTCGACAGACTTAATCGATTGAAACGAAATTTGGTACACACATTGGAACCCATCACCGCAAGAAGCCTATTTAAAATGGGCCCGATCGGACCATTTTCAGGGTTGTATTTAGGGGTTCCAAAAAGTTTTTGGGCCCAAAAATACCGAAAAATTTGTCAGAATCGTTTCAAAATTGAAATTTAACTCTTTAGTAAAGATTAAAATGTGCTGCCAAAATTTTAATAAAATCGACCCGACAGGACCGGACTTTCAAATTTTATGAAAACACTAGTTTGTTGATACGGAATTACTTATGGAAGGGTGTATTTAATTGCGTGTACTGATAAAATCCATGTCTAATATTGAAATTTAGAAAAATTTAATTATTTTAAGGGATATATTAAGGGGTTAAATTTTTTATTTTGTCAAAAAACAAACTTAAGTTCACATAATAATGCCACAATGCCTGTATTAGCAAATACACTATATTGTCGGCAGGGTTTGGCACTGCGACCCGAGTTTTTTATTATATTATGTCAACTCGGACGAAGCCTTTATCCTTTGAGTTTATGCGTGTAGTAAGGGTATAAAAGTTGTGGCGAAACAGAGAGACAGACAGATAAAAAAAATATCTAAAAATGATCAATTATGAGTTGAACTATCTAAAAAAGATGAAGTTTCTTTAAAAAAAGTATAACTTACAGGAAAACCTTCCTTTACATGTTTTATTATTAATATTAAAGTTCTTTTAAAGCCTTTTTTCATTGTAGATTCTAAGCGTCAAAAAATCCCATTTTTCTGGAAAAACACAGATATATTTTTTAGCCCGTATAATACGCAAACGTATACATCTAGTAAACACGGCAAATGAACACCACAAAGCAATAAGTAATATACTGTTGGTTGTATTTTTTTTACATAAAATGTAAACAATATGTTTAGTTGAATATACCTAAGTATAATAAGGAAATATTGTTTTTCTCTTATCGTATGACATAAAGTAAATGAGTAGGTAGTTTGAAATCATCCTGCTAGTTTTTAAATATTTTTATCCTGAATTGTTTTTTTCCACCCTTTTCGTAACACAAGGAAGTTAAATGCAAATGACTGAACAGAATATGATCTTTTTATTTTTATATATAAAATCATTGAAGTGGCTTTTAAATTTATTGCACAAAAATAAAAATATCTGAATGAAAACAAGATTTAAGTTATGACGATAAAAAGTCAAAATCTGAAGAACAAACTTGGTTAAATTGCATCCAGTGATTGTGTTCAGTTGTTCTTATAACAAAATCATAAAATATGAAAGAGAAATAAAATTCTTATTACATAATAAGTAATTTGGCGGCAGTTCAGCAAGTACGTATTATATTACTGCTCATAAAATCTGATTCTAAACTTAATTGCATTGAACTTGTTCACACGGACTATGATTTAATATACTCGCGTTTTGTTAGTATATGAGACAAATTAACGAAACCGACTGTCATAAAGTGCTCAGAGAACATCGATCAAACCGCAGTATATTCTTGTCTAATGTGTTCAACAAACTGTTAGGAAATAGACCTGCGAGTAACATCTCTCTGAATGGAACCTGGTTTCAGGTAACAAACGTGGGAAGAAAATGATCGCAGGTCCCTCCCCCAGGCTCACTGAGGACCTAATCAGACTCAGCAGGCCAACACTTAGAAAGGTGATTGGGCTTTTGACCGGTCACGCTTCTCTAAGAAAACACCTACATGTGATGAGGATACGACAGGAATCAACACTATGTAGATTCTGCGATATGGAGGATGAAACAGCCACCCATATCGTGTTCGAATGTGAAGCACTAACCTACAGAAGGACAACCATCTTTGGATATATAGATGAGGACGGAATTATTCCACAGGATAATCTAGTGCCAAATCTTCTGGAGCTCATAAGAAGATCCAGGCTATTTGTGGACTAGATCCAGCTAATGGGGAAGCACAAAAATCCTTTTAGGATGTGGTGCAGTTTATGGGCCAATCCAGGACCACCACTCTTTGTTTTTAATATTTAATATTCTTGTCTTGTAATCAACATTAGATTTTGTCAAATCCGACAGATTGATAATTTGGCAGCAGGAAAAATATCTCGCTGTACTTAGGCCTTCAAGTGCCAATTGTGCCTCCCTGACCTATAGTACCTGTACACAGTACCTATATAGAAATACGCTAAAATAAAAACTTTAATTTAATAAATTAATTGATTACTTAATTCTAATTATTATTTGCCAGGATTCATGCCACAACAACACACAAACTCTGAAAATTTTAACTAGCTACCTCTTACCGTTTGTGAGATAGAGCCCTGTGACAGACAGACGGACGGACGGATAGACAGACATCGTAGGCAGGGTAACAGAGGTATGGAACCTTTAAAACTCACTCTGTATATGATGTCCATACGAACAAAATCCATACAGAAAGACAAACGCGTCCAGAAGAGAAACCTTTGATAGTTCCGTAGGGAATACGGAAGATGACAATATAGTAATGTCTATTACCTAGACTCTAGAGCATTGAAGATCAAACGTGTTTAAATTAACTGAATGTTTCTCGACCGGCCATTATATTATTTGAATGTTGTAATCTAACCTGTTCGTACGTAATAACATTATAATAGTAGAGTACAGTGATACCTCGCTTAACTGTATTGTTACAAAACTGTTTTCTGAGTTGGCGGAATAAATATTTATTTACAATAATAAAAAACACAATAATAATGAATGCAACAACGAAAAGTCAGTTCTAACAATCAACACAAGTAAACAATAACTAAACAGTAATTAGAAAGCAAAACAAACAACTATATACAATAATTCGTAATTATTACCACTATACACTAGTATTTATCTTATCAATTTGGTTATTTATATCACGGTACTATTTATGATCCACCGTAGTTGTCATTTTTGATATAAATGCGTGTTTTTCATGT
Organism: Mongoloraphidia duomilia; assembly: GCA_039654895.1. Classification (NCBI taxonomy): domain Eukaryota; kingdom Metazoa; phylum Arthropoda; class Insecta; order Raphidioptera; family Raphidiidae; genus Mongoloraphidia; species Mongoloraphidia duomilia. The sequence continues at coordinate 4,557,582 of CM077517.1, forward strand.
GTTTTACTGTTTTTACTTTTTCGACACTTAAGGGACATACTATCCACCCTTAAGGTGACGGTGATGTAAGGACCCTTACAGATTTCCATTTTGACTATGAAACGCATATTCGATTTGAGGGTATGAGTAAGTGTCCCTTACTACTTAAGGCTTAACTATGAATACGGTCGTTAGACTACCAAATAGGAAATGGGTACGAGCAGCGTCGGCCTGAACAGTTAGTTTTAAATATATTTACACCTTGAAATTTAAAAATATAAATATTTTAAAAACTGAAAAAATGTCGGTATGTAGAACTGTGTATAATTTCCATGTTCCAAAATCATTTTTAATATGAAAATTTATAGTGAAATTTTCTAACCCTAAAGACCTAGGTGTTCAACTATTATACTTTTATCATATTTTTTTTTAATAATTTCTATCACGTGCATGTTAAAGTCGCCTGTATTATTTAAGTTAAGATCCGACATTTCTAAAACTACCAACTTATCTCAAGCATCATAAAGCTCTTCATCGGATTACCTGATTTGGGGTTAGCATTTCACTGTTGCAACTTGTTTGTCGCAATACATACTCGTATGTAAAATACAACTTTGATGACGTAATGTTAATTAAGTTAAATCTAGTTTTAGCAGAGCCCCTGCTAGGGTCATAGGCGTCTGAAGTGACTTACAAAGAACCCTCTTAATAATTCTGTACACAGGAATGAATCGTATGTTCACGAGAATAAGCCCCTCTCCATTGATGTGAAAATTTCAGTCAAAGGATTCAAAGGCTGGTGAATTGTCTAATATATTTCACTTTTACGTAATATGTTGAAAGCAAACAAATAATACAAAACGGCCGGAAAAATGTATTTGTTCAAAACATAATATACAAACAGTTTTTCATATTATAGTAAACTAGCGACCCCGTCCGGCTTCGCCCGGGCGCTAAGAAAGCCCGGGTGCAGTACACTACTCACTCGCTTCGCTCGTTCGCTTGAATATTATAAATACTGCTAAATGTCATATGTATACCTTACCGGTTTACATACTGTATACACCGTGTCCCAGATTGATGTATACAGAGGGAATTTAGCATTGGGACAAAATGAACGGATCAGAATAAGCCATGATATTCTTAATCAAAACTTCGAAAGTAAGTAAATTTAATAATTATAATATGTCCTTGCACCATTACAATACAAGAAAAAGGGAAGATCTGATCATCCTTCTTTTTCACACAAAAAATTCAACATATGGTCTTAATTACTAGGTATGCAATTTTTTTAATAGACTATCTCTGGATACTCGGAACCAGTGTCTCAAAGTTTTCAAAAAGAGAATTTACAAATATCTCATTAAAGAGTGTTTTTATACTTATCAAGAATTTTTAGATGTAGACAATGCTCCCTAACTAACTATATTATGTTTTTACGTTTTTTAACAATTATTTGTATAACTAAAACCAATAAATCTATCTATCTATCTAATAAAGTCTCTTTAGTCTTTATTTGTTTCCGCGGAACTAATTCCTCGCCGCGATCAAAGGGTAAAAAGAGGGCATGGGCAGAGCGGGTTATCCAAAAACTCTAACATTTGAGAAAATTTTTATGGTTCCTGAGATGTTGCCGATGGAAAATCCCATCGGGCACACGGCTAGTTGTTAATAAAAACATAATTTCTCGTAGTTTTTTTTTAGACTGAAAAAAAAAAGTTTAAAGAGAGGATTATTTCTCTTAATGCTAGTCAAATATAAATGGGAGATTTAAAAAAATATGTATAAAATACATATTGTTTTTCTTTGAAATAGAATCGTCCTGCTGCAATTTAAAACATTACGTAAAAGATTGTACATTTCCATTACTTTCTCCACTGTAAAAGAATCTAAGTTTGCATAATTAAGACAGTTTTTAATTACCTCGTTACGTTGAGTTATGGCACCGTTTGTGGAGAAAGTTAAAATTTTTAATTTTATCTAGAAGACTGTAATAATATTATTGTTATGTTCGAAAACGTTAAAAGAAATTCATTTAATAAAATTGATTTTTAAACTTTCAAATTTTGAATTAATATATTATTAAAAAAATAAATTTGAATTTTGAAAAATTTACAAAAGAAAAATTAAGATAACTAATGAAATTTACAAAAAAAAACAGGATGATGTCACAAAAAAAAGTGAAATTTTTTGTTGGAAAGCAGTCAATTATATAATTGATTCCAAACATATCGGAAAAAATCATTTTACCAACTATAGTCACAGTCAGGATTCTAACCTGAACCTTTCCACTTTCGCGGCGGAAAAAGCTTACAGTTACTCAACCGTGACATAAAATTATTAATCTAACCATTATCCTTATATACTTCGGAATTAATTGATTTTCACTACACACGAGTGTTAATTCATTATAGCTATAATTTGTAGAAGTGAATCTTCGTACTAGCGAGAGCTCATCATGAAAGTGAAAATTATTTTTAACACCCTAATGGGATACACTAAATAAGTACCTAGATATATCAATGTTATAAATAACCATAGACTGGTATTACTACATAATATTCTAGATTTATCACAAAAAATAGTAGTATTATTCCAGAATCTAAATGAAATAAAATGTAGAAAGTTATCATTTCAACTATTATAGAGCGGTTCAACATAACAAACTAGTTATAAAAGTACGAGAAATAGACGCTTATGACCTCTGATGTCGAATGTCTATAATTTATTTACAATATCTGTTTACAGTACGAGAAATAGTATCTGTCTTTGCGCCACTATAGTAACTACATTTATGATAAATGATTCCCAATGGTCTCATAAACATTTTTCACAGATGGCAATTAATTTGCAACGACACTAACGTACAAAAGTTTAAGTTAATTTTTCACTAAAATTAATACATCCTTCTCTAATTAATGAAAAAAGTTTTCATCATTTTTCATCATGTTTTTAGCATGGATACATATACGTTTTACCTTTGAAATTGTAAATATTCTCTCCTTCCAGTAAACGGGTGGTTTGAAAATCAGAACACGACCCGCACCTGTCAGAATCAACTTGTAAAATCCAGTAAAAAAAATGCACAAACTTTTTTCAATATTATTATAAACTTCAACTATTGCAGCGTGGTTAATACTGACCAATCGATCTGCAAATATTATAATGGATTTTGGGACACCGACAAGCTATACGAAAAATTTCAGCCTTGAAGCAATAATAATTGTGACCATTTTTAACATTGGAAATAAGACCTTGAATAAAAAATACCAAAAAATTGTCACTAGCTTATAATATAGGCGAGATTTGTTTATCTGGTAGTTATGGAAAACATTAATGTATTAGAGAAAATTGTTTCACTTAAAATGCATCTGCTCAAAATACACGCATCACCTCGCGCATCACTAACATTAATGTCTAACAATATTTTAATTTTAAAAAATTGCTGTAAATCATTTTTTTTTTAATCAAAACATTTATAGTGATGCATGCTTTTGTTCAGTGGATTTTGCATTTTAAGTGAAACGATTTTTTCTAATGCATTAATGTTTTTCTTAACTACGAGGTAAACAAAATCCGCCTATGTTGCGTCTTATGTGAAATTCACTGTATATGGTAAGTCTGTATAGTATAGGTAACTTTACGAATTCAGAAATATTTCCGAGCTTTTTAGTTTAACATTTTTTATCTGTGTCACGAAAATGAACAAAGAAACAGGAAAATAAAAGTTACATGGAAAAATGTGTAACTTGAAGTTTATGTTGTCAAACTATATTAAAAAGCAAAACGAAAATTGTGAATTTTATGACTGTTCATTTTGATTGTTAATTCGCAGGAAAGCATAAAATTCAGTGATCCTTTTTCAGTTCGCTAAATATTTTTCATTTTGGCCTCCGACTTCATTAAACAACCCGTCTGTAAACATTAGCCAGGTCGTAATATGAAAGCAATACTGTTTTCAATTATCCACTTTTCAGGTTATTAAAACAGAAAAAAAACAAATGTCCTTATAAAAACTCAAACGTTAATTAAATTTGAAATGGTTTAAATTTCATTTTTTATGGAGTTTTATGAATAATTTTATTTGCATATTTTTTTATTTATTGACCATTCGTATAATATCGATCATTACAAGTTGAGATTTATTTTTATAGAATACACCTCAGTAAATAATATATGCCTTTTTAATTTTCAGCTAAACTGTGTACACAAAATTAACAATGAAAGATAAACAATCAATATGATTAATTTCCCTAGTCCGTAACTAAATACATAAGAATATCAGACCACATTATCGCCATGATATTATATAGAAGGCTATATAGGAAAAATGTAAATGCACCGTCTGGATTCGAACCCAGAACTCCCGATTTCGCATCAGGAAAGTTTCCACTTACTACACAGTGCCCGACAGCGAACATTTAATCTTTCCTATGTATAGCGACGATGTACCGCAAATCCAGTAACTGCGAGAACTATTAATTTTATAACAACATTACAATGAATGCTGCCTTTCTCAAATGGCTGGGACTGCCTTATAGTGTGTATTTTGTGTACACAAAACTAAAGTACCTACCTGGTCCTTTTTATCTGGCTGAACTTGGGTTCTACAGGGTTTAAAATTAACATTAATACGAGGCAATCTTTACAAAAAATCAATTTTTACGCGAGTAAAACCGATAGTTTTACAAAATAAAATAGTATAAAAAATTATGACAAATTATTCTTAACGTCATAATATTTTGTGCAATAATACATGTAAATTGTACAGATAGGATTTGTCCTGAAAGCATAAGTTAATACGGAAAAAATACTAAACCGATTTAAGTAAAAATTATATGGGCCTATTCCGTCATCATTCTGAACACAACGACATCAAAATTATTCAAATCGGTTAATCTCTCGAGATTAATGCTGTTAAAACAAAAAAAACTATAAATATACCACAAGCGACTAGGCCCTGCAGTCAGGGTCCATACTGATTGATTGAATACCCCATTTAGATGTTGTTTGATTATGATACATGCACACACACACCTGAACGAATAAACAACTAACAAGTGAACTCTGTACTAATTATAGATAGTTGATAACGATTAAATGGGTAAATTTGTATGTGGAAAATGTTCAAACACATATTCTTCAAGACAGGAATTAATGTTCACAAAATTAGAATGAAAACTTCAGGTAAGGCTTGTAATCTAATTCTTTTTATATAAAAGTCGATAAATTTTTTAACAATTCAAAATAAAACTTAATTAAAATTTATTTTTCTATTCCAGTTTCTCAAGAACACTGTTATTGTATATATTTTGGACATCCTAATATCTCAAATAATAATATTACATTACGTTTTCTTTTGAAATGTCAAAAAATTTATCGACTTTTATAGAAAGAATTAGATTACAAGCCTTACATGAAGTTTTCATTCTAATTTTGTGAACATTAATGCCTGTCTTGAAGAATAGGTATTTGAACATTGTCCACATACAAAACCCATTTTTTAATCGCTATCAACTATCCATATTAGTATACAGAGTTCACTAGTTAGTTGTTACGTGCGTTAGGTGTGTCAAACGACATCAAGATGGGGTATTCGACCAATCATAATAGACCCTGACTGTAAGGCCTAGTCGCTTGTAAATATATCTACACGTCGAATTGATAACTTCCTTTTTTGAAGTCGGTTAAAAATTCAAATCTATTTAAAACTACAACAACGCATTTTATTTTGTAAATTTTGTAGGAAGAGGAGATATATAAATAAAAGTAACAAATTTCTTCCACGAGACAAAATTGTATTGTTTCTCCAGAAGATAAACGAGAATTGTACGTAACAGTCACTCCCCCTTCTTCCATGTAGCGCTGGAAAGAAATGTAATCTAGAATTATCACGTATTTACCAAGTCACGTTTTAATTAAATATAATTTGTTAAGAAAAGGAATGAGGAAAGTAGCTAAGAAAAGGCAGATGATCCTTTGCTCCAAATGCTTGCGCTCTAACGGTACACAACATAACATTTGCGTTGTCAAAGGGTTATATTTTTATAGTAGAGCGCTCTAACCGCCTTGGGTGTTAATCTAAGATAATCCAAAAACATACGCTAGATAAAAGTGAGTACACAGCTTATGATAATGCCAAGAATATTAATTCTAGAATATTTTGTAGTAATACCATTCTATGGTTATTTATAGCATTGATATATCTAGGTACTTATGTATTTATTATATCCCATTTTAAGGGCGTTCGAAATAATTTTCACTTTCATGATGAGCTCTCGCTATAACGAAGATTCACACCTACTACCTAGCTATAATAAATTAACTCTCGCATGTAGTGAAAATCAATTGATTCCGAAGCATATAAGGGGAATGTTAGATTAGTAACCTTGTCACGATTGAGTAAATGTAAGTTTTTGGAGGGGTAGCGAATGGCTAAAAACTTTTTTCATTATTTTTACCGTGTTCAGCATTCTCAAAAACGGGGGGAGTAGGTTCTCTCGTAGCTCTAGCAAAATGTTCGGATTTTGAGCCAAAATCCCGACTCCTTGATTCTACTAATAAACTAAACATGTTAATTTTACGAACTCTACAAACATATATTTGAGATCTATTTAATATTTTCGTTGTTTGTCCATTTTCTCGCCACTATTAATTTCACGCACATTTCGTTTTGAAAGCTAAAAAGTCAAGTAACCAAAATTACCGAAACATGGTTAAATTTAATTTTCATAAATAAAAAGACTACTTTGCATGAAAATTAATAAAGTTTAAATTATGAATATTTATCAAACAACAAAATAAAAAGGTTTTTAGGGTTTCACACTTCCGTATGGAACCCTATTACCCTCCCTATGGCGTCTGTCTGCCCGTCCGTTTGTCACAGGGCTCTGTCTCACAAACGGTAAAAGGTAGCTCTAAATTTCCTTCAAAATGGTATATCAGCTAGCATTTTATCTTAACCTGATCCAAAGTTTTCAGAAGCGTGTAACTCGTTAACGGTTGGAGATAGAAAAAACCGCAAATATAGAAAATGTAAGAAATTTTGTCAGCTACAATTTTCATATATGGAATTTTTTCGTAGAACCAACTGTATTCGAATTATACGCGAAAAACCAAAAAAATGGGACCCGAGGGTCAAGGACTTTTAATATGTTTCTTTATTAACCAGTCCAAACAAAATCCCGAAGTCGGTTTTTGCGCTTATGGACATTCCGGCTAGGATCATTCGTTGACTAGATTTTATCCAACTTAATATGTTACATAATTTTTAGATACTGATTTTTATTATTATCTACACTGTGAAATAGCTGATTTTTATAATTTAGGAACAGGTCATCAGAAACACGAAGAGGTATTTCTTGTCAATTTTTGTAGTTCATAAGTTTAAAAATACCTCTTCGTGTTTCTGATGGCCTGCTCCTAAACTATGTAATCTGAAATTTATTTTGTCCATTTACGGCTAAGAAATATTCAAACTCTAAGTATTTAGGAGTAGGCCACCAGAAACACGAAGAGGTATTTCTTGTCAATTGATTTTAAATGTGATTTTAAATGTTATAAAAAAATAATTTGTGAGTAGTGTTAATCGAAACGATGCAGTTGGTTAACAGTGAAGAGTCCTCTTAATAAGAAACTATAAGTTACATAATACTTACACTGAGTTCAGCTAGTTATGTTTACCTGTACGATGAAGTAATTAACTCAGTAAACATAAGCAGACTTGGGAAAATACACATTTGTTAAACAAGTTTATAATTTCTATCTTCAAAACTTATTAAGAAAATATTTCTTATTGCCGTCTCGCACAAACGATGCAATTTAATACTCTGAAAAATATACAATTGGCTCAGATAACTTCCCCATCTCGATGTAAGTTTTGTGTACAGACTGTTGCTTCAATTTTCTATGGAAAAAAACTGATCAATTAATGCAAGTAAAGCTGCTGGTAGAGGTTAATTTACTATAAAAATACGTGGAACATTTTTAAACATTTTGTTGAACAATAAAACACAAGGTTTATGAAATTTACATTATATCTTTATTTTTAACAATTGTTTCGTCAACACAGTGACTTCATCAGAACTATATCAAGTTTAAACTTTAAACTATAAATCAAAATACAAAATATACTAGTATATATAGGTTCTTATCAGGTAAAATTTACAATAAAGTAAGAAATGGTGAAAACTCTAGATCTATTACAATTAATTGGTTTGTGCGATATTTTTATAAGTTATATTAAGGAGGGGTGAATTATTGAGGTCTAATTAAACATTTAAGAGATATCCTAACTTTTTATGCTTATTTATTTCTAATGACTCTAACAGGTTTAATTTTGTGCTTATGTTTTCAATGTGTGAAATTTTGAAATCTTCCTGAAACTTCCTACTTCTAATAGGTGGCTGGCATAAATAGAATCTTGTTTTTTTTTTTGAAGCTGTTTATATATTCCCCAATTCTCTTTTTAGAGGTTCTTCCTGTTTGATCAATATAATATTTTAGACAGTTTTTACACTTTAGTTTATAGACTCCGCATATTTTATTGTCTTCATTTGTTTTATCTTTGTTATTTTTTACAAGCTTTAATTTAACTTGCAATGTATGTTAGTTTGTGTGTTTGTTTAGGTCAAATCTTGAAAGTCAATTTTGAACGACTTCCACGTATCCGATCGATTTGAAATTTGGTACACATATGTATTCCCGATGACAATACATAAATAAATCAATTTTAGAATTAAATTCAACTCCTAAGGGATTCAAAAGGGGATGTAGGGTTTTTTTGACTACTCAACGCCCAGGCCAAATCGCTAAAGCTAGAAACTTGAAATTTAGACAGTTGGTTCCTTTTCTGACGTAAGCATCCACTAAGAAATGATTTTACGAGATTCAACCCCTACGGGTGTCAAAGGAGGGTAAAATTTTGAAAGAGTAAAATGAACAAAATAAAATATTAGTAAAAAAAAACTTTTTAGAGACAAGCTTTTATTTAAATGCACTAAAAAGGAAAAAATAATTTTTAATAATTTAGGGTCATAACTAATAAAAGCGTTGGTCGTGACTAATAAACTATCATAGAGTTCACGACCAACGCTTTTATTAATTATGAACCTAAATTATTAAAAATTATTTTTTCCTTTTAGTGCATTTAAATAAAAGTTTGTCTCTAAAAAGTTTTTTTTACTAATATTTTATTTATGATAAGTAAGTAAGCACCCCCTCCATCATATATGGAACATGTTTGTTGTGAATTCATAAACTTTATATGTTCAAAAGACTTTGAAAACGCGTTGCAACAATGCAACTGAAGCATAAACCATGCCAAAGTTGCATGTGGTAAATGTAAAGTAAGTATTTATCGTTTCACAGTCGATCAAGCGTTAAGGCGATCAAGAATGTGCTAAGAATTAGTAGTACACCCATCGTTCTGAATACCTCGTTGCATAGATATTATGTTATCAAATTTCACGGAAGGAAACTTTAAGGCTTTAATGTACCCTCTGAACCGAGGTGCAGTGAAAATAAATATTATACGGTTTTACGTTTGTAAAACAAATATTAGTAGCAGAGAAATAAATGACTGAACGGAATCAACTTTAAACATGATAAGAACAAGCCGTGAGGTGGGTCATTTATTAGGACTAAAGTGCGACGAACTTCCCAGTTTGATAAATATTTAATAATAATAATTAAATTAAATATTACACAGAAAAGTAATCATTTTAATCGTTAAAACATAATTATTATTTATTTTTAACAATAATTAAAAAACAAAAAAGAAACGGCTGAACCGATTTTTATAAAATTTATGTCGGATCAAAATGACGTTAACACGCCTCGATTGACATCCTTACGAAGTCGATATAATTTTTTATTCGCGAGATATTGTGTAAAATCTACTTTTTTGGAGTCTATTTGGTTAAGAAAAAAGAACGGCTGAACCGATTTTGAAAAAATTTCTTTCAGATCATATTTACGTTAATGCGCGTCGATTGGCACCCTAACGTAGTCGATATCATTTTTCATTCTCGAGATTTCGTCTTAGAAAGAAATGGACACATACGTACGTACGTATACACACACACACATATACCTACATCTTTCTAAAAATAGTGTAAAAATAGTGTAGTGACCTTGAAACATAAAAATTTGTTATACATTTTGATTTCGATTTTCGGACCCATTACAATATTCTTCCAATGGGAAGTTATTAAATAATCCGATACAACTCAAACTAACTTTTGTATATAGGTGTACTAGGGGTTCCGTCCGGCTTCGCTCGGGTGCTCAATGCCTCTCACCTTAACGATTTGTGAGATATGAACATTTTGTCAAAAAAATCTACACTTCATGTCGAATCTATGGAAGTATTAGTTCTGTGAATGATGATGATAGTGGTGCAGTTAGCTTGTCGGCACGAATTCACGATAGACTGTTCAGATTTCAATTCGTGTCAGTGATGTGTGAGGAAATTGCATGAAACGATAACTTCCTCCGTCGTATTGTGTTCATTGATGGAATGGAATGCGTGTGCGAGTTCTATGTAAAGGCACTCAAAGCTCAAATACTCACTTAAGCTGCGACACTCGAATACGCGAAATCAATTGTACGACATAAAAGTGTCATGAAGATGTCACTATTTCTTTATCTCAACATATTACGTCAGTTTTTAGATACACAAGACGCGTCAAATCAAAATCTCAGAATACATTTGCAATAAAATTTTGTTAAGTAACCGTGTCTCGTGGTAAGGTTGTGTACACTGTACAGGTTTAAGTTTATGGTATTGCTGGCTTCTACCATAATATCTATCTATCTATCTATTATATTACTATAGTCCAAGCTCCCACCGTACAAAAGTCTACTGGATAACACTACTAAAATTTTATTAGTGGACTTAACATATTGTTACAAAACTGTTTTCTGAGTTGGCGGAATAAATATTTATTTACAATAATTAAAATGTTAACAAAAATAAATAACAATAACGAAAAGTCAATTCTAACAATAAAAAACTTAAACGGTGATTATTGAACTAAACGAGCCACTTAAATAACACTTAACAAATAACTATATATACAAGGATTATTTATTTGTAATTATTTCTGTCACTGTATTTATATCAGATTTATTTCGGTGTTCAACACTGTCACAGTACAATCTACACTGATTACTGTTGACTGATCAATATTTATTTCACTGTACTGACTGATTCCCGTTTGCGTGACACCGTCGACTGCTTCCCTGACTCACTCGTACTTCGCTTATATAGGTCGCGCAACCCAGCCTAGTACGTTCTCGGGTCCTCTAGAACATTCCGGCAGGTACTCGTTGTCTAGAATTTTCGATACCATTCCACGCTTTACTACACGCGTGACCTTTCTTTCAACTGGTCTCCATTGGAGGCAGTGGCGTAACATCTTGGGGTTTGCTACAGTATAATTGCCATGTTTACGCGAAGGCGGTACGAGCTTTATTGTCGATGTTCGTAATAGTTTTTAAAAGCGTTTATGCACTTTGATATTTTTTGAACAGGTTAGCCATTGTCACCTGTGAAATGTCAAAACACATTTAACGTTTCTAATACCCGTCGTTCTAATAAGAAATAAGTAAATAAATCTGATTTGGTGATTTTTGTTTTGGCTACGATCATAAGAAATTTTGGTTCAATCCAGTTTTATTCCCAGAATTTCTTGCTGACATGACATGCGCCGTTTACACTTAAGTCCTTAACTTCTAGTTTGCATTTATACCCAATGTTGTAAAATTTGTCAACTTACATACTGCGCACTAATCAGGACTGAACTATTGATATATTGGTTACGCGGCACGGCTGGGCTCGAGTAGTCCATTAGTCGAAGGATGCAGGACATCTTTTTAGTTTGCACCGAATATGATTTAGAACAACGCTTTAAAAATTACAGTTGTTTCGTAACATAATATAATAAAATGGATTATGGTGACGATCGAATTACGTCTGATGTATTTTTATATTTGTAATAATAATACGTAAGGCCAATGTAACATCCTTTTAATGTTGTTTAGATAACAGCAAGCAACGATAAAATGCTACCCACCGCTTCATGTTACGTAAAAGGTATAGTCCATATTATATGCTGCAACGCCCACAACAGTTTGGGAATTTTCCTTGAAATTTGAGATATTTTCTGCTGCTTTTGTAAGGGAAATGAAATGTGTGGGACTTTTTTTCATTTTGGATAGGATTACTGTAATTAGTATTAAATGTTACTGATATTTATTTATTTTGTCTACATATTTATAACCTCAAAATAATTTTTATTTGGGAATTTTAAACAAGTCATGAACGTTTGGTAACACTGATTCTCACTGATTTACATTTGTCGGACAAATCTAATATTTTGTCAGATGGAACCAGCACCGGTTCGGTAATTTCATACGTTTATTTTTTAGAATTATGAACTACTGATTATCATTTTTATACGTGAAAATTGCAAATTATAAATTTTCTTAAGCTGATTTTCGATGCTAAATAATGTCAATAACAATATAACAATGCTGCTAATTATAATAGAAACGAGGCTACGTTAAAATAATTAATTTGAAGGGGTAAAAGAAAAAGAGAACATGGGAATTATAATTAGTTTACAGCTTGACACACTTTATTCTGAAACAAGTGCTTTCTTCTATCTAATTAATTAAATTCTTTTCCGTCAATAGCACAGCTTGCAAAAAAATACTGTTCTAACTTCTAAAGAAAAAAAGTTTTGAAAAAGATATTGAAAGCATAATTTCTTGACGGGTTATAATAGAATAATAATTTATAAGCTGATTTGTCTCTGAAAATTTGCATGTGAAAAATAGATACATTTCAAATTGTCAAAAATATAATAACTTTTAAAGTTAAGTCTTGACTGCCTGCTTACATTCAATAATTCAAAAACGATTGCTTTATTCAAGTATTAGTCGCAATATTTTATAATAAATAGAGCCCCTCACGGCATGTTTACTATAAAACTGAAATATCGATAATAACCCCTCTCTTAGAGGGAAACTTGTTCGCCTAGGTGTTTATATCGTTCTGCAAGGGGGTTAATAACGACATTTTGTTCTGCAAATTGAAATATATGCTTAAAACAGTCGCCGTAACAACATATCATAAACAACATAATAAAAATTTCGTCGGGCACATGACACGTTTAGGGTGATCTGCCACCCCTTTAATACTGACCAATCGATCTGCAAATATTATAATGTCATTATTGGATCATCAACAAGCTATATAAACAATTTCAGCCTTGAAGCAATAGTAAATGTGACCATTTTTTTGATGTGAAACATCTTATGTCGGGCTGTGAACAGCCACGTGAGGGGAAATATGTAACGAAATGTTTGGTCCGCTCCTTCGCTGCTGTTCTCCCCACCACTGCGGCACTCTCTCTCTCTCTTGGCTCAGGCGTGCACTGTAACACACGCGGTGTTACAGTGCAGTATATAGGTTTACGTCAGCATAACAGTTAGTTGCTGCTTTTGAAAAAATATATACTACTACATAGAGAATACCACCGAGTTTAATAATGTTTTCTTTGATGTTTCACATCTGTCGGGGGTCCCAAGACCCACACCCTTTTTTGTTACATGTTGGGGGCGGTTTTCATCCCTCTCATACCGCTATCTAGCAAAATCCCTTACTCAGGGCACTTTAAAATGCCTCCCTCAACATCTTGACAAAAATAAGACTTTGAATAAATAGCACCAAAAAATTGTCACAAGCTCTCGGTCTATTAGCTATACTAAAATCTATCTATTGATTTTTCAATACAAATGCTTTTTTGTATAGGTACTTTACGTAAGCGTTTGACTTTATATTTAATGAACGTGCAATAAAAACTGTTTTTAAATTTACATTTTTGAAATCTTACAACTTTTAATTACAAAAATTCAATATTTTCTCACGTTCTAATGTAAACACCGAGATAAGCTTTACACGGGTTATTGTAGAATCAAGAATGGTAGTGTAGTTCATTGTAATGAAATATCAAACATCCAGTGCAATTTGTAAAACCAACATTAATTTAAAATTAGTTCGTATAATTTGCCCCGGCTTATATATTCAACTGCCAGCAGAGATTATGGCTAGAATAATACAACGAATGTATGTACTGTGTACATTACTTAAAAGATGATACGTCTAAAGTTAAATTCAATACATAAAATGACTCATAATATCTGTTTGTACCTCGGTTTGTACTTAGTATAGTCCTACATTCTTTAAAGAAACAAAAAAAAAATTGTAAAAAAAATTTATTAAAAAAACAAAAAACCCGACTGCGTAAAAATCGAACATAAAAGATGGAAACTAGATCAAATGATAACATGCAATCGGAGGCATAGTAGTAACAAATTGAACAGAAATACCTCCGACTGCATGTTATCATTTGATCTTGTTTCCATCTTTTATGTTCGATTTTTACGCAGTCGGGTTTTTTGTTTTTTTAATAAATTTTTTATTTCCTTCCTTTTAGTTGAATCTACTCATCAAGCCTTTTCATTTGATACCCCACACACAAGGTTTTACCGATTTTTTGCGTACTGAAAAAATGGCGTCTAGCGCCCGCCATATTGAATTTTCCGTGACGTCATGTACCCTATTTGAAATGTCAACGAAACCTTTCTTTTGTTTTGATTTTGGTACCTACCTATATCAATGTATTTAGAAGGAAAATTACTTTTGCATTCTGACAAAATAGCGTCTAGCGTCCGCCATATTGAATTTTCCGTGACGTCATATACCCTGTGTCACTCTGGGGATTCAGACGAATCTAATGACACCTCATTTTTCAAAATCCGTCAATCCGTTTAGGCTACAGAGCGTGATAAAGAAATAAACATACATAGATACATACACTCGAAAAACATTACCCTCCTTCTAGCGCAGTCAGGTAAAAATAGAACCTCTTTCGAAAAAATCCACTAAAAAGAGGAAGTTAATAAAATTTTGAATTCGGCGCCAATTTAATTAGGTGCTACAACTTTTAATATTATATTATCTACTTTTATTTTATTTAATTGGCGCGGACTTCAAAAAATTACATTTTATACATTTTATTGGCTTTTTTTGAAGGAAGTTCTATTTTTTTTTTAATTTTTTACTTTTTATTTAATACTTACCGTTACAGAATTATGTTTTATGTTTACCTATATAAAATCAGTATTATATTAACCACCCGCTATTATACATTTATACACTACAAAACTGCCCAGACGAAAAGACATTAGGTAAAGAGCGGAACGGTCTTGAAGTAAAAATGGGGTCTAGATTTATTTTACTTCAGACCGTCCGGTCTTCACCTAAAGTCTTATAATCCGGGCAATTTTGTTGTGTATAAACGTATACCAGTGGATAGCTAGAATAATACTGATATTTAAACATACAAAATAATTCTGTAATGGTACGAACGTCTCGTGGCGTCACCAGTGCGAGTGTTGTTTAGTGGCGTAACGTATTTATTCGCGATTAATTGCCATCAGTCATGACAATAAATTTATTAATAAGTGAAATAAAATTGATAGTTTGTGTGAAATATGATTGACTCTCAGTCTCACATCATGCTTAACGATGTCAGTTTTAATAGCGTTATAAGTGACAACACTTAAATTGACTAGACTTTACTGCCGAAGTCCGCCTTGTACAGTTAGACTTCATCTCCTGTACAAAGGCACCGCCCGCGGTGCCCTCATCGTTACTCTACTAGCCTCGTCCCGCGTTTTAACCCGTTCCTTTCCAACTGATGATCTCTTGCCCTTGGACTGGCAAGTTATGATCGAACGTTTTGATTGATCATGTAATTTTGTTGTGTGTTAATATTGTATACTTATAGTGATTATTATGAAGTATTATAAATATCTTGTATTATGTCAGTCTTGTGACTTCTTGTGATTTAACACTACGCGTTTCAGCAACGAGTTGCCATCTTCAGATGTAATTATTTTTTTAAAAAAGACACGTAGAGTATTCGTAACACTATATAATATTATGATGCTAAGCACTGTGTATTATGTCGTGGTTTGTGAAGTACTGATTTAAATTTCGAGATTGTATGGTTTATATACTAGGTAGATGAAATGGAAATGTGAGTATGTGTATGTTTGTGTGTAGACGATTACTGAGTATTGGGTGTTTGTGTGTTGTTAATTATTGTGTCGTATATTATGTTCGATTTTAGTGTTAGTTTGTCATTAAGAATGTTGGTATTGTCGAATTTTGTGGCTTTATATATTTCATATTCTTCGAGGGTGTCCATGTGTTTACCTTTACTGCAAATATGTAATGGAATAAAATTTGTTTCAGAATCGTGATATTCATGATTTTGTGAAATTATATGTTGGGCCGGTTGGGCGTAATTTGATTTAGCATTTAACAAGTTTTTTTTAGGGAGATGTTCTTTGAAACGTTCTTCAAAAGGTCTTCCAGTTTGTCCTATATAGAATTTATCACATGTGCTGCATATTATTTTATAGACGCCAGTGTGTTTGTTTTTAGGTGTTCTGTTTTTTTGGGTTGAGGATGTTTTTGATTTTGTTGTTTGTACGGAAGCTTACTGTGTACCTAATTGTATTTTTTTAATTGGTTTTGTATGGTGTAAGGTAGTAACTTGGTAAAGTTTGCAGAAATGTAGTGGTTGGCTGGTTTTGTTGTTTTGTTTTTTACGGTTTTTAGTTTGGTTTTGTGTCTGTGTATTAAATTATTATGGCTATGCCGGGCTTCTGGCACGACTTTCAATGTTAAATCAATTATCAAAGTAGAAGCATTGACTTTAAACGCTAGATATTTTCAGAGTAGATTTAGATTACCAGAAACCGAGCATATAAATTATAATACAGTGTTGTGTATAATAAATAAAGTTATATTGTGTGATTTATTATTTTCTGAACTTTTGCGCATTTACTTATTATTTTAACATTTTCTGTGGATATTTTTATCAACTGTAGGTCAATACACAAGGTTAGTATTTTCAGGTGTTTAAAACCTGGTATTATTAGGCTAGAGCAGTCGAGCCTAATTTATCGTGTTTTTAAATATTAAATAGAATTAATTAAATGATGCGAAAGAACAATAATATTAAGTTTAAATGGTTTTTATCACAAAAACAAGAATGAAATGGAAAGGAAAACCTTAGCAAAAAACTTTAAATTACCTATCTACGACAATATTTCTTTTGGAACAAAAAACGCAGTAAATTAATTCAGAAAGAATTTAGTTAACTCGACAACTGTTTTCTTTGAACAGCAAGAATGTCTGTGAAAAATCATTGAAGCTTTAGAGAGTTACCTTCAAGAATTCTTCTTGAAATGCGTGCTATTTGGTAACAACTCAAGAAAACAGTCTACAGTCTGATTCATTTAAAACTTACATATTAATTTATTATTAGGAATCCAGTTCGTCCCTCTAACGCTTGTGACCTCTGATGTCGAGTGTCTATAATTAATAACTTTATTTCTCAACGGGCATAAATATTTTTTTAAATAACTTTAGTAAACAATTACCGTCCTAGAACGGGATACAGATTAAAAAAGGAAATAACGGTTTAAATCTTATAATACGGTTTAAAATTAAATTTAATAATATCTTTGGGCCTATAATTATTCCGAATTGCTGAATTTAATATTTGGCTATTATGAAGTTTATGAAGATCGGCTAATCTTTACAAAAGTACATATGGCCGCCATTTTAAAATCTGACGCCATTTTATTTTTTTTTGTGTCCTATAAAACTCTTAAAGATCAATTTTCAAAAAACGTCGAGAAATTTTGGTCCGATCCGACCGATGTCAATAATTACTTACAAGTTATTTTAACTCAGTAGGCCATGGTTTTTAAATATAAAATTCAAACATCAGCAGTCAATAAATTGAATGACTATAATAGAATAATATTTGAATTTGCATATAAATGTGTATAAAAAAACTGTTTTGACACAATATTATACATAAAATCTATCTAGAATTTTCTCCTCTTTCGATTAAGATAGGTTTCGAATCGATCTGACTTGAATTGACCGAATTATAAGCAAACGTTACGCTTTTTAGTTGAAGCAAAAACGTTAGGTACGCTTTTAAGTTAAAACTTGTATAAATTTTATTCCTCATAACATTTCTATACCGGGGGTCTTATATGAAAATCAATTCTTAAGGAGTAGTAAACTCCAATAATTTTAATGTCAGTAGTTTCGATTTTAATGAAAAGTTGAATGCTAAGGAATCATAACAGAGAAAAATGAAAATATAAAATGAATTTGCAAAATTCTGAAGCGCATCATTGTTAAAAATAAATTACTTAGTGTTGTAAGTAGATAAAATGTATTCATTTTGTCTGCTTGTATTTTCTATAAATAAAATAAGTATTAAAATAGCAGAAAAGCTGCATTTTATGCACATCATTAAAAGTATATTGGAAAACCTTTATTGAAAAAATAAGCTCTATTTGACTATAATTCGTCGAAAACAATGAGCAGCAATAATACAAAATGGAAGTAGCTTCGAATAATTTCATTTTCCTGTATTTTCTCAAATATTTAATTGATATAATCGAGCAAAAAGCACTCGAAGATTACAATGCAAGATAGAGCTGCATGCCGGAGGGACAGAGTGGGAAATAAAGTGAGTAAAGTGTACTGGTGGAGAAGTTCTTACACCTTTGCAGTAACTTTGCTTTGGGTTAAATACGGAATGTCTAGAGGTTGGTTCAGAAATATCCGTTAAATACTTCAAAACAGATTTTTGTTGGCTTTGTTATCAAAAAATAAATTGTGTTTTAAAGACCACCAACAGCTAAGGTTATTTGGGCCTATCACTAATTCATATTTTCAATTCATTATTTTTTTTTAATAATTAAATTGAGAATCCAATCGACACTTTTACCAGCTCTCGGGCTAGAACCCGGGAACTGGGGACTTGTAATAAAGGAACCATAGCAACGCCATGTAAACAACAGCATTGCTACACTCTCGGCTATTCTCAAGCCCGGCTTTGTTATCAATACAAAATTGTTATGATGAAGAATATTACTAGATATTTATAAATAATGGAGAATCGTAAAATACTATAGTATTTTATTATAACCTTTCAACTGTGAGTTTGGGCTTGAGAATAGCCGAGAGTGTAGCGGCGCTGTTGTTTACATGGCGTTGCTATGGTTCCTCTATTACAAGTCCCCAGTTCCCGAGTTCTAGCCCGAGAGCTGGTAAAAGTGTCAATTGGATTTTCAATTTATTATTAAAAAAATAATAATAATGAATTGAAAATATGAATTGGTGCTAGGCCCAAATAACCTTAGCTGTTGGTGGTCTTTAAAATACAATACAACTGTGAGTTTTACTATTGTATCAAATAATTAAAAAAATTAATTTTAAAATATATTTAACGAAAAACTAAAGGTAGGTAATCAATATCTTATTATTATTGTATAAAATAATGGCCGGGACTCTATAATTTGCAGCTTCATAAAAAAATTCGGATATTTTGTATGCTCAAACAGGAGAACGTGTTTTCCAAATTCTTGTCTCTGTCAGTTTGTACTGGCATTACTATAGAACGTTGGACCAATTTTTTTGATTAAACTTAGTATAGGTACCTAATATAGGGCATTTTTTATTCTACGTTCGATATAAATTCGAAAGAAGCCGCGGAAAAAAGTTATGCGTATAATATAGGTAGGTAGGTACTACAATAAAAAGAAATCGAAATTTCAACAAAAATAAGTACCACCATATTTTTTATTAATATAATATTCGAAACGTCGACTTAATAAAATAATTATGTTTTTAGTAAGTTGTTTTTGTAACTCATAGCCTATTTCAGAGGTTCCCAACCTTTTTTATCTCATAGACCACTTTAAAATTTTTGCTGGTTCCGGTGGACTCCCTGCAGCTACATTTCTACCATATTCCCAAAACTCGACAAAAAATGTGAAGATTAGATCTAACTATGGAAATTTGCGTTGCGGCTGAATTCCAACCACGAATTAACAGTTTTAGAAAAAATTGATTGGTTAATTAATTAATTGATTTGTGCTGAGAGTGGATGTCAAAAAAGTAAAGTTGGCCAATCAAAAAAGTGATTCTATCCAACTTTACTTTTTTGACATACTCACAGCACAAGAAATCAATCAATTCTCACTTATTTTATTTAGAAAACTCCCCATTCGGAGTGGTAAAAATAAAAAGAAAAATAGTATATTTTCTTGTACTGAATATGGAATATGCAAGTTTTTACAAGTAACAGTCGCTGAGCTTCTTAAAATATTATCTGCCTACATTGATAGGCGAAGTCAAGCCAACATTTTAGTTCTTCACTATCGAAACCAGATAAATTTTCGTGGACCCCCGCTTACGAATTGTGAACCCCCATTTTTTTGTCACGCCAACGTAGACCCCCGTCGAATCTCCCGTGAACCCCTGGGGGTCCACCTGGACCACTTTGGGAATCAATGGCCTATTTTCTAATTTTTAAAGAATTTTTACATATACATATTTTTACGCTTTTTATTTTATTTTTAAAACATAAAGAACAAAATTTTCTTCTGCCGTATTTAAACAGACATTAATTATTTGTATTAGCAAAACTTTTTTTCACATTCGTCCTTCGTATTTGCTATCGCATCGATTTAAGTAGACCTTTAATGCAATTTTCGCGAAAATACGGAGGATCATTATGAAACAGTCTGTAGTTTTTACTGTGTGCATGCACATGTAGAATTGAAACCCAACTTCGTCAAGAGCTAATGGATTTTGTAATTAGTTCTGTCGTCTTTGTACGGCTGGGTTTCAAACTACAACCAACCATTGCAACACTATTAGTGTCGGTTTTGTCCTGAGATACCAACGTTTTTTGTGTCTGTTGTACATTCAGAATCGAAACACTGCCGTTCTCTATGTCGATACGAAATCAAAGGTAATCAGGGAACGCTGTGGGAAGGGGAGGAAACTAATCATCTCATGGCTTGGTGCATCCTCAATCTATTGATATTAGTGCACGTAAATAATTACCAACTGTGATAAAAACGGTCAACATGAAGTGGAACATTTTTTTTCTTCCACCATTTTTACTTCCCGCCTCTACTATGGTAGGGAAGTAATGGATTTAGTTCGAAAAAAATATTTCGAGATTTTAACAGATCTTAACGTTTTGAGACCCTAGCAATCGTTAAAGATGATTTTTCGACTGATGTCTGTATGTGGGTGTGTATGTGTGTATGTGGTCAATTTTTCGCCTTCGATATCGTAAAAACGGAACAACATACGGCCATGCCGATTGTTCTATTGTGTTTATCAGTCTTTAACTTAGATCTGATTAGATTTTGAGTCAAATCGGTTCAGTGGATCCGGAGATATTAAAAAAAAACGTTCTCAATGTCACGTATTAACATAGGTGAAAAAAAATATAAATGAATTCTAGATGTTATAATATGAAAAAAATGTAAATATTTTTTTTCTCTAAAATGTATAGTTTTCGAGAAAAAAATATTTTACTAAAAAAAGAAAATTGTACGTAAATCAAGGTAACCATGATTTTTGCTATATTAGCTAGCCATCAGTAGATCACCAAACAAAAAAGAGGGCCATGCTTTTTTCCAGAGAATAAAAAAAGAGTGTTTATTTTTTGCAAATATTTACTAGGTGGGAAGTATAGGACTGGTCATCAGTCGATTTTTTTCTTTATTATTATGCCTTTAAAAATGATAATAGTAGTGCAACGTATCTTATTAGGTTGAGCTTAATTGTTGCTTTTTTTTCTCATTTTTAATTGTATACTGGCAAATCAAAAACCATACCATATTTTATATCCCCTTCAGGGTAGGCTGCCCAATTACACAAAATACGTTTGTACATTGTGTAATCATTTTGTGAAGGGTAGCCTATTGGATTTACGCAATTGTTTAAAATAAAAAGATGTCATTTTTTCTCGTGAATATTCCTCAGTTTTTGTTTGTAGACGCGACCGAGAGATACATCCAGTTCCTTAAATAAAAATTATTATTTTGATCAAATCCAAAATTATTATAACTTTTGTTGATAATCGGGTAACATTATAGATCGTAGTCCTTGTTTGAAAAAAATTTGATATTAACCTACGGTGGTATGGTTTTCGGATTAAACGCTGTATTGGTTTTTTTTTGTTTCTGTGTTCAATTCATTGTAAAAAAAATAATGTGTCTAAAGTATCTCTTCAATTTGCTTTTTAATAATGCCTTTTATTTTAATAAAAAGAATGAATATTGCTCTGATGAAATTCAACTTAAATAACAGGTCAGTTAATTACATAATAAAACTAAAATCTAAAGCTCGGTATACAACAGTGTCCAATATCTGTTTTTATTAAAAATGTTAGTAAATCATAATACTTATTCATTTTCTTTCATGTCCTCGAATTTCGATCTTACGGATCCGGCGTCTTTATAATTAATGATAACGTCACAATTGATTGTATATTATCTAGTGTCGTAATACGCCCCACGGTTTTATTTTAGTCTGTCCCATAATTAATATTTTCTAGCTTTTAGTTCATCGATTGTACAATAGAACCGGTTAACTTAAAAAGTTTTTTTACTTTTTTTGAACATTAATACTGAAGTAAAAATAATTTTAAATAATATACGCTGTTGTAGATTTGTTTGTTTAAGATAAGAAGGATACCATTTATACCTTTCTAAAAATTACTCAGAGAATCGTATTCCAGTTCACGTGCAAACCACTTGTGCGTGTTTTGAAGCAGTAAACGCGAGCACCGACCGCTAAAATTAATATCTAGCACAATTCCTTCTGGATTGAAATCTTCACGTTATTAATACCGAATGTTGGTTCTTTATAAATGGCGCAGATCTCATTGATTTTATGCAGTAATAGTATATCGATTGCATTTTAAATTTAGTCACGTCATAAAATATAATAGATCAGGCGTGTCGTGGCCATACTCGATAGAAGTGAAACTTTTTATTTAATACAATTTTATTATTTGTAGATTCATACCGTGTCCATTTATAATTTTTTATTTTTTTATAATGTAGGTACTTATATATTTTGAAATTTTTAAATCAAGAAATTTATTTTAAAAATAATTTCAAAAAATAAAGTAACATTTTTGTATAATTAACAGAGAACTAAACGTGCTAGTTTTTATTCTTAAATAATATGCATTATTAATTAGGCACCTAATTGTATTTTTTGTAACATATATATTTGAAATGTACAACATTTCGTGATAGGTAGACGTGCGTAGACTATGATGTCAGCGTACAATAATGCATATTTTGTGCCATACGAGAAATATAGGAATATATAGTTGCTATGGTAACGAAGTCAGTAAATATTGGATCAAGGTCAATATTTTTAGCTGCCAGTGAGAATTCGGTGTTCAAAATTAATTCAGTAAAGCTCTAGTTGAATATGTTGTACATTTCAAATAATGTGTTACAAAAAATGGAGTAGTTATACATCTCGTAAAATTAAGTATAAGACGTGAGGGGTGACGCTTGGGGTGTTGGCACACTCGTCTGCGGCTCGCGTGCCAAACTCACTCCTCGAGTCTTAATTGTACTAGATGTATAAACTACTATTATATTATAAATTATTATCTAATAAATACTATCAATATTAAAAAAAAGAAAAAACAAAAAAAAAAATATATTATAATTCTGGGTTTGACATTTCCAAAAGTCAGTAAGCAGCCGTCTACCAAAATTTAGAACGAATTGATTTAATACTATTTTCGAAATTATTTGGAATGTTTATTTTTTTATTTTCAACTAAATATTTTTATAACTTCCGTAAATGCTATTGTGTGGTTTAAAATAATATTGTAATAATAATTTTGTTTTTTTTTTCTTTCAGGTAAGTGAATCACGGATGCAACTTCCATTGGTGTGTAAGTTTTTTTACATATCATTAATTATTAAATATACTTAATTTGAGTTTAAATAGCATACGCCATACTACATTACTACAATTAGTAAATAGTCTTTTATAAAGAACCTAATATCGATTCAGTTGTTACTGAAAATCAAAAATCAAACTGTTGTGGTTAAGAAGTATAAGTAATTGTTGTTTTTTCTGCGTCTATTATGTATTTGAAAGGATATACTTTCAGATTGGTTCCATAGAAATTTCATCACAATTTTAATAAAAGTTAGTAACGGCGTGTGATTCCTTAAGGTAAATGTCACTTTTTGACACATCAGACAGCGTAAGAAAGTCGGTTTAATAAAAGTGAGTAACGGCGTGTGATTCCTTTAAGGTAAATGTTATTTTTTGACACTAAAAAGTAAAAAATAAAAAACTTTTTAACAATAAAAAACCTTCAAAAAGCCACTAACAAGAGGGAATTAATGAAATTTTGAGGTCTGCGCCAATTGAATAAAATATGAAGTCGGTTAAAAAGTATAGTACCTAAAGTGATTAATATCTTCTTTTTAACCGACTTCATATTTTATTAAATTGGCGCAGACCTCAAAATTTCATTATTTTCCACTTTTTAGTGGCTTTTTGAAGGAATTTTCATTTTTGTTTATAACGGAAGATGTTAGCGAAATATTGCAGATAAATAATATATAAAACACAGATAATATACAATTTGTGTCGAGTATTACTGCAATATTATCATTAAATCCTACATACAGCCGTGTTCTAACGCTTGATTCGTCCAGTGCTAACACATTTCAAAACTGCTGATATGTTCGATATTTTCACAAACGGATTTCCGTTTTATTTTTAGGGTTTATGCCAGTATACCGTGAATATTCATTTTTATACAGTAATGTTCTTTTATTATTGTGCGGGACGTGTTGCAACGAATAGAAATTTACCTGGTTATTATCATGAATGCTCTAGCTTTTTTTCCCTTTGATAATTGTATTTGGTTTTTTAATGTTCCGTCCTTCCGAACGGAACCCTATTACTGAGCCTACGATGTCTGTCCGTCCTTCTGTCACAAGGCTCTGTCTCACAAACGGTAGAAGGCATTTTGAACTTCCCATTGGAAGTTATTGTAATGGTTCCGAAAATCGAAATCAAAATGTATAACAAATTTTTATGTTTCAAGGTCACTACACTATTTTTAGAAAGATGTCTGTGTGTGTGTGTGTACGTATGTGTCCATTTCTTTCTAAGACGAAATCTCGAGAATGAAAAATGATATCGACTACTTTAGGGTGCCAATCGACGCGTATTAACTTAAATATGATCTGAAAGAAATTTTTTCAAAATCGGTTCAGCCGTTTTTTTTTCTTAACCAAATAGACTCCAAAAAGTAGATTTTACACAATATGTCGCGAATAAAAAATTATATCGACTTCGTAAGGGTGTCAATCGAGACGTGTTAACGTCATTTTGATTCGACATAAATTTTATAAAAATCGGTTCAGCCGTTTTTTTTTTTTGTTAAAAATAAATAATAATTATGTGTTAATGATTAAAATGATTACTTTTCTGTGTAATATCTAATTTAATTATTATTATTATTAAATATTTATCTAACTGGGAAGTTTTTCGTGTGGACCTCAAGGGTCGCAAGAACTATGTTAAACGTCTTTCAAAATTATTTATCAAAATATATTTGAAGTGTAACGCGCTAAATATGCGTAATTACAATTTTTTTTTTATAAGGCGACCAACAGCTAGGGTTTTTTGAACGCGACATTTTGAAGTGAAACTTCCTTAGGCGCGCTTTTCCTGGGCTGTTAACAACAGTGATGTGAAACGCACCCGACGATGACAATCGGGGTTACTCGGCTCAAACACGAACCCGTATTTGCAATATGCTGGCAATAGTGTGTAGTTCATAAGTGTGCTAATAGATGATACTAAAAACTTAATGCGAATAAAAAGTAATTTGTAGTTCAGAAGTGCGCTAACAGATGACACTAAAACATATATTTTGTAGTTCACAAGTGTGCTAATAGATGACACTAAAACTTAATATTATCGTTAAGGTATTATGTTCATTAAATTTAATTGTATAGGCCGATTTTAATATATTTATGATTAAACTGTGTGGTTAAAAAATTATATATACAGGGTGGTGACCGTGACCGCTGCACATAGGGATTTAACCCGTAAAATCATACTTTCGCGATTTCCTGCTTTCCTAATTATTTTAGGAAAAATATCTTTAAACAAAAGTTATAGAACAAAAAATTCTGTATCTAAATCATTAAACAAAATTAATTTTGCATGCTTTGAAACGAGAGAAATTTGATATGAAAATGTCAAAATTACCTCAAAAACAGATAGCGATAGCCAAGGAACTTGAACAAAATTATGACGTTTTAGCTGTCAGAATAATTTCTAATCATTTTGTTCAAGTTCCATGGCTATCGCTATCTGTTTTTGAGGTAATTTTGACATTTTCATATCAAATTTCTGCCGTTACAAAGCATGCAAAATTAATTTTGTTTAATGATTTAGATGCAGAATTTTATGTTCTATAACTTTTATTTGAAGATATTTTTCCTAAAATAATTAGGGAACCAGGAAATCGCGAATGTTTGATTTTACGGGTTAAATCCCAGTGTGCAGCTGCCACGGTCACCACCCTGCATATTTTGAAATTAGAAGATCTGAAGTTTTCACTTCGGTCGTGTAGTCATAAGCACACACACAATTTTTTTTTCATTTTTATATTGATTTTATGTTTCACCCTTAATATAAAAAGTACATCTACAATGTACATTCATTTCTGTCAGGATATGGGTTTCAAATATATCTATTATTTGGTGGAGTATGTTATTCCAATGAATTAACCAATTAAAATCACACAATAATTTGCATGTGCTTTATTGAAATTGATAACACATAATATACCGTGTGACTCTGAATTTACAAATCCTTATAGGCATATCACAAAAATTAAAACAAAAATCAATTGGCACTTGGAATTTTATTTGAATCGATCTGATTGGTTAGAACAGGATTTCGCACACTCACGTTTGTAAACAAAAACTTATGATATAAACTTCACCATCGCGAGTTGTTTTATTTAATATTTTTCCCACACTTAATAATGTGACCAGCCTTCAATAGTCTTCCTGCTTCCACGATATTAATTCTCTGTTTTGGATTTGCACCAGCCCAATCGAAAATTGCACTTAAATTAATCATTTTTAAAGTAAAACACCATATGACTAACGGCCGTATTCATAGTTAACCCTTAAGTAGTAAGGGACACTTACTCATACCCTCAAATCGAATATGCGTTTCATAGTCAAAATTGGCGTCTGTAAGGGCCCTTACATCACCCTCACCTTAAGGGTGGATAGTATGTCCTTTAAGTGTCGAAAAAGTAAAAACAGTAAAACACGCATTTATATCAAAAATGACAACTAAACACAGTCGGTCTGCAGTATGACCAACTGTTTTAAAGGAAAAAATCATGGAGGTTTACTATAATTCTTCCCTCACTCAAGGAAATGACTATGAAACGCTTCTTTGAATAAGGTGCCCTCAGCGAAGGGACCCTTATCACTTACCTTAAGGGTTATCACTTACCTTTAGGGTTATCACTTACCTTAAGGGTTAACTATGAATATGTGCATTAACTTATATCTGTTTCATGATCCCGCCATATTGATTACGTCACAAGTTAATTCCTCCCATATTAAGTCAGATCCCAATAGTTTCGATACATACGGTATGCTTAGCAGAATAGGCGTATGTAGTTGTTTATAAGCTTTCGATTTTTTGTGTCATTCAATCCGCAACGAAATTGAATTGAATATAAAGCCCTTTTGTTATCCCGCTTGTTGTACTGATATTCCATAACGTTCCATAACTGTTTTTATGTGACCTTATATGGTTATATAATATTTATTGAAATTCCTCTGTTTATATTTTGGGTACAAAATAAAATACATTTTAAAATCAAATCATGTAAAATATATTCCTCATAGTTTCAACAAACTACTGGTAGTAATATTTGAATTTGAAAATGTAACCTCCGGTTATATAGTATTCCAGCGGTTGTCAAGCTTTTTAACTTCCCTAAATATGTCACATATTTATTATACCTCCTTGAGAAAACTCTAAGATTATAAGATGAAGTAAAAATCCAATAAGCCTTTTATCAAAAAAAAAAAAAAACTCTGAGCCGAACCTGGATATGTTTTGCTAAATAATGATATCTTTGCTTACATTTTTGTGCACTCAATTTGATGAAGTAGTTAGAAGCAAAAAATGCCTGTCTAAATATTTATATAAAATATTATTTTACAAAAAATATCGAACGCGACGAATAAAAAAAAACATGTAACAGTAAAATCTACTAGCTGAATGGTGTATTTTCCACATCCTATATCATTCGATGCTACGTATGGAGAGGTATTTTTAGTTGTATATTTTTTGCTGTTCGTTATGGTTTTTTACAATTACAAAGCAGTCGACCACGTTGCACATGTGACTGACACATTGATTGATCTATCTACTCGGAGTGCCTATGCACTAATTAAGTCTGCCTTCACATCGACCGCGACTACAGCTTATAGCCGAGATCACATGCAGCACTACTAACCAACGGTTTCTAAAGGTACGTGCAGTATGGAGCTGGGATTCTAGATGGTAGCGTAGATCATAGCAGGGCTTGCTTAAATTAATGCATTGTTATATTATATTATGCGAGCGTACACAACGAAGCAGTGAGTGTAGCAGGTATAAGCGCTGTTACAAGAGCTGGTATTGATTCAAGAATGTATCTCACCATTCTTTCAGCGCGCTGACTACTACAATCAACGTGTGACAACTGTCAAATGACCGTTACAAGTTTCACAATGGATGTGACTAGTTTAATAAGGGAAATTTTGCCAGTTTTTATTTAATTAGTTTTGAGTTTTTTCTAAGACGTATTTAAAACTGTTAGGTTCCATACGTAAATATTCAAAAAACCGGTTTGGGTAAAATTTTAATTCTTGGTATAAATGATGAAATTCGCCGTGTTTAGATCGTTTTCTATTAATAGGGTGGACATGATAGCTCCTACCCAAATTTATATTTAAAATATACCACTTTGTAGCAAAATAACACAAATATTCGTCTTCGCTATCTGACATTTCAAACGCGATTTAAGCTTGTATCAATGCTAGTATCAAAGCTTCGTTGTGCAAACCTATAAACGCTTATAATTTCAGCCACCATCTACCATACATGTTACCATCTAGAATCCCAGCTGCGTACTGCACGTGCCTTAACATAAAAGTCGCGATAGAATTTTCAATTAAGTTATAAATAAAGCGGTTAAGTACTAACTTAGAGGACAGTGTGGTGTAATGGTCAACGTGTTGACCTTGGAATCAGACTGTCGTGGGTTCGAATCCCCCCCCCCCCAGTTATAAAGTAGCAACGTCGTGTGTATTGAGTGTTCCGTATTTTTATCAAGAATATATCTGGAGAGAGACGTAACTAGTTACAGGCTATAATTTTATAGCTAGATCCATCTCTTTCGCACTCACGTATAGCTAGGGTTACCATATGCCTGTCTAGGGTACCTGGAATGCCTGATTTTTCAGAAAAATGCCTGTCTAAAATAAAAAAGCTGTAGGTAAAGTACGACGAAGTCACGAAAGGGCGCGAAATTTTAAAATATCTGTCTCTGACCAGCGCCGGCCGCACGCCTGTCTAGACCTTAAAATGTCTGTCAAATGCGGCAAACGCCTGTCAGATGGTAACCCTACGTATAACAGAGAATCTCTACGAATTAAAAAACAAGGGTTAAAAATGGAAAATTATGAAATTTCTCTAGCAGATATTTTTTGTTGGTCAAATTCCCGAACTCTTCGGACTGTCTGAACTTGGTTTTAGCAGTTCTAGGCTTCTAGAATATCCAGAAGTTTAGAACTGATAAAATCGAGTTCCAGCAGTATGAAAAGTTCGGGAATTTCACCAACAAATACGCAGATATATTCGAAGAGTTATGCATTGCCAACACACGTCAGCAGTTCAGAACTAGTTAAGAACTTGACAACGAATGGGATGAGTCCATCCAGTAGTGTATATTCTAAAGTTGAAATGCATAGATCCTTTTCTATAAACCGACTAGGGATATTTAGTGTCTGGATTCTAGCCTCTATAAGTGATCAGAACAATGATGACAAACATCACCAAATAGCAGTGTTTATTTCTTGTGTGAGTTGATCTCTTTGCGTCAACACTAATTTTTGCTTTTATTTATAGAAAGTAATGATATTTTTAAGATAGTTGTTGCAACAAGACATACTATTTTTAATTTATTGTGCATCTAACCTTAAAAACGTGATCGGTTTCCCATCTACTAAAAATAAACTTAGTTACATCAGTGACTATATGTCCAATGAGGAAGACAAAAAATTAATAGTTTTTTGTGTTTCCAAAACCAATTTTTCAGATTGTTGGAACATTACCTATCTTGTTTTATTTATTGTGCGGAAAAAGATTTATGTGCTTCTCTCAGTACTTTTTTCTGCGTGGTGTGTATTTAATTTTTATTGCATACTTGAATAAATTTCTTTAATATGTTTACATATAGCATATTATTTTGTAATTTATTTTTATTGATTTTAGCCTACATTTAAACTGCATGTTTATATTATTAATTGTAGTTCAAATACATCGATCTTATTATACCTACACATTTTTGTTAAAAATTCCGTTTTGAGAATAGTCGATGGTGCAGCGATGCTTTTTTTACAAGCTTTTATTTAAATTGCAATGTATGTTAGTTTGTTTGTGTGTTTGTTTGTTTAGGTCAATTCTGTCAATTTTGAACGACTTCCACGTATCCGATCGATTTGAAATTTTATACACATATGTATTTCCCATGACAATACATGAAAAAATCATTTTTAGAAATAAATTCAACCCCTAAGGGGTTCAAACGGGGATGTAGGGTTTTTTTGACTAATCAACGTCCAGGCCAAATCGCTGAAGCTATAGAAACTTGAAATTTGGACAGTTGGTTCCTTTTCTGACGTAAGCATCCACTAAGAAAGGATTTTTCGAAATTCAACCCCTACGGGTGTCAAAAGGGGGGTAAAATTTTGAAAGACTAAAATGAACAAAATAAAATATTAGTAAAAAAAAACTTTTTAGAGACAAGCTTTTATTGAAATGTACTAAAAAGGAAAAAATAATATTTAATAATTTTGGTTCATAATTATTATAAAAGCGGGGATTGCGACTAATAAACCATCATGGAGATTACAACCCCCGCTTTTATAATAATAATGAACCAAAATTATTAAATATTATTTTTTCCTTTTTAGTACGCTTCAATAAAAGCTTGTCTCCAAAAGTTTTTTTTACTAATATTTTTTTATATGATAGATATTGTAGATTTTTTTTAGACGCTCAACGTTGTTTATAAGGTGTTGGCTCTTCTATTACAAGCCTCAGTTTCCAGGTTCTAATTCTGAGAACTACTAAAATAATTTGTCAATTGAATTTTCAGTTTATTATTAAAAAAATAATAAATTGAAAATTCAAATTATTATTAGGCCCAATAATCCAATTAATAACCCTGGTTGTGAGGGTCCTTAAAAAAAACCTTCAGTTGTTTATGTCAGTTTTAATACTACAAATATTGTTTTTGGGGAACCGCAACCCCCGCTAGTAAAATAAATAGAATAATAAATGTTATATTTTAGCGCAAGCATCAAAACTAAGAACTGATTTTACTTGCTTTAAATATTAATATTTGTTCATAAAAGATGAAAATAAATTATTTATGCGGTATAAAATTTTTATCATCCGTTTGGAATTTTTCGTTTTTACGACTTATTATATTTCGTCAGGGTAGCATCTTTCACATTTTAACGGGAAGTTAATGTATCTATCAAGATTTCCAGACATGTTTTTACTGTTGGTCATAGACAAAAGCACAAGAAAAGAGACTTTCTTTTTACTGTCACGATTTCAATGCCTTTATGTTTATACAGAGCGTTTCTATTAATGTAGAAACAAAACAATATAACATTAATCAAAAAAACAACGCAAAAACAAAATATTTCCTTTGCGAGAATAAAATATACAAGGTATCTTAACACAAACATAACACAACATTAATATACAAGCGACTAGGCCCTGCAGTCAGGGTCCATTCTTATTGGTCGAATATCCCATTTTGATGTCGTTTGACACACGCACACACACCTAAACGAACGTAACAACTAACTAGTGAACTCTGTACTAAAGTGGATAGTGATTAAAAAATGGGTTTTGTATGTGGGGAATGTTCAAACACATATTCTTCAAGACAGGCATTAATGTTCACAAAATTAGAATAAAAACTTCAGGTAAGACTTGTAATCTAATTCTTAAAACTTAAAAGTCGATCAATTTTTTGACATTTTAAAATAAAACCTAATTTAATATTATTATTTGAGATATTATAAGGATGTCCAAAATTTATACAGTAAATATTTACTAGGTGGGAAGTATAGGACTGGTCATCAGTCGAATTTTTTTTTATTAGAAAATAGATATTAATATTAAAAGAGAAGTAAAAATCTTATGCAGTGTAATAAATTACAAAAAACCAGATTTAAGACAACTGGGTGAACATAGTTCAGTTATAATAAAAGTCTAAAATAAAACATCTAAAATTACTCACCCTGTCTTATTAAAAACACTACAATATTTATAAGTATTTATAAGGAAAATGTGATTAATATGAAGGCTAAACAATAAACGTACCGAGCCATATTTATTTGTTGTGTCTGGTTTCCGTTAGTTTTTGAAACATACGGTACATGAATGCATAATAATTGTCTTACATTTAATTAATTATTTTTTATTGACGCTCTGTATCTCTAGACCATACAAGTGTTAAATGATTATAATTTTTGGATGAGTAAACTTCTTTATTAATGGCCGTATAAATATCTGTTATAGTGAAATACTGAAATGTCCCGGACGTGTTTGGAAGTGTGGCGCAGAAGGGACGTTTGTAACGGGCAATTCGAAAAGTTTGCAGGCCCTGATAGTATCTAGAGCGTATATGCTTCAAAAAAAGGGGGGAGGTTTTATATTCGGCACCTATGTATTTTTTTATATATGTAAATGTTCACCGATTTCTCCTGTATTTGTGAACCGATTTTGATGGTTATTATTTTATTTAATAGGACATACCTTCGGGGTGGTCCCATATAAATTTTACTAAAATCGGTTCAGTAGTTCGGCTGATTTTAATAAAAAGTGATTAACGGAATGCAACACCATTAAGGTAAACGTCAAATATCAAGACAGAAGTCAGTTGATAACCTGCAAACTATGTATTGTAAGTCACTAAAAAGTAAACAATAAAAACTTTTTAACAAAAAAGAAACCTCCTTCAAAAAAGCTATACTAAAAAGAGGAAAATAATAAAATTTTGAGGTTTTAGTGGCTTTTTTGAAAAAGGTTTTTTTTTTGTTAAAAAGTTGTATCTCCTCAAACAACTGTTTATATAAATTGTTGTTTATACATTTCTTGAGGGTACCGGGGACTCACTGGATTTTATTAACAACTTTCTATTACCGATCTGCAAAAGAATTATTACGGGTATTAACGACAATTTTTAAAGAGTTAGAAGTCGGTGTAAATCTTTATAAATTCTATTAATTCTGAGATATTATTTTTAAATTCTCTGTTCTCAAGGTATGATTGTTTAAATTAAATTATTATTATGTTGTTACATCAGCCAAATTACATAATGCATTCTGCAATATTAGGAAAAATGTATCTTATCAACCATTGTCACAGTCGTTGATGGTTGATAAGATAAATTTTTCCTGATATTACAGAATGCATTATGTAATTGGGCTGATGTAACAATATAAAATTCTACTTATGTATTTCACAGTCGTACTAAATTCGCCCTTTTAAATTATTATGTCAAACACAGTGTAGACGTTACTTTCCAGAATTATCCGAACGTACAGCGCCAATTTATTATCATTTTTGTAGGCAATAACATGATACTTCTACCAATCCTAGTAGACTATAACCTAGATATAATTAATAACGGCGTTCTGATGATCTAGATTCTTCTGAAGATATTGCAAGTTATAGTACAAATAAATGAACGAATTCGTGTATAGGAGCGTTTTCTAGAGATATACTGAAGTCGGTGCATGCAAGACGTTTCGTATAGCTGGATATATAAAAACAGTGAGCCTTCTACAAAGAAAAAGTTCGGTACTTTTACAAAAGATCGTTTAACTTGTGCCATACAGATCATTGATATAGTCCCTCATTCCACCTTCGGAAATCTCAAATATCAAATCTCATAAAAAGATTGAGCTGGAGAGTGGAAAAGAATGTTTGTAGGCAAGATTCTTGACTGTGAAATCATTTCTATGATGTCCACTTCCAGTAGAGGGCAGAAACAGGATCGGCTCGAAACGGTGGTTCCTGCAGATTCATTGTGAAATTATTTTGATAAAATGTCGACAGATTACTGGCTTTTTTACAAAGCCAAATGAATTTAAATGAAAATATCACCGTAAACCATAGATACATTAAAAATTTTATTTAATTATTTTCCTATTATATTAGACAGGTTGATTTTTAAATTGACACTTTCCTTTTACCAAGAAATAAAAGCTAATAAAAATAAGCATTTTTTTCATTATTACCACTTTTCCGAAATAACAAAACTAACGGGTCTCAAATCCAATACCACCTGTAGAATATAAAAATGTGACAACAGGTTATGGATTTGCTTGCAAAACAAAAAACAATTGTTATATGAAAATAAGAACGTATTTCAGATTAATAATCCATGTGTTTTTGTATAAATGAAGCCATGCCTTAGACTTTTTAAATTTGAATGTTATTCTAGAACATGCCAAAAAATGACAGGTTTCCACGCTCCATTCTGTATTATGTAATGCTAGTAGGTGTGGTAAATATGGCTGATCCAGTCCTGTCTAAAAATAACGGGCCTGACTCCTCTTTTCCGTACACATTCGTACAGTAACCTCAAAGAGAAACCTGCTATCAAGAATTCACTACTTATAAAGGAAGATATTACACACAAGCTAAATTCGTCGATATTAGCTTCGATATTATTATAAGACTTGAAAATGAGATCAATTTTTATTATACCTATAGAGATATAAAACAATATGCCATTCTTTATATAGACGAGAGATATTTACTTTATTTATATACTCACTTTTATTTCAGAATGAGTGTGTGTTTACCGCACTCGCCTTCGGCTCGCGCGGTAAACACACACTCGTTCTGGAATAAATGCAACATAACCTTAAGAGAGTATTGTAAAATCGCGACTGTCAGATTCGTCACTTTAGACACGCGTTACATACAATATTTTTTGCAACAACTGCTTCAAAAGTTCAATTCGAAGCTAAATAAAACATAATTTAAATAAATATTTCATTAGTGACATTATAGCAAAGTAATTTATATAGTGCTTTATTACGCACGTGTGTTATAAAGTAAAACAAAACAGTATTACTTTATAGAACGGAGTGCGTTAAAATTTACTTTAAACACTACCGTTCGAACGCATCAGAAGTTTCCATAAAGAATCACTTTTCAAACCGATACACAGCCATCTAAAATTGTTCTTTTGATACAAGTGTTGCAAAAAAGTCTTAACCTGTCATTTTGTGTACTTTCTCACCAAATACACACATCTTACGTAAAAATGCGGTCTGCATCTGACCCATAGCGACGTCCTAATATTATAAAAGACGAAAGAGTTTTTCTGGCGCCAACGACATTGATTTTTATCCACAGCTACACCAAAGCATTGCAACTACTATATAACACTATTCCTTACTATTACCACATCCAATACTTTATGTTAGATAAGAACAGAAACATACTAGTATTCTTTACAGTTCAGTCATACATACTACCACAAAGTACACAAATACACTTGTATACAGAGTGTTCGTCAGTAATACGTCCAGTTTTTATAATATTTTTTGTGATTGAGTTAATGTTGTGTTTGTGTGCATTTTTCGATTGCAAGAAGAATTGCTTTTTATAGTTCGGCAATAGATTGTCGTTGTTGTGTGTAGATGAACTCGTTTTTTGTACCATGAGAGATTTGTCTGATAAAATATTCAGTGAAAAACACTCATTCGCCTGTTTGTTCCCACTGAAAGAGATTAAATAAATAGCGACAGTTGCGTCACATCATAAAATAAAAAACTTTTAACAAAAAAAAAACCTTCAAAAAGCCACAAAAAAGAGGAAAATAATAAGACTTTCAGGTCTGCGCC
Organism: Mongoloraphidia duomilia; assembly: GCA_039654895.1. Classification (NCBI taxonomy): domain Eukaryota; kingdom Metazoa; phylum Arthropoda; class Insecta; order Raphidioptera; family Raphidiidae; genus Mongoloraphidia; species Mongoloraphidia duomilia. The sequence continues at coordinate 4,593,789 of CM077517.1, forward strand.
ATTTTAATAAAACAATTTTATTGTCATAAAATAAGTTATATTTTACTACAGCGGTTAAAGGGACCAGATATTCAATCCTACAAGGGACTCTAATTTTTTGATAAAATTTCACTTTAAGTGAAAACCAACTTTGACTAGTACACATATTTTTAAACGGGTTTATTTAGCTTGACCCCGTATATATGTTTGATTGTTTGTTTGTTACTATCTTTGTTTCAAATCTTGCGACAGCTTTTTCAACTACTTCTACTTAACCGATTCTTATGAAACTTTGCACACATATTGAGTTCCCGTGACAATACAATATTATGATAATTTCAACTTGGTAACGAGAGTCTGATGATGAAATCAGGAGGTGGACAGTGGAACTCTTAAAAACTAGAAAATAAAACTAGGTAAAAAACTTAGTTAAACGGTTTTATTTTAAATCATCAGCTGTACCAAAAACTAGAAAATAATTAGGACATAAACCAAGGGGCACTATGTGTCGCTGCGTCAGCGGAATAAGTAATAATCTGGGACTTTTAACAGACTAAAATGAAAACGTGGAGCGCATAAAAATCTGTATAACGACTGTATAATATTTAAATAAGGACGGCTTGTCTAGAAAAATGTGTTTCTCAACCCACCAACAGAAATATGTCAAATGCGCCCCACGTTTTTATGTTAGATTGTTAAAAGTCCCAGATTATTACTTATTCCGCTGACGCAGAGACACATAGTGCCCCTTGGTTTGTGTTCTAATTATTTTCTAGTTTTTGGTACAGCTGATGATTTAAAATAAAACCGTTTAACTTAAAAGTTTCTTTTCCTATTTTTTTAAAATGAGAATAAGTACTATCAATTGTCAAACACGCTGTATACATAGATATACATACGTACAAAAGACGAACGATTTTAGTCCATTTTCGTATACGTGTACATTACATAACATAATATAAAGCTAAGTTTAGACACAAAAGGACGCGTAAGTTCTTGTTGAATGGGGACTGATAAGATTTACAAAAAAAGATTGGGTTTATAGAAAATCAATACGGCATAAATGCGTTTATTTAAGATAAGGTCTGAAGAGAGTTTTGGATTGAAATTTGAACGTGAGAAAAGAATAATTGAGGGATGCACATGCACTACAGAATAAATTTTCGACTTAAAACTCGTTTTTTCGACTTCAAAAAAGGAGGAGGTTCTGTATTCGGGACCTATATTTTTTATGTATGTTCACCGATTTCTCCTGCATTTGTGAATCGATTTTGACGATTATTTTTTATTTAATAGGGTCTATCTCCGAGGTGGTCCCATATAAATTTTACTTAAATAGGTTCAGTGGTTCGACTGATTTTAATAAAAACTGAGTAATAGATTGTAATACCGTAAAGGTAAATGCCAGTTTTGACACAGCGTAAGAAGTTTGTAGAAGTACCTACCAAAGGTACCTGCTATGTATAAATGTGATCCGTGCTTTAGACAAAAAGGAAAAAGTAATGTTCACACCACAAAAGACGCTGTGGCTCGAACTTTCCCGACCGTGAACCGCTAAAAAAATAACAGGAAGAATCGTAGCAGTGAAATGAAAACACTTTTTTAATACATTGATGAAAAAAACGGAACGTTTTATAGAAAGCGTTTCAACAGTTTCTTTTTTTGTTAAAAACTTAATATTAATAAAATAAAATAACAATAATAATAATAATAGTGACATTGACATTTTTCTTTTAAGACCTGACAGGACGTTGACATATCGTAGTTACGAGTTCATTTTTTGTTCGTTTATCTAAAAGAACATTACTCAACAAAATTGAATGCTTCTTTTCAAAGCTGCGATAAGAAATATTCTGGAAATTTGACGAGAATAACCTTCTTCTAATTTATGAAGAGACATTAATAACGAGTCTATCGATGAAAATGTACAGTTTGACAAAATAAACTATTCAAAAATGTATTAAATACCTACGTGCTTTTTTGCATTATAATTTTTAACGTTGGACCTGATTTTTGAATGTATTTATATCACGGCACTATTTATATCACTGATCCACCGTAGACTTGACTGCGTGACTCACCGTTGACTGATTTTATATATGCTGCGTGGCGTAAGCCTAGTGCGTTCTCGCTTTCTCTAGAACTTTCGCGCAGGTACTAGTTGTTACAGTAAGCAGATCCCGTTTCTCAGAACTCTTGCCTGCCGTTTATATACAGGGTGATCCGTAACAATAGCTATAACTTTCGGTACAGTAGGAAAACTGACTGTACTTACCGCGAAAGTAGAATATTCGGGTTCCTGCTTATTAATAATGACCTTAATATAATATCTTAAAACACAAAATTACATTTTACAAAACATGTATACGACTAATATTGAAAAATACAGTCCTCGGTTTACATTTTTCGGTTCCATGACATTTGATCCCAGCAATTTGATACCACGACATTTGATCCCACGACAATTGATCCCAACGACAATTGATCCCACGACATTTGATCCCAAAAAATTGTCTATAAACTAATAGCGTCTGATAAGTAATAAAGTTATTAAATTTTATTAATTTAATGAAATAATTTAATCGATTATTCCCTTTGTCGGGAAATTTGTTTGAATTAAATTTGTAGACGTTATGATATATTTGTAATTACATTGTTATTAGAATTCTATAATAGTATAATGTGTTTATTATTTAATAATCCTTTAGAGATTATATAATGATCAAGTTGAATAATTCACTTTTATTTAACATTGCCCGGGATACGTCGTAATTTTGTCAAATATTGTATTTTATGAATTAATAACAAATTATCACGCTGACTTTTCATAAACATTAATGGCATATTTAACAATTCGTTATAATGTAAAAAGCACGAAAGACAAAATTGACTGCACATCTGATGTTTCGAAGTTTCTATGTACAATAGGTAATTTTTCAACAAAATTTATAAAATACAATATTTGTCAAATATTACGACGTATCCCGGGAAATGATAAATAAAAGTGGATTATTCAACTTGATCTTTACATAATCTTTAAAGGATTATTAACTCATAAACACATTATATTTACTATTACATTCGTTAGAATTCGAATATCAATGTAATTACAAATATATCATAATGTCTACAAATTTAATTCAAATAAATTTCCCTCGATTAAATTATTTCATTAAATTAATAAAATTTAATAACTTTATTACTTATCAGGCTCTGTTAGTTTATAGACAATTTTTTGGGATCAAATGTCGTGGGATCAATTGTCGTTGGGATCAAATGTCGTTGGGATCAGTTGTCATGGGATCAAATGTCGTGGTATCAAATTGCTGAGATCAACTAACGGCACACCACATTTTTGAAACCCCAAAAATTTAACAATCAATTACTATCAATATTTTTTATGGCGTATAAAATGCGTTTACAACCTGATTTATTAAAACAGGCGAGTACAACTTTTTTTTATTCGACGCGGATATAAATTAATCCGAAAAATTAAACAATTAATCCGCAGTGTATTTAGTTGAACAAGTTGTGTTTTATTTACTCACAAATGGTTTATAAAATGTATAAAAAGTGCATTAAATGTATAAGTTGTGTGCTGTGCATGTTTCAATTGTCTCTTAGCGGGTGGTTAAACATGACAATGGAACTATCACAGTGGCCCAGTTTGTCCGTATCGAAATAAATAGCTTTCCGCAACTCGCTTATTTATGTGTTCTCCTATGCACCTCTGTTTCAATGTATGCATGTGTGTTGTTGTATATTACATAACTACCTATTACTTGTTACTAGGAATATAGTTAGTGCTGCACAAATGAAATATAATTTGTAAAAACTTTATACAGGCTCAAGAATCATTTTGCAACACCTAGAGAAAAAATTCGACTGATGACCAGTCCTATACTTCCCACCTAGTAAATATTTGCAAAAAATAAACACTCTTTTTTATTCTTTGAAAAAAAGCATGGCCCTCTTTTTTTTTGGTGATCTACTGATGGCTAGTAATATAGCAAAAATCATGGTTACCTTGATTTACGATATCGAAGGCGAAAAATTGACCACACACACACACATACACACATCAGTCAGAAAATGACCTTAAACGATTGCTAGGGTCTCAAAACGTGACGATCTGTTAAAATCTCGAAATATTTTTTTCGGATTAAATCCATTACTTCCCTACCATAGTAGAGGTGGGAAGTAAAAACTCGGGTCGCAGTGCCAAACCCTGCCGACAATATAGTCATGTATTTGCTAAAACAGGCATTGTGGCTTTATTATTTGAACTTAAATTTGTTTTTGGACAAAATAAAAAATTTAACTCCTTAATACATCTTTTAAAATAATATTTTTTTTCTTAATTAATATTATTATCAATCCAACATATGCACCAAATTAAATACACCCTTCAGCACTAACCATTGTTTTCATAAAATTTGTAAGTCTGGTCCTGTCAAGCCGATTTTATTTAAATTTTAGCAGCACATTTAAATCTTTACTAAAGGGTTATTTTTCGATTTTGAAACGATTCTGAGATAGAGATTTGGTTAAATGAGAGAAAATGTGCAGAATCTCAAGAACTACTACCCCGCGTAATCAAACTTTCCACATTTTGCTTGGCTTGCGACAGACAGTTGAAAAATGAGAATTTCCCATTTTCGTTTTTTTCTCGCTTTGTAAGTTAGAAAAGAAATATTTTCACTTTATCAAGGCACTTTTTACTGAAGATTTCAAATCTGTTTTCATATTTTTATTAACTTGTATATAGTTTTAGAGATAGTTTTTGAAACTTAATAATAAATAAATTACGTCGAGACGAACGCTTTACGCTTAGAACCTGATAGGACAGTTGTATGTTGCAACACCAACTATTTTGTCAGTTAACTTAGCATAGCCTGCTAACAAAAATCAGTGTTTTAAGTATAACTCTGATATTTTTGAAAATAAGTTCATCAACCCTCATAACAAATTAAAGATACAAATAAATCTCTTTTGAATTGCGTCATGCAGGCCATCTTTGACCTGTATGGAAAAAAACAAAGTTAATACAAATATCTCTAAAACTATACAAGTAAATAAAAATATAAAATCTTCATAAAAAGTGTCTTAATAATGTGAAAATATTTTTTTTCTTACCTACTTAATAAGCAAGTTAAAACAAACAATAAAAATGGGAAAATCTCGTTTTTCAACTGTCTGTCGCAAGCCAAGCAAAATATGGAAAATTTGACTGTGCAGAATAGTAATAGTGGAGATTTTGTACATTTTCTGTCATTTAACCAAATTTCTATCTCTTACCGTTTAGGAAATCCCCATGCATTTCACGCTTTTCTTGGACACCTTGTATAATATCTGGGGTACTGAACCGATCTGTTTGGAATTGTATGGCAAGAAACCTTAAACTAATCACATTATCCGGATTTATCCCCGCGACTCGGTTGAATAGAATGTAGTACTATAATAATATTATAAAAGTATATGGTGGAGGTGCCTTGATTAAAAACTGCACTTCCACCACATCTTTGTTAAAATCGTCATTTTATTCATTTATCATTAGCAAACAACATCAAAAATGTTTGAACTGCAAAAAGTTGACGCAAAGAAACTTTATTCAAATAACAAATAAAAGATTTTCCGTAGATAAACATGGACTGTTATTTAAAGATACCAATGGCATGTATTTTTTTGTAAAAGTCAGTGAGTTAACATAGTATATTATCTTCGCTTTAAACGGCGGGTTGATAAGTCAGAGCGATTCTTCCAGCACTTACTATTAATTAATTAATTGTAGATTATAGACGCGTCGACAATTCAGGTCATTAGTGTCTTCAACACAACAAATAATCCATTTGTGTATTAGAATCCGCCAGCCGGCATACACAAACCGACTGGAACGAGCTCGGGTTCCTGGGAGCACTAATTCCCAAAGAACGTTGGAATGCAATTTTCAGCACTTACTGTTGTTGATTGTCGCAAATTGTAAATATGTATATGTGTATCATATATTTTGGAATCACGAGGGAGCCTAGAGAAGGGGCACTTGCTTCGTCTACAGCTCCATAGTCGTGTACTTAAATACAATCGACTGTAAGTGCGTATTTTTTTGTTAATGGCGGATTATTTGGCACGTATTCTAACATTTCTACTAATTGATTTTATTTTTCTCTTATCGTTATTTTATTATTTGAATCGAACAACGGTATTCTATATATGTATTGTTAGTTGTTTATCTGTTACATTATTATATTGAAACAAATAACCTCTCGTAAAACATCGTTACTTGCGACTTTACACGAAACACATTTATTTATTTGTTTATAACTTAGAGCGCAGTTAGTTTGCTTCTTTTTATATCTTTCTATTTCCAATATATTACGTTTATTTTAGTTTACTGTTCAACAACTAACTTTGTATGGTTCGTTATTACGTCTGAGAAAATAAATAATACAAGGATAGCCTATGAAAATAATGGAAGACGTTTTTCCAAACCTGTAAGTAATGGTTAGTTAAACAAGTTATGAAATGACGTAGAAAGCTACACCGTTCGTCATTATTTGTAAATTTGTTAAAAAAAGTACCCAATATACAAAATTAGTCAAAAATAATTAAAATTTTCAGTTTTGGATTTTTTTAAATTTTGTCAAGTTCATATTTTATAGTAATATCTCTATTGTTTTTTAAGTAATTAATTATAATTAGGAAGATGTCAAAAATATGAGATCTATTTAAGATTTTTTTTTCTAATTTATTGTCTCAAAGAATTATAAATTTGCTTGTATAAAAAGCGAAAACGTTCATTTTGTCAGGTAAAAAATTCGACTGATGACCAGTCCTATACTTCCCACCTAGTAAATATTTGCAAAAATTAAACACTCTTTTTTATTCTTTGAAAAACAGCATGGCCCTCTTTTTTTGTTTGGTGATCTACTGATGGCTAGTAATATAGCAAAAATCATGGTTACCTTGATTTACGTACAATTTTCTTTTTTGAGTAAAATATTTTTTTTTCTCGAAAACTATAGGTACATTTTAGAGAAAAAAAATATTTACATTTTTTTCATATTATAACATCTAGAATTCATTTATATTTTTTTTACCTATGTTAATACGTGACATTGAGAACGTTTTTTTTAATATCTCAGGATCCACTGAACCGATTTGACTCAAAATCTAATCAGATCTAAGTTAAAGGCTGATAAACACAATAGAACAATCGGCATGGCCGTATGTTGTTCCGTTTTTACGATATCGAAGGCGAAAAATTGACAACATACACACACAGACATCAGTCAGAAAATGATCTTAAACGATTGCTAGGGTCTCAAAACGTGAATATCTGTTAAAATCTCGAAATATTTTTTCGGACTAAATCCATTACTTCCCTACCATAGTAGAGGTGGGAAGTAAAAATGTTACTGCATGGTTTATCACAATTTTGAAATTCGCATGTAACTTTTTAGGTAAACATTTCTGGACACATGATGTCTATAGAAACTTTTTTCACAGTTTTGTTCCAAATATCCCGTTTGTGAAGTTTTGCCAAGCATTTTCGATACACTCTGTATATCACGTTTGTTAAATCAGAAATAAAACTAGAAAAAGTTGGCTCAGTTGGCAGAAGTTTAATCCGTGACAGCTATTCATGTGCTAACAGTGTAGGGAGCCTAGCAAGCGTCGATTCTCCAGCCACTATAGACGGGCGTATGTACAGTTGTACAGAGTAGCTCGTGGAAGTTATAAGAGTCCCTTTGAATGCAAAAACTTTTGCCAGAATAAAGTAATAGTAGCTTGTATATCTAGTGGCGTTATGAGGTATATTACTGACGAGCAGTGACAGTATGTTAAAACGAACGATAGCGAGTTTTAACACCCATAAGTACTAGTCCATAATATTGTTACGGAAATTATTTATACTTACCGTTTTATTATGTCCGTAAAAATACACTTTTATTAGCTACGTAGTTATACACGTGTGGAACGCGCGTTGCCATTCGCCGGAATGCCCCTGACCTCCCCCTATCCGCCTGGGGACCATTCACCGTGTGCCGTGATGGCACAATTAGTTCTCGCCAGTGCCGCTAGGCTAATACATACGCCTTGTTGTTATTGTCTATGGTTGTGGCAATTGTCTGTGGTTATACGCCAGTGAACCTAAGTCGGTAGTACAATAGTCATCAGACGAACTGAAGCGCCACTGCTCTTGATGCGTGTAACAATATCATTACTCACGGCCAGACTTATATATGGTATTTTTTGCCATACCCGCTTTAAAACAGCTGCCTTTTACTTCATTCACTGTATTTTCAAAAAAATTTTGACAGTTCATTTTGTGTCGCCAATTTCATTTCAATAGTAGGGCGAGAGTAGCTGTCAGTAGGTATTAGCAGGCGGATCAGGGCGAATAAACATAAATAACTATGGAAATGGCTTGCTTTCCAACAATAGTGTGGGAAAGATACGTTCCCGTACACCGGCCTGTCAAAAGTCACTTTACATACATGCATACATGCATTTAAAGTAGCTATTTTATAGTAGGTAAGGCAAAAACTTATTTTTATGTAAGAAGTAAATCCAGATTTTATTTTTCGCGCTCTAATGATTTACATATCTAATCTATTTTAAGTTTATTTTGAATAGGAAGCTTAGTTGAATAAGCTTTGGACTAAAGTAACTTACCAGCATTAAAGAATTTAAACATACAAGCAGTGGCGGACTAAGGGGGGCGGAGGGGGCGGCTCGCCCCGGGGCTCTGATCCTGGGGGGCCTCCAAATGTCGAGAAGTCCTTCTTAATCAAAACCCAAACAAGGCTAAAATATGTTTAGTAAGTAAGAGGCTGTTTGGAGTTGGAGGCCCCGTACGTATACAAAATATAAATGTAGGTAGGTCGTTTATTATAAATATTTGATTTTTTTGTCAGCCGTTACATCCATATTATTCATTTTTCACGAAATTTACTCTACAAATACATCAATTTCTAAGTTTCATTTAGTTCTGCCGCGTCGGACCTCCAAAGGGCTTAGCCCGCCACTGCATATATTGCACATGCTCTCTTAGTAACGCCGAGATGAACAAAATTGTGTCGAACTTGTTGTGAATACAGTGATTCTCAACCAGTTACACTGTTACTGTAGATTTAGATGTAAAAAGTAAATCATTAGGAAAATAGTTTTTCCTTAGGTTGTTTTTTATTTTCGCCCTACTCCAATATAAGGGTAGATTTACTGATGAACAAAATTCGAAAATTGTGATTTTCTCTCGAAACCAACTCTGAACATTTTTGTTCATATTTTATAACTCGATATGTCGCTAATGGCTTTACCATTTTCTACAATTCGTTTCGGAAAAATTTAGAAATTTACTGATGTACGAAATAATCCTGTGTCGATGCAGTTAAGAGTATTTGATAGCGGAAGTTACCCCCTGCAATCTTCATCTCAAATCCTTTTCTCTCGCCTATAAAACGGTTCCCGCTCCCCCGACGCGATTTTTAAAGTTAAAGGGTTCGGGTAAACGCCAAATGAAGGACCAAGAATGACACTACAGATCCTACAGGCGAAAAATTAAAAAAAAATCCTGAAAAAATTTACAACTTTTTAAAAAATTACGTAATCTTTCACACGTATCCAAAACTTTTTTCAAATAATTCGCCTGTATGATGTGTAGTGCGGTTCTCGGTCCTTCATTTGGCGTATACCCGAACCCTTTAGCTTTAAAAATAGCGTCGGGAGAGTGGGAACCGTTTTATAGGCGAGAGGAAAGGATTTAAGAAGAACGATGAAGGGGGTGACTTCCGCTATCGAATATTCTTAAGCGAGAAAGTCAGTTTGGTGGAGCCGTGCTATTTATTTAGTTTATTTTTGAAGTGAAAACTTCCTTAGGCGCGCTTTGCCTGGGCTGTTAACAACAATGATGTGAAACGCACCCGACGGTGACAATCGGGGCTATTCGGCTCAAACACGAACATGTATTTGCAATATGCTGGTAATAGTGTGTAGTTCATAAGTGTGATAATAGATGACACTAAAAACTTAATACGAGTAAAAAGTCATTTGTAGTTCACAAGTGCGCTAACAGATGACACTAAAACATATATTTTGTAGTTCACAAGTGCGCTAACAGACGACACTAAAACTTAATATTATCATTAAGGTATTATATTCATTAAATTTAATTGTATAGGCCGATTTTAATAGATTTATGATTAAACTGTGTAATTAAAAAAATTATATATATATATTGAAACCATAATATTTCTCCAAGTCTTCATGGTTTCCGGGCTTGTAGGCCGTGGTCCGGTGGTATTTCTACCTGACGTTTTGTCTACAACTGCGGTAGACATTCTCAAAGGTGATGTGGCAGCGGTCGAAGTGTCCTCCTTGGCGGCTCACAGGTCAGTGTGTCAGTGACTGGTGTCCTCGCTTCTTTTATGCCTAGTACCAGCCTGTTCTCTGTTCGGTCGTAGTCCGTCTCTCTGTAATTGGTCAACTGCGCCAAGGAGGATACTTCGACCGCTGCCACATCGCCTTTGAGAATGTCTACCGCAGTTGTAAAAACGTCAGGTAGAAATACCACCGGACCACGGCCTACAAGCCCGGAAACCATGAAGACTTGGAACAATGCCGGTCGTGAAAGCTTGCACACCTGCATAATATTTCTATTATAAATGGACCTCAGACATGGTACAAAGTAATGCCAACCAATATATGAATAGCGTATACCAAACGCGTTAGTTTTCTTAGATTCTTAGTTGTTGAGGGTACGTTTTCGACTAGTTTGAGAGTCGCTGGTTTACCTAGTATCTACAGTGCAAGTTACAGTTGGTGTCCGTCTCGCGGGGCTCTCGGACGTTGGGTTGGAAGCCGTGGTCGTTGGCGGAGCGCGTTTTTCCCCGGCCATATATCAGGTAGTATAATACACACATACATGTACATATTATACTCTATCTATGTACTGCCGCTGGATTTATCACTGCACATCACACACTGGCAATACATTACACTGCGACTTTCCAATGTACTTGGCCTTTTTATCACTCCACCTACATGCCGTCTATCGACTGTTTTCAAAAAAATTGCTAACTACTTACTGTTATTAAGTGCGTGACTATCATGGAAATGTAAACGTTGACTTATCGGGTACTCCCGCCCTAGGCTTCTTTCTCATTCGAAACGCAGCATACCTATTCAAATTACCTACTAGATTACTACTAATAGTGGCAGTATTGGGATCCGTCAAATGGGTGGAGCTTAAAAAACATGGCGCAAAGGGGGGGGGGGATTTTATATACGGGGTATACTTTTGTGATTTTCAAAGTGATAAGAAATAATAAATATAAGTGCAATTTGTAATTGGGCCGCTACGAATTCTAAACAAAGGAATTTCGTTGAAGGAGCAACGGATTCTCAAAGCCGGACATATTATCAAATGTGTGGAAAAAACAAGATAACTGAGCTGTCAAAAGTAGTAATCTTTACGGCATATTGCTTAGAAACATCAAAATTAAAAGAAAATCTTCACGAAATTAATCATCCGTTCAATGCTTCTTTAAGGCAGGGTTAGGTGAATAATGTAAACACATAACTGCAACATAATATGTTACATTGTAATAAGTAGGTAAGTTACTAACCTCAAAATATTTGTATACAAAGTTAGTCCTATAAATTTGTCAATCATCAAATGATTTTACTATTGTAGTACAGTATGATAATAAGTACATCTTATTATTAATATAAAATATTTTTTTAATTCATAAATACAGTTTTTCCTTATTTTATTAGAAAATAATTCGCTGTAAAGTAAGTTTTACAAGGTGTTTAATGCCATGATATTAGAAAACGTCGCGAATTTCATTTTCGATAAAATGTTTGTTTATTTTACTTGTTTTATATTTGTAATAAACAATTTCACGATAAATTTGCACTGTTAGCATGTAAAATTTTCCCTCGTTTTGAGTACAATTTTGTGCCACCAGATGTCATATGCTCATTTGATGGATTCCAATAGATAAGGATAGTACTGTAAACCTTGTTCGAGTGGCATTTGACAAATCATTTGGATCTGAACTGTGGGATTCTGGAAGTATATGGGCCATACAGAAATTTAGGTTGGTCGTGTTTATACACTGAGCAAATTGTAAAATTAAAACCTGTAAATATTTGTAAGTAAATAAAATAGGTTAGTCGTGACGAAGTAGATTTAAGAAAATTTCAGAATTTCAGATTTAATTTTTGTATGAAAAAATAGTTTTAGAAGCTATGGATCAAGGGTGGGCATGGATCGCTAAATTAATTGATGTATCAAAATTACTGATTTGAAGGACATGCAACTTAGTAAATCAAATGAATTAAAACTATTATTTAAGACAATAGGTACTATACCCTTTCTCCTTTTATGTAGTTCTTAATGTTTTTCTGTGAGTCTGTCCACCTACGTGTAGCATACTATTTGTTGTAACACGTACAGCCAAAATGACCGAACCAATTATTTTGAAAAACGAGTTTTGTAAGATTCCTTTCCCAGTAGTTTTTTTTTAGTTTTCATTGTCATAGAATAATGCTTTGGAACTTTATTGTAACATGCACATTCACACAACACGACATAAAGAGTAATTAACACTATATGGAATCCAAGCAACGAATGATCATAATGTACCTGACATGTCGTACTTTAGTGTATAGTTGTGGCTTCAAATGGGAAATCATATGCTATCTCACTTCTGAAGTTGAAAAAGAATACAGTTTTGATATTGAGCTTAATGGTTAAAAACTTATTGACCGTCCCGTACTCAACACGTGTGCGCATCAAGAGCTTTGATGGTGGCAGAGCCGCAGAGCGGACGTCCATGTATCAACTCTAAGCTCTTTTCACTTAACTTTTATCATTTTCAGCGGAAACAACAATCGCGTCACAGTTTTGTTTTAATGGCTGGTTATTTATCTGGATTACAACCATGTTGTGTGTGCATTCTACATTATCGACCTGCAGAAGTAGGACATTTCCATCATGAAGGTGTACTTAAATTGAAGCCAAGAAATAAACAAACTGTCAAGAGAATTTCATAAATGAAACAAACTCAGACATTTTTCTGCTTATATTCTTTAACTAGCGGTACCCTTCCAGCTTCGCTCGGTTGATATGAAATTATGATATAATAACGGTCACCCGTGGCTCCGCTTAGTATATTTAGATTTTTTTTCCAGTAATATAAAATCCTGTATATATTGCTAATTTATTATACCCCCCCCCCCGCGAAAATTTTAATAATTTTAATAATAAAATAAAATAAAAATAATAATTTTAATAATTTTTTTTTCAATTTTGCGAACTTTCGGCCTGGCAGGAGAAAAAATAGTATGCACAACACGGGAGGAAATTACTACATCTCCTCCCGCATATAAAATTGCCACCCGAGCCGAAGGCGAGGGCGGCAATTTTATACGCGGGAGGATATGTAACACTTTCCTCCCTTGTGGCACAATGTACTATTCATAAACTATATAGGTAAATTTGTAAAATAATAAGTAAATATAGCTTTTCGGACCTGTGTGGCTACTATGTCTTAGAAAAAAAATCCTATCTATTTATTGAACAATTTTAATACAAATACATCGTGGAAAAAGTAAATTTGAAAAACTGACAAGAAATAATGGAGAAATAACTTTATGTATCGAAAAAAAATGCAAGTGAAATATGCTCTTTTATAGTAGCGAGAAGAATGTGGTCTAAATCGAATATCATATACTTAAATAAGAATATATATCGAGGAAGAAAATCAATAGGGAAGGGTCACCAGAAGATTAGAGTTTATTGATATTACCAATTTTCTTTGAGAATATATAGGCTATCCTTTTGAATAGAATACTATTCATTTTTATAGTAACGCTAACCTAACAATACGGTCCGGTTTTGAGTTTAAATTGTATATAGTAAAATCTCGTTTATCCAAAATCTACTCTTTTTAAGTTTTTTTTTACCAGACCGTATGAAACAAAATGGCCTAAGGTCGCGATAAATTTTAAATTGTTTCCTTCTATTTTATTGCCGATGAATGTATTCTCCCGACTTACCCTAAGTCGGCAAAGACGAATTGAGAACAATAAAATTATTATTATTATTCACTTATAGCATAATGTTTATTTTGAGATTAAGTGGCAAATGAATTGGCATGAATTTGTTTGAAAACACCGACAAAGTAAAGCAAAATATTTCGACTTGTTTCAGTGGAGGAATTTCAGGGAAATAGTTGGTAATCAAAATTTAAAATCCCCGACTATTGTCTAGACCAGGGATGGCGAACCTTTTCACATCGACGTGACAATTTTTTCAAAAAGTGTTTAAAATGGCCATTACGTGCCAACAAGCACCTAAAGAAATTTAGTGGGTAAAAAAATTATTCAAACGGAGATGAAAAAATAAATTAATTCGATAATGCATTGACTTGACTTGTTATTTGAATGATAGTAAAATTTTTTCGACAGCATCTAACATATATTTTTGAAGTGAAAACTTCCTTACGCGCGCTTTGCCTGGGTGGTGAACGAAAGTGAACCGTTCGCAACCCGACGGTGAGATTCGCTGAATCTGGGTTACTCGGCTCAAATGGGAAGGATACGTTTCCGCACACCGGCCTGTCAAAAGTCACTTTACATAAATACATGCATGTAAAGCAGCTATTTTATAGTGGGTATGGCAAAAAAATAATATGTCAAATGTATAACATATAACAATTTCAGTGTCTTCAAATTTCATTTTCAAATAGGTTGATTTCGAATTCACGTTTTTAAATAATGTTAACGCAATATTATGTCAACTATTTAACATCGTATATTAAATAATCGAGCGGTATATTAATTTAAAATATACAAGCAATGAGCAAACAGTAATAAAACTCGTTTCAAATTGACAGGAAAGTTATATTTTAAATCGTTTTTAAACATTTTCCAGTCGAATAAAATCGTCATAGCCATGGGGCGAATTTATGTGAGGAATCTGCAATTCTATCTCTTTGTGCTTTCTACGAAAACAACTCCATCTGTTTATTTTACATGCAGCAGAGTTCATTCAGTTATATTATGTAGGTACCAATTCTGTGAGTGCATTCAGTGCAGCAAGCAGCGTTTAGCATGTATTGATCCCCGGGGTACAGTTTAGCTTTAACTATGTTGCGGGACATTTTTCAATTTCATATACGTATTTGCGAGGATTATATTTTTTTTACAGGGACATACATCAAACCTATGTGCTTGCTCTAATACAACCCAGAAATAGCCTGTTGTTATAAGAACACAAGGCAACCATATTTTCCTCACAGATTTATCATCGATCCTGTCGTAGAAACCTAAGAGATATACAGGATGTCCACGGCGACGTTGGCTAACATGAGTATCTTTGTTATTAGTGGAAATAGAAAGTCGGCTAAATGGGCAAAGTAGTGCAGAATTATGTGCCCATTAACGTCCCGTCGAAAAAACAATTGAATTTTGACACACTATGGATTTATTTAGAAAATAGTGAAAATTGCCATTTCTGAAAACTGGCCATAACTTTTTTATTTATGAAGATATCTGAAAATTTATTTAACCATTTTTTGATAACTTTTTAAGATCTTTTTATTGGCGTAGGTTTATTTTTTTTATATCCACTACATAATGAGATATTGACATGAACTTTGGTTTTTCTTATGGACGCCATTTTGGATATTTAGATATTCGAATTCTGCTTATTTTTCTGATTAATTTGGTGTATCACATGGCACATTTAAAAAATTTGCAATAAACGTCCCATATTACAGACATTAAAAACAACTGACAGTCAAATATAATTAAGTAGTGCGAAATTTTAAAGTGTAAAATTAATAATAAATCATTGTTCGGCAGAATTTCACTATCAGTTGTTTTTATGTGTCGGTAATATGGGACGTTAATTGCAATTGTTTAAATGTGGCATATGATACACCAAATTAATCAGAAAAATAAGCAGAATTCGAATATCTAAATATCCAAAATGGCGTCCATAAGAAAAACCAAAGTTCATGTCAATATCTCATTATGTAGTGGATATAAAAAAAATAAACCTACGCCAATGAAAAGATCTTAAAAAGTTATCAAAAAATGGTTATAGAAATTTTCAGATATCTTCATAAATAAAAAAGTTATGGTCAGTTTTCAGAAATGGCAATTTTCATTATTTTCTAAATAAATCCATAGTGTGTCAAAATTCAATTGTTTTTTCGACGGGACGTTAATGGGCACATAATTATGCACTACTTTGCCCATTTAACCGACTTTCTATCTCCACTAATAACAAAGATACCCATGTTAGCCAACGTCGCCGTGGACACCCTGTATAAAGAAGAAAAATTAATTGATT
This sequence comes from Mongoloraphidia duomilia, assembly GCA_039654895.1. Classification (NCBI taxonomy): domain Eukaryota; kingdom Metazoa; phylum Arthropoda; class Insecta; order Raphidioptera; family Raphidiidae; genus Mongoloraphidia; species Mongoloraphidia duomilia. The sequence continues at coordinate 4,610,137 of CM077517.1, forward strand.
GTACCGAACTACATCTAATAAAATTTAACAAGTACTTATTATTTGCTTTTCCATCCCCCTTTCATTGATCTTTTCAAAGCTGGATTCTACTGCTTGTTCTGGGGGTGCGTTCTCGTTATCATGACTTGCAGCGGGAATAGAAGTTTATCTCGGGACTGGGGATGCTCCGTGACGGAACGAGCCCGATATAAAACTTAGTGTTGCCGTCTAGACAAGACAAGACAAGACTTTCAAAGTCTGTCTTGTCTTGAAATATCAAAACAAGACTTCACTAAAGTCTTGTCTTGAAATATCAAGACTTCAATAAGTCTAAGTCTAGATTAAAAAACTCTTGTCTTGTCTTGAAAATCTAGACAAGACAAGACAAGACTTTCAAAGTCTGTCTTGTCTTGAAATATCAAAACAAGACTTCACTAAAGTCTTGTCTTGAAATATCAAGACTTCAATAAGTCTAAGTCTAGATTAAAAAACTCTTGTCTTGTCTTGAAAATCTAGACAAGACAAGACAAGAGTCTAGAAAGTCTAGATCTAGACGGCAACACTAATAATACTTATGCTGGGTTTATCGTACAATTTTAACAGGCTGTTTTTTTTAATCACGCTGTTAAATTTTGATTGCTATGTGTTCATTGGTTGCTGCTTTTTCATTTTTGCAAATTGTCGATCGTTTCCATAGCAACCGCTGCAGCGTGTAAAAAATAAAATTGTACGATAAATCCAGCATTACTCTCATAATAATATTATCGGTACATATTATATTTTGTACTTACTATTTGTGTCATTATTAGTAGGATTTTATTTTTTATTTTCCCATATATGAAATACATAGAGGGAAGTTATATAACAAGAATCAATACTGCAAAGAACGATTTTTTGTAACACAATAAATTCGTATCGCGGCAATTAAAGAGAAGTGTCGATAAAGGTGAATAAAACTTAATAAATTTATCGATCCAGAACCATTATACGGGCAATAGTATTTTCGCCATTTTCTGAGATATACAGTGTGTTCATTTCGTTACATAAACCGTGCAGTGGAAAACGATGCAACACAACTTTCATTCCTAAGATTGCTTTGTTTATCCAAAATTCTATATTTTTAATCAAAAAAAAAGTTTTAAAATTTAAATTTTAAATGAAAAGGCTTGATGGAGATTCAACTAAAAGGTAGGAAATAAAAAATTTATTAAAAAAACAAAAAACCCGACTGCGTAAAAATCGAACATAAAAGATGGAAACAAGATCAAATGATAACATGCAGTCGGAGGTATTTCTGTTCAATTTGTTACTACTATGCCTCCGACTGCATGTTATCATTTGATATTCATTCCATCTTTTAAGTTAGATTTTTACGCAGTCGGGTTTTTTTTTACATTAATTATACGTCGACGTTTCGGCTATCAAACGTCGATGTATTATATAACTAAGGTAAAAACAATAAATTTTATTATTGCCTTTTTTCTTCTCTAATTATTGTTAATAGCTATTTATTAGGACATCAATTTTATTCTTAGGTATATTTCAGTATTTTCAAAAAAATTGACAGTTTATTTGCGTCGCCAACTTCACATTTAACGGGCGGATTAGAGCGAATAAACATAAATATCTATGGAAACTGATTATTTTCCACAATGTAGTTATGTTTTGAAAACACTTTCAACACACCTGCTTGTTAACTGACCCATTCCATGCAAACATACACGCATGTAAAGTAACTATTTTATAGTGTATATGGCAAAAAAATATTTAATTATAATTAGATTTCAAAGTTGGAAAAAGAGCGAAATTAAATAAAAACAAATCTAGATAGTAGGAAAACAATGTCAAGATTCATTCTTATAATCAAAATGAAACACCGACATACGCTACTGTACACTATACTCTATTATATTTAGGTATGTACCCTGGGGACAAAATGTGTGTGCAAAGGAAACAAGATCAAAGAAAATGCAACTGCTATTTTATAAGTAGGTAAGTGTTTTTTTTTCTTCAGACATACTATCTACCTGGTATATTGTGTGTCCATTCCGAATATTTAATTTGTAATCACTAATCAATTATTGAAGCCTAGTAAAAGATGCAATAGTTACTAGTACAATGTTTTACAAGGGCAGAAAGTTGGTGTTTGCGACGTTGTGAAGTTTGTCATCCCCGTGTGTGGGTATGTATGTGTGTGTGTGTGTACTTATGTACGTTATACGTACGTGTCCATTTCGTTCTAAGACAAAATCTCGAGAATAAAAAATGATATCGACTACGTTAGAGTGCCAATCGACGCGTAGTAACGTAAATATGATCTGAAAGAAATTTTTTCAAAATCGGTTCAGCCGTTCTTTTTTCTTAACCAAATAGACTCCAAAAAAGTAGATTTTACACAATATCTCGCGAACAAAAAATTATATCGACTTGTAAGGGTGTCAATCGAGGCGTGTTAACGTCATTTTGATCCGATATAAATTAATTTATAAAAATCGGTTCAGCCGTTTTTTTTAAAATTATTGTTAAAATAAATAATAATTATCTTTTAATGATTAAAATGATTACTACTTTTCTGTGTAATATCTAATTTAATTATTATTATTAAATATTTATCAAACTGGGAAGTTCGTCGTGTGGACCTCAAGGGTCGCACTTTAGTCCTAATAAACGACCCACCTCACGGCTTTGTTTAGTTATGTATCCACAAAATATGTGACACTCTGTATATATTTAAAGCCCCGTTATGCAATCTATGGCATGGACAAAGTCACCTGCATTCATGAAAGCTAACAAACTGGTTGCTGATGAGTTGTTTTTCACTGACGAGTTCTGCTTGAGTAATTTTATTTACTGGAACATTATTCTTAATTAGTACAATAGTAATAAAAAGCGGCCAAGTGCGTGTCGGACCACGCACAGTGAAGGGTTCCGTAGTCGACCGAAAATATCCCATATTTCAAAAACTACATAACATATCGTATTCAAACCAATTTTTGTTGAAAGTATTTTATAAGTTCTACTTCCTTAAATTTTTTCAGAATTTTCCACCTCATAGTTGAAAAGTTAGAGAGGGGAACACGTTTTTTACGACTTTAGAAGCGCATATCTCACTAACTATTGACTTAAAAAAGTCATTTTGAAACTTCTACATCTTTTAAAGAGCTATCTAAAGATGCTCCAACATGCTTATGTGCACTGCAATTTTTTTTTCATCCCTCAGTTACATGTATGGTGTGCCACCCCTATTTTTTTCATATTCAAACCAATTTTCGTTAAAAGTATTTTACAAGTTCCACTTCCTTAAATTTTTTCAGAATTTTCTACCCCATAATTAAAAGTTAGAGAGTGGGATACACTTTTTACGACTTTAGAAGCACATATCTCACCAACTCTTGACTTAAATAAAAAGCCATTTTGAAACTTCTTCATCATTTTCGAAGACCTATCTAACGATACCTCACACGCTTATGTGCACTGGAATTTTTTTTCCATTCCTCATTAATTGTATGGAGTACCACCACTATTTTTTTTTCTTAATTTCACATCATATTGTATAGCGGCTCATAGAAGACAGCTACCTTCCAATTTTCATCTATATACCTATAGTGCCAATAGCCTCCGAGTAAAATGGCTGTGACATACGGACGGACAGAAGGACAGGACGAAATTATAAGTATTATGAAGTATTAGAGATACCTTGTATAATGTCCGTCTTGTGACTTCTTGTGAATTTACACTACGCGTTTCAGCAACGAGTTGCCATCTTCAGGTGTGGTTAATTATTTTTTTAAAAACACACATTGAGTATTCGTAACACGTTATAATATTATGATGTTAAGCACTGTGTATTATGGCGTGGTTTGTGAAGTACTGATTTAAATTTCAAGATTTTATGATTTATATAGTAGGTAAATGAAATGGAAATGTTAGTGTGTGTGTATGTGTGTAGACGATTACTGAGTATTGGGTGTTTTTGTGTGCTGTTAATTATTGTGTCGTATATTATTTTCGATTTTAGTGTTAGTTTGTCTTTAAGAATGTTGATTGTTGGTGTTGTCGAATTTTGTGGCTTTATATATATAGTATATACCTAGTGCCAATAGTCTCCGAGTAAAATGGCTGTGACATACGGACGGACAGGACGAAATTATAAGGGTTCCGTTTTTGCCATTTGGCTACGGAACCCTAAAAATAGATGTACCTATCTACTTTTATAAAATATCTAGGTGTACTTTTTAAGCTTATTTGTGTAAAAATGAAACAAACTTAATGGTGACACTTGTGTTAATTTTTATTTTATGAAAATAATATTCGCTGACGTTTGAAAAAGTTTTCCTGTTATCATTTAATTAATAATAATAGTAGTAAATGCTACTTTATAACAATTAATATTTATAACTCTTTCTAGATTTTTCGTCCGTCTGTCTCTATTTATACCGGCCTCGAAAACAGCTGGATTGCTTGTAATGAAACTTAAAATACTTTTGGTGACAATGAAAAAAATTCGACTGATAACCAGTCCTATACTTCCCACCTAGTAAATATTTGCAAAAAATAAACACTCTTTTTTTATTCTTTGAAAAAAAGCATGGCCCTCTTTTTTGTTTGGTGATCTACTGATGGCTAGTAATATAGCAAAAATCATGGTTACCTTGATTTACGTACAATTTTCTTTTTTTAGAAAAATATTTTTTTTCTCGAAAACTATACATTTTAGAGATAAAAATATTTACATTTTTTTCATATTATAACATCTAGAATTCATTTATATTTTTTTTACCTATGTTGATACGTGACATTGAGAACGTTTTTTTTAATATCTGAGGATCCACTGAACCGATTTGACTCAAAATCTAATCAGATCTAAGTTAAAGGCTGATAAACACATTAAAATAATCGGCATGGCCGTATGTTGTTCCGTTTTTACGATATCAAAGGCGAAAAATTGACCACATACACACATACAGGCATCAGTCAAGAAATGATCTTAAACGATTGCTAGGGTCTCAAAACGTGAAGATCTGTTAAAATCTCGAAATATTTTTTTTCGGACTAAATCCATTACTTCCCTACCATAGTAGAGGTAGGAAGTAAAAATATAGGCATACCTAATTACAGATTATTGTAAAATAGATTTTTATTACTACGCTAGAAATCTGCCATTAAGTAATGATATAATTAGAAAGAATAGAATTGATAAATTCAATTTTCTCTAAAAAAATCACTCATGATCGCACGTATGCTATGTATACATTTTCATATTCTATTAAAAATAAAACAAAAACTACATTTGACTTTTCAGTAGCTGTGGTTAGTAGCTTTGGAATGTTCTAACACAGACATTCTACAGAAGTGCCCTTATTTTTCTGGTACCTATTGTTTTTAATTAAAATCGCAAATGAAAAATATTTCACAGCGGCTATTATTCTGTGATCAGAGATGTGACATTTCTATCTCCACGTATGATATCAAATTTTAAAACATATAGATCTATGCAGGACCGGCGCTAGGATTTTCGGGCCCCGGGTAAGCGTTCTCAGGCCCCATGTGCCCTCAAAAAAAAAAATTCAAAATTTGTTTTTTTTGGGAAATAGTCAGAAAATGTTAATGCAAAAAATCAAATAACATCTTTTTTGTTGGGAAAATGTTTTAATGCTCGCAGTTTTAAACACGGTAGTCACATATTATAGGTAACCCCGAGCCGGCGGGCCCCTTCAGGGGCCCGGGTCCGGGGTACCTTTGCCCCGCTTAACCCCCCTAACGCCGGCCCTGGATCATCTATGGGTATAAATTATCTAGAAATTACAGTTGGTTATTTTTACCTGAATGACTTATATTATATAAGACAGAACAAATGGAGCCAGATCTTACTGGACTTAGTGTTTTCCAAATAGCTATGAGCATATAGTCAGCGGTACCTAAGTTTTTAAAATTTCATTTAAATTAAAATGAGTCCACAAACTGTCAATGGTGTGCCATCTTTGAGGTTCATAGCAAGCTTGAAATTAAGTAGTGAATTGGTGTGTAAGTGTTCGAAATTAATCTGCTATGATTTACCACGAAATTTGTGTCCTGAGTTGGGGGAAAATGTACATAGAATGTTATATCGACTTGAGGTATTAAAAAGAAAATTAAGGCGCCTTGGTGTGAAGAAAAATACGAAAATTTTGTGGAGAATGGACGAAAAACAAACTATAAAACATTTATTGAATGATTACAAGATAAGAGTGGAACTTCGCTTCTGCATCGCTTGCATTTATTCATGCGTTGATAAAATGATCGAATTGTTTCCAAAATGTGAAATAAGTGAAGTAAATCGTATTTATATAAGACTCAAAAGAGCTTCACGTGATCGGAACTTTGTGTTAATAAAATATTGGCTTAATTATAAATATCATTTAAAGGTAAACAATATACGACAAGAAAATATAAGAACTTTCAAAAGAATTTTTCATCATGGGTCTCCAACAGTGATTAATGAATTTTGGAAACAAATGTCAGATGACGAGAAAAACATTCTTCTTGAATATGTTTGTAGGGACGGAATGGATTCGAATAATTTGAGAGCATTTAATTTACTAATAACACATTATGGCTTTTCGGGCTTTGTGGTTTTATTTAAAAAATATAATATTAGTAGTGAAATATTATTGATTTGCATTATTGATCTTTATGAATATAATTATTTATTTGAAGATGTTTTCAAATTTGTAATTCAAACAAATTCCATATCCAGGCAACAATTTTTAAGTGTAATCAAGTATATTTCCCTAAAAATTTACAGCAATAACCCGAACAATATTTTCATATTGTTTTTCAATATGATGTTGTCTAATAGTACGGACGAATTTAAAGAAATGATGTACATGGGTGGGGGTTTTGCTGAGGTATTGAAACATTTGATCTTTTTTCAACATGATGACATATTTCCAAAAATGTTATTTGCAGGTTTCAATAAATCTTTTAAATTGGAGTTAATAGAGAACATAATGTCAGATAATGATTTTATGACAGAATTAAAAAAGTGCAGTACGAGATCACAAGAAATATTTGATGAAATTAAGCGAAATTGTCAGACTGATGAGGGTTCTTATGTGAATTTAGATTATTTATTAGACGCATTGTTAGGTTTATAAAGTGAATTATTACATTGCATTAATAAAGTTTTAAAAATATATTAAATGTGTGCTTCATTATTCGATTTTTCAAGAGCTTTTGATAAACTAGGTACTTAAGAAATTAGAAATTTATGTAGCCTATAATCCATAAACTAATTACCTACCAATTCCCAGCATATCTAATTCACACCATAAACTCGTACCTATCAAACCGTCACTTTTTCGTTTCAGTAAACGACTCCAAATCCATGCCGAAACTAATCACTGCTGGTGTCCCTCAAGGTTCTGCTCTAGGCCCGGTTCTTTATAATCTATCGTCATTATTCGTTTACAGCGATAATATAATATGCAATAATCCTTTTGAAATACCTTATTGATCATAAAAATTTCATTAAAATTCATTTGTTCAACAGACACAATTTTTTAAAAAAAATTGTGTCCGTTGAACAAATAAATTTTAATGAAATTATTATGATCAATTAGGTATTTCAAAAGGATTATTGCATATTATATTATCGCTGTAAATGAATAATGACGATAGATTATTACTGACATACTCGTGTTATGTTTTAAGAGCCTGAAGAAGTCTAAAATATAGACGAACGTTGCGATTTAAAACTTTAACTGAGTTTCAATCAACCCACGGTCCAAGTTCCCGTTAATCTCTTATATATAGTTACGATGGACATGACAACTAAAAACATATCATATACAGGGTGAGTTCGACCACCCGTATCAGTCGTTTTTTTCGAAAACGGTTAGTCGTAGAGAGTTGTGTCAAAAATTTGTATTATAAAAGCCCTAATAAAGAATCGAATGGTGATAATTTTTTTTTCTGGGAAGGTCGGCTTCCCTATTAGTTTGCTTCAGAATGTCCAGTACTCCGGAATTATAAATGTAACGATAGGTCGAAAGTGGTATTGTTGAAAAGATCTTTAAAAAATAAGCAAGTTTTGTAGGAAAATTTTTTTTATTACTGCCACCCCTGTAAATTTCTATAAGTATACATATAAATTATTATATGCTTAAAACTCCGGAATTTTAGAAAGCACGATAGGTTGAAAGTGGTGCTGTTGAAAAGTTCTTTAAAAAATAGGGAAGTTTTGTAGGAAAAATTATTTAATTACTGCCACCCCTGTTAAGTAACAATCGTTTGAAATTATTAAATCAAAATTTCATAATAACGATCGAAGTCGGCATTAAAAATCTAGCAAGCTTAGACATTGTCACAACTGTTCAAACTGTCTTCCATTTACTCTTTAATACATACTATTGAGCTCTTCTGGTTATACTGTGAGTGTACTTCTTCAGTGTTTAATGATCGATAGGGTAACTAGATTTTAAATGCGGACTTTTCAAAAGTTCGTTATTATGACATTTTAATTTAGTAATTTCAAACAAATATTACTTAACAAGGGTGGCAGTAATAAAAAAAATTTTCCTACAAAACTTGCTTATTTTTTAAAGATATTTTTAACAATACCACTTTCGACCTATCGTTACATTTATAATTCCGGAGTTCTGGACATTCTGGAGCAAACTAATAGGGAAGCCGACCTTCCCGGAAAAAAAAATTATCACCATTCGATTCTTTATTAGGGCTTTTATAATACAAATTTTTGACACAACTCTCTACGACGAACCGTTTTCGAAAAAAACGACTGATACGGGTGGTCGAACTCACCCTGTATATCTCGTACGTGGTATTACGGCTCGTATGACTGTAAAAACTCGCTATCGCTCGTTTTTACATATTGTCATCACTCGCCGTAATATGCCCCATTACGTATCTGGACATTCAATCTACTATTACGACTTACGAGGGATGGTAATGATTCTTTTTCTCAAGATAAAAATAAGGAGAATAGTATATTTCCTCAATACTGTCGATTTTTCTAGGGTGCTCATGATTTAAAAAAAGGATTTTTATTGCTTCTAATGGTTTTTTAGCCGTATTGCATAAACAAGTTTTTTCTCTCATACCTTCTGCGTGGGGCTTCTGGGGCCTCCAAAGGTCTTAATCTGCCACTGAGTTTACTCTTTCAATTTATAATTCTTTTAATTTTTTTAACTTTTTACAATTTCTGTAATCATTGTAAACATAACAAGGAAACCAATTATTTATTTATGTACATATCTTTCTTTGACGCGTTTATCTACTGTTACTGACATGACTATAATATAAAAATACATTTTTGTTATATCAAGAAGCAGGAAATACGCTCATTTACAGTTTGATGTTACTCCCTTATATTTATTTAATTAAAAATTTAAAAAAATACATGAATGAATATTCTTTACATTAGTAAAACTGGATACACGACAAAAGAAGGCAAAACATTGCTTATTTTTATCATGAAGAAGAGACAATTTATGCTGAAACGTTGGCCATTAATTATTATATTCTTTCGCCTTGCAGGTAAATAAACTTCAAACAAGGTGTTTTAAGAAAATTAATATGAAAATATTCTTTTTAATTCTTGACAAAACAATAATAGGGCATACGTTTTATAATTTCGTTGAGGACACAACATTTTTCAGTTCATAGAAATTGTAATCCAAACAATTTTTTCACTGACTTGTAACGTTGCCGTTCCTTCTGGCTCTTTCCGTCGTCTAGGGGTGGAACGGGCCGTACAAAATTATCAATCTTCCAATAAGTAAAAACAAACTCAAGTACACTTTTTATTTAATTGCTCTCAGAGCGTTTATTATTATCAAAAAAAAATTTCTTTTATTTTAACTCTGTACAATAATTTACAATAAAAAATAAAAATAAATACAAAAATTCTGTATTGTGTGGGAAGGAGAGGCGTCTAAACTTGAAAGAATCCAAAGTTTAGACACGGATGAAGGGAAACGACAGCTTCTAGAAATACTTCCGTAGAAAACTGTTGTCAGGCAAAGGTATGGTTTGGAATCAGTTACTGTCGACAAGACTAGTAATTCTGTTTTGTGTAGTGTGCGTGTGTTTAAAAAATACAAACCGCTTCACAACAAAAACTATAAATATAAACCCTGATGGGGATACGAAGCACAAAACAAAAAAAATCTAACATCAAATTTTTACAAAAAAAAAAAACAAGTCAAAAAGATCGTCGTACAAAATTACTTTTAAATATTATTCAAAATTTTACACTAAATTTACCGCAGCGACGACTGTAAGATATCACTATCCGTGTCCCCCAAAAAACATCCGTTTTTATAATAAACAGAGAAGGACAACACGAATAGCCATCTCACAGCAAAAAAAATCATGTAACCTCTTTTCATTCTAATCATTACGTAACATATTTTACACTAAAATTATTTTGACTTTACAAATTTATACAAAGACAAGAAAAAAAATATTATTTTCAGTTTAACAACGAAAAAAACTTGAAAACACTGTAGCGTACAAATGGTATCGCTACAGACTGTACTTCCGAAAATTGTAGGTCAGAGTTTAATACACGTTATATGCACTATGCATGCATCTTCTATGAAATAAGAAATTTCTACTTCTTTGTGAATATAAACGGAATCTGTTTATCTGCTAGACAACCTATTCTCTGAATTGCTTTCTTAGCTAGGATCTACATGAATGTGGCTCGCTGTGGCATCACCAATAAGTCTTAATATTTATGGCTACGATACAGTTGCAGTCCTACTTATAGTGGGTATGGCAAAAAATACCGTATTTGTCTCGTGCGTAGGTAATGATATTGTGACTCGTGTGACTGAAAACTCGTTGTCACTCGTTTTAACATAATGTCACTACTCGTCAGTTATATGCCTCATTACGCAACTAGATATACAATCTACTAGATATATTGCACGATAAGAAATTATTACTGTATATTTATATTAGAAATCGTGTCCATCGTGATTATAATAAAATTAAGCAAAATCGCAGGATAGTGGACAAAATAATTTGATTTATTAAATTAAATGTACGACGTTTCGTCTATAGATTTAGACTTGAAAAAGTCTAAATCTATAGACGAAACGTCGTACATTTAATTTATTAAAACAAATTATTTTGTCCACTATCCTGCGATTTTGCTTAATTTTATTATTACTGTATATATTTCATACACGCTAATGTTTTTAGTTATCGAGTGTCTATAATCTATACACTCTCTTTCTGTCTCTCTTAGGCTATTTCGACATAAAAATATTTTTTAAATCATGTCTAGACAGGAATTTCACGTACCAACTACATTTTACTTATTGTGTTTCAATTATTACAAAAGATTATAGCTATTTTTGTGTGTAATACGAGTATATAATAATTCTTATTGAACAAAGAAATGATATATACTTAAAGTTATAACTATTGTACAAAACTGTTTTCTGAGTTGGCGGAATAAATATTTATTTACAATAATTAAAAACACAATAATAATGAATGCAACAACGAAAAGTCAGTTCTAACAATCAACACAAGTAAACAATAACTAAACAGTAATTACAAAGCAAAACAAAACAATTATATACAATAACTCGTAATTATTACTACTACACTAGTATTTATTTTATCAGTTTATTTATTTATATCACGGCACTATTTATATTACTGATCCACCGTAGAATTGAATGCGTGACTCACCGTTGACTGATTCCCCTCACTCGCTCGTACTGGCTGTTTATAATATATGCTGCGTGGCGTAAGCCTAGTGCGTTCTCGCTTTCTCTAGAACTTTCGCGCAGGTACTAGTTGTTACAGTAAGCAGACCCCGTTTCTCAGAACTCTTGCCTGCCGTTTATATACAGGGTGATCCGTAACACTATCTATATTAATAAATAGTAGATATCAAAATTGTTTTCAGAGGGTCAATTATCTATGGTTTTTCTTCTCAATTGAGAATTTTCTACTTCACTTATTGATGTTTTCAATATTTTAATAAAATATTAAAATGAAAATATCATCACACAATAAAATTTTAATGTGGTGTGAGAAATGGGTATACCGGTTATTTCCACCATCTGCGTATATCATGCTAGAAAGGTCAAATGTAAATAAACAATGAAAGCGTAGGTTGACATATTTATTGGCGGGTTTAAGAATAATCAATGATAAAAAATACACTTTTTTGTAACATTTAATAATTATTATTATTCAGGTGACTTTAATTAGCTAGAAAAGTATGAGGAATGAATTAATTATTGTAAATAATTTATAGACACTCTAAAACTGAGGTCATATGCCTTTGAAGCGATGAAAATATAATATTTTTATTTCTCACCTTTATTAAATATTGAAATCGAAATTTTAATGGATACTCTAGAAATTCTTTTAACCCATTTTCTATTTGATGCCTGTGTTGATACCAGAAACTTCAATTTAAACTAACTAAATTCTCTCTATTTCAGTGGATAGTCAGCCTTCATGTTAACTTTCAATCCATTTAAAATGTTCACCTAGTTCTACAGCCCTGAAGGAGATTATATATCTTGAAACGTCGGCAAAAGAACAATTGGACAGCCTAAATCTGAATTATTCCATCTCCTATATACATGGTGTCCCAAAAAGAATGGGACATAAAGTAACAGCTGATTCCTTACAAAAAAATATTGCGATAGACCCCAACTTGTCTATTCCGAAAGTTGATATTAAAAGAGATACAGGGTGTCAAAGTTTAGTTTTTATTTTTATCATTATGACGCGGCATTTTAATAAGAAACATTGAATTTTTAAATGAAACTGTCAAAATTACCATGATAACGCCGCGCCGGCGTTTTCAAAGCCACCTATGTTCATTTTCAAAATTTTCCATTTAAAACCGATTACTTTAAGTGCAAATATCTTGAAAAAGGTTACTCCTAGCCACTTTTACAAAGTATACCTTTTTTACGTAAAAATGACGAAAAATCAATTTTTTAATTCAAAAAAATAGTACGAGTGCGTACAAAAAAGTTATGAGTATTTGAATGAGTGAAAAAATGTGTAAGTGGCGCCTCCTACAAGTAAGAGCCATACCAAGGTCAGATTTGAATTTATCATGTCAAAAAATCTCCATATACCAAATTTCATTAAAATGCCTAAATTATTTTAAAAGTTATTTAAGAAAATCAAAAATAAAAATTAAACTTTGACACCCTGTATCTCTTTTAATATCAACTTTCGGAAAAGACAAGTTGGGGTCTATCGCAATATTTTTTTGTAAGGAATCAGCTGTTACTTTATGTCCCATTCTTTTTGGGATACCCTGTATATTATATTTTATTATAGCCAAAATCTAATACTGTATTGTCATTTGTCATCAAAACTATATGCTAGGCACTGCAAAGTTTGAAACTAGAAAAAGGAACAACCACGCTGCCATAATCTGCAATTATTACTTAATGTCTTAATCGCAGTTTAGTAGTTGCTATGATGAAAAAAATTGGGTGGTTAAAAAGTAACTAAATCGTTAGTTTTGCTTGTTGAAGTGTTTTATGAAAATAATTTTACATTAAAATGTCAAAACGGATATTTATTGGATAAATCTTAAATAAATTCATATTTTGCATAAATTTTTTCTTGTAAAATTGAAACTATTGTACAAAATTAATATAGCTCACTGGAGCATATTAATTTGAAATCAAAGACTTTCTCTGAAATCCAATTTGCTTAGCAGGCTTAGTATTTCGTTTCCTCGAATAAGCAATCATGTAGAATCAAAATATGATTTTAAAACAAATTATGTTCTCTTTGTATTCACCGCAGACAAATTGGCAGACCGTCTGACAGATCACTGTACAAGACATAAAACAGAGACCGTAAAAAAAGAAGAATATTGCTTGGAAAATGACTCGAAAAATGTTCTTACAAAAGATACCTATGTTGTACAAAGGAATACCGAAATATTCTTCTGTGGAAAGAATTTCAAATTTTTAAAATATTTGTTTCATATTTTTACATCGGAAGTAATAGATTTAAAAAAAATGAATTCTTTGGAAATTGCATTGAAAATATAAAATACCTATTTATAGCTGACTTTATTACACATAGCTACTTAATTTTTTTATATTATATTATCTATCCCAGATATTTTATTCTAACCACAACCTCCTATAAAAAAATTAGGGATTTTAATCACAAAAATGACATGTAAACATTTAGCAGGATGAAAGAAATTATTAATCAACAAAAAATGATACGATAGGTTAAATACCTGTTAATGAATGACTATTACGCTAATTACACCCCACGTGATTCAAGAAACAGAAACGACATAGCGGCATATTATTATGATAATTGATGATTTTAAAATGCAACGAAACTAATAATTACGAAAAAATACGTTAGGTAACCATACTTAATAAGCATTCTAGTATATAATCACAGAGTCAGAACTATAATGGGTTTTAGCCATTATTTTTACTTTGTCTAAAAAGCATTAGGTATAAAAATAATTATTTAGCGCATCAAAATATATTGTTATTTCTTATTAAACTTAGAGTTGCTTTTCCATTAGGGAAAATTTATATTATAATAGATTATATAATTATGCATTATTCGTTGTTTATACAGTATGTGTTAATCCAAAGAAAAAGTTCACTAGGGAGCCATTACTATTATATTCCACCAGTCACAAAATTGAAAATTTTCTCAACAAAATAACGCTCATTAAGACTGTAATGAGGTGGAGCCGAGGATTCCACAATAGAAAAAAACGCTTCCTCCGAGAACCGAACAAGTTTTAAATAATGTATATAAGATTTAAAAATTATATTATATTAGCAAAATCAAATCTACACGGGCGAAGCCGTCCCGGGAAGCTACTATTCTTACAAAAAGCATGGCTAGTTTATTTGTTTATTGATCTATACAGATGACTAACTAAGATGAGTCATTCTGATTAGGCAGATAAAAACTGGATATCTACCGTAAAAGTTATCTTCACGCAATGTTTTTTTTTCAACTTTTTTCTCGAAACCTATATCTACATTGTAGGGAATTTTTTTCATATTTTATTATCTAGAGTTTATTTATTTTACCTATGTCAATTATACGTGACCTTACATTTATTTAATAGTATCCCAGCATCCGGTGGACCGATTTTGCTCAAAATCTAATCAGATGTAGGTGCCTATGTTAAAAGCAAAAAAGCATGATCGCAATTAGTTGTTCTGTTTAAGTTTTGATGGAAAAAATTACTACGTACACAAATTATACAGGGAAAACTCCATTGTGCAAATTAGTTAGGATCAACGATTACTTTGGCCACATATGAGAATGGGTACCATGGTAACGCTGACTAACCATTATTTAATAACAATAATAGCTAATAATGAATAATTAGAAAAATCAGTTAAAATAAATTCTTCAATATTAAATGAATTTATTTTTATTAATGAAACAATTTTTTATTAAGAAAATATTTTTTTAACTAATAATTAAACAAAACAAACAGTTAAAGTAAAAAATTAAAGCAAATGTTCAAATAAACCTCCATTTTGAATTAAGCAGTGGCTTAATCGGTTACAAAAACTTTATCTCACTTTATCTAACATTACAGGAGTCATATTGAAACATACTTCGACGATTTTGTCTTTAAGTTCATCCAGATTTTGTCAAATGAACAGCAATATGCATTTGTTACTGTATACGTACACCATGGTAACGACCTCTGAATAGAGGGCAAAGCAATCTCTGATCTTAACTAATTTGTACTGTGTACTTTTCCCTATGTTCGGTTTTCTGTGATACACCCTGTATAACAAGTTAAAAAAAAAACGTGTGGCGGAAGTGACGACGTTGATGGTGGGAAACATGTCTACAGCGGTTTAAAATTTAAAATAATATATATTATAATGACAAAAAATTTGGATATAAAATTTATAGTTTCAAAAAAATCCAAATCTCGCTTATATTAGCGCGCTAAAAAGTGGAAAATAATTGCCTTTCTCTTCTATAACGTTTATAAGCGTGGGGCGCTGGATGAATTAAATGAACTATAGGTAAAATGAGTGTCCCACGTTTCTAAAAACGTTATAGAAGAAAAAGGAATTTATTAGTTTTATTTGTTATTAAATACCTATTAAATTTTTTTGAATTTCAACACTTATGATTATATCCTTTACATAACACACTAAGGTTTAAGTGCATTATAAACGTATATTAGCTGTGTACACATTAGGTTTATAATGATCGTATCAATTTGTATAAATAGACAGTTATTCCAGTGATTTATAATGGCCGCTGGTGACCATTTATGGATTTGAAAGCATCGTTTTATAGTAATAATTATTATCGGTTCATTTCCTATTACGCTAAAACAAGTCAATTGTGTAATCAGATAATATTAATTTATTACGTTCCAAGATGTGAAATGCATACCATTATCGTATATGCTTTGTATATGGTTAAATCTATAACAGGACTTTGTTAGCAGTATTCGCATTTGCAATACGTGAATAATAGCTTTAATTTGCATTCGCTGGTCAAACGTAAAAATTTAATCGCGCGAAAATCTGTTCACCCTATATGAGAAGTTTTTAGACTCACAATATACAACACTGTTCTGTTTTTAAAAATTGAGTTATTATGTAGTGTGTCTACAGACTCATCCTCAACATGGGGATCTCCGTTGTTATGGGAGATAGAGATTTGGTTAAATGAGACAAAATGTGCAGAATCTCCAGTACTACTACCCTGCGTAGTCAAAATTTCCATATTTTGCTTGGTTCGCGACCGACAGTTGAAAAACGAGATTTACCCATTTTCGTTTTTTGTTTATAACTTGCTTATTAAGTAAGTTAGAAAAAAAATATTTTCACTTTCTTAAGGCCCTTTTTTATGAAGATTTCAAATCTGTTTTCATATTTTTATTTACTTTTGTAGTTTTAAAGATACTTGTATTAACTTTGTTTTTTTAAATACACGTCAAAGATGGCCATGACGCCATTCGAAAGAGATTTTTTTCTCTTTAATTTGATATGAGGGTTGATGGATTTATTTTCAAAAATAACAGAGTTATACGTAAATCACTGATTTTTAATAGTAGGCTATGCTAAATTAATTGATAAAACAACAGAAGGCTTAGCAAACAGTTGACATTCACGTTGACTTAGTAATTTCAAGTAATTTCTACACGCGTACTCGGAGTGACGCTAATGACCTCTGTTGTCGAGCGTCTATAATCCACAATTCATTCATTCGCGTAGGTACTCGGAGAGCAATGTGATTTCGAGTTCTAGGCGGAACAATTACCTACGTTTCTGAACGCATTTAGATAATCGCCGGCCGTTCCTATGGATACACTTCTGGGATTTCTGAACGCATTTAGATAACTTTTACTTCCACGGGGACTTTTCTGAACGGCCCCCTGTTATGGTGTCAAGATGATGTCACGCTCTGCTAAACGTCAACATGATCGGGTGTTTTTATTGTTATTATATTATGCAGGTTATTCAAAAAACTTTTGTTTAGTTCTTAAAAAACGCCACAAAGCATTGACTGATGTTGATATATCAAACGTCAGAATAGAATGTTTAGAGGGTTGATCTACTTTTTTGAAGTCAGTTAAAAAGGAAATATTTTCTTGCAATGCGCATAATTGGACTAATTAAATTATAATATGGAAAATAAAAGTTTTGAAAGGCACTTTATACAATGTGCTTTTGATCATACAGTATACAACACATATATATATATATTCCTGTTGATAATAATTAATTCCAGCTACTTAAACAACACAATAATTAGATATTCATAAAACAAAATCCACTCAGTATATATTAATTAGTTTCCCCGTTATATAAAACCATTCGATATCATTTTATCGGGAAATGTGTAGGTATATTTTTGAATTAAATTCTCAATATTCCTAACTTGTATGTGCCTATACGATTAATTTGAAATACCGTATAACTGTATAACAAACAGGAAGTTTTAAAAGCTGTCAATTTTAATTGGAATAAAAAAGTATAGACTTGATTAATTAAAAAAATAACATGGTTATACAAATCATTAGTATTTTACCGTTTCAGTTTCGATATTTTGATATATTTGCCAGCTTTAATAAATGATGTTATAAAATTAACAAATTTTTTCATGCCAACCGTTTTGAAAATTTTAAATATTTTGCCTAGGTATGTATGGGTGATTACTAAACATACGGAAAAAATATAAGGGGTGATTCCTTGGGTAATTTTAAGAATATTTTTCCTTTAATGCGTTTTCGGAAAGACGCTTTGTTTGGAAGTATACGGGGCGTTAAAAGTTTTTCTACAAAAATAATATTTTATAACATAAATACAGTAAAGCCTCTGCTGAAAATGACTAGCACCAGATGCATAAATTCAATCCTCTCCTCATTGGCTGTCGAACTCTTACAAAAACACCAAAAACAAGTCACGATCGAAACGTAATTAGCAAAACAAAACAAAGCGGCTTTTCGAAAATCATGAAAGGACAAAATATTCTTAAAATTACCCAAGTAACCATCCCTTAAATTTTTACCTTATATTTAATAAACACCATGTATATATATATTCCTCGCGGCACATATTTTATGTGAATGGTTGACTCATTGAATCTGTAATTAATTTGAAACTGATTTTTTTTAATGTAAAATAATTGTAACGAAACAGCCGACTGTAATTCCGTTTTCTTACGAAACATTAGATGAAACGGAAATAGTCAGAAGTGGTTACGTGAAACAAAACACAGCATGTAAAATATGTTTAGGTCTCAGACACAGTAAACCAGGTGACCATGCGGCGAATCCTGAAGGCTTTTAATATTTTATTATTTTTTTATATAATGAAAATATATGGATTTTGCATAACAATTTAAAATATAAAAAAATAAAATTTCAATTATTTTATTTATTATATATTTTACGAACATTTGATTTTATAAGATAGGCAAATAAAAGTGAATATTGTTACGAATCACCCTGTATATGAACGGCGGGCAACAGTTCTGAGAAGCGGTGTCTGACGTTGAGCACACTGGTGCCTACGCGAAAATTCTAGAGAACGCTAGAAAATACGGGGAATCAGTCAACGGGAATCGGTCAGTGTAGAATTATACTGTGACAGTGTTGAACAGCGAATACAGTGTGAAATAAATCTGATATAAATCCAGTGAATGTCAATATAGAAACATAAATAGTTCCGTGATATAAATTGATAAAATAAATAACTAAAAATAAATATTCCTGGTATATAGTCAATTATATATAGTTAATTGTATATAGTTAAGTGTTAATTACTTGTGTTGATTGTTAGAACTGACTTTTCGTTGTTGCATTGATTATTATTACGTTTTTAGTGTATTTGCCATATGGCACATACACTATTGGCGTCGGTCGGATGGCGGGACCTAGGGGTCGTACCAAAATTTCTCGACGTTTCATAGCCTCCTGAACAGTTTGCCACCATTTTTAAAAATGTTTATGTATATATGTATATATATATGTGTGTACAGGATAACTCTCCACAGAATCGATTTAAACGAAATTTGGTACACACATTGGAACCCATTACCGCACGAAGCCTATTTAAAATGGGCCCGATCGGACCATTTTAAGGGTAGTATTTAGGGGTTGAAAAAAGGTTTTGGGCCCAAAAATACCGAAAAAATTCTCAGAATCGTTTCAAAATTGAAATTTAACCCTTTAGTAAAGATTAAAATGTGCTGTTAAAATTTTAATAAAATCGGCCCGACAGGACCGGACTTACAAAAATTTTATGAAAACACTGGTTTGCGGATAGTGATTTACTTACTGAAGGGTGTATTTAATTTGGTACAAAGGTTGCATTGATAATATTATTGAAATTAAGAAAAAAAATATTATTTTAAGGGATGTATTAAGGGGTTAAATTTTTTATTTTGTTCAAAAACAAACTTAAGTTTACATAATAAAGCCACAAGGCCTGCATTAGCAAATACACTATATTGTCGGCAGGGTTTTGGCACTGCGACCCGAGTTTTTTAATTATTGTAAATAAATATTGTAAATAAATATTTATTCCGCCAACTCAGAAAACAGTTTTGTAACAATATGTTTCTTTCCGTGACAATACCCGCGATATAGACATACCCATTTTTTTCTTATTTAATTTATGCGTCAACCTTTCTTTTGGAATTGATGTGTGGAACCCTCGGCGCATGAAGTATATTCACGCTTGACCTGTTTTATTTTTAACTGACATCTTGTAAAGTGAGGCTTTCATTTTTTTTTTATTACCCCTAAAGAGAAGTAACTTATAGGTACAGTCGCGGACTTAATAAAGTTTACACTTGAGTTTTTCAGTGTAAGTTCACAAAAAGTCAGTAGCTTAGCAACAAATTTAGTTTTTAATAGGGAAATGTCAAAAATGAAAAGAAATAATTGTCGTTAAAATGCCTAGAAATTATTAAAATGATGAACAAAAAAGAAGAATTATTGCAAGATTGGAGGAAGGAATTTGCTAGTATCAAATATTATCAAATCTTTTTATGTTTTAATTGAATAATATTGAGTAATTTGGACTGTATAATAAACAACTGAGGTGTTTTGATAATAATTTTTTATTAAATTTTTAGGATGTAACCTTAGTAATTGATTATACATTATTATCAAAAGCCAAATTACAATATGCAAAAATTAAAAAAACCGGTAACTAGATGATACAGGTGTAAACTTTTTAAGTCCGCGACTGTACATGTAACACCACAGGGTAGCGTTTTTATTTCAGGATTTGTTTTGCAACGTAATCTAAAAGCAAGAAAACAGAATTATTATTGTGATAAAAGCAAAGCAAATGCTATTAAAGCATATAAAGCAAGTTTTTATATTTTGTCATATTAACCATAAACACACGCTGTACGTGTTGTTTCTAACAACAGTAATACGCCTGTTAAATATCTTAGCAGTTTTGCGGTTTCCCATTGTTAAGATGCGGCTTAAGGGCGAATTTTGCGCGAAATCATACGCGCGTTGGCAAGGTATAACAAGACGCAAAAATACATCGTGTCCACAAGCATCGCACACGTTTGAAATTCGCGAGTAACTCGAGTGCATTTCGCCAGATTCTCGACTCGCGAGTAGGGCATGCAATTCGAATATTCGAATATAGCGAATATTCGGCTGCATTTATTATTCGAATAGTAATTCCTATTATTCGAATATATTCGAATTATTTGTTAAGAATTAAAATTGTTTAAAAACGGTTTACGACGGCGCTAAAACATCTTACAAACGCTACACTAGCTCTAAGTTCGCGCTAGGGCGTGGGAGGGGAATCGAAACGGGGCGAGGAAAGTTTTTTTTTATTAATTATTGCATGTTTATTTGATATAACTACTTACTTACGTTACGTTACGTACGTGTACTTAAATGCTTGATTTACTCTTCGCACGTGCTAATAGACGTATTATTTATTTGTGAAGTATTTTTTTTATAGGGGAGCAATATCCCATACTTTTGTGGTACTAATTAATAAAAATTCGTCTTAGATGCTCATTTAATATTTTTGTTTGAATAGGAAAAACAGAAAGAAAGAATTTTGAATTTTTTTGATTACTTAAATATGTTCATTTGATCTATGGTTCTCGTAAGCTATGTGCGCTCTAATATTTAGTTGATTTGATCTGAATTTTTACGTAACTAAGTAAAGTAAAAATGATTATTTGATCTCTTTTTAATTAGAAGTAAGCTACTTTTGTTGTTAAAATATTGATTGGATTTATGGACGTGCAGTAGGCGTGTTGATTTTAAATAATTAAAAGTCATTTATTGAAGTTCCAGTGTTTTTATTATTTTTACCAATTATTCGAATATATTCGAATATTGGCTAAATTTTGAGCGAATATTCGAATACCTGAAACATCCGAATATTTGCATGCCCTACTCGCGAGTAATACGCGCGTTGGTGGCGCGAGTCAAGATACTCGAGACACCTTGGTTGCCTCCAGTTAATACGCGCGAACTTTGGCGCGAGTGCACATATTTAAACAGATGGAGCGGGAAAATGTTAACACGCTTTGCACGCGTTTCACACTCCTTCTAAACGCAACGTTAACGCGTAATTTGCCCTTTCTGAACAAATCCTTATATTATGTGCTAATAGTCAGTGTCGCTGTTAATTTTCAACGATAAAAAGATTGAGAAATATTATAAGAAATAAATACATAAAATAAAATAAAAAAAATTCTTACCACATTATATTTGATTTGTATAAAGCTAACCATAATTAACCAAAAACTCGGGTCGCAGTGCCAAACCCTGCCGACAATATAGTGTATTTGCTAATACAGGCATTGTGGCAGTATTATATGAACTTAAGTTTGTTTTTTGACAAAATAAAAAATTTAACCCCTTAATACATCCCTTAAAATAATTAAATTTTTCTAAATTTCAATATTAGACATGGATTTTATCAGTACAACATCTGCACCAAATTAAATACACCCTTCCATAAGTAAATCCGTATCAACAAACTAGTGTTTTCATAAAATTTGAAAGTCCGGTCCTGTCGGGCCGATTTTATTAAAATTTTAGCAGCACATTTTAATCTTTACTAAAGAGTTAAATTTCAATTTTGAAACGATTCTGACAAATTTTTCGGTATTTTTGGGCCCAAAAAGTTTTTGGAACCCCTAAATACAACCCTGAAAATGGTCCGATCGGGCCCATTTTAAATAGGCTTCGTGCGGTGATGGGTTCCAATGTGTGTACCAAATTTCGTTTAAATCGATTAAGTCTGTCGAGAGTTATCGTGTACATATATATATATATATATATATATATATATATATATATATATATATATATATATATATACACATACATATATACATAAACATTTTCAAAAATGGTGGCAAACTGTTCAGGGGGGTATGAAACGTCGAGAAATTTTGGTCCGACCCCTAGGTCCCGCCATCCGACCGACGCCAATAGTGTATGTGCCATATGGCAAATACACTAATAAAGTCAGTAAACAAAAGTACATTCTGATGTTTTTATTCAGGTTTTTTTTTTTGGATTTCTAAAAGGTCCACCAAACTTTGTGTGCCCAAGAGCCCTTGCTTGGCCTAAGACGGCCCTGCACATAATATTATATTCAATATTAAACAAGGCAGTATCAATAATATTGTTACGGATCATCCTGTATATAAACGTCAGGCAAGAATTCTGAGAAGCGGTGTCTGCTTGCTGAACAACGAGTAACTACGCGAAGTTTCTAGAGAACGCGAGAAGCACTGGGCTTCAGCCACGCAGCGTATATAAACGAGTGAGTGAATCAGTCAGTCAATCAGTCAATGGTGAGTCGTGCAATCAAGTTAATCAGTGATATAAATAGTTCCGCGATATAAATACACCTGATAAAATAAATGTCAGTATAGTCATTTGTATATAATTATGTGTTAATTACCGTTTAGTTATTGTTTACTTGTGTTGATTGTTAGAACTGACTTTTCGTTGTTGCATTTATTGTTATTGTATTTTTAATTATTGTAAATAAATATTTATTCCGCCAACTCAGAAGACAGTTTTGTAACAATATTATAGAAATGGAGATCAAAACACTCGATCACAATTTAACACTCCAAAAGTCTGACAAATTCTAGTGCGGTAATTGTAATGAAAAATTAGATAATTTATATTTTTTAAGTTTGATTGATTGATAAAAAATATGAAATAATAATGTACGATGGACAAAGATTAATTGTGCTGTGTTAAAATATTTTAATTTTTAGAGATGACATTTCAAAATCATATTGCGCTTAGGGATTGCCAAAATAATTAATCCGCTACTGGATATTATGTAAGAACGGTGGCAGAATGAAAGTCTGTTTGTTCAAAACTTTGGTCTTTAGCCGGCTCTGGTACTAATATTACGACTCAGACTTCGTCAAATGAATACTGACAATAAATGCACCTTCTAGACGTACTTATCTAACTGTAAGTTTCTTTTAAATTAGCTGAGAGGATCTGATTTTAACATTGGAAATGTTTATGTTCGTATATGTGGGCAGAGTTACGAGTTTTCGTTCAAGGCCAAAAGACAACGGTGTCGCGATCAAGTGAGGAGCAATCATGCAAAATTGAACAAGTGCAATTTTTTCGAAATGTGTTTTATATCATGTCTAGTTAATTGAGAGGTATTTGCGACGATCTGCGGTGTTATTTTTGAGCAAATGTTAATAAATACTGTAGAAAAATCCATTTAAAAGTTAAGTAATCAAGCAAAAGTGAACGCGTATATAACAGAAGAATAATAGGGTTATTCCTGACAAAACTAAACAGTGCATTGATAAATATTGTGTGTATAATAAACAGTTAATTATGTTTCATTTATGCTGTTATCATTTCCAATGTCCTCGATGGTTGCAAGGATTGCGAAATCTGTGAATTTTTTATTATATTTTGTTTTCTCATAATAAAGAAAATACTAGTTTCAATATCTAAGAGCTCAAAAATATTGTAGCAAACCCCAAGATGTTACGCCACTGCCTCCAATAGAAACCACGAGAAAGAAAGGTCACAGTAGTAAAGCGTGGAATGATATCGAAGATTCCAGACAACGCTAGAGGATACGAGGACACACTGAGCGTACACCGCACGCAGGTATATAAACAGGAGTGTGTCGTGTTGAAGAGTCAGTGAATGGTGAGTTGTGCCTTCAGTCAGTACAGTGAAATAAATATTGATGAGTCAACGGGAATCAGTCAGTGTAGATTGTACTGTGACAGTGTTGAACAACGAAATAAATCTGATATAAATACAGTGACATAAATAATTACTAATAAATAATCCTTATATTTATAGTTATTTGTTAAGTGTTATTTAAGCGGCTCGTTTAGTTCAATAATTACCGTTTAAGTTTTTTTTATTGTTAGAATTGACTTTTCGTTGTTGCGTTCATTATTATTGTGTATGTAATTATTATTGTGTATATAATTATTGGAACATAGCTAATATCAACCCTAAATAATCCATACATAAGAAGTTTTACTTTAGACGTGTGTGCCTTTTTTTATGAAGTAACAAAATACTTGGTCTCTGAAATGATTATTCTATGAATATTAACTAATAAGTATTTTGAGTGCTAACAATGATTTATTATCTAAATATTATATAATCAAGTAATGTATGGATAAAGCATTTGTACCATTGTACTAAGAGTAGTACTTCTGTGTACGTGTATGACAGAAACAGACAAACTCACTTAGAAAGAGAAAAATAGACTACCCACCCACACAAGCATTTATGTAACTCGTTCGTTCACTTAACCATGGCGTGTTACTCTTATACTGTATTTTGTATATAATATTATAATATGTATGTCTAGACAAGGTGTTGTTACTTGTTAGTCTACCGCTGTTAAGGCACGTCTCGCACCAAGTCCTTTTGGCGCAGAATATAGCGCGTTGGACTTCTAATCCAAAGGTCGTGGGTTCAATCCCTCATAGAACCGTTTAGGAACTTCACGGAACCTTTTAGTTAATAAAACACATTTTTCTTTTTTCATTAAAAAGTAGGGAATTATTTGTAACTAAAAAGTACAAAATAAAATTAAAGTAAATAACAAATTTTAATAGAAGATGCTTTTTAATGAGGGGCCCTAAAAAACAAAAAATAAAAAATTAATACTTACTCCAAATTTTTAAATGTTAAAAAAATGTTAAAAATCATTTGAGATCCCAGCAAACTATCATTAATTAATAGCAAAATTTATGATTAACCAACAAATATATTCTAGATTGGGTTCGAATGCTTTTTAAAATTTTTTAAACACTTAAAAATTTGGAAGATTAATTTTTTATTTTCTTGCTTTTTAAAGCCCCTGAATAAAAAGCGAGATAAAAAGCACGTTCTATAAAAAATTTTTTTTACTTTAATTTTTTCATTTGTCGGCCATTTCATAGTAATGGATAAAGTAAATAAATCGTAAAGATGACGCCATGCTTCAGTGAATATCCCATAGTTTTATAACAGCAGAAAATAGTTACAAGGATATTGTAGTTGAGTTTCACATCCATATTATGAATATACAGGGCGATATAAGTATTTGTGCAGTCAACATTATAACTCGATGCACGAAAAGAAATTTTTTCTCCTACCTAGGCCGAAAGTTCGTACTTCGTCCCTGCCAAGCGGGAACAAAGTCGCTCTTTATTCCCGTGGTACAGACAAGTGCGCGTGCCCAATAGTACTTATGCCGGCTCTCACGCACCTATACTTCTGTCTCCTACACATTAAAATTATCCTTTTTAATAATTTTAATAATAAAATAAAATAAAAATAATAATTTTAGTAATTTTTTTTTTCAATTTTGCGAACTTTCGGCCTGGCAGGAGAAAAATAGTATGCGCAACACGGGAGGAAATTACTACATCTCCTCCCGCGTATTTGCCACCGTCGCCTTCGGCTCGGGTGGCAATTTTATAAAAATTTCGCAAAATCTCTTACTCAGGGCAATTAATTAATATGCCTCCCTCAACATCTTCACAAAAATAAGGCCGTGAATAAATAACACCTGAAAATTGTCACGAACTCTCGATCTATTATTATAAATGTTTAATAATGCTTTAGAATTACATATTAACATCTATTTCTAACTTTAACAATTAATTATTTGAAGATCGGTATATATTATTATTTTAAGTATTAATAAAAGAAGAAGACATAATAATTGTGTCGAAACAAAATAAAATATAGAAAATTTGATCGGGAAGAGGTATTTTTTATTAATACTTGAAATAATCGATTTCTAACTTACTAGGTACCTAGCTTTCTTCATCATACTGTATCGAAATACATCGACACACATAACACCATTACTCTGTACGTACATACGTATGCGTCCAAGCGGACAGGGACCGAATCGCGACGTCATTTGGCCGAGATATGGTCCGTTGTTTTTACTGGTGCAGACGTGATGTGAGATCTTGATTTCAGACATGGATCATAGACATTGTAGCAGTCGTGTCACGTATGGTCCCTTGATGGTACCGACGGCACCGTTGCCAACCGTCAGACCGCCAGGTTGGCCTCACTTCACAGTTCTACAACTGCGTTCAGGTCGATTCCTCGCGGTTTCACCTATCTATGACCACATTATAAAGTCGCTTAAGTTGAAATTTCAGTATTTTTTTTATATCTCAGATTTTTTATACATATCTAGAACCAATCTTTACCGGTAGATATGCTCGCGCGACGGCGGTTAAACTCGAGCATAGCCGGATACATCAAGTTATACAGTGTGTCCACAGACTCATCCTCAACATGGGGATCTCCGTTGTTATGGGACATAGAGATTTGGTTAAATGATACAAAATGTGCAGAATCTCCAGTACTACTACCCTGCGTAGTCAAATTTTCCATATTTTGCTTGGTTCGCGACCGACAGTTGAAAAACGAGATTTACCCATTTTCGTTTTTTGTTTATAACTCGCTTATTAAGTAAGTTAGAAAAAAAATATTTTCACTTTCTCAAGGCCCTTTTTTATGAAGGTTTCAAATCTCTTTTCAAATTTTTATTTACTTTTATAGTTTTAGAGATACTTGTATCAACTTTGTTTTTTTAAATACACGTCAAAGATGGCCATGACACCATTCGAAAGAGGTTTTTTTTCTCTTTAATTTGATATCAGGGTTGATGGATTTATTTTCAAAAATAACAGAGTTATACGTAAAACACTGATTTTTAATAGTAGGCTATGCTAAATTAATTGATAAAACAACAGAAGGCTTAGCAAACAGTTGAAATTCACGTTGGCTTAGTAAACGGCTGTTTTGTTTTAGCGGTCAAAGAGTAGTTTGTTGCTAATTTGTCAGTTTACTAAGTGATTTATTAAATTTACTTTTGTTATCATGGAAGCATTTTGTAACAATGAAAAATAAGCGATTTTCAACAATTGATCGTAAAACAGTAGTTTTGTCTTCTTCACTTATTCGCGTCGACTTAGTAAACGGCTTTTTAAATGATCCATAGTTTATTAAATTTACTCTTAAGTTTCTGTAAATTGACGAATGAGGTTGTCTTCGTTCTGGATACTGATCGAAGTACATTTCTGCAGCTCTGGTGGAATTTTTGTGACATAGGAATGTAAAAAGATAACATTTCAAATTTTTCATTGTTACAAAATGGTTCCATGATAACAAAAGAAAATTTAATGAATCACTTAGTAAACTGACAAATTAGCAACAAATACACTTTGACAGCTAAAACAAAACAGCCGTTTACTAAGCCAACGTGAATTTCAACTGTTTGTTAAGCCTTCTGTTGTTTTATCAATTAATTTAGCATAGCCTACTATTAAAAATCAGTGTTTTACGTATAACTCTGTTATTTTTGAAAATAAATCCATCAACCCTGATATCAAATTAAAGAGAAAAAAAACCTCTTTCGAATGGTGTCATGGCTATCTTTGACGTGTATTTAAAAAAACAAAGTTGATACAAGTATCTCTAAAACTATAAAAGTAAATAAAAATTTGAAAAGAAATTTGAAATTTTCATAAAAAAGGGCCTTGAGAAAGTGAAAATATTTTTTTTCTAACTTACTTAATAAGCGAGTTATAAACAAAAAACGAAAATGGGTAAATCTCGTTTTTCAACTGTCGGTCGCGAACCAAGCAAAATATGGAAAGTTTGACTACGCAGGGTAGTAGTACTGGAGATTCTGCAAATTTTGTCTCATTTAACCAAATCTCTATCTCCCATAACAACGGAGATCCCCATGTTGAGGATGAGTCTGTGGACACACTGTATAATAATAATAATAATAATAATAATATTTATTAATCATTTTGACTACACAGTAGGTATATGACAAGTCAGAGAGAAGCAGATTATATAATAATAAATTCAGATACTTTATAAAACATTTTAAGCAGTAAAAATTTCTTCACAGCATTTTTAAATTTATTTAGATTTTTAATATTTTTTATTTCTGTTGGCAGACAGTTGTAAGCTTGAGTAGCGCTAACCATAAAACCATCGTTTAATACTTTCAGCATATGCTGAGGTTTTACATTAGCAATCATTATGACGCGTATTATGACTATGAATTTGGTTTAAGGTGCTTACTCCAAGCTTACTTATGTGGGTTCTGAAAAATGTTAAAATTTTTAATATATAAATACAGGCAACCGGCAGTATTTGCAAGTGTATGAATAGTTCTTTGCTGTGATGATGTTGTCCAACGCCACATATTATCCTCAACGCTCTTTTTTGCATCACGAAAATGTTATCTAGTTGAGACCTACCCCAGAAGATGATTCCATATGTGCAGTGACTTAAGAAATGGGCATAATAGACCATTATAATTGTAGTTGTAGTTGTAATCTACCAAATTACATTAAAATCGGTTCAGCAGTTTTCGATTTTTGCTGATACAAACAAACATATTGTTACGGATCACCCTGTATATAAACGGCAGGCAAGAGTTCTGAGAAACGGGGTCTGCTTACTGAACAACTGGTACCTGCGCGAAAGTTCTAGAGAAAGCGAGAACACACTAGGCTTACGCCACGCAGCGTATATAAACAGCCAGTACGAGTGAGTGAGGAATCAGTCAATGGTGAGTCACGCATTCAAGTCTACGGTGGAGCAGTAATATAAATAGTGCCGTGATATAAATAACCAAATTGATAAAATAAATACTAGTGTAGTGGTAATAATTACGAATTATTGTATATAGTTGTTTTGTTTTGCTTTGTAATTACTGTTTAGTTATTGTTTACTTGTGTTGATTGTTAGAACTGACTTTTCGTTGTTGCGTTCATTATTATTGTGTTTTTAATTATTATAAATAAATATTTATTCCGCCAACTCAGAAAACAGTTTTGTAACAATATATAGACACAGGAAGTAGCTCAGGGCAGATCGACAGCGCTGTTTCTTTTTATTGCAGCGTAAAATGGAGAACTGGATCGATAAATTAACTGAATGTTTAATTGGTCTTTAATTTTAATCTGCCAAAAAGCTGGCGTAAGCTATTTTTCCTTACGACAATAGATATCTATAGCTCTATATCAGCCACATATATTGTTTCAGTTGCTAGGTGAATACAGAGGTGTAATAGTAGATATCTACGTATGTCTAGTACCTGCTGGGGGGATTGCCTACTGGGGGATTGATAATATTACCAGTGACGTAGAATTTTTCCACTAATACACATTGCGTACTGCCAATATCATCAACAAATTAAAAAAAATAAACATTTTTAATATAATTTTAACAGATTATTCACTCTGCACTTGACAAAACTAGAACATGATTAAATATCAAAATTATTAACAACTGAAAAACTTTTCAAATGTTGTATAATAATTTTGAAACATTTTTAAATTAAAATATAGATGTGAAATTTTGATAGTGTTGCCGTCTAGATCTAGACTTTCTAGTTCCTTGTCTTGTCTTGATTTTCAAGACAAGACAAGACTTGCTTTATCTAGATCAAAACTCTTGCCAAAACTCTAGACAATTTTCAAGAGTCTAGATAAACTAATTAGTTAATCTAGACTCTTGAAAATAATCTAGAGTCTTGATATTAGACAAGACAAGAGCTTTTTAATCTAGACTTGTGAAGTCTTGTCTTGATGTTTCAAGACAGACAAGACTTTGAAAGTCTTGTCTTGTCTAGAGGGCAACACTATATTTTGAAGAGAAAATCTTCTTGGCTTACGGATCAAGAAAACACGGCGATAAGGTGAAATTTTGAAGAATGCAAATTTAATAACTGCATCCGTATCGCCGTGTTTTCTTGATCAATAAGCCAGGAAGATTTCCTTTTATAAATTTCTCATCTGCATTATCTCCAAGATCGCTATCTGCCTACATTAAATTGTAGCAATTCAGACAGACAGGTAGACAGATAGATAAGTTGTAGATTATAGACGCTCGAAATTTGAGTTCATCAGCCATTTAAAAATATAATGTCCATTTACAATACCATTTTTGTCATAATTAATCGAATAGAGGAGCATTTTTAATTACATGAAGAGAAAAACTTTCTTTATCCGATTTTTAGTTTGCTTTTAACAATGACTTCATTAGTTTCCTACCGACCTCAAAACAGGAGTTTTATTAGTCCAACGCGCGTATTTATAATTTTTATGTTCAGAAAGATTTCGAGGTGATCCCATACAATTTTTACTTAAATCAGTTCAATAGTTTTCTTTCAAAGTTTAGTAATTAAATATCAAGAAATAAGTCGGTTATTAACATACAAACTACGTATTGCAAAAATATATATAGGTATAATCAACTAAAGATTGAAAAATAATTAAATTTTGAATTCGTCGCCAATTCAATTTATTAAATTGACGTTGACGTCAAAATATAATTATTTTTCTCATTTATTAGCGGCTTTTTTGAAGTCGGTTCAATTTCTTTATAAACATTTTTTTTAACCCCTAGGAACGCTACTGATTTCAGTCAGTGGCGGCTCGAGGGGTAGTGCCACAGTGCCATGGCACTACCCCTAATTTTTCAATTTTCTCTAAAAATATTTTTTGCTAATATTTTTATTAATATATTTTTTTTAATCAATTTATAAAATTATCGATCGTCCGGACAGCAGAGTTCAGCCTAAATCGCACAAATTTCCTAAAACATTTTCACCACGCGATCAGTAACACGTATCCTGTGCCATTTAATAATAGGCACAGTGTAAACAAAGCATTACGGTCCTTATATGTGAGCAAGAGAGATAGAACTATGACTCATGATTTCCCTATGCTGTAATGCTAAATCTAAATGAAATTTGTGCCAGGCACATTATTGGCGATATTCTGTTTGATCATTGTTGGAATTTACAACACATTGTTGTTTCGGTTAAATGTTATTTTCTATGTTTTATAGGTACTTCTTTTCTATTTTGACGTTCGTTTTGGCACCACCTGTCTAAACAGGCACGAGCCGCCTCTGATTTCAGTAGCACAATTCCTGCATACATAGCTCTTACAATCACAGTGCGACGTCATCTGGGATGTAAGAACTATAATAATAAGCCAGTGGATGCAATATGGCCAATACAGACATTTCTTAGATATATTATTTACGATATACAGTTTTGGTTTACTCATGGGAAATGTTTGGGACTTTGTACAACGTGGTTCTGCAGTGTCACGTTTATTGTCGCTGATTTTAAGAATTGTATTGGCAGATGCAACTATAAAAGCCAGGGTTGAATGTCCTCAAAAAATAAGATACACCAAATCACGAAAATGACTGTTTAAGGGCGATTAAATTTATTGCGTGCAATATCAGAAAAAATATTTATTTAACCCGTCACTGTCGGGACTCAAACCCGAAAATTCTAGTTTCGCGCTGGCCGAGTTATCAATTACTTCCACAGTCATACGTCTAAAATATGTCCTTTTTGTTTCTTATGTTTACATAATTGCTTTATATAAGAAACAAAAATGACATTTGGGCTCGTATTCACCGAACACTGTTAAAGATAGAAGTTACTAATCTTAGAATAAATTTATTCCTGGGAAAAAAAATAACTTTCAATTCACCAAGCAATTCATTCGATAGAATAGTAACTTCAGACAAATTTACTTTATACCATACACCTTGGAAATTTTGTAAAATACTTTGATTCTAAAGCACATTTACCAAAGATCCGACCGATGGCGCATCGATCGAAAATGTAAAATGGTGAATAGTGACATATTTTACTGACAAAAGCCTTTATACCTAAAAGATATGAAATTAATATTTACATGGAAAGGTCGCCAGGCCATAAAGTAATTTGTGCATTGAAATTGGACAGAATAGTTATTCTTACGATTTATACCTGCAGTAATTAACTTAGCTGCGTTTGATGAATTGAATTATCGCTATTTATTCCGAGTATATGAGATATGAAATTAATATTTACCTGAAAAGGTCGCCAGGCCATAAAGTAATTTGTGAAATGGGACAGAATAGCTATTCTTACGATTTATACCTGCAGTAATTAACTTAGCTGCGTTTGATGAATTGAATTATCGCTATTTATTCCGAGTATATGAGATATGAAATTAATATTTACCTGAAAAGGTCGCCAGGCCACAAAATAATTTGTGCATTGAAATTGGACAGAATAGTTATTCTTACGATATATACCTGTAGTAATTAACTTACCTACGTTTGATGAATTGAATTATCGTTATTTATTCCGAGTAATAGTTACCAGGGGAATAAATCAACGGAATAAATAACTAACTGGGCTTGGTGAATACGGGCCTTACACGTGTCACTGTGGAAATAATTGATAACTCAGCCAGCGCAAATCTGGAAGTTTCGGGTTTGAGTCCCGGCGGTGACGGGCTAAATAAATATATTTTTCTGATCTTGCATGGTAACGTGACGTGAGGACGTCATTGGATGTCTCTCTGATATATTTAAGGTACGTGCAGTATGGAGCTGGGATTCTAGATGGTAGAGTAGATCATAACTGGACTTGCTTAAATTAATGCATTGTTATATATGCGAGCGTACACAACGAAGCAGTGAGTGTAGCAGGTATAAGCGCTGTTACAAGAGCTGGTAGATTCAAGAATGTATACCACCATCCTTTCAGCACGCTGACTACTACAATCAACGTGTGACAACTGTCAAATGGCCGTTACAAGTTTCGCAATGGATGTGACTAGTTTAATAAGTGAAATTTGCCAGTTTTTATTTAATTTGTTTAGAGTTTTTTCTAAGACGTATTGAAAAGTGTTAGGTTCCATACGTAAATAGTCAAAAAACCGGTTTGGATAAAATTTTAATTCTTGGTATAAATGATGAAATTCGCCATGTTTAGATCGTTTTCTATTAATAGGGTGGACATGATAGCTCCTATCGCAAATTTATAGTTATTTAAAATATACCACTTTATAGCAGAAGAACACAAAAATTCGTCTTCGCTATCTGACATTTCAAACGCGACTTAAGCTTGTATCAAAGCTTCGTTGTGCAAACCTATAAGCGCTTATAATTTCAGCCACTATCTGCCATACATGCTACCATCTAGAATCCCAGCTGCGTACTGCACGTACCTTTGGAGATACGAGCGTTTCTCGTATAGGTGATTTAATATATATCTTGATTCTTGCTATTATAATGATGTAATAATATAGTTTACTTTGTTAAAATGGCTCATACATCTACTCTAAATACATACATTATTAAAACTATTCATTAGTGGAGTAATGTTTCAGATGTACAATAGAATGTATCCAACAAACTTGTAAATAATTAGTGATGATATTTACTTATTTACACTATAATGTAAAACAAATACAGGTATTCATTTACGTTATGTATAATTATTACACGTATAACATAATAATAATATTTATTTATTTTTGATATATAATATTACGCGTTGTTTATCGACACAGGAATATCTGAACGTGTTAATAAACAGCGATTAAATTATTGTATAGTAATTGAAGCGACCAGTACAAAAAGTTGAAAAAAAAATGGTTTTTGTTTATTTACATTTTTAACTCTCGTGTTTAAAATAGTCTGCAAAGAGTGTGGAATTAAATTTTTAAAATAAAGGTGTATTTGAAATCTTCTAATAGCAAAGCATTTAATAAAATTATACCATCTCAAATTTTTTATTAAATATGGAAATTCAATATCATTAAATTTGATCTCAGATATTTTAGAAGGCATTCATTTTACCCTGATACCTCAGTTCATGAAAAATGTTCAAAATGAGATCTTCCTTGTGAAAAAATAGGGTCTACTTGAAATACAAAATGTTAAAAATAACCACAAAATACCAAACCAGTTTAATAATTCTCGACGTACGTTTCGCCATCAAAGTTGGCATCCAGGTGTGCAAGCTTTCACGGCCGGCATTGTTCCAAGTCTTCATGGTTTCCGGGCTTGTAGGCCGTGGTCCAGTGGTATTTCTACCTGACGTTTCGTCTACAACTGCGGTAGACATTCTCAAAGGCGATGTGACAGCGGTCGAAGTGTCCTCCTTGGCGGCTCACAGGTCAGTGTGTCAGTGACTGGTGTCCTCCCTTCTTTTATGCCAAGTACCAGTGTGTTCTCTGCTCTGTCGTAGTCGGTCTCTCTGTAATTGGTCAACTGTGTAGTGGTGGGAACTCACCCCCACCACTACACACTGCGCAGTTGACCAATTACGGAGAGACGGACTACGACCGAACAGAGAACACACTGGTACTTGGCATAAAAGAAGGGAGGACACCAGCCACTGATACACTGACCTGTGAGCCGCCAAGGAGGACACTTCGACCGCTGCCACATCGCCATTGAGAATGTCTACCGCAGTTGTAGGCGAAACGTCAGGTAGAAATACCACCGGACCACGGCCTACAAGCCCGGAAACCATGAAGACTTGGAAAGTTGGCATCATCAGGAGATGATTAAATTAAATGGTTTGATGTTTTGTGCTTATTTATCTTCACACCAAAGGTTGAAATAACAAAATTGTGTGCGGGGGAGGCGCAAAGATGTAACACCCCTTTCGGGTATCTATTATCCAATTTCTAACTGAAAAATGCAAAACAAGGAAATGTTTGGAAAGTTTTCGCGTGGTGCACGCTGTATATGTTTTGTGATATTGATTTTATAAAAGTTTGATATCCACTGAGCATGTAATGCTTGGAATAATTGGTGCTGTTATTACCATGTACAGACGATATCCCATTAGGTTAGCCAAAGCGTGAAATTGCTAGGCGAATATTTAAAATTACTGTTTCCAGTGACGCGCGTTGATATTTTGCGCTACTAAAAACAATATAAATCTTTATAGGAAAATCTAGTTTTTGAAATATTTTTTTAAACCATCAATGTTCAACCTTGATAAATTTTTCATCTTGATCATTCGTCTTGATATCACTTGTCGTGGTATAAAATTGCCGGGATCAATTAACGGCACACCACCGTTCCGATGACAGTATAATACTTTTTTATAAGCATCTAATTCGCATAACCAGTTCTTTAGTCATAAAAATTTCCGTAACTATCCCGTTACTTCCACCATAAATGTTCCGTTACTTCCACCATGAAATCAATTTTAGCACAATATTATGCCCAATTTCCATTGTTAGTGACTGTTACAAACGATTGTTTAAAAAAAAAAACTTTAGTCAAAAACTTTTTTATAACTGTCTCATAAATTTTACCACGGTCACAGATCGATGTGGCTGATCCATAGACATGGAGGGTGGACAGAGCGTTCCCCTGTAATATTGACACAGACATGAGAGAAAGATATAGCTATTGTAGACGACAATATTCTCTCTTTCTAGAATTGTGGTTGGTTCTTTGCTCATACATTGAAGTACTGATTTAGTGCAATTAAGTATAAGACGCGAGGGGTGAAGTTGGTATACGAGTCGCAGACGATATCATTTATAGTATTTATTAAATGATCGACTCGATTCGACGTGAAAAAGAAAGACCTCAGTTGTATAGCGTATATAGTTTACTATCTCTCTCTCACACACACACACACATACACACACTCCAAATTATTTATCTAGTAAGACAGTTTGAATACCGAGTATATTCGAGAATCAAAAAACAAATAAATGAAAGTCTACAATAACAAGTGTAGGTACAAACTTTGAGCATTTTATTTTTCAGTGATTCCGTATACTTTATAGCATAGTACCGTTTGTAATAAATTCGAAGCTGTAGGTACAGTGTCTCGTATGCATTCCAATCCCCCGTAACAACTGTAACAGGTTTAATTATGTTGTGTTTGTTCATTAAATAGTTTACCGATGTGAAGTCATAAACAAGGCGAAATAACTGCTGTAACGGTATTCTAATTTACCTAATTGGCCAGCAGCAAAAACGCGTTCTCTCTATACCTCAGTCGGTTCATCCGTGTACCTGTATGTATAGCTATCTACATTACCGACCGATCTCCCGCCGGAGATTAATGTGCGGTAGCTGTGGGATTTGTTATAGGTATCGATGTCTGGTCAGTTGCTTGCCTGTGGATCAAGGAGGTTACAATTATTATATAGAAGCTAAATGAAAACTAGATCATGTGATAATGATCGTAATATAATGGCGTATAGTGAACAGCTGATTATTGTTAGGTTATGTTTTATATAATTTGCAATTTTTTAATAGTAAAGACATGAAAAAGAGCCACAATGTCACTATGGTATCTTATTTTTTTCTGTTTCATGTGAAAAAATCCACACTTAATTAAAAATATTCAAGAATTATACGTATTTTTTTCAATTAAAATGGTATACTTTTCATTACTATTTTATTCTACTAAGTTTTAAGAGAAAGTTTTGCGAAAAAGTTTTTTTCTAAACCTTATTATTTTGTAAATATTTTGAAAAAAGGAAAACTGCTGTTTTTTCAGAAGTATGTAGTCGTCAATCGATGTCTCAAAAAGAAACGAGTTAACTAGGCATGCTTTGGTTAATTTTAACATGTAAAAACATACGTTACCACAGACGCGAAACTAATGTCATATTATTAAATATTTTTTACTATATTGTCAAATGTCAGTATTTTTTATGGTCCCGTCGCCCAATTGACTGCATTTTTTTAAGAGAATTTGCATTCATCTTAATCAAATATTTAGTTGCACTTAAATTTTAATTTTCATCCATTTAGAATGTCTTATCAATCACTAAAATATTTAAATTTTAAGTCAAGACAGTGATGCAGGCAAGCTTTGTTTACTCACATTTCTGCATTTAAGAGTAGGTAGGTACTATGCGATAAAGCTATACTAGATTTGTTCCGTCTCTGTTTAATTTCAATATCTTTGGTTGGCATAAATTTCGTGTTTAACACGGTTTACACACTCCGGTTTTGATACGCGGAGAGTTTGATTTGGTTACACAGATCATAATGAATTTCTGCGTTTAAAATTACCAATTTACTCTTAATTACGGAATTTGGATATTAATTGGGTCTAAATCAGTACTATTTATAAGGCAGAATTTCGTAAACTTTTTCGCCTACGAACCCCTTAGAAATTATCAAATTTGTCGCGGACCTCATTAATATACAGGGTGGTGACCGTGACTGCTGCACATAGGGATTTAGCCCGTAAAATCAAACTTTCGCAATTTCCTGCTTCCCTAATTATTTTAGGAAAAATATCTTCAAATAATATGTTTTAGAACATAAAAGTCTGCATCTAAATCATTAAACAAAATTAATTTTACATGCTTTGTAACGGCAGAATTTTGATATGAAAATATCAAAATTACCTCAAAAACAGATAGAAATAGCTATGGAACTTGAACAAAATGATTAGAAATTATTCTGATAGCTAAAACGTCATCATTTTGTTCAAGTTCCATGGCTATCGTTATCTGTTTTTGAGGTAATTTTAACATTTTCATATCAAATTTCTGCCGTTACAAAACATGCAAAATTAATTTTTTTAATGATTTAGATGCAGAATTTTATGTTCTAAAACTATTATTTGAAGATATTTTTCCTAAAATAATTAGGCAAGCAGGAAATCGCGAAAGGTTGATTTTACAGGTTAAATCCCTATGTGCAGCAGTCACGGTCACCACCCTGTATATTAGGTAAGAGTAATTTGTTTATTTATTTTTTTAAGTGAAACATATTTTCGCACGGTACAGTGAAATGGATTCTTCTGACGAAAAACTAAAACGATGTGAGCATGATCAAAAAACACATCATATATTATTATATTGTAAATGTCAATTTATAACATTTAGATTTAAGTAAGTTTCACTTCTGTAGTGTGTAGTATAAATAATATATCACTGCTTGCCGGACGGCGTTCATAAAATTTGGCCGTCGCCAGCCGAACTTGTAAAATGGAGAGTAATTTCACTCACCACGGAAAACAATGCTATTATACGTTAAGAAATATATTTGGTGGTTTTTCTTTATCTTAAAAAAAACTTTACATAATGAATATAATTTGTATGCCCAGAGAGTCATTTTAACAAATAAATAAGATAAATGACATAAGATTTATTTGGGAGAAGAAGTGAGGGGAAGGTGAGAGAGTTTTACGTGCAACGATAGCAGAACCGAGCTGCCCAATGCTTGACTGTGAAATATACAACTCCCAGAGCTCAAACATTTCATCTTGAACTCCAGTGGTACAGATTATAGTGTAGTCCGTATGTACAGACTGTTACATAATATTGAAATATTGTGTTGGTCAGTAAGTAATCGATAAAGTTGGAACAGTTTATTAATCGACATATATATTTTGGCATCGTGAAAAGCTGCCAAAGTTTTCTCCCTCGATCGAAGTCGGTATTTGCAAATATTTGATTTGTGTAAGAGCAAAATTTTAAGGAAGACCGAAGAAATAATATCGTTATTTATAAACTAAACTCTGTTTAATTTGTCAGATTGATTAATAATTATAATACTATGATAAAAAAGTATAAGTGGCAGTTTTATGCAACTACGATGCAAGTGAAACTTTATTTATTTAATATAACGATTCAAGGACGGAATACGACCGAGTAGAGAACTCACCCCCACCACTACACACTGCGCAGTTAACCAATTACAGAGAGATGGACTACGACTGAACAGAGAACACACTGGTACTAGGCATAAATGAAGGGAGGACACCAGTCACTGACACACAGACCTGTGAGCCGCCAAGGAGGACACTTCGACCGTTGCCACATCACCTTTGAGAATATCTACCGCAGTTGTAGACGAAACGTTAGGTAGAAATACCACCGAACCACGGCCTGCAAGCCCGGAAACCATGAAGACTTGAAACTATTTATTGAACAACTTTTCGACACATATTGTGTCTTCGTCAGAACCTTAATTTTGATATATTAAATAGATTTATACGGCTGTTTTGCAATTGAAAATTTTTATTGGAAGATCAACCATTTACATAATTGATTTTTGCAAATATCGGAAAAAATCATTTGGACAACCATATAGTCACGGTCAGGACTCTAACCTGAACCTTCCCACTATCGCGGCGGAATGAGCTTACAATTTTCCGATATTTGGAGGAATCAATTATGTAATTGGCTGATTTTCCAAGAAAAATTTTCAATTGCAAAACAGCCGTATAAATCTATTTAATATATCTTAAAAATCAAAACTTATTTGAATTTGATTTCTTTACTGTGTTTTATTATGTATGTATCTGACAATTTAGATTATCCTACGATTCTACAAGATATAATTATTTCTAGAATATTGTGTTGGAATACCATATGGTATTTATAACATTGAAGCATCTAGGTTCTTATTTAATATTATATCCCCTTTGGGTGTTTGAAATAATTTTCACCTACATGAATAGCTCACGCTACTACGATGATTCACATCTACAACCTAGCTATAATTAATAACACTCGCTGCATGTAGTGGAAATATATTGATTCATTTGCATATATGGCGATTGTTAGATTGGTAATCATGTCACGGGTGAGTAATATAAGCTCATTCTGCCGCGATAATGGAAAGGTTCAGGTTAGAGCAGGGGTTGGCAACCTGCGGCTCGCGAGCCGCATACGGCTCTTATGATGTCAAGATACGGCTCTCCAGTTCCATGCGCAAATATTAATAATTATATTTTCAAAACTCATAAAAAATATTATACTGTAAAAAAAACTTTAAACAGGATAAAAACACTCAACAGAGAACAGTAAGAATAGGTGGAGTAGAGAGTATACGGACAGCTGACATTTTTTAAATGTGGCAACACTGTTCTGTTTATTTAGTTATAATTCTAATCAAATACCATAATATTGAAATAAAAATGTTAGTGGCTCTTTAAAAACTGGGAAATTTTGTAAATTGTAACTTTTGGCTCGTCCGTCTAAAAAGGTTGCCAACCCCTGGGTTAGAGTCCTGATTGTGACTAGGGTTGTCAAAAAAATTTAAGGTTCTAAAAAAGTCACAATTTGCATTGAAACGTTGATCATTAAAGAATTTAACAAATAAATATTGTTATTCTTTTGCCTTGCATCACGTTTCTTCGAGAGTAAGTCTAAAAAAAATTCTGTGTCATATTGTATTTGGATTGGTTTTGTTCCGCTGATAGTAGGTCCATGTGTACAGTACTGTCTTTGTCTACAGTAAGTCAGACAAGATTGCTTGCCTTCGACACAGAGAATTGTATTGTTTGACAAGAGAAATTGGATGTTATCTGAACACAGACAGATAGATTTAACAATGATTTGTTTTGGACAGATACAATACTCGATCAAATAGTTCTTTGTTTTTACAGGAACGCAACTCTGATTGGTTTGGAATACTTATTCTGAAACCTGTATATACCTAGTTTTAGAAAATAAAAAATACTCGCATAAACAGGTAAACTATTTTTGGAGAAATTAAATAATGAACTGATATTCATCTACCGGATATCCAAGAAATCCTGGGTCCAATTCCTAGGTTAGTTCATTATTATTCTATTGCTAAGAAATGTAACTAATTTACGTAAATAGGTCATCTTTTACCTGTAGACTCTGCATTCACGTTTGTTCGGTCGTAGTCCGTCTCTCTTTAATTGTAATTGTAAATGTGTCGAAAACTGCAGGAGGGACTCCGAAAGAAGAAAGCTGGGCTACTGAGACACTGCGCAGTTGACCAATTACAGAGAGACGGACTACGACCGAACAGAGAACACACTGGTACTAGGCATAAAAGAAGGGATAGGACACCAGTCACTGACACACTGACCTGTGAGCCGCCAAGGAGGACACTTTGACCGCTGCCACATCGCCTTTGAGAATGTCTACCGCAGTTGTAGACGAAACGTCAGGTAGAAATACCACCGGACCACAGCCTACAAGCCCGGAAACCATGAAGGCTTGGATGATGAAAATGTGAACAATAACCACAAAACACCAAACCATTTAATTTAATCATCTCCTGATGATGCCAACTTTGTTGGCGAAATGTACGTCGAGAATTTTTTTAATTTGGTTTGGTGTTTTGTGGCATTTATAACTTTTTGTATCATTACAACAAATTTTCCACCACTCTTCATTGTTACCTATTCAATATCCTACATATTTATTATCTATTACATATGGACGACAGCCATAGAGATCTACAAACATTATAATAACATCAATAGAAAGAAAGAAACTACTAGGATAGACAAAACATAGAATCACTACGTTAATGTTTCACAAAGCCCAGTTCACCACGGACCAATCAGAAGGTACCTGATCCGACCCAAGTCAATCAGAGCCTACCTGACCCAGCCCCGACCAATCAGATGCCGCATTCCTACCAGCCACCTCTTATAAGTACAGACACCGCAAACAGTGCCTCAATTACCAGTCGACCGGCAAGAAGATCGAATCGTATTGCCAATCGCCGCTGAAGATGCCCAACGGAGCTTTGGGCGAAACGTTCGGAGTAAAATCCTTTAGACCACGGCTACCTAGCCCGGAAACACTTGCTACCAGCACATAATAAAATGTATATTTATTGAAACAAACTTGAAAACGGCCTAATAAAAAAGTTTTTAAGAGAAATGAAAAAACTTCATTTAGAAAAAAATGAGATACATATATTATAAGCTTACCTCGTCAGTGGATAGCTGAAAAGCACCATAAATCACTTAAAACTCATTGTACCCCGACTGTCAGTTGTTCAAGTTTTGTGCTAAGAATTTCAACGCTATTAAAAATTGACAGTGTTCTTAAACATGCTTTCGCTATTAACGTTAAAAAGGCTTAATTATAAGATTATAGGTATAGGTGCTTTTGATATTTTCTCTTCTATTTATTTCAAGTATAAGTTTATCAACCGTGTCGTCTGTAATATTATTAATTACAGTTGTCCATTTAAACTTTTCCCGCGTAATTAAAATACAGTGACATAAAAAGTTTGGATACAAAAACGATGTCAAATTGCTTGAAGCGTACCTAAATATTCAATCTACAAAGCTGTAATGCGTCTGTATAACAAAATAAAATACTTGTAGAATGAACCATTTTCCTGATAAATGAAAAAATCGCTCACCTGTGGTTGTACTGGTACGCTGATGACACAAAATATTTTAGTTCAATTGAGTTTAATGTAAAAATAGCAGAGGAAAAATATTTAAAAAAAATTGTTAGTGAAATTCTGGATTCCTGGTACAACTTTTAACTCTATAATCTATACACTTTCAAAGTATAGATTAAGCTTTGACTTTTAATGCTAAATCTACTTTCAAAGTAGATTAAGCGGACCAGAAGCGCGTGCATTAGGTTGTGACATAATTGAAATTAAAATTACTTGATAATTTAGCTTGTTAGTTTCAGAGAAAAAATAATTAGCGAGTTAATGAGCAATATCACTTTTAAAGTTAATGAAATTAATAAATAGTAGATTGTATGTCTAGTGCCGTTTGCTAAAACCTACAA
Source organism: Mongoloraphidia duomilia (assembly GCA_039654895.1). Lineage (NCBI taxonomy): Eukaryota > Metazoa > Arthropoda > Insecta > Raphidioptera > Raphidiidae > Mongoloraphidia > Mongoloraphidia duomilia. The sequence goes on from CM077517.1 coordinate 4,653,490, forward strand.
TCTTGATAAAATAAATAAAATAAAAACACATTCATAATCTACTCAAAAGGCCTTTTTCAATGATATCCTATCTTTATGCGTCAGGCGCGATGTTTTCAACACTCGTATGCGGCTCGCGATGCACACTCGCCAAGGCTCGTGTGCGCTCGCCTACTACTCGTGCTAAAAACATCAGCACTCATATTCGGCTCGCGATGCACACTCGCCAAGGCTCGTGTGTGCTCGTCTACTACTTGTGCTGAAAATATCGCGCCTGACGTATAAAGATGTATTTAGCACACTAGTTACACAATATACTATTAAAGAAACGTTAACTGAATGAATTTGACTATTTAAAAATTAACTTTGTCGTTTTTATTATTCAGGTAATTATTATTTATTGTATTATGAGTTTAATACGACTAGAATTTATACAATGATCAGGTTTATTGGAAAAGCAGCCAATTAATTGGCTAATTTTCCAATAAACCTAATCACTATTATTTACATCATATAAATATTGTCTATTATATTTTCCAAATAGTTAATTATTTTATTAATTATACATTTAAATAAACATTCAAATTAACAATCAATATCATTAGATTCCTTACCGTAAATAAATTAACATAATAATATCAGACGACCTGTCGTTATGCTGTTTTTTAGAGAGCTGTATAAAAAAAATTTAAATACCACTATCGGGACTCGAACCCGAAACTCCCAATCACGCGTCGGTCAAGTTTACAATTACTCTACAGTGCCAACAGTAAGCACTTTTAATTTCACTTGTACAGGGTGTCCCAAAAAGAATGGGACATAAAGTAACAGCTGATTCCTTACAAAAAAGTTTGCGATAGACCCCAACTTGTCTATTCCGAAAGTAAAAGATATACAGAGTGTCAAAGTTTAATTTTTATTTTTGATTTTCTTAAATAACTTTTAAAATAATTTAGGCATTTTAATGAAATTTGGTATATGGGGATTTTTTGAGATGAGAAATTCAAATCTGACCTTGGTATGACTCTTACTTGTAGGGGGCGCCACTTACACACCTTTTCACTCATTCAAGTACTATTTTTTTGAATTAAAAAATTGATTTTTCCGTAATTTTTACGTAAAAAAGGTATACTTTGTAAAAGTGGCTAGGAGTAACCTTTTTCAAGATATTTGCACTTGTAATCGATGCAATGTGGTTTTAAATGGCAAATTTTGAAAATGTACATAGGTGGCTTTGAAAACGCCGGCGCGGCGTTATCATGCTAATTTTGACAGTTTTATTTAAAAATTCAATGTTTCTTATTAAAATGCCGCGTCATAATGATAAAAATAAAAATTAAACTTTGACACCCTGTATCTCTTTTAATATCAACTTTCGGAATAGACATGTTGGGGTCTATCGCAATATTTTTTTGTAAGGAATCAGCTGTTACTTTATGTTCCATTCTTTTTGGGACACCCTGTATAGCAACGATCATTGTAAAATTCACCGTATGTAAATTTCTCAAAGTTAATGATTAAAATAAACATGTTTGCTTACTCATTATTTTTTTATTCTATAAAAAATACAATTTCAATAAAATTTTTATTGAAATTGAAATGAGAGTTGTGCTATAAAAGCTTTATTATTGTGAGAAATGGAATGCAGTACTTTAAAATTTTCATAATAATAAAAGAAACACATTTTGCTTTTTATTTCTCGAACCCACAGTTTTATGAAAGAATAATATTTTGAAATATATAACTACATACATTTTATACGAGTTATCTGCGTTTTGTCACCGTTTTAATTTGAGAGTTCTTTTTTTTAATTAATTAAATTAAAGTTCGACATAAAAAAGCGTAGATGATTATTCTAAAACAAAAGCGTTTCAAAAGGATTTTACTATATCTTCAGAAATAATTAAGAATTTAAAATTTGGCTGCTAGTCGTTTAGAGATGAATTAAATTAATATCCCCCCGTGGAATTTTATGAGCCACACATTTTTTGTAGATATTGCCATCTAGTTTATGGTTTTAGTTGGTTACCCTTGTCAATTACAGCTTATCCCGGAAAAACCCGGAAAACCACAGATATACGAAGTAAATGACTTTTTGCAAACAAATCTTTATTATTTGCTCCTAATATTCCAATTTCATGTATATAATTTAAAAGTAAGTAAGCCCACATTCGAGCATTTTTCAAAATTCAACCCCTAAGGGGGTAAAACGGGAGTTTAGGATTTTTTGACTAATCAACGCTTAGACCAATCCGCTGAAGCTATAAATTTGAAATTTGACATACTAACTCTTCTTTAAAAATAAGCGAACCTGTATTCGAGAATTTTTTTTTTAATTCAAGCTCATACTAATGAAAATTAATTTTTAATTTTATTACGTCATATTACAGAAGATGTGACAAAAAACAATTCCATTAAACCAGGACAAACTCTGATGGTAATTTTTAACTATTTTTCTATATAGAAAAACACCGCTTTTTAAACTAAATTTCGATCAAAATTCGTAGAAAAATGTCGTTTCGAAGTAGAAAATGTACAAAAAAAAAAAAAAATATTGTTACAAAACTGTTTTCTGAGTTGGCGGAATAAATATTTATTTACAATATTTAAAAATACAATAACAATAAATGCAACAACGAAAAGTCAGTTCTAACAATCAACACAAGTCCTAATTAACACTTAACTATATACAATTGACTACACTAATATTTATTTTATCAGGTGAATTTATATCAGATTTATTTCTAACGTTTATTTATGTCGGTCATTTACTCAGTTACTTCAGAACTATTTATTTATATCTACTCCACTATTTATATCACTGACGTACTGACTGATTCGACCGTTGATTGACTAATATTTATATCACTAATCCGTTTAGTTGCACGACTCACTATTGACTGATTACCAATTGCGTGACACCGTCGACTGATCGTGTGACTCACTGCTTATATAGGTCGTGCGGCGTAAGTCCAGAGCCTCCTCGATTTCTCTAGAATCTTCGCGCGGTTACTAGTTGTTAGGTTAGCAGACCTCCCGTTTCTCAGAATTCTTGCCTGCCGCTTATATACAGGGTGATCCGTAACAATATAAATATGGTTTCAATCGATCAATTATTTTTTAGCAAGATCGATTTAAAATTCTACAAAGCTTTTCTGATGGAAAAACTTGTGAGGTCACAATCTAAGGTCACTGTCAAATCAGATTTTCTGACAATGCTTTCTGCAACCCTTCAGCATTAGTTTTTAGATAAGGAATTATGATACAGAATAACGTAATTAGTATTATTTTTTGCAATAGATATGTTCTTGGGACAGCCTGTATTTTCATATATGTACGTTACATGTTTCGACAGCAGTCAGCGAAGCATAAAACGTAAAAACATTTTTCCAATAGCATGTCGCATACTTCACTATAAGTATCATTTATACCGGAATATATTGTATAATAAAGTAAACAAATATATTTTTGCCTGATTTGTGTGTTTATTTACTTTTCAATAGCTTTGTAAATACCTGAGAGAACATCTCCTGGGAATTTTTGTAAACTACATTGCAAATTATTATTAAATTATTTCAGTTACAAATTTCATTTTGCCATTATAAAGTATAAAAATTCATGATTGGCTTAATAATAACATAGATGCGAACTCGTAATAAAAAATTAATTAGAAGCTTCAAAATATCTTTATTCAACACAAAACGATACCCTCTACATACTGATCACTCATAGAATTTCCGTGGTGTATCACCTGAGGTCTCAAATTCAACAGCGAGAAAAACAACGCTATCTATTTGTTTGCGTCTATAATATTCTCTCTTGCAGGGAAACTTTATTTTACCTGCTTTAACGGCAACATACATACATGATTTTTTTGTGCACAGCTATGACACAGTACCTTTCGAATGATATAAGTTTCATTCCCTTCCTTTCATATTAAATAGCAACAATTTTTTTAATCACTTATTAATATATAGATATAATAAATATGTATTTAAGGGTCATGTTGTTATATTTCTTCAAAATAAAAATATCATCTTTTTGTGTGTAAATGTGAGAAATAAATGCACATTCTGAATGTTGAACTCATTTTTCGTCCTAAAATAAACAGACGAAAAGAAAATATCTACCTATGTACATGAAAGCCGAGGAAAAGTCGACGTAAATTAATTTTCTAGTTTTGCAGTTTTTGTAATATCGCAGAATTTAAACACAGACAAATAGAAACAGCATACGTAAAAAGTGCCTTCAAAAATCTCTTGTGTAAAATTAGTTCTCAGTTTCTTTTGTGCATTTAAATATGGTTTATCGGGTTTATTTTATGTTTTATAACCATAGCTACATACGTAAGAAAACATCTTCATATTTTTATGTCCACTGATCATCGATAGTTTACACGGAAAAGAAATAATTTAATCTTGTCGAAAGAATCTTTTGTGTCTTTATTATCTGTACGACTATTAAAAGCTATGTAATAGAAAAGAATTTTGTACCTTTTGTGGAGAAAAAAAATAGTTTATCTTTTAAAGACTTTAAATAAAAAGTCTTTGAATTTAGTGATAATTATTGTTTTTATAAGTTATAACATACTTAGGTACAAGAGATTTTTAAGTGCCAAATTTTAAATCTTTGACTTTGTTTCATTTACAATGAAATTAAAAAAAAATTATTATTTTTCTCGGAAAATTATCACCGTTTAATAAAATTATTTATTTATTTTGTGTTAGAATCCTGAAATAAAAGTCGCGTATGATTTCTTCTCTTAGAAAATTCTTTTCGGGTCGAAAGTAAGCGAAAGTGGTGTCATCCTACGCGATGATTGTAAACTATATCTGACAGTTTGCCTAGCCTACAATAGCCATTTACGGTGTTACCTAATTAATGTTGTTCTTACAATGTAGTATTTACAAAAAGTACTGTGTTACTCGGACGAAATTGACAATTGCAACTCGGATAATTGCCTCTCTTGGTGCGTTATGGCGAGCATATGCCACCCTCGTTCGCAATCGTCAATTTTCTGCCCTTGTAGCACAATGTACAACTATATTCTAAAGAAAATATCCTTGATTCACAGTTATTCAGACTGACATCTTATTTTACATAGAGTATTATAAAAGCGTATATCACACAATATATTAGAACAATTGCTTCAGACATTGTACAGAGAATATACATTACGGTTGAAACTTTCAAGTTTTTAGAATATAAAACTATTCCAGGTTTAAATTCTACACAGCAGAGTGTAGACTATGCTCCAGTTCCATCTATGCATTTTCTATATAGATATCTATGTTTTAAAAGAAATTGTAGTGATGGGCGTTTACGAGATGTTTTTACAATCGAAACAATTGCAATCGTTCATAATAACAATCGAGTCCACAATCGACTCGGAGTTTGATTTTCAAGTCGATTATTTGCCACAGAGGTTATAGCAATAGCAGCGAATGAGAATACATATAATCGCGATTCAAGGTTATATGCTAGTCGACTGACTTTCATGCGACTCGTTCATTGTTTACACTATTCAGTCAGTACTCTGTAATCTCTTCACTATTGAATTCGTATTACGCAATTACTGCACAATCGACCATCGACTCGACCACAGTTATTGAGTGATGAACGATTGTATATTATGTGACTCTCGGCAGTGTACGATTCGGTGCTATGCGACTCGGTCTCGGTGAACTATGAAACAACAACAATCGAGTTCAAGTGACAACCATCGAGAGTCATCGAGATGTTTGAAGTTTATAATCGCGATGCAAGGTTATATGCTAGTCGACTGACGTTCACACTGTTCATTCGGTACTCAATTCGTATTACGCGATTACTGCACAATCGACCATCGACTCGACCACAGTTGTTGCGTGATGAACGATTGTATATTATGTGACTCTCGACAGTGTACGATACGGTACTATGCGACTCGGTCTCGGTGAACTATGAAACAACAACAATCGATAACAATATATGAGTTAGGTAATTGTGAACAACAATATAATAATTATTAATTAATTCAACAATGAATTTTTAATCCACAAGGCATCCACTAGGTAGTGAATAGTATTTCTTAACATATCAGTCAGCATATTTTGCCATCATGATTGTTAAACGTCAAACGATTGTTATAAGATATATAAGAAAAAAATTTAATATTGAAATAGGTATATATGGGAAAGAACAGATTTCACTTTCGGGGCACTGTGCGAGTAAGTGGCAACTCAACCAGCCGGAAACTGAGAATTTCGGGTTCAAGTCCCGACAGTGGCTTCTGATTTTTTCCTTATATATCTTATAACAATCGTTTGACGTTTAACAAGCATGATGGCATAATATGCTGACTGATATGTTGAGAAATACTATTCACTACCTAGTGGATGTCTTGTGGATTAAAAATTCATTGTTGAATTAATTAATAATTATTAACAACAATCGAGTTCAAGTAACAACCATCGAAAGTCATCGAGATATTTAAACAATCGAAAACATCTCGTATCGCGCATCACTAAGAAATGGCATTTGTACACGTATTTCTGCTATAGAGGATTTTTATCTCTGTGACATTTTGGTTGAGTGAACTTCAATTCGTTTATAAAGCTATATTATTTTTGTTTTAAACTATTTTAAAGTCGCAGCTGTATTGCTCTAAGTGAAGCTATCTTTTGGGCTATATGTGCCTTTGTGCCTTTTGTTGGATAATTACATTTCTTTAGCGCTTGTTTTTGTTTGCGCCTAAAAGCTTTTTTCTGGTTTGCTTAATACGTACACAGTTGCTATTTATATCCGTTTCAGTTTTAGCTTTGAATATTTAGGCCGTTTCAAATGAAAATAATGATTAAAATTGTAGCGACTGTTTTACACATACATAAGTAAATTTTATGAGATTCTGAGCAGTTATTTTACACATGTACTAAATGTACCACATATCTAGTCGGCATGCGAATATTTTATACATGTATGTAAGAATTACAAATAGCGTTATTAACTTCCCATTGGAAGCTATTGTAATGGGTCCGAAAATCGAAATCAAAATGTATAACACATTTTTATGTTTCAAGGTCACTACACTATTTTTACACTATTTTTAGAAAGATGTCTGTGTGTGTGTAGGTACGTACGTACGTACCTACGTATGTGTCAATTTCTTTCTAAGACGAAATCTCGAGAATGAAAAATGATATCGACTACGTTAGGGTGCCAATCGACGCGTATTAACGTAAATATGATCTGAATGAAATTTTTTCAAAATCGGTTCAGCCGTTCTTTTTTCTTAACCAAATAGACTCCAAAAAAGTAGTTTTTACACAATATTTCGCGAATAAAAAATTATATCGACTTCGTAAGGGTGTCGATCGAGGCGTGTTAACGTCATTTTGATCCGACATAAATTTTATAAAAATCGGTTCACGCGTTTTTTTTTTTTAAATATTGTTAAAAATGAATAATAATTATGTTTTAATGATTAAAATGATTACTTTTCTGTGTAATATCTAATTTAATTATTATTATTAAATATTTATCAAACTGGGAAGTTCGTCGTGTGGACCTCAAGGGTCGCACTTTAGTCCTAATAAACGACCCATCATACGGCTTGTTATATTTTATTATCATAGACTTGAATAATACTACAGATTAAATAAATTAAGAGGGATTGCATTGCATAATAGTGTAACAATCATATTAGTTAATATGTGATACACATTTTAACCTATTTATGCAAGTTGAGTGAACATTAGTGTCGATGATCATAATATTCTGCTCTATAATAATAGGAAGGTTTCATTTACAGTACAAATATGTGTAATATTGCGGATATTGGCAAGTTAAACACACGGGGCAATTATAATAATCAGTAATTATAGTAAATTAACAAATTTCAATTTGAAGCCTACATAAAATACTACATCGTGTATCAAAACGGTTTGCATTGTACAATGTACAGTGTGGGTCAAAGGAACCTGATGATTTTAGGAATAAAACAACGTGTTATTTTTGTTTAATTTAATGGTTTAATATAACCGAAACCATACATCAAACTTCATTTTATTTTTCTTCATATTACTAAGGGGGGGAGGGGTCGGCTCGCCCCGGGCCTCTGATCCTGGGGAACCTCCAAATCTCGAAAAGTCTTTCTTAATCAAATCCCAAACAAGGCCAAAATACATTCAGTATGTAAGAGGCAGTTTGGAGCTGGAGGCCCCGTACGTATGCAAAATATATTACAGTCACTAAACAAAACGCAATTATTAAGTACAGATTTACATTTTATATACATGAAATATATTTATTGTATGCAAGATACAGTGTGTCCACAGACTCATCCTCAACATGGGGATCTCCGTTGTTATGGGAGATAGAGATTTGGTTAAATGAGACAAAATGTGCAGAATCTTCAGTACTACTACCCTGCGTAGTCACACTTTCCATATTTTGCTTGGTTCGCGACCGACAGTTGAAAAACGAGATTTACCCATTTTCGTTTTTTGTTTATAACTCGCTTATTAAGTAAGTTAGAAAAAAAATATTTTCACTTTCTTAAGGCCCTTTTTTATGAAGATTTCAAATCTCTTTTCATATTTTTATTTACTTTTATAGTTTTGGAGATACTTGTATCAACTTTGTTTTTTTAAATACACGTCAAAGATGGCCATGACACCATTCGAAAGAGATTTTTTTCTTCTTCAATTTGATATCAGGGTTGATGGATTTATTTTCAAAAATAACAGAGTTATACGTAAAACACTGATTTTTAATAGTAGGCTATGCTAAATTAATTAATAAAACAACAGAAGGCTTAGCAAACAATTGAAATTCGCGTTGGCTTAGTAAACGGCTGTTTTGTTTTAGCTGTCAAAGTGTAGTTTGTTGCTAATTTGTCAGTTTACTAAGTGATTTATTAAATTTACTTTTGTTATCATGGAACCATTTTGTAACAATGAAAAATTTTATGTGTTATCTTGTTACATTCTATATCACAAAAATTCGACCAGAGCTGCAGAAATGTACTTCGATCAGTATCCAGAACGAAGACAACCTCATTTGTCTATTTACAGCTCGATTTACAGAAACTTACGAGTAAATTTAATAAACTATGGATCATTTAAAAAGCCGTTTACTAAGTCAACGCGAATAAGTGAAGAAGACGAAACTACTGTTTTACAATCAATTGTTGAAAATCGCTTATTTTTCATTGTTACAAAATGGTTCCCTGATAACAAAAGTAAATTTAATAAATCACTTAGTAAACTGACAAATTAGCAACAAACTACACTTTGACAGCTAAAACAAAACAGCCGTTTACTAAGCCAACGCGAATTTCAACTGTTTGCTAAGCCTTCTGTTGTTTTATCAATTAATTTAGCATAGCCTACTATTAAAAATCAGTGTTTTACGTATAACTCTGTTATTTTTAAAAATAAATCCATCAACCCTGATATCAAATTAAAGAGAAAAAAAATCTCTTTCGAATGGTGTCATGGTCATCTTTGACGTGTATTTAAAAAAACAAAGTTAATACAAGTATCTCCAAAACTATAAAACTAAATAAAAATATGAAAAGAGATTTGAAATATTCATAAAAAAGGGCCTTAAGAAAGTGAAAATATTTTTTTTCTAACTTACTTAATAAGCGAGTTATAAACAAAAAACGAAAACGGATAAATCTCGTTTTTCAACTGCCGGTCGCGAACCAAGCAAAATTTGGAAAGTTTGACTACGCAGGGTAGTAGTACTGGAGACTCTGCACATTTTGTCTCATTTAACCAAATCTCTATCTCCCATAACAACGGAGATCCCCATGTTGAGGATGAGTCTGTGGACACACTGTATATATATAAATAAAAACATGCATAGAGTACTTTTGAAAAAAATAACTTCATGTATGCGTTTGAGGAAGATATACCGTTTGTTTGAGTGTATACTCTATGGAGGAACACATAAAATTATATTGAATGAATTGCAGAAAGCAGAAATTGTCTTGAATTACAGGGAAATGTAGACACATTTATACTCTCTAATGAGCATCGGTCCAAATTGCTCCACGCTAAAAGAGGTAAAACTGTTCTCTTTTATGTATGTATACCTTTATTACATGCCTATCTACATTCATACACCAGACACACATACGTACTGGAAATTGTGCTTCGTTACAGAAACATGTCAGATCAAATGATACTCCGACTTTTTATTGTACAAGAAAATAATTTACAACAAAAATTACCAATATAGTAGGTCATTAGTCAATACTCATTAATATAAGGTTGTGTCGACTTAGCCGGGCCATTTTAAAAACACTCTCACTTCTCATAACACAATAAAAAAGTTACAGCACTTATTGAACACACACTAGTTCCGTAAAAAAAAAATGATAATTCCCAAAATGGCCCGGTCAGGTCGACAAACATGAAGAATATTCTTAGGGGTTGGAACAAACGATAACAAGCTTAAAATTACAATAATTGTTTTAAAAAATATTTTATACTTATATTAATTAATTAAACACCTTGCCGCCCACGTACTCTTAGATAAATATAATATATTTACGAACTAAAATCCCCCACAAATTCAATATGTGGGTACATACTACATACCTATTGATAAATAAATTAAAAATTTATCTATATTGCTACTAACCAAACGGGAGTTTAGAATTGTAGAAAAAACGGGAAAGTATATAATAATTGGAAGAGAGTAATGGCGTCTGTTATGTCGAAAAACGGATGTTAAATGTATTTATTATTATACTAAAATATTAAGATGTTTTTATTTATTTTTTAATTTCCGTTCTGGTCTCAGTAGAGATTTAATATGTTTCGCTAGATAAAGACCTTTGGTCCGTTTATTTATTGGCTTTATATTATGGGATTCTGCTGCTTTTGATGTTATAAGAGTATTTCTGAGAAATTGTTTAAAATTTTTGTTTGACATAAATAAGCTTTTCATTAAGAGTTTTGTTAAATTTAACAATTATCTACTCTCAAAATTTCCTTGTGAAGTAAAGAGCTAATTGCTTGCGGAAGAAATAGCACTATTTAGCACAACGCGATCGGTTCTCAAACACTGTCTCGATACACTAGTGTAGGGGTACTAAAAATATACATATTATTTTACTTTTGTTTACTACTAGCTGTACCCGCCACTTCGTTCGCTCGCCGTTTAGGATTTTGATGACACGTGCAATCACTCTGCAGAAGTTTTAACGGCTGTTTGATATTATTGTTTTCTATGAGATATTCTTTTATCGAATTCTTAAGAAAAGTGTTTCATGGGTGATCTACATCGTTAGCGCTATATAAAATACTCGTGGGCGCCGTGGTCGCCTCTATTTAAATAAAACAAACATATTTTTACAAGATTTTATTTAACTTGTTTGTGTGTTTGTTTAGTTCAAATCTTTCAAGTCAATTTTGAACGACTTCCACGTATCCGATCGATTTGAAATTTTGTACACATATGTATTCCCGATGACAATAAATGAATAAATAATAAATTCAACCCCTAAGGGGTTCAAACCGGGATTTTTTTTACTAATAAACGCCCAGGCCAAATCGCTGAAGCTAGAAACTTGAAATTTGGACAGTTGGTTCCTTTTCTGACGTAAGCATCCACTAAGAAAGGATTTTTCGAAATTCAACCCCTACGAGTGTCAAAGGGGGATCAAATTTTTAAAGACTAAAATGAACAAAATAAATATTAGTAAAAAAACTTTTTAGAGACAAGCTTTTATTTAAATGCACTAAAAAGGAAAAAAATAATTTTTAATAATTTAGGTTCATAATTATAAAAGCGTGGGTCGTGACTAATAAACTATCATAGAGTTCACGATCTACGCTTTTATAATTATGAACCTAAATTATTAAAAATTATTTTTTCCTTTTTAGTGTATTTAAATAAAAGCTTGTCTCTAAAAAGTTTTTGATGTGAAACATCTTATGTCGGGCAGTGAACAGCCGCGTGAGGGGAAATATGCAACGAAATTTCTGGTCCGCTCCTTCGCTACTGTTCTCCCCACCACTGCGGCACTCTCTCTCTCTCTCGGCTTCCGCGCGCTCGGGCACGGGAAAAGAGAGAGAGAGAGTATACATGCGAACGTACTGTAAAGCGAAAATATATGTATAAACGTGTAGGTATGTAATAGAGATACTTCGCTGTGTATTTAGTTGCGTTTCTGGCTCAGGCGTGCTCAAACGCTGCAACCGCGTGTGTTACAGTGCAGTATATAGGATTACGTCAGCATAACAGTTAGTTGCTGTTTTTGAAAAAATATATACTACTACATAGAGAATACCACCGAGTTCAATAACGTTTTCTTTGATGTTTCACATCTGTCGAGGATCCCGAGACCCACACCCTTTTTTTTACTAATATTTATTTTGTAGTATACTAACAAGAAGATAATTTTTAGTTCTTATAGATTTCAGACGAAGACATTTTAAAGAAACTTTAGAGTTGTAGCGTATGTTTCGAGAGAAGTGCATTCGCGTTTGAAGAGCGAAACTATATATATATAGGTATATATAATATGTATATTTGTCTCTCTTTCTATATCTATGTAGTACTATTTCCCATGCTTTTGTGTGCTTCTGTGAAAATGTACTTCCAGATATAAATATTTAACTGCGGATGTATGTGTTCTCCGGAATTTAGATTCATCTTTTTATTCTCAATGAAAAAAACACGTCTATTCATACAAACTGTACTATTTAGAGAGGATGTTTTATACGAATATTATAATTTATATGTAAATACACAATGCATCCCTCAAATGCCGGGTTAAAATTATGCAAAATGCAAGTACATTTATTTTTATCAAATGCACAATATGTCTATCAATGTGTGAATTTCTGAACTAGTATTACTATAAAATGCAAGAATAATGATACACATCTTTCCTACCAACAGATATACTGGTGTGCAAGCTTTCACGATCGGCATTGCTCCAAGTCTTCATGGTTTCCGGGCTTGTAGTCCGTGGTCCGGTGGTATTTCTACCTGATGTTTCGTCTACAAGTACGTAGACATTCTCAAAAGCGATGTGGCAGCGGTCGAAGTGTCCTCCTTCGACCGCTGCCACATCGCCTTTGAGAATGTCTACCGCAGTTGTAGACGAAACGTCAGGTATAGAAATACCACCGGACCACGGCCTACAAGCCCGGAAACCATGAAGGCTTGGAACAGATATACTTATCATGTGAATAGTAGGTATACATGCTTGGCTAGGGTGTACAACAAAGTATCTGACTGGTTGTTCTGCTGTGTTGAGTTTCAAGCGATCAGTTACTGACCACGCAGTTTTATTGCTATATCGGTGAATATTTCTTGAAATCAAAGATAATCCTGATAGTTGGTAGCATGTAAATAAATATAACTTTATCAACTTTTCATTTATTAAATTGATCATCAAAAACTCAAATTTAAATTATTATAAATTTGGAAGGTTTTTTTTAAACTTCCATTGTATTGTCATTAAACGTTGGTTTATTATTATTCAATATGCAATTTAGTAAACATTATTCCACACAAGAACTTTAAGTGTTGAAGGTCAGTTAAATAAAAAAATAAAGAAGACATGGGTATATTTTTATCCATGATTTTATAATGAATTTCATATTCCAGTGATAATTTACTTATTAATAATTTCAAACGGTAAAAATAATCACCTTTTCACTGTGGCACACTTCGTATATTTAACTGTATACATAATATAAAATGTGATAGAATTAAAGCATCGCTAGAAACATTTATTCAAAGTGGAAACGAAATAGTATATAGTTTTGAGTTTTGACTAATGTATTCGAGTTGGAAACTTTAAAAATATTTTTTGCCGTACCCACTCCAAAATAGCTACTTTCGATGTATGTATAGCGGCCATTAATGACCCATTTAACAGGCAGATGTGCGGAAAACTGTTTACTTTACAGAAAATAACAGTTGCCATAGCAACTTCTGTTTATTCGCTCTATACGTCTGCATACTGTGTGCGCCTGTTATTATTTCTAAAAATCAAAAACAGTGTGTGACGTCAAAGTATGTGTCGATTGTCCGTTGCCATAGAAACAGCGCTTAGTTTGTTTACTTTATATCATGTTCCAAAATAGTATTTTTCAACAGTTTCTTTCTTGGTTTTTAGATAGGATTAGTGGATAATACAGGATGTTTAAAAAAACATGTGTCTTCTTTTGTGGGCTGATTCCTTAACCAAAAATAAGACAAGTAGTTCATATCAGCATTGTTCCGCAGGTGGTTTATTTCAAAGATACACGGTGTTTAATTTTCTGAATTTTTTCGATATATTATTTTAATATCTACCTAAACAAGCCGTGAGGACTAAAGTGAGAACTTTGAGGTCCACACGACGAACTTCTCAGTTTGATAAATATTTAATAATAATAATTAAATTAGATATTACACAGAAAAGTAATCATTTTTATCATTAAAACATAATTATTATTTATTTTTAACAATAATTAAAAAAAAAAAACGGCTGAACCGATTTTTATAAAATTTATATCGGATCAAAATGACGTTAACACGCCTCGATTGACACCCTTACGAAGTCGATATAATTTTTTATTCGCGAGTTATTGTGTAAAATCTACTTTTTTGGAGTCTATTTGGTTAAGAAAAAAGAACGGCTGAACCGATTTTGAAAAAATTTCTTTCAGATCATATTAACGTTAATACGCGTCGATTGGCACCCTAACGTAGTCGATATCATTTTTCATTCTCGAGATTTCGTCTTAGAAAGAAATGGATACATACGTACGTACATACGTACACACACCCACACACACCCACATACACACACACAGCCATCTTTCTAAAAATAGTGTAGTGACCTTGAAACATAAAAATTTGTTATATATTTTGATTTCGATTTTCGGACTCATTACAATAACTTCCAATGTGAAGTTAATAAAATGTATCACTATGTGAACTTAAATCTGTTTTTGTTGAAAATAAAAAAATAATTTCTTAATTCATCTTTACTTCCAAGTTGTTCAAAGTGGAGATTAATTTATGATCCCATCGCTAGATCCCTCCATCCGACTAAAGTCAATAGAGCATATTTAATATTTTGCCAAATGCACTAATAACTATAAAAATTATTTATTTTTATTAGTGCAGAATAACTATATTGTAAAATAATTGTTTGATGAGCAAGTATTTTTTATCATAAAAAATAAAAAATTCGAAAACGACATTTTAGAATATTCGTCGGTAGAATATTCAGTTCCAGTTTAGTTTACAATAAATTTCCATAACGGCCCTATTGTCGACACCAGCGCCAACTCATGCGCATGACGTGGTGTGAATTGTGATGAACTATTGTAATAAATCATCATCGTTGTCATCATACTTCATTTTTACCAACTGACGAGACAGTGGTATGTTTCGTGTGTTCTTTTACAAAGTGAAAAATACTGTTCCGTTTTTAGAATATTACATCGACTTATTCTTCACATTAAAACTTTAATACAGAAAAAATTAGTATGTCGAAAGCCGTTTGCCTTTTTAATAAACACTTTCTTTTTCATAATTTTGAAAGATACTAAAGATGTATAATAATTTGTAAAATAATTTATGTACAGTCGCGGACTTAATAAAGTTTACACTTGAGTTTTTCAGTGTAAGTTCACAAAAAGTCAGTAGCTAGAAACTTGAAATTTGGACAGTTGGTTCCTTTTCTGACGTAAGCATGCACTAAGAAAATATTTTTCGAAATTCAACCCCTACGAGTATGTCAAAGGGGGGTAAAATTTTGAAATACTAAAATGAACCAAATAAATATTAGTAAAAAAAACTTTTTAGAATGAATGAATTGTGGATTATAGACGCTCGACAACAGAGGTCATTAGCGTCAAAACTTTTTAGAGACAAAATTTTATTTAAATGCACTAAAAAGGAAAAAATATTTTTTTAATAAATTAGGGTCATAAGTACAAAAGCGTGGGTCGTGACTAATAAACTATCATAGAGTTCACGACCCACGATTTTATAATTATGAACCTAATTTATTAAAAATTATTTTTTCCTTTTTAGTGCATTTAAATAAAAGCTTGTCTCTAAAAAGTTTTTTTACTAATATTTATTTAAATATTTTTTGATAAAATCATTAACACTGTAGTATTTATGAGTTTTGTAATAGATTTCCCGGCGAATAATTGGAATATCAGTTGTAACATGTATACTGTATATCAACGGGTACCTATTTCTAAAATTTTTACACGATACGGTAAAGTTTCTGTATCTACAAATAATCAGCAGATCTGTTAAAACTTTCTTATTTTCTTGCTTCGTAAATTCCTCTAACAACCTTCTAGTTACGAAAAGTTTACTAAGTATGAATAAATTGATCATTAATAACTTTCAACAACATCCAGGAATATACTTTTATCTTCAATATACAATTCATAGATATAACTCAACAACATCCAGGAATATACTTTTATCTTCAATATACAATTCATAGATATAACAACATTATACGTATATCTCAAACGAACCTTTTTTGCAGTGTTACGTTTTTCTTTTTTCGTTTTTCGAGACACAAATATAAAAATAATGCGTTAAAACAGTCAGTAGCGATTTTTCAAAAACTCTGAAATGCGATCATATTTTTTTTCTTCAACATTTTTAAAAGTATGTACCTATTAAAATTAAACAGCTGAATCTTAATACCTACTTATAAATGCGAAATGTATTTTATATAACACATGCACGCTTTTACTGTTTTTTCGTATCAGTTTTGCGGACCTTAATGACAGTTTATTGACGAGTGACGTTATGATCCATTATGAAACGCTTTTCGATAAATAATGGAAAAACATTTGAAAACTCCGTTATCTAATGAACATTATGTACCTCTTTTCGGTGTTATAAATGAAATATGGTTACTATATAAAGTGAATAAATATTGTATCGAGCCCAATGTTTTTATTATGAGATGTACTTCTGTCAGTGACATTAAATTATTCAATTAAAATCCAAAACCATGCATGTGTTATATAAAGTATAGTGTGCAACACGTGTGCTAAATATTTATGCGTCAGGGGCGATATTTTCAGCACTCGTATTTGGCTCGCGATGCTCACTCGCCAAGGCTCGTGAGCGCTCTCCTACTACTCGTGCTGAAAACATCGCGCCTGACGCATAAAGATGTATTTAGCACACTAGTCACACAATATACTATTTTATACTAAAACAAATAATAGAAATCAACATTTTCTTTATAGTTACATTGTGCATTTATATGATGTAACCTGTATTTCTGAAAAAATAAGAAAATATGGCGTGAGAAATGGGTATTGATACTCACTACTTCCACCATAGTCTAAATTCCATTGAAAGATAAATAATTTACACTTCTGTGGTTTATTTGCTGCATAATTGTAGTTCAAATCAGGCCCAAAGCTGCTAATTCTTAATCAAAACATTTAAATTATTTCAAAATTAAACTGGTAAAAACCTTCCCACTGAAATGAAAATTTAAAACTGTTATAATTTTATTTTTTATGAATTTCTCGTCATACCTAGTGGAAATAAATGAACCTAAAAAATTCACAATCGTTTTATTTATTATAGATTTTGAACAATAAATATCTTGAAGATGAATTTCTGCCTTTGTTGCAAAAACACTGAATACTGAAAAAGCAACCACAACTATCAAAACACTAGTATTTTTGAGTGATGGGCGAATACGAAATATTTTTACAATCGAAACAATTGTAATCGTTCATAATAACAATCGAAATGTTCGATTGTTCAAGTCGATTATTTCCCACATAGGTTATAGTAATAGCAGCTAATGAGAATACATATAATCGCGATTCAAGGTTATATGCTAGTCGACTGACGTTCACGCGACTCGTTGATTGTTCACTGTTCACACTGTTCAGTCGTGTTCTATGATCTTTTCACTATTGAATTCGTATTACGCTATTATTGTACAATCGACCATCGACTCGTCCACAGTTGTTGAGTGACGAATGATTATATATTACGTGGCTCTCGACAGTGTACGATTCAGTACTATGCGACTCGGTCTCGGTGAACTATGAAACAACAACAATCGAGTCCAAGTGACAACCATCGAGAGTCATCGAAATGTTTGAACAATGAAGACAATCGACTAAAACATCTCGTAAACGCGCATCACTAGACTATTTTTTTCTCAACGGACGTTTTGCTAGTCATGTTAACATCATCAGGAGTTGATAAAAAATAAGTTTTTAATCATCTCATGATGATGCTAACATGGTTATCGAAACGTGTATTAATATTGGTATGTAAACGTATTTTACGATCTTCAATATAATAATTTTCTATTAACAGATATTTTTTCACAAGGTAACGTTCCAGTTACGACGATAACAACTTCTGAAATGTTGGTTGCGAGAATATGTCGATAGCACAATATGATTTAAAATGGAAAGGTAAAACTTGATCTCATTGCCGTGACGAGAATCACGCTACCTGCGATCGGTCTAATGCTTTCTACTAGTCGTGGATAACAGAGATATTACGGTTCATTGTAAGAAGTAAGACATTAATTATGCTGGGTTGCAACTAGCATTGTCATAAATGTAGTTTCGTAATAACCTTAGATTGTGATCACACATATTTCACCATACGAGAAATTATTAATCGATCGAAATGATATTTTTTAGTGTATTTGCCATATGGCACATACACTATTGGCGTCGGTCGGATGGCGGGACCTAGGGGTCGGACCAAAATTTCTCGACGTTTCATAGCCTCCTGAACAATTTGGCACCATTTTTGGAAATGTTTATATACGCATCATTATTAGTTATTTCCAGACAATTTTTCAATAAATTGTGTTACTGAAATTGCTATTGTCCGTGAGTATTCACAATTTCTTAAGCCACAAGTACAAATTTTCTTCGCGTTCATTGTTTAATTTCCCCCAGGGGGGACATTGGGATGTAGTTATTATCGCAATTGAAATCCAATGTTCTTTGGGAATTAGTGCTCCCAGGGACACGAGCTCGTACCAGTCGGTTTGTGTATGCCGACTGGCGGATTTTAATACACAAATATGTTATATTTTGTTGTGTTGAAGACGCTAATGACCTGAGTTGTCGACGCGTCTATAATCTACAATAAATAAACATTGTTTAATTCGTAATTCTTGACTAAATGACATTATGTATCCATAGCAACGTAGACTAGATTGTTGACTCATCTTACATTAATTAGTTACTGATTTGCCACTGCGATCGCTGGCAGTCAAATTCCAGTAGCTCCGCCTTTCTGCTTGTAGTCTAAAACCTTAAAACATTTTGAGAGCTGATCAAAGATGGTAGAATATAACTGAATACAGTTTTATTTTAAATTGTTTGTTTTTTAATAACTTGTTATATTTTGTTTCTATGAATGTTACAAAAAACATGGTATATCGAGAAAAAACAAAAACTGTCTAAATAAAAAAGTCTAAGTATAATAACTGTACTAAAATTATATGTAATAATTCTGTAATATAAGTAGATTATAGCTGGCTAAAAGGAGGAACAAAATCTGCGTGTAAGCTGTACTTGATGTAAACTTTGAATATTACAGCGGCTCTTCATAATCTTACCTCATCTATTGTGGGTCCCAATGGTCATGAAGTTGGTCACCCCTGTTATGTAGCCACTGCCTGAAATGGTACTAACTGCATTATTGATAGTTTTGACACTTCTAGAGTTGAGCAATCTAACGGTATATAGCTATTCGCTATACTATATACACAGAATGAAATGGCTATATCAGTGCAATATTCTTCGATAAAGATTTACGATTTTCATTGTAATTTTCCTTACTATAGCTTCGCTATTAAATTTAAATAACTATCAGCTTTATCGTATATGCATTGCATGTGATAAAAAAGGATATAAAGTTCACTTATTTCGCTAAAATTATTTTGCTGACGATGTTTGTTAGCGTTTGCAATGTTCAATTAAAAATTATAGCATTGGCACATAAAATGGAAATTAGTTATGTATTTCAAAATAATTCAGAGTTGTTTGAATAAAGAATGAAAATGTACAGATATTTATTTGCTAAATATAACAAATTATAAAACCTAATGAACTTTTTTACCAATCATATCTATCTATCTACAATTATTTTTAGCGTATCATATAGTTTCATAAAAAACCGGTCAATTGTGAGTCGATTTATTTATTTATTGTAGATTATAGACGCGTCGACAACTTAGGTAATTAGCGTCTTAATTACATTAAATAACAACTTCCTTAAAACTAAATTACATCACAAAACATCAATGAGCGGAGGTGGGATTCGAACCCACGACAGTGTGATCCAAAGGTCGGCTACGCTAACCGTTACACCACACTGTCCTCTAATTGCGAGTCGGACTCGTGCATCGAGGGTTCCGTACAATAATATAGCTGTATGCCTAATTTCCCGTTTTTTGTATGAGGGCCCTTCTTAATTTTTAATTTTTACGTTTTATTTTTTTATTATTTGTTAGGATATCTGCCATAATATCACATATTCTGTGAAAATTTCAATCGGGTACCTATTACGGTTCAATAAATACAGCCTTTTAAAGGTAGGACAGACGGACGGACGGACGGCGTAGGCTTAAATAGGGTTCCAGTACGGAACCCTAAATATGTGCACATTAATTATTGTCTTCTGAAAGGACAGACACGTATAACTTCGCTAGAGTATCGGTGCTGTTATCATAGTTACTATTGATAAAACTATGGTAACAGTACCGATACCGTATAGCAAGGTAGCTTATCTGTTCTTTCAGAAGATTTGCATGAAGCTGCCAGCATAGCTTTATTAATGGTAACTATGGTAAAAACGTCGGTACCGTCGCGAAGTTAGGTACCTATTCTTTCTGAAGACGCACACATTTAAACTGTTAACTGCAATTTTAATTTTTAAAATGTTTGTATTGTGAACATTTTTAAATAAAATTTGTTTTCCAAATGTTTAAATACGAAAAAGTATCAATTTTTAATATCAATAGGAAAACCAAAAAAAAATAAATGAATTGAACACTTCAAAAAAAAACAATCCTATTTTATAATATGCATATTTCTAGATATTTACATTGTGATCTAATTTACTCTGAAAAAAAAAATTATTATTCTTACCGTATTATCAAATTCGAAGAAGCATACATGTTGCTATAGAAAACATTTTAAGCTATATTTTTTAAGGAAAGGATAGCCACACACTTACATATCTCTATTATTTTGACATTTAGTAACTCCCAAAAGTAGAGATTCTAAAAGTGTACATATAAAAGACAATGTATATATTCTCCAGAGTGTTGTGCTTCTTCAAAACACCGCCAGAGTATGTTAGCAGAAACTGTTGTCACATAAAAGTCACTGGCTGAGTTGTTTGAACTGTTTTATTACAGGACAAAATGTTTTCACTATATTATGGATATAAATTTTTTTCAGTTCTAAAAAAGCACGCCAAGTTTTCTTCTAAATGCTACAGTTCGTGTATAAATATCCACGCGGTTTCTGAAATGAGTATTTAGCTGATAAATGCGAACTGAGAAAATAAATAAGTTTATTCAACACATGCACACTTTTAGTGTTTGTCGTGCCTGTAAAGCGGGTCTTAAACGGGTGTTTATCAACTGGTGAACTCATGATCCATTATGAAACGCTTTTCGATACTATACTGAACTATGGTAACGAATTAGTAAATAAATATTGTATCAAAGTCAATGTTTTTAGTATAATGTACTGCTGTCAGTAAATCTACAGTATTTGACATTATTTCAATAAAGCTCTAAAACCATGCATGTGTAGAATAAAGTATAGTGTACAACGCGTGTGCTAAATCTATATTCGTCAGGCGCGATGTTTTCTGCTATCGTATGCCAAAGATCGTGCTGAAAACGTCGTGCCTGACGCATTTAGCACACTAGTTGCACAATATACTATTAATATAGTTATGGCACAAAGAGTGATTTACTGATTTACTTTTTTATGAAACAACAAAACACTAAGGAATAATAATTTAAGTCCTTGGTCAATCTTTGCGTTTGTGGGTAGTGTGTATTATCCCATAATAATTAGTGCGTTGTAAATGTTTTCGCTGCGTTTCAATGTGGATTCTTCTTTAAATAATTAATGTTATAAAAAAATCTAGTTCAGAAATTCGGTTACACTTTAATATAGTAATTATCTATAGTATATGTCATTCATAATAATTTTAGTAAGCGAACAAAATGTTGAAAAAATAGTTTTTATAGAAAATGTGTTAGGATAATCACTAAAGGTGTCTGTGAATTAGAATTTAAATTTAATCTAAATACCATTAGAAACTTTAAATAAATTTAAATAAAAAATATATTTGCATTTGACTTGTGTACTTTGAACGTCGGTGAAGAGTAAAGGAGATAATAGAAACAGCATTGTATGTTTACTTTAAGGATACTGTAATAACATATCGGATGTTCGGAAAAGAATGACTTTAGAATATTTTTTAACGCGAAAAAGTGAACGTTGCAATGAGACTCTTAAAGAAATATAAACATCACTGAATTTTAATTTTTTTTTTAAACAGTCCCTGAAAGCGAACCTGTAAACGACATTTTAGTGTTCCGTGCAAACTAAGCACTTATTTTATTATGTCATTAGAAAGAGCCCTATCTAATTAAAATAATGCCGTTGGCTTTATTGTTCAGCATCTAAAACGGCTTCAAAATACATTTTTGAATTTGGTTAAATAGACCACACCTTTATTTTTTCTTTCGAACGGTTGACACATTATCCAAGTGTGCAAGCTTTCACGGCCGGCATTGTTCCAAATCTTCATGGTTTCCGGGCTTGTAGGCCCCGAATATAGCGGCTTATTCTATACAGCACATATATTAATTAACACGTGTCCCATTTTGACAGTTGAGTGATAGCAACGATGCAATCGGTCTTAGGCGGTCTGGTTGTAAAGATTAAAAAGCCCGCCTCGCGGGTGTGGCGATATGAAACTAGCCACTATATTGTGAAGCCTACTTTACATTTAAAAACTAATAGTTAATGACATAATTCTTCTAACACCTTACGTAATAGCTTAGCTAAAATTGTCTATCGTTGAACATTTTGCAGTCAGTTATAAATTTTAGGTCAGATCTCTTACTGGTAAAACTACAGTTTAATGTATTATTTTGAATTAATATTCCTGTGCACGATATAATAGATTTTGATAAAATTGTATATCTAATTCGTTGATCACAAAAAAAATATTAATAGTTAATACGTTTACTTAAGGCCTGCTAGAAGAATTATAACATTAAAATAAATACAATACTTAAAATTAACATTAAAATATATTTGTAATAAATATTCGAACTAGATAATAAACATCTATAAATAGAAACTGTTGTACTTAAAATAAAAAAAAAAATTAAGGGCCCAGCACGATCCCAGCCGTTACACGGGTGTTGTGACGTAAGCAGCTATTAAAGTTTAAAAATGTGTATCTCTGTGAATAGTTAACGTATTGAAGTGAAATAAACGCCATTGTGTTTCTGGCATTGATTTGATTATTCGAGCATTTTTTTAAATTCAACCACAAATGGGGTAAAACAAGGGTGTAGGATTTTTTGACTAATCAACGCCTACGCCAAACCGCTGAATCTATTATATTAATACGCTTCGTAGGGGGAGAATATTTTGCGGGGGGATAATAAATCATAAATTCTTAGCACCCGGGCGAAGCCAGATGGGACCACTAGTATTAAGATATATATTGGTTGACTGTGAAACCAAAGTTAGAGTAACTATAGAAAACAATACCAATATTATATTTTGTTAGAAAATTATTCAAACACTCGCATGATGGTTTAGAGATAAAAATTGATGAGAAAATAAGTACAGAACTTTTTCAATCAAGTGGAGTCAACAAGGGAAATAGATTGTTATTATTGTACTTGTTTTGACTTTTTGACCTTTAATTAAAAATGTATTTTACTTCTTGAAATAAAATCGATAATATTTGACCAAGCGAGCGAATCATGTAAGAGAGCCCATTTTAACTCGTTAACCAAAATGTAGTCCAGTTTATGTGACATGTTGATGAGTACTGAGTAGAGGGCAGTATAGCCTAGTGGTTAGCGTGCTTAGTGCCGCAACCTCTGGACTGGACTGTCGTGGGTTCGAATCCCATCTGCGCTCATGGATGTTTTGTGATGTTATTTAGTTTTAAGATAGTTGTTATTTAGTGTAGTTGAAAGACGCTAATGACCTGAGATGTCGACGCGTCTATAATCTACAATAAATAAAGAGTACTGAGTAGGTCTATGAAATTTCGTTACGTCTATATTCCTTAACTTAAAAACAAGAATGTTCGAACGAGACCCATTGTTCACAGAAATATTTTACCCCCGTAAATGGCCTTCGACCGCAGTAAAATTAAAAAAATCATTTATGAATTGCCTGTATATTATGCAACTTTAAATATATACCGTAATATGCATATATTATGTGTGTAGTTTGCTTCGAGTTACAAAGGGGATATTGTGTTTTTCTTATTAGATAAGTACATCCTATTTCTTTAGTTGCAAATGTAAATATCTTTAGCAAACTCACATTTTGTATTGTCGTCATGGAGTTGAAATAAGGTCGTGGCATACATTTCAACTAGCAGATATTGAACTCGTGTTTGATGTTCTTGTGTGTGGATAACGAATTAATATAAGTTAACCCTCTGTAGAAATGTATTAAAAGATAATAATTAAGAAACCAGCTAAAAATGGAAATTATCAACAACTGGCAACAACGATGGCAAGATATACCCACTATTACAAACAAATTACGTGTCATTAAAAACACAGTTAAACCCTGGAGTACAGCAAATCGATCCATTAGAAGAGAAGAGATTATCATATGCAGACTACGCATCGGGCACTGCCACCTAACGCACGGCTACTTAATGGAGAAAACAACTGCACCAGTCTGCACAAACTGTAACGAACTACTTACAGTTCGTCACATACTGGCAAACTGTGACCAATATTTACACATTAGACAACAGTTGAACATTTCCACAAACATTGAAACTTCTCTAAGCGACGTGGAAAGTGAGGTGAATAAAATCATACAATTTGTACGACAAGCGAACATATACAATAAAATATAAAAGATTTTCTAATATGAACTAACAGTGCAACGGCCACCAAACTACCGAATGAATCACTATATATTTTGTATAAATTGCAAATGAGCTGTATTCTAGTTTTTGTTTTTTTGTTTGTTTTTTGTTATCCGCATGTATGACCTCGATGTCAAAAATGCGTTAGTATTAATTTAAAAAAAAAAGATAATAATAAAATATTTGAACATAGAATTAGATCAATTCGAGAGCCACATAAGTGGTTAATAAAACATGACTTATGGTCTAAAGAAAATTGATTATGTGCCACTTTGTATATAAAGGTTTACTGACCATAATTGAAACTAAGTACCTAATGAAGTTCTATAGACGAAACCTAGTTGCCGTCAAACAGTTAAAGTTCAAATCGCTTTAAGTTATGATTTTGAACTTAGCTTATGCAATGTTCTAACTATGATATAGACATGCTTAATATGCATAGGGAACTATCTTAAAGTTCAGGTCACATTAAAACAAAAATAGATGCATATATGTTAATTTACCTTTTGTTTCAAAACCGTTCATGTAATGAGTCTTCTGGGTTACGTTTAAAATTAGCTAAAGTATTCAACATCAAGATAGTGTAGTTTTATTGCAAACTATTTAACACCTTGAGAGCAATGCTCCCATCTCATGTGGCTATATTTTCGAAAACTTTTCATTTATCGTCGCGTTATAAAGACACACAATGGATCAAGGAGTATAGAAACTTTCAGGAATAAGACAAATTAAAATACAATATTTTATTAACTTCCCATTGGAAGTTATTGTAATGAGTCCGAAAATCGAAATCATAATGTATAACAAATTTTTATGTTTCAACGTCACTACACTATTTTTAGAAAGATGTCTGTATGTGTGTATGTGTGTGTGTGTACACATATGTACGTATATGTGTCCATTTCTTTCTAAGACGTTATCTCGAGAATGAAAAATGATATCGACTACGTTAAGCTGCTAATCGACGCGTATTAACGTAAATATGATCTGAAATCGGTTCAGCCGTTCTTTTTTCTTAACTAAATAGACTCCAAAAAAGTAGATTTTACACAATATCTCTTGAATAAAAAATTATATCGACTTCGTAAGGGTGTCAATCGAGGCGTGTTAACGTCATTTTGATCCGACATAAATTTTATAAAAATCGGTTCAACCTTTTTTTTTAATTATTATTAAAAATAAATAATAATTATGTTTTAATGATTAAAGTGATTACTTTTCTGTGTAATATCTAATTTAATTATTATTATTAAATATTTATCAAACTGGGAAGTTCGTCGTGTGAACCTCAAGGGTCGCACTTTAGTCTTAATAAACGACCCACCTCACGGCTTGTTTATCTTTCAAATCAAGAAAACAGAATTTAAATGCTATATAACCAAAAATTATTTTGGAATGGTAATCAAGGTCTGCTAAACCCATGATTTCTCTATCTCTTACCAGGGTTTGTTTATTAATTTTTTTTTAAATCGATATCAAATCTGTTGTCTAAGGTGTGCGCGTATGGAGAATTGAATTCCAATAAATAGTTTTAACGATTTAATACCACAAAAATAACACTGTTATTATTTTAACACCATTTAAAATACTGTTACGGATCATCCTGTATATAAACGGCAGGCAAGAGTTCTGAGAAACGGGGTCTGCTTACTGTAACAACTAGTACCTACGCGAAAGTTCTAGAGAAAGCGAGAACGCACTAGGGTTAGGCCACGCAGCATATATAAACAGCCAGTGCGAGTGAGTGAATCAATCAGTCAACGCTGAGTCACGCATTCAAGTCTACGTTGGAGCAGTAAAATAAATAGTGCCGTGATATAAATAACCAAATTGATAAATAAATACGAGTGTAGTGGTAATAATTACGAATTATTGTATATAGTTGTTTTGTTTTGCTTTGTAATTACTGTTAAATTATTGTTTACTTGTGTTGATTGTTAGAATTGACTTTTCGTTTTTGCGTTCATTATTATTGTGTTTTTAATTATTGTAAATAAATATTTATTCCGCCAACTCAGAAAACAGTTTTGTAACAATACCAACAGTGTCTGGTAGAACTTAGTATGTGATTCTATGATTAATAATTAAAAAAACTAATCAGCGTAATTGGGTTTTTAAACGAATTTTTTTTTTTTACTTAAATGGAAGGACCACATCAACTTTTATAGCAAAACTGTTTTTATTTAATTTTTTTGCTTACTAATTAAAAAGTTATATTTAAATAAAAATTAATTTTTAAACTCAGTTCCGATAAAGCGCCGAAAGAATCCGAACGCGTGTGACGTCATTATGTTATCTATGGTCTTTGTATCCATGGTTACCAAGTTAAAAATTTATTATTTTTGATAGTATGTGTAATACATATACACAAATACCGACAAATGCAGACACATTTTAACATAACGACGTCACAAACATTCCTGGCGCGTTTTGAAGTCACGTGATATTTTTTAAATTTTTATACATTTTAATTAATTTTTAGTAATTTATCTATAGCTTTAAAAAAATGTTTCTTTTCGATTTTCAATATTATTTATGTTAAATTATTAGAAAAAATTAAAAAATCAATAATTTTTTTTAAACTTAAATACCTAATTGTAGAGTATCCGTAACAAAAGAAATAAACTTATAAACTACCTCTTACCTACTTTCGTCTTATTCTAAAATTTTCTTTCGCATGAAAATTTATTGATATCGTGATAACTTTTTATGCAAATTTCATTAAGGTAAGCTGTCACACAATCCTAATGATGTTATAAATTTGTGAAACTCTGAAAATTGTTGACCAAAATATTTAATGTCGAGACGTCAGTATTTTGTACGTCCGATGGTAAACACATGTGCTACAGAAATGTTCCCTCTTTCATTGTCAGAGGTTTATTAAGACTGGCATTTTGAGACCATAGTGTCGGAAATTTTAATAAAATATTATGTATGTGGTTTATTGTACAAGGCGTTCGTATACAATTGTTTCAAAACGTCATAAATATTTTATTGTTTTGCAGAATCACTTGCTTCAAAGCAAAGATCCACGAATCCCACTAGCGACAGATTTTTTTGTTAAATAAAGAGTATATATCCCATATTTTAGACTATTTTTGAAGTGAAAACTTCCTTAGGCGCGCTTTGCCTCGACATTTAACAACAGCCATGTGAAACGCACCCGACGGTGACAATCGGGGTTACTCGGCTCAAACACGAACACGTATTTGCAATATGCTGGTAGTGTGTAGTTCATACGAACACGAATTTGCAATTTGTTGGGTGTGTAGTTCATAAATGTGCTAATAGATGAAACTAAAAACTGAATACGAGTAAAAAGTCATTTGTAGTTCACAAGTGCGCTAACAGATGACACTAAAACATATATTTTATGGTTTTTTTTTGGAAAAATTTTTTGAGCCAAAATTTTTTTTATTTGAAAGAGTTATATATTTTATATTAAACGTTTCGCCTTTTTGGGCATCATCAGTAATATTCTGAATATTCAAATATTCAAATAAAAAAAATTTTGGCTGCAAAAAATTTTTCCAAAAAAAAACCTTATAATATCCTCAGCCGTACTAAACTCACTACACATATATTTTATAGTTCACAAGTATGCTATTTTTTCTGTAGTGAATTAACATAAAAAATGGAGTTCATTTTTGATGACTGTGTATAATTTTTTATACATATTGCAAGCATGTCAAAAAATAATTAATGATTTTAAATTTTCATTATTTATATTTTCTGTCGGAATGTCTGTTTCATTTTAATAACGTTTAAGAATGATGTAAAATAAGCTTTATAGACAAACGTTTTTACTTTCTCAACGTATTTAACATAAATAATGATACAGTATAAATTATTAAGTATCGTAGTCGAAAAAAACCTTTTTTACAAATTTGAAAATTATTGTAATGACCTAATAACAGATTAAATATGTTTGTAAGTGACAACAATGTAACACTAATTCTCACGAATATAATAATTATATTCAAGTTTAATGCAGCTATTAAGCATATTAAAATATACACGTATGTTGGAAAATTTAAATCAGATAAACTAATGGTTAAATTTTGTTTCAGATAGTCACTTGCCCTGCCTTTGGATATTGAAATGGTAAGTAAATTTAAATACTATTCTATTTAGCCAATACAGAAAAACTGGTTATCATTTTGTGGTATTTATGTCAATATATTTTTAGACACTGATATTTTTTTGCACAAATCATAACGGCTGCACAGCATTGAACTTCTAGATGGATAGAATGTAGGTTACAGACACTCGACATCTGAGGTCATCAGTGTTTGTTTTTGAACTTCTAATTTCTCTATACTTTTTAATGATCTTCTTTTGCTGATAACTAAAATGTTAACTGATAAGTGATGGGATGAAAATTTGGATCCATTTTGCATGGATTTGGTCGAATCTTAGTAAGAATTCGTTTTAGATTTTTAGTGTATTTGCCATATGGCACATACACTATTGGCGTCGGTCGGATGGTGGGACCTAGGGGTCGGACCAAAATTTCTCGACGTTTCATAGCCTCCTGAACACTTTGGCACCATTTTTAAAAATGTTTATATATATATGTATATATATATATATATATATATTTATATATTTATATATATATTTATATATATATGTGTGTACACGATAACTCTCGACAGACTTAATCGATTGAAACGAAATTTGGTACACACATTGGAACCCATCACCGCAAGAAGCCTATTTAAAATGGGCCCGATCGGACCATTTTCAGGGTTGTATTTAGGGGTTCCAAAAAGTTTTTGGGCCCAAAAATACCGAAAAATTTGTCAGAATCGTTTCAAAATTGAAATTTAACTCTTTAGTAAAGATTAAAATGTGCTGCTAAAATTTTAATAAAATCGGCCCGACAGGACCGGACTTTCAAATTTTATGAAAACACTAGTTTGTTGATACGGATTTACTTAGATATGGAAGGGTGTATTTAATTGGGTGTATTGATGAAATCCATGTCTAATATTGAAATTTAGAAAAATTTAATTATTTTAAGGGCTGTATTAAGGGGTTAAATTTTTTATTTTGTCAAAAAACAAACTTAAGTTTACATAATAATGCCACAATGCCTGTATTAGCAAATACACTATATTGTCGGCAGGGTTTTGGCACTGCGACCCGAGTTTTTTTTGTTTTTTAATCGACTCTTCAATCCTAGACTTTCGAGTATAATGAATAACTAAGCTTTATTTTTTATCTGCCCAATTTATTACATTCTACGTTATCAGTTCTACCAACAGAACAACTTAATTTGATACTAATAGATAATTATAATTTTAAATTAATTTATATATTTTCACCTACTTCCAATACTTTTTACTGTAATTTCCAATCTGATACAAAAATTTGGCGATACATTCGAATCTCATTTCGTAGTAAAAATATTTGATCTATCATTATTGGGATTTGTCAGAAAACGTGTGACATCTGGTGGCAAAAACTGGTACCATTTTATAATACAATTTAATTGACAGCTCATATTGCTTATGTGTTATGCTGTTTGTCGCGAGTTATTCTTTTCAGACAATCCATGTGTATTATTTCTTCATTTTTATTATTTTAATTTGTCCATCTATATTATATACGACGTGGATTTCATTTTAAATTTGACGTTTGTAAACAAAAAACTTCACTCTTGCTATTTAATTTATTAATATTTTTCCCACATTGAAAATTGTGACCAGTCTTCAAGACTCTTTCTGCTTCCACGATAATCTGTTCTTTGGATTTGCACCAGCCCAATCGAAAATTGCACTTAAATTAATCATAAGTAAAAACACCTAATATAACTTAATGCTTAATTATGTAAATCTGTTTCAAGATTCCGACATATTGATTACGTCACATAATATGTCAGATCCCAATAAATTATTAATAGCGCAGTTAAATTATTTTCGGTATACTATCCGTCAGTACATTCTCGTGGAAATTTCTATCTTTTTAAACACAAACAAATTAAATATAAATAAATTATTCATGAAATAAGACTTTTATTGACTCTAACTTTTCAAGTTAGTACAAATGAGTGAAATGATATTTAGATACATTATGCAGGTATTTCTGTAACAATATTTACAAACTCTTGTATGCATTTAAGTCCTTTAACATGCTGTTAGCTTAATTGTGTATACTCCATACAAACACAAATTAATTCCTTTAATTAGTTTATTCCTAAAGTTACCTTATATTTACATAACGTAAGTACTTATGTACTGACACGTATGTATATATGATTTCATTTTAGTTCACTATCCTAAACTGTTAATCTTTTGAAATATTATCTCTTGCGATTTTTTGCGGCCGCTAGCTTATTGGATACTCTGAACTTCAGTGGTGTCAGTTTCGGAAAAGATTATCATCGGCGATATAATAATAATAATAATAATAATAATGCGTTTAACGTCCGTTTCTCGACATTATGTCATAACAGACGCCATTCGCACCATTACTATTTTCCATTTTTACCACTTCCCGTTTTATACATTTTTATACTTCAACTTAATTAATAGCAATGTGCGAATGGAGGAATTATAGGACATTAGGATAAGGTAGGAAACTTTGGGAGCATAGGGATTTGACAGGTAATCGGCCATGGCCTTGAATAAGGAACCATCTCGATATTCATCTGGAATTATTGAGGGAAACCATGGAAAACCTCAAACAAGATGGCCGGTACAGGAATTACCGTTTCTCGGCGTGAGGCAGTAGGAAAAAGTCCCAGCCACATCTGCTCCCGCCGGGATTCGAACCCAGTACCTTCCCAATGCGAGTCTAGTGCTGTACCACTAAGCTACATCGCTGGGTATCATCGGAGATATATGCAAAACGACAGAACATTATTCTGCAATATCGCACAACGTTATTTTGCAACATGGCATAGAAATAATACGTACAAGAGCAGAAAATTAGCTACTGCGAACGAGGGTAGCGTAATCTTGCCAGTGCGCAGCGAGGGCGGCAAACACCCGAGTCGCAATCGCCAATTTTACCCGAGTAACACACAGTACTTTTTGTAATAAGTACATTGAAATTCTTACAAAAACACCTTAAATGGTTGTTGTTGGTTAGGCGAACTGTCAGATATATAGTTTACAATCATCGCGTAGGATTGCGCTACTTTCGCTTACTTTCGACCCGATAAGAATTCAGTTTTGAATTTAATATAGAATACAATTTTAAAACATACAATAAAACTTGCATAATTTTTTAACTTCCCATTGGAAGTTAGTGTAATGGGTCCGAAAATCGAAATCAAAATGTATAACAAATTTTTATGTCACTACAATATTTTTACACTATTTTTAGAAAGATGTCTGTGTGTGTGTGTGTACGTATGTGTCCATTTCTTTCTAAGACGAAATCTCGCGAATAAAAAATTATATCGACTTCGTAAGGGTGTCAATCGAGACGTATTAACGTCATTTTGATCCGACATAAATTTTATAAAAATCGGTTCAGCCGTTTTTTTTAAATTATTGTTAAAAATAAATAATAATTATATTTTAATGATTAAAATAATTACTTTTCTGTGTAATATCTAATTTAATTATTGCTATTAAATATTTATCAAACTGGAAAGTTCGTCGTGTGGACCTCAAGGGTCGCACTTTAGTCCTAATAAACGACCCACCTCACGGCTTGTTTCAATAATGAAATTGTTGCGCATAAACAGTTGAGGCTACAGAATGATTATCGTTACACAGTCCGTATGCAAGAATACTTCGTGTGTTAACTTATCAGACTACAAAACTGTGGCAACTAAGATCCCTTGTTCATCCTCTTTACATGAGAAACCCAAATTAAACGTACTATGCATGTATGTATGTAGGTATATCTGTGTGAAATGTACAATGTTTGTAACTATGTAATATTTGTCAGAAACTAAAAACGGAGTTTTATTTTTGAACCTTGTTAAATTTGCTGCAAGTTAAATTTTGTATGCGCGTCTTCTGAAAGGACAGGTACACAATTTCACGTAGGTACTGCTTTTAACCGGTACCGTCACAACGTGAACATCACTTTGATGCAAATATTGATAAATACAAACTATCACAAATTCGGTTGGAACGCTTTAAGAATCGTTCACAAACGATCACTAGTTCGATTGGAACGCATTCTATCCACTGCGCATGAGCGTGACGGTAATATTACCGTTTTCAGGGTGGTTGGAACAAAGCTATTAATATCAAGAAAACATTATAGTTTTACCAAAACACATTTGACGTCATCGCGGTTAAGTGACGTAACATGCTGTTAAAATAACACAGCCGTATTATAATAAACTATTGCGTTTCACAAATCATACAATGTTTCTCAGATTTTAGAGTTTTGTTCAAATCGATGTATTTTTGTTCTGCATAATAAAAAAATCCATGAAAGTACCCTATTAGCTGTAAAATTTTCAAACAAAAAAAATCAGAAACGCTTGCAATTACGAAGAAAGGCTATAAATTTCTCACGAAAAAATATAATGTAATAAATTATTTTTCTAAAAGCTCATCCTCTTTCAAGCAAAAGCACTGTGGACGAGGTGCCCTCAAATACGTAGCATGCTCGTTTCCGCACTTCTTTAGATAACTCCGTAATTTTAGTAATTTTACACAAACCTCAAAAAAATTGTTATAAAACTTAAGATTTGTTCATTAGTAAAATTTCACGTACTTAATGACATAGGTAGTAGGTACCTACAAAATTTCGATTTTTTTATTCTTCTTTGCCGGACTCCGCAGAATTTCATATAGCAAAAAATAAATCTTTAATGAAAGTTCAATAGTCTACATATTTAAAGCACCATGAAAACGGGTTATGAAGAGCTAAATTCAAAATTTTATTTCTAAAATGATTTCCCTTTACTATAAAATTAAATTTTTGTAGCGGTTTATTTTTCCAAAAGAAACCTATTGCCGCTTTTTATGGGTGTATTTTTATGAGTGTATTGCACCCGGACTTTCTTAACACCCGGGCGAAGCCGGACAAGTACCGCTAGTATATTATAAACGCTTGACCCTCTAATTGAGTAGCACCTAGTATATATTCAAATGTATAATAAAATAGTGTGAAACAGATTTAGTATGTAGCGCTTTTTATTAATTTATGTTCTACTTTACTTAATAATTTAATACCAGTTTCATTGAATAAATTACATGCCGCGATGTTAAGAAGTAAAGTTATGCTAAAGAATGTTAATGTGTCAGGTATTAGAGTGTCTTGGAGTCAATTTAATACACTTAGGTTATGTTATGTAATTATAGTTATAGTTCATTTTTTATAGGATTACAGTGACGTCAGTAATTTATTTCTCTATTAACAACCGA
Organism: Mongoloraphidia duomilia; assembly: GCA_039654895.1. NCBI lineage: Eukaryota > Metazoa > Arthropoda > Insecta > Raphidioptera > Raphidiidae > Mongoloraphidia > Mongoloraphidia duomilia. The sequence goes on from CM077517.1 coordinate 4,687,965, forward strand.
AGATAACTAGCGAAATCAGATTATTTTTGACAAAACGGTTTATATTTAAATAATTTTTTAATCACAGTCAAAATCAGTTTTTTATTATTTATTAAGAGTTTATTGAAGAGCAGCCAAATTATATTTGCAAATATTAGAAAAAATCATCATTTTATCAACCTATGTCATAGTCGGGATTCAAACCCGATTTTTTCTATTTTCGCGGAAAGGTTCGGGTTTGAATCCCGACTGTGACATAGGTTGATAAAATGATGGTTTTTTTATAATAATTACAAATATAATTATATGATTTGTCTGCTCTCTAATAAACTTTTTATACAATTTTCAGCCGTAGTAAACTCTATTTAATATTTTTTATTTATGTTTCAAATAATAATAATGCGTTTAACGTTCGTTTCTCGACATTATGTCATTGAATTGAATTGTAGGTTATAGACGCTCGACAACAGAGGTCATTAGCGTCTAAAAATAAAAAAATAAACAAAAGAAGACATTATGTCATAACAGACGCCATTCGCACCATTACTATTTTTCATTTTACCACTTTCCCGTTGTTTTCTACATTTTCTAAACTTCAACTTTTTTTTATTATTAATATCGATGTGCGAATGGAGGAATTATTATAGGAAATTAGGATAAGGTAGGCAATTTGGAGAGCTTAGGAGTTTGACAGGTAATCAGCCATGGCCTTGAATAAGGAACCATCTCGATATTCATCTGGAATTATTGAGGGAAACCATGGAAAACCTCAAACAAGATGGCCGGTACAGGAATTACCGTTTCTCGGCGTGAGGCAGTAGGAAAAAGTCCTAGCCACATCTGGCCCCGCCAGGATTCGAACCCAGTACCTTCCCAATGCGAGTCTAGTGCTGTACCACTAAGCTACATCGCTGGATTTTTATGTTCCAAATAAAAATTAGTCAAAGATAATATGCTAATTTTTTCATACTTCGCACATGTATTGAACTGAATTGTGAATTATAGACGCTCGACATCAGAGGTCATTAGCGTCTGTAGTTCGCACATATTGTACCTATACATTTTATTACACATTCATTCGGATAGAAAAAATCAAATTTTCTCCTCATTTATTTTATGTAAAAAATACAATTGGATTTTTTTTCATTCTCATAAAGTTAATTTAATTTCTCAATTTTTTCATAAGTTACATTATTGCGTTTACACTTTGTTTTATTCTCGCCACAGTCTGTATAACTGACGTTACAGTATTCATAGAATAAACTAACTCTGCAGAGATAACCGTATGTAGGATGCACCCCATGTAGAATTAAGACAATATGAGTACATTGTTATAATGAAGGAGCCAGTCTAATGGACTTATCATGGTCTATAAATTAGGTCAAACAGGTCCGTAAATCCATGTCGCATACGTACATAGCGCTGCTTTATAGGGGTGCGGTGAACCCTCTTTGGAATCGCGATGCCACTGCCATTCCGGTTGACATCTGCTTAAAGGTCGACAAAAATGGTGCTGCTAAAGATTGCATCTTAACGATAATCACACCGTTTGTTAATTAAACGTGGCCTACTGCTGCTTTTGTTTCTTTATCAAAGGACGCTTTGAAGCATTTGTCCTAATTCAGGATTCAATGTGAGAGAGTGGTCGAAAAGACATAGATTTTCTTGTTGACTATGGAAAGGAAAACTTATCTTAAGGCGTTACACTACTTTGAGATTTTTGAAAAATTGATTTTTTTGACTAGATTCATTATTTATATTTTTAAGAATATTTTAAGCGTTTAAACATGTTAAAATTCCAATTATTATTGAAATTATAGCAATTTGAAGTGAGCTCGGCAAAGAATACAGGCTCGCACCTTGGGTAGCGGTACGTTTTTTTAACTTTGCGTTTTTCTCGAAACTACCTTTTTCAAACTGATGGACAAAATATTTCAAAAAAAAATATTTTTCAAACAGGTTATTTCTACAAAAATTTTTTTTTTATTTTTTTCCTATGCTACACTTTACGTAGGCATTACCTTTCTAAGAAAATATTTTTCGAACAATGCCTGCCAGAGAAAAAAAATCCACTATCAGCAAGGATTTTAAAAAGAGAGTCCTACTTGACGGCTCATATTTCCGCCATTTTTCGATTTTTTTTCAAATTGTTCACAAAACTACAATGTATTTATTTAATACTTGCGTCAAAAAGTGGTGTAACCCCTTTTATCTAGGGATAACTGTAAATTATTTCGGTAGAAACGAAAATCAGCTTCAATGGAAAAATGTTAATTCTATACGTTTTTTGGATCTGATTGTTGAAATGTAATTTTTAAAATGTTTGTCAAAAGCTAAATAGTCAGATAGTGTATTTATTTATTTATTGTAGATTATAGACGCGTCGACATCTAAGGTCATTAGCGTCTTTCAACTACACTAAATAACAACTAACTTAAAACTAAATAACATCACAAAACATCCATGAGCGCAGGTGGGATTCGAACCCACGGCAGTCCAGTCTAGAGGTTGCGGCGCCAAGCACGCTGCCATCTTCAGATAGTGTAATCTTATATCTTATTAGGTATGAGTTTATGTTATTCCATGATTTGAATAAAATGTTCCTTCAAATATAATAATAATAATAATATTAGTTTAACGTCCGTTTCTCGACATAAATGAATAAACTCCTGATGATGGGTTAGAAACCCGAAACGATCGTTGAGATGAATAAATGTGTAGAATTTTTCAAGTGTTTGTGTAGTATTTATTTTTTTCAACCATGTTCTAAGTGCCTAGCGATAATTCTATTGAAATAACTCTATGATCTGAACATTGATAAACAGCGCATCAACATTGTCAATGATTTATTATTTTCAATAAAATTATTTTGTAGACACTACTATGAACTCCTGACAGACCGACGTGGTTATGTAGCTGGCGCCCCTAGCGTTCAAGTTTGGTAGTGCCCATCCTCATTGCCATTTCTTTTTATTTATGTTCAAAAATGTTAAAATGCTTAAAGAGCTACAGAATAGCCGAGGTCATTGTAATGTAGTTGTTCGTATAATGAATCCAGTCCCCAGTTACCAAATTCTTACCCGAGAACTGATGAAAGTATAAGCTGTATTTTTGGTTTATAATTAAAAATAGTAATACATTGAAAATATGAATCGGTACAAGATTGCTAAACTTATATTCTCCATATATGCTTCAGAATCAATAGATCTATTGATTCTGAAGCATATATGGAGAATATTAGTTTAGCAATCTTGTCACGATTGAGTATTGTAAGCTCATTCCGCCGCGAAAGTGGAAAGGTTCAGGTTAGAATCCTGATTGTGACCACTGGTTGGTAAAATGATTTTTTCCTATATGTTTCGAAACAATTATATAATTGGCTGCTCTCCAATGAAAAAATCTTTCATATCTTATCATATTTTCGATGATTTTGCACTACTGAAGCGAACTGATATATTTTCGTTTTTTTTGCCTGCATGTAGGCAAACCTTTATCCCTTTTGAATTCCATCTGCCTACATGCAGTAATTAAACATTTATTGTATTTTTATATAACGCTTATTTTACAAGGGTTACTAAGGTCGCATAGCCTAGCATTTTTCAATTAATAAAATATATAAAATTTGAGCTACGGAGAAGTACGCGATCCTTTGTTCCTTAACTACCTTAAACATTCTTTTTTGTGTTCTTATATTTACTTTTTAATCGTTCTAGTTTTTCTTAATTCTGTTGAAAATAATCTGTGGCTTATCACGTATTTCGCATATAAATTCTCCTCGTAAATATATAAGCCTTTTGCTGAAAAAATCGTATTTAGTTCACTGAGTGTAATTCATTTTTTGTTTAAATATACTCGTATTGTTATTTTTGAGTTAAAAATTTGTTTGTTTTTTTTTTTTGATCTACGGGGCGTTAGCATAATTATTTTTATTCTAAACGCCACACTACATAGGTCAAATATTTGTGCTCCAAAAGATGGGTTAATAGCCCGAAACGATCGTTGAGTGAATTTAAAACATTGTGTTTGTAGAACTTTTTCAAGTTATTGTTTTTATATTATTATTATTCAATTATTTTCAACCAAGTGCCTATCGAATAATCTAAGTAATATATTAATAATTGCTTTGATTGTGAAATAATTATAGCCAAGTGTTCGTGGTCAAAAATTGCAAGAATTTTGTAAAGGCCAATGTTTTGAGATTAGCTAGTATTTAATCAGAAAGTCAGCGGTCTAGATACCTGGCGTCGCGGCAATTTAAATTTCTTTTATAAATTATATTAACTAAATTAACACTACTTTTTTACACCTTTTAAATCTCTAAATACTAGCAAATTTCAGATTTATTAGCCTTTACAACATTTTTGCATTTTTTGACCACGAGCTCTTGGACTATTAGAGAAATAGAAATTAGGAGAGAAAAAACTCAGTGGCAAAAGGATCAAATAAAACTTGCAATATGTTTAATCATCAGTATTGCAAATTTTATTTGATCCTTTTGCCACTGAGTTTTTTCTCTCCTAATTTCTACGTCATCTACGGATCACCATTTCTCTATATCATAGAGTTCTTCAATTTTAGAGAAATGTTTGCATTTTGAAGTCGAGGTCTTAATTCAGCCGATCTGAAGCCACTCACAAACACAATTGTGTTTAAACTTATTTGACTGTGCGGCTTTTCAAAACTACTAACAACACAGATAACGTTCCAAAAATCTCGTCACTAGAATGCCTGTAGTTTAGGCTAATGTTTAGATCGTTTAAGCAGCACCAAATCTCCAACTTAATACCTCTCGCATCTTAAAGGCAAGATAGATAGAGAAGAAGAAGAAGACGACGAAGAAGAAGATGATGGAGCAGAAATGGAGAATATGAATGGCGAGTGAGCGGGAGAAAGACAGTAAGTGGTATAGGGGAATGACGTGAGTAGGGAGAACTTGGGGACGCTGCGTCTTGAAGCAATGATAACACGCGTTCGTGCGTTTATCCCCCTTGCAGCAGTCGTCTTACCAACACTGCGACCACCCCCAGAGACAACAACCCATCGACTCCCCGTATACACGTCGAGATCCTCGCTTTCAGTATAGTTAGGTTAGAACATTCACATCTAACCCAGTTCTCACAACTTTGTTATGTATCAACTATATAATATATATCGTTTGTTGTTTGGACTCGCAGTTTGAAAGCGGACTTCCGGTGTGAAAAAGTTGAAAGATCCGGGCGGTAAATGAGAAGAACTTTTTTCTCAAATACTACAAACTATTTAGTTTTAAAAATTTTCAATTGATCGGCCATATATGTATATATATCGCAACCTTCTGCTGCCACTGAACTTTAGTTCATAAAGTAACCTTTTGGTGTAACTAGACATTTTTATGAATTGTACAGTTACACCAGATGGCTGCGATGTATACATTATTTGTAGAAAAAGGTTTTTGAACATTAAATCTATCCTGCAAATCCCTTGATCCATCCATCTTGTGTCCCAGTGTTATATGTTATGGGAATGTTTAGATAATTATTATTAGATTTAAAAAAAAATTCTTTTCTTCCTTTTTTTTCTTTTCTAAATTTTGTTATGGGCAATATTGATTAGTTCATGGCTAATTACACATATGGTGTAGAAGCCAGCAATTCACATATTAAAAAAAAAACATTAATTAATAAAAAAACAGTAAGTCCATGGTATATCAAGAAAAATCCATTTAATTAAAGCGCCATTTGATTCGATTTTTAAAAGTAAAAATCTTTAGAAAATTAGAAAATTGTACGATGACATTCTATAGGTAAATAAAAGTTCAGACGGTTCTTTTAGCAAAAAAAAATTATTTAGGAGATTATTTTAACCTCGATTTTAACATATCTTCTTATGATAATTTTCAATTTTATATAAATGTAAGTTTTTTTTGTAAAAAAATTCGCTTTCTTATAACTATGTCTCAAGATGCTAAAAACAATGCAAGAGATATATATTTCTAAGGATGGAAAATGGTAAAAATAATTTCGATTTGTTCTTTTTTGTTCTTTGTTTCTCAATTCTGTAATTTTAATTTGTTTCTTTAAAAATTAAGAAAAGTCGCGGTAATAAGACCCATAAAATCTAAATAGCTACCTGACAATAGCATATACAGACTGAGAGATTGTGAATTATAGACGCTCAAGTGTCAAGGTACACTATACTTGTTAATTTTTTTATTTGTCATCGTTTCGGTAATTATCTTATCTTCTTCGGGACCTTTCATTGGGAAAAAAAATCAAATCGTCAAAAAATTACAGGCATCATTTTAAAAACATCTAATATCAATATGTCGATGATCAATTCTCGTAAACTGAAAGCTATATTTTGTGTGCTAAATTTTTTATAACTTGTCAACAAAAACTTCAGAATTATTATTGATGAGTCAATCAGTCAACCATTCATATGTGATGTTTGTGCAGGATAATATCCTACGCAATATATTGTGTATTGTATAAGATGACTCACAATAACAACCCTACTGATTATATAATCCTAAAAAAGTTTAATTTATTGTGTTATGGTCGAGAATATTTTACAAGAAACGGTTAAAGAAAACATCGTCGAATCATGCATGAAGAGATGTTTTACTGTTTATTATTTCATCATTTTTTTTTCAATGGCGGGTAGTAAATAAATAAAAAATTAACCAAACTATAATAAACCGGGATATACAAAAAAATTGGGCTTACATAATTATTATATGTATGTGATCACAATTATTTTATATAAATATACATACAGAATGTTTGAAAATGACACCCAGAAACTTCGGGAGATGATTCCTAAGGTGATTTTAAGACAAAAAATTCCTGTGGATTGAAGTCCGAAAACCCTTTGTCGGAGTTACAGCCCTCTAAAAATTTTACATGAAAAATCCAAATATTCAGAGGGCTGTAACTCCGAAACAAAGGTTTTGTCCTTTGACCAGAGATGGTATGTATATTAAATAGTATACTTATCTAGAGTTTATGACAATTTTTTCTAGGACACCTTGTATATACGCAAAAGCATTGTGCCCACAGTGTGTCTGTGTGTATGAACGAGAAACTAGTTGGATATTATTCATGATTAAAAATTAATGTCTAGTTTTACACAGTTATATGTACTATATTACATAACAAACGCTTGCATAGGTACGTGTTTATTACAAACATTATGTAATGTCATTATACAAAGTGTTCTTGAAACAAAATATTAAAATTATTAAACATAAATCAATATTAAACTAATTGTGTTGTATTTAAATTGAAGAATAAATTTATTTCTCAATAGTAATCTAAAAAAACTCGGGTTGCAGTGCCAAACCCTGCCGACAATATAGTGTATTTGCTAATACAGCCCTTGTGGCTTTAATACGTAAACTTAGTTTGTTTTCGGACAAAATAAAAAATTTAACTCCTTAATACATCCCTTACAATAATATTTTTTTCTTAATTGCAATATTGTTAACATTACAGCATCTGCACCAAATTAAATACACCCTTCGGTAAGGAAATCCGTATCCGCAAACTAATGTTTTTAAAAAATCATAAGTCCGGTCCTACCGGACTGATTTTATTTAAATTTTAGCACCACATTTTAATCTTTACTAAAGGGTTAAATTTCAATTTTGAAACGATTCGGACAATTTTTTCGGTATTTTTGGGCCCAAAAACATTTTTCAACCCCTAAAAACTACCCTTAAAATAGTCCGATCGGGCCCATTTTTAATAGGCTTCGTGCGGTGATGGATTGCAACGTGCCTACCAAATTTCGTCAAAACTCTTTCGAAAGTTGTAGCCCGCACACACACACACACAGATATATATACAGACAAGCTATACAAACTATACAAGCTATTCAAACAATTTCAGCCTTGAAGCAATTGAGACAATTTTTTTTGTCACATGTTGGGGGCGGTCTGCAACCCTCCCATACCGCTATCTAGCAAAATCCCTTACTCAGGGCACATTAATATGCCTCTCTCAACATCTTCACAAAAATAAGGCCTTGAATAAATAACACCAAAAAATTGTCACTAGCTCTGAGTCTATTAGTGTATACACTAAAATAAAATCATAGTTTTAGAGGTATTATTTTAATTATTGCAGCTGAATATGATTTTGATTAAAACATTGCTTTGTATCTGAATGCAAAAACATTGTAAATTCAACGTAACACTTAATAGTCCGATCGATATCTGAAAAAGTCCGGAAGTTTTTAAACTTGGTGGGCTTATAGATTTTTGTGTCCTGAATAACATATTAGACTTGCAATCTCGTAGTCAAATGTCAAACATTTGCGTCAAGCGCGTGTGCTGAGCAGGATGTTACAACGTCACAAATGTCGGAATTTCTTCTAGCACACCCATTTCAAACATTATTTTAAATTATGTGTTTCACGTTTTATTTCATTTGTATTAAAATATGCAATTTACAATGTGCAGGATGTCTCCATTCAAATCAACGAATATTTCTGCTGTAAAACGTTATGAAACTATGATAAAATGCTTGCTTCGTACGCAGAAAGTCGCTGGTCCCGGGATCGAATCCCGTCGTCACCATTACTGTTTTTGTTCTTTTTACAACTATTCCATATTCCACGTGATATTTTTTATAATTTTTTAAAATAAAACTTGCTGATTTGAGAACTAAAATGCCAAAAGGGACGGAAGTGTTCACACGCGTAACTAATATCAAATCAACGAATATTTCTGCTTCAAAACGTTATCAAACTATTTTAATCAGGTTAACAAATTTTATTTCATTAGATGTGGTTTCGGTTTGAATAGAGTGAGTACAAGCTAGTGCCATTAATTAATTATCGGATGGGCTAGACTAATTACTCTACTAGTTCCCAATTTTTAAAGATCATTCTAAATTCTTTGATATTTAGTCATATCAGGGGCGGAACCAGCCGCTCTGTTTGGGGGTGGCGTTCTGAGGTATAATTATTATACCAGGTAGCCGATTCTGAGAAGAGAACAAACAAATAAAAGTTGTTCCACACACTGTAAAAAATGGATGTAAAAATACTTTGAAAGTTAAGGTAGAATTCGCTCGATTTTCTAAGTGATTTTACATTATTATTTATTTTTACACAAAAAACTTCATAAAAACTTGGACTTTTACTGTAAAGTTAAACAAATTTGTAATTTTTACATAAAGCAAATTAAAATTATATAATTTGTGTAATATTCCAATAAAGTGTGTAAAAATTACAAAATAAAATGTATAGTTACATATATAAAATGGATGAATACAAAACAAATTAATGTAAAATTAGTAACCATGTGTTTTTATGGAATCTACGCGATGTGCAGGCGATACTTGTTTGCGACGCCATTGTCTCTGTGTGTGCCTGTTACCAGATTAATCGCTGGCTATACAAATGGACCATCGATAATCTATGTAATTGGCCTTCTCATTTCTTACAGTGCAGTTTTATGATAGACAATTGCTGCTCTGAAAACGTGTAAATCTCGACTAGCTTTTTTGTTCCAACTAAAACTTTATCTGTTCCCGTGTCTAATTAAAAAAAGGGTGTGGGTCTCGGGACCCCCGACAGATGTGAAACATCAAAGAAAATGTTATTGAACTCGGTGGTATTCTCTATGTAGTAGTATATATTTTTTCAAAAGCAGCAACTAACTGTTATGCTGACGTAATCCTATATACTGCACTGTAACACCGCGTGTGTTACAGTGCATACCTGAGCCAAGAGAGAGAGAATGCCGCAGTGGTGGGGAGAACAGCAGCGAAGGAGCGGACCAAACATTTCGTTGCATATTTCCCATCACGCGGCTGTTCACAGCCCGACATAAGATGTTTCACATCAAAAATACATCCAAGATTCCGGGGATCGCCACTGATGCCACCCCCCGTGGATCCACGTTTGAGTCATATCGTAATATTTTAAATAGAACACACAATACAATTTCGTGAAACACGAGGTTTATTATAACACGATTAATATACATATTAAAATTAGATACAAATGTAGATAATAGAAAATATATTTATGTTTGTTACAAATGGATTGCACTGTAGATGCTATTTTTTTTGTAACAAAACATTAATTACGTTTTAATATTTTTATGTAAATTGATTATTTAAAAGCTATTCCATGTTTGCTACTTAAAAGTATATTTTTACGTTAGAGATTTGCATTCTAATTTACTTTTAATGATATTTTTGTGCTACAAGCATGGCAGTGAATAACAAAAAAAGCTATATGGACTATAATTTTCAAATTAAAAAAAATCAAACTGAGTAATCCACATGCGCTGGGAGGAATGTGTGCACACTAAATGAAAAAATTGACGCACCAAGATTTACTGTGCACTCGAATAAAAAAGCGGCCAAGTGCGTGTCGGACCACGCACAGTGAAAGGCTCCGTATTCGCGAAAGACGTATCACCATGTGGGATTTTTAATGACTTTTGATTTTTCTCGTAATTATCACCTTACTATGTTTCAAATTGCAATGGTCTAGTTGGAGTGGAAGTACCCTAGATTTTATTTTTTGTCAGAATTCGTCATGCTGGATTTTTTATCCGCCATGTTGGATTTTCATTTATTCTCGTTTTTTCTTGTAATTACCACCTTAAACACTAGCTAAAAATAAAAAATTAAAATTGTGTTTGAAAGACCACCAACAGCTAAGGTTATTTGGGCCTAGCACCAATTCATATTTTCAATTCATTATTTTTTTTAATAATAAATTGAAAATTCAATTGACACTTTTACCAGCTCCCGGGAACTGCGAACTTGTAATAGAGGAACCATAGCAATGCCATGTAAACAACAGCATTGCTACACTCTCGGCCATTCTCAAGCCCTAAACACTATTTATGTTCCAACTTTCAAACCTCTAGCTTGATTGGAAGTAATCTAGATTTATGATGATCTATCAGTCAGTCAGTATATCTGTGACATACGGACAGACAGACAGACCAACGGACAGGACGAAATTATAAGTGTTCCGTTTTTGCCATTTGGCTACGGAACCCTAAAACAGTGATTAATAATGAAAATTTTCTTATTCTCGCTAACGGACCGTATTAATAATACCTAGTAGGTAGTACCTATAAAGAATATAAAAAAAATATTTTTTATCGCATTTAAGTTTTGGACTCATTTTTAATGAATTGGTATATGATAAAATCAATCGATTTAAAACCCCTTATATCCACACCATATTATTCACATAACAATTAGAGGTGAAAATAATAAATATCTCAGACAGCTAAGCTGCCATGATTTTTGAGCTATATCTAAAAAAAAATCAAATGACCACTGTCGGGACTTGAACCCGAAACCCCCAGTTTCCGGCTAGGTGAGTTACCGATTTCTCCACAGTGCCCGAGAGTGGAAACCGATCTCTTCTTATATATAGCAATTTCACGTTGAAAACACACTACATGCGAGAGTCGACTATTTCAATAAACTGCAAAGCATAGTACAGCTATTAAACAGTCCAATCATTATACATGCGAGAGTTAACATTTTATAAGTTTTATCAACTTAATAATTTTTAATGGTTCAAAAGTGATCAAAAACGTGAATTTTCGAACTTCAAAAAAATCATATCTCCCGTTCAAAAATTACAATATTATCTTGCAATTGTTTAAATAATTGCGTTTTTAACAATACTTATGTCACCAAGTTGCATGCATTTTTATAATCAGTACTACATACTAAAGAGAATCACGCAAAAAAATTTTGGCCGCATACTTTTTGATACTCATGCGCCAGTACCTGCTGAGCTATATCGCTTGGAATTCTTTTAACAACTCGTGTATTTATTTTCAAATAACTATTTATAACAGACATTAGATAACATAATTAAAAATTCAAATTATATAAACATAAATAGAAATTATTCCATGAGCGTACATTACACAAATATATTAAATTTAAATCTTAGTAACAACAATAAGAAAAAAAAACTAATTTCGGAGTGGTCTTAATATTACAATAGACTATCAGCGTTTTATATCATTTACAGTTCTTTTCCGTTGCTCTATCATAACGTTTTCTTTTGGAATTCTGTAGATATATACTGAAAAGAATAAAAGTAATAAGAGTGTAATATAATAAATGAAAGAATATCATAACATAACACTAAAACTACATTTCAACAGTAAAACTTATTAAAAGTACAGAATGAGAGAAAAAAGGCAAAACAACAATATTACAACTAACGAAATTAGAATTTCCATAGCTGTTTTCCCGTTGGCAGTTTGAGTAACTGCAAAATAATTTTCTGATTTTACTTTTAGATGGGCCAAAATAACCCTTATTATCTTTCCGTCAGGCACGTGTAAATTTTTCTATGCTAAATAATGAAACTGGGCGATAGCCATGGAACTTGAACAAAATGATTAGAAATTATTCTGACAGCTAAAACGTCATCATTTTGTTCAAGTTCCATGGCTATCGCCCAGTTTCATTATTTAGCATCGAGAACAAAATGATGACGTTTTAGCTGTCAGAATAATTTCTAATCATTTTGTTCAAGTTCCATGGCTATCGCTATCTGTTTTTGAGGTAATTTTCACATTTTCATATCAAATTTCTGCCGTTACAAAGCATGCAAAATTAATTTTTTTTAATGATTTAGATGCAGAATTTTATGTTCTAAAACTTTTATTCGAAGATATTTTTTCTAAAATAATTAGGGAAGCAGGAAATCGCAAAAGTTTGATTTTACGGGTTAAATCCCTATTACCCGCAAAGCAATTCAGCACCATGTATATCTGTGAATGCTGGATACATTTTAAAAACTTCTGACGAATATAATGTGTGTGTTATCGCGTGTATTGCCTATACATACATCTCAACGGGTCTGTAGATCTGATCCAACAACCATGCCTGCTTTTCTATAAAGGCTGTTTGCTTCAGACGGAGTTCTCAATACGTACGACAGAGGATGGGGTCTGAGGTTGGGAACGATAAAACTCACCATTAAGGGCTTTCGACTCGCTTCTTTATTGTACCGCCGTCTGTAAAAAAATAAAATGTATGAACTTGACTTTTTTTAATTTTATGTGCATAAAATATTATAAGTACCTATTGAAGTTATAAGCTTGATGAAGAAAGCGTTTGATTAATTGTTGTGTTTATGAAAATGTCTCTGTGAACAAAGATATATAACGATGAGAATTTTAGTGGTTAACCTATATTTTATTTAGATGCAAAAAACAACAGAAACTAATTACAGAGGGTCAGAAAATAAATAATAATTTGTGAAAGGTCGCGTGAACGTTGGTCAGTTTATAACAATGTACAATTAATTGCATTGTTTGTGATATCAGTGCTTTTCATATGGGGTCACAAATTACAATAAATATTATTAAACGCGCATTAGGTATTCTAAATTGGTCTATGAACCTAAAAATACGAACATGAGCGATTTAATAATAATCTAATTTAAATCATACGAATTTTTAATATCGTTTCTTTAGCATTTATAAAACTGATTTTATTTTTTTAATAGCCGTAACGCATTCTATTATGATTTTATAAAATATGGGACTTTCTTGGAACTCCAAGTCTTCATGGTTTCCGGGCTTGTAGGCCGTGGTCCGGTGGTATTTCTATCTGACGTTTCGTCTACAACTGCGATAGACATTCTCAAAGGCGATGTGGTAGCGGTCGAAGTGTCCTCCTTGGCGGCTCACAGGTCAGTGTGTCAGTGACTGGTGTCCTCCCTTCTTTTATGCCTAGTACCAGTGTGTTCTCTGTTCGGTCGTAGTCCGTCTCTCTGTGATTGGTCAACTGCGCAGTGTGTAGTGGTGGGGGTGAGTTCTCTACTCGGTCGTATTCCGTCCTTGTACGCTTGGTCATTGGTTTTGTATGTTGGAGTGCTGGTGTCTAGGTTTTACTGAGATTGAGGCCCTCATCTTTTCGGTTGAAATTCTCTGTGTGTTTTTGTATTTCTATGGCCTCTCTGTATATTCCTGGGTAATAACTCAACGTTCTGTCTATGGCTCGGGTTTCTTCGAAGAGGATCTTATCATTGTCTTGGAACTAATTATAGTCAGCCAGCGACAATAAAATATTTTTATCGAAATAAATGTAATATTAATATTTATTTGAACTTTAGCTACATAATATTATGAAAGCCTATATTTTTTAAAAATTATGAAACTATTGCTTAGAGCCTATAAGATGGCAGTGTGTGTGCGTTTTTCATTCATCAAAAAAATATATTCGATGCTCGTTTTGTTCGTTTACATTTGTTCGCGTAAGGGATATATTACGGATAAAGCTAGTAAACGAAATAAATCTAGATTCACCAGGAACAAAATGCACTTTATCCCGGGTAGGCCTAGATTTATTTTTTTTATACTACCTTTATCCGTAACATTTATTTATTTAAATTATAGACGCATCGACAACTTAGGTCATTAACGTCTTGATTACATTAAGGAACAACACATTTGAAACTAAATGACATCACAAAACATCCATGAGCGGAGGCGGGATTCGAATCCACGATAGTCTGATCTAGAGGCCGCGACGCTAATTACTGGACCACACTGTTCTCTTATCCATAACATAATATGCGTTATGCGAATAAACGAAACAAAAAATGAGGAATTTTTTAGGTGTTGTCATCGACGAACTGAATTGAAAGTATTGTAGCAAACCCCAAGATGTTACGCCACTGCCTCCAATAGAAACCAGTCGAAAGAAAGGTCACGGTAGTAAAGCGTGGAATGGTATCGAAGATACTGAACAACGAGTACCTGCCGGAATGTTCTAGAGAACGCGAGAACGTACTAGGCTGGGCTGCGCGACCTATATAAGCGAAGTACGAGTGAGTCAGTCGGTCAGTCGACGGTGTCACGCAAACGGGAATCAGTCAGTACAGTGAAATAAATATTGATCAGTCAACGGGAATCAGTCAGTATAGATTTTACTGTGACAGTGTAGAACAGCAAAATAAATCTGATATAAATACTGTGATATGAATTCACCTGATAAAAAATATTAGTGTAGTCAATTATATATAGTTATTGGTTAAGTGTTATTTAAGTGGCTCGTTTAGTTCAATAATTACTGTTTAAGTTTTTTTTATTGTTAAAATTGACTTTTCGTTGTTGCATTTATTGTTATCGTATTTTTAATTATTGTAAATAAATATTTATTCCGCCAACTCAGAAAACAGTTTTGTAACAGTATTGAATTGATGTATTCAAAATAAAATAAAAATTTCGACTGATGACCAGTCCTATACTTCCCACCTAGTAAATATTTGCAAAAAATAAACACTTTTTTTTTTATTCTTTGACTAGGCCCAAATAACCTTAACTGTTGGTGGTCTTTAAAACACAATTTAATTTTTATTCTTTGAAAAAAGCATAACACTCTTTTTTGTTTGGTGATCTACTGCTTTTTTGTTTGGTGATCTACTGATGGCTAACTTAATATAGCAAAAATCATGGTTACCTTGATTTACGTACAATTTTTATTTTTTTTAGTAAAATATTTTTTTTCTCGAAAACTATACATTTTAGAGAAAAAAAATATTTACATTTTTTTCATATTATAACATCTAGAATTCATTTATATTTTTTTTTACCTATGTTAATACGTGACATTGAGGACGTTTTTTTGAATATCTCAGGATCCACTGAACCGATTTGACTCAAAATCTAATCAGATCTAAGTTAAAGGCTGATAAACACAATAGAATAATCGGCATGCCCGTATGTTGTTCCGTTCTTAAGATATCGAAGGCGAAAAATTGACCACACACATACACACACACACACACACACACATACAGACATCAGTTGTCAGAAAATGATCTTAAACGATTGCTAGGGTCTCAAAACGTGAAAATCTTTTAAAATCTCGAAATATTTTTTTCGGACTAAATCCATTACTTCCCTACCTACCATAGTAGAGGTGGGAAGTAAAAATCACTCTGTGCAATACGAAATGTACTACATAGTGTATTATTAGAGTTTTGAGTGGAAGTAACTGAATTATTCATGGGAACTCCTATAAATTCCATTTGATTTGAGTTCAACGAAGGATCGATGTAAACCGTTAGAGAATTGTTTCGAAATGAAAATCTGTGCTGTTATAAAAACAGCAGTGATTTTCCGCTTGAGAATCGAATTGAGTGCAGTTGAGTAACAGGAGCCCTTAAAGCGTCTACCCTTTTTTACATTTGTATGTATGGGGTTTGTGAACCTCTGGAGAGTATTACTCTGAACAATTTAGGAATCGATTGAGAGCTGTAAATTTTTATAGCGTTCACAAAACCTTAATGACAGAGCTCTGCGGAGTCTGGAATTTAATCATCGGATATTTGTGCTTGTTGTTTATATTTGAATTAATTTTATTTATGAATGAAATGTTCTTCTTTTGTGTGCTGGTGAATAAATTCAAATCAATTCGTTCTCGGATATATACATACATATGTATATTAATTTGCAAGAGGCCAAGGTTTTACAGAAAAAAGCAGCAGCTTGTTCAAATACGTGAAAATATTAACTGTATAGGGGACAAGTAACCCGTAGATTTAATGTTGGTGAATTTTAAATGACGTATTCCTTTAGTACTAACAAGACAAGTGTAGACAAATTCGCATCCTAAACTCTTCCAATTTTAATACTATCATACTTTACTCTGTTTACTAATATGGATAGTTGATAGCGATTAAAAAATGGGTTTTGTATGTGAGCAATGTTCAAACACATATTCTTCAAGACAGGCATTAATGTTCACAAAATTAGAATGATAACTTCAGATAAGGCTTGTAATCTAATTCTTTCTATAAAAGTCGATCAATTTTTTAACATTTCAAAATAAAACCTAATTTAATATTATCATTTGAGATATTAGGATGTCCAAAATTTATACAATAACAGTGTTCTTGAGAAATTGAAATAGAAAAATAAATTTTAATTAAGTTTTATTTTGAAATGCCAGAAAATTGATCGACTTTTATAGAAAGAATTAGATTACAAGCCTTACCTGAAGTTTTCATTCTAATTTTGTGAACATTAATGCCTGTCTAGAAGAATATGTATTTGAACATTCTCCACATACAAAAACCCATTTTTTAATAGCTATCAACTATCCATATTAGTATACAGAGTTCACTAGTTCGTTTAGGTGTGTATGTGTGTGTCAAACGACATCAATATGGGGTATCTGACCAATCAGAATGGACCCTAACTGCAAGGTCTAGTCGCTTGTGGGAAACAACATGTTCAGTCATTTCACAAAATGACCGCCTGGTATAACTAGAGATTTTATGAGCTGTTCATTTACATCGGATGGCTGCTACAGATCAGGGTTGTTACGGATGCAAAAATTTAAACATCCGCGGATGCAGATGCGGATGCGGATTATTAGAAGTTCACATCCGCGGATGCGGGTTTGATGCGGATGCGATGCGGATGCGGATGCGGATTTTGGGATTTTAAAAGGATAATTATTTAAATTTTAAGTGCATAAATAACTGAATATCAATTTAATTTTAACTTTTTATTTATTTAATCATATTTTTAGCACGTGCCACTCTGGCTCCGCCCACTTTCTTTACATGTAGTTACTTGTTGATGTGAATCTGCATCCATAAAAACTCCGCATTGATTGATGTGGATGTGAATGCGGATGCAGATGTCTGAATTAATGCGAATATTCCGCATTTACGGATGCGGATGCGAATATTCGTAACACCCCTGCTACATATATACCTACATTATATACAATATACATGTATGAAGATAATAAATTTAAGTTCTCGGTCCCTTCATAATGTCGTTATATCCAATTTTCAATTCAATACAACAATACGTCTGAGACCCTGTTTATTAAAAACTTTAGCATAACCCGTGCATTGAGACTTAGTATATGCAGTGAAGAGAATTCTTTCTTGTCAGCTTTAACTATGGAAAGTAAAATGGAAAGGAGCTGTAATACCCAGTTACTCACATACATAATACGTCGGCAACTTTACAATGAGGGCGGAGTAGAAAGTCTGATTTAACTTTCGACATAACAAACCAAATCTGATCCGCTTGCAGAGCCGGACTCGTTATTTTTAATGTCATTTACTTGATTACTGTTGATTCCGTATAGTAGACTATAAACGATCGACAGACAAAGTCTTTAGCGTCTACTGATTCAATTGCTATATAAACTAATTCTATGATAAAAACTATTATTATTATGTTTTTGGGACAAAAGAAAATACATCAGCTTGCATTTAAAAATTATTATTATTATTTGAGAATATGAATAATTTTAATGGTTTAATGGTCATTTGTCAACATAATGTAATAACAGTCTAACAGACGCTATTCGCAATAGGACATTTAGACAAAGCGCCAGACGCCAGTCATGTAAATTATAAGTGGTCAGCTAGAAAAATAATAAAATAAAAACAGAAACTTTTATAATATTTAGTATGAATTATTCTTAAAGAGTTTGTTATCAGTTCTAGAATACATATAATATATTCATGTTTTCAGTGATTTTAAAAATAGGGCTATTCAGGTTTGCGCAAATTAAAATTCATTATTTGTCTACCTTAACAAAATTATTATAATGTCAAATCAATAATCTAGTTCTTGAATGCAAAATAATTAGTTGTTGATTGTTGATTTTTGTTAAATCAAAACCTAACTTAAATTACTTCTTACACATTTTATATTATTTTGTAATTTTTATTTTTGTTCTGTTAAGTTGTTGCTTAAATGTGTTTAATTGTGATTGGATATCTAAATAATAAATAATAATAATAATAAATTTTTATTTATCCATAAAAACTGAAAAATACAGATATGAACAGTCAATGGAAAAAAATAATTGGTTACATATTTAAATATTCAGGGATGTCATAGAAGCAGTTTTTAATTAGGTATAATTTCAAATGTTTGCAAAATAGCTTTAAGTCTGTAATTTCTTGCAATCTACTTGGCAAATTGTTAAAAAATGACCATTGTTTTATATATAAGCTATAAGTAGTTAATTTCAAGAGACAATAATCCGCTTACGTTTTGAGGATTTTCTCTAAAGAATATATATTTACGATCACTTACTTGATTCTTCGAAACAGCGTATTTTCTATAACCAACAAGAAAACATCGATTATAAAAATCAGCAAGACATTAATATTAGAATCAAGGTACAAAGTTCGCGTTTTATTGCGGGTAATTTTTAATTGATATTAACTCCAAGTACAGACGACACAATTTTTACCGAGTTGGCTGTTGACTTGATTAGGTATATCACAACGTTCTTTAAATTTAAAATGGTGTGTCGAAAAAAATCCACAACAATTATTATGAACCAATAATTCTTAATCAACATTGATAACCAAAAAAATAAAAGCTGTATCAGCCACCTTGTGGCTAAAAGCGATTGGAATTCATTGTAGCAGTAATGTTTAGAACTTAAGATCATGCTTTATTTCTGACGTCACAATATACAGATGTTTGTGACGTAAGACAAAACAAGTGACCCAGTTGTTATTAATTGCAATATACTATACCGTGCTTTTTATAAAACTCTTCCTCTCTTACGAGAATTTCTGCTATTTCATTATCTTCTCTTTCTAGCGTTTCTGTCATAGTTATACACTTTTAAGGCCTGAGCACATTAACGCGGTGGCGGTGGCGTTTTTTGAATAGGCCATACTATTGCGGTGGTGTTTGCGGTGACTTCGTACAGTTTTTAACTTTCTAGATAAATTTTGTATTTCTGTATGAATACAATAACGTTTCCTATACGTCGGTATACGCGGTCAAACTCAACAAGTTGTGTCTGACCGTCACCGCGCCATAGAACGCTGCATCAGAACGCTCTTAACGCTGAAAATCAGCGACATATAATATGCGTGTGTCAATTTGTTTTTTAGTGTTGCGTTCAAACGCTATCGCCACCGCCACCGCGCTAATGTGCTCAGAATACATACAAAATTTCGAAACATATTCTTTTCTTTTTTGGTTATTAGTATAATCCATATGTATCGACGGTTAATGTATTTTTATTTTTTGGGTTTTAAAGAAGTTATAAAACGTATAAAATTATTAGTAGTATATTTTAGTGTTACTATACACATTACACAGGTCGATATCAGATAAAAGTTAATTCAATTTTTTTTTATAAAACGAAAATGTATTTTCAAATTAGTTTATGATATTCTCTTTCCTGGATAGTTCAGTTAATACTTACGATATTATATTATCTAGGTAGACTATAACGATCAAACGCTTATGACCTCTGTTGTCGAGCATCTATAATTCACAATTCATTCATTTATAACGATCAATAGATTATATTACCTACATCAAAATTTCCTAATGTGATCATTTGCTTGACTGAAAAATCTCGCATTAAATATTTGAATAAACCTATTAAAATGCAATAATATTGAAGTTCATTTTTTGCTTTTCTATATTCTATAAAGTTGTAAAGACGAATTTGAGTCCGGATCTGTCCGGTTTAGTATGGACGGAAGAACTTACTTATCGTTCTGCGGCTTCCCGGTAGAGTCCTGAGAGGCGCGCTGTTCCTCTCCCCTCTGTAAAATGACATATCCGTCCTGTCTTCTCTCAGTATCTATCTATCCTATGAACTTATCCCCTATACACTTACTTAGGCTTACGACAATATTACCCAATAGCCATCCCCATTCTATCTATATGCATATATACTATCTTTGTTATCTGCACTAACGTACCTACACTGTTATTTGAAAAAGAGATTTTTTAAAGCCGAATTACTTCTGAAAATAATTCGATGACGAACACTTTTTAAATACTTTGTTCGTTTGATTACTAAACCAAATCTACTTTTTGCCTGTCTGTACGAACGGATTAACTCAAAAACTACTGAAAACTATGAACATGAAATTTACACAGATTATAGATGTAACCCTGGAACCAACTTAGTTTTTGTTTCATCGTGCAGATATCTCAAACGGCTCCGGAGATTATGATGATGACCAGGGATATTTGCAGGGTGCGTGATGGAAGTGACATCTACCGGCCGCACTATTTCACACGCACTGACAGCTTCTTTATATTATAAATTTAAAAAAAAGAATTTTTTTTTCTAATTTTATCATTGCAAAAATTAACTGCTCTATCGCAATTAAAAGTGAATAAAAAATAAAAATTAATGGACCAAAAAAAAGTACGTATTAAATTTTTTTTTAATAGAAAACATACTTAATTTATAATGAAATGAGGTTATAGCAGAAACATAGCAATAATAATAATACTATTACTAAAAAAAATAAAGAAATTTGAAATAATCAATTACTAAAAAAATTACATAGCTTACTATTTGCGTCGGTCGGATGGCGGGACCTAGGGGTCGGACCAAAATTTCTCGACATTTCATAGCCTTCTGAACAATTTGGCACCATTTTTGAAAATGTTTATATATATATGTATGTATATATTTATATATATATATTTAATTATTTATTTATTTATATATATATTTATATATATATATATGTGTGTACACGATAACTCTCGACAGACTTAATCGATTGAAACGAAATTTGGTACACATATTGGGACCCATCACCGCAAGAAGCCTATTTAAAATGGGCCCGATCGGACCATTTTCAGGGTTGTATTTAGGGGTTCCAAAAAGTTTTTGGGCCCAAAAATACCGAAAAATTTGTCAGAATCGTTTCAAAATTGAAATTTAACTCTTTAGTAAAGATTAAAACGTGCTGCTAAAATTTTAATAAAATCGGCCCGACAGGACCGGACTTTCAAATTTTATGAAAACACTAGTTTGTTGATACGGATTTACTTATGGAAGGGTGTATTTAATGTGGTACAGAGGTTGCATTGATAATAATATTGAAATTAAGAAAAAAATATTATTTTAAGGGATGTATTAAGGGGTTAAATTTTTTATTTTGTCCAAAAACAAACTTAAGTTCACGTATTAAAGCCACAAGGCCTGTATTAGCAAATACACTATATTGTCGGCAGGGTTTGGCACTGCGACCCGAGTTTTTTTTAAAATTTGCAACTACTATTTCTGCCTGTATTTCTACAATTAACTACACAACAACTATTATGCAACCTTTTTTAAATAACTTCATTAATTATTTATTCACAACGTGAGTGAGATTTAATGCTTATTTTGTCCATAGCGTACGCTGCTGTCGATTCGGTTGTCCCCACCATATACTCTGCACCCAGCGAATAGGTAATGGATTCCGTGAAACGGTGGATCTGCAGCATACCTATAATAGTAAAGAAGCTTTATCGATAAAATTGCCTTGTCGAGCGTCTATAATTTACAATTCATTCGATAAAATTCTATAAGACGCAGAACTCGAATAACGGAGATTAGGAAATTTAATTGATATCTAGTTTCAAATAAAATAGGAAAGTGTCCAAAATTTGTACCTGTTTCGTGAATAGTTACAGTGTAGCCATTGTGGTAAGGCAGTAATTTGGCGCAGAATTCTTCACTATCAATGATACAATCTTTGCGTCTCATACGCCTACCTTTAGAACGATATCGGTCTATTCAGCGTCTTACAAAACTTCTATTCTAAAATGTCGATGAGGATTATAATCGAAGCAATGTTTGCCAATGAACTTTTATCTCTAGTTTGTTTCTTGATCGTTTTTCCTGGAGGCTTTTATTTTTTTCCGAAACATTTAAGCTGTTATGAGTTGTTTAATATCTTCCGGAGAAACTGTGTTGTCCCATTTTGACTAACAATAAAGATATATTTCTAGATGCTGTGTGTTTTATAGCTGGGAAATAACTGGTGCCATTTTTTATTTTTGATATAGGTGAGAGTCAAATACTACTTTATGAACCACATTTTATTGAAATATTTTTCGTTAAGCTTTTGCAGTAAATTTTTAGTGATATTTATATAAAAATCTTCCAATTACTGTTCATGAAAATAAATTTAACAAGCCGTGAGGTGGGTCGTTTATTAGGACTAAAGTGCGATCCTTGAGGTCCACACGACGAACTTCCCAGTTTGATAAATATTTAATAATAATAATTAAATTAGATATTACACAGAAAAGTAATCATTTTAATCATTAAAACATAATTATTATTTATTTTTAACAATAATTTAAAGAAAAAAATGGCTGAACTGATTTTTATAAAATTTATGTCGGATCAAAATGACGTTAACACGCCTCGATCGACACCCTTACGAAGTCGATATAATTTTTTATTCGCGAGATATTGTGTAAAATCTACTTTTTTGGAGTCTATTTGGTTAATAAAAAAGAACGGCTGAACCGATTTTGAAAAAATTTCTTTCAGATCATATTTACGTTAATACGCGTCGATTGGCACCCTATAACGTAGTCGATATCATTTTTCATTCTCGAGATTTCGTCTTAGAAAGAAATGGACACATACGTATGTACGTACATACGTACACACACACATACACACACACAGACATCTTTCTAAAAATAGCGTAAAAATAGTGTAGTGACCTTAAAATATAAAATTTTTTTCTCCATTTTGATTTCGATTTTCGGACCCATTACAATAACTTCCAATGGGAAGTTAAAAAAGTATTAATGTTTGTACAATTTAAAGAATTTTTTGAGATATTTTTAAATTATTATTATTATTAAAAATTATATGTTATTTTTGTAATTACAGATCATTTTTGAACAGCCTACAAAAGTTCCTTATGCGGCATTATGAGTGAATAATTTTACCAGTTTCTTATTTTTCATAACTTTTTTATAGGTCTAAGTCTCTTACCCATATAGAGATTTTCCATAAGCCGTAATTCGTCTAGTAAATAAAATTACTTTTATATTTAACATTATTTTTTACAATTCAGGTCATTTTAAAATTTCAAAACCATTATTTGCAGGAAAAATGTAATACCAGCGAGGCATACACTGAAAAATATTCAATATTTGCGTAGCATTTAAAATATTGCAGAGAAATATGACAGAGCTGTAAAGGAGAGAAAAAAAGGAATGTCTTCACAGTACTTTGCTGCCTGTTCGTCGTACTTAGAATTCTTAAAATAGCTTTGAAAAATCTATTAGCCAACTAATTGTCTTTTGAGGACACAATTAATATTACGTCAATTTCTTAGCTAGCAACATGGGCTAATTAATGTTAATACTCAACGACAAAATGGAGGTGATCAGTGAGTATTTTGTAGCAGAAGAACACAAATATATACGTCTTCGCTATTTGACATTTCAAACGCGATTTTAGCTTGTATCAATGCTAGTATCAAAGCTTCGTTGTGCAAACCTATAAGCGCTTATAATTTCAGCCACCATCTACCATACATGCTACCATCTAGAATCCCAGCTGTGTACTGCACGTACCTTTATTTACAAAAGTTATAAATGTCGTGTTGTTGGACACTGGACAGTCAT
The DNA here is from genome assembly GCA_039654895.1 of Mongoloraphidia duomilia. Lineage (NCBI taxonomy): Eukaryota > Metazoa > Arthropoda > Insecta > Raphidioptera > Raphidiidae > Mongoloraphidia > Mongoloraphidia duomilia. Next base: position 4,712,335 of record CM077517.1, read on the forward strand.
TTCTATTCAAACAACAACACATAATTATTATAACGTATAATATTGTATGTAAATTATATATTACAATATCGAAATGCTCCTAATTTTACCTACTATATGTACAGTACAGTGCATGAAACAACGGTTTAAACGAATTATAAATGAAGTTCGTGCACCAAACTTATTTAACACGTACATAAAACTTTATAATTGTAGCTTTTGTTGAGCTTTTTGAAGCTTACTCCAACCACAAAACATTATAACATGTAACACCAGCAGAAATATCGTCTACAGGGTGTTCCATTTTGATGTATACATACGATTTATGTGTAAATATTTTTTTACCATATCCACTACACTTCCATGTATGTATAGCAGCCTTTAATGAGTCATTTAACAGGCAGGTGTGAGGAAAGTGTTTTACTTACCGCACTAAACGGCACATTTTTGTCAACCCCCTACCTACGTCACAAAACCTGCCTCCCGCTCCAATGAATGATGATTTTTGCATACTTATTTTATGGACGACCTCCATACGATATAAATGTGTTACATAAAGCAAAATGGAATTTTAAAATTTTGCAGAGTATAAAATTTTCATCATCAGACGCGTCGCAATTGACGAATCGATCAAAATTCAGTCATCAACGCACACTTATGTCGGGTTTATCGTACATTATTTAACACGCTGTTTTGTTAATTTGCTGTTATTTCTATGGTTACTTCTTATGTTTTATGTGTTATTCGATGTAAAAATTTAACAACGGTTAACAAAACAATGTGTTAAATGTACGATAAACCCGGCATTAGTGTTTTTAAAAATTAATAATAATAATAAATTCCTTTATTATTATTTATAATAATCATTTATATTTATGGTTATTATTCCTATATCAATGAAACAAACGGATAAAAAACTGTTTCTATTTTTATTATTTTACCTTATTCTGCTTTTTTTACTAAAATGTACCTTCCTTTTTCGTTTAATAATGCAAAGTAAATTTGAAATTTTCGTTGTCATGTCAAACAAAAGAGAATTATGGAAAATAAAAGAAAATGCTTCAAATCTATGGAGGATTCATTAAAATTTATGATATAATATATTTTTTAATGACACAGAATCTCTCTGACTTTGAATGGCATGAATACAAAATATAAAAAAAAACTCAATTCGCAGTGCCAAACCCTGCCGACAATATAGTGTATTTGCTAATACAGGCCTTGTGGCTTTAATACGTAAACTTAGTTTGTTTTTAGACAAAATATAAAATTTGACCTCTTAATACATCCCTTAAAATAATTTTGTTGGAATAAGGTTGACGGGAATGAAACCAGTGTATTATTTTTAAAAAAATGTTCTTTATTAAAAAGTCGAAAGTTTCGTAAGAATTTCTTACATCCCTCAGGACCCTTAATGTGAACAGAATTACAGTTATTAATATTATTATTAAATTCTTAACTTTAACAATATAACATTTCTAAAAAAATCTTGTTTAACATTTATAAAAAGTTGTTACCCGCGTCATCGCACACGTTAACAGAAATTTTATTTTATTTATTATAATATGTTAAATGTCAATATTTTTGAAGTTGGAATGGTGGAATTTTTTTTTATATACAGGGTGAGTTCGACCACCCGTATCAGTCGTTTTTTTCGAAAACGGTTAGTCGTAGAGAGTTGTGTCAAAAATTTGTATTATAAAAGCCCTAATAAAGAATCAAATGGTGATAATGTTTTTTCCGGGAAGGTCGGCTTCCCTATTAGTTTGCTCCAGAATGTCCAGAACTCCGGAATTATAAATGTAACGATAGGTCGAAAGTGGTATTGTTGAAAAGATCTTTAAAAAATAAGTAAGTTTTGTAGGAACATTTTTTTTATTACTGCCACCCCTGTAAATTTCTCTAAGTATAAATATAAATTATTAAATGTTCAAAACTTCGGAATTTTAGATAGCACGATAGGTTGAAAGTGGTGCTCTTGAAAAGTTCTTTAAAAAATAGGCAAGTTTTGTAGGAAAAATTATTAAATTACTGCCACCCCTGTTAAGAAACAATCCTTTGAAATTATTAAATCAAAATTTCATAATAACGATCGAAGCCGGCATTAAAAATCTAGCAACCTTAGACATTGTCACAAGTGTTCAAACTGTCTTCCATTTACTCTTTAGTACATACTACTGAGCTCTTCTGGTTATACTGTGAGTGCACTTCTTCAGTGTTTAATGATCGATAGATAGGTAACTAGATTTTAAATGCGGACTTTTAAAAAGTTCGTTATTATGACATTTTAATCTAGTAATTTCAAACAAATATTACTTAACAGGGGTGGCAGTAAAAAAAAAAATTTTCTACAAAACTTGCTTATTTTTTAAAGATCTTTTCAACAATACCACTTTCGACCTATCGTTACATTTATAATTCCGGAGTTCTGGACATTCTGGAGCAAACTAATAGGGAAGCCGACCTTCCCGGAAAAAAAATTATCACCATTCGATTCTTTATTAGGGCTTTTATAATACAAATTTTTGACACAAGTCTCTACGATTAATCGTTTTCGAAAAAAACGACTGATACGGGTGGTCGAACTCACCCTGTATACGAGATTTCAAACAACATTTTGCGGTGTTAAATTTTTTTTTTTTTTTTTTTTTTGGTGTTAATTTAAGATATTCGTGCTGGTTTATTTGAGCTATACGATGTTATATAACAGTATCTTGATAAAATCGATAATTTGTACAAAAAAATAGTAATTTAATTTTAATAAAGTTGGGAATGCCGATTTCATAATATACACAGGTATTAGTTGTTGAATGTTTATTAATTTCAAACTTCCACAGAGGTTGTCAGAATTCTATATTTTGTGAAAGCTTTTTTACTGCGTATCTATTTATAATTAATAAATAAAGTACGCCTAAAATGTTCATATTAACGTGATGTATATGTATTTATACTTCTTTTCATTTTAAAATGAAGCGTTGGCTAGACAGTTACCTATATTATTATGTATAATCTTTTTTGTTGATACAATCACCTACGTATAGGAGGATAGACGTCGTCCCATAGGTCGTTTTTTTCGGTATTTTGGATTACACCCACATGAAAAAAACGTGTTTCCAGAATGTTTGTCCGTCTGTCTGTCTGTTTATACTAGCATGACTGGAGAATGGCTAGACCGATATTAATAAAATTTCCCAAGTGTAAGCTATCATCGGATTAAGACAAAGTTTCAGTCACAACTGACATCGCTATCAAAGCCACACAAAAATAATCCTTGACATCTATCAAGCATTGACTGAAGCAATAATATCTTCAATCAGTGACTGTAAGATATCAGGGGTAATTTAACGTTTTTGATATACTAGTTGAAAGGTCGTCTGCTCTTGCTACTATTAGATGACATAGTTTCTCTCAGAAAATGGGTTAAGCACTATATTCTTTCCCATATGAACAGATAAAGAATCTAATCTATATTCTTGGACAAAAATAGAGGATTTTTATTTATGTAGATATAAAAATAAACGGCAGGTAATGTGTAAAAAATGATATCGACTACGTTAGGGTGCCAATCAACGCGTATTAACGTAAATATGATCTGATAGAAATTTTTCCAAAATCGGTTTAGCCGTTCTTTTTTCTTAACCAAATAGACTCCAAAAAAGTAGATTTTACACAATATCTCGCGAATAAAAAATTATATCGACTTCGTAAGGGTGTCAATCGAGGCGTGTTAACGTCATTTTGATCCGACATAAATTTTATAAAAATCGGTTCAGCCGTTTTTTTTTTTTTTAATTATGCTTAAAAATAAATAATAATTATTTTTTAATGAACAGATGCAATTAAAACTGTTAAAAATGTAAGTGAACAAAATAAATATCAACCCAAGTGATTAGATATTGTTTAAAAAATATATATAAATTGAATTATCTCTAACAAGCAACATATTTGCCATATGGCACATACACTATTGGCGTCGGTCGGATGGCGGGACCTAGGGGTCGGACCAAAATTTCTCGACGTTTCATAGCCTCCTGAACATTTTGGCACCATTTTTGGAAATGTCTATTTATATATATATATATTTATATATATATTTATATATTTATATATATATGTGTACGGGCTATAACTTTCGAAAGAGCTAATTGATTTTGACGAAATTAGGTAGGCACGTTGCAATCCATAACCGCACGAAGCCTATTTAAAATGGGCCCAATCGGACCATTTTAAGGGTAGTTTTTTGGGGTTGAAAAATGTTTTTGGGCCCAAAAATTCCGAAAAAATTCTCAGAATTGTTTCAAAATTGAAATTTAACCCTTTAGTGAAGATCAAAATGTGCTGCTAAAATTTTAATAAAATCGCCCCGACAGGTCCGGACTTACAAATTTTATGAAAACATTAGTTTGCGGATAGTGATTTACTTACTGAAGGGTGTATTTAATTTGGTACAGAGGTTCCATTGATAATAATATTGAAATTAAGAAAAAAAAATATTATTTTAAGGGATGTATTAAGGGGTTAAATTTTTTATTTTGTCCAAAAACCAACTTATGTTCACATAATAACAGCACAATGCCTGTATTAGCAAATACACTATATTGTCGGCAGGGTTTTGGCACTGCGACCCGAGTTTTTTAAATATTATTATTAAATATTTATCAAACTGGGAAGTTCGTCGTGTGAACCTCAAAGGTCGCACTTTAGTCCTAATAAACGACCCACCTCACGGCTTGTTTATTTATCAATGATACGTAAAATAGATTTTCTATTCTTGTCCATGAATATAGCGATTACAAAATCTGTTGGTGTGAAAGACTAGATAGTGAAGTCGCAGGTAAAGACAAATTAAAATGCCTGTATTGACTTCATGGCTTATTAATACACATTCACGCGACATATCCGTTTATAACTCGATCTAAATGTGCGTTAATAGGGAAATTTCGGCAAGAAGAGTTAAAGCGGTAAAGTTATACGTCTTAGAGATTCCGAAAGGCCAACTTGTCAGAAGCACAAACATCAAATAACTATAGCGTTGCTCGCAAACCTCACATATTTAAGTGAAAGCTTTTAGGAGGAAAAGCATTTCATCTGGCTGTTTAGATACATAATAGAGACAACATTGTAATACACAACAGGACTTGTCCTAAACAAACACATTTATACTTACAGCAGTGTGATCAAGATAATGCCATGGATGAAATAGGTACTGCTAGAAGAACAGGACTACTGCGTACCTATACAGCAGTGTTTCCTAATCTTTTTTTCCGTAGAAGAGCCCTTGCTTGGATGGAGTAGAATGGAAGGGCGTTTTTAAAATGAGAATAACTCAACGGTTTTTGAACTTAAAAAATTTAGTTACGAAAAATAAAAGCTTACGGTGTTACTATTTAACAATGAGAAAGTGAAATTCTGCACCCATTTGTTGATTTTGTCACATTTCGGAACTGAACCGTTACGACCAATATTGAAGCGTTGGCGAAAGCGCCGCTGCACGGCAATAACAGACTCGCTCGATTTTAGATACTCCTCAACTGCGAACGCACGATGCTCCCTTGTCCAGATAACCATTGTGACTAACGAACGGTACGCACTCCCGTTCGCGTGTACTACCCGTTCCAAAAACGCCCGTGTAATATTTGTTATTAACAGTAAGAATAATAAAGAAATACCTTATTTAAAAATCCGTATTAGGGTTAGCGCACACATGTTATTTTTGTATCGAAAACGCGCGATTTAGCAGCTGCATCGCGATTTGACAATTACTCAGCTACTCGTTAAATTTCTCGTTCGATCGCGCGATTTAGCAACAGCATGGAGACTATAGCAGTTTCGCTCGATCTAGCGTTCGATGCTTTTGTTTCGCATTCTGGCGCCTGCGCATCGGCATCCATGTACCTACCTAATGGCATGGAGTAGCGCGAACCTGTGACTAAGTGTGCTTAGTGTTTTCGGCAATCGCGTATTCGTGATACATCAGTTGTGTATTTTAGCAAATAATGTGCGACCTTAAACGACCTGTTGATAACTGCATCTGACGATTTACAAAGGTATAATAATTAATATCGTCAGATACAATAATTGCAGGTTTGTGCTGGACAGATAATATGGGGTAACGTTATTAAAGTTATCTAACTACGGTCTTTTTTTAGTTTGGATTTAAATTTTGCATACATTTTTATATTATTTATTTCGTCAGGAACTTTGTTGAATTACGCAAGTAAAGTTTAGATGAGATTTGTATGTTTTCACATTATTCTTGTTTTTGGTTTCATATTTTTGTGAGACTAATATTATTTGGTATATGATAAAATCAATCGATTTAAAACCCCTTATATCCATACCATATTATTCACATAACAATTAGAGGTGAAAATAATAAATATCTCAGACAGCTAGGCTGCCATGACTAATATTATGTTAACATCGAAAAAGTATGTATATTTTTTTTATAAACAGACGCAATTAAAGCTTAAAAATGTAAGTGAACAAAGTAAATATCAACCCAAGTGATTAGATATTGTTTAAAAAATATATATAAATTGAATTATCTCTAACAAGCAACATATTTTAAGTCCCTTACCCATACCACTGATTTACTTGACAACTGTTCAAAGTTCTGAGAAATTCTACTTGATCTGTTAACATAATAATGTAACAGTTTCCAAATGACCATCCCTACAAACAGATTAACTCTGTGATTAGCTACTTCAAATGATTAACTAGTATGCTTATAACATTTTGCCATTAGTTTATGGTCAAGTTAAATTTATATCTATATCTATACACAGTATAAAAGAGAGTCTCGGTCGGTGTTCGTCTGTATGTCTAGCTATCCGGCCCGGCTTTGTCCGGGTGGAAATATCAACCAAGTTTATGTCAAAAGTGCTGTGAAATATAATATTTTATTATAAACGTCTTCTATGGCTATGATATTAGATTGATTTAATAAGGGATATTGGACCAAATAATATTACCAATTTGATGTTGTCAATATATAATATATTGCATATAATATCCTTAATATTGACAACATCAATTTGATAACATTATTTGGTCCAATATCCCTTATTAAATCAATCTAAAATAATATTATACCCAATATTATTAATAATACGTCGCGGGCAGCCGTTGATTATAAATTGCTACCCGGGCGAAGCCGGGTGGGGGCATCTAGTTTAGTATAAAACAAAATATATTTAAAGAAAAATATTAACAATTACTTCTTACATCCACGTTATGGTGTTAATTTTTCTTTTTCTAGTTATTTGTAAAACATTATTGTTGTAACTTTTTACGTTTTTAAAAACTCAAAAATGTCGAAACTTTTGAAAGCTTAATATGTCTACTAACAGTTTTTTTATTTGTTTAAATGAATATTATGCATTCCTAGATTTTTTTATACCCGCACCATGCTTTTTAAAATCACATTTTGTGCAATTGTAGACCCCTGAAATATGTTCTATTTACAAATGCATCAACTTTTTAAAGGGTTTCATTCTATACACAAAAATATATGTCACTTCCGAAATACTGTACTTATAGGTAAGTGTAGCATAACTGGTTAATGGTAAATGGATACAGCGAAAGTAGACGGTTCGGAATCGAATCTCTAATATTTTTTAGGGTTCCGTACCTCCGAACGGAACCCTGTTACTGAGCCTGCGATATCCGTCCATCCGTCTGTCATATAGGCTCTATCTCACAAACGATAAGAGGTAGCTAGTTGAAATTTTCACAGATTGCGTGTTGTTGTTTATCTCTACTAATATTATAAATGCGAAAGTTTGTGTGTGAATGTTTGTTACCAGCTCCGTAACGGCGGAACAGATTTTCATGAAAATCGGTATATAGTTACTTCAGGTCCTGGAATAGGACATAGGGTACTTTGCATCCCAAAAAATTGTATAGTTCCTGTGCGATAGTAACAAAACCTAACTCTGCAATTTTCTTACATTTTAGCGTATTGACGGAATCCTACTAATATTATAAACACCACCAGCCCAGGTCGCAGGGGAAGAATTTCTCGCGGGGTGGAGGATAATAAATATTCATAGCACCCGAGCGAAGTCGAATCGGGTCGATAGTTTTAAATAAAGTCAATATATTATATTGTTTTAAAAATGTCAAAATAAATATTTTTCTTTGCTTTTAATAATCATTATAACTAATAAACTTATGGCATATCAATGTAGTATACTCTTGATAAAAAAATAACATGTATTTCACATTATATTATATTGTAGCAAAACCCCAGTTGATACGTCGCTGGCGACAATAAAAGCATCGAGAACAAGTAACAATGTGTAGCCAAAAAAACCCAGATGTTACGCCACTGCCTTGAGCGGAAACTACTAGAAAGTCAGGTCACAAATGAATTCCGAGAAATGTGTTGTTTGTTGGTAACCGCGCGAAGAATATAGACGATACTAGAAAAATCGAGAAACATTGTGCTTCAGGTATATAAACAATGATGAATCGACAATCAGGACCAGTCTACAATCAGCGTCGTGATCAGACAGTATTCTGTGGACATACTTGATATAAATAATCATTGTATTTGTTAAGTGTTTATAATTATTATATAAACAGTGTTGACTGTTGAAATTGACTTTTCATTGTTACGAATTATTGTTATCTATTGTATATTGTTGTTTACATTTTTAATTATTGAAATAAATAATTTATTCCACCCACGTAAGAAAACAGTTTTGTTACAATATAATAACAAATAAGAGAACTTTGCAAACTGATCTATTGGGACATTTTTAATTGAAATAACCAACTTCTCTAATAATTCTGATCAATATTATGCTATATAAAGGGGAGGATAAGAGAAGTTGTAAACATTATCCGGAAATATTCGGAAGAACTTTACATAGTTCGGCAACATCCGAAACAACTTTGAACTGTGCAGCGCTTCACGAATTCACATTCCTGTGCAGTGTTACATTTTTTGAATATTTATTGCCGAGTTATGTTTGTTTGTTCTAATTTTATCTTAACTATTTTGACTCTCACCGAATGCCATTGTAACTGAAATTTCTGTAAAGACTATAAAAGTAGCAAAATATTTTTTCAATAAAATATTAAGTCAAAGCTGAATTTGAAGTTTTTTATATTTTCCCAACAGTATATTTCTTGAAAAACAAAGTAACTATAATAGTCAGGGCCTCAGGTCTACACGGTTAAATGGGCTATTATAACCCATTTAGCCGTGTAGACTGTAGTTAGGGTGGTCCTGATTTTAAATGCAAGCAAAATTGCCGCCCTAAGAGGCTGGCGCCTGGGGCTGTTACTATAATACTCAGGGCCACTCTAACCACAGTCTACACGGGCGCCAAATATCTTAGGACGGCCCTGATAATACTAGATGGAAAAGTCGATTTTATCTGCGAATTGGAACTTAGTTTTTAAAGCAAACGAGTTGTATAGCGTGAACATCCATATAAAGAAAAAAGACACTTGAACACTTGAACATCTATACAGCTCGCCCTCGTCCAATTTTATACGACAGTAGAATAATCTCAGAAAATTGATGTGTTTTTATAGTTCACAATAATTTTTTTAGACAGCAGTACGATGTAGATACATTAGAGAATAAAAAAATATTGTAGCAAATCCCAAGATGTTACGCCACTGCCTCCAGTAGAAACGTCGAGAAAGAAAGGTCGCAGTGGTGAGGCGTGGAATGGTATCGAAGATACAAGAACCTACCGGAATGTTCTGGAGAACGCGAGAACGTACTGAGCTGGGCAGCGCAGGTATATAAACGAGTAAGTGAAGCGAACAGTCAGTCACCGGGAGTCAGTCGACGGTGTCACGCCATGATATAAATATATTAGTCAATCAACGGTCGAATCAGTCAGTACAGTGATATAAATAGTGGAGTGGATGTAAATAAATAGTACTGAAGTAACTGAGTAAATGGCCGACATAAATTAACGTTAGAAATAAATCTGATATAAATACAGTGATGTAAATAGTCCTTGTATATAGTTAATTAACGAATTATTGAATATAGTTAATTGTTACGAATTATTGTATATAGTTGTTGCGTTCATTGTTATGTATTTTTTATTATTGTAAATAAATATTTATTTCGCCAACTCAGAAAACAGTTTTGTAACAATATTATTGTTATGAAAGCGCCATAGATGACACAGCTATAGCTAGTATTATTTTAAATTTGATAACTTGACGCTTGGATATTTTAGGAATAGATATTGCAACGTTATATATTTTTGTATTGAATATTATGTCGTTAATCCGTTAATCGAATGGATATCAGTGTAGAGACTAAGAGAACCCTCTTAACACTTCAATTTTCAAAAATATTAAAAGGTTTTTTCAAATAATAAAAATATGCATAAATGTGTTTTTTATTTTGCTGAGCCAAGTCCATATTTTGTTAGTCTTTAGAAAGTGAGAACATAAAAGAAAGTGTATTTTATAAATTCGCTGACAAGATGTAAGGATAAAATCTGTGTGTTATTGGATGTGATATTATAGATGAGCTGTCCAGTAGTCCACATGTATTTTGTGAAAGATATAAAATAGGATATGCATAAGACATGAAAAGGAAACTGCGTCGATAGGACGTACTTAAAGTAGGGAATTCAGTAGAAGAGCGTTTCTTAAACTTTTTCATAACGCCGGTACCTGTTTAGCGGGTTGAAATTGAGCGTTTTCATCCCTAGCGATGAAAATTTTCAGGTCGGTTCTCTCTGTTTTTTAACGTTGTTAAGTGGAAGACAGAGCGATTGGATCCGCATATAATTTTCGAAAAGGTCAAATTAAGAAGGAGATAGAACGATATTGAATCCGCATATAATATTCATAAACGTCAAAATGACTGCAGACATAACCCCACATAAATAAAGTGACCACATTTTCATTGAGACAAAGCGGGACAAATGGGATGAAATGAGAATTACAATTTAGTTATATATATTTTATTGGATACATTCATATACTTGTACAAAAATGTATTTATTATTAATTACCTATTGGTAACTATAAAAATATTTGTAAAAAATAATAACTTGAACATCATGATTTTTAATCAAATTAAATTTTTTATTTAAAAAAAATTATGATTTTCTTTCACAATGATCGAACACCACCGAGTAAATCTAACTCGGTACATTGCCTAATTTAGTTTACTCTGCATGCATTTTATGTTTTTTTTATGTATTTTTTATTTCTTTAAGACGCCCGACTTTTATTTCTTTAGATTCACCATAATACTTATTAAATAATAGGTAATATATTTTTACAGTACATTTAAAATAAGAAATGCAGATATTTTCTAAAAAGCGGGACATTTTTAAAAATCGGCGGGACGCGGGACAGTCCACCAAAAAGCGGGACTGTCCCGCCAAAATCGGGACGTGTGGTCACTTTACACATAAATCTAGTATTTTTGCGACTTTTTTGCATCCAAATTGTAGGTACCTCAAATCATTTTGTCAATAGAGTTGTTGTGAAAAATAATATGCAATTAGTCGGTATGAAACTTGGCGTTTGCACACGTGTGGTTGCATGCCCTCGTACCTCGGGCAGCAAATTTCACACTGGTTGCAAATGCCAAGTTTCTTACCTTGTAATGCAATATATACTATTTCACCAACGAACCCCTTAGAGATTAGCAAAATTCGAGGCAAAATTTAAAAAAGAGTCATTACTTACCTGTTTAATTTTTTTGTAGTGAAACAATTTCTTTTACACACAGTAAAGTGAATTGGAGTCATCTGTCGAAAAATGACTGTAACCATGGCATATACTTAATTATGTAGTGTAAACAATATAAGTAATAGGTATCACTGTTTGCCGGATGGCGTTCATGCAGTTCGGCCGTCGCCGGCCAATTTAAATAACCTTACTCACTTACAAACTTAAGGTACGTGCAGTACGCAGCTGGGATTCTAGATGGTAGCATGTATGGTAGATGGTGGCTGAAATTATAAGCGCTTATAGGTTTGCACAACGAAGCTTTGATACTAGCATTGATACAAGCTTAAATCGCGTTTGAAATGCCAGATAGCGAAGACGAATATTTGTGTTCTTCAGATACAAAGCGGTATATTTTAAATACAAATTTAGGTAGGAGCTATCATGTCCACCCTAATAATAGAAAACGATCGGCGAATTTCATCATTTATACCAAGAATTAAAATTTTACCCAAACCGGTTTTTTGAATATTTACATATGGAACCTAACACTTTTAAATACGTTTTAGAAAAAACTCAAAACAAATTAAATAAAAACTGGCAAAATTTCACTTATTAAACTAGTCACATCAATTGCGAAACTTGTAACGGCCATTTGACAGTTGTCACACGTTGATTGTAGTAGTCAGCGCGCTGAAAGAATGGTGGGATACATTCTTGAATCTATGAGCTCTTGTAACAGCGCTTATACCTGCTACACTCACTGCTTCGTTGTGTACGCTCGCATATATAACAATGCATTAATTTAAGCAAGCCCTGCTATGATCTACGCTACCATCTAGAATCTGCAGCTCCATACTGCACGTACCTTTACGTTCGAGATCGCTGACTAGAATCTCTGTTTGCCGGATGGCATTTATACAGTTCGGCCGTCCTCCTGAAGCTACTGATTTTCATCTTACTCTCTCTCTTCTCTATCAAAAAAAAATTCTTTACTCGAAGTTGTGATGATATTTGCGACAACAGAAAAAAGAGAAAAAAATTCGACTGATGACCAATCCTATACTTCCCACCTAGTAAATATTTGCAAAAAATAAATACTCTTTTTTTTTTATTCTTTGACTAGGCCCAAATAACCTTAGCTGTTGGTGGTCTTTAAAACACAATTTAATTTTTATTCTTTGAAAAAAGCATGGCCCTCTTTTTTGTTTGGTGATCTACTGATGGCTAACTTAATATAGCAAAAATCATGGTTACCTTGATTTACGTACAATTTTTATTTTTTTTAGTAAAATATTTTTTTTCTCGAAAACTATACATTTTAGAGAAAAAAATATTTACATTTTTTTCATATTATAACATCTAGAATTCATTTATATTTTTTTTTACCTATGTTAATACGTGACATTGAGGACGTTTTTTTGAATATCTCAGGATCCACTGAACCGATTTGACTCAAAATCTAATCAGATCTAAGTTAAAGGCTGATAAACACAATAGAACAATCGGCATGCCCGTATGTTGTTCCGTTCTTAAGATATCGAAGGCGAAAAATTGACCACATACACACACACATACAGACATCAGTCAGAAAATGATCGTAAACGATCGCTAGGGTCTCAAAACGTGAAAATCTGTTAAAATCTCGAAATATTTTTTTCGGACTGAATCCATTACTTCCCTACCATAGTAGAGGTGGGAAGTAAAAAATTCGCTATAATAGCTTGATATACTATCGTCAACATTATTTTTTATGTTAGTGGGTTCTATGAGGCGTTAAATGAAATCTGATTTTTTCAGAAGTATCATACATAAAAAAACAAATATGTTTTCAGTACTTCAAAATATCCTATTTGTGTCCTTTTTCAAGGAGAGAATACGAAAATCAGATCACATACCCCAATAAATAATATTTTATTTTTTAAGTTATTTATTTTTCTATTGACAATTGAACGACCAGGGCCTAGTGAATCAGTTTATCATTACTAGTATCGCCTGTGGTCGAAATTTGGACAATTCTGTCTGTAAAGTAACGGAAATTCTAATTGGAATTTATAACATTATAACATAACTGTACCGACAACGAAAAACCTCTACACATTGACAGTTCATAGAATCTCCGTGGGGTGTCACCAGAGGTCTCAAATTATACCAAACAGCGAGAGAAACAACGCTATGTATTTGTTTGCATAGGTAATATTCTCCCGTGCAGGGAAACTTTATTTTACCTGCCTTAACGGCAACACATGATATTTTTTTGTGCATGTCTATGACACAGTACCTTTCGAATGATATAAGTTTTATTCCCCTCCTTTCATAATAAATAGTAAAAAAAGGTACCACAATTGTCTGTGTTTACGTATTAATATATAGATTTTTTATAATAAATTGAATTTTCAGCAGTTCAAAACCTGGAAACTGGGAGTTATAGACAAAGTCATTGAAACGACATATAAACAACGACAATCATACGATCTCGGCTATTCTTAAGCTCTACCTATATTTGATAGACATATTATTTAGAGTATAGATAGATATTTATTTTCTGATTACAATATTTCAGGCTACATTGACGATCCAATTCTGGTTTATTGATTAATAAATTCTAATTCTATAAAAATCTTGCCTAAATGTGAACTCTGCGACTTTTTTTTGACATCAAGCATCTGAATTACTTATAGAAAAATCACGTTGAATCGAATACGATCATCTATACCACTGGATTTGGAAAATGGGAAAAATACAATTTTTTGAAAAATTTCTTGGCAATTTATTTGAATGGCTTCCCGTATATGTACAGTCACGGTCTAAAAAAAGTTTACACCTGTATCATCTAGTTACCGGTTTTTTTTAATTTTTGCATATTGTAATTTGGCTTTTGATAGTAATGTATCAATTACTAAGGTTACATCCTAAAAATTCAGTAAAAAATTATTATCAAAACACCTCAGCTGTTTATTATACAATCCAAATTACTCAATATTATTCAATTAAAACATAAAAAGATTTGATAATATTTGATACTAGCAAATTCCTTCCTCCAATTTTGCAATAATTCTTCTTTTTTGTTCATCGTTTTAATAATTTCGAGGCATTTAAACGACAATTATTTCTTTTAATTTTTGACATTTACATATACCTATTAAAAACTAAATTTGTTGCTAAACTACTAACTTTTTGTGAACTTACACTGAAAAACTCCAGTGTAAACTTTATTAAGTCCGCGACTGTACCTATATTAACTAATTTATAATGTTATAATCTTTTCATATTAATTTATAATTAATTCACAAAATTATATAAGAAACGCTTTAAATTTTCAAATAAAAGTTGATAGGGAGTATTTTTCAGTCAACAATAATTATTTACTGAAACAAATGTGCTACCAGCTACTTCCTATAATAATATAATATGCCTATAATTATTACAATTAGGAGAATGTTTACATTTAACAATGGTAATGTTTCTAGGTAAACAATGTAATTGTTTCTAGTTAAACTTCAACCACAATTAAATGTAACTAAAATCAGTAAATGTTCACATCACCCAATATGTACAAAATAATAGTTAATAAGCTGATATTCTCTCAACTTAATTAATAAGCAATTATAATATTATCAAGATTCAAGCGTGTATTAAGTTCTAATGTTGACCTATATATTATAATGAATAAATTTAATATAAATTTGAAATGATGACACTGCTCGAACTATTGAAGTCAATAATCAATGATTTAATAATATTATTTAACGATAACATTTATTAGATGAGAGGTTGTTAGACGTACCAAAATCACCCACAATGAATGATCCTTTCTATTGAGGGGGCTGACGTTTAAAACAAAACTGTTCAGAGAGAGAGAGAGATGAATGAATGCCTAGATGACAGATTTGATGCCAGAATGACGGTAGATTAATGAAGTTTCAAAACATTACCACATTTAAAAATTTACTTCATATTTATTACTATGCAAATAATATTTTATAAATAATAGATTTATACGGCCGAATTGCAATTAAAAAATTTTTATTGGACAAGCAGCCAATTCTACAGGGTGCTGAATCGTTTTGCGGGTAATAGGGATTTAACCCGTAAAATCAAACTTTTGCGATTTCCTGCTTCACTAATTATTTTAGGAAAAATATCTTCGAATGTTTTAGAACATAAAATTCTGCATCTAAATCATTAAACAAAATTAATTTTGCATGATTTGTAACGGCAGTAATTTGATATGAAAATGTCAAAATTACCTTAAAAACAGATAGCGATAGCCATGGAACTTGAACAAAATGATGACGTTTTAGCTATCAGAATAATTTCTAATCATTTTGTTCAAGTTTCATGGCTATCGCTTTCTGTTTTTGAGGTAATTTTGACATTTTCATATCAAATTTCTTCCGTCACAAAGCATGCAAAATTAATTTTGTTTAATGATTTAGATGCAGAATTTTATGTTTTAAAACTTTTATTCGAGGATATTTTTTAATTTTTGTTATATTCTTTCTTTGACAATAATTATAATTTTTTTTGAAACCAAGGTGGAATTAATTAAAAATACAATTTTAGTATTTTAGTAATAAATTAGTTTTAGTTCATAAATGCGCTATAATAGATGACACCAAAAATTAGAAAATCTGGTTTTCACTTCTGTTGTGTGGTCATAAGCACACAACAATTTTTTTTAAAGAGTGTCGAAATATCAGTGAAAAGAATACCATTTCTAAACTGTGTTTAAAATCAGATGTACAAACATCTTCGTTGATTCTATGCTCACTTAATAATCTTTATCGGCAGAGCACTTAAATACAAAAGGTGATATTATCTAGATTTAAACCGATTGATGTTTCGAAACCGGTCGGTTGTGTAGGTAAAGATAAGGACTGCGAGTACAAGCCGAGAGGCAGTGCCAGGCACATTTGAAAGGCTAACGGGAGCTGATTGTCAGTAGGAGCTGCTCTGTACACAATATAAAGACCTTAGAACCAGGCCGCCAGCGCCATCAGCATCCACCACGACGGCGTTCGGCGTCTCGTCGCTTGAGCATTATGGATTCCGTGTAGGCTGTATGTATGCCGTCCTACTGTAGAAAAGCATAATACCTAACGAAAGTCGACGTATAGGGAATCGGTTATATTTCTATGTTATTATATTGTTACGGATCACTCTGTATATGAACGACAGGCAACAGTTCCGAGAAAGCGGTGTCTGCTTACCGAACAACTAGTAACCGCGCGAAGATTCTAGACGTTCTGGAAAACGCTAGAAGCGCTGTGCTTAAGCCACGTAGCTTCTATATAAGCAGTGAGTCGACGGGAGTCAGGCAGTCTACGGTGACTCACGCAAGTAATCAGTGTCGTGTTGAATACGAAATCAAGTACTGAGCGACGAATAGTGCGTCTGATAAATAAATAAATCTGACATAAATAATTACAAATAAATAATCCTTGTATATATAGTTATTTGTTAAGTGTTATTTAAGTGGCTCGTTTAGTTCAATAATTACCGTTTAAGTTTTTTATTGTTAGAATTGACTTTTCGTTGTTGCATTTATTGTTAATATTATTATAAATAAATATTTATTCCGCCAACTCAGAAAACAGTTTTGTAACAATATAATTAATTAATTTCATCCAGCGACGTAGCTTAGTGGTGAGAGCACTAGACCCGCATTCGGAAGGTACTGGGTTCGAATCCCGGCGGAGACATATACGGCTAGGACTTTTTCTACTGCCTCACGTCAAGAAACGGTAATTCCTGTACCGGTCATCTTGTTGAGGTTTTCCATGGTTTCTCTGTATAATGCCAGATGGATATCGAGATATGGTTCCTTATTCAAGGCCTTGGCCGATTACTTGTCAAACTCCTATGCTCCCAAAGTTGCCTACCTTATCCTAATTTCCTATAATTCCTCCATTAATTAAGTTGAAGTTTAAAACATGTTGAAAATTCCGGGTATACTTTTGGCCTGAAAAAGTTTTACGTTGTGAGGTTTAAGTTGAGGATCACTGACATTCTAATCATATAATTTTTTCTATGAATAAATAAATTGCTAAGCACTGTGTATTATGTCGTGGATTGTGAAGTACTGATTTAAATTTCGAGATTTTATGATTTATATAGTATAGGTAGATGAAATGGAAATGTGAGTATGTGTGTGTATGTATGTAGACGATTACTGAGTATTGGGTGTTTGTGTGTTGTTTATTATTGTGTCGTGTATTATACTCACATTTTCATTTCATCTACCTACTATATAAATCATAAAATCTCGAAATTTAAATCAGTACTTCTTAAATCAGTACTTTTAAAAAAATAATTAACCACATATGAAGATGGCAACTCGTTGCTGAAACGCGTCGTGTTAAATCACAAGAAGTCACAAGACGGACATAATACAAGGTATTTCTAATACTTCATAATATTCATATAGTGACTTGGAGACCCAACGCTCTAAAAATGTATCAAATTTTTTTTTTTTTGACATTTCAATTTATACTTAGATCTTTTTATTTTATTCAATCTTTTCTTTATACTAAAGCTACAAATTGTTTTGAAACATTTAAATTAACAAAATTTAAGTTTGTTGAACCATTGCAGTTAAATGAACAAATTGTCCAAAAAAATTCATTTAAATTTAATAACATGTGTATTGTGCATAATTAAAGAATATAGCGAAAAATAATGGCACATAACATTGAAATCAAACATAACATACTTTTAAAAAATTGCTTTTGTTTCCTGAAAAATGTATTTCTGCTACCATATATTTACCAAAATATGTATGAGCATTTATACTCGTATGTATTAATTATTAATATTAAATCTATTTAATTGAAATTTCATAAATACATGAAATTTCATACAATTTAATTTGTGCGTTCAATACAAAACAAATATTGTAAATATTTTAAAAATTACGAGTATATTCAATTATTAATTAATTGTTGCTATCAAATAGTAATATTCTATAAAGGAACTTTGTGCAAAATTAATTTCAATTAAGCAGGTAATTAAACAATTTTACGCATGTAAAAGTGTGCAAGTGGGGGGGTCCTGTGCCTGTGTTTGAAGCCAAATTTTTTTTTAATAAATACTGCAACCACGCACGCTGTACTGTATGCAAAACTCACATAACAAACAGATTTCGATTGACGTTTAAATGTCAAAGGCCGTTTCAAAAAAATGTTTGACCCTCTAAATTTAACTTTTTTTGGTGAAATTTGGATTTTTGCATTTTTAGATGCAATTCTTCTATAAAATGAAATTTAAAAAAAATAGTGAACAAACCCATTGTGCGCAGAATATAAAAACGGGTGCGCAGCTATCGAAAAATTAGTGCGCGGCCGCACACCCGCGCAGCTTAGTCCCGTTTCACATGAGGCGTACGATGCGTCCTACGTCCTACGCTTGAGCCTCGGTTGGCACTGAACAAACGTAACCTTTCAAATGCGGGCGTGAAGTGGGATTCTCTCAGCGCGCGCAAAATTTACGGCGCGGGCTCACGCCTGGCCCGCGCGTCTGACGTAGGTACGCCAGGCGTCAGGGCATGGTGGCATGTGTGTCAATTCACATGAGACGTGGCGCGCTACGGCAACTTGCGCGCCCATTTTGATACTGCTTTACTTACACCACGTGTAAAGAAAGTCGACGTTCTACGTCCTATTCGCGGCGTAGGACCTTGGCGCGTGGTACGCCTCATGTGAAACGGGACTTAGAGGGAACATTGGTTATGATGTCTGAATCTTTCGTGGGTCGCGAACAAAGAGACAACTATAAGAAGTTGGTAGCTTTTCTCTCATTGCTTCTCTCTCGCGATGTTTAATTAAATCACGGTTGCGTAATAAAGCGGCATTATATGTGCAATGAGGTAATGTGGCATATACATTACTTCATGGTAGGTAGAATATCAGCAGTATATACTGTACGTCTGTGAACTTGATTACTCCTCTTATGTTCATCCGTGGTTTGTTTCCTCCCTATCCACCAAAATCCTCCTTCTTCTGTCACTCTACCTTACTAAACTCCTCACGCAATATTAAATACAGCGTCACTTACCTTTATAGGTTATGTAAACACACTTCCATTATTTGTATAATAGACACCCATTATTTGCATAATAATAATAATATTATATTATCAAAACTCTGTAAGTGCTGTCAGTCATTTGACACAACACTATTTATGGGCATTAATATTATGCTCTGTGTATAAATAAATATATAACAAGTAAAATACCACACTGACATTTGTAGGGTCTGTGTTCTGTATTTTGCTTTATAATAATATGACGATGTTTTCTATTAATGAAATTTCATTAACTTAATTTTGTTTACTTTGACAATAATAGAGATAATTTTATTCAAACCAGTACCTCGGAATCAGACTAGTCTACGCCACAGTCGGAAATATTTCAAGAGAACTATGTAACCATCTAAAATCGTTATTTGAATTGTTTATTTTTCAGGAATGGATTTGGGAAATTTGCCCACTTTTTGGATATACTTAACACGTTGGTAGTGTCTTGTACAATAAACTGCCAAATTGTTTAACTGACATTAATTGTTTTAAACTGTTTAAGACCAACCTAAAGATGTTTTTATGACATTAAGGAATTTTTAAATTTTAATTGTTAATTGTAACTGTAAATGACGATGTATCCAGCTTGGGCATTACAAATATATTCTTATCTTATCTTATCTTATCTACGTTCAGTGCCGATGTCACATACCGTGTGCCATTGGCTGTTATCGTCAAGGGCCGATGTCACACCATGTGTGCTACAGATATAAGTAGATAGTACAGCTCAGTACTGTGTCGGCTTATTGACAGAGAGTGTTGTGTTTACTCCGGCCTCTTAAGAACATCATACCTACTGCATATCTGTGCATTATCGGTTTCGACATTTTTTATATTTAGGTGCCGCTATGGAGCATGACGCTCAAATACTGCAATATTTCAAAGTTCTGATGCCGGCTACTGACGTGCGATCTGCAAAAGTGGCCGGCAGTGAACGTGTTAATGCAATTTGCCAAAGATTATTTTTATACCAGTTAGTACGAAAAAAGTGTATTGTCACTCAGTAGATCTCGGCCATACGATTCAAGATTACCTAAAATTTTAAGTAATTATTTTATGAGCTCAGTACCTTTCCCAGAGATATAGAAACTCAGCACTAGTTCTTCATGCTAAAGAAAGAAACAATGCTTTGTGTAGGTAGGTATAAAAGCTGATAATGATAAAAGCGGCCGACATCACTCAACTATAGAAGCGACATGATGTCACTAATAGTTCTGAAATCGATTGCTAGATGTTTGAGTGTACGTGGGTACGGGGGCCAGGTACAGAGTAGCACGTACAGTGCAGTCATTGATCTCTATACCAGCTGGATAGTCGATTCTGAAGGGCCGTTATTGTATCGAACGAAAGAATGCTCTAGGCTTCACCGGCCACCTCCCATAACTATCTGGATAGTCAATTTCGTAAGACCGCCATTGTAGTAAAAGAAGGATTCACTAGGGCCTCCCACATACGAGGAATATACTAAACAAAATGTTTGCACACATACGTTACCGTAAACTGTAAAGCAAATTCATCTCCCGCTTTAAGGTCTGAACACATTAGCGCGGTGGCGCTGGCGATAGCGGTAGCAGAGGCGGCTCGTGCCTGTTTAGACAGGTGGTGCCAAAACGAACGTCAAAATAGAAAAGAAGTACCTATAAAACATAGAAAATAACATTTAACCGAAACAACAATGTGTTGTAATTTCCAACAATGATCAAACAGAATATCGCCAATAATGTGCCTGGCACACATTTCATTTAGATTTAGCATTACAGCATGGAATGGTCATTCCAGTCAGTATAGAGATCACTGGTGGTGATAGTATAGTGGATTTCATCACCCTCTGAATGTTCCGCCTCTTTTATAGGGGAATAATATCAGTCAACTAATGCCAAGCGTGGAAGCATCCATCATTTATCTAACAAACACACACACACCCACACACGAGTACGTAGTCAATTCTGGTTCAGAACAACGATGTATTGCCGTTTTCAATTTGTTAACCCTAGAACTACACTGTGGAATTTTCTTAATAAAAAAAATAGGTAAAATTTTTTTTTAAGTTAAACGGTTTTATTTTAAATCATCAGGCTGCTGTACCAAAAACTAGAAAATAATTAGGACGCACAAACCAAGGGACACTTTGTGTTGCTGCGTCAGCGGAATAAGTAATAAAAACGTGCAATGCATTTGAAATATTTCTGTTGGTAGGCTTGGAAACACATTTTTCTAGACAAGTCGTTCTTATTTAATAATAAATTATACAGTCGTTATACAGATTTTTATCCGCCCCACGTTTTTATTACTTATTCCGCTGACGCAGCGACACAAAGTGCCCCTTGGTTTGTGTTCTAATTATTTTCTAGTTTTTTGTACAGCTGATGATTTAAAATATGTTTAACTAAGTTTTTTTACCTATTTTTATTTTCTAGTTTTTAGTTTGATTTCTGGCCCGTATCATTATGCAAACTCCTCATCCTTTCAACTGCCCACCTTCTGATTCCATCATCAGACCCTCGTTACCAAGTTCAAATTATCATAATATTGTATTGTCACGGGAACTGAAAGTGTGTGTAAAGTTTCATAAGAATCGGTTAAGTAGAAGTAGTTGAAAAAGCTGTCGCAAGATTTGAAACAAAGATAGTAACAAAAAACAAACAATCAAAAATATATGGGGTCAAGCTAAATAAAACCGTTTAAAAATAACGTTATGGAGTCATATATGTCATAAAATGACTTAGGTATTATATATTTTAATAGTTTTAATGCAAATGAAACTATTTTTTTAACACGCTTATATTAGCTTCACCTGTATGTTTGCGTGCTTGCGTGCGGGCTTGCGTGCTTGCGTGCTTGTGTGCTTGCTTGTCAGTTTGTAACCGACTTCTTTGAACTTGATTTTGACCAACTTTGAACGGTCAGATTTAGTTTAAACTTTGCACACTTATCAAGGACCGACTACAATACAATAATTCCATAAGTTTGTCCCATTATCCTGACCAGGATCTCCAGGACTAAAAAAAAAAAGCGAAAAACTTCAGATTGAACTGAAACTTAGCACACTTATCAAGGACCGATTACAATACAATAATTCCATAAGTTTGTCCCATTATCCTGACCAGGATCTCCAGGACTAAAAAGCAAAAATAAATTATAATTTAAAAAAACTAAAAAACACGCTTTAATGAACTAAAAAGTAAAAAATAATCAATTTTATTGTAAAAACGCTTGGGGTGCTTTGTATCATATTTTCATACTACTCCACGCCTTTTTACAATAAAATTAATTATTTTTTACTTTTTAGTTCATTAAAGCGTGTTTTTTAGTTTTTTTAAATTATAATTTATTTTTTAAAAGAATCGTAACTATATTGTATCAATTAAAATTGTGTAACTATATAGAGTATTACATAAAGCAAAGAAATACTTTCTTACTAATTGAATATCATTAAGGCAAGTTTACAACAGTGTGAATTCCAGGGCTGGCCAGTGGCCAGTAGACGGTAGCTGCATGTGGAAACTGGAGAAACAAAATGGTCGGCTTCTCGACTGTTTACACTAGGTCAGTAGCTGTACCATTGACCAGTTATTGTGATGTGATAAATCAAGCCACTTAACTGTCTAGCCCAGAGGTTACCAATCTTTTCTTTACTG
This sequence comes from Mongoloraphidia duomilia, assembly GCA_039654895.1. Classification (NCBI taxonomy): domain Eukaryota; kingdom Metazoa; phylum Arthropoda; class Insecta; order Raphidioptera; family Raphidiidae; genus Mongoloraphidia; species Mongoloraphidia duomilia. Next base: position 4,735,698 of record CM077517.1, read on the forward strand.
CGACTCCCTTTACAGGTTGCAATTTTTTGCAACGCCCTTCTCAAAGAAGATACCTGAGTGTAGCTCAAGCAGACAATAAAATTACTTTATTAGTCAAAGAAGACTCCAAAGAATATAGAATCTTAATTATTATTTATTAGATTCTAATTCTAATAATTAGAAAACATAAAAAACTACAAACAATACAATTAATGAGCAGGATGAGCTTACCTTTCTGAGCATAACTTCTCAAATTTGGACTGAAGTTCTAAAATTGCGACTCCCCTAGGATAGCGCCGCGACGCCCCAGGGCGTCGCAACGCACAGTTAGGGAACCTCTGGTCTAGCCAGTTACTACTCTGAGTTCAAAAGGAACGAGTAGAATGCGAACTACTGACCTAATATGCGGTGGGGGAAGGAGAGTGGCCAGGAAAATAAAAAAATATTGAAGCAACTCGCATGCAATCGCTGACCATATTGCAGAGACAGTAACTCGGAACGATCTGTTTCTCAACTCGCACGCTATTTTGCACTGTGTAAACTCATCTTTAATCACAGTAGTTTTAATTTATCAATATAAAAAATCTTTCTTTAGGAATATTTTGTTACAGCCCTAAAATTGTGTTATGTAATCAAAATAACTGAAGGAAAATTATATGTCTTTAATCACAGTAATTTCACTTTATCAATATAAAAAATCTTTCTTTAGAGGACAGAGTGGTGTAACGGTTAGCGTAGCGGCCTTTGGATCACACTATCGTGGGTTCGAATCCCGCCTCCGCTCATGGATGTTTTGTGATGTCATTTAGTTTTAAGTGAGTTGTTATTTGATGTAAACAAGACGCTAATGACCTAAGTTGTCGACGCGTCTATAATTTACAATAAATTAAAAATAAAAAATCTTTCTTTAAGAATATTTTGTTACAGCCCTAAAATTGTGTTATGTAATCAAAATAATTGAAGGATAATTTTATAAGACTGAATTCTTATTGTAATGTTGTGAATGGATAAAAGATTAGTATAACTTGAACAGTAAAGAAGTACACTTATAAAATATTAGCACGTTTAATTATTTAAATTCGCCGCGATTTATTCTATCAAATTTTTGGTAAAAAAATTGTTTTTTTCGGAGATATGAAAATAATGTAATTTGCATGGCGAGAGAAACGGAATATTAATGGTGAAAATAATGCGAAAATTTCGATAACAAAACAAAAAAAAGCAGTTATGCAAATTAAATCCTTAAAAAAATATTCGTCATCGAAACTACGTTTGTGTTAAATGTTTAAAGTCAATCGGATATTTATATTGTGGAAGTAGGTCAAAATTAGAATACAATATTTGATCCTAACTAGTAATAGACCGAGAGCTAGGGACAATTTTTTGGTGTTATTTATTCAAGGCCTTATTTTTGTGAAGATGTTGAGGGAGGCATATTACAGTGCCCTGTGTAAGGGATTTTGCTAGACTGCGGTATGGGAGGGATGCAGACCGCCCCCAACATGTAACAAAAAAAATGGTGAAGTGAAGTTATAAACAAGTTTTTGAGAAAATATTTTATTCAAGATTTTTCAACCTTCTTGTGGAATTACTACAACTTCACAGTTTATTCGGTTTAGTACCAAAGGTAAGATTTTTATATATAAATAAATAAAAAAAATGAGATAATCGACCTTGATCGTGAAGCGAGTTGATAAATTATTCCTTTTTTTTGCCTGCATTTAGGCAAGCATTTAACTCTTTTGAATTCCTTCTGCCTACATGCAGTAATTAAACATTTATTATATTTTTATGTAACCCTTATTTAACAAGGGTTTCTAAGGTCGCCTAGCTAACATTTTTTAATTTATAAAATGCCTTGAGTTTTTTGTTTAATTTTCAGAATCTATGTTAAAACTTCGGATATATTAAATTTAATAACTGGATATATTTTTAGGTCTTCATTAAATATTTAAGTTGTTTCATAAATGATAAACTTTGATGATTTTTTTTGATAACTATTTAGTGAGAATGGTGTAATGATGAATAATTACAATAACTATAATCACAAGCATGTAATCGATAATAAGTCAACTTCACAATTTGTAAGCTTATTAGCATATGTTTGTTCATAGATACTAAATTTCGAAATACAACATAAAGAAAAAATAATAATAATAATACAAGTAGTAGTAGTAGTAGGTATGTGAATTTAAAATTGCTGCCAATTTTTTAACCGACTTCAAAAATAAAGGAGGTTTCTCAGTTCGACCGTATATATTTTTTATGTTTTATGTGTGTTCGCGGATAACTTCGTCGTTTATGAACCGATTTTGACATTTTTTTTTTATTTGAAAGGATATACTTTCAGATTGGTCCCACAGAAATTTCATCAACGTCAGTTCAGTAGTTCGGCTGATTTTAATAAAAGTTAGTAACGGCGTGTGATTCCTTATGGTAAATGTCACTTTTTGACACATCAGACAGCATAGGAAAGTCTGTTTAATAAAAGTGAGTAACGGCGTGTGATTCCTTCAAGGTAAATGTCACTTTTTGACACTAAAAAGTAAAAAATAAAAAACTTTTTAACAAAAAAAAAACCTCCTTCAAAAAGCCACTAAAAAGAGGAAAATAATGAAATGTTGAGGTCTGCGCCAATTTAATAAAATATGAAGTTGGTTGAAAAGAAGATAATAATCACTATACTATACTTTTTAATCGACTTCATAGTTTATTAAATTGACGCAGACTTCAAAATTTCATTATTTTCCTCTTTTTAGTGGCTTTTTGAAGGAGGTTTTTTTTTTGTTAAAAAGTTTTTGATACAAATATTTTTTAATATATGAAACTCTTAATATTAAAATAATACAGATCTGTCATGTTAAATTCTGTTATACGATTAAATAGCGTATAATTTATTTTCTGAAAAAAACATATTCATCAAGATGTTATTTTATCAAATTACAAAACAGCTATACGAATATTATGACACGTTCATATATATAATAACATACGAATATCACATACAAAAATATATATATTTGTATACAATATTTGTCTGCAGATGGCACATTATTGTCGATTCTATTGTTATTTGAGAATCGATTGGCAAAATATCCGCTATATCCAGTGTATTTGTTGAACACAACATGTAATCCTCAAAATATGGTTCAGTGTATCCGCACCTCATCAATCATTTTACTTCTGGTAAATAGAACAGAAACTGTATCATCGTCACGTATTGATGGGCGGTATGGCATATCAGGAAGGAAAACAGTTGTGTAAAAAATGTCTGTTAAATTGTAACAGGGCCGCCGTCAAACATATTGGGAAAGAAATATATTTGCAAGTGACATGTGACATATTGACATCGGGGAAAAAAATACACCACATTATCTACTAGCTACTTACGAGGGAAATTTTGAAAATTGTTTTTAAATTCGAAGTTGCTATATTTAAATAGAGCAATTTGATCCTTGAAAACAGTTTTAAGAATTGTTGGAAATGAGAACTTCCGTGGCACAAAGGATCAATAAAAAGCAATACTGATTTTATTAAATTTGCATTTTACTAACGTTTTGGTATTCTTCATACCATCTTCAGAGTCTACAAAATAATACAAACGTGGGTGAGAATATGTGGAAATAAAGTTAAAATTAACAAAAATTGAAATGTGTTTTTTTTTTATAACTGAAAGAAATTGACAGCATTTGGTAAGTTATTAAAAAAAAAACACATTTCAATTTTTGTTAATTTTAACTTTATTTCCACATATTCTCACCCACGTTTGTATTATTTTGTAGACTCTGAAGATGGTATGAAGAATACCGAAACGTTAGTAAAATGCAAATTTAATAAAATCAGTATTGCTTTTTATTGATCCTTTGTGCCACGGAAGTTCTCATTTCCAACAATTCTTAAAATTGTTTTTAAAGAAAAAACTTTTTAACAAAAAAAACCTCCTTCAAAACGCCACTAAAAAGAGGAAAATAATGAAATTTTGAGGACTGCGCCAATTTAATAAAATATGAAGTCGATTAAAAAGTATAGTATAGTGATTAATATCTTCTTTTTAACCAACTTCATATTTTATTAAATTGGCGCAGACCTCAAAATTTCGTTATTTTCCTCTTTTTAGAGGCTTTTTGAAGGAGGTTTTTTTTTTGTTAAAAATTTTTTTATTTTTTTTCTTTTTAGTGTCAAAAAGTGACATTTACCTTAAAGGAATCACACGCCGTTACTCACTTTTATTAAACCGACTTTCTTACGCTGTCTGATGTGTCAAAAAGTTACATTTACCTTAAGGAATCACACGCCGTTACTAACTTTTATTAAAATCAGCCGAACTACTGAACCGATTTTGATGAAATTTCTATGGGACCGATCTGAAAGTACATCCTTTCAAATAAAAAAAAAATTTCCAAATAGGTTTATAAATGACGGAGTTCTGAGGTAACAAACATAAAAAAAAATACAACCGAATTGAGAACCACCTCCTTTTTTCGAAGTCGGTTAAAAAGTATCTTACTGACACAATTTAATACAGTGGTGTAAAATTTCATGTAATGACAGTAAATACAATTTTTGTTTTCGCTATTAACATTTTTGCGCACATGCTGTGAACATTTCTCTATTGAACTTTTTTAAGATTTAAAATTAGGTACGAAAATGTTTATTTTTAGTTTTTTTTTTTATTATAAGTTTTTTTGGCCTTCACACTTTTGTGTATTTAGCCACAATCTAAAACCTTAATTTTTAGTTTTAAAATCCTGTTAAAATTTCCTCAAAATATTTATTGCAGTGTAAAACGTAGGTAAGCATTATATCGCCAGCAAAAAAATTAAAATCCAAAGTTAAAGATTAAAATTCATTCATTATTCACTGCAGTTGTGCATGACCAAAATATAATGCTCTTATTTCTAATACGGACCTGTCCCATTCATCAATATTCATTAACAGTGTTTTTTATTTATTTTTATTTCTGTTTTCCCCATATCCCCAATGAGACTTCGGTGTTTAATGTAACAATGATGTACCGATGTAAATTAAAGAACATGTCTTACATTAGAAGTGAGCAATGTTTATGAAACTGAAAGGTTTTATAAATTCTTAGCAAACAAGGATGTTTATTTAAAAAATATTTAAGTGATTTTTTTGCATTGCTAAATAAGGAAATTGTGTGAATTAAATTCAACAGGTTTAAATAATTTTTTGTTTGTTCTCACGAAAGAAAGAAATCGGTCAACAGAGGTTCCATACTTGCAGCTATTTTATCTCATGAGTTTCTCAGGCGTTTATCTCAGAAACTATTGAACCGATTTTAATAAAACTGATTGTCGTTAGATTAAATAGTGGAAAGTACATATCTAACAAATTTCATATTTATAGATGAAATTCCCAAATGAGTTCGGGAAGACTAAAACAAGAAATTAAAAAATAGTTCTTCTCTACTCGATGAGACGTATTTATAGACATTTCACATGGCTATCAAAAATATAAATTTTTTATACCTCCTTTTCGATGTATGGGAACCTCCTAAATTTAAATCCGATAAAATAAAGCTTATAACTTTTCTCTGGAACACACTGTATAAAAAAATATTTTCAGGTTATACATCATGAAAATTCATACAACTTTTGTATTTAAACTTATTTTTCTATCTTCACCCAAAACCAATATATCGGCGGAGAACGCACTATTTGGACACCCTGTATATAAGATCTATCTTCGTTTCCACTATACAAATTATTATCTCTGCCGATCCGCATTTCGATAGTGTTTTACAAATAATGAGACTAATAGCCCGAGAGCTACTGACAGTTTTTTGGTGTTATTTATTCAAGGCCTTATTTTTGTGAAGATGTTGATGGAGGCATAAAGTGCCCTGTGTAAGGGATTTTGCTAGATAGCGGTATGGGACGGGTGCAGACCGCTCCCAACACGTAACAAAAAAAATGGTCAGAATTTATTATTATTGCTTCAAGGCTGAAATTGTTTGTATAGCTTGTCGATGACCCAATAATGCCATTACAATATTTGCAGATCGATTGGTCAGTATTAAAGGGGTGGCAGATCACCCTAAACGTGTCATGTACCCGACGAAATTTATATTATTAGTTCAAGGTTCAAATTTTAATATGTTGTTACGGCGACTGTTTTAAGCATATATTTCAATGTCAGTATTAACCCCCTCTCTTAGAGGGAAACTTGCTCGCCTAGTTGTTTATGTCGTTCTGCAAGGGGGTTAATACCGGCATTGAAACAATAATAATTGTGACCATTTTTTTGTTACATGTTGGGGGCGGTCTGCATCCCTCCCATACCACTATCTAGCAAAATCCCTTACCCAGGGCACTTTAATATACCTCCCTCAACATCTTCACAAAAATAAGGCCTTGAATAAATAACACCAAAAATATTGTCACTAGCTCTCAGCCTATAATATAAATGAGATATTCTGGTATAAATAACTAAATAGCTACTAAAAAATTTGGTTATAAACCAAACGTAAAATTCTGCTTGAAAGATACAGAATATGTAATGATGTTAAATGTTATATTATGATCCCATTCAGAATAACGAGTGATAGGCTGATTCTTTCTGATTGCTAACTCATGCGGGTTCAACCATATGTATTGTTGCGAACAATATTGTTTACAGGGTGATAATTCTGGTATTGTAGTACCTTTTGTGACTTCTAAGGTCAACATTAATACTCTATAGCAGGGATGGCGAATCTTTTTACATCTACATGCCAATTTTTTGTGAGTATGACGTGCCAACAAGCATCTATAAAGACATTTAGTGGACAAAAAAATTTCTCGAACGTAGATGAAAAGAATTATTTCGACAATGCATTGAGAGTCATGAAACTTTCGTCAACTTTCGTCAATCTCATAATAGGTATATATGTTATTTGAATGATACACAAATTTTTTTCGACAGCATCATCATATTTTTACTTCCCACCTCTACTATGGTAGGGAAGTAATGGATTCAGTCCGAAAACAATATTTCGAGATTTTAACAGATCTTCACGTTTTGAGACCCTAGCAATCGTTTAAGATCATTTTCTGACTGATGTCTGTATGTGTGTGTGTGTGTGTATGTCAATTTTTCGCCTTCGATATCTTAAGAACGGAACAACATACGGGCATGCCGATTGTTCTATTGTGTTTATCAGCCTTTAACTTAGATCTGATTAGATTTTGAGTCAAATCGGTTCAGTGGATCCTGAGATATTCAAAAAAACGTCCTCAATGTCACGTATTAACATAGGTAAAAAAAAATATAAATGAATTCTAGATGTTATAATATGAAAAAAATGTAAATATTTTTTTTCTCTAAAATGTATAGTTTTCGAGAAAAAAAATATTTTACGAAAAAAAGAAAATTGTACGTAAATCAAGGTAACCATGATTTTTGCTATATTAAGCTAGCCATCAGTAGATCACCAAACAAAAAAGAGGGCCATGCTTTTTTCAAAGAATAAAAATTAAATTGTGTTTTAAAGACCACCAATAGCTAAGGTTATTTGGGCCTAGTCAAAGAATAAAAAAAAGAGTGTTTATTTTTTGCAAATATTTACTAGGTGGGAAGTATAGGACTGGTCATCAGTCGAATTTTTTATCACTTTGATTGCGTACCTCAATCAATAACGTGCCGACAATATTCCGTCCCGTGTTATAGGTTCGCTATCTCTGCTCATAGTCTCTATAGTCTCTATATCAGTCATGGACAAAGTACGGCCCGCGGGCCCGCCTAGATAATTTTTATTTTATCTGGCCCTCCCTTTAAAAAGTTTGCCCATGTCTGCTCTATATTATCGTCACAATATATGTTTTGTTTTAATTGAGAAAGACAAGTTTAATATCCAAATATCGTAATTAGAAATAGTTTTATTTTCGATCTATTTTAAATGTAAAGATGATACATTTTTTGTTTTGAGGTTCAAATGTTACTCGCTTTCGAGAACGGATGATATTTTCGCAAATTTGTCTAATTGTAAAGTATTTTGTTTATAAGATTTGAAATCGGGGATCAACCATCTTTCGTACACTTGAAAACTTTTGCTAGGATAATATCTTTACTAGTTTCTAAAGCTATCTGTTTTATATTCAAAGGTTCATCATCAAATTTAAATTAAATATACGCAACAATATATGAGTCCTAATTTTTACCTGTTAAGTTTTTAATTTTGAAATATATTAAATATTCCGAATGTGAAAAAAAAATGCTGGCTGGAATAATATAAAATATACAGGGTGAGTTCGACCACCCGTATCAGTCGTTTTTTTTGAAAACGGTTAGTCGTAGAGAGTTGTGTCAAAAATTTGTATTATAAAAGCCCTAATAAAGAATCGAATGGTGATAATTTTTTTTTCCGGGAAGGTCGGCTTCCCTATTAGTTTGCTCCAGAATGTCCAGAACTCCGGAATTATAAATGTAACGATAGGTCGAAAGTGGTATTGTTGAAAAGATCTTTAAAAAATAAGCAAGTTTTGTAGGAACATTTTTTTTATTACTGCCACCCCTGTTAAGTAATATTTGTTTGAAATTACTAAATTAAAATGTCATAAATCATAATAACGAACTTTTTAAAAGTCCGCATTTAAAATCTAGTTACCTATCTATCGATCATTAAACACTGAAGAAGTACGCTCACAGTATAACCAGAAGAGCTCAGTAGTATGTATTAAAGAGTAAATGGAAGACAGTTTGAACACTTGTGACAATGTCTAAGGTTGCTAGATTTTTAATGCCGACTTCGATCGTTATTATGAAAGTTTGATTTAATAATTTCAAACGATTGTTACTTAACAGGGGTGGCAGTAATTAAATAATTTTTCCTACAAAACTTGCCTATTTTTTAAAGAGCTTTTCAACAGTACCACTTTCAACCTACCGTGTTTTCTAAAATTCCGAAGTTTTGAACATATAATAATTTATATTTATACTTACAGAAATTCACAGGGGTGGCAGTAATAAAAAAAATGTTCCTACAAAACTTGCTTATTTTTTAAAGATCTTTTCAACAATACCACTTTCGACCTATCGTTACATTTATAATTCCGGAGTTCTGGACATTCTGGAGCAAACTAATAGGGAAGCCGACCTTCCCGGGAAAAAAAATTATCACCATTCGATTCTTTATTAGGGCTTTTATAATACAAATTTTTGACACAACTCTCTACGACTAACCGTTTTCGAAAAAAACGACTGATACGGGTGGTCGAACTCACCCTGTATATACCCATATAGGTGCATCTAGTACGGGGATTCCTTTAGATGTACCTATTATTTTTTCAGATATGCACATTGCAATGTTATACTGTTTGTATTTTTTATGGAAAAATAAATTCATTTCAATTTCAAATTTCAAAATTTCAATATGTAGCATCAATGCTATTGATGCTATATATACCCATATATAGCATCAATGCTATGACGCCATCGATTTAGATACGGTGCACCTCATAACCAACTCGAACTGATCAATTAAAAATAATATAACAAAATATTCAAATACTTCAAATATGATACTTCGGTGCAATATGGTAACTTAATACTGTACAAAATTTTTAAATTGTTATGCATATATTTATACACTTTTATCAATAATAGTTCGTTTTCTAGCCGGTATAGAATCGAACAGGCATGCTTTTCATTCAGAATGTCTTCATTTTATATTCTTTTATATTGCTTCTTGTCGAGAATGTTGAAATGTTTATTTATTGAAACGAAACATTGAATGTATTCAGACATACTTACAGTAAAAAGTTCCAACATTTTCAGTGTTATACATCTTATTCTTCCTGAGAATTTATTTTAACCCTCCGGTGGGCGCGTCCACAGTGCTTTTTTTTGCGATGTATCACAGGTCTCGTTAACACTGAGTGAATCCAAAAAAGTTATATAAAAAAATATATATCTGTCTCTGTATGACCGCATCTTGAACTCAAACCGCAGGACAAATTTTGCTCAAATTTTGCATGCGTATTCAGAAGGATCAAACCTCGAGGCGAAATCGCAAAATCGATCCTAGCTCAAATGTGCGACAAGTTGTCCCCTAATTGACGTAAAAATTTGAAAAAAAAATGTTTTTATCGAAGACGGCTCCACCGATTTTGTTCGGTAATCATGGTTGAATCGGACATTTTTAACTTCCCATTGGAAGTTATTATAATGGGTCCGTAAATCGAAATCAAAATGTATAACAAATTTTTATGTTTCAAGGTCACTACACTATTTTTACACTATTTTTAGAAAGATGTCTGTGTGTGTGTGTAGGTATGTGTGCGTGTGTGTGTGTACGTACGTATGTGTCCATTTATTTCTAAGACGAAATCTCGAAAATGAAAAATGATATCGACTACATTAGGGTGCCAATCGACGCGTATTAATGTAAATATGATCTGAAAGAAATTTTTTCAAAATCGGTTCAGCCGTTCTTTTTTCTTAACCAAATAGACTCCAAAAAAGTAGATTTTACACAATATCTCGCGAATAAAAAATTATATCGACTTCGTAAGGGTGTCAATCAAGGCGTGTTAACGTCATTTTGATCCTAAATAAATTTTATAAAAATCGGTTCAGCCGTTTTTTTTTTTATTTATTGTTAAAAATAAATAATAATTATGTTTTAATGATTGAAATGATTACTTTTCTGTGTAATATCTAATTTAATTATTGTTATTAAATATTTATCAAACTGGGAAGTTCGTCGTGTGGACCTCAAGGGTCGCACTTTAGTCCTAATAAACGACCCACCTCACGGCTTGTTTTGCTTGAAATGACCTCAGGAATGTGCTTCTTAAGTTTGTACAGTTACGTACGTCTTGCAACAGCCTGTATATTTAAGTGCGAGAATATTCTCATATAATATCTGCACAGAGAAAACGGAACTGGAAACTTCTCAGACCACATGCACACGCTCGGGCAAACATTAAATAAAATGACGTTTGCTATTTGCGTTATGTCTGCCCTCAGAAAATAGACATGAATACTGTTGTATATGTATTAGATCGGTAAAATAAGAGAAAACTTTACGATAGTAGTGATTGTTATTAAAAAAATTCGACTGATGACCAGTCCTATACTTCCCACCTAGTAAATACTTGCAAAAAATAAACACTCTTTTTTTATTCTTTGAAAAAAAGCATGGCCCTCTTTTTTGTTTGGTGATCTACTGATGGCTAGTAATATAGCAAAAATCATGGTTACCTTGATTTACGTACAATTTTCTTTTTTTAGTAAAATATTTTTTTTCTCGAAAACTATACATTTTAGAGAAAAAAAATATTTACATTTTTTTCATATTATAACATCTAGAATTCATGTATATTTTTTTTACCTATGTTAATACGTGACATCGAGAACGTTTTTTTTTAATATCTCAGGATCCACTGAACCGATTTGACTCAAAATCTAATCAGATCTAAGTTAAAGGCTGATTCCGAGGCATATAAGGAGAATATTTGATTAGTAATCTCGTCACGGTTGAGTAAATGTAAGCTCATTCCGCCGCGAAAGTGGAAAGGTTCAGGTTACAATCCGGACTGTGACTATGGTTGGTAAAATGATTTTTTCCAATATGTTTCGAATCAATTATATAATTGGCTGCTTTCCAACGAAAAATTTTCAATTCTGATGTATGGTAAACATCCAAAGAACAAAAAGTGAAAGTGCAGCATTTTATTTGAGGTTATAATTCGACAGTGAGTTTAGGAGTGCTGTGATGTTTATAAACACCGTGTGTGCATGATGTATTGCGTTTTACATTAGCCGGACGTCTGGACCAACTCGCTGAGAGAGCACCGCAGATGTTGGTAATGAGATTCGTGAATGTCGACGTAGCCAAGTGGAAGTCAGCGATACTGCTTTTGCTACTAGAATTGTGTTTATAGGGCCTCCAATGTCGACCATATCTGAAAGACGCTTATGACCTCTGTTGTCGAGCGTTTATCAAAAACATCGGAATTGAGTTTAAAAATTATTTTTTATTTAAATATAACTGTTTAATTACTAAGCAAAAAAAATAAATAAAAACAGTTTTCCTATAAAACTTGTATGTGGTCTTTCCATTTAAGTAAAAGAAAAATTCATTCAAAAACCCAATTCCGGTATGGAAGCCCTAGTTTTGTTGTGATATAACAAACGCGATATGCTACTGATGTAGTGCAAACATGGACAGCTGATGTCGTCACTGACTTTTTACCTTTATTTGTTTCTCATAGCTAGCTGAAACTTCGGTCTTTTGATTCTAATTTGTAAATGTACACTCCACTTTGCAGAAATATTTACATAACAAGCCGTGCGATGGGTCGTTTATTAGGACTAAAGTGCGACCCTTGAGGTTCACACGATGAGCTTCCTAGTTTGATAAATATTTAATAATAATAATTAAATTAGATATTACAAGAAAAGTAATCATTTTAATCATTAAAACATAATTATTATTTATTTTTAACAATAATTTAAAAACAAAAACGGCTGAACTGATTTTTATAGAATTTATGTCGGATCAAAATGACGTTAACACGTCTCGATTGACACCCTTACGAACTCGATATAATTTTTTATTCACGAGATATTGTGTAAAATCTACTTTTTTGGAGTCTATTTAGTTAAGAAAAAAGAACGGCCGAACCGATTTTGAAAAAATTTCTTTCAGATCATATTTACGTTAATACGCGTCGATTGGCACCCTAACTTAGTCGATATCATTTTTCATTCTCGAGATTTCGTCTTAGAAAGAAATGGACACATACGTACGTACGTACGTACATACGTACACACACACATACACACACACAGACATCTTTCTAAAAATAGTGTAAAAATAGTGTAGTGACCTTGAAACATAAAAATTTGTTATACATTTTGATTTCGATTTTCGGACCCATTACAATAGCTTCCAATGGGAAGTTAAAAACTTTGAACTGACTTCAAAAAAGAAACCAGGATGCATCTAAAAAGAATAAAATAATTTTTACCTTCGTTTTGTAATCACCTCCCCTACCTACATTCAATCAGAAGTCGACGCAATTATTTCTCTGTTGTTATTGCGGTTTATTTACGATGACTTCTAATATAGTGATTATGTTAAACATAGACAATTTTTTATACTTTTCAGAGGCATTTGTATTTCATATTTGAAATCAAAATCTGACGCTGCGAAAGAAGCTTTCAACAAATGCGCCTGTAGTACGAATGGTGGAAGTACAGGTATAATTTTTACAGTTCTACCCGTTCTTCCACCATTTACAGTAAACTATGTACCTACTTTATTTTTTTCAACATTTTATGTTCAATAAAGTACTATTGTATGTAACACTTGTTCACTGAAAAATGATATGGTGATAAAAAATGTTTTTATTATATTCTTGCAGTTCTTGCGATTTACTTCTTTTTTTATTTAAAAAAATATACACTGCTTTTTTTATAATGAAAACAAAATTCTTTTAGATTGCGTTACGGAGCAGATTTTTATTTATTTACAAAAATATTGCAAAATATATTGCATGTCTATTTATTTTTGGTTAAATATTCTAAATATTTTCTTTATCTAAGACGCAAAAAGATATTCTGTGAATGTATCATTTGGATTGTCAGTTTATTATTAAAAATTTAAACAAGGTGAAAATATTGTTACAAAACTGTTTTCTGAGTTGCCGGAATAAATATTTATCTACAATAATTAAAAATACAATAACAATGAATGTAACAACGAAAAGTCAATTCTAACAATATAAAAACTTAAACGGTAATTATTGAACTAAACGAGCCACTTAAATAACACTTAACAAATAACTATATATACAAGGATTATTTATTTGTAATTATTTATGTCACTGTATTTATATCAGATTTATTTCGCTGTTCAACACTGTCACAGTACAATTTACACTGACTGATTCCCGTTGACTGATCAATATTTATATCACTGATCCGCTTGATGGCACGATTCACCATTCACTTATCACCGTCGACTGATTACCTGTTCGCTTCACTCACTCGTTTATATACCTGCGCTGCTTAAGCCCAGTGTGTGCTCGTATTCTCTAGCGTTGCCTAGAATCTTCGCGTAGACACCAGTGTGTTCAACGTCAGACACCGCTTCTCAGAATTGTTGCCCGCCGTTCGTATACAGGGTGATTCGTAACAATATATTTAACTGGATAGTGCCCTTAAGAAAAACACTGAAGATTTATTCTATCTAAAAAAATTTACGTAAAATAGGTAGATTTCTTTTTTCTAATTTTAGAAGTTTTTCCATACAATTTGAAATAAAAGGAAAAAAATGATTATAATTTTTATCTATTATTGTTCTTTAAACAAAACAATGTGAACTGTGATCAGTAACTCATTTATTAGATTAGATTAAATTATTGTAGATTATAGGCGCCTGACAACTAAGGTCATAATTTGCATGTTGACAGTCACTGATATGACCGCTGACATATTGCAGAGACGTTACCAAATATCGATTAAACTTAAAGCGCGTTTAGTTGAAGTTTAATTTCATAAAAAGCTTTGAACATGTTCAAACGCCTACATCAATGAATCAACAGCATTAACGTCAATTTCCGACTTCCGTTACATTCAACTCTTGTCATTAACAAGTTCTTACACACACATATGTATACTCACGTATACATTCGCATGCCTGCAGTGGTAAAACAGCAAAGTGGATTATAACGGATTAGTGGGAGTTTTTTATGTATTGTTTTATAATTTTTGTGGCTTAATTTGTACACTATCTGTTCTACCCGACTTTTCCAGAAAGAAGTTTAGTCTCGCTCACAGGGCCGGCGCGTCAAAATATGCCGCCTAAGGCAAATACAACTTTTGCCGCCCCCCCCCCCACATATTAAAAAAATTAATAAACCGATGATATAATTTATTTACTTAACAAATAAAAGCGGCTGGGCGACATGCGACATCTTTTATCTAGTAGTAGAAGGTAGAACTAAGAATCGGTGAAAACTCGAACAATATAATCATTTTTAAAAAATAGAATACCGCACGAAAAATTCGCTGCTACAAAAATATGCCGCCCTAAAAATATGGCGCCGTAAGGCGATCGCCTGTCCGACCAGGCGCACGTGCCGGCCCTGCTCGCTCATTCTAAATAGTGATAATAACAAGCCGTGAGGTGGGTCGTTTATTAGGACTAAAGTGCGACCCTTGAGGTCCACACGACGAACTTCCCAGTTTGATATATATTTAATAATAATATAATTAAATTAGATATTACACAGAAAAGTAACCATTTAAATCATTAAAACATAATTATTATTTATTTTTAACAATAATTAAAAAAAAACGGCTGAACCGATTTTTGTAAAATTTATGTCGGATCAAAATGACGTTAACACGCCATGATTGACACCCTTACGAAGTTGATATAATTTTTTATTAGCGATATATTGTGTAAAATCTACTTTTTTGAAGTCTATTTGGTTAAGAAAAAAGAACGGCTGAACCGATTTTGAAAAATTTCTTTTAGATCATATTTATGTTAATACGCGTCGATTGGCACCCTAACATGGTCGATATCATTTTTCATTCTCGAGATTTCGTCTTAGAAAGAAATGGACACATACGTACGTACACACACACACACACAGACAGACATCTTTTCAAAAATAGTTTAAAAATAGTATAGTGACCTTGAAACATAACAATTTGTTAAAAATTTTGATT
Organism: Mongoloraphidia duomilia; assembly: GCA_039654895.1. Lineage (NCBI taxonomy): Eukaryota > Metazoa > Arthropoda > Insecta > Raphidioptera > Raphidiidae > Mongoloraphidia > Mongoloraphidia duomilia. Next base: position 4,751,364 of record CM077517.1, read on the forward strand.
TCGATTTTCGGACCCATTACAATAACTTCCAATGGGAAGTTAAAAAACCCACCCCCTTGCCTGTTCGGGTAATTTTTCAGAAAAACTGCGTGACAAGGGGGGTGGATAAGGAATTTTTTCTGGGGGGAGGGCACAAGGGTCAGACGAACAGGCATATTCAGTGTCTTCATAGGCTGTTTGGAATTAATTGTAAATTAATTTTTGGGAAACTTAGATCATATTTTATACATGTAAGTATTAATGATTTAAGTTGGAATTTTGCATTTTTGTAACTTGAAATAACTTGTTCATAACTACACAAAACGTAAAGAATATGCTTATTCTGGTACTCTTCGGGTTTTTTTGTATAGTCGATATGGACCGCCAGGGGGAGGGGAGGCTCGTGTTTCCTAACCACTCCTGAATCCCCACCAAACTGAGAGAGCGGGAAATAACATTTCTGAATTTATCCCTATATACAGGGTGAGTTCGACCACCCGTATCAGTCGTTTTTTTCGAAAACGGTTAGTCGTAGAGAGTTGTGTCAAAAATTTGTATTATAAAAGCCCTAATAAAGAATCGAATGGTGATAATTTTTTTTTCCGGGAAGGTCGGCTTCCCTATTAGTTTGCTCCAGAATGTCCAGAACTCCGGAATTATAAATGTAACGATAGGTCCAAAGTGGTATTGTTGAAAAGATCTTTAAAAAATAAGCAAGTTTTGTAGGAACATTTTTTTTATTACTGCCACCCCTGTAAATTTCTATAAGTATAAATATAAATTATTATGTGTTCAAAACTCCGGAATTTTAGAAAGCACGATAGGTTGAAAGTGGTGCTGTTGAAAAGCTCTTTAAAAAATAGGCAAGTTTTGTAGGAAAAATTATTTAATTACTGCCACCCTGTTAAGTAACAATCGTTTGAAATTATTTTACCAAAATTTCATAACAACGATCGAAGTCGGCATTAAAAATCTAGCAACCTTAGACATTGTCACAAGTGTTCAAACTGTCTTCCATTTACTCTTTAATACATACTACTGAGCTCTTCTTGTTATACTGTGAGTGTACTCCTTCAGTGTTTAAGGATCGATAGATAGGTAACTAGATTTTAAATGCGGACTTTTAAGAAGTTCGTTATTATGACATTTTAATTTAGTAATTTCAAACAAATATTACTTAACAGGGGTGGCAGTAATAAAAAAAATGTTCCTACAAAACTTGCTTATTTTTTAAAGATCTTTTCAACAATATCACTTTCGACCTATCGTTACATTTATAATTCCGGAGTTCTGGACATTCTGGAGCAAACTAATAGGGAAGCCGACCTTCCCGGAAAAAAAAATTATCACCATTCGATTCTTTATTAGGGCTTTTATAATACAAATTTTTGACACAACTCTCTACGACTAATCGTTTTCGAAAAAAACGACTGATACGGGTGGTCGAACTCACCCTGTATATATACGGAAAATTAATTTACTAAACGAGGGTCTTTCTCAAACAAATTTAGTAGAAATTTGGGAACCTTATTTGAGACCACAGATATACTCGTACTTTACAAACATATTTATTTATGTGGCACGGTTCAATGGAGGAAAGTTTGGTCTAGTGGTTAGCGTCGCGGCCTCTGAATCAGACTGTCGTGGGTTCGAATCCCGCCTCCACTCATGGATGTTTTGTGATGTCATTTAGTTTTATGTTAATTGTTATTTAATGTAATCAAGACGCTAATGACCTAAGTTGTCGATGCGTCTATAATTTACGATAAATAAATAAATAAATACGGTTCAATGATGAATTTGTACATTTGAAAAACGGTTATACTGTAGCAACACCTATGTATTACTTGCTTTACAAATTTATGATTGCATTTCTGTCGAGAAATGTGCAAAGTTAGACAAGTTCTTAAGGAAGTTTACTAGTTTAGTTCAATAATTAAGAACCTATTAATTTCAATTTGAATTTGAACTGATTTATTCGTTAAAAATAAATTAATTAATAAATAGTTCTAAATAATTACAGTCATTAGTATAAGTTTAATAGCAATGTATTTATAGAATAGGTGATAATTTAATTAGTAAATTCTATAAATGGAATTTATTTATCGGCCAAATCAATTTTAGTTCACATGTTTTTAAATTTAATCTCTCTAAAATGATTTTAACGAAACAAATAAACGATGCGAACTGAACTAACTTATAGTGATACAGTTAGTATAAACCAGGGGTGTCCGATCTCTGTGGTTTTAAATTTATTTTTAAACTGTATGACGACTGGACCTCACACAATTTTATTATGTATTTCCAAATTAACAATTAAGGGATATTCAGGGTGTCTCAGATCGAACGTATAAGGGCAGTACAGTGAAATAGAGAGAACAATTGGGTAGGTATCTACCTATTTGAATTTAAAAAAAATATTAATTTTTTTGAAGCTATGCTTCTTAACGCACGTTTGGAATGGGAACCTAAATCACAAAAAAACGTCACGAACGCCACCTTGGAACGCGGCGATACAACGCAATTCATTGGCTAGTATTGATGCTATAGTTTCTATAGGTTTTATATGTAAATAAATTCGATTTCCGTAAGAAGAATAGCTTCTGTCGGGTGTCCCACGACACGTCATGATTTTTTTTATGTTTTAATATAAATAATATTGTAGCAAACCCCAAGATGTTACGCCACTGCCTCCAATAGAAACCACGAGAAAGGAAGGTCACAGTAGTAAAGCGTGGAATGGTATCGAAGATTCCAGACAACGCTAGTGGATACGAGGACGCACTGAGCGTACACCGCACGCAGGTATATAAACAGGAGTGTATCGTGTTGAATCAATCAGTCTACTGTGAATCACACAAGTAATCAGTTCAACGGAGATCCATCAGTCAGTACAGTGAAATAAATATTGATCAGTCAACGGGAATCAGTCAGTGTAGATTGTACTGTGACAGTGTTGAACAGCGAAATATATCTGATATAAATACAATGAAATAAATAATTACAAATAAATAATCCTTGTATATATAGTCAATTGTATATAGTTAATTGTATATAGTTAAGTGTTAATCACTGTTTAGTTATTGTTACTTGTGTTAATTGTTAGAACTAACTTTTCGTTGTTGCATTTATTGTTATTGTATTTTTAATTATTGTAAATAAATATTTATTCCGCCAACTCAGAAAACAGTTTTGTAACAATATTGAAAAACGTGTTAGAGAATTCCCCGAACACCTATGCGAGTAGTAATATTGCTCAGCTATTCTTTCGGCGCATCATTGAAACTTAGTTTAAAAATTAATTTTTGATTAAATAAGTATAACTTTTTTAAAAAAAAGCAAAAATAACTTTGCTATAAAACTTGTGTTTGATCATTTATGTCAAAAAAAAAATTCATCAAAAAACCCAATTCTGAGCAGAAAAGTCGTTAGATCAACCACGATTTGGGAACCCCTGGTATGAACGTACGATGCGCAGACTGTAATCTACGTTAACATAATACGCCCATTGGGACGCAACTGTGTACAGCATTGTTTTTATTCGCGTGCGTTATGTTAATTTATGTTTATATGTGTTTGCGAGAACGCTTTTGTCTCTCTGTCTTATCTCGAACCAAAAACAAAACATAATGGCTTTATCATGTGACTAATTTGATTTAATGCAAATTTATTGTGTTTGAAGTATACAAACAGGGTTTCCACAACACCGAAAGTTGACAGTTCTGTTGAATCAATATTAATATGTAATGAGCCTTTTTCCTGAGAGTAGTCCTTTCAATTAGCCACGAGAGGCAGCACTTGTGGTAGAGACAAACATTATTAACTTCCTATTGGAAGTTACTGTAATGGGTCCGAAAATCTAAATCAAAATGATAACAAATTTTTATGTTTCAAGGTCACTACACTATTTTTAGAAAGATGTCTGTGTGTGTGTATGTGTGTGCAGGTACGTACGTACGTATGTGTCCATTTCTTTCTAAGACAAAATCTCGAGAATGAAAAATGATATCGACTACGTGCCAATCGACGCGTATTAACGTAAATATGATCTGAAAGAAATTTTTTCAAAATTGGTTCAGCCGTTCTTTTTTCTTAACCAAATAGACTTCAAAAAAGTAGATTTTACACAATATCTCGCGAATAAAAAATTATATCGACTTCGTAAGGGTGTAAATCGAGGCGTGTTAACGTCATTTTGATCCGACATAAATTTTATAAAAATCGGTTTAGCCGTTTTTTTTTTTTTTTAATTATTGTTAAAAATAAATAATAATTATGTTTTAATGATTAAAATGATTACTTTTCTGTGTAATATCTAATTTAATTATTATTATTAAATATTTATCAAACTGGGAAGTTCGTCGTGTGGACCTCAAGGGTCGCACTTTAGTCCTAATAAACGACCCACCTCACGGCTTGTTATTTATGTTTTAGTCTCGTCTTTATTTTTTATGAGCACATAATATATAAAATGAATGAAAATAGAAGTAGGTGTATCTTATAAATACATCGTTTTAGAAGCAATATAAAGAGTAAATGTTCAAAGTGAGCAATATAATCATTCAATCAGAAGAAATTTTTCATGAAAACCTATACACATTATCATGTAAACAAAATTTTATAGAATGCGCGCTTTTAAAAGAAAGTTTGCGCTACATTTCTCCTTGAATAGCGGATATAAGTCTAAAAGGAAAAAAACTACAATACCTACCTATAAAAAATCGTATATTTTTGAAGGAAAATATCTAACAGTCTGAGAAATTATATATGTATTTCTTTCTTCACTTTGATGCTGAAAACACTGTAGAGTTCGTCAGAATATTAAGGTTTCTTAACAGCGCACTTTTCGGTGTTTTTCCAATTATTCTAGTGAAACGAGAACTATATTTTACTTTCCAATATAATACAGGTTGATTCATGACGCCAGGGAAAAAATTTCACATCAGGGTGATTCTTATGAGTAATTCAAAGGCGACAACGTCAGACGAGTGATTCTCTGACTCGAGACAGAACATCAGGGTTATTTCTTATTTTATTTTATAGTTTTGGTTTTTTATATATATATAGGTTCTTTAACATATAATTTAGAAAATAAATAACTGTATAGATTTATTCATTATTTTATTTATTTGATCTTATATACAACTTATTAACTATAATTTATTACTTAGTCGGACAGAGTAACGTCCTTCTCACATCTATCCTTCTGTCTTCGTATGACCAAATTCATTGTTATTTATACCAGTCTATTTGATTAGCTTTGCGTTCTTTAGCTATCACAGTTCTAAGTACCTTTGTTCATTGCCCTCGCTGAGTTTGCAGTAGCAATGAACTCAATAATATTCATTAGTATGCAAAATCTATATACATTAATTATTGTGCCATACTTACATACTACAGCGGCATTCTGTATTCAAAACTGTTCATAGGTAACGCGATATCTTTGATTGAATGAATGATTGATTGGGATTGTATGTAATAAACTTTGAGGGGCTTAGCAAGCATTTTGAAGATTTATATTTGAATTAGTTACTCATTGGAATCGAGGATCAATTATGTTTTGTACCGACTGCCAGGGTTAATGAGGCCTGAAGTTAAAATATGATTTGGTACCAGACTGCTTGGTATCTGCAGATCATAATATTTCCGATTTAATATTATTTTTAATAACAAATTGAAAATTCAGTTCATACGTTCACTTGTTCTCGTTTTATTATTTTATAAAGTAACTAGCGGCCCGTCCGGCTTCGCCCGGGTGCAATACACTATAAACCGTCCGTGAAAAATTATCTAACTGATTGTGAAAACCGTATCAAAATCCGTGGCGTGGTTTAGGAATTACATTACTCATTCGCTTCGCTCGGTCGTTTTATATATATATATAAATCTTCCGTGAAAAATTATTTAACTGATGGTGAAAACCGCATCAAAATCTGTTGCGTGGTTTAGGAGGAGTTAGCGGTTAAACAGACAGACAGACGCGGAAAGCGACTTCATTTTATACTATGTAAAGATAAAGATAAAGAATAGATACAACTTTTATTCATCCTTAGATTACTTCAGTCTTGTCAAGCGTCTATAATCTACAATTTTTTTTTTCTATCTATCATTCTCTATTATATAATTTATAATTTATTTATTTACCAACAGCCATTAATTTCAGCTTCTAAGTTAAATAAAATGTAAATTAATTTTAAGCTAAACCTGTAGTGTTAACAACAAGAAACGTCGATATAAATAAATTACTTTTAAATTAAATTAATTTTACTTGTTGCAGGTGCTGTTTAACAAAACGAGCGGATTCACAAGATTTGATTTTATAAAGGTAAGAACATTTTTTTTATTGATGTTGTTTTAATAATAACATAGGTATAGACGAATTAAAATTAAGATTTTGCGTAGGTACTCTGTAAATTATTTTAATAGTTTGACTAAGTGATTTCTATAATTTTAATTTTGGAGTTTACTGCAAAAATGTTTATTTTTTGAGTATATAGACAAACATTTCCATTTTTCATATATTATTGTTACAAAACTGTTTCCTGAGTTAGCGGAATAAATATTTATTTACAATAATTAAAAACACAATAATAATGAACGCAACAACGAAAAGTCAATTCTAACAATCAACACAATAACTAAAGAGTAATTACAAAGTAAAACAAAACAACTATATACAATAATTCGTAATTATTACCACTACACTCGTATTTATTTATCAATTTGGTTATTTATATCACGGCACTATTTATTTTACTGCTCCAACGTAGACTTGAATACGTGACTCACCGTTGACTGACTTATCACTCACTCGTACTGCTATTTATATAGGCTGCGTAGCATAAGCCTAGTGTGTTCTCGCTTTCTCTAGAACTTTCGTTCAGGTACCAGTTGTTACAGTAAGCGGACCCCGTTTCTAAAAACTCTTGCCTGCCGTTTATATACAGGGTGATCCGTAACATTATTTATGTAGGTATCAAAAACCGTTTCAAACACATAATTGCTTATTTTAAACCTGTATCTAATTTTAAATAAAAATGTTAGTGCGGCTGAAAACGCGGACTACGGACAACCATATAAATAAAATATCTGCAGTTTTGGTTTATTAAAAAGAAAATTGTAGTATTCTAAATAATTATAGAAATACTAAAGAATAAAATTTTAAATCTTTTTAATCATTAAAATGTTTTATCATTTTTAATAATTTTAACGGCACGAAAATGATTTTGGGTCACTCATTTTGTGTTAAATACAAAAACTTAATGAATACATCCATTTACATTTTTTATTACGAGTTGTACCTTATTAAGTTTTAACAATGCACTGAGAAATACCTGGGTAGAAATTGTATCGTTGCCAACATTCCATATGTAACTGTAATTACTTCTAAATACTTACACTTCAGATTTAATTAAATCTCACCACTTCTCGTATTCTCGCAATGGCAAATAGCTGACCAGCACAAGCACTGTCGAAACGGTATGCGAGTGTTTGTAACAGTCCCAATTTAGGTTATAATTCCGTTATTTCGTATACTGTCTAGTTTTTTTCTTATAAGTAATAAAATTAATATTCCAGTTTATTTTAAAGTATTTTAAAAACACATCAATTGCGTCATTAACATGTGTAGGTTATTAATTGTTGAATAGGACATGCATCTCGTAAGATTCTCTGTGTGGCGTATTTATCACAGACAAGCCGTTTAGACTAAAGGCGCTGACCAAAATGCAGAGGATATATACATAATATTAATAATTGCATGTTGGGGCCAAATATTGGGTTCAAGAAAAATGTTGAACCATATAAATGAAATTATTTTAAATTTTTTAGAGAATGTTTTTTTTCTAAAACGTTAAAAAAGTTCTAAGGAAAACATAAATAATAAATTTGACTAATTAACAATCTTGATAGTGACATCGCCTTTATCTGAGTGTTTATATATGAACATGGCAACTGACATGTTTCTCTGCCGAGTAAAAGCCTAGGGGCACGAATTATACAATCGCAACATTACTGCTTATCTGTATACAAGCTGTTCTATAAACTTTAATTCCCTTGAGTACAACAACATATTATGTAACGTATGTAACAAAAGTTTTCGGAAAAAAAGTTCAGTCATAACATATAGAAACATCAGCAGATTCACACGGCTCTCAGGACTTTGATGTTGGTCAGCGAATTTTTAAGACCTTGAAGGTCTTGAACGTCTTGTTAAGTTCACGCTAACCCCGCCCCTAGTTTTACTACGCGACAGACACGGTAGTTTGGGTCAGAATTGGCAGCTGTGCCTGCTAAGAATATGGCGGTCGCGAAATACCACCCGAAATCGCAATTAATAATGGTGTTGCGTTCATGTTTTAGATGATTCTGATGCGTTCGGAAAATTGATATTTTATTGTATTGTAAATTAGTGTTCCTATTTCGGCAAGACTTTTAAAACAACTGTTTAAACCGTGCAGAGTAGAATTTGTATGCAAATTCATGAGCACACTAGAGCAGGGGTCGGCAACCTGCGGCTCTCCAGTTCCATGCGCAAATATTAATAATTATATTATTTTATTTTCAAAACTCATAAAAAATATTATACTGCAAAAAAAACTTTAAACAGGATAAAAACACTTAACAGAGAACAGTGAGAATAGGTGGAGTAGAGAGTATACGGGACAGCTGACATTTTTTAAATGTGGCAACACTGTTCTGTTTGTTTAGTTATAATCCTAATCAAATACCATAATATTGAAATAAAAATGTAGTGGCTCTTTAAAAACTGGGAAATTTTGTAAATTGTAACTTTTGACTCTTCCGTCGCAAAAGGTTGCCGACCCCTGCACTAGAGGTACACCTACCCACTTTTTGCAAAGTTAATGATGCTCGCTTCACTCTTCTGAAAACCTCTCTTGGCCACTATGATAAATTATAATCAAATCGTGGATAGCTTACTTGGTACCAACCTCTAGACTAGACTGTCGTGGGTTCGAATCCCACCTGCGCTCATGGACGTTTTGTGGTGTTGTTTAGTTTTAAGTTAGTTGTTATTTAATGTAATTTAAGGCGCTAATGACCTAAGTTGTCGATGCGTCTATAATCTACAATAAATAAAAATATAATCAAATCACTAATTATTAGGCTATAGGGTTCTACAGTAATAACTATTATAATAAGTATAGCAGAACGTGTAGCTATGTCATTGTTTATATTATGGCCCTTATATAACAAGCCCTCAGTTCCCAGGTTCTATGAATTGGTACTAGGCCTAAATACCCTAACTGTTGGAGGGCCTTTGAAAATTAATAATAATAAAATGTATAATATGTAAATATGGGATAATTTTCTAGAAACTTTATAGGAAAAAAGTATTTTTAACAGCGGAATCTGTATGTATGTACTAGTGATGTGCCGGATATCCGTATCCGTATCCGTATCCGCGGATATCCGAGGGAAAAGAAAGATCCGTATCCGTATCCGTTAGTTTTTTGGCGGATCTTTTACCTTATCAATTTTCAATTCATAGATAAAATTTTATATAAATAGGTGATTAGGTAATAATGAAAAACAGTTAAATTCCATTCAGATTATTTTTTATTTTTTAATATCGTGGTCAATAACTTTTTCCCATAACAGATAGTCTCTTTCCAAAGGTCGATGTGCAATATTTAGTGTTATAATTTTTAGTATAAGTACACCATGGGGGTGGCTGGTTCTTAGAACTTAAAATATTTTAACTTGTTAGAATTTGTAAAGACGACAGTATGTCGCATCGTTTGTCACAATTTGACAGTTTTCGGGTTGACATTTATTGCTATTAGATAAATAATTGCACAAAAAGTGAGTGCGTATAATGTTACAGGGTTAAGTTCTAGGAATCAGTGCATCTTTTGTTCTACATGGTCAAAATAAATTGTCCTTTCAGAAGTGTTTATAGATGATTGGCTAACGGAGTGCAACCGTTGCATGGTGGTGGCTTTTGATTGGTCAGCTTAGAACGTCTATGCGAAATAATTAGAATAGCTGTTAATTTGTAAAGATAGTTTAGTCAGAGTTCAGTTTTGATCCTGGAGAGTTAAGTTTTGGAGTTTTAAGATGAAGGTTAGCGTGGGTCGCTAACGCAGACAGTGGAGTTTGGAATTTTGGCTTGGGAAGTCAAGTTTGGAAGTTTAACGTGGGACGTTGAACGTTAAAGTTATATGACTTTTGTAAATTGTTGTTCAAGATTTGTATATATATTGTAAATAAAAGATTGTACAAAGTCGAGATCGTGTATTTCTCTATTAATTCATCTTGACAAATGAATTATATCAGAAGTGGGATAGAGATAATTTCACTCTATCAATTATCAAAAGTGGGATAGAGATAATTATACTCTAACATTAGTATTTACCGCCGCGTACTCTAAGAAAGTTAAGATCCGTATCCGTATTCGCGGATCTTGAGACCAAATATCCGTATTCAGATCCGTATCCGCGGATATACATTTTTAACGATCCGGCACATCACTAGTTATTACTGGGAAGGTTACTTTGAAACACATTGTATTTTTTTAATATGAAAATAGAACGTGAAAAATCCAACAAATAAATGTACTTTTTATAGTTTTCTTTTAATTAAAAAAAAACGTTATTTTAATTAAAAAGAAAACGTATGAAACACCTTGTATATAATATTCTGTAAAGTGAAGAGATTCTTGTGTTCCGATGTTGGAATATACGAGCGTAGTACTTGTTTGTGGAAAAAAATTTGTGGTCGTATAATTTTCAAAGCTTCGGCACAGTACAAATAACTCACAAAGTTGCAAAGATTGTAAAATACTGAATGTTAGCTATGTAAAGTTCCCACGTATTCCCCTTCCACCACGGCCGCCTCTATCACATATGTCTACTATTCCTTTCAGTCCGCCATTCTCTATATTATGCCGACACAAACACAAGCGTTTACATATTGTATTCATAAATATCTAGAGAGCTGTTTTTGTAATGCGTATTACAATTTATTGTTTGCAGTGCGTGGACTATTAACGAATGCCAGACCTGGATATTTTCACTGGACTTTTGTTAATATGAATGAACGGTCCGACACAACTAAGTCCAAGGCTACACTAGTACCGCATCAGGCCAGATCCGATCAGACCAGACCAGACCAGACCAGACCAAATCAGACAGTTCAGACTTAGTGGCTACATTTAGAGTGGATAATGTCTGACAAGTTAAAATTAAAATCTATGAGTTCTTTAGATTCTGATTAATAGGATGAATATCTCATGGAAAATATTACATAAAATACAAAAAAAAATAAGCAGCGTTATTGGATGCATACATTATTAATATTAATATAATTATTGATATAATTGATATATATTAATATCAATATAATTGATATTCAAACACATCTTAAATAGCTTTAAAACAATCTGGTAATAATAGCTAGCATAAATTTAGGATACACAACACTGTTTGTTGAAAACTGTCAAATGTACGGCCGTAGTCTGACGAAATATCAAACATGTTTGATATCGTCCGACCGTCGGTACGTGTCTGTTGCAATCTGACATAATCTGACGCGGTCTGAAGTGATAACTGTAGCCATTTCAATAAGATTACTGATGTTTGTTCACATCCGACAATACGGATCTGATCTGGTCGGAAACGGCGCCAATGTAGCCACATCTGTTTTTGAGGCAATTTTGACATTTTCATATCAAATTTCTGCCGTCACAAAGCATGCAAAATTAATTTTGTTTAATGGTTTAGATGCAGAATTTTATGTTCTAAAATTTTTATTCGAAGATATTTTTCCTAAAATAATTAGGGAAGTAGGACATCGCAAAAGTTTGATTTTATGGGTTAAATCCCTATTATCCGCAAGGCAATTCAGCACCCTGTATCACCAACGTCAAAATGTATATTGTGAAGCCGTTTTAAGCGCGCTGGACAAAAAAATCCAATTGCATTATTTAAGTTAATTTTTATAATGATATTGTAGCAAACCCCAAGATGCTACGCCGCTGACGACAATAGAAGCGTCGAAAATAGGTCACAGTGGTGAGGCGTGGAATGATATCGAAGATACCAGTATACCTGCTAGACGCCTGGAAAGTACTAGAAGCGCTGTGTTTGGGCCGCGTAGCTCTATATAAGCAGGCAGCCGACGGGAATTAGTCAGTCAGTCATAAATGAGTGTCGAGTTGAATTTGCGAACATAAATACAGTATATAAATAGTTATTGTTCAGTGTTATTGAAGGTGTTTCACTTTGTTTGAGGATTACTATTGGGTTGACTGTTAGAAATGACATATAATTGTTGTTTTGTTGTTATTGAATTGTTGTTACATTTTTAATTATTGTAAATAAATAATTTATTCCGCCCACGTAGAAAACAGTTTTGTTACAATATAATCAAAAAAGTCACTGACAGGCTCATTGTAAATGCTATTACAAAAGTTATAACAATTCAGTAACAGACTGATCCTTCCATAACATATTATTAAAAAGCTATCCTGATGTGGATGGGAGTTAAATTTTCACTTTGACCTTTGCATTCACCCTATGAATTGTTGGTAGTTGTTAAGTTATATCCTGACGCAAGGGTGAAAGCCGAAATAGCTGCGTTGCTACGGCCTACGAGGAACCGGCATCGCTTACGTTTGCTTTTCGAGAGTTTGTTCATAAAAGATTATGCGAATCATCTATTATACAGACTAGCTGTATTAACTTTTATATGTTATACAATAAAATGACGCCAATTTGACCTGAGAAGTCGACAAGGAAAATGTAGAATATAATAAATGTCAGATATAGCATTATAGAGAGACCTATATTCGATATTGCGAACGTCATTTCCGGAGAATTTTTATATCTATGAAATCTATATATGCGCATATATTTTTATTACTTTTATTGGTTCGAAATTAAATTACGAAAACGAAGGTATGAAATATAGTTTAGTATAAGAAATGTGGGAAATCTTGAGGCGAAGGGTTTTTCCAATATTCTTTTAAATTGCTAACCGTTTTTACAATAATATGTATTATAATTTAAGTGAACTATTCAAGTTCATTCGTTCTCCAGATACTACTTCTTTTAAAAAACATTTTTTAAGTACTTTTATTAGTTATACAGGGTGAGTCAGACCACCCGTATCAGTCGTTTTTTTTTTTTCGAAAACGGTTAGTCGTAGAGAGTTGTGTCAAAAATTTGTATTATAAAAGCCCAAATAAAGAATCGAATGGTGATCATTTTTTTTTTTTCGGGAAGGTCGGCTTTACTATTAGTTTGCTCCAGAATGTCCAGAACTCCGGAATTATAAATGTAACGATAGGTCGAAAGTGGTATTGTTGAAAAGATCTTTATAAAATAAGCAAGTTTTGTAGGGATTTTTTATGACTGCCACCCCTGTTAAGTAATATTTGTTTGAAATTACTAAATTAAAATGTCATATAATAACGAAGTTAATTTTAAAAGTCGGCATTTAAAATCTAGTTACCTATCCTATCGATCATTAAACACTGAAGAAGTACTTAGATACACTCACAGTATAACCAGAAGAGCTCAGTAGTCTGTAAAGAGTAAATGGAAGACTTGTGACGTTGTCTAAGGTTGCTAGATTTTGAATGCCGACTTCGTCCGTTATTATGAAATTTTAATTTAATAATTTCAAACGTAAGCTTATAAATGCAAATTTAATCATCAGTACTGCAAATTTTATTTGATCCTTTTGCCACTGAGTTTTTCTCTCCTAATTTCTAAATAGAGTTATCTCACTCAACTTAGTGTATACCAGTACAAGAAGAAAGATATGAATTTAAAAACATAATGATGTTAGTTTAAAGGAAAAAATTTTAATGTTTGAACTCTAAGAAAAAAATAAATTGTTGATTCTAGGAATTATTCTAAATTAATGTCTTTCATATTCTTTTTCCTTAATTTAAAAATGAAAGGTTTTCTGGCCAGCAGGAAACACTTTTTCATTTATTAAATAAACTTCAATTTACAATTCTCTTTCTTTCTATTATGGTTTTAAGCACAAGAGGCTTTTTCCGAAAAATATATTTATATTTTTGTGCACGCTGTCTAAATGAAAAAGAAGTTACTTTACATAATAAAGTCGTAGTTATTAGAGGTAAAAAAACGACGAGATGTTTTTATCTACCTAGTTAATTATGAATATGTGCTTGCCAAATGCAAGTACGAATTTTCTATACAATGTGTTTCATAATAAATAGGAAGAATTATTCGAGACTTTAAAAATCTTCGGTTAGATAAAAAAGTGTTACTAGTTTTCTAAAAATAATTATCATTGACATTTCTACATATAATTCTTCATAAAGTCATTGAAATTTTACTAATTTAATTAATTTTAACTATAATATTATATAACTTAAAAATAATTTTAGAAAAACTACAGCAAAAACTGCTTACATTTTTAATGTTTTTTAAACAAAAAAGATCGTTTTTTTTACCCAAATCAGGTTACAATGAAATATTGTTATCTAGCCGATAGCACCAATGATGCTCAAAAAACAGATTTTTCGCTAATTTTCAGAATAAATCGCATTTTTTTTTTCGGAACCTCGATTATTTGTGCTGGCCGAGACTTAGCAAAATACGGTTAATGAGAATTGTCTTGAGGCCAGTGTAGCCTAGTGGATAGCGTACTTGGTACCAACCTCTACACTGGACTGTCGTGGGTTCGAATCCCACCTGCGCTCATGGATTTCTTGTGATGTTATTTAGTTTTAAGTTAGTTGTTATTTAATGTAATTTAAGACGCTAATGATCTAAGTTGTCGACGCGTCTATAATCTACAATAAATAAAAGAGAACTGTCTTAACAGTTTAAACCATATCTGTTGCGCACGCGCGACTTCACAGATAAGGAACAATATTAGTGGATAATCAGCCGACCGGTTTAGCCAAGCATGGCTAACCGAGGTTCAACTGTAACTTTATCTTAATGTTTCATTTTGAAGAATCAGTTTTTAGGGTTCTGTACCTCCGAACGGAACCATTACTGAACCTGCGATGTCTGTCCGTCCATCTGTCTGCCTGTCTGTCACATGGCTCTAGCTCACACACGGTAAGAGGTAGCTAGGTAGTTGAAATGTTCACAGGTTGTGTGTTGTTGTGGCATGGATCCTAGAAAATAATAATTAGAATTAAATAATCAATTAATTTGAATAAATTTATGTTTTTTATTTTTGTTAGTAATATAACTAGGCTCTGAGATTTTTCAATTTTACTAACAATATCACAAAGGAAAACCTTTTATGAAACATTCAACTTATATGGAAAACTCTCCCCGATTTGCATAACATTTTAATAAAGACTAAAAACATTCTGGTTTATTTTATGTTAATTTCTTATTTTTTGTTGTCAATGTTAATTTCACAGTAAAGATTCCAGTCCTTGTTATGTTTACATTTTGCATACTATTAATTATATTATTTTTAACATTAGTGTAGTTAAAGTGTTCAACTGTTTTACTTTTTGACTACTTGAATATTTATAACAAAAGAATTAAATAACCATCATCGTTTTTTTACACTCCTCTACAATTGTTTTTTTGTAATACATCATTTTTACAGTCTGCGATTTCGTGCAATGTAAAGTATTGTGTAATCAAATTTTGCAACAAAATTGGTGATCAGTTTTGCAACATTTTCAACTTGAAATAATGAATTGGTTCCCAAATTGAGGAGGCTGTGATTAAATTCTAAGTTAGAACAAATTTTCATAACAAAAAAAACTGAATTGCTACTACAAGCTATACTAAAAACCAAATCTATCTGCAAATCTAGTTATATAATAATAACTGATTTATGAATAATTTATAATATTAATTGATCTATGATAATAACAAGGTTAGTAGTGATAATAATATAGAACGTCGAACTTTGTTGTAGTCTTTTTCAAATAAAACTATTCATGCAAATTACTTCTTGCGGGTTTAAATTCAAATGCATTCCTTTCGTCAGAAATCTACTCGAACTCTCTTGATGTTATTTTTCAATATATTGAACTGGAATAAATTTTATTGAGAAATTAAAGATTTACGTAGATCAAAGTAATATTTTTCCCCTTCGCAAAATAAGAAGGTATTATTTTCATTTTTTTCAAAAAAATACATACCTAATACTTTTTGTGTCAATATTTTTTATTTTTCTAAGAATTCTATTGGTAGATATAACGAGTGACCGAGTCAATTACAGGTAAATACAAATTAATTGACTGCTGAAAACAGAGTATCCGTTACTGTACCTGAAGCTATAGGCAATGAGTCCACCGTTTGCAGAAAACTGACGTATACCCACCCAAAAAAAAAATTAGCTACATAGTTCATTTTTTATTAGGTATATAAGCGTTTATGTAAGTGGCTACGAAACGTTTCGATTTAAACAATTTAACGTTGAAATATTACCATTTTTGTAAAAGTTTTATTAGTACGTGCACCCCTAGAGCCTTCGTCTGCGCTTCACGTATCACTTAAACATCAGAAAGTACCGTATGCATGCAAGGAAGGATGGCCGAGGAAGCAATTCACTAAAGTGATATACCAAGTGTAGTGGAACTGGAGCGTTTCTAATGGCCGATTAGTTGAATTGAAATTTCAGATCCGTATTCCATAAACTTCTGTTTGTACATACATCTTATATAGGTACTCCAGATACAGATAATATATTGATAATTATTGTAATACATCATAATATACAGTATGTAAACAGGTAAGCTGCACATAAGGACATTAGCATTGGGAAAAAATGATTGGATCAGAGTGAGCCATGACTCATAATGTACAGTCGCGGACTTAATAAAGTTTACACTTGAGTTTTTCTGCGTAAGTTTACAAAAAGTCAGTAACTAAGCAATAAATTTAGTTTTTAATAGGTAAATATAAATGTCAAAAATTAAAAGAAATAATTGTCGTTTAAATGCCTCGAAATTATTAAAACGATGAACAAAAAAGAAGAATTATTGCAAGATTGGAGGAAGGAATTTGCTAGTATCAAATATTGTCAAATATTTTTATTTTTTAGTTGAATAATATTGAGTAATTTGGATTGTATAATAAACAACTGAGGTGTTTTGATAATAATTTTTTATTGAATTTTTAGGATGTAACCTTAGTAATTGATACATTACTATCAAAAGCTAAATTACAGTATGCAAAAATTAAAAAAACCGGTAACTAGATGATAGAGATGTAAACTTTTTTAAGTCCGCGACTGTACGTATTTATATAGGGTTGCTATGGTTATTTTAGTGTTTTTATTTTATTTTCATTTATTTTTATTTTATTTGACATTTAAATGGCAATTAAAATAAAAATAATTGAAACTAAAATAAAAACACTAAAAAAAACTATAGCAACTTTATATAATAACGTAAATTATGAGTCATGGCTCACTCTGATCCATTCATTTTTTCCCAATGCTAATTTCCCTATGTGCAGCTTAACTGTTAACATACTGTATATGTTACTGGTAATGTTAGAAGAGTGAGTAAAACTTAGGTTTACCCGGGTTAACTTAGCATTACCCAAAATTAGTGATGCGCGATACGAGATGTTTTAGTCGATTGTCTCGATTGTTCGAACATCTCGAAGACTCTCGATGGTTGTCACTTGGTCTCGCTTGTTGTTGTTTCATAGTTTACCGAGACCGAGTCGCATAGTACTGAATCATACACTGTCGAGAGCCACATAATTTCGTTCATCACTCAACAATTACTGTTGTCGATGGTCGATTGTGCAGTAATCGCGTAATACGAATTCACAGAGATCACAGAGTAGTGAGGACCGACTGAACAGTGTGAACAATTAACGAGTCGCGTGAACGTCAGTCGACTAGCATGTAACCTTGAATCGCAATTATAATATGTACTCTCATTCGCTGCTATTGAAATAGCCTATGTGGCAAATAATCGAACATTTCGATTGTAAAGTCTAACTCCGAGTCCATTGTGAACTCGATTGTTATTATGAACGATTGCAATTGTTTCGATTGTAAAAATATCTCGTAATCGCCCATCACTACCCGAAATATCTGTGATAAGTCCGAGATATAATTGAAATAAATTGTAAATCGAAACTTACTCATATAAACCTAGCTCAATCCAGGCCAGCTGGGTAAAGTTAAGTATTGCGTTTGTTTTATATCATAAATATTCAAATGTTTATTTAGTTACTTTATGTTGATTTGAATCACAAATATTCAAATGTTTTTTTAATAAAAGTTATCATTCGTAAGATAAATAACTTTTTTTTTAAATTCGCAAAATCAATATCAAAAATCTTTAACAAATCAATATAAAGTAACCAACTAAACATTTGAATATTTATGATATAAAACAAACACAACACCAATCTTTATACCCAGCACGCTAATAACCTCAGTTGTCGAGCGTCTATAATTTACAATTTTTTTTATACTCAGCTTTTGTTGGGTAGAGCTATGTTTATACGGGTAAGGACTTTAGCACCGTTCAAAAAATCGATAAATTCTTATAGACCTCGATGTGTTAGCATTAAGAAAAAAATATTTCTTATACGATTTTTTTCCATCAAAAGTCTTTGTCAGAAGTTGTAAGCAACATGTCATCCTGTATTTATATTGTTACACGCATCAAGAGCAGTGGCGCTTCAGTTCGGCTGATGACTATTGTACTACCTATTTAGGTTCACTGGCGTATAACCATAGACAATAACAACAAGGCGTACGTACTAGCCTAGCGGCACTGGCGAGAACTAATTGTGCCAACACGGCACACGGTGAATGGTCTCTAGGCGGAAATGGAGGGGATTGGATTGGGGCACACCGGCGAACGGCGACGCGAGTTCCACACGTGTATAACTACGT
This sequence comes from Mongoloraphidia duomilia, assembly GCA_039654895.1. Lineage (NCBI taxonomy): Eukaryota > Metazoa > Arthropoda > Insecta > Raphidioptera > Raphidiidae > Mongoloraphidia > Mongoloraphidia duomilia. The sequence goes on from CM077517.1 coordinate 4,770,189, forward strand.
AGCCAATAAAAGTGTATTTTTACGGACATACTAAAACGGTATAAATAATTTCCGTAACATTATTATTAGTTTTGACGCATCCTAGTTTCATTTCCACCATGTGCATTGTATATAGTCGTAATGCATCCATGATATTATGGTATTTACCTCTACTGCAAACGTGAATATACCTAGTTATCTCTCATTATTCCAGACGGCTGAGTTCGTTCCCGACGACGCAATGCATCTGCTGGTACATGTCGTCCTTATTCCATAAGAATGCTAACTCACTCATTTCCAGCTACGTATGATAGATATAGATATAGATAGATATATATTTAACAACATTTGGTACAGTTAGTACAATAGTTGCAAGTCAATACAAAATATGCAATTAAAATGAATGAATTAAAAACTCTTCCACAGAATAGAAGCAATTATCAGTCAGCAATTTTTTAACGTAGTTTTTAAATTTTTGTAAGTTATACTCTTTTATTAAAAATGGTAGTTTATTATATAATTTTAAGGCATAATAGTCCGGGGCGGTGCGTGATCTCGCCAATCGGTGGTCCGGAAGACGAAATTTATTTCTATCTCTGGTGTAATAGTGATGACAGTCAGCATGACTTTCAAAATTTTTTTGTGCGAATGTATATATATTACACAGTTGTATATATAGGCACATGGCAGAGTTAATATTTTTAATTTTTTAAATATAATAATGTCATACTAGATGTCTATTATAGTTATAGAGTGTCCGCGGTGAGAGATGAAGCCACGTCATCAATAATATGCTAGTGAACGCCTGCTTGCCCGCAGACAGTGCCGTGTACACAAAACTGCACATTGGGTTTTATGACGTTAGGTACAATTTTGGCAAACTGCTATTCATGACAATAAACAGCCAAAATGTGGCAGCTCTGTTTGTCTGTCTGTCCGTCTGTCAGAGAGTTCTAACTCGTAAGATAAAAAGTTGGAATTTTTACAGATTATTGTATAACTATAGTCCAATTATTCTTAAAATGGTATCGATACGTCATCAATGTATTGGCGTCAATCATCAAAAGGCCACCTAAAAAGGGAAAAAACAAAAAAATAACTTTTTTTTGTTTTGTTTTTTTTTATTTTTTTCAGTAACCCTTTGCACACTAGGCCACTGGGTCAGGTAGGCGGCGTCCAGATAAATAGGTGTTTGCACTATTTTTACACTATTTTTAGAAAGATGTCTGTGTGTGTGTGTGTGTGTGTACGTATGTACGTACGTACGTATATGTGTCTATTTCTTTCTAAGACGAAATCTCGAGAATGAAAAATGATATCGAATACGTTAGGGTGCCAATCGACGCGTATTAACGTAAATATGATCAGAAAGAAATTTTTTCACAATCGGTTCAGCCGTTCTTTTTTCTTAACCAAATAGACTCCAAAAAAGCAGATTTTACACAATAGCTCGCGAATAAAAAATTATATCGACTTCGTAAAGGTGTCAATCGAGGCGTGTTAACGTCATTTGGATCCGACATAAATTTTATAAAAATCGGTTCAGCCGTTTTTTTTTTTTTTAATTATTGTTAAAAATAAATAATAATTATGTTTTAATGATTAAAATGATTACTTTTCTGTGTAATATCTAATTTAATTATTATTATTCAATATTTATCAAACTGGGCAGTTCGTCGTGTGGACCTCAAGGGTCGCACTTTAGTCCTAATAAACGACCCACCTCACGACTTGTTTAAAATTGTTTTGACACTCCTGTGCGTAATTAAATAGAATATTATGTTGTGTATAAACGTGAAGAGCAATAGCATAAGCACTGTTTATCCCAAAAATATAAAATTTCAGTCTCATAGTATTCGGGTTTTTTATAGGCCGTACATTAAATGTGCTGTAATTAAAATGAAATATATTCGCTTACAGTGACGTTCTAGTGAAATTCTTCAGACACTGGCGCCATTCAATGTGACGGGAAATAAATGTACTTACTTTAATAACGAGCTGTTATTAATGGCTAATCATTTTTCAAACTAAAAGTTTTCACACTAAATTGTTACAAAAATAAAAAAAATCCTTCCAATTATCTCAGAAAAGAAAACGGTACTAAATGTACGTATTTAAAGAACGTTCGTAATTTTAAATACTGAGTAATATAGATTACACTTTTTAACAGACAGGTTTTTCAGCGTAGCTGTTTTTGGTTATTTTGTAAAATTTACAACTGCGAAAATATATCAAAATCTTCTATAATTATTAACTTCCCATTGGAAGTTATTGTAATGGGTCCGAAAATCGAAATCAAAATGTATAACAAATTTTTATGTTTCAAGGTCACTACACTATTTTTACACTATTTTTAGAAAGATGTCTGCGTGTATGTGTGTGTGTGTGTGTGTACGTACGTACGTACGTATGTGTCCATTTCTTTCTAAGACGAAATCTCGAGAATGAAAAAAGATATCGACTACGTTAGGGTGCCATTCGACGCGTATTAACGTAAATAAGATCTGAAAGAAATTTTTCAAAATCGGTTCAGCCGTTCTTTTTTCTTAACCAAATAGACTCCAAAAAAGTAGATTTTATACAATATCTCGCGAATAAAAATTATATCGACTTTGTAAGGGTATCAATCGAGGCGTGTTAACGTAATTTTGATCCGACATAAATTTTATAAAAATCGGTTCAGCCGTTTTTTTTTTAATTTTTGTTATAAATAAAAAATAATTATGTTTTAATGATTAAAATGATTACTTTTCTGTGTAATATCTAATTTAATTATTATTATTAAATATTTATCAAACTGGGAAGTTCGTCGTGTGGACCTCAAGGGTCGCACTTTAGTCTTAATAAACGACCCACCTCACGGCTTGTTAAAATATGAAGTCGGTTAAAAAGTACTAAAGTACTAAGTCTACGCCGCGTCTGTCCGTCCGACTGTCTGTCTGTCTTACCTTTAAAAGGCTGTATCTTTTGAACAGTAACAGGTAGCCGGTTGAAATTTTCACAGAATATGGGTTATTATGACGAATATTCTAACAAATAGGTAATTAAAAAAAATAAAAAGTAAAAATTCTTCTGTTTTTGCTCTATCGTAAAAACGGTAACACTTACAAGCGTCATATACTTGGTGTTATTATAGCGCAAACTCTGAACTAAAACAACAAATAATAAAAACCGACCAAGTGTGATTCGCACTAAACAGTTTATTATGTTTAACAATTTTGACATTTACATTAACGGTGTCACATAAAAAAACAGTCGCATTTTAAAACTAACATATCTTTTTTATTTGTCAACCGATTTAAATGAAACAAACACTATAAGTGTTATCCCAAGCTTCTCTCAAACATGACTCAAAACCACATCCAAATTGGTTCAGGCATTGCGGAGATTAGCGTGCACAAACACACAGACAAAAAAGCGACTGAATGAAAGAAAACACAATTTTTTGGTAAATACATAACACAAATTATTGTGTGGTTGGTTTTACGGAACTCTTATTGCGCGAATCCAACTCGCACTTGGCCAGTTTTTTTATTAAATGATTTAATCTATTTATTGTAGATTATAGACGCGTCGACATCTCAGGTCATTAGCGTCTTTCAACTACACTAAATAACAACTATCTCAAAACTAAATAACATCAAAAAACATCCATGAGCGCAGGTGGGACTCGAACCCACGGCAGTCCAGTCCAGAGACTGCGGCACCAAGCACGCCAACCACTAGGCTATACTGCTCTCTTTATCAAATGAGATACAATGTACAAGTATATGCATGGAATTTTTCATGTAATTTTTATTATGTAATACAAAACTCTAAAATCTGAGAAACAATGAAGCACAACAATTTTTAGAATTAGAATCTAATAAATAATAAGTATTCTATATTCTTTGGAGTTTTCTTTGAATAATAAAGTAATTTTATTGTGTGCTAGAGCTACAAACAGGTATCTTCTTTTAGAAAGGCATCACAAAAAATTGCAACCTAGGTAAAGGGAGTCGCAGTGAAGAAAAGATTGGGAACCCCTGGCCTAGCCTCTTAAAATTTATATTACTACTATAAAATTAGGTTTATGTAGCATTGCCTACATAATTCAAAACACTTGAGACTTTTAACTAGGACGACTCTGTTGGCAACATACGTTGACATTAAATGTATAACCATAACATGTGTGTTCTGTTATATATGTTACATAAATATGTAACCACAAATGAAAGTGGCTTATGTTGAATTTTTGGAAAAATAATTTATTATTGTTTTAATAGATTTCATATAAAACAAGCCGTGAGGTGGGTCGTTTATTAGGACTAAAGTGCGACCCTTGAGGTCCACACGACGAACTTCCCAGTTTGATAAATATTTAATAATAATAATTAAATTAGATATTACACAGAAAAGTAATCATTTTAATCATTAAAACATAATTATTATTTGTTTTTAACAATAATTTAAAAAAAACGGATCAACCGATTTTTATAAAATTTATGTCGGATCAAAATGACGTTAACACGCCTCGATTGACACCTTTACGAAGTCGATATAATTTTTTATTCGCGAGATATTGTGTAAAATCTTCTTTTTTGGAGTCTATTTGGTTAAGAAAAAAGAACGGCTGAACCGATTTTGAAAAAAAAATTTTCAGATCATATTTACGTTAATACGCGTCGATTGGCATCCTAACGTAGTCGATATCATTTTTCTTTCTCGAGATTTCGTCTTAGAAAGAAATGGACACATACGTACGTACATAACTACATGTATATAACTACATAACTAAATGAATACATTAATAAATAAAACACACAAAACTGGCTATAGCTGTCCAACTTTATTTTTAACACTACGTTTCGGTCTGTTAAAAGAGACCCTTTTCAAGCACTACTGACTATACACTGTTCATCAAACTTATGAGGGTCTCTTATAACAGACCGAAACGTAGTATTAAAAATAAAGTTGGTCAGCTATAGCCAGTTTTGTGTGTTTTATTTATTAATGTATTCTTTTTCGCTGTCGGTAGAAGTTAATAAATGAATACATTAATTATTGCCATACAATATTTGTCAAAAATTTGACATACACTGCTTTTCTTTGCAACTACAGATATGTTAAACAGTGCGTGTTTTAAAGCTGACTCTCTATAAACATTTAACATACTCTTAAGTGATTATTAAATTTAGTCTGATTAAAAAATGCAAATTAAAAACCACAAACTGTACTTATAAAATATGCATAGAAATACGCAAAATGTTACAGAATTACATACATATTTTTAATGTAATTTCATTTCTGACAACTTGTTTTGCATAAGTGAATTTTTTTCCTGCTGATGGTTGCAAAATTATTGATTCCTAGTTGTCTATACATAATTGTTATAATATTGTAACAAAACTGTTTTCTACGTGGGTGGAATAAATTATTTATTTACAATAATTAAAAATGTAACAACAATTCAATAACAATCAAAGCAACAATTATAATATGTCAATTCTAACAGTCAACACAATAGTAATTCTCAAAGTGAAACACTTCAACAACACTGAACAATAACTATTTATATACTGTATTTATGTTCGCAAATTCAACTCGACACTCATTTACGACTGACTGCCTAATTCCCGTCGGCTGCCTGCTTATATAGAGCTACGCGGCCCAAACACAGCGCTTCTAGTACTTTCCAGACGTCTAGCAGGTACGGGCATCTTCGATATCATTCCACGCCTCACCACTGTGACCTATTCTCGACGCTTCTATTGTCGCCAGCGGCGTAGCATCTTGGGGTTTGCTACATTATATATCATCTGCACATTGTAGTTTATATTTTATTTATTATTGGGCTAGGATAATTTCGATTCATCTACTTTTTGATGATTAAAATATGAATTAGTTTTTGCTTACATTTTCGCTGTCGTGAACATCAACTTTCCTAGAGGAATTCACTTGATTTTGACATGATATTTTAACATTGGAAATGTGTATGTTCGTATATGGGGGCAGAGTTACGAGTCTTCGTTCAAGGCCAAAAGACAACGGTGTCGCGATCAAGTGAGGAGCAATCATGCAAAATTGAACAAGTGCAATTTTTTCGAAATGTGTTTTATATCATGTCTAGTTAATTGAGAGGTATTTGCGACGATCTTCGGTGTTATTTTTGAGCAAATGTTAATAAATACTGTAGAAAAATCCATTTAAAAGTTAAGTAATCAAGCAAAAGTGAACGCGTATATAACAGAAGAATAATAGGGTTATTCCTGACAAAACTAAACAGTGCATTGATAAATATTGTGTGTATAATAAATAATTAATTATGTTTCATATATGCTGTTATCATTTCCAATGTCCTCGATGGTTGCAAGGATTGCGAAATCTGTGAATTTTTTTTGAAGACGGTTGAATTTTTTAAAAATTATTAATTTTATTAATAAGGCAGTATTTATGCGACTAACCTTAAGTCCTTCTGTAAACACTTGTAAACAATTTGGTAAAAGTTTCATCCTAATTGACTCAGTAGTTTCTTAAATTTACGTATCCGTTCATTACTCATCCCCCTTTTATCGTAGCGTAATAACTATATTATTCGAACCGGGGCAATGTGATCGATTAGAAAAATTCATACATACATACATACGACGAATTGATAACCCTTTTTTTTATAATTTTTCATAATATACTTTATGTTAGTTGTATTATGTTTCATCAAAATAGGTTCAATCTTTTCGAGTGATGCCAGTACAAACAGACATACAGACAAAAATTCTAGAAACATATTCTCCTGTTTACGTAAAATAACCCGAACACTCTCAATGAATTAATAATAAAGTGTTTCAAAATTTTATGTTTTGTTAACATTGAGTTGATAAGGAATAAGTGCAATCAATTTTTCATATTATGTAATTTCAGAAACAAATTATTATATCACTAGAACGTAACTTGAACAATATGTTACAAGAGTCAACACTGTAGATTGTAGAGTATTAATGTTGACAAATGAAATCACAACAATAGCTTTGTAGACACCTGTTTAGTGCGCTAATTTTAGCTTTAAAATGACTTTGTTTTGCTTTTCTTAATTAAGTCTTGATAATATAACGTATCATGCTTTTAATAATTCTGCGATTAGCTTTTGTATACGTCTTCATCTTTCATTGTAATAAAATAATTATGTATAATACTATTAATTTCATAGATGATATCTCAAACAAAACCCAAATTAGTTAGCACAAATACCGTTCAAATTTGACGTGTTTTGATCAAAGTTTTACTAATACAATCTTCTAATAACCAAAGGTTTAGAATTAATGGCGACGCAACGCCCTGCAAAAACAGACTATCAGAAAGAGTATAAGTTATAGCGTCCGCCATCCTGATTACCCTGCCTGACGTTCTCACCGATGACGAACAGCAAATGAAGAACCTGGAAAAACAAAGTAAATAAACGAACTATAATGTTTTTGAAAATGTGTAAACAATGGTGTTAACAATATAATAATTACCTGTGCCTAACAATTTATCTCAGTTTTTAAGCGTCCATAATGATGATGAAAATATATAAAACGTCAAACGATTGTTAGGATATACAAGGAAAAAATCAGAAGACAGTGGCTTCTGATTTTTTACCCGACTGCGCCAGAAGAAGGGTGTTGTTTTCCGAGTGTATGTATGTATGTAGCTACGTATGTATATTTCTTTATCACGCTCTGTAGCCTAAACGGCTTGACGGATTTTGAAAAATGAGGTGTCATTAGATTCGTCTGAATCCTCAGAGTGACATATGGTATATGACGTCACGGAAAATTAAATATGGCGGGCGCTAGACGCCATTTTGTCAGTACGCAAAAAATCAGTAAAACCTTGTGTGTGGGGTATCAAATTAAAACACTAGATGAGTAGATTCAACTAAAAGGAAGGAAATAAAAAAATTATTAAAAAAACAAAAAACCCGACTGCGTAAAAATCGAACATAAAAGATTGAAACAAGATCAAATGATAACATGCAGTCGGAGGCATAGTAGTAACAAATTGAACAGAAATACATGATGTTACTACTATGCCTCCGACTGCATGTTATCATTTGATCTTGTTTCCATCTTTTATGTTCGATTTTTACGCAGTCAGATTTTTTGTTTTTTTAATAAATTTTTTTCCTTGTATATCTTAGCAATCGTTTGACGTTTAACATCATGATGGCAGGTTGCCCGATTGATTATGTTAAGAAAAGTGAATGCTTGTGGATTGGGATCATTGTTGATTTAATAATTATCAAAATTATATTACTTTAACTACACATGACATATTGTGATGTGTTACTCAATATAGTGTCGACTTTCTTTTAGTCACTGTCACACACCACATAATACATAACGTAGAGACAAGCAATCAAGAGAGGTAAACAAAAGTCCTTATAGTTAAAATGTTGTTGAACATCATTGCAATGATTACTTGGTGAATATAATTTTGAATGTTTCAGTCAGGATGAATGATATCAAAGTACTCCAAACATTCAGAATACTCCGGGGTTTAGTCTCGCATTCTGTAAAGGGTAGATGTACGGACAACGGGGATTTTAAAGTGGTTTAATACCCATCCGCTGATGGATACATATTAGCTATACTCTAGACAGAAAGTTGAACCCAAACAACATTGCACTGATCTTCATTTCAAATTTTCTATTCAGAAATAATCAATTACGATAGATAGATAGATAGACAAATACTGTATTTCAGAAAATATTTCTATTACAAGTTGGCACGAATTTTTACAATAATAAACAAAATGAATCAAATACTCAAACATTTGAAGGAAAAAATATAAATAAAAATAATTCATTTACAATGACGTTTCTTAATCTAATTTGCACTAATAGTCTAGTTCACATCTTGAAAAATATGATAATTCTTGTTACTGCTAGTTAAAAAAGTACAAAATTGAGTGTCTCATTATCTACCATTTCTAAACTAGAAATTGAAATAGCTGATACGAATTTTCATTTTAGTGTTTTGAACAGTAAACCTGATGTAAATACCAACAGAAAATACAAAATACAAAAATAAAGATAGTTACTTCTTACCACAACAGTTTTATTGATGGATGTACATTTCGAAAGCTATGCTTTCATCTTCAGCAAACACTATACATGATTGAAATAATACATAAAGGGTACAACACAATTAACAATTGTTAATTGTTTTATTACCCGTATTATTAGTATAAAATACATGTATTATTTCAATCATGTATAGTGTTTGCTGAAGATGAAAGCATAGCTTTCGAAATGTACATCCAGCAATAAAACTGTTGTGGTAAGAAGTAACTATCTTTATTTTTGTTTTTATTCCAACCACAGTGCTCATATATTTTTATTAAGAAAATGGATAAGTTTTTAATGTTTTCTATCATATTTCCTGTTAAATTTACTAATAAAATTTTAGATGTGCCAGCCAGTAGACTTTTGTACGGTGGAAGCTTGGAGTATTACTGTATACCTACTGTTAATTGATTAAGTTTATTGCAATGTCAAGTTTTATCGTCTAAATTGTACACAAACGCAGTGGATAATATAAGTTCGCGTATCATAAATGAAGGTAAACCCAGATCATTGTTCTAATGGTTAGAGTTTATATACACATACATAAACGCGTTTCCTTTCTCTCTCACTCACTCGATCCCTATGTCTCTACACGTGTTATCAAAATGTTGCAGTTGGTTGGATTTAATTATTGTACTCTGCTATATTCGTCATGCTTCCTATCATGCGTTTTCAACTGATTAATTAATATGTTTAACTAATCTTTTGTAATCCTGAGCTGTGAGTCCATTGTGCCAGTGTAATTTGTTTAAGGGAATTTAATCAAATCTGAAATAACAGTGTAAACAAATCGGAATACACGAGTGTAAATTGAAATTGTAACAAAATACGAGTGTGAAAAGGCAAGATTACTAAAATGTATGTATGCTTTGAAATATTTTGTATTCATTAAAAAGACATTTTTTTAAATCAAACATTTTTCTATCCGTCTATTCTATTTGTATTCATGTTGAGAATAAAAAATTCACAGATTTCGCAATCCTTGCAACCATCGAGGACATTGGAAATGATAACAGCATATATGAAACATAATTAACTATTTATTATACACACAATATTTATCAATGCACTGTTTAGTTTTGTCAGGAATAACCCTATTATTCTTCTGTTATATACGCGTTCACTTTTGCTTGATTACTTAACTTTTAAATGGATTTTTCTACAGTATTTATTAACATTTGCTCAAAAATAATACCGCAGATCGTCGCAAATACCTCTCAATTAACTAGACATGATATAAAACACATTTTGAAAAAATTGCACTTGTTCAATTTTGCATAATTGCTCTTCACTTGATCGCGACACCGTTGTCTTTTGGCCTTGAACGAAAACTCGTAACTCTGCCCCCATATACGAACATAAACATTTCCAATGTTAAAAAGAAAATTTAATATTTTTTCTATTCATCTATTGTAAACGTCAATTAAGAAATTAACTAGAATGACCTTAATTTTTGCAGTGCTATATTAATAGAGCAGTAAATTCTAAACAAAACGGGACCATAAAAATTTCATTCCGATTTCAAATATGCTCACAAATAAGTTTTTTAATATTTATGTAAGCCCCGCTCACCAAAAAGCACTTTTATTCGTGACGTCATATGTATGGAGGTATTGCGTGTATATTAATTATATTTACTATACTGTCTAAAATCAAGGAAAACAAGCCGTGAGGTGGGTCGTTTATTAGGATTAAAGTGCGACTTTTGAGGTCCACACGACGAACTTGCCAGTTTGATAAATATTTAATAACAATAATTAAATTAGATATTACACAGAAAAGTAATAATTTTAATCATTAAAACATAATAATTATTATTTATTTTTAACAATAATTAAAAAAAAAAACGGCTCAACCGATTTTTATAAAATTTATGTCGGATCAAAATGACGTTAACACGACTCGACTGACACCCTTACGAAGTAGATATCATTTTTTATTCGCGAGATATTGTGTAAAATCTACTTTTTTGGAGTCTATTTGGTTAAGAAAAAAGAACGGCTGAACCGATTTTGAAAATTTTTTTTCAGATCATATTTACGTTAATATGCGTCGATTGGCATCCTAACGTAGTCGATATCATTTTTCTTTCTCGAGATTTCGTCTTAGAAAGAAATTGACACATACGTACACACATACACACACACAGACATCTTTCTAAAAATAGTGTAGCGACCTTGAAACATAAAAATTTGTTATACATTTTGATTTCGATTTTCGGACCCATTACAATAACTTCCAATGGTAAGTTAATAATAACAATAATAATAAAAGGGGTAATAAACGGAAAACTATTCACCTGTCTTGTATTTCTTAATTTATTTTGAATTACGTTTAAAGAATTACTACCGTGAACGAAGCTGAAAGTGTCTTGACAAATAATAAGACAAATACGAGAGAGTACGAGTGGAATGCTTTGAAAATCAGGTTATTAAAATCTCATCGTCCTTCAAACCAATTCACAAACAACTTCTACACGTCCTTTCCATCTCTGGATCAATACTCAGCAAGCTCGTAGAGTGCGGGCGGTGGATTGGTGTTGATGTATACAAGAAAGTTTGCTTTTAAAGAACCGCTAACAACGAAATAATGGTCCTCCCGCAATTCCACCATCTACTTGAAAAACTTTAACTCCACTGCTCCCTGTGGCTGTCTAGAGTATTCGCTTTAACTCTATGCATTGTCAACTTTACTTTATTCTATGATATTTTAGATGAACTGGGTGAGTGCCATGGAACTTGTATCGTGATTAGTAAACAGTTTTCTATCAATTTGTGGTTTGAGAATTGCCTAGATTTTTGGGGTGCTCTTATTTATATGTCGTTTTTATGGTTTATCAATTACGCGCTTACACTCTCTAGTTTGCGAACTAAACAAAATGTTAAATTGCATTTTAGTTCATTATTAAAAATAATTATAAATATCAATTATTGATACTAGGCTCAGATAAACTTGAAGATTAGTAACTAGTGTTGCCGTCTAGACAAGACATGACAAGACTTTCAAAGTCTTGTCTTATCTTGAAATATCAAGACATGACTTCACTTAAGTCTTGTCTTGAAATATCAAGACTTCACTAAGTCCAAGTCTAGATTAACAAACTTTTGTCTTGTCTAATATCAAGACTCTAGATTATTTTCAAGAGTCTAGATTAGTAGTAGCAGGTAAAGTAAACCTTTACATACTACTACTTAGTTTATCTAGACTCTTAAAAATTGTCTAGAGTTTTGGCAAGAGTCTTGATCTAGATAAAGCAAGTCTTGTCTTGTTTTGAAAATTTCTAGACAAGACTTTTGCAAGTCTCTTGTCTTGAAAATCTAGACAAGACAAGAGTCTAGAAAGTCTAGATCTAGACGGCAACACTATTAGTAACTTAAAAAATAACAATAAAAAATCAGCTCGCAAACAATAATATTTCTGCTGCTCACCAATAGATGTCGTCACGGGTATTTCATAACGCACTAGCGTTGTATCACTCATGAAACACTTTTGTTGGAAATTTTTGAATATCTTATAGAAAACAGTAATATCTCTAACAGCTGTTAAAATTTCAGAGCGATTGCACGTGCTGTCAAAATCTAAAACTCTGCGCGGACAGATTGTCTCGAATACAGCTAATACACTAATAAAAATGCATCTATTTGATTATGTTTTTTGACAGACAAAATTGAGAAATGAGAAAATCACAAAACAAATATAAAATGTTTTGATTATTAAAATATTATAAATTCACCCTTGGTACAGTAGTCAACCATTAATTTGGATTTAAAAAATAACTTTATAACAAATGACGTTTTCATTTATTTTCCATTAAATCTTAGTATTATTGTTTTCATTTCTTTTAAAACCTTTCTCTCTACACTCTTATTGTCAAAATTTAATATTTATATTTCTTATGAACATAAAATTACGTAAAAGCGCTTGAAGTTTTCTTATGATGACAGAGAAATTGTCGGAGAAGGAGAAGTTTTGTTATGTTTATATGTTCTCAACACGACTCGTTTTTAAAACTTTTGATGAAGTGCGTGACGTAAGTCAACATTGTTGGTTTTTCTTTTAGTTTGTTTGTTTTACAATTAGCAAATTTGCCTTTTATCTGGTTTATTCCTATAAAATATTCACATTTACGTTAATGATAAAAATCATTTATAATCGTTAAAAATATTTTTTTTTCACACTTATAGTATATGTAGGTAACCTAATATAAGAGATCTATTGGCAAAAAGTAAAAAAGTTATATTGCATTTATGCCTTATGCATTTATGGATGTATTTTTTATGGTTTAAGTAGAGTGACATGACATTTTTTCGGATCAGAATGTATAGGCACCCTATATTATCCTCCTGGATAAAATTGTTATATTGGCTGTGTTCGTTGGGTTCTTCTTTTTGAAGATTTCCATTAAAATGATGGTTTATTCCTATAAAATATTCACATTTACATTAATGATAAAAATCATTTATAATCGTTAAAAATATTTTTTTTCACACTTATAGTATAGGTAGGTATACATCTAATATAAGAGATTTATTGGCAAAAAGTAAAAAAGTTATATTGCATTTATGGCTTATGCATTTATGGATGTATTTTTTATGGTTTGAGTAGAGTGACATGACATTTTTTCGGATCAGAATGTAAACGCCCTATATTATCCTCCTGGAAAAAATTGTTATATTGGCTGTATTCGTTGGGTTCTTCTTTTTGAAGATTTCCATTAAAATGACGGGAGCGCACGCGCACAGTCTATTTTTGACTGCGCGGGCGCCTCCCACCATTTCTTCTATTTGAAGTTTCCATTAAAATGGTGGGAGGTGCCCGCGCAGTCAAAAATAGACTGTGCGCGTGCGCTCCCATGGAAATATTCAAATAGAAGAAACCAACAAACACTAGGGATGTGACATTGAGTAAAAAAAATCGATTATTTAATAATCGATTTTTCTCTTTTCAATATAAATCGATTTGTAAAAAATCGATTTTTAAAGAAATAATCGATTTTTGTGAAAAATCGATTTTTTCTATTATTCGAAAAATTGCATACTTTTATAATGAATGAAAACAATTGGAAGGGTATCGATATGAAACTATTTTACATAATACATACAGATGGCGCCATTTTCCGACTGATTAGTTTACGTTTAGTGAACTTATTTTACGTTTTTTCATTCGTCGCACAGATGGCGTTGTTTACAAAAATCGATTAAAACGTGTAATTTGTAAATGTTGGCTGCATTGGGTTTCCCAAAGCCTATATTCTTTCTTAATATTAATATTAATAAAAAAAAAAAATAAAAAAAAGTGTAATTTATATAAGCGATTTAAAAGTGTAATTTATATAATCGATTTATAAAAAATCGATTATTATTATTTAAAAATTAATCGATTATTATTATTAAAAAAATCGATTGTTAAAAATCGATTATAAGAAAAAAATAATCGATTAATATAAAAATCGATTATTTTTTCACATCCCTAACAAACACACCTAATATGTTTGTGTAAGCTGGATGATACAAAGCTAGAGTGATTTTTATCTTAAATATGCATAATCAACATTCACAAATTTTGTTTTCTCATTTATAAGATTAATATTTAATACAAATAAATGCTTAAGTTAGTTACTGTCAGGAACATCCATCGTATGACGTAACATTACAATGCAATACTAGAAAAATTCAATTTAAACCTACGTCATCGTCGTGACTCTAAACCCGAATATTCCACTATCGCGGCGGCTGAGTTCATTTACTCTACGGTGACACGATTAAATTTCCGAAAAATTGTCAATACGAAATAGTACTAGTTATTCCTAGAAAAAATAGTGTAATTTTTAAAAGAATTTTACTTTCCGTAACCCCTGTTTATATGTAGCCATGTAGGTATGCATTACGCTAATGAATATTAGAAACGTCTATCGAAACAGATTTTAAATACTATAGGAATATTTTCGTATTAATTAAAGCTAATTAAATTACTCATTTACGTTCCAACTTTCAGACTTCGTCATAATTGTTTTATTAAAAGTTCGTTCAAAATGAAATGGAAGTTTATGTTTATTTGATAAATGGACTGCTTTAATTTTATCAACACTCTCACGAAATTCGAACTCCAGATTATTAATTTTTATAAATTTTATCATTATTATTAAGTATTATATATTATATACGGTATTATAATATCCAATTACTCTAAATATTCTATAATATTGTTATCAAGGAGTTTGAAATAAAATGTAGATATTTGTTAATTACGGAAGTGATGAGTTGCTATCATTTTTCTCTCGGTTTTATATTATGGTTATTATAATTATTTATAATAAAAATTTTTATTGACGCATCATTTTATTGGTTTCAATTTTTGCCAATAAGTGCCAGGACTTGATATTATCTATAAATACCAAGGCTTAGTACTTTATTTTGTTTATGTTTTTAGTTCCATAAAATGACACAAATCATTCAATAAAGGCGCTCATAAGACGGTCGTTTTCTCCCGTAAGACAAGACCCCCCTGATATTATAGCCTTGTGTGAAAGGGTTTTCTGCCCGGCTGTTTTTCAGATCATAAATGACTGCATTTTCCTTTTTTTAATGAACATATTTGATCACCTTTAGTACGCTTATAAAAAGACTTTACGCACCTTTAATCTTGAATATGAATTCTGCTTCGTTTTGAAAGAGGAAAAATAAGAAGAACTAGGTTCTTTCAAGGAAACTAATCCATCAGAAACATTTTAATTAAGATTTTCTTGCTTTCTAAGGAACACGGATTACTATTAATTCAAATGGGAAGAGAATCAGTGGCGGCTTATAATAATTTCTACGGGGAATACATTTTAAAATATGCACGTCCTTTTGTTAGACATATACGATTTAAACTTTCATAATATGCAGTAGTAATATTATGTACAGAATGAATCAGACCACCCGTATCAGTCTTTTTTTTTAAACAGGTACTCGTAGAGAATTGGGTCAAAAAAATTTATTATACTTAAAAGCCGTAATAAAGAATCGAATGTTGATATTGTTTTTTCCCGGTAAAATCGACATCTCGAATAGTTTGCTCCAGAATGTCTAGAACTCATGCAACATATTGTCAAAATATTAATTTTGACAATATGTAGAATTAAAATCAGTTATATATTTCTTAAAAATTTTATTCATAAAAGTAAGAAATTATGCGATGTGCAATCATTTATCTAATTGATTGTGATTGCAACCTTGCTTAAGGTCAAGACATTAAAATTGTCTTTTTTCGTGTTAAAATCAATTCATTCATCTCTCATTTTTTTAAGTAGAAACTGCTGGACTTAAAAAGCACTTGAAAATATTAGAAATATTAATAGTTTTTTTCGTTCTAATATTTATAAAAAAGTGAATAATTAAATAATATTTAAAATCGACTTGTGGTACGCTTTACTTAAACATTAAATTAAAATATATTATGTATATGATCAAGTATAATTTTAAATAAATATTTTAAATAATTAAATTAAGAAAAAAACGAACGTTAAAAATATAATAAAAACAAGAAGAAAAACGTTACACTCAGAAATTTTAGATAGCATTTGAGGTTGTTACGAGGTAGATAGAGCGATTGAGTCCCGCCACCTTCAATCCGTAAATAATATTCGAAAACGTCAAAATGACAGACATAACCCCATATAAATTTCACATAGATCTGACGGATCTAATATTTTTGCGGCATTTTTGCGCGCCCAAATTGCAGGTATCTCAAATCGAACTGTCAATAGAGTTGTTGTGAAAAATAATATGCAATTACTCGGAACGAAACATAGCGTTTGCAACGAGTGTAATTGCTGCAGCAAACTGCACACTGGTTGCAAACGCTATGTTTCGACCCCTGTAATGCAATATACTATTCCTACAAAACTTGCATATTTTTTAAAGATCTTATCAACAATATCACATTCAACCTATCGTGCTATTTAAAATTTTGAAGTTCTGGATATTCTGGAGCAAACTATTTGGGTTGCCAAACTTTCAGGGAAGTAACAATATCACCATTTGATACTTTATTACGACTTTTATAATAACAATTTTTGACCCAACTCTCTACGCGACCATAACCGTTTTTGAACAAAAAATACTGACACAGGTGGTCTGATTCACCCCGTGTATAAACGAAATAGTATTTTGTGCAGCTAGGGTAGAAAGTTGGTGATTTCTCGCCAGAGCTTAACGAGGACGGCAATCACCTGAGTCGCATTTGCTAGTTTCGTCAGAGAACACATAGTACCTACTTTTTGTAATAAGTGCAATTGAAAGGTCAACAATACTCACAAAAATATCGTAAATCGTAGTTTACAATCGTTACGTAGGATGGCGCCACATTCACTACGTAGATGCAAACATTATTTAACACACGGCATGCAATAAATTGTTATCAAATCATTCCTAAGCCACCTCTGGACAGAGCTACTTAGAGGCATATCTATAGAGAAATTCTTTAATATAAATTCACTGTTTATGCATATATCTGCTTTCCATTCAAGAGGCCAGAAAATAATTTCGCTATACTACTAAAAAGAGAAGTTTTTGATTGATAATTCTTTACAAATTCAGTTTAAATTCAACCAACTTCAAAGAATTTTATTTGAACCATAAAGTACGGCTTGCTTGATAAAATAAATTCTAGCCAATAGGGTACTTGCCAGTGATCAAAATAAAATATAAAACTTTGTTATAATGAAAGTTGTTGCTCTAAAATATTTATTGGAATTTTTATTTTTATTAATTAATTTATTAAACACATCCGCCGAGGAATTTAGGATCTTCATAGTGAAAATTATTAATTAAGTTTCGTAATAGTAATTTATGCAACTAGTGGCAAAAGTGACGGATTATATGACTGTCGCGATTTTGCGATACGAGCCTAAGATTATGTTGCATTTATTCCAAAACGAGTGTGTGTTTACCGCGCGAGCCGAAGGCGAGTGCGGTCATCACACAAGTTCTGGTATAAATGCAACATAACCTTAAGAGAGCATTGTAAAATCGCGACTGTCAGATCCGTCACTTTAGACACGCGTTACATACAGTATTTTTTGCAACAACTGTTTTAAAAGTTCAATTTTAAGCAAATAAAACACAATTTAAATAAATATTTTATTAGTGACATTATCGCAAAGTAATCTATAAAGTACTTTATTACGCACGTGTGTTATAAAGTAAAACAAAACAGAATTACTTTATAGAACGGAGTGCGTTAAAATTTACTTTAAACACTACCGTTCGAACGCATCAGAAGCTTCCATAAAGAATCACTTTTCAAACGGTACACAGCCATCTAAAACTGTACTTTTGATGCAAGTGTTGCAAAAAAAAATTTAAATTATATTTTGAATTAAACTACTGATGCAATAAAATTGAATGGAAAATTTGCTTACCTGAATCGAGCGCAAACATCAAGAACCAAACAACGTAGGTACTAAAATAAATTAAACAGCAGGGACTCAATCGATTTGATTATAAAATATATATAACTTTGAATTTGCTTCTATGTACTTGTTCTCACGAGTGGAACGGGTCACGAAGAATACATCTTAAACAGCCTCTTAAATGTATATGTATCTCATCCGGCAGGGGAAAATCAAATACGTGAATCTATAAATATTTAACATAGGTTTATTCGGCCATTTTGAATTGATTCGATATACAAACAAAACAAGACGCTTGTACATACTTCAAATATGTATGTAACTTTATATTTATAGGGTCACACTTCAACACAGTTTCTTCGAAAATGGGTTCTGTGATTTTTTTATCGAAAAGCAAACAGTATGTTTATGTTGTTTACTTGTAAATATGTTTTACCTTAGGCCAAGTCCTTAGCAAAGTCTAACGTGACCTAACAGCAATTTAGTAAATACAGATCTGTGGTGAAAATTTCATTTGATTTATTGCCAATCGAAATGATTTGTCCATTAACGTATTGCCACTACAAACGATATTTTATTCTGAGGATGAAAATGTTCTCTCGAAAATGTTCTTAACCAGATTGTAATACGTCTTTACTCATGTTTTCGATGCCATATTTCAATTGAGTTGTTGCGATAACTATTGTAATTATAATTAATACACGTGTAATTAATACACGTGTATGCCTACATTAAATGTACTCATTACATATTATAATATAAACAGAGAAATTTTGTTAATTTGTCCCTGTTTATATAATAATATTTTTGATTTAATCACCTACAAATCAGTAAACGATTTACATCTTTAAAATTGAGTAGTTTATCAGATAATTACATAATTACATTGCATATGAACTATTTTCATTCATACTAACAATATAGATACTATTAAATGGTAGATTGTAGATCTATTTGGTTAATGACATTTATTACTGACGAATAAATGATGAGTCATAATAATATTTTTACGCCCGTTCGCCTACGCAAAGGTGACGCTCGCTAAATCGGGGATATTCGGCTCAAACACGAACACGTATTTGCAGTATGTCGGTAATACTAACCTCTAGATCATGGCCGACTAGGTACTGACTGGTCACTATCTTACAACTGTGACCAGCTGACATACTTATATCATAAAAACTGTACGCCGTACGGTTGCAGCGATAGCGTAGTAAGCTGCGTCTTTGCGTTGTATGCATAGGAACCTCGGTTCGAAACCTGATGGCACTGTAGAATTTTTGACGTATTTTTTTCTAAATTCTACATGATATTTATTTATATATTTTTTAATTTTTGTTATATTCTTTCTTTGGCAATAATTATAATTTTTTTGAAACCAAGGTGGAATAAATTAAAAATATAATTTTAGTATTTTGGTAATAAATTATTTTTAGTTCATAAATGTGCTAATAGATGGCACCAAAAAAACTTTTTTGATAAACACTTAGTTGTAGTTTATGATTTCGCTAATAGCTGACACTAAAAAAAAGTGGGTGTGTGCTTATGACCACACGACAGAAGTGAAAACTTATATATATATTTTAAAATTATAAATTCAGAAGTTTTCACTTCTGTCGTTGTTCATATTCGTTTATTTTGAAGTTGCATTTGAGATGGCAACCACTTCCTAGACCACACTGTCACTTGGCCATATAGATAAAACTATGGGACCAGTTTGAAAAATTGCTCTCCTTTATGCTCTAATGGCCTGAATTATCGAGCGTCTGTAATCCGCATTCGAATTTCTTATCTCTTTCATTATAAGCTACTTACAAAGTGATTTTCGTTATTTTCTGTAACTGCCTGTTTGTCTGAAGAGAAATATGTGGCAGAAATCCTCTGTCACATTAATCACAGCCAAAACTTAAATTTATTGTCCTCCAATCTGTGTCCAACACTCCAACCGCTACTTTGTTTTTTTCTGACTTCAGCAAAAACGCTTTACAGCTGATTGCGTCTTATATGCTTCCCTATTCCCTAACTTTTAAAATAAATAATTTTTAAAGGTTGTTTTTCAGTTTTTTTTTCAAGTTTAAAATTACTTTGCAAAGTGCATTAAAGGTGCTTCTCTGTATGCAATGTTTTCTGTAATATGAATTGTTTTTAATGTATTCGTTATACCTATAGATATTATATAATATTATGTAATCTTGCATTATGTCACAAGAGATAAACAAACTCTTCAACTAAACTTTTCTATAATATCTCTCAAGTGTACCACGACAAATACAATTTGTTTTACATTGAGATCCCATTCATTTCAGATGTCACATTATTTCATTAGAGTAGTAAGCAAACACAATATAAAATATAACTTAAAACTTAAAACGAAGCGATAATAATTACATTAGAAATTATACAGCCATGGAGTCCTTTTCATCTTGTAAACCCTACCTATAGTTAAAAACTTTTTAACAAAAAAAAAACCTCCTTCAAAAAGCCACTAAAAAGAGGAAAATAATGAAATGTTGAGGTCTGCGCCAATTTAATAAAATATGAAGTCGATTAAAAAGTATAGTATAGTGATTAATATCTTCTTTTTAATCAACTTCATATTTTATTAAATTGGCGCAGACCTCAAAATTTCTTTATTTTCCTCTTTTAGTGGCTTTTTGAAGGAGGTTTTTTTTTTTGTTAAAAAAGTAAAATATAAAGACAAAGAAATATGTATTGAATGCCATTGACGTAAAACCTCAGTGCCCCAGTGGTCAATAATATACCTGCTCTCTTTTAAAAATTCTAACTTTGTCTATGGAAATAGCCTATCAGGAACCTGCCAGCTAAGCCCCCATAAAAAAAGACAGAAATATATACCCGCACGTATGTTGGCTTCACGATTTTTGATCTATCAGCAGTATAGGGTAATATTTATATGGTTTTCCTCTATCTTTTATAGTTATCGAGGATATCTACAACAACTCCATTAGAGATGTCCCATTGTAATTTATATGCTTCAAAAATCTTATCTATTAAGAAAAATTTCACCTGTTTATAATTTATTTATTAATGAATTACTTAGCATTTAGTAATAAGTATACTGTACACTAAATGGATTTATCTAGTCATTTCTCATTTCAATTTTATATTAACATAAAAAATAGTACGATTAAGGCTAATTTTGTGTTCTATTTAATATTATGTATCTATTTTAATTTTTAACTTCCCATTGGAAGTTATTGTAATGGGTCTGAAAGTCGAAATCAAAATGTATAACAAATTTTTATGTTTCAAGGTCACTACACTATTTTTACACTATTTTTAGAAAGATGTCTCTGTGTGTGTGTGTGTGTGTGTACGTACGTACGTATGTGTCCATTTCTTTCTAAGACGAAATCTCAAGAATGAAAAATTATATCGACTACGTTGGGGTGCCAATCGACGCGTATTAACGTAAGTATGATCTCAAAGAAATTTTTTCAAAATCGGTTCAGTCGTTATTTTTTCTTAACCAAATAGACTCCAAAAAAGTAGATTTTACGCAATATCTCGCGAATAAAAAATTATATCGACTTTGTAAGGGTGTCAATCGAGGCGTGTTAACGTCATTTTGATCCGACATAAATTTTATAAAAATCGGTTCAGCCGTTTTTTTTTTTAATTATTGTTAAAAATAAATAATAATATTATTATGGTTTAATGATTAAAATGATTACTTTTCTGTGTAATATCTAATTTAATTATTATTATTAAATATTTATCAAACTGGGATGTTCGTCGTGTGGACCTCAAGGGTCGCACTTTAGTCCTTATAAACGACCCACCTCACGGCTTGTTAATTTTGTTGTTGAAAGAATAATTTGATAAATTATTGTTATCTATAGTTGCTGAGGAAATCCTAATATAGTGACGAAACGTGCAAAACAATCAATTTCTATTTTCATTTTAACTGTTTAAATACATGCGACATAACTTCGACAATCTACAGTTCTGTACATAGTATCTGTTCATTAATTGAAAAGAGGTGGACGTTAAGTGTTTACTTAAGAATTTTGTGCCAAAAGTTTGCAACCTGCTGGTATAAGTCAGCTTTAACAAGTTATGTAAAAAATTGAAGTGAAAATCCGGTTGATATAAATTGTGCAAAATGGAAGTCTTTTTTATTAAATAAAATTATAGAAGGCAGTGCACATACTGTAATATAAAGGAATAAGAATAGAAAGAGCGCATATTATATTCTTCGCCGTGCATTAATACGCCTCAGAGGACATATTTAAAACAACCAACGGAAATTGGGTGTAAGAACTGTACGAATTTAAATAAGTTTGTATATAGTTGTCGCTGTCAACTTTTTATTTCTGCTCTGACAATTCACTGTCCTCTGACGATACATTATAAAGTACATTTTCAACTAATTATAAGACGCTACTTTTCTCTTATATAAAACACTGGTGTATTCTTTTCTTATTCTTTAGAATCCATTTTTGTTATGAATTAATGTTAAGATAATACTTTCTATAAAAATATTTGTATAATTGTTCATTATAATCGTTACACATATTATCTGTCCTTTTAACGTAGTTCTATATAAATAAATAGTAAAATGTTAGCTCCTTTTTACAGTGGCGGCTCGTGATATTTGAAAGTGGTGAGGCACAGTTGAAAAAAATTTTTTTTTTTAGTAAGGTTAGATTTTAAAAAATCACTGCCCACTGTTGGAAAAAAAAGCAAAACAAAAATCAGTTCGAAAAACCACAAATGTATTTACCGAAAACTATAATAACACACATTAAATGTCGCATTAAATTTACGTAGAGGCTTGCCTCAAAAGAATGTTTTTATGCGCTACTTAAAGCTAGATTCGACTGGACTAATACGGTATCATAAACACCACATTACTAATACGCTAGACAAGGAAGCGCGAGGCGAGCTTCTAACCATATACGACCGCATGCAGAAATGAGATGGATGATATAAGAACAAAAACAGGCAACCGCCAATGAAAGACAAGGAAGCGCGAGGCCGGCCTCTACCATATACGACCGCATGCAGAAATGGGATGGATGATATTTCTAGCGCAGTGCGTTAAGATTGACGGCAGGCCCATATTTTACTGATTTCTATGAAGCCAAATATTAATTCTAATGGATATATTTATGCAAATAGTAAAATAATATAAATTTGTAATTTATTTAATTTGCAAAAATATTGGTGAGGCACTGCCTCACCTGCCTCATAGGAGAAGCCGCTACTGCCTTTTTAACCGACTTCTAAAAAAGGAGGAGGTTCTCTGTTCGACTGAGTTTTTTTTGGTATGTTTGTTACGCGATTTCTCCTGCGTTTGTGAACCGATTTTGATGATTATTATTTTATTTAATAGGGCATACCTTCGGATTGGTCCCATTTAAATTTTACTTAAATCAGTTCAGTAGTTTATTTACCAAATTGTGAAAAAACTTCAGTGTGGGGCGGCATTTTTCGCAGTGCCCCAGGGCGGCAATTTGGGGTAAATCCGACCCTGACCATGGCGACAGCGCTTGCGCGTAACTACTGGTGAGTGGTGAAAAGGTATATTGGACAATGAGCATGCTATCTCAACTGAATCAACTCATTCTGTCAAGATGTGATACGACTAGATTTGTTTACACAATGTTACTAATTGATC
Source organism: Mongoloraphidia duomilia (assembly GCA_039654895.1). Taxonomy (NCBI): domain Eukaryota; kingdom Metazoa; phylum Arthropoda; class Insecta; order Raphidioptera; family Raphidiidae; genus Mongoloraphidia; species Mongoloraphidia duomilia. The sequence goes on from CM077517.1 coordinate 4,794,288, forward strand.
CAGCTGATGTTAGGTACCGTTTCAGACGTAAACACGCAACAGCTAGCAACTTTTAGTTTCTGTAACTGGAGACACGAAGGCACATTGTGCAACTTACTGGAAAATTGGGGAACATTTTCAATACATGTTACAGAAACAAAAAAGTTTCTCGTTATTCCTTCTGGGGATATAAGGACAGGGTCACGTCACGACGTCATCAATAAATGAATAACAGGCCTTTTTCGTTCACCATTTATGCACTAATATATCTACAGTAGTGTTACACGCATCAAGAGCAGTGGCGCTTCAGTTCGGCTGATGACTATTGTACTACCGATTTAGGTTCACTGGCGTATAACCATAGACAATTACCACAACCATAGACAATAACAACAAGGTGTATGTATTAGCCCAGCGGCACTGGCGAGGACTGATTGTGCCAACATGGCACACGGTGAATGGTCTCGGCGGAAATGGAGGGGATTGGATTGGGGCATTCCGGCGAACGGCGACGCGCGTTCCACACGTGTATAACTACGTAACTAATAAAAGTGTATTTTTACGGACATAATAAAACGGTATAAATAATTTCCGTAACAGTAGTTTTAACATCAGTGCTATTATTATAATAATTAGTATTATTACTCATACTTTTAAGAGATTAATTTATTCTTCACTGTGAAATTTAAATCATAACTGTTTTTAAGCTATATTTAAGAGCAACGGAGTACATGCTTCATGCGGATATAAATCAATGCCGCTTTGTTTTAGTTTTTGCAGAAAACACTGTATTCAGTGGTTCTTAACATTTAAATTTTTGCGGAATTCTATTTGAAAGTTACTAGAAGTAACAAACTTTAGAAATATTTTTGAGATATAAAATTTAAATCTCTAACAAAAAGTGAATGTTAAAAATTTTTTGTAATTTTGTTTGATGGATTGTAGAGTAAAATTGGGTGTTTTTAAACGTTAAAAATAAATTTATTTATTCTTAAAAATATTTAAAAATGTACCTAGTAGGAAAATCAATACAATATGAGCGTCTGACGCATTAATTAATTTATTATTTACGCTGCAAAATACTAAATCTGTAGGTAAAGTAAAAAATGCAAATAATTTTCACCTATAGTTTTTTTGTTAGCACTACACAAAAGAAATAATGAAAATGACAGAATTGATTGACATTTTTTAAACGATTTCCATATTAACTATATTTAAAACACACCATCGCTGAGAAAACCTTTTTAATAAAATGTGTACCTATATGTTATTAAAAGGATAGGAAAAATTCCAGCCAATTCGAAATATTTACGAAACTATAGGGCTAAGAAATAAATTTTTTTACAAAACACTTGCAAAAAATTAATAGAATAATAAACTGTTCCGAAAATTATACCGTTATAACAGAAAAAAACAACGTTATTGCAAATATATTTTCTGCGCAAGCACCGATTTTCCCCAAAAACAATAGAGCGCTTCCTCTTTGCATGTCGACCATCCTACCAAAATTTGATTTTGATTCGCTCAGCAGTTTGACCTGTATCGTACTCACAGACAAACAGACGAACAGACTTTTTTCGAAAATATGTTTTTTGGACTCCGGTGACCTCGAAACGACAAAATATTGTAAATTTGCGAAAAGTAAATTTCGACCCAAATTAGTAGGTACCATTCCCTACTTGTAGAGTTGGAATGGTAAAAATATTGTAAATTTGTAATAAAATATTACACTAAATATCAATTATTAACACGAGGAAATTTTTAAGCTGAGGTACAAATTTTCTAAACATTGCCAGCTTTTTTAAAGCCACGTACTCCATAGTTATCTGTTTCTTTTTTCAATTAATTATTATTTTTAATAATAAATTGGTACTTTTCTCAGTCCCTAGATTGGAGCTACGGGTTAAGAATCGCTGCTTTAGAGATTACAGAAAGTTAAACAAAAAAGGTTGCGTGACGTCACGTTGCAGTATGGAATTAACCCAACACGATTTATTTCAGCCTCCAGGATTATTAACGCTGCAATTTCGTGTGGCGTTGATGAAAAACCCGAGAGTATATTAAGTGATACGAGGAAAACACTATATTATTACTTCTTTTATTTTAATGCAATGAATCTACAGCAGTTTCTATTCAACATGAACTTCTTTATTAAAAAAACTCTATTATAGTTACTGAAAATTGAAAATACTGTTTATATAGAAAAAAATGGGTCTTGACTGACGGACACCCAGCCAGCCAGCCAGCCGGAAGTGATCCTATAAGGGTTCCGTTTTTTCTTATTGAGATACGGAACCCTAAAAATGAGAAAATTCTAAATATTTGATTTAAAGGATGATAATATATAATCCGTGGAATAAGAATCAAAAATAAAAAAATAACTACAATTTCAACTCTGAAGATGACAATTTGGAGATACTGCTTTTTAGGTTAGGACAGCAGTATATCGAGACTCGCTTTAGAATTGGGTTGTACTTTTAGTAACAGGTATTTTGGAACTGTTCCGCAAACGGAACAGTAACGTATTGTTACAAGTTCTCAAAAACACCTGTTACCGGAGTCACTGAACTGGAACGGGGAAAATCGAATTTTCAATAGCGGCGTTTTGAAAAACAATATACACTGAAAATGCTACGATGTGTAATCAGGGGCGGCGGGTTTTGCATTTTCCGTGGCGATTTTAATAATAATAATAATAATATATTGCATATGCATGGGCGGCGAGTTAATATCGTTCGTCTCTTGCAGAAAATTATCGAAAACTGAAACCATAATTGTTGTCATTTCGTCATTTGTTTTGCATTGCGGGAAGCGGCTACGATCTGAAAATCGCGCCGCAATTTATTGGAACCTTTATGGGGTGCTTCGCACCCCATGTAATTTTTCTTTGGGTGCAACTGACCTCTGCACCCATGCGGTCGCCGCTTCTGTGTGTAATAATAAATCGATATCATACACAACAAAATTATTATTACAGTTTGAGTAAAATGGATGATGAGATGTTCTCCGGAATAGACTTTGTGAAATGGCAGCTGAGACAGCGACCATCTCAAACACGGATTAGTTGTGATTTAGGAGGCACGTAGTCTCTTAATCCCTTTTACGTCTAGTTACCTACGAGGAGATGGGCCTATCTATGTGTATTATTCGTACGACACGCATATAAATATGTATAGACATTAGGTAGAATAATACTGTGCCAGATGGTTTTAAATGCTTTGACACAATGACAGAGAATTTAAAGCCTGACTGAAATCGTCGTGCAGAACTGATTCCTCCAACTCTTAGTGAAAATTCTAATAAGGCCTCTAAATTGTATGTTGGTCTCAAATGATTAGTGAATTCGGAAAATATTATGTCAATATTTGAGCATTTAGTAAATATACAGGCTGTCCCAAAATTGCTGGGACACAGAGTTACCACGTGTAGTTGAGGTCAAAATAAGTCGATTGGACCCTATTTATTTATGTACCAAAATGTATCGTTTGCCCGTGAGAAGACTTCAAAGTTTACATAAAATTTTGTATTACAATTTTATTAAACTTGTACTAGGAATATCTGTTAGCATTATTTAAGAAAACATTTTTCCTTCGGAACTATGCGGAATACGAAATTTTTACAAGAGTAACAAAATGAAGATAATTAATCAAACTTCTCGCTAAAAAAACTTGAGAACCGTATTACTACCCCTAAGAAAGTTCTGGAAAAAATGTCAGGGGGTGAGGGTGGTTTTAGCCCTTCTACAATTTCTTTTGGGATTCTTTGATTACCGAAAGGAGATTAATCCTCTAAAATCCACTTTTGTCAAATTTCATATTCAATTTGTTTCACTCATTTCTGAACAGCGTACAAAAATGTGTTTTTTATGTAAACTTTGAACTCTTCTCACGGGTAAACGGTACATTTTGGTATATAAATAAACTGGGTCCAATCGACTTATTTTGACCTCTACTACACGTGGTAGCTCTGAGTCCCAGCAATTTTGGGACACTCTGTATATCGAAATAACAATAATTGAATTCTCTGAAGATGACAAAATTTAATGTCGCAACGTTTTCTATATAATTTATTTTAACTATTGTAATTGAATAAATCAGAATCGGGTAAGGTCTGTTTGTTTGTTTTTTATTAATATTCATCACCGATTTTCGTTGGATGTCAAAATGTATAATAATAATGATAGTCAAATTGTTTCGATAACGTCTAACATATTTTTAACTATTTCGATTGTATATACCAACCAATGCCGTGCCAACAATATTGTGTCGCGTGCCATAGGTTCGCCATCCCTGCACTAGTCTATCAAGTCGTTTGAGCACAACCACAATTAAGCACAAGCTTAGATTTTGTCATGCGAATATTCGTGAATCCTTTGATTATATTTACTGACAGGTCATAGAAAATAGACAAGTATAGCGAATAATTGTACAAGTAGATCATTCACTCGACATGGCAAGTATTCGCAAGTGGCAAATATTTGCCGAATACACCAATCGTTTCAATCCGAGGCAGTTGCGAGAACAAGTACCTTTTAATATAATTTTTAACAATACTTTGGTATTAGTGGCGGCTCCTCTATGAGAGCTGCGGAGCTGCCGCACTGCCAGAAAATAACGCACAATTAAAAAAAAATTGTATTATAAATCTGTATAATATGTTTTAATTTCATAATTATGAAGCCTAATTATGAAGCCATCACATAGCACTATTATAAATGCATGCCGCAGGGCCTATATTCTATAAACCGTCCTCAGCCGTACTAAATTCACTACGCACGTGACACGTTCTGCATTAATTTTGCACCAAAATCAATGTGTTAAAGAGAGTAAAAAGAGACAAATTTGTACGCGTAAAGACAACATGTAGGTTCACAGAACGTACAGTTCGAACTCTTATTCAACAAAAGCGGCATATCTGAACGTTTGTATAGCATAGCTTATTAATGTTAATTGGTACCGTCCGGTTTTAAATACAAGCTTTCTAAAAACCAGTCTAGTAGTGTTTGCGTAATATCTAAACAAAAATCCAGTAAATCAAAATATACAGTATCTATTCTCCGTGCGAAAGCTTTTGATTAAAATTAGCTTCTGAGTTCCAAATTTGACCGATTTTGAGATATATCACAAGTTTTGTCAAATTGGTCAAGCCGTTGTTACGTGATTTTGTAACAAACAGTAATATCAATACAATATGCCCTTTTTTATGGTTCACGTGAATTTTGTCTTAACTAATTACGTTTTCAAAGATAAAAGAAGGAAATTGGGCATCTTTTTTTTGTCCCATCTGCAGTTGATTAGATGGAAAACGAAAGCGAGGTTGATCTGTGAATTGACGTAATAAAGAGACGTAGTGTATTTTCTTTGCTCGCACAAGTAATAAGAATATATACCGTATGACGTCCATCAGCTACCTAACACGCGATATAATACATCACATTATTTCTTACAAAGAAGAAAAATAGTTTTGGTATTCTACATCTAAAAAATTAATATTTATTAGGTTTTACCCAAACATAGACTAAAAACTATAAATCTGAGAATATTCTGCTTAAATTTTTTTAAAACTACTTATGTATAATATTTCAATCATCAATAATTGGATGAAAAAATTCAACGAAATCTCCCGCTATTGTTTATTGGCAATTTAGTAAACTAACATCCCTATCTGATACTATGATAAATTCATATCTGTCTGAACACGATAAACTCAGAAAACTATTTCATACAGTTTCCAC